>OX244035.2:50364869-51705090 GCA_945859785.2 Tridacna gigas
CTTATCTCTGACATATTACCATCTGACGACAATTAATCAGCCATAAATTGGTAGTCTGTTTGCAATCACAACAAGTAATTTCCTCAATTCGCAATTTGGTGACAAACCGTGATTGTGACCCCTACACCGTTCATTAGTGTTTATCAAAGTATTTTAATTGGACGTCCGTAAGATTTACACGCTTATGGATTGGCTAATCCGTCAACTAACTGACAGACAATAAAAAATGTGAGATAATCCATCACTCTTTTCTGATCACTACATGAGCTAACTACAGTCGAATTCCAACGTTATATTCAGTATTCTTGAAAGAACGACAATGCCGCCTTCTAAATCTGTTGTCTGGAAATACTTTAAACGTGCAGCTGATGACAAGACAGTGAAGTGTTCGCTATGCAGTGCAGAACTTACGTACAACGGTAGTACTACCAGTATGCACAACCATCTTCGCCTGAAACACCCAGACAGCACATTATCGACGCCTACAAAACAGCAACCGTCAATGACTTCATTCATCAACTCTCCGAAAAAGCTTTCACCAAACCAGAAAGAGACAATTACTCAGGCGATTTCCGACGTGATTGTCAGCGACTATTTACCGCTAAGTATAGTGGAGGGCAAAGGTTTTCGAAATTTGATGAAAGTTGTAGCGCCACACTATGATATACCATGCCGAAAGACTATCAGAGCAAGAATTACAAAACGTTATGAAGAACAGAAAACAGTTCTGACCGACGAGCTACAAACAATCGACTCGGTTGCAATCACCACAGACACATGGACGTCAAATGCTACAGATTCGTATATAACAGTGACGGAACACCACATTACGGACGACTGGGAAATGAAGTCGAACGTTTTAATGACAAGGGCTATGCCTGAACGCCACACCGGAGTAAATATCGCAAACAGACTTCGAGACTGTATCACGGAATTTCACCTACCGAACAAAGTAGAATCATGCGTACATGACAACGCTCGGAACATGGACTGTGCCGTTGAATTGTGTACTGAGTGGTCAGACAACGCCTGCTTCGCCCACACATTACAGTTATGTATACGACCATCCCTTGACTTACCTCTTGCAGATAAAACTATCAGCAAGTGTAGGAAACTCGCTGGCCACTTTAAACATTCCACAACGCTTACTGCTGAGATGAGAAAATGTCAAGAACTATTTGAATTACCCACGCATGAATTGATTCAAGACGTCTGCACATGCTGGAACTCCACCCAGCAGATGCTTGAACGTTTGTGTGAACAACGCCGAGTTATATCCGACATCATGCTGGATTGCAAACTGACGAAGAAAACAGACACATTCCTACTGCCGACCAACACAGAATGGGCCACGATTTCAGACCTGTCAAATGTACTGAAAGATCTGACCGACGTTCATGTCTGGGCAGAGTGACGTATCTTCCAGCTACGTTTACCCAATAGTGTGCGGACTAATTAAAACGAGCCTTTGTGTAAACCCAGAGGACAGTACCGTCGTCAGGAAAACGAAACAGTGTATTAGTGAAGAACTTATCCGCAGATTCCAGCCTTTTGACATCGAGACTGCTTCAACCCTACCTGCTCTTGCTTCATTACTTGACCCTCGCTATAAGAAACTAACTTTCTTTTCACGAGAACAGCGTAAAGTAACGGAAAACACACTGGAATCGCGCATCGACGACATTCCTCTCAACGTATTGCAACGAGATATAACTGGCCCACCGCCGAGCAAGTCAACGAAATCAGAGACTCTTCACTTTCTTCAATTCGATAGCAGCTGCCCCGACAACGAACAAGATGAGCTCACAGATTACCTGAAGGAGAAACCAAAGAATGTGACCCCTTTAAAATAATGGAAAGAGAATGCCCAGAAATATCAACGACTCTCTCTAGTTGCCAAAAAGATACTAGCTATGCCTGCTACATCTGTACCCTCGGAGCGTGTTTTCTCTACAGCCGGTATTTTAGTTAGCATACTTCGAAACAGACTCTCTCCAGTTTTAATTGACAATATCATTTTTTTGAATAAGAATACGTTTCCTATAAGCTCCAGTGACTAATGTGTAATGAATTTGTCGTATGCTTTAAAATTAGACAAATCTAAAAACGTTGTACGGATTATTGAATGCAGCCTGTTTGTATTTAACAGAGCGTGTAAATATTACGGACACCCGTTGCCATGGTAAAAATAACAAAGATGTATGCAGAGAACCATAGTTAATCAGTTTATTAAATGTAACAACTTTTTATTGTATTTTTTCTTGTTATTATTTCAAAATATATTTTAATATCCACTAGTAGATAATCCCTCTGCATGTTTGGTATCCAGATTGTCGAGATGCATGAATGTAATAGCTTACTTTGAACAACGATGATTTCCATTTGAAAACATTCCGCCCACAGTCAACAAATTCTTTCGAGTACTCGAGTACTCGATCGAAAAGGTGACCGAGTAATCGATTACTAAAATGAGTTTCAGATCCCATCCCTACTATGTTCGAACTTGTGACCCCCTGGGCAGGGCCAGTTTTGACCCCAAGGGCATGATATGAACAAACTTAGTAGAGGTCCACTAGGAGATGCTTCCTGCCAAATATCAAAGCTCTATGCCTTCTAGTTTTAGAGAAGAAGAATTTTAAAGTTTTCCTTCTTTGTTCCTATGTTGGAAATTGTGACCCCCGGGGCGGGACCAGTTTTGACCCAAGGGGCATCATATGAACAAACTTGGTAGAGGTCCACTAGGAGATGCTACATGCCAAATATCAAAGCTCTATGCCTTCAAGTTTCAGAGTAGAAGATTTTTAAAGTTTTCCTTCTTTGTTACTATGCTCAAACTTGTGACCCCCGGGGCGGGCCCAGTTTTGACCCCAGGTGCATCATATGAAAAAACTTGGTAGAAGTCCACTAGGCAATGCTACATACCAAATATCAAAGCTCTACGCCTTCCAGTTTTAGAGAAGATGATTTTCAAAGTTTCCACTCTTTGTTCCTATGTTCGAACTTGTGACCCCCCGGGGCAGGGCCAGTTTTGACCCCAAGGGCACGATATGAACAAACTTGGTAGTGGTCCACTAGGAGATGCTTCATGCCAAATATCAAAGCTCTATGCCTTCTAGTTTTAGAGAAGAAGAATTTTAAAGTTTTCATTCTTTGTTCCTATGTTGGAAATTGTGACCCCCGGGGCGGGGCCAGTTTTGACCCAAGGGGCATCATATGAACAAACTTGGTAGAGGTCCACTAGGAGATGCTACATGCCAAATATCAAAGCTCTATGCCTTCAAGTTTCAGAGAAGATGATTTTTAAAGTTTCCCCTCTTTGTTCCTATGTTCTAGGGATGGGAACGAGTACTCGATTAACCGAGTACTCGATCAAACGTCCGATTACCGATAAGCAATTTCATTAATCGAATACTTGGAAAAAAAATAATAAAATCAGTCTTTTTTTTATCGAAAAGTTATTGCCTTCCAGATATCTACATTCTTAAATTTTTACGTTTAAAATTTAGAGATCGATAAAGGTGACTGAAGAAATGTGAAGGGTCACTTATCTCTGACATATTACCATCTGACGACAATTAATCAGCCATAAATTGGTAGTCTGTTTGCAATCACAACAAGTAATTTCCTCAATTCGCAATTTGGTGACAAACCGTGATTGTGACCCCTACACCGTTCATTAGTGTTTATCAAAGTATTTTAATTGGACGTCCGTAAGATTTACACGCTTATGGATTGGCTAATCCGTCAACTAACTGACAGACAATAAAAAATGTGAGATAATCCATCACTCTTTTCTGATCACTACATGAGCTAACTACAGTCGAATTCCAACGTTATATTCAGTATTCTTGAAAGAACGACAATGCCGCCTTCTAAATCTGTTGTCTGGAAATACTTTAAACGTGCAGCTGATGACAAGACAGTGAAGTGTTCGCTATGCAGTGCAGAACTTACGTACAACGGTAGTACTACCAGTATGCACAACCATCTTCGCCTGAAACACCCAGACAGCACATTATCGACGCCTACAAAACAGCAACCGTCAATGACTTCATTCATCAACTCTCCGAAAAAGCTTTCACCAAACCAGAAAGAGACAATTACTCAGGCGATTTCCGACGTGATTGTCAGCGACTATTTACCGCTAAGTATAGTGGAGGGCAAAGGTTTTCGAAATTTGATGAAAGTTGTAGCGCCACACTATGATATACCATGCCGAAAGACTATCAGAGCAAGAATTACAAAACGTTATGAAGAACAGAAAACAGTTCTGACCGACGAGCTACAAACAATCGACTCGGTTGCAATCACCACAGACACATGGACGTCAAATGCTACAGATTCGTATATAACAGTGACGGAACACCACATTACGGACGACTGGGAAATGAAGTCGAACGTTTTAATGACAAGGGCTATGCCTGAACGCCACACCGGAGTAAATATCGCAAACAGACTTCGAGACTGTATCACGGAATTTCACCTACCGAACAAAGTAGAATCATGCGTACATGACAACGCTCGGAACATGGACTGTGCCGTTGAATTGTGTACTGAGTGGTCAGACAACGCCTGCTTCGCCCACACATTACAGTTATGTATACGACCATCCCTTGACTTACCTCTTGCAGATAAAACTATCAGCAAGTGTAGGAAACTCGCTGGCCACTTTAAACATTCCACAACGCTTACTGCTGAGATGAGAAAATGTCAAGAACTATTTGAATTACCCACGCATGAATTGATTCAAGACGTCTGCACATGCTGGAACTCCACCCAGCAGATGCTTGAACGTTTGTGTGAACAACGCCGAGTTATATCCGACATCATGCTGGATTGCAAACTGACGAAGAAAACAGACACATTCCTACTGCCGACCAACACAGAATGGGCCACGATTTCAGACCTGTCAAATGTACTGAAAGATCTGACCGACGTTCATGTCTGGGCAGAGTGACGTATCTTCCAGCTACGTTTACCCAATAGTGTGCGGACTAATTAAAACGAGCCTTTGTGTAAACCCAGAGGACAGTACCGTCGTCAGGAAAACGAAACAGTGTATTAGTGAAGAACTTATCCGCAGATTCCAGCCTTTTGACATCGAGACTGCTTCAACCCTACCTGCTCTTGCTTCATTACTTGACCCTCGCTATAAGAAACTAACTTTCTTTTCACGAGAACAGCGTAAAGTAACGGAAAACACACTGGAATCGCGCATCGACGACATTCCTCTCAACGTATTGCAACGAGATATAACTGGCCCACCGCCGAGCAAGTCAACGAAATCAGAGACTCTTCACTTTCTTCAATTCGATAGCAGCTGCCCCGACAACGAACAAGATGAGCTCACAGATTACCTGAAGGAGAAACCAAAGAATGTGACCCCTTTAAAATAATGGAAAGAGAATGCCCAGAAATATCAACGACTCTCTCTAGTTGCCAAAAAGATACTAGCTATGCCTGCTACATCTGTACCCTCGGAGCGTGTTTTCTCTACAGCCGGTATTTTAGTTAGCATACTTCGAAACAGACTCTCTCCAGTTTTAATTGACAATATCATTTTTTTGAATAAGAATACGTTTCCTATAAGCTCCAGTGACTAATGTGTAATGAATTTGTCGTATGCTTTAAAATTAGACAAATCTAAAAACGTTGTACGGATTATTGAATGCAGCCTGTTTGTATTTAACAGAGCGTGTAAATATTACGGACACCCGTTGCCATGGTAAAAATAACAAAGATGTATGCAGAGAACCATAGTTAATCAGTTTATTAAATGTAACAACTTTTTATTGTATTTTTTCTTGTTATTATTTCAAAATATATTTTAATATCCACTAGTAGATAATCCCTCTGCATGTTTGGTATCCAGATTGTCGAGATGCATGAATGTAATAGCTTACTTTGAACAACGATGATTTCCATTTGAAAACATTCCGCCCACAGTCAACAAATTCTTTCGAGTACTCGAGTACTCGATCGAAAAGGTGACCGAGTAATCGATTACTAAAATGAGTTTCAGATCCCATCCCTACTATGTTCGAACTTGTGACCCCCTGGGCAGGGCCAGTTTTGACCCCAAGGGCATGATATGAACAAACTTAGTAGAGGTCCACTAGGAGATGCTTCCTGCCAAATATCAAAGCTCTATGCCTTCTAGTTTTAGAGAAGAAGAATTTTAAAGTTTTCCTTCTTTGTTCCTATGTTGGAAATTGTGACCCCCGGGGCGGGACCAGTTTTGACCCAAGGGGCATCATATGAACAAACTTGGTAGAGGTCCACTAGGAGATGCTACATGCCAAATATCAAAGCTCTATGCCTTCAAGTTTCAGAGTAGAAGATTTTTAAAGTTTTCCTTCTTTGTTACTATGCTCAAACTTGTGACCCCCGGGGCGGGCCCAGTTTTGACCCCAGGTGCATCATATGAAAAAACTTGGTAGAAGTCCACTAGGCAATGCTACATACCAAATATCAAAGCTCTACGCCTTCCAGTTTTAGAGAAGATGATTTTCAAAGTTTCCACTCTTTGTTCCTATGTTCGAACTTGTGACCCCCCGGGGCAGGGCCAGTTTTGACCCCAAGGGCACGATATGAACAAACTTGGTAGTGGTCCACTAGGAGATGCTTCATGCCAAATATCAAAGCTCTATGCCTTCTAGTTTTAGAGAAGAAGAATTTTAAAGTTTTCATTCTTTGTTCCTATGTTGGAAATTGTGACCCCCGGGGCGGGGCCAGTTTTGACCCAAGGGGCATCATATGAACAAACTTGGTAGAGGTCCACTAGGAGATGCTACATGCCAAATATCAAAGCTCTATGCCTTCAAGTTTCAGAGAAGATGATTTTTAAAGTTTCCCCTCTTTGTTCCTATGTTCTAGGGATGGGAACGAGTACTCGATTAACCGAGTACTCGATCAAACGTCCGATTACCGATAAGCAATTTCATTAATCGAATACTTGGAAAAAAAATAATAAAATCAGTCTTTTTTTTATCGAAAAGTTATTGCCTTCCAGATATCTACATTCTTAAATTTTTACGTTTAAAATTTAGAGATCGATAAAGGTGACTGAAGAAATGTGAAGGGTCACTTATCTCTGACATATTACCATCTGACGACAATTAATCAGCCATAAATTGGTAGTCTGTTTGCAATCACAACAAGTAATTTCCTCAATTCGCAATTTGGTGACAAACCGTGATTGTGACCCCTACACCGTTCATTAGTGTTTATCAAAGTATTTTAATTGGACGTCCGTAAGATTTACACGCTTATGGATTGGCTAATCCGTCAACTAACTGACAGACAATAAAAAATGTGAGATAATCCATCACTCTTTTCTGATCACTACATGAGCTAACTACAGTCGAATTCCAACGTTATATTCAGTATTCTTGAAAGAACGACAATGCCGCCTTCTAAATCTGTTGTCTGGAAATACTTTAAACGTGCAGCTGATGACAAGACAGTGAAGTGTTCGCTATGCAGTGCAGAACTTACGTACAACGGTAGTACTACCAGTATGCACAACCATCTTCGCCTGAAACACCCAGACAGCACATTATCGACGCCTACAAAACAGCAACCGTCAATGACTTCATTCATCAACTCTCCGAAAAAGCTTTCACCAAACCAGAAAGAGACAATTACTCAGGCGATTTCCGACGTGATTGTCAGCGACTATTTACCGCTAAGTATAGTGGAGGGCAAAGGTTTTCGAAATTTGATGAAAGTTGTAGCGCCACACTATGATATACCATGCCGAAAGACTATCAGAGCAAGAATTACAAAACGTTATGAAGAACAGAAAACAGTTCTGACCGACGAGCTACAAACAATCGACTCGGTTGCAATCACCACAGACACATGGACGTCAAATGCTACAGATTCGTATATAACAGTGACGGAACACCACATTACGGACGACTGGGAAATGAAGTCGAACGTTTTAATGACAAGGGCTATGCCTGAACGCCACACCGGAGTAAATATCGCAAACAGACTTCGAGACTGTATCACGGAATTTCACCTACCGAACAAAGTAGAATCATGCGTACATGACAACGCTCGGAACATGGACTGTGCCGTTGAATTGTGTACTGAGTGGTCAGACAACGCCTGCTTCGCCCACACATTACAGTTATGTATACGACCATCCCTTGACTTACCTCTTGCAGATAAAACTATCAGCAAGTGTAGGAAACTCGCTGGCCACTTTAAACATTCCACAACGCTTACTGCTGAGATGAGAAAATGTCAAGAACTATTTGAATTACCCACGCATGAATTGATTCAAGACGTCTGCACATGCTGGAACTCCACCCAGCAGATGCTTGAACGTTTGTGTGAACAACGCCGAGTTATATCCGACATCATGCTGGATTGCAAACTGACGAAGAAAACAGACACATTCCTACTGCCGACCAACACAGAATGGGCCACGATTTCAGACCTGTCAAATGTACTGAAAGATCTGACCGACGTTCATGTCTGGGCAGAGTGACGTATCTTCCAGCTACGTTTACCCAATAGTGTGCGGACTAATTAAAACGAGCCTTTGTGTAAACCCAGAGGACAGTACCGTCGTCAGGAAAACGAAACAGTGTATTAGTGAAGAACTTATCCGCAGATTCCAGCCTTTTGACATCGAGACTGCTTCAACCCTACCTGCTCTTGCTTCATTACTTGACCCTCGCTATAAGAAACTAACTTTCTTTTCACGAGAACAGCGTAAAGTAACGGAAAACACACTGGAATCGCGCATCGACGACATTCCTCTCAACGTATTGCAACGAGATATAACTGGCCCACCGCCGAGCAAGTCAACGAAATCAGAGACTCTTCACTTTCTTCAATTCGATAGCAGCTGCCCCGACAACGAACAAGATGAGCTCACAGATTACCTGAAGGAGAAACCAAAGAATGTGACCCCTTTAAAATAATGGAAAGAGAATGCCCAGAAATATCAACGACTCTCTCTAGTTGCCAAAAAGATACTAGCTATGCCTGCTACATCTGTACCCTCGGAGCGTGTTTTCTCTACAGCCGGTATTTTAGTTAGCAAACTTCGAAACAGACTCTCTCCAGTTTTAATTGACAATATCATTTTTTTGAATAAGAATACGTTTCCTATAAGCTCCAGTGACTAATGTGTAATGAATTTGTCGTATGCTTTAAAATTAGACAAATCTAAAAACGTTGTACGGATTATTGAATGCAGCCTGTTTGTATTTAACAGAGCGTGTAAATATTACAGACACCCGTTGCCATGGTAAAAATAACAAAGATGTATGCAGAGAACCATAGTTAATCAGTTTATTAAATGTAACAACTTTTTATTGTATTTTTTCTTGTTATTATTTCAAAATATATTTTAATATCCACTAGTAGATAATCCCTCTGCATGTTTGGTATCCAGATTGTCGAGATGCATGAATGTAATAGCTTACTTTGAACAACGATGATTTCCATTTGAAAACATTCCGCCCACAGTCAACAAATTCTTTCGAGTACTCGAGTACTCGATCGAAAAGGTGACCGAGTAATCGATTACTAAAATGAGTTTCAGATCCCATCCCTACTATGTTCGAACTTGTGACCCCCTGGGCAGGGCCAGTTTTGACCCCAAGGGCATGATATGAACAAACTTAGTAGAGGTCCACTAGGAGATGCTTCCTGCCAAATATCAAAGCTCTATGCCTTCTAGTTTTAGAGAAGAAGAATTTTAAAGTTTTCCTTCTTTGTTCCTATGTTGGAAATTGTGACCCCCGGGGCGGGACCAGTTTTGACCCAAGGGGCATCATATGAACAAACTTGGTAGAGGTCCACTAGGAGATGCTACATGCCAAATATCAAAGCTCTATGCCTTCAAGTTTCAGAGTAGAAGATTTTTAAAGTTTTCCTTCTTTGTTACTATGCTCAAACTTGTGACCCCCGGGGCGGGCCCAGTTTTGACCCCAGGTGCATCATATGAAAAAACTTGGTAGAAGTCCACTAGGCAATGCTACATACCAAATATCAAAGCTCTACGCCTTCCAGTTTTAGAGAAGATGATTTTCAAAGTTTCCACTCTTTGTTCCTATGTTCGAACTTGTGACCCCCCGGGGCAGGGCCAGTTTTGACCCCAAGGGCACGATATGAACAAACTTGGTAGTGGTCCACTAGGAGATGCTTCATGCCAAATATCAAAGCTCTATGCCTTCTAGTTTTAGAGAAGAAGAATTTTAAAGTTTTCATTCTTTGTTCCTATGTTGGAAATTGTGACCCCCGGGGCGGGGCCAGTTTTGACCCAAGGGGCATCATATGAACAAACTTGGTAGAGGTCCACTAGGAGATGCTACATGCCAAATATCAAAGCTCTATGCCTTCAAGTTTCAGAGAAGATGATTTTTAAAGTTTCCCCTCTTTGTTCCTATGTTCTAGGGATGGGAACGAGTACTCGATTAACCGAGTACTCGATCAAACGTCCGATTACCGATAAGCAATTTCATTAATCGAATACTTGGAAAAAAAATAATAAAATCAGTCTTTTTTTTATCGAAAAGTTATTGCCTTCCAGATATCTACATTCTTAAATTTTTACGTTTAAAATTTAGAGATCGATAAAGGTGACTGAAGAAATGTGAAGGGTCACTTATCTCTGACATATTACCATCTGACGACAATTAATCAGCCATAAATTGGTAGTCTGTTTGCAATCACAACAAGTAATTTCCTCAATTCGCAATTTGGTGACAAACCGTGATTGTGACCCCTACACCGTTCATTAGTGTTTATCAAAGTATTTTAATTGGACGTCCGTAAGATTTACACGCTTATGGATTGGCTAATCCGTCAACTAACTGACAGACAATAAAAAATGTGAGATAATCCATCACTCTTTTCTGATCACTACATGAGCTAACTACAGTCGAATTCCAACGTTATATTCAGTATTCTTGAAAGAACGACAATGCCGCCTTCTAAATCTGTTGTCTGGAAATACTTTAAACGTGCAGCTGATGACAAGACAGTGAAGTGTTCGCTATGCAGTGCAGAACTTACGTACAACGGTAGTACTACCAGTATGCACAACCATCTTCGCCTGAAACACCCAGACAGCACATTATCGACGCCTACAAAACAGCAACCGTCAATGACTTCATTCATCAACTCTCCGAAAAAGCTTTCACCAAACCAGAAAGAGACAATTACTCAGGCGATTTCCGACGTGATTGTCAGCGACTATTTACCGCTAAGTATAGTGGAGGGCAAAGGTTTTCGAAATTTGATGAAAGTTGTAGCGCCACACTATGATATACCATGCCGAAAGACTATCAGAGCAAGAATTACAAAACGTTATGAAGAACAGAAAACAGTTCTGACCGACGAGCTACAAACAATCGACTCGGTTGCAATCACCACAGACACATGGACGTCAAATGCTACAGATTCGTATATAACAGTGACGGAACACCACATTACGGACGACTGGGAAATGAAGTCGAACGTTTTAATGACAAGGGCTATGCCTGAACGCCACACCGGAGTAAATATCGCAAACAGACTTCGAGACTGTATCACGGAATTTCACCTACCGAACAAAGTAGAATCATGCGTACATGACAACGCTCGGAACATGGACTGTGCCGTTGAATTGTGTACTGAGTGGTCAGACAACGCCTGCTTCGCCCACACATTACAGTTATGTATACGACCATCCCTTGACTTACCTCTTGCAGATAAAACTATCAGCAAGTGTAGGAAACTCGCTGGCCACTTTAAACATTCCACAACGCTTACTGCTGAGATGAGAAAATGTCAAGAACTATTTGAATTACCCACGCATGAATTGATTCAAGACGTCTGCACATGCTGGAACTCCACCCAGCAGATGCTTGAACGTTTGTGTGAACAACGCCGAGTTATATCCGACATCATGCTGGATTGCAAACTGACGAAGAAAACAGACACATTCCTACTGCCGACCAACACAGAATGGGCCACGATTTCAGACCTGTCAAATGTACTGAAAGATCTGACCGACGTTCATGTCTGGGCAGAGTGACGTATCTTCCAGCTACGTTTACCCAATAGTGTGCGGACTAATTAAAACGAGCCTTTGTGTAAACCCAGAGGACAGTACCGTCGTCAGGAAAACGGAACAGTGTATTAGTGAAGAACTTATCCGCAGATTCCAGCCTTTTGACATCGAGACTGCTTCAACCCTACCTGCTCTTGCTTCATTACTTGACCCTCGCTATAAGAAACTAACTTTCTTTTCACGAGAACAGCGTAAAGTAACGGAAAACACACTGGAATCGCGCATCGACGACATTCCTCTCAACGTATTGCAACGAGATATAACTGGCCCACCGCCGAGCAAGTCAACGAAATCAGAGACTCTTCACTTTCTTCAATTCGATAGCAGCTGCCCCGACAACGAACAAGATGAGCTCACAGATTACCTGAAGGAGAAACCAAAGAATGTGACCCCTTTAAAATAATGGAAAGAGAATGCCCAGAAATATCAACGACTCTCTCTAGTTGCCAAAAAGATACTAGCTATGCCTGCTACATCTGTACCCTCGGAGCGTGTTTTCTCTACAGCCGGTATTTTAGTTAGCATACTTCGAAACAGACTCTCTCCAGTTTTAATTGACAATATCATTTTTTTGAATAAGAATACGTTTCCTATAAGCTCCAGTGACTAATGTGTAATGAATTTGTCGTATGCTTTAAAATTAGACAAATCTAAAAACGTTGTACGGATTATTGAATGCAGCCTGTTTGTATTTAACAGAGCGTGTAAATATTACGGACACCCGTTGCCATGGTAAAAATAACAAAGATGTATGCAGAGAACCATAGTTAATCAGTTTATTAAATGTAACAACTTTTTATTGTATTTTTTCTTGTTATTATTTCAAAATATATTTTAATATCCACTAGTAGATAATCCCTCTGCATGTTTGGTATCCAGATTGTCGAGATGCATGAATGTAATAGCTTACTTTGAACAACGATGATTTCCATTTGAAAACATTCCGCCCACAGTCAACAAATTCTTTCGAGTACTCGAGTACTCGATCGAAAAGGTGACCGAGTAATCGATTACTAAAATGAGTTTCAGATCCCATCCCTACTATGTTCGAACTTGTGACCCCCTGGGCAGGGCCAGTTTTGACCCCAAGGGCATGATATGAACAAACTTAGTAGAGGTCCACTAGGAGATGCTTCCTGCCAAATATCAAAGCTCTATGCCTTCTAGTTTTAGAGAAGATGATTTTTAAAGTTTTCCTTCTTTGTTCCTATGTTGGAAATTGGGACCCCTGGGGCGGGGCCAGTTTTGACCCCAGGGGCATCATATGAACAAACTTGGTAGAGGTCCACTAGGAGATGCTACATGCCAAATATCAAAGCTCTACGCCTTCAAGTTTTAGAGAAGAAGATTTTTAAAGTTTTCCTTCTTTGTGACTATGCTCAAACTTGTGACCCCTGGGGCTGGGCCGGTTTTGACCCCAGGGGCATCAAATGAACAAACTTGGTAGAGGTCCACTAGGAGATGCTACATACCAAATATCAAAGCTCTGCACCTTCTAGTTTCAGAGAAGAAGATTTTCAAAGATTTTGCTTTTTTTTCCTTTTTGTTGCCATGGCAACCAGAGTTGTGGGTGGAATTCAATTCTTTGAACAATTTTGGTAGAGCTTCACCGAAGGAACATCCCTGCCAAGTTTCATCAAGATTGGCCCAGTGGTTTAGGAGAAGAAGATGTTTAAAGAAATTGTTGACGGACGACGGATGACAGACGACGGATGACGGACATAGGGCGATCACAATAGCTCACCTTTAGCACGTTGTGCTAAGGTGAGCTAACAAAAGGTGTAATGGTAGAATCACTTCTGTAAACCTACCTTTCTCAGATCTTCAAGTAAAATATTTTAACAGCTTTTGTTGTGATGACATTTTTTCTGCAGCAGACGCCATATATATGAAAATTGCATGTTTAATTTGCGGCTTGATTGCTCAGCTTTCATATGTCAAAAATTGTGTTTTTAATGATAACTGTGCATCGTAGTATTATTAAATGATTTTAATTTCTCACTGAAAATTAATTACCAGATTTCCTGTACACGTGGTAGATTTTGACACCTTAAAAAATCGTAGCGAAAATTATTTAGACAGACGAGGGAGCCCCAAAATATATATAGTGAAAATATTTGGTAACCCGCTCTATGTTGAGGACAAAACGTGGTACCCATTTACGAGGAAAACTACTTTCGTTTTGTTTGTTTGGCATGCAATATGAAATGGTATCTTATTTGTATGTGCAGTGTACGTAATTACTTTTCTTTTTGTATGTGCATACTTTTGACAGTGCGTGCATGCACGTAAGCACAAAAAATTTTGTACGTGCAGAGTAGAATTTATACGTGAATTACGTACTGCAGTATGTGATTGGGCACCCTGGTGACCCCTGGGGCAGGGCTGATTTTGACCCCAGGGGTATCATTTAAACAAACTTGGTAGAGGTTCACCAGGAGATGATCCATATAAATTATCAAAACTCCAGGCCTTCTAGTTTCAGACAAGAAGATTTTCAAAGTTTGCTCTATATATGATTTTGCCCAAATTTGTGACCCCTGGGGCCTGGCCAATTTTGACCCCAGGGGCATCATTTGAACAAACTTGGTAGAGGACTACAAGAAGATACTACATACCAAATATCAAAGCTCTGGACTTTCTGGTTTCAGACAAGAAGATTTTTAAAGATGTTGTAAATTTCCCCTTTTTTGTTGCCGTGGCAACCAGAGTTAATGGGTTAATTCAATTCTTTTAACAACTTTGGTAGAGCTTCACCCAAGGTACATGCCTGCCAAGTTTCAAGATGATTGGCCCACCGGTTTAGGAGAAGAAGATGTTAAAGGAATTGTGGACAGATGGACAGACAGACAGACAGATGGACGCCGGACGACTGATCACAATACTTCACCTTAGCACTTCGTGCTCAGATGAGCTAAAAAGCAACTTTTGATGTCGTCATTAGCACCAAAAAGCAAACACGCTGATCTCAATAGTAAATCTATCAAAAATCGTATCTACATTCCCATGTACTGATTCTAGATTTTTACATGGCATAAAATGTCTTCCACATGGAACAATAGACTTACTTTTGGCTGCCTTTTGAAATGAATCGTATCATTTTCCACAGTAAGTTACAATCCCAGTGCTAAATTTTGACAAAGTGATCCAAATTATGTAGCCCTAGGATTTATGGTAAGGAGCAAGAAAATTTTTAGAGTCTTTTACTCTATAGGCACATGTTAAATTTATGACCCATGGGTGGGACCAATTTTGACTCCAACGCCCTAATTTGAACAATTTGGAAGAGGCCTGTTACATGATAACACACACAAAATATGATTGATATATCTCAAAGTCAAGACCACAAAGATCTTTAAGTTTTTCACTATATAAGTAAAAGTTGTGACTTCTGGGGCTGGGTCAATTTTGACCCAAGAGCTATCATTTGAAATTTTTTAGTGGAGATTCATCAGATAGACATACATGCAAAATTTGGTTAGCCCTAGGTCTTCTGGTTAGGAATGAGAAAAATTCTTAAGTGTTCACTACACAGGACCATGTAAAACTTGCACCTGCAAGGGTGGGGCCAATTTTAACCCTAGGGCTATAATTTGGGCTATCTTGGTAGAAGCCCACTAGTTAAAGCCACATGCAAAATTTGATAGTTATAGCCCTTATTGTAAGGAATTAAACGATTTTCAAAGTCAATATCTTCACTATATCAGTGTTTCACAAAGTCCATGTTTTTGCATTTTTGACACGCAAAATGAAAGACTAACGCAACAAAATTAATGCATCGTGTCTTCTATGATGCAACATATATCAGAACTCAAAAGTAACAAAAGATTGATTCAATTGATATATCTCACAAAATTGTCAAGTCATACAGCAGAATCATATTGAATCTGCTTTCTACCACTTAAACTGGTAGCCTGTTATCTATCTTTGTTTCAACGGTTACGGGAGATTCAACAGGTACCAGTTTATCCACCACCGAATTATTTGTTTCCGGTTTACACTGTATCGGTCTAAAACACGGCATTATTCTGTGTGACATTACTGTAATCTCACCTATGTTACTGTATGGAATCCGTACTTTAAAACTTTTTGTCCGCATTTTAGACCCTGCTCGGTCATGGTCACCGACTTGCTGAAGTAATCCGGATGACACACAGCACAGTTTCTACGAGGTCATTGTTTTCAACTTTTACCTTTAATACTACACTATCATATAAAACTTTTAGGGTCAAAGGCAAACAACATTTGAAAAAAAAAAAACAGGTTAAAAGACCACATCCATATGACATCTGCAAAGGGACAAAGGCGAACAACATTTGAAAAAAAAAAGGTTAGAGACCATGACATGTAAAATTTCTGAATGAACCCCAAAATTCCAAACAAGGAATCACAGATGACCCCAAATATTTATGAGCTAGCAGAAACACTGCTATATAAGCTCATGTAAAACTTGTAACCCCTTGGGCAGGGCAGAAACTCCAGGAAAGCATGGATAGGTGCTCTGGCTGCTGCAATATCACTAAAATAATGCTGAAAACGGCGTTAAACACCATGCAATCAATTTGTCAATATCCATTACCACAAGTTGTAGTTAACTATTTAACTCTCTTTACAAAACGAAAAATTTTACGCCAGTCCAAATTCAAAGCTGTTGCAGAGAAAATGATGGTTACCAGCATTTCTCCTTTTCCAGCATTATTTTCAAAGGGATTTTCCCCAGTATAATCAAAACTTGGGATTGTTTGATAAAGGGTTAATATTCAAGACTGGAATAACAATTTAACATAACAGTTTAACTGTACATAATGATCTAAATAATGAATGTCTGAAGGAATGACAAGGGTTCCTTGTCCAGTGAGGGTTAATGTAACTGGGATTTGCTACAAGTTACCTAGGTGTATCTATTAATAGATTCATTCATAATGTTACAGTGGTGTAGGAAAAAGTGACTGTCTGCTTTGCAAAGGTCACCGAATTTACATATAAGCAAAGATCTTGTACCTTGTGAATGACATCTTGTTCAGTTTATTACTTCGTAAAACGACATGCTCAAATTGAAGTGGTAGAGATTTAGTGGTTTTTGTCAAAATTGTCATATGTAAAACAGAATTAAGATTTATAACAGAAAGAAGTATTTTCTGTGAGGCAGTATTTGGCAACTGTGGGGTTTTTTGTTTACTTTGACTCTAGGTCAATCTTGATGCCTATAGACGAGCTTCGCTAGTCTAAAAATTAACTGAAAAGAACCAGGCACAGAGGCACTTTGAACAAACTGTGGCATAATGCTCTTTAAGGCATTATTTTATTATCATCAACAGAGTTGTATTTTTTTAGACCCCGAAAAAAAATCACTTTTTTGGTTAACCGTATAATACATAATCCTGAGTTTTAGAAACCTTGAGGAAGAAAGCTTTTAAAAATAGTGAAGGAAAGAGAGAAAATTCATTTTCTTCTTTTGCAACAATGTTTTTTAAGTTTTCAGGAACAAATCCCACCATTTGAGAAACATTTGCCCTCTGCATGCACCTACTTTAACTCTTTACCAAACAACAAAATTTTAGACCAGTCCAAATTAAAAGCATTTGCAGATGACAAAATAAATGTGAATGAAGAATCAATTTTTTTTTTTTTTTTTTTGAAAGCATAGAAAATGTTGAGGGGAAAGGAGAAAATGCTGGTTACCAGCATTTTCTCCTTTTCCAACAATGTTTTCAAAAGGCCTCTTTCTCAGGGTCATTAAAAGTTAGGATTGTGTGGTAAAGGGCTAAGTGAACTCAAGAACTCACCTTTGTAAGCACCTATATTTGAGCCATGCTTTGGCAAAAGGGGGCTTAATGCATCTCTGTGATGTATTTTACCAATAAAGTCATCAAATAATTATGGATCCACAATAGCAACTTTTTTAACAACTGACTAAATCATGAGGTAGACTGGTCCTTGAACATACAGAAAACTGACCAATAGCGAAAAGTTTTGGCCAAGGTCAGCCTGCGTGGACTGCACAGGCTAACCTGGGTCAATAGGTTTCGCAGATGCATTAAGCCCCCTTCTTACAAAGCATGGCTCTTTCCTAAACTTACCTTGAAATAATGGAGAAGCTTTCCATATGGATACCACACCAGAACTTGCAAATTGTCCAAATGACAGCTCTAGGTAGACCAGAGGGATACCCGTAATAAACAGCATAATGATAAATGGTATAAGGAATGCCCCTGAAATTAGAAGAGAGAAAGACAGAAATTGAATATCAACCAAGTTTTCTTTATGGTTAAAGAATTAGAAGCTCTGCAGTAGGAGTTAAAAGAAAATTACTAGAAGAGCACCAATTGCTAAGATACATCTATGTGTATCCTGAACTTGATTATCTCTTTACCACACAATCCTGAGTTTAAACGACCTTGTGGAAGAAGCCTTCTGAAAATATGGAAGGAAAAGGAGAAAATGCTGGTAACCAGCCTTTTCTCCTTTTCCCACAAAGTTTTCTACTCCATCAAAGACAAGTTCCATCATTTGAGCCACATTTAAATTGTTATCTGCAAATGGTGTCAAATTGGACAAGTCTACATTTACGTTGACTGTTGTTAAAGGGTTATCTTTATCCTTTCTGAAACACTGCCACTGTCCACAACAGCAAGTTAACTCTTTACAAGACAACAAAAGTTTAGACACATCCAAATTGAAACACTGCCACTGTCCACAACAGCAAGTTAACTCTTTACAAGACAACAAAAGTTTAGACACATCCAAATTGAAAGCATTTGCATACCACAAATGGAATAATTGCCTTAAATAGCGTTTGTCTTTGAAAGGGCAGAAAACAAAGTGGGAAATGGAGTAACCACTAATTACCAGCATTTCTGTCCTAGTCCCACAATATTTTCAAAGGCCTTCTTTCTCAAAGTTGTTAAGCTGTGTGGTAAATGGTTAAGTCGCTCTGTTTCTTCTATGTGTTTCACTCTTTTATCAAACAATGAAATCTTAGACTGTAAAATATTTTATGAAAACTATTGCTCAACTAATGATATATGTCTTTGGGATGATAGAAAATCAAGGGATAGGAGAAAATGCAATGTTTTTCAAAAATCACTTTCTGCAGGTGGTAAAAGCACAGGGTTACATGGTAGAAAGTTTAAACTGCTAACCCTTTTGCTGCCATAAGCCAAACCAGGGGCTTTTGCGATGGCATAATTATGTGTGCAGTCTTATCCTTAGGTCTATTGTGTCCACTTGTTTGGTCAAGCCTACATGCTAAAAATCTGTCTGAATCCTAGTAGACTGTATTTTCAACCATGGAAAGAGGTCAAAATAGTAGATCTTGAGAAAGAATGCCTTTGAAAAGACCTTCATAATAGTAGAAAATGCTAAAAATTTTCCTTTTTTAAATCTTTTAGAACTATTCCCATCATTTGATACACATTTGTCATCTACAAAAGCTTTTGATTTGGGCAGGTCTACTCAGTTTGTCTGTGGTAAACAGTTGAACAGATGATGATGTCCCTAAGTACATCCACAGGTGAACAGCGGCAACAATGTAAATCCTGTATTACACACTAATATACTGAAAGGTAAACAACTCGTAATGTATTTTCACTACCCCGGTCACGAATTCCATGCTACCAATATTAACATCCATAGTACCACTGGATAGCGGAAACATTATTCTACAAGAAAATCATGTCACAATTTGAGCCATTTCAAGTTGCTAAGAAATATCTATCTCAAAACTGTCAAACAACCCAACTCGGAAGAGATCTGATTGCATTGAATCACGAAAATTTTCAAAAGATAAAACCCATTTTCAATGCGAAAGCGGTTGAATTTTTGACAAGTATCATTTCGGGTCCAGCAATAATAAGGCATATAAACCTAAAACATTAAACTATTTGATGTGAATAGGCTGTACAATCCTTATTTCCATCGGTAAATCTGTCCAGCGCTCAGCTGCCTGCCATTTTGAAGTACTGCGCATGCTCGGTTTGTTTTCAAAACGTGTTTTCTCATTGGTTATCGATGAAGGTGTGTCTGGAACTGGCCAATGAGAAAATGCGATACAAAAGTATGCTTAGTAGGGCATAAAGGATAACAGTTTACACGGCTGGACATTTTCAGATAAAAAAAGCTTCGTACAACACAAAAACATATTGAAGTTCTATTTTCAGTGCAGATATACTTTTAAATTTGTAGGCTTCAAATGCACCTTGCACAAGAATGGACATTTTTTTTGTTGAAAATAGGTTTTATCTCTTGAAAATTTTCGCGATTCAATGCAAACAGATCTCTTCCGAGTTGGGTTGTTTGACAGTTTCGAGCTGGATTTTTCTTAGCAACTTGAAATAGCTCAAATTCTAACATGATTAGCTCCACTGGCCAAAGGCCAGCGGGCTTATGTCATGGCCCGGTGTCCTCTGTGCGTCCGTCCGTCTGTCCGTGCATGTGTGCGTCCGTCCGTCCGTTAACTTTTATTTCAAACATCTTTTTCTCTGAAACTACCCACCCAATTTTCATGAAACTTCACAGAAATGATCCTGCCATGGTCCTCTTCAGAATTTCTTGAAAGAATTTGATTCCTTCAAAAACTCTGGTTGCCATGGCAACAAAACTGAACAAGAGGGCCATGATGGCCCTATATCGCCCCACTGGCTTATAAATATAAACCATAAATACTAAGCATTTCAATTCTGAGCCAAATGTTTTCAAAATGAAGACTTACAAAGTTTTCTCTGTAAAAGCCCATGTGAAAGTTGAGGGGCTACCAAATTTGGCATGTAGCTTTATGTAGCAGACCTCTATCAAGTTTCTTCAAATTATAGCCCTGGGGTCAAAATTGGCTCTGCCCGAAGGGTCACAAGTTTTACATAGGCTTATATAGAGAAAACTTTAAAAATCTTCCTGTACCTAGCCATAAGGCCTAGAGCTACCAAATTTTGCATGTTGCTGTATCTAGTGGGCCTCTACCAAGCTGGCCAAAATTTTAGCCCTGGGGTCAAAATTGGCCCCGCTGCAGGGGTCACAAGTTTTACATGGGCTTACATAGTGACAACTTAAGAAATCTTGCTGTTTTGATTTTTTTTGTTTTGAAATTAGCCTTGCATCAGGGTTCTTATGTTTTACAGAGGCTTCATATGGACAAAACTTGAAAATCACCTTATATATAACCATACAGCATAGACTTTTATTATTTTGGCATGTGGCTTCATCTTGTGGACCTCTACCAGGGTTCAAGTAATTATAGCTCTGGGATCAAAAATGGCTTTGCCTTGTGGGGCTCAACTTTCACATGTGCTTTTACAGAGAAAACTTTGTAAGTCTTCATTTTGAAACCGTTTGGCTCAGAATTGAAATGTTTAGTATTCATGGTTTATATTTATAAGCCAGTGGAGCGATAGAGGGCCATCATGGCCCTCTTGTTTTCTTGTAGAATAATGTTTCCGCTATCCATTGGTACTATGGATGTTAATATTGGTAGTGAAATGACTTGTAAACAGGATGGAATTCGTGACTGGGGTATTGAAAATACATCACAAGTTGTTTACCTTTCAGTATGGAAGTGTGTAATACAGGATTTACACTGTCGCTCACCGTTCATCTGTGAGTACATCAGGAAAGAAGTCAAGTAGGGGATTTGAACAGTATGTTATCAGTTCACAACAATATCCTGCATCAAGTGTTCCTCAATATCTATAATTCTTCATATTCATGTATCCCATTAGCATGAGGAAAAAGGCTTTTGAAACATTGCAGGGACAGGAGGAAATGCTGGTAACCTGTATTTGGTCCTTTTCAAACAATGTTTTCTAGCCTTTTTACCAACAAACGCATTCATTAAAATCTTTAAATGACAAAAAAGTTTTCGATAATAATGTACATACTGAAAACAGTGGAAGACCTCATGACAAATGAAATATTGCTGAAATGACAGCATTTATCTTTCAAAGGCTCTAGAACATGTTAAAAAAAAGTAAATGCCGGCTATCATAGTAAAAGCTATCTTCCTTTAGGTCATCAAAACGCAGGAGTATGTTGTTGTAAAGGGCTAATTTGTAATATGCAAATGATTCCCAGAGAAAGGAATTGATCAACCTGAGAGTTGAGGAAATATTGTAAAAGTACACAATCCAACAACATGGCCAAGTTTTTCTTGTCATCTCTTGTACCCCAGTAGGAAAACCATTAAACCAGTATCAAACCTTTTAACCCTTAACCTGCTAAGTAAGTTACATGGAACTTTCAAGCCAATAGTAAAAACCCAAATAATGCTACATCAAACTTTTTGGGAAAAAAAATCATCTCCTAAGCCGACAATGTGGATCCAAGATCAGACTACATGTTCTATGCAGTCTGATCTTGATCTACACTGTACACAAAAGGTCAGTGAGTAGCGCTTAGCAGCCTAAAGGTTAAAGCGCAGAATAAATCCTGGAAACAAGGTCTAGAATAAGACCCAGAGAATTATGATTTCATGGTTGCTTTTGTCTATAGTATTACAGTAAACCAGACAGTGTAGATCAAAGACAAGACTGCATGTTTTTGTGCAGTCTGACCTTGATCTACACTGGCGCAAAAGCAACTACAGTCATGAAAAGAGCTTTAACCCTTTACCACACAATCCCAAATTTTAACGACCCTGAGAAAGAGGCCTCTTGAAAACAATGTGTGAAAAGGAGAAAATGCTGGTAACCAGCATTTTCTCCTTTTCCCACAATGTTTTCTATCCTTCCCAAAACAAATTTCAATTTTTGGGTCACATTTATTTGTCGTCTGCAAATGCTTTCAATTTGGACAAGGCTAAAATTTTGTCGTGTGGTTAAAGAGTTAAAGGTTACCTTTATCATCATTTTTCATCTAGGACAAACCCACACCAATCAGAGTGATTTGTCTTAAAATGTAGATGATTCAACAGTGTACAGGATAATAATCAGGTGACATCTATACCAAATAATCCTTTACAAACAATCTCCTGGTTTATGAATATTGAGCATGGGAGCTTTTAATGCTGTAGCCAGCATTTTCTGCTTTTCTCACACTTTTTCTACATTTTCAAGGCAAATCCCAACAAATTAATCACATTTAATACAAAGATACTTTGGATGTTTCAAAGATACCAGAATATGTTACAGTTTGTCTATCTGAATGTTCCACAGACTATGGACAAGCAGTGTCTTCTGCGTATGAACACACCACCTATGAGAGCACCATTCTTACCTTATTAGTGACCTGGCATGGTGCCTAGCCAGTGCCCTACCCATACCTTCTTTCACTAACCGAATTCCAGGCTCTTCTAGGATACTGACCTCAAACATACATGATACCTAACCTAATGCCTGACCTTATGCTTCATACAAAAGAAATATTAACCTTTACATTGACACCTGTCTTTCAAGGTTGCTTTTTGTCTAGAATGTCCCAGCAATGCAGATAGAGTTGAACAAGATCAAACTGCATATGTTGCATAGTCTGATCTTGATCTACACTGAATGTAAAGGCAACAAAACATATGAAAGGCACTCAAAAGGTTATTTGGAGACAGACCTAAGTGTAGTTCAAACCAGAAATATCTAAGTGTACCTTACAAAATTAACCCTTTACTAAACAATCCCTACTTTCATCAACCCTGTGGGGGCTTTTCAAAACATTGTAGGACAAGAGCTTCGCAGAGCGGCGCATATACGCCCGAAGGGGCTTGTCAGTGAAATGAGTTGAAATGAAGGATGGGCCATGAATGAAGAGTAGTTATTCTCCATGATAAAGAAAGTAAGTCTTGATTGTCTGTAATAGTTTACTGAAGGAAAAAAAAGCATTTAACCCTCTACTGCTATCAGTGTTTGAAGTTTCAAGTTGAGAGCTTTTATAGTTTGGAAGTTATGGCCCAGACAAAAATTCAAAGAAAAAATTTACAAATAAATAAAGGGCAATAACTCAAAAAATAAGGGTATCAGAGTTATGGTTCTTGTGCATGACACTTCTCCATAATGTGTTCTGTCAGTGTATGAAGTTTCAAGTTGATAGCTTTTCTACTTTGGAAGGTGTATCCAGGACAAAAATTCAAAATGAAGTTATTAAAGGGCAATTACTCAAAAACTTAGGGTGACAGAGTTATGGTTCTTCTTTACTGCACTTCTCTACAATCTGTTCTATCAGTGTATATTGTTTCAAGTTGATAGCTTTTATAGTTTGGAAGATCTGGCCAAAACAAAAATCTAATGTGAAAAAAATTAAAGGGCAATAACTAAAAAAATAAGGGTGGTACAGTTACAATTTTTGTGAATTGCTCTTCTCCACAAGGAACCAAAAATCTGACCAATGAAATGCCTTGATACATTTTGATCACGTGACAACAATTATGGCTGCTTCTTTGAAATTTGAGTGAATCGATCAAACATCGGACGATTTGGAGCTGTACTCTTCGTGTTATTATTAAACAACGAAGGTTGGTTAACGATATTTACTCGTTTTATCAAACCGATAAGTATTTTGGCCATGATCTTGTACAGAATAGTAGATTTACTCTGACAAGCGCACTGAACGAACCCGTGCCGGACCAAACAATTTCGACCTATTTGTCGAGAAATCGGCTTCTGTAGCACAAATCATTGAACGTTTAGTCATGAAACCACATTATTTTTTGCTAGAAAAATGTGTAATGAGCTAGATAAAGTAGACCTTATGTGATTATCTGTAAAATTGACGAAGTAACTTGTGTTTTTGTGATGACAAGTAGACTTTGCCGATAATGTCAGTTGCATCCCTTGTATTATATATACATGTAAAACATAAAACAAGAGGGCCATGATGGCCCTGGGTCGCTCACCTTAGTACAGTGCCTTAAAGGTATTTCTTTGACCATGTGACCTAGTTTTTGACCGCAGGTGACCCAATGTCAAACTAAAATTTCATGAAGACAAACATTCTGACCAATTTTCAAGTCAATTGAGCAAAAAATGTGGCCTCGAGTGCCCTAAAGGTATTTTTTTAATTTGACCTTGTGACCTAGATTATGACCCAAGGTGACCCAAATTTGAACTGGTCTTGGACTATATCAAAAGAAACATTTTAAGCAATTTTCAAATCAACTGAATAATAAATGTGGCCTCTAGAGTGCCCACTAGCTATTTCTTTAATTTGACCAAGTGACCTAGTTTATGACCCCAGTTGACCCAAATTCAGACTCATGTGAGATTTTATAAAGACAAACATTCTGACCAATTTTCAAGGCAATTAAGCAAATAATGTGGCCTCTAGAGTGCCCACAAGGAATTTCTTTATTTTGACCTAGTGACCTAGTTTATGGTTCCAGGTGACTCAAATCCAAACTCATCTGGTATTTCATCAAGACAAACATTCTGGCCAAATTTCAGGTCATTTGAGAAATAAATGTGGCCTCCAGAGTGCAAACAAGGTATTTCTTTAAATTGACCCAGTAAACTAGTTTATGACCCAAGTTGACCCAAATTAATCTTATGTGAGACTTTATAAAGGCAAACTTTCTAACTAATTTTCAAGGCAATTGAGCAAATAATGTGGCCTCGAGAGTGCCAACAAGGTATCTCTTTAATTTGACCTAGTGACCTAGTTTATGACCCAAGATGACCCAATTTTGAACTCAATGAACTTGTTGTGCTTAGATGGGCAAACAAACTTAGAAGAGAATCACTACATACCAAATATCAAAGCTCTACGCCTTCCAGTTTTAAAGAAGAATTTTAAAGTTTTCTTCTTTGTTCCTATGTTCGAACTTGTGACACCCGGGGCTGGGCCAGTTTTGACCCAAGCAGCATCCTTGGAACAAGCTTGGTAAAGGTCCACTAGGAGATGCTACATACCAAATATCAAAGCTCTACACCTTCCCATTTAAGAGAAAAAGAAATTTAAAGTTTTCCTTCATTTGTTCCTATGTTCGAACTTGTGACCCCTGGGGCGGGGCCAGTTTTGACCCAGGGGCATCATATGAACAAACTTGGTAGAGGTCCACTCTGAGATGCAACATACCAAATATCAAAGCTCCACACCTTTCGGTTCCAGAAAAGAAGAATTTTAAAGTTTTCCTTCTTTGTTCCTATGTTCGAACTTGTGACCCCAGGGGCTGGGCCAGTTTTGACCCAAGCAGCATCCTTGGAACAAACTTGGTAGAAGTCCACTAGGAGATGCTACATACCAAATATCAAAGCTCTATGCCTGCCCATTTAAGAGAAGAAAAAAATTAAAGTTTTCCTTCTTTGTTCATATTTTTAAACTTGTGACCCCCGGGGCTGCGCCAGTTTTGACCCCAAGGGCATCATATGAACAAACTTAGTAGAGGTCTTCTAGGCGATGCTACATACAAAATATCAAAGCTCTACGCCTTTTGGTTTCAGAGAAGATGATTCTTAAAGTTTTCCTTCTCTGTTCCTATGTTCGAACTTCTGACCCCCGGGGTGGGGCCAACTTTTGCTCCAAGGGCATCATATGCACAGACTTGGTAGAGGTCCACTAGAAGATGCTACATACTACATATCAAAGCTCCATGCCTTCCTCTTTCAGAGAAGAAGATTTTTAAAGTTTTCCTTCTTTGTTCCTATGTTGGAAATTGTGACCCCCGGGGCGGGGCCAGTTTTGACCCCAGGGGCATCATATGAACAAACTTTGTAGAGGTCCACTAGGCAATGCTACATACCAAATATGAAAGCTCTACGCCTTCCAGTTTCAGAGAAGATGATTTTTAAAGTTTTATCTCTTTGTTCCTATGTTTGAACTTGTGACCCCCTGGGCAGGGCCACTCTGAGATGCAACATACCAAATATCAAAGCTCCACACCTTTCAGTTCCAGAAAAGAAGAATTTTAAAGTTTTCCTTCTTTGTTCCTATGTTCGAACTTGTGACCCCAGGGGCTGGGCCAGTTTTGACCCAAGCAGCATCCTTGGAACAAACTTGGTAGAGGTCCACTAGGAGATGCTTCATGCCAAATATCAAAGCTCTATGCCTTCTAGTTTTAGAGAAGATGATTCTTAAAGTTTTCCTTCTTTGTTCCTATGTTGGAAATTGTGACCCCCGGGGCGGGGCCAGTTTTGACCCCAGGGGCATCATACGAACAAACTTGGTAGAGGTCCACTAGGAGATGCTACATGCCAAATATCAAAGCTCTACGCCTTCCAGTTTCAGAGAAGAAGATTTTTAAAGTTTTCCTTCTTTGTTACTATGCTCAAACTTGTGACCCCCAGGGCTGGCCCTGTTTTGACCCCAGGGGCATCATATGAACAAACTTGGTAGAGGTCCACTAGGCAATGCTACATACCAAATATGAAAGCTCTACGCCTTCCAGTTTCAGAGAAGATGATTTTTAAAGTTTCCCCTCTTTGTTCCTATGTTCGAACTTGTGACCCCTGGGGCAGGGCTAGTTTTGACCCCAAGGGCATCATATGAACAAACTTGGTAGAGGTCCACTAGGAGATGCTTCATGCCAAATATCAAAGCTCTATGCCTTCTAGTTTTAGAGAAGAAGATTTTTAAAGTTTTCCTTCTTTGTTCATATTTTTAAACTTGTGACCCCCGGGGCTGCGCCAGTTTTGACCCCAAGGGCATCATATGAACAAACTTGGTAGAGGTCCACTAGGAGATGCTACATGCCAAATATCAAAGCTCTACGCCTTCAAATTTCAGAGAAGAAGATTTTTTAAGTTTTCCTTCTTTGTTACTATGCTCAAACTTGTGACCCCCGGGGCGGGGCCTGTTTTGACCCCAGGGGCATCAAATGAACAAACTTGGTAGAGGTCCACTAGGAGATGCTACATGCCAAATATCAAAGCTCTACGCCTTCAAGTTTCAGAGTAGAAGATTTTTAAAGTTTTCCTTCTTTGTTACTATGCTCAAACTTGTGACCCCCGGGGCGGGGCCAGTTTTGACCCCAGGGACATCAAATGAACAAACTTGGTAGAGGTCCACTAGGAGATGCTACATACCAAATATCAAAGCTCTGCGCCTTCTAGTTTCAGAGAAGAAGATTTTCAAAGATTTTGCTTTTTTTTTCCTTTTTGTTGCCATGGCAACCAGAGTTGTGGGTGGAATTCAATTCTTTGAACAATTTTGGTAGAGCTTCACCCAAGGAACATTCCTGCCAAGTTTCATCAAGATTGGCCCAGTGGTTTAGGAGAAGAAGAAGAAATTGTTGACGGACGACGGACGACAGACGACGGACAACGGACGACGGACATGGGCGATCACAATAGCTCACCTTTAGCACGTTGTGCTAAGGTGAGCTAAAAACGCTAAAAATCCCTGTGCTCACGACCACCCCGGCAATACGAGCAACCCGCTATTACGAAAGATTTTTGTCAGAACGGATTTTTCCTTCTTAATGATCAATGATGACTGACCCGGAAATACGGGCATCGCGCTATTCCGAAATTACAACCACCATTTTCAGTACCAAAGAGACATTACCTATAGATTTTAACCCCATGAAACGACCACAAACTTTCACACCTTCTTGATGACCCACTAATTTTCACGTGTCCACAAATGCAAACTGTAGGCAGTGCTTCATGTACCAATATTCTAGGGTCCGATAAAATAGCCAATCAATTATCGGTCTTTTGATTATCTATCGACTATTGTAACATGATTGTGTTTAGTGATCAAGGTGTTACCTTACATAACAGAATGACCAATGAATTGGTAAGAATAATTAATTTGGCTTTTATGCAGTAATCAGGCGTTTATCACACATTGCTGAGCCGAGTGAAAAACATGTCGACATCCAGGTAATTATGATTTGTGTTTTACATCCAGCTGTTGTAATTTGAGACGCTTGGGTTAACTCTTGTAATTTGAGAGGTTTGGGTCAATATCTAGTGATCAAGATGGGATAATTATTTTGTTTTTGTTTCACATTGAAGCCATACTCATATCGTAGAGAATATACGATTTGTAAACAGGTGAATTGTGCGATCAACAATTAGTTGGACTGTTCGATCATTCAACTCAAATCAAAATGGGAAAAAACATAAAGGAAAAAAAAATAATAAACTGTAAACGTGAGGCTGTTCAATTCTCAACTTTTCAAGGAATGTGAAAATTTTCTTGTTGTCATTTTCGTGTGTGAGCACAGACTTCCCTGACTAAATACATTACTTTGCACATACTTTAAATATACGAAAGTCTACACATAGTCCAAATTTGATTAAAAACCAAGGTGGGTGAAATCCTGAAATCAGACCACCCCGCTAACAAGACCAATTTTCAAAAGTACCACGGGTGGTCTTAATAGAGGGGTTTTACTGTATTATACTGGTGAAACTTAGGACACATATAAATATGTAAGCTGTCACCATGATATAATTGAAGCAATGTTGAAAGTAGCACTTCATGGTTGTGTAACTGATTATTTTGTAGAGGCTTACAAAAACTCTTTCACACCTTGTGAAGTTCCTGACCCTTTACAAAAACAATCCCAAGTTTTGACAAGTCCAGGGAGGAAGGTTTGATTTTTTTACTAGCTAGGCTGTTAACTCTTTACCAAACGACAAAATTTTAGACTAGCCCAAATTCAAAGCATTTGCAGATGACAAAATAAATGACTCAAAACTTAAAATTTGTTCTGTGATGGGTTGAAAACATTGTGGGTAATGGAGAAAATGCTGGTTACCAGCATTTTCTCCTTTTCCCACAATGTTTTCAAAAGGCTTTTTCTTCAGGGATGTTAAAACTCGGGATTGTGTGGTAAAGCATTAACCAACCTTTTCTCCATTTCACACAATGAGTTTCATCGTTTCAAGGCAACTCCCATCATTTGAGCCAGCATGTTGCTTGCAAATGCTTTCAATATGGACAAGTCTATTGTTTTGTCATCTGTCAAAGAGACGATTGTCTGATGTAACTATACTTTCATCCACACTACATTTAATTATTCCTCGTTTTTGTACTCTAGTTTTTTTCCAAATGGATGTTAAAAATGGTTGGTCTTTTGAAGACTTCTCGTTTAGGTTCAGCTGCTGAATACAACAGACTCACTCATAAAAGCTTTGGCTTCCTTTTATCATTCTATCGAGTCACCTGAACCAATACCAGGACCAACATGCCAATCATCACATAGTTCGGAGGCATGGAAAGGCTCTTATGCAGACAGTGCAGATCAAAATGGTGACCTGCTCACTCCTTTAGCAGAAAGTGCAGATAAAGCAGTCTGATCACTCCTTTTGGGGGGGGCTGCAGTTTGATTACTCCTTTCAGGAGCAGTGTACATCCAGATAAGGAAGTCTGATCAATCTTTCAGCAGACAGTCTAGATCAAAATTTTGCATGCTGATCAAGGATATAAAGAGAGTATTTTGAGAGAAATTGCCAGCAAACCAGTTGAGTTCTGCCAAGGATTATTTTGGGAGAGTCAATCATCCTCTAAGCTTGCATAATGTAGGGGATATTCTCAAAGTACTTGAGACAAATGCACAGAACACTGATTCCCTAGAAATTTGAAAGGCACTAAGTTTCACTTACATGCATAATGATGGAACATTTTCTATTCTGATGGGACAAAAAGGGTTAATACTTGATAGAGTGGTTGACAATTAGTAACTACTTTGATTTACATGATGGATCTTGTCTAAAAATATCAACCATATGTCCTGTAAATATTAATAAAATCTTTTATTTTTCTCCCTTATAAAAGAGAAATTACATTGTTAATATCATGTTTGTGCAATAGGCCAAAGCTTTTCACATTGGAAATAATTACCTTTAACCCTTGTAGCACTAAACTCTTTACCAAATGACAAAAGTTTGGACTAGACCAAATCAAAACAATTTTCAACGACACTTCAAATGTGGCTCAAATGATCATTTCTGTCTTTCGAAAGGTAGAAAAAATTGTGGAAAAAGGAGAAAATGCTGACTACCAGCATTTCCTTCTTTTCCCACAATGTTTGCAATAATCTTTTTCCCTGGATTGTTTGGTCAAGAGTCAACCCCTATGTAATTACTTAAAATATTCTTTATGATGTAGGGACAGTTAACAGGGATAAATGTTTGAAACACTAATACATATGCAAACAGAGCAGCAAAATGAGACAAGCACTTGCATGTACAGGGTTTTCCTTGATGCATGATTTGGTGCATTTTGACAGTTTTATGTACAATGACCCGTATCTTTTTTAAGAATGCATCATTGTGGATGCACAAATACGGTAAGACTTACTTCCTATAGCCTGTACTTTTGACAATGCTACATTGGCGAGTCGGTAAGAAAGCTGGAGTATGAAACAAGAAGGCCATTGGCCCTAAAACACTCACCTGAGTAAAGTCATCTAGGATTGGTAAAGCTGAAGAGATCCTGGTTGTAATGATGTGAAACAAATGAGTGTTTGTGACCTACTTTTCGACCTCCTTGACCTATTTTTAAACTTGTCAGAGACATCATCAAGACAAACATTCTGACGATATTTCTCGCAAGTAAATGTGGCCTCCAGATTGTACAACATTTTTTTTAAGATTCATCCCAGTGACCTACTTTTTGACTCAGCATTAACCATTTTTGAACTTGTCTAATATATCATCATGAAAAACATTCTGACCAACTTTCATTAGAACTGATCTGAAAATGTGGCCTCTAGAGTGCTCACAAGTTTTTTCTACGATTTGGTCCAATGACCTACTTTTTGACCTGACATGACCCAATGTTGGATTTTTGCTGAATTTTATTTAGACAAATATTCTGACCAAGTTTCATGGGTATCAGGATGGAAGTCTTGCCTCTTATTATTATTTTCTTTTACATATTCTAATATAACTCAAAAAATGAGGGATAATAATTATGGAAACAATAAACAGATTTGCCATATCTATATTGACTGTGATAGGAGACCGCCATAAAGATTGATTAAATTTATCATTATGGCTTGCACCTAGGCTTGGGAAAAGGGACACTGAACAACAATCAGATGATAAAACACCTGTCCAAGCAGGCAAAAAAGAGTTTCAAGGCCTTGTAAGTTTTCCTGAAGACTGACAAAAGAAATATGACTGTTTATTCGATGAAAACTGTGGCATGAAATGTGACCCATGCATCCATTCGGCATACCTCGGGTGATCCGGTGATCAAATCCCTCGGCTGTATCACGTAGCTTGATATGCACCTACACGGTACATTTCGCACAACTCCGGAAGCACACCGTGTTACTGTTATTGAAATTGTAAGGCTCATCTTAAAAAAGAAAACATGAGTAAATTTTCTATCGTTATCTTTCTAAGAATATTTCAGTCGGCAAACAGTTTGTATCTACAATTTTTAGCGTGGTTTATCAATTCCATTGGGAGCTTTCATCAACAGATCAATAGATGTGAATAACTTCACTGTGGTTTTTCATGTCGTTGCTAAGCGATCTACAGGGGCGCCGCCATGTTTAAGATCATGTGATTGGTAGTTCAAAATGGAAGCCACCTTTATACGGACGAGGTAAGATGTAGGTACGGAATCAGCCCAGTTGTGACGAGTGCCATGCATCAAAACAAAACGAAAATCCCATGCTGTGCCTCATCAAAACACAAGAGGGCCATGATTGCCCTGTATCGCTCCACTGGCAGATAAATATAAACCATAAATACTAAACATTTCAATTCTGAGCCAAATGGTTTCAAAATGATGACTTACAAAGTTTTCTCTGTAAAAGCCCATGTGAAAGTTCACATCCACAAGGCAAAGCCATTTTTGATCCCAGAGCTATAATTACTTGAACCCTGGTAGAGGTCCACAAGATAAAGCCTATGTACAAGTCTATGCTGTATGGTTATAAATAAGGTGATTTTCAAGTTTTGTCCATATGAAGCCTCTGTAAAACATAAGACCCCTGATGCAAGGCTAATTTAAAAAAAAAAAATCAAAACAGGAAGATTTAAGTTGTCACTATGTGAGCCCATGTAAAACTTGTGACCCCTGCGGCGGGGCCAATTTTGACCCCAGGGCTAAAATTTTGGCCCGCTTGGTAGAGACCCACTAGATATAGCAACATGCAAAATTTGGTAGCTCTAGGCCATATGGCTAGGTACAGGAAGATTTTTAAAGTTTTCTCTATATAAGCCTATGTAAAACTTGTGACCCCTGGGGCAGAGCCAATTTTGACCCCAGGGCTATAATTTGAAGAAACTTGATAGAGGTCTACTACATAAAGCTACATGCCAAATTTGGTAGCCCTATGCCTTATGGTTTCAGACAAGAAGATTTTTAAAGATTTCCAATATTTTTCAGTTTTGTTGCCATGGCAACCAGAGTTTTTGAAGGAATCAAATTCTTTCAAGAAATTCTGAAGAGGACCATGGCAGGATCATTTCTGTGAAGTTTCATGAAAATTGGATGGGTAGTTTCAGAGAAGAAGATGTTTAAAATAAAAGTTGACGCACGGACGGACGGACGCACAGACGGACGCACACCGGGCCATGACATAAGCCCGCTGGCCTTCGGCCAGTGGAGCTAACTAGTGGAAAACACTAGTGTTACACGGTATCTATCATCATGTAATAATACATACACAGCTAATTTCAAGTTTTGGGTAAATAATTAAATTACTGAAAGTACTGACAGACTAGCGAATTTGATTGATTGATTGTTTTCAACATTATACCACTTATGTGGCGGTGGCAAGTGCACATATCGATGTTTTCCTGGGGTTTCTTTTACCAGTACTCCGCTCAATATTCTTTCCAAGCCACTGGCTGCTTTCCTATATAACCATCGTTGAAACGTGAGGGAGAAATTAATCCTGTCGCATTGACTACCATCAATCCTCGGAAAGAAATTTGCCGAGTCGGGAATCAAACCAGCGACCTCCTGTTCTCAAGTCCTGTATGCTACCGACTGAGCTGCCGGGGCCATGCATGCTGTTGATTAACTATAATATAGTTTAAGTTTAACCCTTAACCTGCTTAAAAATGTTAAATGAAACTTTCAAGCCAATGGTAAACACCTGAATATTGCTATTTCAAAGTTACATTTTGGAAAAAATATACCTTTTTATCAGACAGTGTAGATCCAACATCACACTGCACACTCTGTGCAGTCAGATCTTAATCCACACTGTCTGCAAAAGGTCATTGAGTCGCAGTAGTACTGGTAAAAGAAATTCCAGGAAAGCATGGATAAGTGCTCTGGCCGCCGCAATATCAATTAAATAATGTTGAAAACAGCGTCAAAAACCATGCAATCCATTGGTCAATATCACAAGATATAGTTAACTATTTAACTCGAAAAATTTTACACTAGTCCAAATTCAAAGCTGTTGCAGACCATAAATTAAATGTGGCTGAACTGATGAAACCCAATTCCAAGAGGGCAGAAAACTATGTGAGAAAAGGAGAAAATGATGGTTACCAGCACTTTCTCCTTTCCCCACAATGCTTTCAAAGGGATTCTTCCCCAGTGTTGTTTAAACTTGGGATTGTTTGGTAAAGGTTAATATTCAAGATGTAAAAAAACAGTTTAAGGTAACAGTTTAACTGTACACGATGATCAAATACACATAATGACTGGAGGAATGACAAAGGTTTCCTGTCCAGTGAGGGTTAATATAGCTGGGATTTGCTACAAGTTACCTAGGTGTATCTATTAATAGATTCATTCATAATGTTAGAGTGGTGTAGGAATAAGTGATTCTCTGCTTTGCATAGGCCACTTAATTTACATATAAACAAAGATCTTGTACCTTATAAATGACATCTTGTTCAATTTATTACTTTGTAAGACGACATGTTTGAATTGGAGTGGTAGAGATTTAGTGGTTTTTGTCAAAATTGTCATATAAAACAGAATTAAGATTTCTAATAGAAAGAAGTATTTTCTGCGAGGCAGTATTTGGCAACTGTAGGGTTTTTTGTTTACTTTGACTCTAGGTCAATCTTGATGCCTATAGACTAGCTTTGCTAGTCTAAAAATCACAAAAGTACATGCACTTTGTGTCATAAATAGTAGTTTTTAGGCCTATCTATAACCTAACCTAATTCTATTTTGTTGTGACCCCCACAAATTCCAGCATGACCCCCGTTTTTTAAGGCTAGGGGTCACAATGACCCTCAATTTTTGTTGGCAAGGGAAAACCATGCATGTACAAACAATTTCATTTCTTCTTTGTTTTACCAAAGTGTTTCAACAAGTCATCCACTGCAATGCAAACAAGAGCGGCAAATTGTCGCAAGATACGCCCGTCTTACCCCAAGTTGTAAAGTTGGGGCATAATAATGATAAAGGGGAGGTATAGAAAAATAGTACTGCAGAATATTTTTTTTACTGTTGATTGAAGATAATGGCAGTGTATTTGTGTTGACGGAACTCTTGTTTATACACTTTATGTTGATATCCATAGATACGATAGTGTTGAATTTAAGCCTAAAAAATGACTAAGGACAATAAGAAAAAGTTAAGGAAGCAATAGTTATGTTTCTAATAATCTGAGATGTATGCATCACTGAAATTTCATATACATAGGTAGTGTAGTAAGAGAGATATGCTGCTGACAAAATTTAAGTATGAAAAAGAAGAAAGGGCAATTACTCATAAGGAAGGAAGATTTATTCTTGTGTACACTGCACCCCATATGATTACAACAAACACAACTGTCAAATTTAAAGTTAATAGGTTTTAAGATGTGTAAGTTATGCTACCTGGATGCCTGTACGCCATGGCTGATCCCATAATACATCCTGTCTTGAAAGGGTGCATAAAAAATAAGCAATTTATATTTCATGTGCACTGCACTACCCCTTGATGAGATGTATCCAGCCCTAAAATTTCATAACCCGAGGTAGTATAGTTTGAGAGATATGCATCATACAAAATTCAAGTTCGAAAAAAAAACAAGAAAGGGCAATAACTGACAAATTAAGCAAGCAAGAGTTGAAATTTATATGCACAGCACTTCCCGTTGATGGAATGTATCCATGCATGAAATTTCATATCCTTAGCTAGTATAGTTCTGAAGATATGCACTGGACAAAATTAAAGTTTCAAAATAAAGAAAGAGCAATAAGTCAAAAATTAAGCAAGAGTTATGGTTCATGTGCACTGCACTCCCAGTTGATGAGATCTATCTACGCATGAAATTTCATAGCCATAGGTAGTATAGTTTTGGAGATATGCTCGAGACAAAATTCAAGTATGAAAATAAGTCAAAAATTAAGGAAGGAAGAGTTATGATTCCTGTGCACTGCACTCCCCCTTAATGAGATGTATGCAGGCATGAAATTTCATAACCCTAGGTAGTAAAGTTTTGGAGATATTCACCGGAGAAAATGCAAGTATGAAAAAGAAGAAAGGGCAAAAACTGAAAAATTGAGGAAGCAAGAGTTATGATTCCTGTGCACTGCACTCCCCCTTAATGAGATGTATGCAGACATGAAATTTCATAACCGTAGGTAGTATAGTATTGGAGATATTCACCGGACAAAATTCAAGTATGAAAAACAAGAAAGGGCAATAACTGAAAAATTAAGGAAGCAAGAGTTATGATTCCTGTGCACTGTACTCCCCCTTGATGAGATCTATCCATGCTTGAAATTTCATAACCGTAGGTAGTATAGTTTTGGAGATATGCTCCGGACAAAATTCAAGTATGAAAAACAACAAAGGGCAATAAGTCAAAAATTAAGGAAGCAAGAGTTATGATTCCTGTGCACTGCACTCCCCCTTGATGAGATCTATCCACTCATGAAATTTCATAACCCTAGGTAGTATAGTATTGGAGATATTCACCGGACAAAATTCAAGTATGAAAAACAAGAAAGGGCAATAACTCAAAAATTAAGGAAGCAAGAGTTATGATTCCTGTGCACTGCACTCCCCCTTGATGAGATCTATCCACACATGAAATTTCATAACCGTAGGTAGTATAGTTTTGGAGATATGCTCCGGACAAAGAACCGCCCGCCCGCCCGCCCCGACGCCCGCCCGGACGCCCGCCCGGACGCCCGCCCGCCATGGGTGATCCCATAATACGTCCCGTCTTCAACGGGTGTATAAAAAGCTTTCTGTGGTGATAAAGGTGTCATTCAGAATCTGCAGAAAAAAAAAACCAGTATTCCTGATGTTTGACTCTTTACCAGACAACAAAATTCTACACTTGTCCAAATTGAAGGCATTTGCAGACAACAAATAAACTGTGATTCAAGAGATGGTATCTGACAGGTTAGAATACATCATTGCAAAAGGAGAAACTGTGGTTTTGAAGAAATTTCTTTTTCACAGTTGTTAAAACATTAAGATGGTTTGGTAAAGGGTTAAGAGGCAGCAGTGAAACTATGTCACAGTATTTCCACACATTTCTGATACAGCAACTCAAAAATGTCTCACTGTAACAGGAACCTTCCCTGGGGGAGATAAAATAGTACATAATTATTAAATTATAAGCCTTTGCAAAGCTACTTTGCATACTGTATGAATTAATCCTTTACCACACATTCCTGAGTTTTCATGACCCGGAAAATAGTTTTAAAAATCACTGTGGGAGGAGGAGAAAATGCTGGTTACCAGCATTTTCTCCTTTTCCCACCATGTTTTCTAGCCTATCAAAGACACAGCCTATCAAAGACAGAGATCATCATCTGAGCTACATCAACTTATTTGTCATTAGCAAATGCTTTCAATTTGGTTGAGTCCAAAATTTTGTCATTTGGTAAAAAGTTAAGATCACCATAAACGTAAGTTGTACTTTGATCTTCAAACCACATCATCAGATTCTGGCCACAATGTCTTGAAAATGCAATATTTGGTCTTCTGACCTTCCTGAAAATGTACATTCATGTATTTGATTTTAAAACTATCAAGCATTTGCTCTTTACTCAATAAAATTTTAGATTTGTCCATTTTCAGAAAGATTACAGACAACTCCGAAATTAGTCCTATCTACATATGTTTTTTCATTTCAACATTCATTGTGTACATAGGGTCTTATATTTTCCTTTCGCAAACTCCGACATCGAATTCTGAACAGCAAATTCAGATACTTTTCACTGAGCTTGTTCCATAAAATATACATCAAAAGTAAGATAAATAAATAATTTCTCAACTGAAAAAGGATTTCTGTTTAAAACATGCCTATTTATGAGCTAAATCCATTCCAATTCAAAACCTCTCTGTTTTGTTATGAATTGCTGTGGAAGAGATATGATTGTTCCAAATGAACTGTCATTAGGGGTTATGCAACTTACAGAATCATATTATGTCCTTTTTTAAAACGAAATTTTGTTCGCTTCGGTCTTGTTTGATTATTGAAACAAGTTTTGTTCATAAACCTAAAATCAATTCTGGTTTGTTACGTAACCGTCTGCATGACTGAAAAGCATGGCGGCAACTCTGTCGGCAATCCATCATGCAAGTGACTTGACTGATTTCTGAACGAATCTGCCAATTATTTATTATGACAGTGGCTGAATATTTTCAAATGAAGTTCTTCCTAAAGGTAAATAAAGTTCTCTTTTGTAATAATACCGGTTTTAGAGAGATCCAATTTGCTACAAAGGACTGAATGGGACCCGTTTAGCCGTTACATGCAATAAGAAAAATAAAATGTGAAATGTCCAATAGATAAATGTTGAAAGGTAAACAAGCATGTATACATCTAAATATTTGAACTACCAAGAAAATTGTTGCTCAATAGATTGGATTTGTCTATGACAGGGACAGAAAATGGTAAGGGAGAAATGGAAAAAGTGCCGGTATCCTTTTCTCATTGTTTTAAAGAACCTTATTTGTGCGGTCAAGAAAACATGGGATTGTCTGGTAAAGGGTTCACCCATGGGGTACTAAATTCATGAAAAAGGTAAGTCAGTGATAAAAAGAAACTAGATTTTACAATTTTCAGGCAGTTTTTACCAGTTTATACCTGAGTATCTACAAACAAGAGGGCCATCATGGCCCTATATCGCTCCACTGACCCGTGAGGCAGGGTCAATTTTGACCTCAGGTCTACAGTATGAAGAGTTCTTGTAAAGGTTTATTAGATAAAGCTACATCCCAAATTTAGTAGCCCTAGGCCATATGGTTTAGGACTAGAAGACTTAAAGTTTCCACCATAGAAGCCTATGTAAAACTTGTGGCCCCCAGAGGTGGGACCAATTTTGAACCTAGGGCTATAAGTTGATGAACTTTTGTAGAGGTCCCTTAGATGAAGCTACATGCCAAATTTGGTAGCCTGAGGCCATATGGTTTAGGACAGGAAGATATTTACAGTTTTCACTATATAAACCTAAGTAAAACTTGTGACCCTTGGGGCTGGGCCAATTTTGACCCTGGGGCTATAATTTGAAGAGTTTTAGTAGAGGTCCATTAGATGAAGCTACATGCCAAATTTGGTAGCCCTAGGCCATATGGTTTAGGACAGAAGATACTTACAGTTTTCACTACATAAACCTAAGTTAAACTTGTGACCCTCAGGGCGGGGCCAATTGTGACCCCGGGGCCATAATTTGAAGAGTTTCAGTACAGGTCTATTAGATGAAGCTACATACCAAATTTGGTAGCCCTAGGCCATATGGTTTACGACAAGAAGATATTAAAGTTTTCACTATATAAATCTTTGTAAAACTTGTGACCCCTGGGGCGGGGCCATTTTTGACCACAGGACTATAATTTGAAGAGTTTTTGTAGAGGTCCATTAGATGAAGCTACACACCAAATTTGGTAACCCTAGGCCTTATGGTTTTGGACAAGAAGATTTTTAAAGATTTTCAGTATTTTTTGGTTTTGTTGCCATGGCAACCAGAGTTTTTATAGAAATCAAATTCTTTGAAGAGTTTCTGAAGAAGGCCAAGGGAGGATCATTTCTGTGAAGTTTCATTAAAATCTGATGGGCAGTTTCAGAGAAGAAGATGTCTGAAATAAAAGTTAACGCACGCACGCACGACGGACACAGGGCCATGACATAAGCCCGCTTGCCTTTGGCCAGTGGAGCTAAAAATAGTCAATATAGATAAAAGATCAAGCAGAATTTCAACTATGCAGTCTGATCTTATGCCACACTGTCTAGGTAGCTCAAGTTGACCTTGAAGCATTATGGGATGGAGTTTTATATTTTTCTATCATCTCCTTGGAATAGTAGTTAACCCTTTACCACACAATCCTGAATTTTAATGACTCTGAGAACATAGACTTTTGAAAACATTGTGGGGAAAAAGGAGAAAATGCTGGTCACCAACATTTTCTCCTTTTCCCACAATGTTTTCTAACTGCTCAGAAACAAATGGAATCATTTGTGCCTCTGTTAATTTGTCATCTGTGAATGCTATTAATTTGTACCAGTCTAAAATATAGTCATGAGTTAACCCTTAAAGCCTTGAAATAATGAAATGGACCTTTTCTAATAGGACAAACATCCAAATTATTGTCATTTCAATGTTGTTTTGACAAGAATATGAGAGGAAGAAGCAGACAGTGTAGATTCATAATCAGACTGCACCTTTTGTTAAGGCTTAAGGCATATGCCTATGGAGCAAGGTTGTTTTGGCAAGAATATCAGAGGAAGAAGCAGACAGTGTAGATTCATATTCAGATTGCACCTTCTGTTAGGGGTTAAGGCATATGCCTATGGAGCAGAAGGTCCAAGATACAGAGCCCCCCTGGAAGAGGGATTTGTTTTGACATGGCCAGTTGGTGAGCAGCAGCTAATTAAAAGATAGCTACCAAATGCCAACTTTCCTGGTTCCTCAACTCACCCTCACAATAAGGGTGACACTTTGACAAACAAAATCTTTACAGATATTAACTCTTTACCGGATGACAAAAAATGTAGACTTGTCCAAATTGAAAACATTTGCATACGACTGATCAAAATGTGGTTCAAATGATGGTATTTGTCTTTAATGGGGTAGAATACATCATGGGAGAAGGAGATAATGCTGGTTACCAGCTTTTTCACCTTTCCGCATAATGTTTTCAAAAGCTTTTTTCATCTGAAACATTAAAACTCAGGACTGCTTGGTAAAAGGTTAAACAAAGTGGGGTGTCCATAATTTTGAGGTTATCTGTACTCTGAAGAAAGAAAACCTAAATAAACAGTCATCATCCACATTTTTCTGAGCCTTTGTACTCTTGGCAAGATCTTCGTCAATCAACAATTCTTTCAACCACCTTATTAATCCTTTACCAGCCAATCACATATTTTAATAAACCGGAGGAACAAGGCTTTCGAAAATCTGTGGAACAAAGAGAAAATGCAGATTGCATCATGCATATTCATCTTTTCCGACAATGTGTTCTATCTTTTCAAAGACAATTCACATTTGCCATCTGTAACTGCTTTCAATTTTGACAAGTCTACGGTTTTGTCACTTTGTAAATAATTAAACTTCAAAGACCAACCATAAACTTTTTCAAGTGACACTATGGAGAAAAAGGAGAAAATAAAAATAACTTCATGTTGATAATGTGAAAAATGTGTGGAAAATGGGGCACGATAAAACCTATCATTGCAATGGCGTAAAAAGTTACCTTGCTATTGATAACAAGATGTCTGTTTGTAAAAAAGTCATGCCCCCCTACTGCCACATTGATACAGGAAGTGGCACAGTGCATAAACTCATATCAATCACCGAAAAACATCCACATAATTCAATCCTTTAATTGCCGATAATTTGTTGACAAGTCCATCTTTAACTGGAGATGGGTCCAAGTACCAACATGCGTCGGCAATAATCGCTAATCAAGTTATTATTATCCTTTAACTGTCTGATTTATAGCCCACTTCAATTGTTAAATGTGATAATCTGTCAACAGTTTGCATAATTATACACACCGCTGTGCGTATACATACAAGATTGTAAACAGTCGCCGATACACAGACTGGGTTATCGATTTTCTTCTCGGCACGCGCATTCGACTTCCGCTTTTTCCCAGTCGACTTCGATGCTTACTACGTCCCCGATAATAAGCGAATAAAATGTTGGAGCCACAAGTTGAGCCACATATGATGATTTTTGAGACACTTTAATTTTTTTTTAGCAAATGGCTCAAGTGGCAAACAGCAGCACGGGCCCTGAATCATCTTGGTCACTGTGACCTTGACCTTTCACGGATTAACCTTAAAATCGATAGGAATCATTTACACTCCAAGATGAATATCTGTACAGAATTTGAAGGACCTAGGTCAATTCTGTGTGTAGTTATCATCTAGACAAGGTTTGGTCTATATATCATTAAGTTGAAGGCCACTGTGACCTTGACCTTTGATGGATTAATCTCAAAATCAATAGAAATCATTAACACTCCAAGATGAATATCTGTACAGAATTTGAAGAACCTATGTCAATTCTCTGTCTAGTTATCATCTGGACAAGGTTTGGTCTATATATCATTAAATTGAAGGCCACTGTGACCTTGACCTTTGATAGATTAATCTCAAAATCGATAAGGATCATCTACACTCTGAGACAAACGTCTGCCAAATTCGATGAACCTAGGTCAATTCTCTGTCTAGTTATCATCTGGACAAGGTTTGGTCTATATATCAACATGTTGACAGTCACTGTGACCTTGACATTTGACTGATTGACCTCAAAATCAATAAGGATCATCTACACTCCAAGACGCATGTCTGTGCCAAATTTGAAGAACCTATGTCAATTCTGTGTCTAGTTATCATCTGGACAAGGTTTGGTCTATTTATCATTAAGTTGAAGGGCTCTGCGACCTTGACCTTTGATGGATTAATCTCAAAATCGATAGAAATCATTAACACTCCAAGATGAATATCTGTGCTAAATTTGACGAACCTAGTTATCATCTGGACAAGGTTTGGTCTATATATCAACATGTTGACGGTCACTGTGACCTTGACCTTTGACTGATTGACCTCAAGATCAATAGGGATCATCTACACTCCAACACAAATGGCTGTGCCAAATTTGACGAACCTAGGTCAATTCTATGTCTAGTTATCATCCGGACAAGGTTTGGTCTATATATCAACATGTTGACGGTCACTGTGACCTTGACATTTGACCCATTGACCTCAAAATCTATAGGGATCATCTACACTCCGAGATGCATGTCTGTGCCACATTTGACGAACCTAGGTCAATTCTGTGTCTAGTTATTATCCGGACAAGGTAAGGTCTACCAACCAACCGACCGACCGACCAACCAACCGACATGTGCAAAGCAATATACCCCCACTTCGTTGAAGGGGGGCATAATAAGTTAATTCATGAGGAGTCATCCCTTCATAGTATGTAACATTTGTATTCCATTTCATTCCAAAGTTTCCATTTCATTCCAAAGTTTTAATAGAAAACAAGCATGATCACTCACAAATAAATTATGGCTCAAGTATCAGTTATTCTCATTTTATTTGAAAATTCTCATTTTACATTCAAGTTTTCTAGCAACCTTTGTGTAGAGTGATAAAATGTGCTTGCAGGAAAAGATGGGTAAGTGAATGCTTTTCCAATAGAGTCCAAAGTGCAGCAAAATTTACTGACATCAAGATCAAGATCAGACTTTCGCATGCAGTCTATCACCAATCTGTGATAACAAATATATTGTTTGACATACCGTCAGGTTTCAACGGCATTACAGCATCTGGGTTGTCAAACTACTACAAATAAAGTTCTTTTTGATTTTTTTTTGGAGCACAGAGCTTTAAATCTAAAATAAAATTCTAGCCTCAAGATTGACAAGATCTCCTAGCTTTGAACTTTGAAGAATTTAACAAAATCAATAAAGAGCTTCCCCATCAAATAGATATTCCTTTTACTTCAACCCATTTCTTTCACCTTTACTTGTACATGCCTGTTGTGGTAAGTTACAGCCTTTGGCCATAATATGCCAAACAGCCTTAACCCTTAAAGTGCCTTTCATGACTATAGTTGCCTTTGCGGCCAGAGTAGATCAAGATCAGGCTGAACAAGATGTGCAGCCTGATCTTTGATCTACACTGTCCACTTTGCTGAAACACAGTAGACAAAAGCAAACATGAAACCGCTATTATTTGGGTCGTATTTCTAGGATGAAAATGTCTGAAAGGTTTATTCGGCGTACTGAGGGTTAAAATTTTAAAAATTTCCACAACTGTGTAGGCTAATGAAAAACAGGATAATACAAGCAAGAGGCTACCAAAGAAAACCAAAATTTTAATGTTATAGTTAACCCCATACAGAACAATTCCCTGTTTTAGCAACCCGGAGGGGGGTATGGACAACTGCCCACCCAGACATTCACCCACTAGGACAATTGCCATCTGGACAAATGCGATCTGGACAAAAGCCCACCCACAATAGCAGCAACCCAAACATTTGCCCACCCGCCTTGTTCCCTTTCTTTTCACATATTTTTATCAATTTTTATGTGGTTTTAAGTAAAATAATTTTTCACCATTTTCCCCAAAATAAATGATTTGTATTGCATTGAAAAGGCTACAGGTATGAATTGTGATTTAATTTAAATTATAGACTTATTTGCAGTGGCCAAAATTTAAAGAAATTTACAGACGACAGTTTTGAAATGCAGTAAAACTGGAAGAAAATTTAACTAATGATAGGATAGAAAACACTGTGAGAGATGGAGAAATTGCACATTAAAAGCAATTTGTTTTCATAATGTTTTCATAAGTCTTCAACTGCAGCCACGTAAAAACTTCTTCCCCACGTCGTAACAGCAAAGCATCATCTGGTAGGGGATTGAGACTGTCAATCAATGAGTTGACTATCAACATAGTATGGGAGGGCTTTTGTCCTAGTGGGTTCTTCTACCCCTGGACAAATGCATTCCATCATCACTTGTGCTACACTCTATTTGTCATCTACCAATGCTTTCATTACGGGCATGTCTGAAATTTCTGTTGTCTGGTAAAGGGTTAATTCTTTACCATACAATCCCGAGTTTTAACAACCCTAAGGAAATAGAATTTTGAAAACTTTGTGGAAAAAGGAGAAATTGCTGCTTACCGGCATTTTCTCCTTTTTCCACAATATTTTCTACCCTTCCCAAAGTAAATTTCAAAGTCTGAGTCGCATTTATTTTGGCGTCTGTATACTAGTATGCTTTCAATTTGGATGGGCCTAAGATTTTGTTGTCTGGTACATAGTTAACTGATCTTGTCACCAGTATGGTAAAAAGAGCATTTGCTTGTAACAATAGACGCAAAAGTACTGTTCTAATACGCAAATACTGCGCTTATCTATAGCTCTGAGCTCCATCAGGCAAGAATGTCATGGGGAGATAGAAGCCAAACTGACGCCCCCAGACATATCCTGCCGCTTCACTGTGGTGTAGACTCTGTATATTCACATCTCCCAGCCTCAATAAACAAGACCAAAATGCAGCTAGTAAATTAAATATAAGGGCAAAATGAAAATTCCGGTCAACTTCACTCTTCACCAAAAGACATGATTTTAGGCTGGTCCAAACTGAAAACATTTCCAGATGAAAAATCAAATATGGCTGAAATATGGGATTTGTGTCTGAAACAATGGAACATGTGGTGGGAAAAGGGGTAAATGCTGGTTACCAGCATTTTCTACTTTTCCAACAATATTTTCAATGAGCTTTTACCTCAGGGTTGTTAAAACACAGGATTGTGTGGTAAAGGGTTAAAAGACACCAGCTATGGCAGATTCAAGGTTTTTTTCCTAGCTATTATTCTGTTTAATTTGCTTCTCTGTCCATTCTTTTTTCTGTTATATTTAGGGGCCAATTTAAACCATCTGTCTTTTCCTATCTGCTGCCGGATATAATGCAAAATCGCATGTGCTAAAATGTTCTATTTCGTCAGATTTTTCAGCTGAAAAAGACCAGTCAGTGCCCAGTATGCCAGCCCTTTATCTTGATAGTAATTATACTTGTAGGTCTGTATATCTTCACAGTATCCTGTCCATAAGTTCATGCAGCTGACTGGGTGGCTCTGTGGTTAGCATATCCAACTCAGGACCTGGTGGTTGCAGGTTCGATACCCCATTGAGGCAAACTGTCTTTCCAGTTATTTTTTGCCTCTCACCTCTGATGCATGTGAGAAAAGTAGTCAGTGACATGGAAAGAAAGTTGGGTCAGCACTGGTATTAGAAAGCCAGGAAACATGCGTAGAATGCACTGGCCGCCATGATAACATCATGAGAACAAGAAAACTGAAGTACGAGAAGAAAATGGGACAAAACACTAGACTGTGTATCGATGTTACTTGAATACCGTCAGTCTTTGAACTGGAATCAACTGTTTAATTGGTGCAAATAGCTTGTTGTCGGCCGGATTTGATAACCTCTATTGTTTAAATAGACAGTATCCATCCAACAACAAACTTTTTTCACCATTAAAACATGCATTGTTCATAAATAGTAGTCTTTAATGTCTAACCTCATTACATTTTGTTGTGACCCGCTATAAAGTCCAGAATGACCCCCATCATTTATTACAAGGGAGTCACGATGACCCCCTATTTTTGTTGACAAGGGAAAACCCTGCAGGCTTCTAGAAGCATTGTGGGAAAAAGAGAAAATGCTGCTTACAAGCATTTCTTGTTTTTTCACCTATTCTGTCCTTTCAAAAACCATATATATTGCTACATTTAATTTTTTGTTAGCAAATGCTTTCAATTTGGGCATGTGTAAAAATTTGTCATCTGGTGAAAGGTTACCCTTCAACACACAATCCTGAGTTTTAACGAGCCCAAGGAAAAGGACTTTTGAAATAATTGTGGGGAAAAATGGGGTTACCAGCATTTTCTCCTTTCCCATGTTTTCTACCTTTTCAAAGAAAACTTTCCTAATATGTACAATATTTAGTTGTGTCGACTGCAAATGCTTTCAAATTGGACCAGTCTGAAATTTTGGCATTTGGTAAAGAGTTAAACATCAAATAATTTGTATTATTCATACAGTTGCACATTATTCCGGTTACCTGTAGGAAGATAGCACAGAGGTCAACTACATAATATGAGGCAGATCTGGTGAACATACCATGTAAACGTGAAAAACAGACATGCTTAAAACCAGATCTGCCTTACCGGTATATCCGATTAAACATACCATATAAATTGGCCCTAAATACTGTAAGTTGTTCTATTCAGCACAGTCAATGTATGACACCTAAACATCAGATGTTAAGTAATTATCAATTTTCCTGATTCACATCTTGGAGCATTATCAGACATTGCAAGCAAAACTTAAATGAACTTAACATCAATCAAGGAAACATTGCAAAACATGGATAAAATTCTAATTTTTGGCAATTAATCCATTTTCGAAATGTTTTTATTCAAAGCTAGTAACTGCAGAGGCATTCATTTATTAGGTATTACCTCTTGAGACAAATTCGCCCTAGACATCTCTGAAAACGCCCCTTGTTGAAATATGGACAGTAAACACAGTTCGATACACATAAATACGTGAGAAAACATTATGGCAAATGAGATGATAGGGAGATGATATTTTTCATGAGCAATTTCTCTTTTAGCCACTGGTTTTTGAAAGTGGTCTGTTGTAAGAGGAAAAGAGTGAGCATACTATAATGAGTTAACCCTTTACCACACGACAAAATCTTAGACTTGTTCAAATTGAAAGCATTTGCAGATGACAAATCAAAGATGGCTCAAATGACTAAGTTTGTCCTTGATAGGGTAGAAAACATTGTGGGAAAAGTAGAAAATGCTGGTTACCAGCATTTTCTCCTTTTTCCACAATGTTTTCAAAAGACTTCTCTTCCAGGTTCGTTAAAACTCGGAATTGTGTGGTAAAGGGTTAAAGGGTGCTTACAAAAAGGAAAGGCAGCAACAGATGAAAAACAGGAAAATAGCTATAAATAAATTTACCTGCACCATTTCTGTAACATATATATGGAAATCTCCACACATTGCCTAATCCGACAGCATAACTGAGACAGGAGAGGACAAAGTCCATTTTCCTTGACCAGTTTCCACGTTCAACATTTTCGTCATTTTCAGAAGAATCCGAAGACGCGTCACTGATTCCATTCGATTTCAAATGATATTCGTATTTCTCACTATTATCTGCCATGTTGGATTAACTTAACTTCAATCTGCAAATAAAAATGAAGCGGTCTGCTATGGGAGCTAGAAATTTTAACCCTTAACCTTTACCGCACAATGCCACCTTTTCACGACCCTGGGAAAGGAAGCCTTTTGAAAACATTGTGGGAAAAGGAAAAAATGCTGGTTACCAGCATTTTCTCCTTTTCCCGCAATGTTTTCAACCCTATCAAAGAAAAATTGCACCATTTCAGCCACATTGAAATCATCGTCTGCAAATGCTTTCATTTTGGGCAAGGCTAAAATTTTGTCGTCTGGTAAAGGGTTGAAGCGCTGAATAAACCCAATGGACATTTTCAATTCTAGAATAAAAACCCAGATCATTATAATTTTGTGGATGCATTTTACCTATACAGTTTCAGCAAAGCAAACACTGTAGATCAACGATCAGACTGCATGTTTTGTGCAGTCTGATCTTAATCTACACCGGCCGCAGAGGCAACTATAGTAGTGAAAGGCACTGTAAGGGTTTATATTATCTCTGACTGAAACCTCAACAAAATGTAACAAGAAAAAAAAGAAAAATAAATGCTGTCAGAATCTTTATAAAACCACTGACTTTACATAGAGTCCAAAGCCTGAATCATTTGTTTACCAGTATGAAGCAGATTGTTTGGTTTTATACTGCAGAAATCTACTACTGAGCATGCTCAATCTCTTTTTAAGCCTTTACCACACAATGACAAGCTTTAATGCCTCTGGAAAATAAGACTTTTGAAAACAACATGGGAAAAGGAGAAAATGCTGGTAACCAGTACTTTCTCCTTTTCCCATGATGTTTTTTAACCTTTCAGAAACAAATCTTATCATTTGAGCAACATTTAATTTGTCGTCTCCAAATGCTTTGAATTTGGACCAGTCTAAAATTTCGTCCTCTGGTAAAGGGTTAACCCTTTATCAGACAACGAAATTTCAGGCCTGTCAAAATGTAAATCATTTGCGAATGACAAATTAAGGGTGGCTCTATTGTTGGATTTGTCTTTGACAGGTAGACACTGTGAAAAGAGGAAAAAATGCAAGTTACCAGCATTTTCTCCTTTTCCCACCATGATTTCAAAAGCCTTTTTCCTCCAGGTCACTAAAAGTTGGGATTGTAGGGTAAAGGGTAACTTCTTACAGCTTCAACTCTTTACCAGAGGACAAAATTTTAGACTTTTCCACATTGAAAACAGTAGCAAACGAATAATTTAGTGAGGCCTAAATAATGGGATTTGACTCTGAAAGAACAGAAAACATTGTGGAAAAATGAGAAAATGCTGGTTACCAGCAGTTTCTCCTTTACCCATAATGTTTTCAAAAGCCTTCTTTCTCAGAGTCATTAAAAAGCAGGAAAGTGTGGTAAAGGATTAATTAAGCCTTTACCACATAATCCTGAGTTTTAACAAACCCATGGAAAAGGACTTTTGAAAACACTGTGGGAAAAGGAGAAAATGCTGGTTACCAGCATTTTCTTCTTTTCCCACAATGTTTTCTACCCTTCCAAAGACAATTTTCATACTTTTTGCACACTGTAATCCGTTGTCTGCAAATCTTTTCAATTTGGATGAGTCTAAAATTTTGTTCTTTGGTAAAGAGTTAAGATGTAACTTAAGCTATTTTTCCCGACCAGAGTAGAGTAAGATAACGCTGCAAAGTTACCAGCACATTTCTCCTTTTCTACAATATTTTCAAAAGCTTTCTTTCTCAGGGTTGTTAAAAAAGCAGGGATTGTGTGGTAAAGGGTTTATTTCTTCACCAAACAACAAAATTTTAGACTAGTCCAAATTTAAAGCATTCGTAAATCACAAAATAAGACTCAATCAAGAACTGAAATTTGTTTTGGGAAGGGTAGAAAACATTGGGTGAAAAATTGTAGAAAACATCACCTTTTCCCACAGTGTTTTCTAAGGGCTTTTTCTTCAAGGTCGTTAAAACTCATGATTGTAAGGTGAAGGGTTAACACATTACTATCAACTGTAAGACTTAACACCCTGATAAACAGAAAGTGACCTGAAATTTGGACAAAAAAACTAATAGTTATTTAACTTTTTACCACACAGCCCTGACTTTTAACGACCCTGAGAAAGAAGCCTTTTGAAAACATTTTGGGAAATCCTTTTCCCACAATGTTATCTACCTTTCCCTAAGCAAATTTCAATTTTTGAGTCACATTTAATTCGTCATCTACAATTGCTTTCAGTTTGGACCAGTCTAAAATTTTGTCGTTTGGTAAAGAGTTAAGATCAACTATATGTAATAAATAAAGGCTGAAGTCTGCATGTACTTAATCAAACTATACTAGGGACGCCAACGGTTAACCGATCATTTGATCGGTTACCTGGAATGATCAGTTATCCAGTTAGAAAATCGGTAACCGGTTAGAAAAACTAGAATAACTATCACTAAAGGTGATAAATACCCCCGCCCCTATATTTCATGTCACAGGGGCAATAACTCTGCAATGTCAATTTAGGGGCAATAACTCCATAATCATTAGGCCAACACTCATGAAATTTGTGCTTTGCACATCTACTGCTCCTGGTGAATATCATGACAAATATCAAGTGAATAAGACTTAAACTGAAGGAACAGTTCTCTGGACAAGAATTTTTGAGTAAATTCAGGGGTAATTAATTTGGCAAACATTTGAGAAAAATGCATCTTGAACCTCTACTGCTCCTGGTGAATATTTATGCAAAGTATCAATTTAATTGGACACAAAACTAAATGAGTGTAAAAAAGTGCAGACCATGATCTGATAATATGTCTGAGACACAGCGGCTGGTCTGGATCCAAACTTGTTGCAAATGTCCAAAGGTGCCTTTTCGCATAATGTTGGCCAACTATACATATGACAGAAAAGACCTCCTTAAAGTGAATCAGACAGACACTGTAGGAGGAGTTGTCCGGACAAGCATTTTTAAGTCAAATCAGGGGCAATAACTCAGTAATTCTTGATGGAATTTTTACAAAATGTGTGTCGTGCACATCTACAACTCCAAATGGACACTTCTGCCAAGTATAAAGCGAATCAGACTGAAATTGTAGGAGGAGTTGTCCGGACAAGCATTTTAAATGTGAATCAGGGGCAATAACTCAGTAATTCTTCATAGAATTTTCACGAAAGTTGCGTCTTGCACATCTACAACTCCTAATGAACACTTATGCCAAGTTTAAAGTGAATCAGACAGAAACTGTAGGAGTTGTCCGGACAAGCATTTTTAAGTCAAATCAGGGGCAATAACTCAGTAATTCTTGATGGAATTTTTACAAAATGTGTGTCTTGCACATCTACAGCTCCTAATGAACACTTCTGCCAAGTTTAAAGTGAATCAGACGGAAACTGTAGGAGGAGTTGTCCGGACAAGCATTTTTAAGTCAAATCAGGGGCAATAACTCAGTAATTCTTGATGGAATTTTTACAAAATGTGTGTCTTGCACATCTACAGCTCCTAATGAACACTTCTGCCAAGTTTAAAGTGAATCAGACAGAAACTGTAGGAGGAGTTGTCCGGACAAGCATTTTTAAGTCAAATCAGGGGCAATAACACAGTAATTCTTGATGGAATTTTTACAAAATGTGTGTCTTGCACATCTACAGCTCCTAATGAACACTTCTGCCAAGTTTAAAGTGAATCAGACAGAAACTGTAGGAGGAGTTGTCCGGACAAGCATTTTTAAGTCAAATCAGGGGCAATAACTCAGTAATTCTTGATGGAATTTTTACAAAATGTGTGTCTTGCACATCTACAGCTCCTAATGAACACTTCTGCCAAGTTTAAAGTGAATCAGACAGAAACTGTAGGAGGAGTTGTCCGGACAAGCATTTTTAAGTCAAATCAGGGGTAATAACTCAGTAATTCTTGATGGAATTTTTACAAAATGTGTGTCTTGCACATCTACAGCTCCTAATGAACACTTCTGCCAAGTTTAACGTGAATCAGACAGAAACTGTAGGAGGAGTTGTCCGGACAAGCATTTTTAAGTCAAATCAGGGGCAATAACTCAGTAATTCTTGATGGAATTTTTACAAAATGTGTGTCTTGCACATCTACAGCTCCTAATGAACACTTATGCCAAGTTTAAAGTTAATCAGACAGTAACTGTAGGAGGAGTTGTCTGGACAAGCATTTTTAAGTCAAATCAGGGGCAATAACTCAGTAATTCTTGATGGAATTTTTACAAAATGTGTGTCTTGCACATCTACAGCTCCCAATGAACACTTCTGCCAAGTTTAACGTGAATCAGACAGAAACTGTAGGAGGAGTTGTCCGGACAAGCATTTTTAAGTCAAATCAGGGGCAATAACTCAGTAATTCTTGATGGAATTTTTACAAAATGTGTGTCTTGCACATCTACAGCTCCTAATGAACACTTCTGCCAAGTTTAAAGTTAATCAGACAGTAACTGTAGGAGGAGTTGTCCGGACAAGCATTTTTAAGTCAAATCAGGGGTAATAACTCAGTAATTCTTGATGGAATTTTTACAAAATGTGTGTCTTGCACATCTACAGCTCCTAATGAACACTTCTGCCAAGTTTAAAGTGAATCAGACGGAAACTGTAGGAGGAGTTGTCCGGACAGGCATTTTTAAGTCAAATCAGGGGCAATAACTCAGTAATTCTTGATGGAAATTTTACAAAATGTGTGTCTTGCACATCTACAGCTCCTAATGAACACTTCTGCCAAGTTTAAAGTGAATCAGACAGAAACTGTAGGAGGAGTTGTCCGGACAAGCATTTTTAAGTCAAATCAGGGGCAATAACTCAGTAATTCTTGATGGAATTTTTACAAAATGTGTGTCTTGCACATCTACACTCCTAATGAACACTTCTGCCAAGTTTAAAGTGAATCAGACAGAAACTGTAGGAGGAGTTGTCCGGACAAGCATTTTTAAGTCAAATCAGGGGTAATAACTCAGTAATTCTTGATGGAATTTTTACAAAATGTGTGTCTTGCACATCTACAGCTCCTAATGAACACTTCTGCCAAGTTTAACGTGAATCAGACAGAAACTGTAGGAGGAGTTGTCCGGACAAGCATTTTTAAGTCAAATCAGGGGTAATAACTCAGTAATTCTTGATGGAATTTTTACAAAATGTGTGTCTTGCACATCTACAGCTCCTAATGAACACTTCTGCCAAGTTTAAAGTGAATCAGACAGAAACTGTAGGAGGAGTTGTCCGGACAAGCATTTTTAAGTCAAATCAGGGGCAATAACTCAGTAATTCTTGATGGAATTTTTACAAAATGTGTGTCTTGCACATCTACAGCTCCTAATGAACACTTCTGCCAAGTTTACAGTGAATCAGACAGAAACTGTGGGAGGAGTTGTCCGGACAAGCATTTTTAAGTCAAATCAGGGGCAATAACTCAGTAATTCTTGATGGAATTTTTACAAAATGTGTGTCTTGCACATCTACAGCTCCTAATGAACACTTCTGCCAAGTTTAACGTGAATCAGACAGAAACTGTAGGAGGAGTTGTCCGGACAAGATTTTGCAGACAGACCGACCGACCGACCGACCGACCAACCGACCGACCGACCGACAGGCTGATTCCTGTATACCCCCCCACAAACTTCGTTTGCGGGGGTATAATAAAACAAGAGGGCCATGATGGCCCGGGATCGCTCACCTGAGCCAATAGGCAGATGACCACAGGTGACCAAATTTCAAACTCATCTAAGATTTAATTAAGACAAATGTTTTGACCAATTTTCAAGTCAATTGAGCAAAAAATGTGGCCTCCAGAGTGTCCACAAGGTATTTCTTTAATTTGACCTAGTGACCTACTTTATGACTCTGGGTGACCCAATTTCAAGTTTTCTGAGATTTAATTAAGAAAAACATCCTGACCAATTTTCAAGTCAACTGAGCGAAAAATGTGGCCTCTAGAGTACCCACAAGGCATTTCTTTATATTTGACCTAGTGACCTAGATTTTGCCCCCACATGATCCAATTTCAAACTTGTCTGAATTTTATCAAGACAAACATTCTGACCAAGTTTCACAAGTATCTGACTGAAAATGAGGCCTCTGGAGCTCACACAAGGTTTTTCTATGATTTGACCTACTGACCTAGTTTTTGACCCCACATGACCCATTTTTTAACTTGTGCGAGATTTTATCAAGACAAACATTCTGACCAAGTTTCACAAGTATCTGACTGAAAATGTGGCCTCTAAAGCACACACAAGGTTTTTCTAAGATTTGACCTAGTGACCTAATTTTTGACCCAACATGACCCAATTTCAAACTAATCCTAGATTTTATCAAGATAAACATTCTGACCAACTTTCACAAGTATCAGACTGAAAATGTGGCATCTAGAGCGCACACAAGGTTTTTCTAAGATTTGACCTAGTGATCTAATTTTTGACCCCACATGACCCAATTTCAAACTCGTCTGAGATTTTATCAAGACAAATATTTTGACCAAATTTCGCAAGTATCTGACTGAAAATGTGGCCTCTAGAGCATACACAAGGTTTTTCTAAGATTTGACCTTGTGACCTAGTTTTTGACCCCACATGACCAATTTTCAAACTCTTAAGAGATTTTATCAAGACAAACATTCTGAACAAGTTTCATGAGGATCGGACTGAAAATGTGTCCTCTACAGTGTACTAAAGGTTTTTTTAAGATTTGACCTAGTGACCTAGCTTTTGACCCCTCATGACCCAATTTTGTGCTTGTCCAAGATTTTATCAAGTCAAACCTTTCATGAGGATCGGACTGAAAATGTGGCCTCTACAGCGTACACAAGGTTTTTCTGATTTGACCTTGTGACCTAGTTTTTGACCCCACATGACCCAATTTAAAAATCGTCTGAGATTTTATCAAGACAAACATTTTGACCAAATTTCACAAGTATCTGGCTGAAAATGTGGCCTCTAGAGCATACTCATGGTTTTTCTAACATTTGATCTAGTGACCTAGTTTCTGACCCTACATGACCCAACTTCGAACTCGTCCAAGATTTTATCAAGACAAACATTCTGACCAAGTTTCATGAAGATCGGACTGAAAATGTGGCCTCTAGAGCGTACAGAGCGTTTTTCTCAGATTTGACCTAGTGACCTAGTTTTTGACCCCACATGACCCAATTTCAAACTGGTCTGAGATTTTATCAAGACAAACATTTTGATCAAATTTCACAAGTATCTGGCTAAAAATGTGGCCTCTAGAGCATGCACAGGGTTTTTCAAAGATTTGACCTAGTGACCTAGTTTTTGACCCCCCATGACCCAATTTAGAACTCGTCCGAGATTTTATCAAGACAAACATTCTGACCAAGTTTTATGAAGATCGGACTGAAAATGTGGCCTCTAGAGTGTACACAAGGTAAAAAGTTGACGCCGGACGACGCACGACTGACACAGCACGATCACAATAGCTTACATGAGCACTCTGTGCTCAGGTGAGCTGAAAAGGCAAAAAAAGAACAGAAAATGAACTTTAAAACTTGACGGCTCCTCATCCGCCATTCATTTTATGCATTATCCACACATCCATATTGCCACTTGCCCACTCGGGGGAGGTGTGATACACATGTATACAGTTTGACAGGTCTGTGAAACAAACAATGGAGGATGACAGTAATTTGTCCTTTTTTAAATCCGCTTAGTAGTCCCTATCAACTATATATAATAAATAAAGGCTCAAGTCTGCATGTACTTAATCGAACTATACTAGGGACGTCAACGGTTAACCGGTTAACCGATCATTTGATCAGTTACCTGGAATGATCGGTTATCCAGTTAGAAAATTGGTAACCGGTTACAAAAATGAAAAAAGGCAAAAAAAAGAACAGAAAATGAGCTTTAAAACTTGACGGCTCCTTGTCCGCCGTTCATATTATGCATTATCCACACATCCATATTGCCACTTGCCCACTCGGCAGAGGTGTGATACACATGTATACAGTTTGACAGGTCTGTGAAACAAACAATGGAGGACGACAGTCATTTGTCTTTTTTTTAATCTGCTTAGTAGTCCCCGATGACAATTAATAAACTATCAACTGCAGGTATTCTGTTGTAATCATAGGCATACACTTTTACAGTTTGGTCGTGATTAGTTTCTTTGCCCACCCTCATTAATTAACACTCAATTGAAACGGAACAATCACGTTAGACTAATTGAAATTTATTATGTATGAATTACAAGCCACATACATGTATTGTATATCAATTAACCTTCTTTCATTATCAATCTATCTGTATGACAAGCAGCATCAAATTTATTATAGAATATTTGAAATTATAAACAACAATGCCTCCAGCTACGTCAGCTGTTTGGAAGTTTTCCAAACGTAACATCGATGAGAACACCATGAAATGTGCGGCACTCATGAATCAGAAGTTTGTATATGTTTGCAAGAAAGAGAGAAAACTTGTCCGTTTATGACATGGAGTCTAGATGTACTGTACAGCCTTAAATGACCCGTTATGTAAATAATCTAACAAACACGAAAGCATTGTGAGAGAAACGATTCCTCATGATTATATCATCATGTATAAGGGTTTGAGAGAGATAAAAGTATCAAGACAGTTCCCCGACACAAGTTTACAGGACAGCTCCCCGACAGATTTGAAGACAGTTCCCCAACACTTTTGAAGTCGGTTCCCCAACACTTTTGTTCTATTTCAAACAACCCTGTTACTGATAATTGTAATTGATAATCATGACAAATTAGAAATATTTGTGGAGAATTGATGTATCAAACTTATTCTCTCATGGGTGAATTCCCGATGGTTCACGATCATCATGAAAATAAGAGACTTTATAAGAAGACTTCGCCGGCATGAAGGTTAAAACCATATGTTTGGGTAGTATTTGTAGTTTCTATATTTCTATAATGTGTTTTCGAATTACGTTAAAGAGAGAGAGTGATAGCGAGAGAGACGGAGGAGGGGTTCACCTAAGTGTTTTCTTTTTTGTTTACCTTGTAGACTCTCACCATCATCCCATGTTTTTAAATACATGCATATTATATAGATCTATACCATTGGGGAAAATGTAGTATATTTTTATATTGTTTGGTATTCTGCGTCGAAAGGTTGTAAAACTGTCTCATCAAACAAAGCTGAGTTATAGAAAATTATAGCCATTCCACAACTGCAATCATAAAAAATTACCAACAATCTCAAAGTGGCCAAATGTACTCGTCAGTTACAGGTACAAACGTTTCAATAAATCACAATAAATCAGTTATCCATAAAATCACTCATCAACCAATTTTACCACGATTCTTGTCATTTGACATAGAACAAAAAGTGTCGGGAGTGTCTTCAAATGTGTCGGGGAAGTGTCTTCAAATTTGTCGGGGAACTTCATTGTCCGGGAACTGTCTCTTGTTCCTGGAGAGAGAGAGCGAATAGAGAGAAAACTTCTCCGTTTATGACATTGGGTAATATGCCTCGTTAAGCTTATAGTGTATTTCACAGGTATGTGTATCGTATGCACCGCCCTTCCTCCTTCCTGCCAAGAGCAAAACATTGTCCCATATGAAGGTATTTCCAATGATCGATAGATTGACAAAGTTCTTCGTTCGGTTAACTGGTCGAAAGATTTACCAGTTAAGCGGTTAGTAACTTTACTAACCGTTGCCATCCCTAAACTATACACATCCTGCAAAAGACTGCACTGAACATAACTCTTTACTGGACCTGGACAAAACAATTTCACACTTGCCTAAATTGAAAGCATTTTGTAGAAGACAGGTTAGACATGTCTTAATGGTTGATTGAATGATTGAATGGTGTTTTACACCGCTTTCAAAAAACAGCTCACATATAAATGTATTTCAAGGGTTCCATCAGTACTACGCTAGGGCTTTGAAATGTCTTGCCCAACAACACTCCAATGAAAAATCCAGTAGATCCACAGAGGCATGAACCCGAGACCTCCAGGTCATGAGTCTTACACTTTACCACTGAGCCATGCAGGACCCCCCTCAAATGATGGGACTTTTCTTTGAAAGGTAAAAAAAACTGTGAGTAAAGAAGATAATATGGGTTAACAGTATTTTCTCCTTGGCCCACAGTGTTTTCAAAGCCTTCATCTCCTTGGCTGTAAAAACAAAGGGTTGTAGAACGGAATTTCATGTAAACCATTCTGCATTAACTCTTTACCAAACTGCAGAATTTTAGACTAGTCCAAATTGAAAGCATTTGCAGACAATAAAATAAATATCACTCAAAAACAGAAATTTGATTTGGGAAGGGGAGTGACCATTGTGGGAAACAGAAAAAAATGCTGATTACCAGTATTTTCTCCTTTCCCCACAATTTTTTCAAACGCTTTCCTTCTCGGGGTCGTTAACCATTAGGGTTGTGTGGTAAAAGGTTAAACATGGAATAGCAAACCTCACCAGGCAAGGCAAAATATTTTATTATGCTTGTTTTTGCATGTTAACACTTAAAGCCCTGGAACTGACTTAACTCTTTACCAAACAACACAATTTTAGACTGATTCAAATTGAAAGACAACAAATGTAGCTCAAATGATGATTGCTGTTTTGGATAGGGTAGAAAACAGTGTGGGAAAAGGGGAAAATGCAGTCTGATCTTAGATCTATACTGCCTGCTGCTTTGTCACTATTCTGAAGGAAACAACACTGAAATAGCAATATTTCGCTCTATTTTTCCTAATAAAAAAGGTCAAAATTATTTATTCAGCACTTTGCAGGTTAAGACAACCAGTATATGTCTTTAGTAATCCTGTTGTGCACACAAAAGGTCTGGGTTTTTGCAGATCTTTACATCCAAAAAAATTTTGGTCTGGTCCTTATCGAAAGCATTTGCAGACAACAAATCGCACATAGCACACCTTGTTTTTTTTTTAAGTTAGAAACCTTTTGGGAAAAGGAGAGAATGCTAGTAATACACAATTTCCCTTGTTTCCAAAATGTTTTCATAAACCTCCTTTGTCAGGGTAACCAACCCTGCGTTTTAACAACCCAGAAGGGCAAGACTTTATAAAAGAATATAGTAAAAAGGAGAAAGTGCTGGTAACCAGCACTATACCCTTTTTCCCCACAATGTTTTCTATCATTTCAAAAACAGAAATTGTCTTTTGAGCTAACATTCATTTGTCCTAAGCAAATAATGATTTGGTTGAATCTAAAATTATCATTTGGAAAAGAGTTACACATCATTTTGTGACTGAGCAACAAAGGATTAATAAAAAACTGTAAAAATTTGAAATTGCTCTTAAGTGTACAGTTCTATAGATTCCAGTGTAGAGAGAAAAGAAGATTTACAAACCAGCACATAAAGAAAACCAGCAGTTCCTACCTTAATGAATGAGGAATAGTCACTGTGCCTAGCTGATCAAGTTTCTACACATGCAGTATCATAAAGTAATCCCACATAATATCCTAGACAGCATCAACCTAGATATTCCACAGCAGCTAACCTTTCTACATTGTATTATGCCACACAGAGTTTCTCTGAATTCCCTGACATATGGACAAGAATTGCTCTGAGAGCTCCAAGCCAATACACATGTGAAACAATTAGCAGTGACCTGAGAAGAAACACATGTCCAATAATAACTCTCAATCTCAACTGCCCAGGCCAGAAGCTACCTTGGTAATGCCATCTAGAAAATAGGCCAGCCAACTTTCCAGTGACCCTTGTTTGAATTAAACCCCTTAGAGAACTGAATGCCGGTAAATGAAATAGACCTTTACAATGTAATTGCCAAAATATTGTTTGTTAGAAGTTTACTCTGTCAGAACATATTAGCAAAGTAGATGGCATAGCAAAGTATAGGGCAATACAGATTCAAGATCAGATTGCATGGTTTAACTCTTTACCACACGAGAAAAATGTAGACCAGTCCAAATTGAGAGCCTTTGCAGACGATATTTTAAATGTGACTCAAATGGGGAATTTTGCCTTTGATATGGTAGAAAACATTGTGGGAAAAGGAGAAAATGCTGGTTACCAGCATTTTCTCCTTTTCCCCAAATGTTTTCAAAAGTTTTATTCCTCAGGGTCATTAAAAGTCTGGATTTTGCGGTAAAGGGTTTAGCAGTTTGATCTTGATCTTTACTGTCTGCAAACAAACTAATGCTAATGCCAGCATCTAACAGGTTAAGGTTATAACTTCTATAAAACAATTTCGAAGCAAAAACTTTAAAAGATTTGATAAAATAAGGATAATCAACATGAAATATCAGTTAACTCTTTACCAAATGACAAAATTTTAGACTGGTCCAAATTGAAAGCATTTGCAGACGACAAATTAATGTGGCTAAAATGATTGCATTTGTTTCTGAAAGGTTAGAAAACATTGTGGGAAAAGGGGAAAATGCTGGTTACCAGCATTTTCTCCTTTTCCCACAATGTTTTCAAAAGGCTTCTTTCTCAGGGTCGTTAAAAGTTGGAATTGTGTGGTGTAGGGTTAACCCTTTGGCACAATCCAGAATTTAGCAATCCTGGCAGAAACGGGTTTTGAAAACAATATAGGAAATGTATGGATAAAATACTTAAATACTTGTAAGCAGCATTTTCTTCTTTTCCCACAATGTTTCCAGTATTTTCAAAGACAAATCAGATATTTGTGCCACATTCAATTTGTACATGCAATTGCTTTTAATTTGGACCAGTCTGAAATCTTTGTTGTTTGATAAAGAGTTAACTCTTTACCACACAATCCCAACTTTCAACAAACCTGAGAAAAAAGCCTTTTGAAAACATTATGGGAAAAGGAGGGAATGCTGGTAACCAGCATTTTCTCCTTTTCCCGCTATGTTTTCTACCATTTCAATGACGGAAATCATCTTTTGAGCTACAATGATGTGGTATACGAGTTCTTTCAGTACTGCCAAGTCTTAAGTTTTGTCGTTTGGTGAAGACTTCAGACTTATCACAATTCTACATTCAAGCTTTACATAAATTTAAAACAGTGCTAATTACTGTTACAGTCCTACATACACAGAGCATTTCATTATCTTTGTCCATTTCAAACTGAGAACCAAATAAAGGAAATGAATATCAATTTTAGAGTCAAAAAAAAAAGAAACACTGAAAATGTTTGTTCCAATACTAGGCTCTTGCTAACAAGCCTTGCAGTGTAGCCTGTAGCATACAGGACTTGAGGCCAGGGGGTCGCTGTTTCGAACCCTCAGCTTGGCCGATTTCTGTCCCTGGATTGACGATAATATTAATCATTGCAACAGGATTCATTACTCTCTCACTGATGATCATTCTTTTGCCAATGGTCATGTGAGAAAGTAGCCAGTGGTTTTGGAAGAATATTGTGCAAAGTACTGGTAAATGAACTCCCAAGAAAGCATGGATAGGTTCACTGGCCGACGCAATATAATTGAAACAACGCTGAAAAGCAGGGCTATACACCCTACAAACAAACAAGCTAAGCATCAGCCGGCCTACGAATACACCCCCTCCCTTCTTTCCCACCCCCCCGATCACTGGATAAGGAAAAAAGAGGGGGCTGCATAGAAGTACCAACACTTGGCTGAGGATACTTCTCAGTAAACATACAAGTGGGAGAAGGGGCATAACTCTCAAAAATATTTTGAGGATTACCTTGCCTTCCAGTATGGGTTTAGCTATTGATAGTGACAATTGGTCAAAGTTTGAAGTAAATATCTGTCGTAGTAACAGAGATATATAAAATTATATCAAAGTTTTTGCATGTCTTCTTCAACTCTTCACCAGAGTCCCGAGCTTAAACGACCCTGAGGAAGAAGCCTTTTGAAAACATTGTGGGAAAACAACAAAATGCTGGTAACCAGCATTTTCTCCTTTTCCCACAATATTTTCTACCCTGCTAAAAAATCTCAGTTCATTTGTATCACTTTCGGATTTGTCACCCTGTACAATTCTCAATTCGAAAGAGTGTAAAATTTGTCGTTTTTGAAGGGGTTAAAAACATCCAGGCTAAAAATTCTATCATGATTCCAATTATAGTCCAAACATAATGAATATTGCAGGTGCCTCTTGCTAAAAGGTTTCAATAAAAGTTTCTGCCAAATTGGTTGGTAACTGTATAAGGAGAAGGGAATACAAAACTGGGTGTCAACAAATTGATTGACAAGACTGACAATCTGTATCCAGACTGCCCCCTAAATTTTTCGGTGTGGAACACCATTGGAGGCATGAATATCTGACACATGATTATCTGACATAGTAGTTTTAACCCTTGTAGTGATACAGAAATGAAATGGACTTTCTCAGTCAGTACTATAATGGCAAAGTCAATGCTGTTTTTAGCAAAGAAGATGACAGCAAAGATCCAACATCAGACTGCATAAACATGTCTTAACTCTTTACCAAACGACAAAATTTTAGACCGGTCCAAATTGAAAGCGTTTGCAGATGACAAAATAAATTTGAATGAAAAATTAAAACTTGTTTTGAGAAGGGTAGAAAACATTGTGGGAAAAGGAGAAAATGCTGGTTACCAGCATTTTCTCCTTTTCCACAATGTTTTCAAAAGGCTTCTTTCTCAGTGTCCTTAAAACTCAGGATTGTGTGGTAAAGGGTTAAACATCCATAAGTAGGACCTACATAATTATGTACCTGGGCTGCCTTTCAAACAAATATGTAAATTTACGCAAATTATATAGGATCATACAAACATAGATAATTATGATCCCTGCTTTACTAAAAGGTAGGAGCTGGCGTAAAGTTATATAAATATTCACTCAAATCATAAAGTTGGATCTATACAGTTCAGTGACACTTGTTTTCAGACTTAGTGCTTGCTTACCTGAACTGCCAATGCAAGTTTTGTGCATATGAAGTTTAGTGAAAGACAGCCCTGGTCCCTTAACATGGTCACCCACCAGATTTCTTACAATGTCAAAACTAAAAACTATGCTTAGCACTTTGAGTTGAAGAAACCCAATAGACATTTTGAGTCTGAAAATAAGACGCAAGTAACTACAATATCAATGTCTCCACAAAGCAGACAGTTTAGATAAAAGATCTGACTACACATTTCACAGTCTGACCTTGATATACAATAGTTGCAAAGGCAACAGCAGTTTTGAACAGTCCGACGAATCACTGAAATACCGAAATGCCACCGAAATACCCCTATTTTTGCAATATTAAGTTCAGTTAACTGATACTAGTTTGCAGTAATTTTCTTTCTTTCTTTATTTTTAACTGAAAATGCACTCAATCAAAGTATCAATCATTGTTGAGAAGAATGATGTTGTTAATATATTCTGATCATTGATTTACGTGTCATCACCGAAACACTCGCACGTCTGGTCTGTTACACATCGAAATACCTGATCTTGATTACGCCAATCTGGACCTGAAGAATTCTCAGTGTCATGATCACATGAATTTATTATTTCTTTGAATGATAAACACACATACAAAATCATTTGCGGACGAAGTAGACCAAAATCAGACATTGCATGATGTAGGTCTCTGATCCATCAAAACGCACAAGTAGCTCGGTTCTGTTCTGTTAAAGTGATGCAATTGTAATTGAAGGTGTTTGGCTGATATGATTCAACTTATTTGATGTGTAAGTTTGTCATTGTGATTTTTAAAATGAACTGGTTATTATTAATAATCTTATCGGCGGAATTATTATTGTCTTATCAATTTACGCCTAGTAACATGTTAACTACAGATTTAAGATGGCTGCCGGTTTTCTGATTTGGTGATTTTTAATTTCATATATATCCAATATAAAAGTGAAAACTATTTTTGCCAGCATAGTTATGGATAAAAATCAGACACATCAACCTTGTGCACAAGCACAGCTACTGTATTAAGATTGCTGATGTAGAATCCCTGAATCGACAAATTTTACTATGCCGGGTAGGTATTTCGGTGGACATTTACAGTACTGGTGGGACATTCCGGGGCACATTCTTCACGTGGGTCTTCAACGGCATGTTGTTATTTTGTCATTAGGTTTTAAACTAACCCTCCTTAATCAATATGATAACATTTGTGTCAAACACCACAACTTCAGTTATTTGAAATCAAAAATTCAAAAAAAAAAATCTGGGGTATTTCAGCGTTTCGGTGGCATTTCGGTATTTCGGTGATTCCTCGGACCTGTTTTGAAAGGCCCTTTTGAGGTAAGTTTACATTCTTTCATTTTGTGGACTGGCAAACCAAAATCCTGGTATTTATGTCTTTCACCCTCAATAAGGCTTCCCTTTCTTCTATTAACTCTTTACCAAATGACAGAATTTTCATCTGGCCCAAATTGAAAGCCTTTGCAGATGACAAATTAAATGTTGCTTAAATGATGATTTCTATTTCTGGTGGGGTAGAAAACATTGTGGGGAAAAAAGGAGAAAACGCTGGTTACCAGCATTTTCTCCTTTTCCTACAATGTTTTGAAAAGTCTTCTCTTTCGAGATAGATAAAACTAGGTATTGTGTCGTAAAGGTTAATTCATAAAATATTGGGACATCCACACTTTAGTAGCCAAATGCCAAAGATAGATTGGGTCAATACAGAGCATGAACAATGACTTGGGGGCCATAATTTTGTCTCATCTCCAGGGTTGCTAGGCAAAAACATCCTCTTAAATCAATCAACTAAACCCAACAAAAACATCCTCTTAAATCAATCAACTTAACCAACAGAATGTGCAGTCTGATCTTGGATCTACATTGTCCGATAAGGAGATATCTTTTCAAAAAAATACAATTCAAATAGCAAAATTTGGGTTTTTTATTATCGGCTTGAAAGTTTTATTTCATTCATTTAACAGGATACCGCTAACTGAGAGACCCTCTATCTCCATTTGCTATCATTTCGGTGTACTCTTGCTCTCATCTTATTGATTTTTTACCTCAAGTACAAGCAAGTGCTAATCATTAACCCCTAGGCTCCTAAGCATGACTCTGGGACGTTTTGCGGACAGTATAGATCAAGATCAGACTGCACAGGAAGTCCAATAAGGAGATATTGTTACAGGAGATCACTCCTTCCTTACAGCACAGCTTCTTCCCATATAGAATCAGCAGGGCTGACTATTGGCCTGAAAAGTTACTATCACAATATTTTTACTACTGCGGAATTAATATCATGATATGATCACTATCGTGAAAACAATATTGTAATGCATCACGTTACAATTGGGTAATATAAGATCTTCCTTAATACTCTTTAAAGGTATGATTAATCTGTGCCAAATTGATAGTACTGTTAGACGGCATCAATTCCTGGTCTCCAGCAGTTGTTGCAGGAGCTCAAAAGCAAATGTCGAATGTTTGCGTCTTAAATGGTCTTGCAAATTTGTCATGTTCATACTGTGTTTCAGTACCATATGACTTAGTCTACATGCTACTCGCTCTTATGACCATATGACATAGTCTACATGCTACTTGCTCTTTATGAACAGCTTCCCCCTCTTTAACAAACCTGAAGTTGGCCCAAACACTGGCCTTTCCAACTTTGTTTTTCACGATCTCAAAATTAGCAGCCATTACAGACAACATAAATACATATATAGACGCGCTGCGCTTGATGAGAAAGTACAAAAAAGTCATACAAAATCAATCATGAGCAATAAATAACTTTTCCTATCTTTTGTCAATTATTCCAGCTACTGAATACAAAAATGTGAAAACTAACTCAAATTTAAGACAAAAGTTAAAATCCGAGACAAGAGGGCCATGATGGCCCTGGATCGCTCACCTACGTCAATAGGCGAAATTTCAATCTAGGGTCATAATGACCAAATTTAAAACTCATCAGAGATATTATCAAGACAAACACGCTGACCAATTTTCAGGGCAAATGAGCAAGAATTGTGGCCACTAGAGCACCCACAAGATATTTCTTTAAATCTGACCCAGTGACCTAGTTTATGACCCTATGTGACCCAATTTTAAACTCATCCAAGATTTTATCAAGACAAACGTGCTGATCAATTTACAGGTCAATTGAGTAAGAATTGTAGCCTCTAGAGCGCCCACAAAAAATTTCTTTTAGTTGACTTAGTGACCTAGTTTATGACCCAAGGTGACCAAAATTCAAACTCATCTGAAATTTCATCATGAAAAACATTCTGACCAATTTTTAAGTCAATTCAGCAATAAATGTGGCTCTATAGTGCCCATAAGGTATTTCTTTAATTTGACCTAGTGACCTGTTTATGACCCCAACTCATCCGAGATTTAATTAAGACAAACATTCTGACCGATTTTCGAGTCAATTCAGCAATAAATGTGGCCTCAAGAGTGCCCACAAGGTATTTCTTTAATTTGACCTAGTGACCTAGTTTATGACCCCAAATCGTCCAAGATTTAATTAAGACAAACATTCTGACCAATTTTCAAGTCAACTGAGCGAAAAATGTGGCTTCTACAGTGCCCACAAGGTTATTTCTTTCATTTCACCTAGTGACCTAGTTTTTGACCCCACATGACCCAATTTTGAAATCATCTGAGTTTTTATCAAGACAAACATTCTGACCAAGTTTCATGAGTATCGGACTGAAAATGTATCCTCTAGAGCACACACAAGGTTTTCCTAAGATTTGACCTGGTGACCTAGTTTTTTAACTGAGGTGACCCAGTTTCAAACTCTTCCAAGATATCATCAAGACAAAGATTCTGACTTAGTTTCATAAGTATGGGACTGAAAATGTGGCCTATAAAGCGCACACAAGGTTTTTCCAAGATTTGACCTAGTGACCTAGTTTTTGACCCCACATGACCCAATTTCAAACTCATCCGAGATTTTATCAAGACAAACATTCTGACCAACTTTCACAAGTATCTGACTGAAAATGTGGCCTCTAGAGTGTACACAAAGTTTATCTAAGATATGACCTAGTGACCTAGTTTTTGACCCCACATGACCCAATTTCGAACTTGTCCGAGATTTTATCAAGACAAACATTCTGACCAAGTTTCACAAGTATCTGACTGAAAATGTGGCCTCTAGAGCGCACACAATATTTTTCTAAGATTTGACCTAGTGGCCTAGTTTTTGACCCCACATGACCCAATTTCGAACTCATCCAAGATTTTATCAAGACAAACATTCTGAATAAGTTTCATGAGGATCGGACTGAAAATGTGGCCTCTAGAGCGTACACAAGATTTTTCGAAGATTTGACCTAGTGACCTAGTTTTTGACCAACATGACCCAATTTCTCACTCATCCGAGATTTTATCAAGACAAACATTCTGACTAAGTTTCATGAGGATTGGAGTGAAAATGTGGCCTCTAGAGCATACACAAAGTTTTTCTAAGATTTGACCTAGTGACCTAGTTTTTGACCCCACATGACCCAATTTCAATCTTGTCCGAAATTTTATCAAGACAAACATTCTGACCAAGTTTCATGAGGATTGGACTGAAAATGTGGCCTCTAGAGCGTACACAAGGTAAAAAGTTGACGAAGAACGCCGGACGATGCACAACGGACGCCGGACACAGCACAATCACAATAGCTCACCATGAGCACTTTGTGTTCAGGTGAGCTAAAAAGATAAGAAAACTTTTTAATGTCTTCTCAGACATATGAAATCGATTTTTGATGTCCAAAAAGCATATTCCATGAACTTAAATAGAGCATGCCTTGTAGTAAACATGAAAGTAGCGTGGAATCAATCTTTATTCACTCTTTTATTATTAAAAAACAAGAGGGCCATGATGGCCCTGGATCACTCACCTGAGTCAATAGGCCAAATTTCACTCCAGGGTCATAATGACCCAATTTAAAACTCATCCAGTGTTTCATTTACCTGTGCGTCCTGCGTCAGGGACGCAAAGAAATCACCGAGGACGCAAAACTTTGAGATATGTGCATTTTCGAGACGCACTGATTTTGATATCAATGCGTTTTGCAAAATTTCATTTGATCCCGATCAATTAAAGTGTTTACATTTTCTATCGAAACACCGGTAATTTTTCCACTCTAGACTGGTAAACCTTTTTTCATTCTATTTTTAGCCTAAGTAATGTCCTATATATAGTCTATGGAATGGTTTCCGGTTTTCTTTTTATTCAGGTACAAGGAAGATCGACATCCAGCACGGACGTTATGGATCCGCTCCAAGGCATAGCCTACTCTTTCTTTCTTAATTGCAGAAAATTGTAGTCAAAATGATTGAACAACTATCATTTCATGTTCTCATCGGCAAATAATTACTTTTTGAATCGTTTTTATACCCCGACGATTTCCTCATCCTCAAATGATTTCCATTTCGTCGAAAAAATTCCAATGCGTATTTAAAGCCAACCGTCTTTTTCTAAACTTGCAAACGATTCGATCTTCAGGTTCGATTTATCCAATCGGTAAGTAGCTTTTATTTTCCATCAGTTTTCTACAATGCAGACGAATATCTTAACGATGAAAAGCGTAAGCATGCCACCAAAAAAGAAGGCTAAATCCGACCACAAACAACAAACTTTAACTGGTTTGTTTACAAAATCACAAGAGTCTGACCCGCCGACTCAAAGTGACTTACTTACCGATAAAAATGCCGAGAATAATGAGAAATCATCGGCCAGTTCAATTGGCGTGGATTCGGCCACGGCCGATTCGAAATCGAGAGAATTCAAGTCACACTGGCTTAAACTTTTCAGTTGGCTAACTTACGAAAGTGAAGAGAATTACATGTACTGCACTATCTGTACAGATGCAAAGAAATGTAATGGAATGACACAAAAAGCAAAATGCACAAATTTTCAACTCTCAACACTGCGCCGCCATGCTGATTTAGCTGAACATAAGCTTCTGTTACAGGCCCCCCAGATGAAGAAAGATCTCAAAGCTATCCAGAAAAAGTCTGAGAGTAAAAAAGATTCAGCTATGAGAGTGATATTTAAAACAGTACATTTTTTGTGTAGTGAAGATATACCATTCAGTAAATTCAAGGCTTTTGTTGATTTTCTCCATGATCTTGGACACTCTGAACTAGAAATATTGAAACGATCTGGAATTAATTATAATTCTTCATTCACCGCAAATGAAATACTTGACTGCCTGTCTGATGTTGTTGAAGACAAGTTGAAAGCTGAACTTAGCGAATCAACAGTTGTTACAGCTCTGGCTGACGAGAGTACAGATATTTCTAACCATAAACGTTTAGTCATATACGTTCAGCTGATTTCTGATGATATGAAACCATCAACTAAGTTTTTGACCAATGTAGAGTGTGAAGATCCAACAGGGAAAGGCATAGCCAAGCATATTCTAGAAGAATTCCAGAAAAGGGGGGTACCCCCTCAGAAAATCATGAGCCTTGGTTCTGATGGTGCTTTAGTAATGACTGGTAAAATAAATGGTATGTTCTGCTTCTTATGAATGACAAATATAATGAAATTGTGAAATAAGAGAATTAAAGACTGAGAAGTAAATTCTTTAGCCAATATATATGAAATATAATTTGATATTTTCAGGATGTACCGCCATTATGAAGAGAGAAAATCCCCATATGAATAATGTGCACTGTGTGGCACATAAGCTAGCACTTTGTACTTCTCAAGCTGCTGAGAACATCCAAGCCTTAAAACAGCACCAACAAATCCTCACAGATTTGTTTTATTATTTCAAGGTAAGTTTTCATTTTAGATATTTGATAGCACAGTGTTCATGATTTGAAAATAAGTGCATATTTAAATTGATTAAAACTCAATACTTTAAATCCTACTCAGTGTTCTTTGTTTCGTAGTTAATAAGATACTATTTCATCAATAAGTCAACAAGAATTGAAATAATAATGACAATAATTAGCAAATTTATTGGCCTGAATGACATTAGTTAACACAAACAAGAGGGCCATGATGGCCCTGGAGTCGCTCACCTGAGCCTTTTGACCAAGCACAACCAATTTCCAACGTCTTGTGAGATATATGTATTACCAAACAATAAAATTTTAAACTCATCAGTCTGAACCTTCTGCATAAAACAAATAATATGTGGATCAAGCTGTGGAATTGGTCTCTCAAAGGGGTAGAAAACATTGTGAAAAAGGGAAAAAATGCTGGATACTAGCATTTTCTCATTTTCAAACAGTGTTTTCAAAAGGCTTCTTTCTGAGAGTCATTCGTACACTAGGTTTTTCTAAGATTTGACCTAGTGACCTAGTTTTTCAGCCAACATGACACATTTTCAAACTGGTCCAAGATATCATCAGGACAAACATTCTTACCAAATTTCAAGAGTATTGGACTGAAAATGTGGCCTCTACAGCATACACAAGGTTTTTCTAAGATCTGACCTAGTGACCTAGATTTTGACCCAACATGACCCATTTTCAAACTCATCCAACATATTACCAAGGCAAACATTCTGAGCAACTTTAAAAGAGTACTGAACAAAAAATGTGGCCACAACAGTGTATACATGGTTTTTCTAAGATTTGACCAGGTGACCTAGTTTTTGACCCAACATGACCCATTTTCAAATTCGACTGAGATATCATTAAGACAAACATTCTGACCAACTTTCAAGAGTATCAGACAGAAAATGTGGCTTCTGGAGCTTACACAAGGTTTTTCTAACATTTGACCTAGTGACCTAGTTTTTCACCCGACATGACCTATTTTCAAACTAGTCAGAGGTATTATCAAGGCAAACATTCTGACCAACTTTCCAGAGTACTGGACAGAAAATATGGCCTCTAGAGCATACACAACGTTTTTCTTAGATTTGACCTGGTGACCTAGTTTTTGACCCAACATGGCACTTTTTCGTACTATTTCAGGATATAATCAAGACAAACATTCTGACCATTTTTCAAGAGTATTGGACTGAAAATGTGGCCTCTATAGTGTACAAAAGGTTTTTCTAAGATTTGACCTAGTGACCTAGTTTTTGACCCCATACGACCCAATTTCAAACTTGTCTCAGATTTTATCAAGACAAACATTCTGACCAAGTTTCATGAGGATTGGACTGAAAATGTGGCCTCTAGAGCGTACACAACGTTTTTCTAAGATTTGACCTAGTGACCTAGTTTTTGACCCCACATGACCCAATTTGGAACTCGTCTGAGATTTTATCAAGACAAACATTATGACCAAGTTTCACAAGTATCTGACTGAAAATGTGGCCTCCAGAGCGTACACAAGGTTTTACTAAGATTTGACCTAGTGACCTAGTTTTTGACCCCACATGACCCAATTTGGAACTCGTCTGAGATTTTATCAAGACAAACATTCTGACCAACTTTCACAAGTATCAGACTGAAACTGTGGCCTCTAGAGCGTACACAAGGTTTTTCTAAGATTTGACCTAGTGACCTAGTTTTTGACCCCACATGTCCCAATTTGGAACTCGTCTGAGATTATATCAAGACAAACATTCTGAACAAGTTTCACAAGTATCTGACTGAAAATGTGGCCTCTAGAGCATACACAAGGTTTTTCTAAGATTTGACCTTGTGACCTAGTTTTTGACCCCACATGACCCAATTTAGAACCCGTCCGAGATTTTATCAAGACAAACATTCTGACCATATTTCATGAGGATCGGACTGAAAATGTGGCCTCTAGAGCGTACACAAGGTTTTTCTAAGATTTGACCTAGTGACCTAGTTTTTGACCCCACATGACCCAATTTCGAACTCGTCCGAGATTTTATCAAGACAAACATTCTGACCACATTTCATGAGGATCGGACTGAAAATGTGGTCTCTAGAGCGTACACAAGGTTTTTCTAAGATTTGACCTAGTGACCTTGTTTTTGACCCCACATGGCCCAATTTCGAACTCGTCCGAGATTTTATCAAGACAAACATTCTGACCAAATTTCATGAGGATTGGACTGAAAATGTGGCCTCTAGAGCGTACACAAGGTTTTTCTAAGATTTGACCTAGTGACCTAGTTTTTGACCCCACATGACCCAATTTCGGACTCTATCGAGATTTTATCAAGACAAACATTCTGACCAAATTTCACAAGTATCTGACTCAAAATGTGGCCTCTAGAGCGTACACAAGGTTTTTCTAAGATTTGACCTAGTGACCTAGTTTTTGACCTCACATGACCCCATTTCGAACTCGTCCGAGATTTTATCAGGACAAACATTCTGACCAAGTTTCATGAGGATTGGACTGAAAATGTGGCCTCTAGAGCATACACAAGGTAAAAAGTTGACGACGGACGACGCACACCGCACGACGGACGACGGACACAGCACGATCACAATAGCTCACCATGAGCACTTCGTGCTCAGGTGAGCTAAAAAGTCATGTAATTTTAGGGAAGTGCAAAGAGGGAAACCAGACTACACCAAATACAAGATCTCGTTGATGACCCAAACCTGACCTACAAAGAGATTCATTCCGTCAGATGGCTTTCATATTTTAATGCATTGACAGCAGTATAGTATACAGAACACTTGACAGTCTACTAACCTATCTTGCTGAAGTGGGAGTTAAAGATCCAAAGGCCAATGGTCTCAAAAAGAAGGTATTTTTTTCTCTTAATAAACTGCCATTTAATGATTACTAATAAATAACATGAAGAACCAAATCTATTGAACTTTAATCTGTTCTTTTCATTTCAGATAGGAACTGAAAAGTTCATATCCATTACATACCTCATGATGGATGCTCCTGTGACTGTCTTATCTCAGTTCTTTCAAACAGACAATGTAGATGTGGCTCTTGTAAAGGTAATGTTGGTTAATTATTGAAAAGTAGCCCCTTTGTATTTGTGAGTTTGTCAAAGAATTCGGAATCATTTGCATTGTGACTTTTTAGGGTAGGATTTACCAAATGTATTGAATTGTATTTAAGAGTACTATAGAATGATTCAGGTTCATAATTTTTTTTTCAGGTAAAGTTGGATCTCTGTGTTGCTGATTTACAGAAGGTCAGGAGCATGGAGTCTTCATACTTGAAAAGTCTACAAAATGAGATGCAAGTGTCAGATGATTCACCAACTTTTAAAACCCACAATTTGAAAAAATCCCCAGGATTCAACCTCCAGACCTTGGCAACAGAATTTGTTGATTTTCTCTCAGATAATCTTAAGTCAAGGTACTGAATTTTGTATTCATAATCATTGCATTTATACCATCATGAAAGAATATTACAATTATTACCTCAAGCTGACAAAAAAAATACTAATTGACTTGTTTATAAAGTTTGTTAATTGATCTGAAAAGACTGTAAAATACAGTTTTTAAAATCCATCTTCTTTAATAAAGGGCAGTAGCTTAACTGTACAAGAAAACTCAGTGAGCTTGCTTGAAAGGAAATTTTACTCACTCCTTTAACTCTTTACCAAACGACAAAATTTAGGACTAGTCCTAATAGAAAGCATTTGCAGACGACAAAATAGATGGGACTCAGAAATTGAAATTTTATTTGAGAATGGTAGAAAACATTGTGGGAAAAGGAGAAAATGCTGGTTACCAGCATTTTCTCCTTTTCCTACAATGTTTTCAAAAGCTTTCTTTCTCATGGTCGTTGAAAGTCAGGATTGTGTGGTAAAGAGTTAATCATTTTTTTTTTAGGTTTTCAGATGATGATCTATTGGCTTCTTTTAGTGTGCTGTCCATGAGACCAGTATCCTTTCTGAAAGGGCCAGAACTTGACTCATTTGGGAACAAAGAAATCCAAATTTTATGTGACCACTATGGCTTAGCAAAGAGTACTACATGGAAAGAAGATGGAGTTCAAAAAGAAAACATACAGTCGAATGTCCATTGCTCGAACATCTACTCCTCGAAGTTCTCTATACGTCGAAGTAAATTTAAAGTCCGGATTGAATTGCTCTATTTTTCTATATAAAGTACTATCCGCACGTCGAAGTTCATATCTCGAAGTTTCTCCATATGTCGAACCTAATTTCAGGTCCGAACTTCAGTGATCCAGTTAATTTACACATCATTACTTCGAACACAGTACAGAATTTTCACACATTTTAATTGACATTAATTATATAAACTTAGGTGTTATACATAACAAATAGAAATGCCGGATACAACGACGATATGTTTTTCGCACATTTTCGATCATTGACTTTTGTCAGCTCGGGTGTTAAACGTGCCAGTCATCTTGACTGGTTCGATTAGAAATGTTTGGACTGAGATTTTCATACCATACACTGTGATTTTGGCCGTGGCTATATAGAAAGACTGGGCATTTAGTTGTCGACCGAAAATACAAATGTCCTCGCTCCTAAGGACTTGTTTGGTGAAAGAAGCCTGGTAAAGTCCGGGAGACAGCCAGCAACTTCGGCTGACGAAATGCTTTTTTAATTTCATAATTTTCAGTATCATTCTTACAAACAGAATTAAAGAAAAACATGTTAATGAAAGAAAATAAACAGTATGCATCCTTTACTCTTTAATTTTCAAAACAACGATCGGTTAACTATTAGAGGGAACAAAATGTACAGCCTGTGAACGAAGTATGTTTCGGTTACCTACTTCCGGTACCTGACACACTCATCTGAAGAATCTCTGCACGTCGAACTTTCTATACCTCGAACTTTTTTTGGTAGTCCCCTGAACTTCGAGGTATGGATATGCGACTGTATCTGAACCAATAATCAATTCAAAGGAAACCACGCAAGAATGGCATATGTTGAAAAAAGTTGTTGTCGCTGAGCAATATCCCAGGGACTCCATGTGGCAGCTTTGGAATCTGATAACAAAATACCACAAAGAGTTCCCAAATATGACCACTCTTGCAAGATTAGCCTTGACATCAAGTGTTCACACAGCTGGGTGTGAAAGAGGATTTTCAGTACAAAATAGAATCCTTACAACATTCAGAAACAGGCTTACTGTTGACAGACAACAAAAACTAATGCGAGTAAAGCTAGCTGACTGGAATCGCTCTGACTTTGACTTTGAATCTGCTTTGTCAAAATGGAAACAAGCAAAGGACAGACGAATATATGAACTAAAGAACAGTGCTCTGTAGCAAATTAACAGATAATTAATACTAGATCTAGTCACATTTATCTTGGTTATCTTTTTGTGCTGGTATAAGAAATAAATGAGATAAACACACAAAGTTTTAAATTGTATTTATCACAAAACCATACAGAATCAGATCATACAGATTTTTTAACAATTTGAACAAATTATTTAAATGGGGTTTAAAAGGTGGGACTCGTAAAGTTGGTTTCAGACTCATAGTTTTTCATCCCAGCGAGTCCCAGGACTCACTTATAGCAAATTGTAAAAAAATCACTGCTCATCTGAGATATTATTAAGACAAACATTCTGACCAATTGTCAGGTCCATTGAGCTGAAAATGTGGCCTCCAGAGTGTCCAAAATGTCTTTCTTCAATATGACCTAGTGACCTAGTATATGACCCTATGTGACCATATTTCAAACTCATCCAAGACATCAAAACAAACTTGTTGACCAAGGTTCAGGTGAATTGGGTAAGAATTGCCGCCTGTACAGTGCCCAAAAGGGGTTGCTGTAACTTGACCTAGTGACCTAGATTATGACCCTATGTGATCCAATTTCAAATCCATTCAAGATATCATCAAGTCAAACATGCTGACAAATTTTCAGGTCAGTTGAGCAAAAACTGTGGCCTCTACAGTGCCCACAATACATTTTTTGAATTTGACCCAGTGACTTAGTTTATAACCCTAGGAGATCCAATTTCTAATTGATCCGAGATATGATCAAGTCAAGTATGTAGACCAATTTTCAGATCAATCTAGCTAGAATTGTGGCCTCTAGAATGCCCAAAAGGTATTTCTTCAATGTGACCCAATGACATTGTTTATGACCCTATGTGACCCAACTTTGAACTCATCCGAGATATCATCAAAACAAAAGATTTTGAACTCGTCCGCGATGTTATCAAGACAAACATTCTGACCTAATTTCAAAAGTATCTGTCTGAAAATGTGGCCTCTAGAGCGCACACGACGTTTTTCTAAGATATGACCTAGTGACCTAGTTTTTGACCTGACATGACCCAATTTCGAACTCGTCCCAGATTTTATCAAGACAAACATTCTGACCAAATTTCACAAGTATCTGACTGAAAATGTGGCCTCTAGAGCGTATACATGGTTTTTCTAAGATTTGACCTAGTGACCTAGTTTTTGACCCCACATGACCCAATTTCGAACTCATTTCAGATTTTATCAAGACAAACATTCCGACCAAATTTCATGAGGATCGGACTGAAAATGTGGCCTCTAGAGCATACACAAGGTTTTTCGAAGATTTGACCTAGTGACCTAATTTTTGATCGCACATGAGCCAATTTCGAACTTGGCCCAGATTTTATCAAGACAAACATTCTGACCAAATTTCACAAGTATCTGACTGAAAATGTGGCCTTTAGAGCGGACACAAAGTTTTTCTAAGATTTGACCTAGTGACCTAGTTTTTGACCCCAAAAGACCCAATTTCAAACTCATCCCAGATTTTATCAAGACAAACATTCTGACCAAATTTCACGAGTATCTGACTGAAAATGTGGCCTCTAGAGTGTACACAAGGTTTTTCTAAGATGTGACCTACTGACCTAGTTTTTGACCCCACATGACCCAATTTCGAACTCATCCAAGGTTTTATCAAGACAAACTTTCTGACCAAATTTCACAAGTATCTGACTGAAAATGTGGCCTCTAGAGCGTACACAAGGTTTTTCTAAGATTTGACCTAGTGACCTAGTTTTTGACCCCACATGACCCAATTTCGAACTCGTCCAAGATTTTATCAAGACAAACATTCTGACCAAGTTTCATGAGGAATGGACTGAAAATGTGGCCTCTAGAGCGTACACAAGGTTTTTCTAAGATTTGACCTAGTGACCTAGTTTTTGACCCCACATGACCCAATTTCGACCTCGTACGAGATTTTATCAAGACAAACATTCTGACCAAGTTTCATGAGGATCGGACTGAAAATGTGGCCTCTAGAGCATACACAAGGTAAAAAGTTGACGACGGATGACACGTCGCACGACGGATGACGGACGATGGACGCAGCACGATCACAATAGCTCACCATGAGCACTTCGTGCTCAGGTGAGCTAAAAAACAAAGAAACAGCAGATTAGATCAAGTAAGCCAAGTTAGACAGCTAACAATAATTTCATGGATTAACTATCAAAACTGTTGATTGTTGAACAAACTATCCGCAATTGTTATCGATGTTGGACAATGCAATTGATGCATTGCTATCAGGACAGTCACAATCGCAATACATCCATGCATCGATGTATCGTTATATCCCTAAAAATCAATACCTGACAACTGTGTTAGGGACAATTCTCTTTAGCTCAGTGGTTAGTAGGGGTGAAACAATACGGTAAAAAGCGTATTGCAATATATTGCAATACGGCTGACCCGTGTTGCAATACGTATTGCAATATGCTGTATATGCTGACATTTAGCATATCTGACCACTTGTAGTCACTGTTAGGGTAGCATATGCTCAAAAGGTGATAAAGAAAACTAGTACATGTGCTTGGAACTCTTCCATTCTTTCAAGATAATGAACTAAAAAGCAATTCTTTTGCATGAACAAATAAAAACAAACTGAAATTGACTAGTCTTTAACACTCGCTATCTTGACGATTTTCGTCTGCCATTTTTTTTTTCTTCAAGAGCGTACTTGTTTATATAAAAACCACCGCTACTATACCGAACTTCGGGAGCTCAACAGAGTAGACAGTGCGATGCACTAACTTACTCAGTTGCTTACTGTACTAACACTAATACTTTGCCGCTTAACTACCGGAAAACGCAAAAATAAGTGTAAGCAAAGTTATAAGAAATGAATAACATACAAACTCCATTGATCCAAAAGCATTAAAGCTCGACAGTTATTTGGAGTTTGTGTCGTGAATTTTATGTGGTCATAGTTTTACCTAAACACCGGTGACACCGTCTGTGGAAAAAAATAAACAACTTTCGCTTTTGGAAATCTTTAGAACTGCAAGTTGAAAAACGATCGATTTCTGACAGAATTTTTGGGAAAACCGGACTTTCTGATGTAATTAAGAGAAGTTGACTTATTGCAGAAATACCGATACGGTAAAATTCGAACCGGTTTCGGTTTTTTTCTTTGAATAGACCGCGGTTAATCGGTTAATCGGTAAACCGTTTCACCACTAGTGGTTAGTGTATTAGTCTTTTAAACCTCAATAAACAAGGATATTTGCCGAACAGGTTCGGATCCCTGCTGAGGTGGTTTGTATTTGAACTATGCATTTATTGCAAACTTTCATGTTCGTAAGAATATCTTTTCCAAAAAAGAAAATACATTTGAAACAGGAAACTTTGGGTTTTTAATATGAGCTTAAAAAGATTCATTTCATTTATTTAACAAGATACAGGATAACTTGGAGACCTTCTATCTTGGTATTTGCTATCAGTTTGGTGGAATCTTGCTCTCATCTTACTGGTTACCTCATACATGCAGGTGCTAATCATTAATAAGCCTTCAGCAACAATCCAGAGCTTAAACAACAAGGAGAAAGAAGGCTATCAGTAACCATCATTTTCTCCTTTTGCCACAATTTTCAAATGTCTTGAAATTTAACAAGTACAAAATTTTGGAATCTGGTAAAGAACTAACTCAGAGCTGGTTGGCATGCTGTAGTTTGTTAACCCTTTCCCAAACAACGAATTTCAGACCCTTCGAAGTTGATAGCATCTGCAGAAAACAAATTTGAAAGTAGTATAAAATTAATGAACTAAGTAGTTTGATAGGGAAGAAAACATCGTAAGAATATCTTTTCCAAAAATATGGTTATCAGCATTTTCTCCTTTTCCCACAATCTTTTCAAAAGGTCTCTTCCTCCGGATCATGAAAACATAGGTATGGTAAAGGTTTAACCCTTTCCCAAATGACATATTTTGGACTGGTCCAAACTGAAAGAGTTTGCAGACGACAATTTTAAATTTGATGAAAATGGCAGAAAGTTATCAAAAAGGGTAGAAAATACTGTGGGAAAAGGAGAAATTGCTCGTTACGAGCAATTTCTCCTTTTCCCACAGTGTTTTCAAAAGACTTGTACTGCAGATACGTGAAAACCAGGGCTTGTTTGGGAAAGGGTTAAGAGAACAAATTTAACAGCCAAGATTAGATCATTATTTTAAGAACTATTTTGGTATTTGCAAATTATTCATGGCTGATCTATACCTAATGTGACTTCAGGCTCGGCTCATTTTCACCCTTTACTACACAATGCAAACTTCTAACGACCCTGAGAGAGAAGCCTCTTGAAAACATTGTGGGGTAATCAGCATTTTCTCCTTTTCTCACAATGTTTTCAAAAGGCTTTTTCTTCAGGGTCATTAAAACCCGTGATTGTGTGGTAAAGAGTTAAATTAACTGTTTACATGCCACTGAATGCCATTTTCTACATTTTTCCAGCTATAGCATGATGGCCATTGCACCTTAGCTATCCATAAAACCCTGGAGTCTTTTTTCTGATACTTTGCACACACTCTTTCCAAGCTACTGGCAGCTATCTGAAATAAACAAGTGTCAAAACAAAGTGCATTGGTGAAAGGGTAAATGAATACCATTGCATCAGTCCTTGGAAAATTTGGCCAACCTGGAATATTATTTACAACCTCTTACTCATTAAGGTAAGTAGCCACTACAGACTTTAAGTGATTTAAGGATAAATATTTCGATGACAACCTGAGACTTGCTGATTAAATACATCTGTCAAACATTCAGACATGCTTGTTATATTACTCTTGTTCACTCTTGCCTAAATTCTAGTGAGTTTTACACTAAGTATTATTAACTTCAGCGGAAGAAAAGGAGCTTCTGTTTTATCAGGACTGCACATCCTTATTCAAATTTCTTCACATTTTTTAAAAACAACCAATCAAGAAAATTGTAATGATTGCTGCAAATTTTTATTTACCAATATTCAGGGTTTTCCATGACGCACAAATCCTGCGTCAATGACACAATTTTATTTCAGATGACCCACAAAATGAATAACAGTGCACCTTAAGTGACGCACCTTCCCTAAATCTAGATCATCTAGGAAATTGATTAAATCGTCATAATCTAAGTCTGTTCTTGCTACACGATGTGTCAATATCAGACGAACACCGTTCTTTTTATACCACACAGATTTATTTTAGATTGACATGGTTTTCTGACATTTTATTTACAAAATAAGAGTGGTTTACGCATTATTAAAGTATAGTACAGTGGACAGTGTTGTAAATACAGGTGCCATCAAATTTTTAGTCAGGTTCTCTGTATTTTACGGTGCATTTTACGGCGACTTCCAGTAGATAAAGAACATAATTGCCAGTCTGCTCTGTTTGTGGAAAAAATGTCATGACAAAGTAAGGTGCAGCAGTCTTTATCGTCTGCTTCCAGCAGCACTGCTGATCACGCAACATCAAGCTGCGATTCTGATGAGAATGTGCTTCTGCCAAAAAGCTAAGTTGAGCTTAAAAGAAGCTGAAATGTATTGTAATCCGTGCAAGAACAGACAAAGAAAATGAACCCCTAGAACCATTCTAGTGGTTGTATGAATATTCATTTGTCTTCCATAGGATGTTGTTTATACAAACCCATTAAGATCTATTTTGAACCCAAAGTTTATAAAACGACCCTCAACTTAGGGGACAAAGGGTCACGATAACCCCCAATATTCAATGTTTAGGGAAAACCCTGAATATTTATATTAAGTCTGTACTCAACCAATGGCCTGCTAAGCTTTACTCAAAGGACGATGTAGATCAACTCCAGAGAATGAGCTACACTGTCCAACATGATGTGATCTGTCCAGTGTAGGACTTTGACATTGCAATATTTTGGTTTTTAGTATTGCCTGGAAATTTTCATTTGAGCAGCTATCCGCAAAAAAAGGTACCGCGATTCATTTAATCCATTTCGACTAACAACTGACTGAATCATGAGGTAGACTGAGGTGGTCCTTAAATATGTAGAACACTGACCAAAAACAAAAAGTTTTGACCCAGGTCAGCCTGCACATACTACACAGGCTGGCCTGAGTTGATACTTTTTGCGGATGCATTTATGAAACGCTGTTCACAGAGCATGGCTCATTCATTTCACTGAACCCTTTGCCACACAATCCCGACTTTTAACGACCCTGAGAAAAAAGCTGTTTGAAAACATTGTTTTAACCAGCATTTTCTTATTTTCCCACACTGTTTTCTACCCTTTCTAAAATATATTTCAATTTTTTTGTAGCATTCATTTTGTCGTCTGCAAATGCTTTCAATGTGGTCTAATCTAAAGTTTTGTTCTTTGGTAAAAAGTTATCTCTTTACCATATGACAAAAATTAAACTTGTCAAAATTAAAGGCATTTGCAAAATACAAATCATTATGATGAAACATGCCTAAATAGTTAAGTAGCAAACATTGTTGGAAACAAGAGGGCCATGATGGCCCTGGATCGCTCACTTGAGTCAATAGGTGAAATTTCACTCCAGGGTCATAATGATCCAATTTCAAACTCATCTGAGATATTATTAAGACAAACATTCTGACAAATTGTCAGGTCAATGGAGCTGAAAATGTGGCCTCTTGAGTGTCCAAAATGTATTTCTTCAATATGACAAGTAACCTAGTTTATGACCCCACATGACCATATTTCAGACTCATCTGAGATATCACTTGAGACAAACTTGTTGACCAAGGTTCAAGAGAATTGGACAAGAATTGCTGCCTCTAGAGTGCCCACAAAGTATTTCTGTAATTTGACCTAGATTATGACCCTATGTGACCCAATTTCAAACCCACTCAAGATATCATCAAGTCAAACATGCTGACAAATTTACCGGTCAGTTGAGCAAAAAATGTGGACTCTAGAGTGCCCACAATACATTTCTTTAATTTGACCTAGTGACCTTATGAGACCCAATTTCTAATTGATCAGAGATATCATCAAGTCAAACATGCAGACCAATTTTCAGGTCAGTTTTGCCAAAATTGTAGCCTCTATAGTGCCCATGCCCATAAAGGTATTTCTTCAATATGACCCAGTGACCTTGTTTATGACCCTATGTGGCCCAATTCTGAACTCATCCAAGATATCATCAAGACAAACAGGCTGACCATTTTCAGGTCAATCAAGCAAGAATTGTGGCCACTAGACAGCCCACAAGATATTTCTTTAGATTTGACTTAGTGACCTACTTTAAGACCCTACGTGACCCAATTTTGAAGTCATCCAAGCTTTTATCAAGACAAACATGCTGATCAATTTCCAGGTCAACTGTGTAAGAATTGTAGCCTCTGGAGCACCCACAAGGAATTTCTGTAATTTGACCTAGTGACTTAGTTTATGACCCAAGGTGACCCAAATTCAAACACTTTCATCAAGACAAACATTCTGACCAATTTTCAAGTCAATTCAGCAATAAATGTGACCTCTAAAGAGCCCGCAAGGTATTTCTTGAATTTGACCTAGTGACCTAGTTTATGATCCAAGGTATCCAAAATTCAAATTCATCCCAGATTTTTATTAAGACAAAGCTTCTAACCAATTTTCAAGACAATTGAGCAATAAATGTGGCCTCTAGACTGCCCACAAGGTATTTCTTTAATTTGACCTAGTGACCTAGTTTATGATCCTAGGTGACCCAAATTCAAAATCATTTCAGATTTCATCAAGACAAACATTCTGACCATTTTTCAAGTCAAATGAGCTAACAATGTGACCTCTAGAGTGCCCACAAGGTATTACTTTAATTTGACCTATTGACCTTGTTTTTGACACCAGGTGACCCAATTTCACACTCATCCGACATCTAATTTAGACAAACATTCTGACCAATTTTCAAGTCAATTGAGCTAAAAATGTGGCCTCTAGATTGCCCACAAGGTATTTCTTTAATTTGACCTAGTGACCTAGTTTATCTTCCAAGGTGCCCCAAATTTGAACTCATCTGAGATTTTATCCAGACAAACATTCTGACCAATTTTCAGGTCACCTAAAAAAAAATGAGGCCTCTAGAGTGTCCAAAAGGTATTTCTTTTATTTGAACTAGTGACCTAGTTTATGACCCAGGTGACCTAATTTCAAACTCATCCGAGAATTCATCAAGACAAACATTCTGACCAATTTTCAAGTCAATTGAGCAAAAAATGTGGCCTCTAGAGTGTCCGTAAGGTATTTCTTTAATTTGACCTAGTGACCTATTTATCACTCAAGGTGACCCAAATTTGAACTCATCCGAGATTTTATCAAGACAAACATTCTGACCAATTTTCAGGTCAATTGAGAAAGAAATGTGGCCTCTAGAGTGTCCAAAAGGTATTTCTTTAATATGACCTAGTGACCTAGTTTATGACCCCAGGTGACCCAATTTCAAATTCATCCAAGATTTCATCAAGACAAACATTCTGACCAATTTTCAAGTCAATTGAGCAAAAATTGTGGCCTCTAGAGTGTCTACAACGTCTTTCTAGTGACCTAGTGTATGACCCCAGGTGACCCAATTTCAAACTCATCCCAGATTTCATCAAGACAAACATTATGACCAATTTTCAGGTCAATTGATTAAGAAATGTGGCCTCTAGAGTGTCCACAAGGTAAATGTTGATGACGCACGATGGACATCGGACAACCACAAAAGCTAACGTGCTCAGGTGAGCTAAAAATGGGAAAATGCTGGTTACCAGCATTTTCTCCTTTTCCTGCAATGTTTTCCAAAGATTTCTTTTTCAAGGTCATTCAAACTCAGGATTGTGTGGTTAAGGGTTAATCAATGTAAGGATTAGTTAAAGACCATAAATATGACATGCTTTCAAAACAAAAGAAAAAGATTTAGAACATTGACAAGGACAATTAGGACAACACTTCAATAGGAGTGTGTCTAAGTTACTAATATTGTAGACAATATTGTTGTCCAATATAGGTCATGAGGCATTTTGAGATTTGAAAATGTCTTAACCCTTTACCACACCAAGATTTAAAGACCCTAGGAAAATAGCCTTTTGAAAACCTTATGGGAAAAGGAGAAAATGCTGGTAAACAGCATTTTCTGCTTTTCCATCAAGGTTTTCTTTTCTTCCACAGACAAATACCATCTTTTCAGCTAAATTTGATTTATCATCTGCAAATGATTTCAATTTGAACCAGTCCAACATTTGGTTGTTTGGTTAAGAGTTAACTCATATATAATTCCAATTCTGTAATCCAATAAATTGACTATGTCACAATATCTGCTCTGTGTGATTTCAACCTTCAAAGCGCCTTTCACAACCTTTGATGCCTTTGTTTAAATTTAAATCATACTGCACTAAACATGCATGAATTGTTGGCTTTGCTGTGACACTATGGGAAAAAAAGCAGTCTTAGCATTGCACCTAGTCAAGCTTCTATTTTAGGCTGAACCTGTGTGTTTGGTTTATTCAGTTCTTTGTTCCACATAGTCTGATCTTGGACTTGTGCTATCCATTACATTGAGAAATTTTCTAGCCAAAATGGAATTCAAACAGCACTATGTCAGTCCCTTTTTGTACTCTAAGCATCACCGCTATACTAAAAGACAAAATCTAGGACTTATCCAAATTCAAAGCCTTTGGAGACGACAATTTAAATGCTGCTGAAATTATGCTCTTGCCTGTGAAAGAGTAAAAAACAGTGTGGAAACAGGAGAAAATGCTGGTCACCCTCATTTTCTCTTTTACCAACAATGTTTTCAAAAGAGCTTCTTCGAGGATTGTTTGGTAAACAGTTAATCCTTTACCACACAGTCCCCGAGTTTTAATGACCCTGAGGAAGAAGACTTTGAAAACAGTGTGGAGAAGGAGAAAATGCTGGTAACCAGCATTTTCTCCTGTTCCAACAATGTTTTACACCCCTCTTCCAACAAATTTTAATTTTTGAATTACATTTTTTTATTTCGTCGTCTGCAATTGCTTTCAATTTAGACTAGTCTAAAATTTTGTCATTTGATAAAGAGTTATATAACTCTTGGATTGCCTGGCACTTCTAAACCTCTACCACGCAATGCTGACTTTTAACGACCCTGAGGAAGAAGCCTTATGAAAACATCGTGGGAAAAGGAGAAAATGCTGGTAACCAGCATTTTCTGCTTTTCCAACAATGTTTTCTATCCTATTAAAGAACAAGAGGGCCACTGGCCCTAAAGAGCTCACCTGAGTGAAGTCACCTAGTTGATAAAGCTGAAGAGATCCTGGTTTTAATGATGTAAAACACATGAGTGTAAGTGACCTACTTTTTGATTCAATGTGACTAAATGCCAAACTTATCAAAGATATCATAAAAACAAACATTCTGAACAAGTTTCATGAGTATCAGACTGAAAATGTGGCCTCTAAGGGGCACACGAGGTTTTTTTAAGATTTGGTCCAGTGACCTACTTTTTGACCAGATGTGACCCACTTTGAAACTTGTCCAAGATATCATCAAGGCAAACTTTCTGACCAAGTTTCATGAGAATCAGGCTGAAAATTAGGCCTCTAGAGTGCACACAAGGTTTACCAAAGATTTGATGATAACTGATAAAGATTGGTCAGAATGTTTATTAATCTGGTTGAAATCTCAGACAAGTTTGAAAGTGGGTCATGTCGGGGCAAAAAGTAACGCTGAAAATGTGGCCTCTATGGAGCAACCAAGGTTTTCCTAAGATTTGGCCCAGTGACCTACTTTTTCAACCGACATGACCCAATTTCAAACTTGTCTGAGATATCATCAAGACAGACGATCTGACCTAGTTTCATGAGTATACGACGACAAATGTGGCCTCTAGAGTGTGCACACGGTTTTTCTAAGATTTGGCCCAGTGACCTACTTTTTGACCCGACTTGACTTAATTTCGAACTTGTCCCATATATTATCAAGACAAACATTCAACCAAACTTTTATGAGTTCCAGGCTGAAAATGTGGCCTCTAGAGTGCACAAAAGGTTTTTGTAAGATTTAGTCCAGTGACCTACTTTTTGACCTGACATGACCCAATTTTGAAATTGTCCGAGATATCATCTAAAACAAGCATTCTACCCAACTTTCATGTGTTTCAGGCTGAAAATGTGGCCTTTACAGTGCACACAAGGTTTTTCTAAGATTTGGCCCTTTTTGACCTGACATGAACCAATTTTGAAGCTGTCCAAGATATCATCAAGACAAACATTCTCACCATGATTCAAGACTATCAGGCTGAAAATATGGCCTCTAGAATGCACACAAGGTTTTTCTTAGATTTAGCCCAGTGACCTACTTTCTGACCTGACATGACCCAATTTCGAACTTGTCAGAGATATTTTCAAGACAAACATTCTGACTAAGTTTCATGAGTATATGATTGAAAATGTAGCCTCAAGAGTGCACACAAGTTAATTCTTGACGCCTGGACGACGGACGATGGACGACGGACACACCACGATCACAAAAGCTCACCTTTAGCACTTCATGCTCAGGTGAGCCAAAAACCTTATCATCTGAGCCACAGTGAAATTGTCGTCTGCAAATTCTTCCAATTTGGACGGGTCTTAAGTTCTGTCATGTGGTAAAGGATTAACCCTCACAGCACCAAATGAATCCAACAAAATTTCAGTCTCGAAATGAGACCCATAAACTTGCAATTTTAAGAGTGCTTTTGTGTGGAATGGTTCAACAAATCAGTGTAGTTCACACATCAGACTGCATGTTCTGTGTGGTCTGATCTAGATGTACTCTGGCCTGAACTCTTTACTAAACAAACCCAAGTTTTAACAACTCTGAGAAAAAAGCCTGATTGGACTTCACAGTGTATCAAGTCTAATCTTTAACTTACATGATAAAAAATCTTGAAAAAAGCTTTACTTCGGTCCTTTCCATTTATTTCTTGCTCTATGGCTTCTCTCTTAGACTGTATACCACAACTGAACATGCAGACAGTGCTGATCAAGATCAGACGGTACAGAAATAAAGTCTGATCTTACCATTCACACTGTTCCATATAAACTGTTCAGATATTCCTAGCAAAATGACTTCAAATATACCATTATTTTGATCCTTCAATTTTGCTAAAAATGTTATTTCATTCTGCCTGCAACATCATTATTTATCATGAACGAACGAAGGTAATATTTTAATGACAAAAACTTACATAGTTTATAGTCATAAACATAAACACATATAAATAAACAGAATGCAATGTCACCATGCTACAGCAGAAAAGAAAAATACTTAACTTTTTACCAGACAACAGCATTTCAGACTTGTCCAAATTCAAAGCATTTGCAGACGACAAACTAAATGTGATTCAAAAACTGAAATTCATTTCGGGAAGGGTAGATAGGGCTGAAAGTAAAATATTGTTTGTTTGTCTTCGACCGCCCGACCCACAATTTACCCCCCGACTCAAAAAATTATATTGCATTCTCGTGAGGAAAAAATATTTTTATCGTTCGCGGCCGAAACATCCGGTAGTTTGTGTGGAATCCGGTTTTATCAAACAAGCCCGGTAGTTCAATGCCAGACATAAACTGGTACCCGTTGTATCTCCCGTAGCCGTCCGATAGATGATACGAAGATCGATAACAGGCATGGAAGTTCCTCTTGATCTGCCTGAAGCTTTGTTGTCACATTAATACGCATAATCAAGCGTTCATACGCTCAAGACAGATGGTAGACTGTGCTGGGAGAATTTTCAGACAGAAAGATTACAATTTCCATTAAATAACACGAAAACCCGTCTATAATAGGATTCACTCGTCACAACTCGGCCGAATCCGTACCTACATTCAGTGCCTGGTGCGATTTGAGTTGGTTGACAACTGGCACAAACCTTGCTAAAAGTGATAGACAGGGCAATAAAATCAATATTGGTGTATCCTTTTGAAGTTAAGCATTGATGTATGGATATTGTAAATCTCGTCTTCACTCGCCGACGTCCACCATATTACTCGACATTTGTACCCAATAATGATCGCACTTTGAATATTATTAAAAATAGTAAGTTAATGAAAGTAACCTATGAAACAGATATCTACATCTCATTTCAAACAAAAAGATACCTTAAAATGTCCTTATGAATGAATTACTTTGATTATTTAGGCCCAGAAAATTATTATAATTCAGAAAATTATAATACTTAACATATTTCTGGATGGTACCAGAAATCGGATAAATAAATGCAATCTTTATTTCAGCAAAGATTATCAAAGGAATTCTGAGTGAAATTTAGTATCCATTATTTTCTTATTTATTGCTTAGGTCGACAAGGTTTTAACCTCAGCCTCCTTGAACAAATATTGTGAACATGTGTGTGTGTGTGTGTGGGGGGGGGGGGGGGGGGGGGTCCTCTTTGCACAGTAAAATTTTACCAATTAATTGTTCACATTAATATCAATATTAATACTATGTCCAACAACAACAACAAAATGTTGACTAAAGACTATTAAAATCTCCATTTTGACTCCTGATTTTTTTGGTTCGACTCTTGAAAAATTAGATTTGACCCCTAAAATTTTAGGGTCAAGGGGTCAATGACTCCTGAATTTCAGAGGCTAGCTAAAGCCCTGGTACTACATCCAGATCAACCGAGGTATGCCGAATTAGAAATCATTTTCTCCACAATGGCTGCTGAGAAAGTGGATTATTGTACAGGCCTCACATTTTCCATCAGCGTCAATAAACTTGAAGGGGAAAACAAATACCCTGTGGTCAGAAATACGATACGGAGAATAGACAAGTCAAGTACATGGTTCGATCTATTCGATTTATAGGCTCATGAAGTCCTATCTGATAGTTCTACCTGTCTGCCAGCGGTGTTTGAGGATGGGGAAACCAGTACCCCCAAAAAAATCCTGTTAAATAAAATTCATACCGAGATACTATACAGATAACCTAATGAATACATACATGTACTACAAGGGGAGATGATGCATTTGAAAGTTTTTTTCTTTGGAGACCTCTGGCTATTATTTGCTTTACCGTAATGATTCCAACGTTTTTGAGAGAGTTCTGATTTTAAAAACAGACCAGACCCTGATCAGACTGCTCCTGTAGGAGTAGTCTGATCAGGATCCATCTATGTGCAATTCTGTCTACATGTTTTGACCCACTGTTAAAGGTTATTAACCCTTTACCAAACAATTCCTGGTTTTCATGACTCTGGACATGTAGGCTTTCGAAAACGTGGGAAAAGGAGAAAATGCTGGTAACCAACATTTTCTCTTTTTCCCACCAGATTTTCTACTTTTGTAAGAGAATTAATATTAACATTTTATGCTCATCTAAATTATCATCTGCAAAACCTTTCAATTTTGACCAGTCTAGAATTATGTCGTATGGTAAAGAGATAAGGATGTGCAAATTTTTAGAAAAATTGTGATACTATATGCCAAGCACTTCAATTTGAAATGTAAAGCTGTTCCTAAAAACCAGATTCTTTTCTTTGCTAGTTGACTCCTGCTGTTGTAACTGGTTAAAAGAGTTGCATCTCTGTATATGTATAAAATTGCCATAGCAGTTTCTTCACTGTGTATGCACACAAGACTTCCCAAGTTCTTGTCAGTTTATTGGCACATTTTAGATTTTATCCAAAGTTTTATGGCAGAATTGATTCTTTTTTTGTTGGTTGTATCAAAAAGAAAAATCTATTAAAATGTTCTTGTTGCTGTCAATCCTTAGAGATTTAATTCATTTAAATATCTGTGAATTCATTCTTCTTTTCTTACTAAATGTTTTGGTGATTTAAGGCCCCTTCTTTAGAGCAAAGAATATCTGACAGGTCAAACTGATAGAAAAATGATCATTTGATCCGTCCCCACCACCAAATAGACTGAAAAGTGAGTTCACAGACTTTTATAATACTCTTTGTTTTCTGACCCCTTCCAACTTTCTAGAGACTTGGGACTCTCACAATAGAACAGAAATTACAAGCAAGGCAAAACAGCCACTATGCTTAAATTGGCCTCTGAGAATGGGTTTTTTTTTTCTGATTATTTTTAGGTAATAATAAAGACAAATGTTTTCTTGTCAGTATTTAACATTTTGTCAAAGGTGCAGCACAAAGTATTATGGAAACATCATGAACAAAAGATGACACAAAAATTACATTCCCAGAAGCCAAATATAAGCCAAATTTAAGAAGTACCACAATGATTAAAATTTGGAACATACTCAACATATGCTACAATAAGATCAAATATTTTAACATCCGCACCAAGCATTTGTAAGGCTCAAATGTCATTGCTGTATTAAACTTCATGTCTAGGTCTAGACTTTTTGCTCATGATTGCATTTGTTCCAATATTTATGATCTTGGGGTACATCTACAAGCTGTTGGTAAAGGATAAAGGTACACATCTATTCTACTGAGGTGTGGTTAGGTCAGACATACACATGCTACAGATATTTGGTTAGTAATACTAGTGCTCATCACCAAAGTGCTAAACTACAACCTTTAGCTTAATATGTATAAACAGGGACATGGAAAGCAAGGTTAAAAATGATGTAAAATACTCATTCAATGAAAAACAGATACAGTATATGCAAAATAAAAGGCTATGCAAGCACCAAGTACTGAGGCTAAGATCTTTAAAAATCTTTATGTTATTTGTCTGCTTTCTACAGAACGAAAAATATAATAATTTCCCTACCTACCTACCCAAGACTGAAATACTGGGTAGGTAAAGGACAAACACACAATTTTTTAATTTAGGCCTTGCATTGTGTGGGAAAAGGAGAAAATGCTGGTTCCCAGCCTTTTCTCTTTCTCCACAATGTCCTCAAAAGCTCCCACTTTCATGGTAATTGAAAGTCTGGGTAAACTTGCTGTATAGTTCTTCCAATGCTTTATAACTTTACCACACAATCCCAACATTTAATGACCCTAAAAAGGAAGCCTTTTGAAAACATTGTGGGAAAAGGAGAAAATGCTAGTAACCAGCATTTTCTCCTTTTCCCACAATGTTTTCTACCCATAACAAATTTCAATTTTTAAGCCACATTTAATTTGTCATCTGCAAATGCTTTCAATTTGGAGTAGTCTAAAATTTTGTCGTTCGGTAAAGAGTTAAAACCTGAGATCTATTTATAATGACCGGACAATTTACAACACAATGATTTGTCGTCATGTTTCATATCATTCACTGTTGGTTTGACTTGAAAAACAAGTTTATATACCATGTACAATAAGAAAGTTATAAATAACAAAGCTTTCAGAATTTAACTCTTTACCAGACAAAAAAAATCATAGACAATTCCAAATTGAAAAGCATTTGCAGGCAACAAAATTTGACTCAAATGATAGTTGTCTTTTAAGGATAGAAAACATTGTGGGAAGAAGGAGAAAATGCTCGCTACAAGCTTTTTCTCCTTTTTCCCACAATGTTTTCGAAAACTTTTCTTTTTAAGGGTCATTAAAACACAAGATTGTGTGGTAAAGGATTTAATTTAGCCTACAATTATATTCTGACAACCATTTCTCAACACCCCCCCCGCCAACCCCCCCCCCGAAAAAAAACCTGGAGAAATTTGATATTAGACAACATGACGGAGAAAATGGTAACCTGCATTTTCCCCTTTTATCACAATGTTTTCAACTTCTTTCTCATGGGCATTAACAGAGGATAGTTTGGTTAAGAGTTAAAACACTCAGTTAATCAACTAGCTTTTTACAGTCTGGAAAACAATATCAAATATTAGGCTACAATTTTATGGTCGTTTTTTTTTTTTCCCATATACACGTCTGTCATATTGAATTGCATTGCGTTCAAAGGACAGTCTGATCTTTATCTTTTATTGTCTTCAAAAGCGACTTTACTTGTCCATAGCCAACACAGGTAATTGTATTTGAGTCATTCTAATCAGCAAGAGCATAACTGCCTTGATCTCTTTATAACTGAAATGTGGAAAGGACGAGAATCAACCAATATGGAATGGCTGATGAGACAAACCATGTTGCTGACATTTGCACACTTAGAGCACTAAATTGTTAAAACCGGCATGTTAAGCTTGGAAAAGCAGCCTAAATCCTGCAGGACCATTGCTGTCTTGAGTAGAAGAACTCGGAAAACTGGCATGACAGATCCATGATCTGACTGCATGTTCTGAGCAGCCTGGTCTGAATCTGCACTCTCTGCAAAGACTCTTTCCCTGGTCCGTTGATTCAGATATGGAGAATATAACAGTAAGTGAGCTTATTTGTGTAACAGTTTCACGTTTTTTTTATCCTTGATGAAAATGTTCTATTTGACAAAACTTTGAAAATCTTTCAAATGGGTGATAAACGCTGTGGAAAAAAGAGAACACACTGAATACATACAGTTTTTCCAACTATATTTTCAAAGCCCCACAGGATTGTTTGGTCAAGGGTTAACAGACTGATTCCAGTCTGTAGAAACTCACCGAGAAGAAACATATGTAAGTGACGGTGTAAAATGGTAGTGCCATGGCTGGAAGGAGAGGAAGAGGGACTGTGAAAACAATTCAACCCTTATCCTGCTAAATCATTGAAATGAAATTTCAAATCGGTAGTAAAACCCGAATAATTCAATGTCAAACTTATTCTTTTTTGGAAAAAGAAATATCTCCTTATTGGACAGTATACATGTAGATCCAAGATCAGGCTGCATGTTCTGTGCAGTCTGATCTTGATCTATACTATCTGCAAAAAGGTCAGTGAGTCCCACTTAGCGGCAAAAGGGTTAATACATCATACGCTGAAAGATGCATAATCAGTCAGTATTGTGAATGGATAGTCTGGGTACTTAGGTTGCAAGCTGTGAATCGCCAGTCCATTCTGAAAATGTTTACGTAATGGCCTCTCCGCAAGGGCCATAACCTTTACACAACTCTATATCCTTTGTCCCCACAACTTCACACGCTTCGCCTCACATATACGATCCCTGCATTAAACGACCAACGGCCGGTTACTGTTTTAAACTTAGGGCTGTTACGAGTTGCATTTACATCAGTTTTCTCTTGGGCAGAGCAATCTAAATTTTCAAATTCTTTTAAAGCAATGTTTCCTTACAAACTCCTTTCTGTTGCGATTTTATTCCTCTCATGACCAAAATGACCTATCATCTTTTCAACACCTGCTACATATACGGAGAGCACTCGTCACAACTCAGCTGATCCCGTAACTACCTATAACTATCAACGGATTACTCGAAGTTTGCCGAATAATATGGACAGCAGATGACTACAAAATGTGTTCACATCACCAGATACACTTGATTTGCACTTGTTTCATTCATAAAGTTGCTGCTGATCACTGGCCCTATTTCTTATAATCATGTTGAAAGTAAACTTCTCCAGCTTTTGCTTGCCAGAGATTTTGATAATACTGTAATTATGACATGCTTCAATACTAAACAAATTGTAACCGCCTTTTATTACATACTTTAACAGTTATTATGGGATTACCAGTACTTGACAATACTTAACCCCTGTTTACCGCTAATTACTATTCCTGCGCTTATCTGGGTCAAAAGTGCGCTTATCTGGGTCAAAAGTAGTTTTTGTAATAAGGTCATCACAGCAGGTATAAGCGTTAAAACGCTGTAAGTAAAAGCTGTTACGAGTTGCAGTTACATCAGTTTGCCCTGAGCGTACGGGTTTCTGAAGTTTGCCATCTCTCTAATTGGTCTACCAACCAATTAAAAATCACTTCTTTGAATTGGATAGACCTTCAAGAAGAATTATCTACCTTAACAGTTCAAATTGATATTGGCATAGATTTCAAGCATTACGTTCCTGATCAGCTGATAAACTAGTTGCCTGAACAGTTATCATTCGTCATATAAATAACATGTAACCCAATGCTACAAGGCAAAAATCTGCCTGGTTCAAGGATTCAAAAGATAGATCTAATGTTAGACTTGGAACTTTAAATTGTGATATTATCTATGCACATAGATAACTGTTATTGAAAGTGATTAAAGCCCTTAGTGAATTTGATAAATTGATTCTGGTCAAAATAATCTTTGTCTGTCATTCAAATTTTAGCCAAAGATAGATTTGCTCTATCACTAGAAAACAGAAATTAAAGTATTATTTCAGCTGTCTGGTGATTAGATTTGGTGCATATTAGTGGTGAAACGGTTTACCGATTAACTGATTAACCGCGGTCTATTCAAAGAAAAAAACCGAAACCGGTTCGAATTTTACCGTATCGGTATTTGTGCAATATGTCAACTTCTCTTAATTGCATCAGAAAGTCCGGTTTTCCCAAAAGTTCTGTCAGAAATCGATTGTTTTTCAACATACAGCGAAAGCGAAAGTTGTTTATTTTTTCCACAGGCGGTGTCACCGGTGTTTAGGTAAAACTATGACCACATAAAATTCACGACACGAACTCCAAATAACCGTTGAGCTTTAATGCTTTTGGATCAACGGAGTTTGTATGTTATTCATTTCTTATAACTTTGCTCACACTTATTTTTGCGTTTTCCGGTAGTTAAGCGGCAAAGTATTAGTGTTAGTACAGTAAGCAACTGAGTAAGTTAGTGCATCGCACTGTCTACTCTGTTGAGCTCCCGAAGTTCGGTATAGTAGCGCTGGTTTTTATATAAACAAGTACCCTCTTGAAGAAAAAAAAAAATGGCAGACGAAGATCGTCAAAGTAGCGAGTTTGACTTTGTTAAGAATACAAAAGGAAAAAGCGCTGTTTGGGCAAAAGAATTGCTTTTTAGTTCATTATCTTGAAAGAATGGAAGAGTTCCAAGCACATGTACTAGTTTTCTTTATCACCTTTTGAGCATATGCTACCCTAACAGTGACTACAAGTGGTCAGATATGTTAAATGTCAGCATATACAGCATAGTGCAATACGTATTGCAATACGGGTCAGGCGTATTGCAATATATTGCAATACGCTTTTTACCGTATTGTTTCACCCCTAGTGCATATAACAATGAATACCGTAGCTTCCATTGATAAATCGGGTGTTGCCTGTTGTCTATTGGATGGTGAAAGGAGATACAATGGTACCAGTTTAAACCTTTACCACACAATCCCAAGTTTTGACGACCCTACTAAAGAAGCCTTTTGAAAACATTGTTGGAAAACGAGAAAATGCTGGTAACCCATTATCTCCCGCTAGATGGCATTATACAAATACTCATCTATCTAATTTGGGCATTCTGGGTAAAAAACGGGACTACTTTTCAAGATGGCATCTAAAATAGTGAAATCGAAAGCAAAATATACTGTTATTCCAAACAACGCTGAATGGCATGAGTTATGGCCATTGTATTACTGCAGTATTCAAGTGACATTGATAATCACAAGTATTGCTCCTCTTGTAGAGGTTTGTTGAAGCCAATGTGTGTCTTTGCATTATCTATCAATTGACGATCTTCCATCATGGAATGCACATGTACTTGGTGTAACGTGTTGACGGGTTCCCCCAATCTATTTTTAGATACTGTATACATACATACAAAGATTTACAGTAATCGATCATATTTTTTTCAAATTATTTTTTCCAGTAAAAAATATTACAGTTTAGAGAAAACTGGAGCTAAAACAGGCCTGATTTCTCCTCAAACGTATTGATAAAAGCCATTTTCTCCATTGCTACTTTATAGCGCGTATTACTACAATCCCCCCAATATTGGGGGGAGTGGTGCATCATATAAGACAGGTCGAATCTTCGAAGAATATGACATGCGCAGACAACTGCTGGTAACCAGCATTTTTCCTTTTCCCACAATGTGTTCTACACTTCCAAAGAGAAATCACAATTTTTGAGTCACCTTTAATATGTCCTCTGCAAATGCTTTCAAATTGGACAAGTCTAAAATTTTGTCGTTTCGTAAAGAGTTAACAAAAAGATAACCCAGCACTGACATTGATTTAAATTGTGAAGTACATCAACATCCACCCATCACCATACATGGTAAATAATTTCTTTTTTGTGTTTCTGCAAGTTATTTCACCTTATTTATATTTCTGGTAGAGATACAAAAGAGAAATACAAATACTAGGTTGATTGTTTGCTGTTTTATGCAACTTTCAACATTATTTCAGTTTTATGCCATATTATCTCAAGTTTTTTGCCCCTTTCAATATTATTTCTGAGGTGGTAGCTAACTTAAATATATCCTGGGTTTAACCAGAACTATGCACGGGCTCAGAAGTTTCCTGTCTACGGAATTTCCAATGGAATACCAAGAGCCTCTGGTGAGGATTGCAGGTCTTGAATCTGCAAGTTGAGAATCCTACACAACACTCAACCAAACAGAAACACTAAAAATATTTAACTCTTTCAGGGCTTTAGTTAGACCCGTAAACCCGAGTTTTGACGCACAAAAATCTTCGAATACCCTTTTTTGACGCACAGAAAATTCCAAACAAGGGGTCATTTTGACCCCCAACAATTTTCAGAGATGCATCAAAAATATATTAAACAACAATCATATCAAAAGATAATCATGTTAAAGGCGTGAAAATCGTCAGATTGGTGTTAAACTGCTGCATAAAATCAGCGAAGTGTGACCGGAAGGTGATAATTGACTTGTTACCTATGATAATCGTAGGTTTACAACTGGCACTAACCTTGCTAAAAATGATAGACAGGGCAATAAATTCAGTATTGGTATATCCTTTTGAAGTTTAACCATTGATGTATGGATATACTGTAAAACATCTTCACTCGCCGATGTCCACCATTTTGCTCAATATTTGACCCAATAATGATCATACTTTTTTTAATTTTATTAAAAACAGTAAGTTGAAAAAAGTAACCTATGAAACATGTATCTGCATCTCAGGTCCTCAAGTGGGGTCCTCTTTGAAATGTAAAATTTTACAAATCAATTATTAACTTCACATCTTTATTGCAATATTCATAAAATATTAATAACAAGCATTCTGATAGTATTGCATAGCAATACACAGTCCCCTACCGGCCGTATGTATCGCTGGCATGTCAGTGAAATTTTTAAAAGTCCAAGGCCCGTAAATGCGTCAAAAAGCAGTGGAGCGGGACGAAACTCCAACTTGATGTGTAAGTCATGGCGGTTGATGTACACACCAAAAATCAGCTCTATATGTAGCAGCGTTTAGAAAAAAAGTGCGGAAAAAGGTTTTATCCGTGAAATTTTGTAAGTCCAAGGCCCGTAAATCCGTGGAAAACCAGTGGACCGGAACGAAAGTTGAACGTGATATATAAGTCATGGTGGTTGAGTTACACAGCAAATCTGAGATCAATGCCTACCAGCGTTTAGGAAAAAAGTCCGGAAAACTGATTTATCAGTGAAATTTTGTAAGTCCAAGGCCCGTAAATCCGTGAAAAACCAGTGGACCGGAACGAAAGTCAAACTTGATTTGTAAGTGACTGTGGGTGACTTACACACCAAAACTCAGCTCAATATGTACCAGCATTTAGAAAAAAAGTCTGAAAAACTGAATTGCCAGACTGACAGACAGATGGACAGACGGACAGATGGACAGACGGACGGACAGAGTGCAAACCTGAAGTCTACTTCAGCTTCGCCGGTAGGGGACTAATAAATCCAGCAATAACAATAAATTGTTGACTAAAGACTCTATAATTTTCCATTTTGACTCTTGAATTTTTTTGGTTTGACTCTTGAAAAATTAGATTTGACCCCTAAAATTTTAGGGTCAAGGGGTCAATGACTCCTGAATTTCATAGGCTAGCTAAAGCCCTGCTCTTTACCAAACAACGAAATTTCAGACTTTTCCACATTGAAAGCATTTGCAGACTATAAAGGAAAAGTGGCTCAAATATTGAAAATGTTTTTTTGGATGGGTAGAAAACATTGTAGGAAAAGGATAAAATGCTAGTCATCAGCATTTTGTCCATTTTCCATATATTGTTTCAAAAGTCTGCTTTACGATTGTAGAAATTCAGGATTGTAAGTGGTTAAAGGAATGAACAAATTCGTTTAAGATCATAGAAAAGATAAAAAAAATCAAATGTTATGACATGCCTCTACCATATTCTATTTAAACAAAGATCTTAATCCTTTACCGCACAATCCCGACTTTTTAACGACCATGAAAACTAAAACTTTAGAAAACATTACAAGAAAGAGGAAAAAATGTTGGTAACCAGTATTTTACCAAAATTGTTTTCTACTCTCCAAGGCACAATTTCCATCATCTGAGCCACATTTCATCCATCATCTGCAAATGCTTTGAATTCAAACAAGTCTAATACCATAAAATTTTGTTGTTTGGTAAATGGTTATTTTTGTATCTTGGGAACAATAAAGTATTTTTGTATCAGCAACTATAATCAAAGTACTGAAAGTACTGACAGGCTAGCGAATTTGATTGATTGTTTGTATGATGTTTAACCCTGTTTTCAACATTATTTCAGTTATGTAGCAGTGGACAGTGCACATATCCATGCTTTCCTGGAGTTTCTTTTACCAGTACTCCGCACAATATTCTTTCCACTGGCTGCTTTCCCACATTTATATTATAACCATCGTCGAAACGTGAGAGAGAAATGAATCCTGTCACAATGACTATCATCAATCCTCGGAAAGAAATTTGCCGAGTCGGGGATCGCACCAGCAACCTCCTGTTCCCAAGTCCTGTACACTACCAACTGAGCTGCTGGGGCTATGCGTGCTATTGGTTAACTGTAATCCAATTTAAGTTTAACCCTCAACCTGCTAAAAATGTTAAATGAAACTTTCAAGCCGATGGTAAACACCTGAATATTGCTATTTCAAAGTTACATTTTTGAAAAAAAATATCTTCTTATCGGACAGTGTAGATCCAAGATCAGACTGCACGCTCTGTGCTGTCTGATCTTAGTCTGCAAAAGGTCATTGAGTTGCGGTAGTGCTGGTAAAAGAAACTCCAGGAAAGCATGGATAGGTGCTCTGGCCGCCGCAATATCACTGAAATTATGTTGAAAACGGCGTTAAACACAATACAAATCAATGAGTCAATATCTAGTAGCACAAGATGTAGTTAACTATTTAACACTCTTTACAAAACCAAAAGTTTTACACTCGTCCAAATTCAGAGCTGTTGCAGACCATAAATTAAATGCGGCTGCACTGATGAAACGTGATTTCAAAAGGGCAGAAAAAAATTTGAGAAAGGAGAAAATGATGGTTATCAACATTTTCTCCTTTTCCCGCAATATTTTCAAAGGGATTCTTCCCCAGTGTCATTAAACATGGAATTGTTTGGTAAAGGGTTAATATTCAAGAGGTAGAATAACAGTTCAACATAACAGTGTAACTATACACAATGATGTAAATAATGAATGACAAGGGTTCTCTGTCCAGTGAGGGTTGATATAGCCTGGCATTTGCTACAAGTTAATAATACCTAGGTGTATCCATTAATAGATTCATTCATAATGTTACAGTGGTGTAGGAATAAGTCATTCTCTGCTTTGCATAGGTCACTTAATTTACATATAAGCAAAGATCATGTACCTTATAAATGACATCTTGTTCACTTAATTACTTTGTAAGACAACATGTTCAACATAGACAGGTAGAGATTTAGTTGTTTTTGTCTAAATTGTCATATATAACAGAATTAAGATTTCTAACAGAAAGAAGTATTTTCTGTGAGGCAGTATTTGGCAACTGTGGGGTTTTTTGTTTACTTTGAATCTAGGTCAGTCATGATGCCTATAGACTGGCTTCGCTAGCTAAAAATGGAAACATTTCACAAAGCAAAAAAATATAGCTGGTTGTCAGCAGACAGCAGACTTATTTCAGCTGACAGCCGCCTATCACTAGATCTACAAATCTGCTGTCATAAGACCTTGCCAAAACAAAAGTCTGCTGGTTGTAAAGGGTTGTTTTTACTTTGGAATATACTTTATTCATAAGATTGTTATTCATAAGATTGTTGCACATCTGACAGTTCTATTCATGAAAGCAGTAGCTTGAAAGCAAGCAGTTTCTTGTCAGTGCTGAAGATACACACAACTAAAGTCAGCATGAAGGACAATGTTTCAACAATATAAAAGTTAATGATCAGTTGTCGCTTTAGTCTGACATGTTCAAACAGTTGGAAATGCTGTACATACGGTACTCTTGAATTTGCAAGAAACAATAACTAGGTATCTAAAACGACAAAATTTTGGACTTTCCAAATTTATACTAATTTATACAAAGCATTTGTGGTTGAATTTGTCTTTGAAAGCATAGAAAAAACTGTGGGAAAAGCTGAACATTTTGTTTACCAGCATTTTATCCTTTTCCCACAGGTGTTCTCAAAAGTTTGTCAAAGCAATGAACTATGAAACATGATATGATTATAAAGTATGTAGATGTATAAAAACTCTCAATGAATTCACAACACTATCAACCGTCAAAACTAACATCAAATCAAACATGCTTAAGCCATTTGAAAATCACGCGTACAGTCAAGCTGTTCTGACCAAAGGAAGTGATTTATTAACCATGTAAGGCTACTATGACAATAGCTCCCCAAAAGAGCCTAAATCAGACCTGTGCGAAAACGATCGGTCCACTTTTTTTTAAAAAAAGAAGAGCGATCCTAAATCGAAAACATTAACACAGAATGAGATGGGAAATATCTAAGCCTTCGACCCCAGCGTACAAAGTGGCCCGAGTTATGAAAGCATAAACAAAGTCATTCTTCTCACGCATGCAGTCAGCGCAATATTAGTGCCGAGATTCTACAGTATCGGTATTACCGAAAAACATTTTGATGTCAAAGAGTTTAATTCGATTCAAAATCAGAAATTAGACCATGAAAATAGAAGAATCATATCAGTAAGATCACATACCTCAAATTTCGCCTTAACGGGGTCTAATCTCTACACAAATGATGAAATTTAGAGTATGTTAGAAAATTCGTCTGTTTAACATGTGGCGGCTGATGATATGGGTTATATACACTTCTAGAAAGATTTTGAACGAATATTAAAAAAAAGACCCGTATTGTATGGTGGCATATTTCTGCCACGAGATACGAGATAGCTATCATGATAATTTTAGAGAACTATCGCGATAAAACAAACTTTCCTGGAAATATTATCTAGATAACAAAAAGTTTCCCGATAGAAATATCGCGAAATTTCTAACTGTTATCGCGATTTTTTTTTACGCTCGTGCCCACAACTGACATGAATCACGGTATCAATAATTAGATATGGTTTCGGATCATCTTTGTCTCCTGTACAGTCAAAAACTTCCGAGTTCATCCAAATGGTGATTTTTCTATTTATAGATATCGAGAAACGGGTAGAACTATCGCGATAATTTTACCTCGATGTCAGCTTCGTGCACGAATGAGAAATAATCAACATAAAATTTTCAAGATAACAAAGTTTATCGTGATATTTTTTTCAGAAAACTTTTCACTATCTTGATAAAATTTCCAGGAAACTTCGAATTATCGTGAAAGTTTTCTAAAATTATCACGACAGCTATCTCGTATCTCGCGGCAGAAATACGCCACCATACTATTGTGTTCGGCACTCGTCACAACTCGGCCAATTCCGTAACTACTCTAACCAATCTCCGAGCAGAGTTGTCGTTCGTTACTCTCACCATACATCTCTGCAACGGGCTAAATGACAAGAATCTTGTCAAACCGAGGAAAATATGTTTTGTTACTGTTTAACTGTTTCATGTGTAACATAATAAAGTAGACAAAGGAAATATGATTCCGGATACATTATGTGCATTCAAACTGATGAATTTACCTGTATACAATGGAACTATTTTTTCAAGCTTCTTTACCGATCAGAATCTTACGCCAATTGTACGCCCATGAATGATGACAATTTAAACAAAATTAAAAAAACAAGTTATCGTCCTTTAAAAGACATTTAAGCTTTTCAGAAAATCCCTCTTTTTCACATTTCCTACCACTGAGTCTGATTGGCCGTATGCTGTTTGAACAGCACACAAATCAATCGATTGGTCTTTCTTTCATTGGCGTTTGTGTCGCCATTTTGAGTTATGGTCATGTGACGAAAATATCACGTGATGACGGACTACTTTCTGAGCCAACTACAGAGGTGAATGGGAATGATCCGTAGTGCAAGAGAGTGACATCTAACAATGATGCGTTCGGAAGAATGGCCACTCGTCACAACTCGGCCGATTCCGTATCTACATTTGCATTCGGCATACCTCGGGTGATCCGGTGATCAAGTTAGATGTAGGTACGTAATCGGCCGAGTTGTGCCGAGTGCCTACATTTGATCACCCGATCACCCGAGATATGCCGAATGGATGAATGGCTCCAGAAATCGTCCCCTGAAGAAATCGTGCCTAATCTTGAGAGACCGAATTCCCGATTTCAGTAAGAACACTTTCTCTGGAGAAATCGTCCGGAGAGCACAATGTCTCTGGAGGTTTACAGTCAAAACGTCCCACGGTCAAAACGTCCCACTTTTGGATAAAAAGTCCCACTATTTTAAATAAAACGTCCCATTTAAAAAAAAAAAAAAAGCGATCAAAATATCCCTCTTCGTACTTAATTGTTCAACTACTGGTAAATATTTCAAGTAGTTAACTAATTTAAGTAATGTTAATGAACTTTATTGAGAATAAAACTGTTTGTTAAAGACTTATTTGTTGATATTAATTGCAAGCCTGAATACAGGATCAATGCGACACAGGTAAAAAAAGAACGCTAGTTAAATTAGTCTGTAATGACAAGTGGATGATGTTTAAAGACCCAATTATGAATCAGTCAGTTTTCTACTTGATCCTTTTGCCATTAAAGCAGGTTTTCAAGTACTTATTCCGAACATTTAAGTCAGTTACTAGTATCTGTATTAGTCAAACTTTACACGATTTTGAATATATATATGTAAAGGACTTTTGTTTTCATCGTGAAGTTTTACAAGTCGGCACCGTTGTTGATTTTCCAAATAATGATTGAAAATTATATAACAATTAAACTAAACTTTCAGTTGTTATGCAAGAAGTTTTGTTTCTGGTTATTGTGTTTATGTTACACTATATATATTCGATCAATATACACGGGAAGGAAACTTCATATTCGGAGCCAATGGCTCCGATCAGAAAATGTTGTGTTGGTCTTCCGGTTCCGAAATTGTCGGCTCAAAAACAAATGAAAAACAGGTAAGCTTGTCATTCTTTGAAATTACGTGTTCCTATGTTTTTGAAATTCCCAAAAAAGGAGAATGTCATGCAATTTTCAAGTCTTTCAACTTGTTTTCTACACTACGGAAAGCTGTGGAATGTGTACAGTATTGTCTGAATCATTTGTGCTGTGGCATGGTTGACCGCATTCGGCATACCTCGGGTGATCCGGTGATCAAATCCCTCGGCTGTATCACGTAGCTTGATATGCACCTACACGGTACATTTCGCACATCTCCGGAAGCACACCGCTTTACCGTTATTGAAATTGTAAGGCTCCTCTTTAGAAAGAACGCATGAGTAAATTTTCTATCGTTATCTTTCTAAGAGTATTTGAGTCGGCAAACAGTTTGTACATTCAAGTTTTAGCGTGGTTTATCAATTCCGTTAGGAGCTTTCATCGACAGATCGATAGAAGTGAATAACTTCACAGTGGTTGTTCATGTCGTTGCTAAGCGATCTACAGGGGCGCCGCCATGTTTAAGATCATGTGATTGGTAGTTCAAAATGGAAGCCTCCCTATTACAGACGAGGTTAGATGTAGGTACGGAATCGGCCGAGTTGTGACGAGTGGGTTGACCGTAGCCGAAATAAAACGTCAAGAACCTAGATTCAGTCTGTTAGTGCCATTAAATTAGCAAATAAGAGAGAGGTTTGCTGTCCTAAAGGCATATAAAGAAATGATATTTTAAACTGTTATAATCGCTGTTGGTAAAGAATTGAAAAGAAATAGCGTAAATCAAAGGACTGATAGTCCTGAGAGTCGCCTGTTGCTTAGTTGTTTGAAAGTTTAAGGGGCATTAAACCAGATTTTGACCCCCTTTTTTTTGGGGGGGGGGGGGGGGGCGGGGCGGGGGGAGGAGGTTGATATTTTAGTAAATAAAAATCAAAAGGATGTGACTGGTTACTTTTAGTGGCGAAAAAAATGCAAAGATAAAATGCCTCCGGTGACCTTCAACCATAGTTAGCTACTCTACCAACTGTTTAAGATCATGTGACAAGGAGTATTTCAATAAGGAAATCCCTCATTCGGCATACCTCGGGTGATCTGGTGATCAAAATCCCTCTGCTGTAGCACGTAGCTTGATATGCACCTACACGGTACATTTCGCATATCTCCGAAAGCACGCCCCTTTACCGTTATTGAAATTGTAAGGCTCCTCTTAAAAAAGAAAACATGAGTAAATTTTCTGTCGTTGTCTTTCTAAGAATATTTCAGTCGGCAAACAGTTTGTACATTCAATTTTTAGCATAGTTTATCAATTTCGTTGGGAGCTTTCATCGACAGATCGATAGAAGTGAATAACTTCACAGTGGTTGTTCATGTCGTTGCTAAGCGATTTACAGGGGCGCCGCCATGTTTAAGATCGTGTGATTGGTAGTTCAAAATGGAAGCCTCCTTTATACAGACGAGGTTAGATGTAGGTACGGAATCGGCCGAGTTGTGACGAGTGGGAAATCCCCTTGATACAGACGAGGTTAGATGTAGGTTACTAGGTACGGAATCGGCTGTGTTGTGACGAGTGCGTGGAAAGGTAGAATAAACATAGAACTTTCCCTGACAAGCCAGTTCCTGGACGACACTTTTTTTAGAGGCAGTTCCCAAACACTTTGGTTCTAAGCCAAACTATAAGTACCTATTACTTACTATCATTAACAGTTATTGTTGGTGATCACTGAAAACTAAGGATATTTATTGATGACACATGTTTTGTGATTGGATAATTTGTACCTGTTATTCTGTATATCTTAGCATATTGACAGTTTTTCCCTAACCATAACCCTCATGTTTTCACATAAATGTTACACTGAAGAAAATGAATTATAATTTGTTATTCGCTGGTATTTGGCAACAAAACCATCTGGTTGGCGTCCGCACCGTCCATAAATGGCAGTCTTATCCTAAACTACATCAGACAAACACACACGCACACAAAATCCTTTAAAATATAACGATTCGAGCTTCTGGAAATACACGACATTTCAGAGTAATATATTTACATGTTAATCTATAATTGAAATATGAAATATTGCAAATTAAAGAGTTGTCAGAATCAAGTAAAAAAGAAAAACTGAAAGAAATAATTATACCCTATCATAAAAGTACTAGCTAATGTTCCTCAAAATATAATCAAAATCGAGGACAGTCAGAAGACCAGGCTGTACATTGCATACAGTGTGATCCCAGTTTACACCACCTGCAGTTCAAGAGAAATTGCATATACATGCCTTGATAATTGTTGTCTGAAATTATCGGGAAACATTGTACAGAAGTGTCGGGGAATTATCTTGTGGGGGAACTGTGTAGTTCCAGCAAAGGTGAAGGTTGTTGCTATAAATAGACACCAGTAATGAATCTCAGCACATCTTGAATGGCATATAAAGATGTTTTGGCTTAATAATACTTTGAGAAAAAGACAACCTTATCTATTGTATACTTGATATGTTTTGGGTCAAGTTTTGTTGGTTAAATCTTCCTAGGAGAACAAACTCTCACAGTTGAACAAGTTAGCCTACGACGCAATTTCCCTCTATGACCGAGCACCCATGCCGTTCGACACTGCCTTTCCCTTCTGTCATTGATTGATTTTAAATCAGAAAAATGTATGAGTGCTGCAACCAAATTAATGCACTTTCAGCGGGTTATTTGGCCAATGAAGAAGGAATCGTCCTTAGTTTTATTAATAACTATTGCCGTATAAATAGCGGGGCTTCGTAAGCACACACGCCAGACGACATCCAGATATGCAAATTATTCTCGGGTGCATGAAAAAACCGGATTTCACTTCGAACTGTATTTCACCTCGTATGACCATATTTCACATCAAATAATGAATTCTTCGCCATGATGATTTCTCATTTAGCTAATTTATTATGTAAATATAGTTACATGTCAAAAAATCTTTTCAAAAGGAGTTACATGTAGTTCTAAAATTCCCTAACAAATTATGGTTAGACGGTAAGATATTTTCCAGAAAATTAGCATAAAATTATGGTGTTCATAAATATATTTCATTTCAGATCAAAAGTTATCACTACGGCAATAAAAAATGTCATACTTGGGTGAAATACGGTCATCAAGTGGTGAAATTTGGTGAAATCCGGTTCGAAGGGAAATCCGGTTTTTCCATGGGCCTATTATTCTCGATGTTAATGTGAAAGTTCAGTGTTCGTGTATCCTAGAGCAGGATACAATTATTTCAAATATTTACGAATTTGAATACTTGAGCTGTAAGGGACGTCTTCGATATATCTGAAAATTTAGCAACTGAAAATTATGTACGATAGAAGCATTGAGGATAATGCAACATTACAAATGAACTACGCAACGTCTCGAAAACCGGAAGTCTGAAGAGGAAGCAGTACAAGGCCGGAGGCATGCTTACGTCACCCCATGAATCAGGATGATAGTTTAGTTTAAACATATTTTATTCATAAAGTGAATGGGGTCGGGCCACAAGTTCTTACAACTTAGATTCGGCCCTTACCCTACAATCAAATTAACAACAGATGAAAGATAATGGAAACAAAACATATAGAGACATGGTGTAAATGATTAAATATAGAAAAAAAAAGAAAAGAAAAAAATGTACACAAAAACAAAAACAGAAATAAGGAGAAATTGATAAATAGAGGCGAAAAATAAACAAAAGAGGAAGAAAAAAAAAGTAGGGTGGAAATAGAACAAATAAGAAAACAAAAAGGGAGAATGAGAAACTGGATGCGATGCTCTGTGATGAATGCCTGGTATTTTAGTAAAAGGCTATATGTATTTTTTTTTAATTGAATATTTTATACTACAAAGCGGCCCGACTGTTTGATATATAATCAGGATGATAACAATGAGAGCCTGGTTGCTATGCAACCAGGCGACTCAAAAATGATAAAAACAATGAAGGGCTCCGATTATGTGAACCGGCTCTGAATATGTAAGTTGGCACCGATTGATGAGGGTATCGTTTTAGAAAATTAGTTTTTTGTTAGAAATTACTTAATTCATAACATCTGTTTTCCTGGAAATACCCTTCAGTCCAAAATTTAAAACATTTCTTCGATGGAACGTGGCCGAATTTATGACAATTCACAGAACTGATATTGTCACAAATGAAAAATACTGTCTAACATTAGTCTATCTAAATTTTGAAAACACTTTTGTGTAGTTTTTTATTAACCAAGTGGTCTATATGTTACATTTTAATCGCGTTCGTCGTAAGTGCAGCCAACACATCAACCCATATAATGAAAAATATTTGGCATTTTTGGAACGCTATGTGGTCTTCCAATAGTCATTCAACAGCTAAATAGAAAATGGAATGTACCTATCGTAGCAGAGATATTGAATGAGAAAAAATTGAGTCTGTAAAGAATACTTGGGTTTTTTTGTTTTTTTTTTGCGAAAAAATCTTATCCAACTACACATGCATATTTGAGAAGCCCGATTACTCTTGGATTAATTATCGTTCTTTTACAAGTAAGAGAAGAGAAGAAAATACACGCAACACGTTTGAATGGTCTGCATACCTACATGAATTAGCATTATACAATCTATAATGCATTCATCAACATAATAAATGTAAAATGAAAAGAGAGTGAGTGAAACAATTATGTATCAAGTTTAAGTTATCACAATTAATTAATTCATTCAAGCGTCTGTGCAGTCATTCAGTCATAAGTTCATTGCCCATTTGTATATCTTTTGTTCTCTATCTCTCTTACCTTGAAAATGGGCAGGGGTGAGTTAGTGAGCGAGCGAGCGGGCAAGTGGGTGGATGGGTGAGTGACCACCTAATATATTACAGGCTGATGTTGTAAAACTGAAACGTAATGTCTTACACATAAACTTTTCGCGCAACAATTTTATGTTTAGGCATAAGTTACAAAAAAAGAGCAACAAACTCAAACTCAGACGTGTAAGCAAACTAACGACATACGCATTGTAAATGCTAAATGACACCATTTTTCCAACCAATGCTGTAAGAATTTTGAAAAAGGAATCAAATCTGCAATGGTTGGAAAAATAATGTTGTGTCATATTTACAAAGTGTACGTATTAGTTTGCTTACACACAATCAATTACACTGCAATATTAAACTTCCAGTTCACAAACGCGACCCTTAACCCTTAGCTTCTTTGGTAAGGTACGCGGGCAAAGAATATTGATAGATTTGATGTCCAAATTACAACTTTACCGCTCGTACCAGAGATTGTGACGAAGACAACGTTGTTCTTTTTTTGTAATTTATGCCTAAACGTGAAGCTGTTATCCGAAATGTTTATGTGTAAGACATTACGTTTCACTTTAACCATATCAGCCTGTTCCCCTTATTTATAAGGTGATCACTCACCCACCCACTCACACACTCGTCCACACCCACCCACACGAGAGATAGAGAACAAAAGCTATACAAATGAACAATGAACTTATGACTGAAAGTGTAAACAGTTAGGTTGATGAATGCGTAATAAATTGCATAATGCAAAAGTATGTATGTAGACCATTCAAACATGTGTTGCGTTTATTTTCTTCTCTTCTCTTACTTGTAAAGGAACAGTGCTTATTGCCAGAGTAATACGGCTTCTGTAATATTCATGTGTAGTTTGGCAAAAAAAAAAAAAAAAATCAAGTATTCAATTTCTTTCTTCTTCTTCTTATTTCAATATTTCTGCTACGATAGGTGCATTACATTTTCTATTTAGCTTTTGAATGACCATTTGAAGACTACATAGCGTTCCGAAGATGCCAAATATTTTTCATTATACGAGTTTATTTGTTTGCTGCACTTACGACGAAAACATTACAAATGTAACATATAGACCATTCGGTTAATCAGAAGTTACACAATATAAGTATTTTCAAAAGTTAGATAGACTAATTTTAGACAGTATTTTTCAATTGTGACAATATCAGTCCTTTGTATTGTCATAAATTTGGCCACGTTCCATCGAAGAAATGTATTAAATTTTGGGCTGAATGGTATTTCCGGGAAAACAGAGCATATGTATTAAGTAAAAGTTGTAAAAGGAAGCCCTCATCAATCGGTGCCAACTTATATATTCAGAGCCGGTTCACATAATCGAGGCCCTTCTTTGTTGAGTCGACTGGTTGCGTAGCAACCACGCTCTCATTGTTATCATCCTGATCTATGGGGTGACGTAAGCATACCTCCGGCCTTGTACTGCTTTCTGTCCCAAGTTCCGGTGTACGAGATAAAACATAGTTTTCTAATCATTCGGTTAACAACCCAGTTTTTTTACTTTGAAAATAACTTACAATTGTGCCTCTGTGATAATGAATATGTTTATAAAGACTGAGCTATTTAAAGGTTCAAACCTTTGAAACAATCATTTCGTCCACAAGGGTACAAGATAGCCTATCGCTTACACAAGCATCATCTCTAAATGTAGCGCATTATGTATGTATCTAAAAATAGGCGTCGTGAGCTTAACAATTTTGGGGACAAGCTGAAAAATACTCTTCGACGACAAGCCTTTTTACTACGGCACGTTTCTATTTGTGGACAATTCTCAGTGAAAATGGTTTGATAATTACCCATTAGAAGTACGCTCTAAATCCTACAGTCTGTCCTTAATTGTAAGTCCTATTTCAATCCAACACTAAACCTATGATCGGAAAGAGAAAGGCGATACCGGGTTAACACTGAAGCTTTAAATGGAGATTTTTCCAACAGTAGGAGTAGTATATATTCTGCCGGTTTGACGCAAAAACCGTCTCATACCGTCTCATACCGTCTCATAACTAAATGTTCTCTAAAAAAGGTTTCTAAAAAAAAAAAAAAAAAAAAAAAAATTTAATTTTCGAAAAAAAAAATTTCATCATCACGCGTCATTGCTTCTAATAATCATTGCTTCTGATACTGAGTTACTCAGAGATACCGAGATACTAATTCAATCAAGATACTGAGTTACTGAGTTACTCAAGACAAACCCTTACATCAGTTAATCACTTAACCCCCCCATCAACCAACGAATCACGCAATGGCTAGCGGGTTTATGAGTTAGTGGAGGGCTTAAGATTTTTTTTAAAAAAAATATTTTTTATTCCTTTTGATAGAAATAAAAAATTGAATTTAAGGTAAAAGATCGCGCAGAGACAGTAGGTAAGATGACAGACTTACAAGATAAACCCACATCGAGTGATACACAGGTTGAAGAGTATCAACCACATCATAAAGAAGAAACGTTTTTTCGTGATAGATATGAACAAAATAGAAAATTTAGTAAAGATTTTAATAAAAGACATGGCTATGAAGACAAAACAAGAGAAGAACAAATAGAAAAGGATGAAGAAGATATTTTATGTGCATATAATACCTTAGCTAAAAGTATAAAAAACCGCCTTAAAAATTTTATTAATTATTATTTTGATGAAAGTAGTGATGAACTTAGTTATCGTTTTACTAGTGAAATGGAAGAGGAAATGGATAATGATGAACGTAAGTTAAAGGATGCCCCACTATGGAAGATTAAGTATGAAAAAACTAGAATTATGGAAAGTTATATAGATTTTATAGAAGATTGCTTCCCAACTTGTCTTAATGATTATTTTAGTGATTGGTTAGAAGAAGCTAAAGAAAGACTTCCGTCATTAATTTAAAAATAAAAAATTGAATTTACTCTTAAAAGTTCCAGCAAACATAGTAAGTTAAAGAATCAGAGATATATAAAATATGGAAAAATTAAAGGAAGAAATAGAAGCAAGTAAAACTGTAAAAGACAAATGGGAAATAGACCAATTCCTATCAAGAGCATCTATGGATATTAGTCATAAATATGAGTTATTTAAAGAAATAACAAACAGAGCATGTGTAGTATTTTCCGTAGAGGATGAAGAATACAAACACGTGGTAAATGTGATAAAAGAATATAGAGAACTAGAAAAGTTTTATAAAAAAATAAATTGTTATACTTACTTCCTAACCCACAGCATATATGATGGTGTAATGCAAGAATGGTTTGATAGAAATTGTGATTTTGGAGATGAATGTTTCTATCTAGATCATCTAATATCTGAAAGAGAAGAACTAGAAAACGGTTTAATAAACATTGATAAAATTGACGCAGAAGAAACACCACTGGTTGATATAAATCCTAATCCTCCTAGATATGAAGATCTAAATATTAGTAGCAGCGATAACAAAGATGAAGACTATAATCCCTTTTCAACGGATAGTCGCATATCTAAAATGGATGAACAGTTTTGCAATGCTTATGATGATTTTAAAAGAGAAACCCTAGCTAATATAAGAACATATTTAGAAAAGAAAGAGGATGAAATTTATAAAAAACTAGAAAATCTTTTGTTAAAAGAGAAAGAGGGTATCCCGGTAAAAGAACAACAGTTGAAAGCTGTGATAGAAGAAGAAAATAAGAAAATTAAAGAAGACATTTTAGATGAAATAGCAGAAATAGAATATTAAACAAAAATTTTCATAAAATAAAATGCTAGAACTAGAGCCAGATTTCAAGCAAAAGCTAAATGGCCTACTTAGGGATAAAACAAATATTTATCCTATAAACACCAACAAAATTATCTACACAAATGGAACCGGTCTAATGCCCTATAAAAACCCAAGATGGTTTAGCGATATATACTACTACTGCAGTAAAATGCTTTATGAACAACCTAAAGAAGATGTTCTAAAGATAATATTCTATGCCGGCGGTAATGGCATGCGTTTTACGCATTGTTTCTATGTTAGAGAGTTAACTGATTTGCTATCTCTCTTTAAACAAAGATTTATAGATTGCCCAAACGAACACAGTTTTTTAGAAAGCTGCCTTAACGATATTGAAGAATTTAGTATAAACTTTAAGTTTATATAATCTATAAATTTTGAATTGAAATTTATAGATTCCTACAGTTTACAAAGATGAACAGAGGAAGAGCCCTAGGAGTTAATAAAAATGCACAAATCTCTTACATGAGAGACGATACAATATTAAGAGAAATCAAAACTGAAGACCTTAATAAGACTGCTAAATCTATTATAGATAAAATTGAACAAATTTTAGCAACCACTGAAGTTTCTAATACATCCCTTTATAATATATTAAAATTTTTCCATATTCCTAAACCAAAAGGAGAGAATAAAAATCAAGTAATGAGGATGATAGTGATTTCTTATATTAACAGTATTTTAGATGAAGTTGAAAACATGGTTAAAAAATATCCAAATATAAAAAGAAAGATTTTGTTTAGAAGAGAGATACTAAATAAATTTGATAAACTGATTATGATTGATAACACATTAACCAAAGCAAAAGTTATTATTTATTAACCCAGTAAAGGGTTAAAAAATTTACAAGTCTAACTCTATCAGTATTGTTAAGTATGCATTTTTAGCATTAGGATTATTTGTTCTTGTTATAAAGTTTATAACATCACATTGGTCTAATTCTAAAGGCTGTGGAAAAACTATACAACTACAACCTTCTCCTTTCTTTTTTATTATAGAGTAGTCAATCTGTTCAACTCCATTTACGACTATATTAACTTTTGTCTCTTCTTTTAGAATACCGGTTCCCTTAACTACCATTAAAGTCCCTCTTATAATTCTACCAGGAGCAGACATACAATAACCTCCCATCCCATGACTTACTCCGGCACTTCCATTACCAAAAGAAAACTCATAACTACCGTCTGTTAAAGAACCCTGCTCCTCGGCACACACGCTTATAATTGTTTTATGAAGCGATACCCTTTCATCCACATAGGATTTTGTTACTAAATCTCCCTCATCTACAGGCATCGCCGCATTTTTTATAGAAAAACCTTGAAGATCTACATCAGATATTGCTGTAAAGCTTCCATTTGGATTTTTTACAATGGCACCACCATTATCAACATAATTTTTATTAGCAGCAGCGTTAAGATTTATTGGATTTGGTAAACCAGTAATTGAGTTACCACCCATATCTATTTTACCAACCATTGAAAAAGACCCGTCTTGGTTTTTTGTTAAAGCCTTTTCACCTGCGGTAGCCATCTCAATAACGCTATCTACGTAAAGCTTATTTGCTGCATGACTATTTTCAATTGGAGGAGCAACAAAATGAATTCGCCGGTTACCCATAGATATTTCTCCTATTGCAGTATAAAAGTTATCAATGGGGTTATACAAAAATGGTGAGGATTGACTATCAACATACCCCTTTGTTGCTACATCATCAGGTTCAGCTGGTGACAGGACATTAATTAATCCATAATTCCTCATATCTATATTTCCTGTAGCAACAAATCTTCCATCATTACGTTTAACAATGACACTTTCTCTACTAACCTTATCTACGTAACTTCTCGTAGCAGCATCATGTGGTTCTTCAGGGTCATGTAGATTATGTATTTTTTTAAAACCCATATTGAATGGAGCAGTAGCAATAAAATTTCCATTTTCTTTTAATAGTGGTGATTCTGCGTTACCCCCTGCTGTATTATCAACGTAATCCTTGGTCGCAACGTCTTGCGGATTTACTGGATTACTTACCCTCGTAAATGTGTTGCCATTCATATTTATAGAACCGGTAACAGTGGTTGTTCCATCTTTACGTAAAAAGTTGTTAGTAATGTAAGCAAGTGACACACCATCATTGCCACTTGTTTTAACATCATCCATTCTTCCAAATTTATCAACAGGCATCGTTTTTTTAATATATTACTAAAAAAGTTTATTTAAAACATTTTGAAATTCATTATCATCACATAACTCTTTAAGAATAAACAAACATAAATGACCGCAAAATACTTCACCCGCTTGTTGTAATTGGTCAGTATTGTAGTATATAGGTTGTTTTAAATAATCTATAATTTCATTAGGTGGTTGAATACCATAACTATCAAAATAAATTTTTCTTTTTCCATCTTTAAACCAAGCAACCCAATGAGTACCAGGACCACCAGAGTCATCAAGGTTTAATATACCACATTCATTTTTTTTATTCTTTTTTGGTAGGGCATCTCTTAAAAATGTTCCTCTAAAATTTTTTAATTTTAATTTTTTTGCAGCATCATTTAGTTCAAAATTACTTAAAGGTTTATTTTTTAAAGTTACATTATCAATTTTTATATCTTTCATTTTTTTATATATTTAAATATTTATAATAGCACCGTTGTCAACCCATGAATTAAACTCATCAGAATAACCTTTCCACTTTACAAGAGATTTCTTTTTTCCTTTTTTAATAACCTTTTCTATCCTATACACCTCTTGACTTGTTTTTTGTAGTTCAGGTTCATAAAATGAACCTTTTATTTCTTCACCATTTAAATCTTCAATCTTATATGTTACAGGTGATGTATGTTTTACTTCTGTAACTGTAAAAACCTCTTCAGTCCATCTCGTAGTATAACCTTTTTCAAAAGTCTTTTTCTTTTTACTTATCCTTACTTTGTCTCCAACAGAAAACTTTGGTTTGATATCCTCCCTTACTTGGTCATAATCAGGATACAATGTTGTCCAAACTTTATTTTCATTCTTCTTCTTACTTGCTTCAATTGGTGTCATCTTGATAGAAGAATGCCTCGTGTTGTTGTATTCCTTAACAAGATTTGGTAATACATCAATATAAACATTTGTTGAGTGAGCAGAGAAATACTTCCACATTTTTTCTTTCATTGTTCTAATCCATCTCTCAACAACGCTTGATTTTTCCTCGTTTTCAGTGGAATATAATTCAATCAAATCTTTAACATCTTTGTTATAAAACTCTTTACCTTTATCAACCCACATTTTTTCAGGCTTTCTTTCCTTAAAAATACTCTTCAGTGCAACAGAAACAGATTTCCCTGTTTTATCTTTTAATGGTATAAGCCATCCATATTTTGAAAAGATGTCAATGACAGCAAGAAGAAATTTTACTCCACGATTTAATTTAGAAAATGCTTGCATATCTACTAAATCTGCGGCCCATATCTTATTGTTACCATTTACTCTAACTCTCCTTTTCTTAAATTTTCTTTTTACAGGTTTATGTAATTCTTCTGCTAGCACTATATTTTCTAAATTTTTTTTTTACTCATTCCCATACCAAATCTTTTCTTGGTTCCTATTAATGAAGAAACCAATCCTCTTTCCATTCTTTCCTTAATAGTTGGATTATAGATACCCTTTAACTCTTTAAGCATATTAGCATCACACACATCATTCCGTGTTTTAGTATCATTATGCTTAAGATAACAGATATCATGATGATATGCTGCTTTGTCAACACGATTAACAGGCTTTGACCATTCTTTAGGTGTTAAATCAGGATTTAATCTTTTCTTTAACTTAGTACCAGGACCAGTAAAATTATGACCAGGTAAATGCATTTCAACAGGTAAGTTATTGATTGCTTTGTTTAACAATGAACCACCTTCTTTTTGTTTAACAAATTGTGTTTTAGTTGTACCACAAATAGCGCATTTTCCCCGCACCATATTTTTACCATTTTTACTTACTACACAATTTAAATCCGTAGTATCAGTTTTCTTTTTACATTTAACGCAATACATTTTTTTATATTAAAATAAATTTTTTTAATATAAATATGGATATTGTTAATTTATCATGGAATGAAACTTTAGCAAAAAGATTTAACCATCCCCTTTTACCTAGGAGTATCAGAGGTTTAATAGTAGGTAAATCAGGATGTGGTAAAACTACACTTTTACTTAACCTTTTGTTAAGACCTGATTGGTTAGATTATAGTAACTTATACGTTTTTGGTAAAAGTTTGTTTCAACCAGAATATCGAATACTTAAAAAAGCTTTTGAAGAAAAAATACCAAAAGAATATATATTAAGGCTGTTTTCACTTAAAGATGAAGTTCAAAACCGTAATATTTCACCTACAGCATTAGTTGAAGAATGGGCAAAAACAATTAAGGAAAAATCTGATATCAATTGTGAATTTTATGAATATGCAAGCGATGTTCCTGACCCAAGAGATTTAAATGCATCAAATAAAAACTTAATGATATTTGATGACTTACTTTTAGAAAGGCAAAACAAGTGTGAAAACTATTATGTAAGAGGAAGACATAGTAATGCCGATTGTTTTTATCTAGCACAAAATTATTTTAGACTACCACGACAAACTATTAGAGAAAATGCAAACTTAATATGCTTGTTTAAACAAGACTTAAAAAATCTTAACCATATTTATAGTGATCATGTAGGGGATGATATGACTAAAACAGAGTTTATCAATTTTTGTAAAAAATGTTGGGAATTACCTCATGGTTTTGTTGTGATTGATTTAACTAAGAACCGTAATGATGGAAAATATAGATGTGGTTTTGATAACTTTTACATACCATGAGATTACAAGGATTAGCATTTAAAAAAAATTCGTTTTAAAATACATTTTTATTAATACAAAAAATGGAAGAATTACTTGAAAAGATAGTAAAAAATACTAACCATAAGTCGTCATTTCAGTTGATAGTAAGCGATAACAAAACAGAGTTTAAAACAAGATTTACTCCACCACTTAAATTAGACCAAGATAAAGAATATGAAGTGGCGTTGGTTAACCTTGAAACTTACTATTCATTTCCTAATATTGATAAACACAATGGAACTTTTATTTATTCACCAGACAATGGTGCAACATGGGTAAAACTAAAATTACCAGAGGGATCTTATGATTTAGTTGATATTAATGATGCAATACAACAAGAAATGAGGAAAAGGGGACATTATGACCTAGTTAATGAAGAATATTATATTAATATTTCCGCAAACACTAATACTTTAAAATCTATTCTTTATGTTGAAAATGGATATCAGGTTGATTTTAACCAAGGTAGAAGTATCGGAAAAGTATTAGGATTTAATAGAGCAAAATATCTACAAGGATTTCATGAATCAGAAAATGTAGTAAATATTCTTAGTATTAATAGCTTGTTAGTTAATATTGACTTAATTTCAGGTAGTTATGTTAATGGTTCACAAAGAAATACGATTTACAGTTTTTTCCCTAATGTATCACCAGGGTATAAAATAATAGAAAATCCGGTAAACCTTGTTTATCTTCCTCTAACATTAAATGAAATACATGATTTAAATGTATCAATTACAGATCAAGATGGAACATTACTAAATCTAAGAGGGGAAAATTTAACAATTAGATTTCATATAAGAGAAGCAAGATAGATATAAAAAATGACAAACTATATTAACGCTAAAATAAATATATCAGACGGACAAAAGGAAAAAATTTTACATTCTTTTAGAAACAAAGTTCCAGCAAGTATTCGTTTAAAGAATGAAGATATACATGGTAATGATGTAATAGCATTAACCAAATCACAAGTAAATAAACTTACAAAAGCTTATAAAGGCGGAAAGGGAGCAACGTTTAGAATGTCTCCTAAACAACTTAAACACAATATGAAAGTAGAAGGTGGATTTTTACCTTTGTTGGCTGGTTTAGCTTCATCAGTTTTACCAACATTAGCAAGAACCGTTTTACCTGCTATAGGAGTTGGTGCGTTATCTGGTCTAGCTTCTTCAGGAGTCCAAAAAGCAATGGGTAATGGATTGTATCTTAAGAAAGGTGGTAGTATCTATCAAGTAGAAACTGATGGTGAAGGTTTATTTCTTGGTCCAGCAAAGGGTAAAGGATTGAGTTCCGTTGGTGATGGATTGTATTTAAAACAAGGTGGAAAAATTTATGATGGAAAAGGTCTTCTTTTAGGATCTAATAGCCCATTTGCTAATATTCCTATATTAGGAGCAATATTATAAATTAAAAAATGAATGTACATAAATTTGGAAATGGAAATAAAAATGGATATCATAAAATAGTTCAACCAAAAACTATTTTTTGGAAACCTGTTGAAGGTAAGTATCCTGCTAAAAAAGTTAATTCTGTTTCATGGGATATTTTTACTCAACAACCATTAGTATTAGAAGGAGGCAAAACAAGAACGATGGCTTTAGGTATGGGTTTTAATATGAGTAAAGGTTTTGTTTTAGTTTCTCTATCTTATGCTCTAAAACTTAATCAAATATCTATTACAAATGAAGTTACATTAGAAGAAGTGGATGACATGGTTACCACAATTACAAACAACTCAAAAAAGTTAGTAAAAATTGATGAAGGCGAATTTTTGTGCCGTCTTTATTATTCTATTTAAAAATATGTTGTTGTTAATAAAATGGAACTAAAAGAAAAGATTTATCCAGAGTTACCAGAAGCACGAAATATACCAAATGCGCCATCAATACAGCCAATACTATCAGCAGAAGACAATGGCCAATCATTCAGACTTAAAAAGATATCAGAGATACAGGATTTTCTGGAAAATGAAGTTAAGGAAAGAGAGCAACTAAGTAAAAAGTATTTAAAGATTAGTAAGAATGTGGACAATGTAGAAGCTGGACTAACCGTTATAGCACTAGGTGCCGGAGCAGGGGGAATCGCTTTACTATCAACCGTAGTAGCGATACCTGCAACTATGGTTCTAGAAGGTTGTGCTTTAGTTGTTGGGTTAGCCGCATTAGTGGGTAAGTTTGTGGTTAGAAAAAGCAGAACAAAATCTGAAAAACATCTTCAGATTAAAATGTTGGCAGATTCAAAGTTAAATACACTACTTACGCATATATCAAAAGCAATATCAGACAATGAAATTGATCATTCTGAATTTACTTTAATTATGGAAGAATTGAAAAAATACAAACAAATGAAGGAAGAAATTAGAAGTAAGTCAAAGAAAAAAAGCAGGCTAGAGGAATCGGAGAGTTTAATAGAGAAGGGACGAATAGAAGCACGGGAGGAATTCAGGAGACTAGTAGAAAGAAACAATGGACGCCATTAAGAATAAAACTAAAACCACCCAAGTTTAAGTGTTCTTGTGCGTGTGAGATAAACAATACAAATTAAAAAATTTTTTTTACTTTTAAAAAATGTCATTTTTGAAGATAAAAGACCCTTTGAAAAGGGAACAAACAGTAAAAGAATTTCTTGCACTGAAGAAAAGAATTCATGATAATCAGCTTACAGAAAAAACCGGGGATATCGAATTACAAACAGACCTTTCAAAGTTTTTTAAACCCTTAACTAAATCACAAAAGGAGATACAAGAAGCAGCAACTAGAAATATTGCTGCGCATCAACTAGAAGCAGCTAGAAGAATTACTGAGGGATTGACACCTATTAGGGAGGGAGTTCAACAATTATCAAGAAGAATTACTGAGGGATTGACACCTATTAGGGAGGGGATTATTCAATTACCTGGTGTACTTTCTAAAGAACTGAAACCTATTCTGTTACCTGTTGCGGAACTTCCTTCTTATCAAGACGTTGGGTTAGAAAAAAATAAAGAGGAAATTAAGCATTTTATTGAAGTTTTTAATGAAAAACATGCAGAAAGAAAATATGATTTTGATAATATCTATAGAATAGTTTTTGATAAAAATTCTAGTGTATTTAAATTTGGTAATAAAGAAATTTTTTTAGACCCGAAAGATAAAGGTTTTTTTTATTTTGAAGAACAAAGAATTCCTGCTAGTGATGGGTTGTGGGAATTGATTTTATCAAATGATCCGAAAAAATATAGCAAAGAAGAGTTAAATATTTATCAAAATTTAGTTTATTTAAGTGATATTATGTTTATTGATAATGATATAAAAAATGATTTAAAAATGTATAATACTTATGGTAATAAATGGAATAACATAATTAAACCTGTTTTAAATCATATCATTAAAAAAAGAACTGGTGAAGGATTAAGAAAAAATAAAACAACCACGGTAATACCATCTGACCCCAACGCACTATTAGAAAGATTTGACCTCTTAATGGCAAGTAAAGGAGCTGGTCATACAGGTGTAAAAAATGAGCTTGTAAGTATTTGTGATGAATTAAAAAGACAACATGTTTTAAATACAAAAACTTATAAAAAATTAATGTCTATACTATAAAATGATTACATCACAAAAGAGAGGATTTAAAAGAAATTATGTTTATGGAGGAGCCGGAATATTTGATACTTTAGCCAATTTTCTTACAAAACTCTTTACAAGCAGCGCAGCTAAACAAATTGCATCTTCAGCAGTTGATGTTGGTAAGAGTGTAGCTAAGGAAGGTGCAAAGAAAGCGTTAGAGGTTGGAAAGAGTGCAGCAGTTGATGCAGGTAAAAAGTTAGTTCAAAAGGCTTTAACACCAAAATCTAAAAAGATTATAGAAAAATATACTCAAAAGCCTACTACAACAACTCAACCTGTAATGCAAGATATTAGTAAGTTAATGGATGGTGGTGCCATTGCTATACAAGATTTAGTTAAGAAATTAAATAGTAAGGGTGGTGGAGTTAAAGTATTATAAATTTAAGTTAAGTAAATTATTACATTAAATAAAAAAGAATGCCAAATTTAAAATTTAATTTAACACATTATGAAAAATACAATACAAAAAAGGTTAGCATCCTTTATGCAAATTTTAAACTTGATGAAGATTGCGAAGTATTAGATAGCAGTGATACAAATTATGATTATAAAAAGGTTGTTTTAAAATTGTCACCTGAAAAAGCTGATATCATTAAGGAATTTGAAGAAGATATAAATCAATATCTAAAAAAAAATAATATGTCTAAGGTAACCATACTTTACGGAAATAGAATTTATCTAAAAATGAAAAAAAACCTTTCAGTAGAAAAAATTAAAAATGTTAAACTTAAGGGTGTGTATGTAAATGATGAAAACAGGTCATTCCCTCAACTATGGGCAAATTAAATTAATTTAAACAATTATAATTTGATTTAAAATTATAATTGTAAATAATAAAATGGATATTTTAAATATTAAAGCACCGATTTTAAAAGATGATAGTATTGATGAATATGAATATTATGAATATCTACCTATTTCAGGAACCAATCTAAACAACCCTGGAGGAAATATTAGGATTGATATTGAAACACAAGATATTTTTTATCATCCTTCAGAGTCATATTTACAAATTATAGGTAAATTAGTAAAAGATGATGATACAGTTTATGGTGCAGCTAATGAGGTTACCATAACAAATAATGGTTTGATGTATTTGTTTAAAAATATAAGATACCAACTTAGTGGACAAGAGATAGAATCAATTAATTATCCTGGTCAGACTACGACAATCCTAGGTCTGTTAAAATACACAGATGACTTTTCTAGATCACAGGGGCAAAACCAACTATGGTTTAAAGATGGCAATTTCAACGCAGACAGTGCTACTAATAATGGTTTTGCAACCAGAAGACAGTATATTTTTAGTTCAAATCCAGTTGGAACATTTAGTTTTAGGATACCCTTAAAACATATATTTGGTTTTTGTGAAGATTATAACAAAATTTTATATGGTATGAAACAAACACTAACCTTAACAAGAAATAATAATAATGATGCAATTTTTAGAAGAGGGAACATTCTAGCTCCGGATGGTACCGTGGCAACCCCGGCAGTTGATGTTGGTAAAGTTGAATTATTAAAGGTATCTTGGTTTATACCACATGTAACACCGGAAGATGGCAACAAGTTGGAACTTTTTAAATTTATCGAGAAGAAAGAAAAATTCCCAGTTGGGTATAGAATGATACAAAGCGACAGTATTGCGGTTCCACGAGCAACAGGTTTTACTTGGAGGTTATCATCTAAATCATCTCCTGAGGTGCCACGTTTCTTAATTGTAGGTTTTCAAACAGCAAAAAGTAATGACCAAGAGAAAAACCCTGCTATATTTGACAACATAAATATTAAAAATATTTATGTAATGTTAGGTTCAAAAAAATATCCACTATATGATTATGATATAGATTTTACTACTAATCAATATAGTAGAATATATAGTGAAGCCGCTTCATTTAGAAAAAAGTTTTTTAACATGGATGAATTAGTATCAAACTTTAGTATTAATCCATATGAATTTAAATTTCTTTTTCCTTTGTTTGTGTTTGATTTATCTAAACAAAGTGAAAGGCTTAAGTATTCTGTTACTGATATTCACGTTAAAGCAACATTCAACACACCTGCTCCAATAAATACTGAGGCATTTGCAGTTTTACTTAGTGATAGGTTAATTAACTTTCAGAGTGATGGGAATAAGATGAGTGTAGTGTATTAAGTAAATTTTTACTTAAATAAATGAAAAAGGTTGCTGATTTTAAGAAAATATTAACAGATAACAATATTAAGTGGTATTCCTATTGGAACAAGAAAAAGTATATTGATGTGTTAAAAGAGCATGGTTTATATCCTGAAGAGGAAGAAAAAAAATTTTTAAAAAAAATTCCTAATTATGATAGATTAAAGGATATTGCTAAAAACCCTAAAAGGGTTACCTTAAAGGATGTAGAAACTGAAGAGGTGAAAGAGTTTCCATCAATTTACAAGGCTTCTAAGTATATAGATAAATGTCCACAAACGATTGAAAACTGGAATGGTAGAGTATGGAATGGTAAATATAGAATTGATATTCTTTAATTTTATTATTTATGAAAAAAATAATAAAATTTGACTTAAGGAAATAATTTTTTATTTAAAAATTATAGCGATGAATTCTTTTTCACGAAGATTTATCAATAGACTGGTAGATGCTAGTCAGTCAATTACATCTAATTTATATAGTGGTGCTCAAAGGGTTGCCTCAACAGTAATTCCTCAGAGTGTTAGAAGAAGAGTGTCTAATTTTACCAATTGGATGACTGGTAATGTTCCAGAAGAGCAAATTCCGCAAGTTATAAACGAGGTTTTAGAAAATGTAGAAGAGGACTTGCCGAGAAGAGAGATGCCAAACACCGTATTAAGACAAGAAGCGTCTGCATTAAGAGAATTTGCAACACAGTATGTTATAAATGGAGTAGGGGGATGGGGAGCAAATGATTTTTTAGAAGTATGTAGAGAAAGCATAACTAATTTTTTAAGAAACAATAGAAATACAAAGGTAAAGCTAGAACTAGTATGTTTATTTTCAAGGGAAAAAAATGATGGTGATATTGAATATAAAGAAGTTAAACTTTCTTCAAGTCATGAAATTATATTAAGGGAACGTGATGTAAATGACGCTTATGATGACATGGTAGAACGAGTTATGTATAATTTCGAAACTTTTTTAATACAAGGAACTGGTTGGAATTTTGAGGGGGTTATAAGCTTAACATTACATGTTGTAGAAAATAGACAATCATGGGAGGGGCTTGCAGGTTCATGGATGCCTTTACCAGCAGGATTAAAAAGAGCAAATAACAGAAATGGGCTTGTTAATATTAAAAACGAAGAAGATCATAACTGTTTTTTATACTGTTGTATGAGGGTGGTTTATCCGAAAAAAGAACATCCAGAAAGACTAGATAAAAAATTAAAAGAACAAATCAAAGAATTAAATATGAGGGGAATAGAATGCCCCGTTAAGTTGTGTGATATTAATAAATTTGAAAATCAAAATCCAGATTTTTCTATTGTTGTTATAGGTTATGATAAGAAAGATGGGTTATATCCTCTTAGAAGGCAAAGAAAAGAAACTTTTGGTAGAAAACATTTAGTGATTCTTTTGTTAATAAAAGATGAAGATGAAAATAGTCATTATGTTTGGGTAAAAGATCCAAGTGCACTATTAGCATCAAAAATATCCAAAAATGAACATAAACTTTCTTTTTGTTGGAGTTGTTTAGGACATTTTACGAGTGAAAGAGTTTTAGAAGATCATAGAGTGTTTTGCTATGAAGAAGATGCTGTAAGAATTAAAATGCCATCAAAAACCCAGAGTATAGTAATGTTTAAAAACTGGGTTAAAACACAATGGCATCCTTTTGTTGTTTATGGTGATTTTGAAACGATGCAAATACCAATACAACATGCAAAACCAGACCCAAGTAAAAGTACAACAACAAAAACTCATATGCATGTCCCAACAGGTTATGCTTTCTTTTTAAAAAGTTTTGATGAAAATGTTCTTAAGTCTAGATTGTTGCCATATCGAGGACCAGATGCTGAGAAAAAGTTTGTGGAAGAAATAGAAAGTCTGACTAAAGAGATTTTTAAATTGCCAAAAAAAGATATGATACTTACCGCAGAGGATGCAGAAGATTTTAATAAGGCAGATACTTGTTATCTTTGTAATAAGAAGTTTGGGGAGGAAGAAGAAAGTGATGAAGAAGAGGAAAGCGATGAAGAAGATGGAGTGGAAGAAGAGGAAGAAAAAGAAAATAAAAAGAAAAAAGATGAAGATAGATGGAAAAAAGTAAGAGACCACTGTCATTTTAGTGGTAGATATAGAGGAGCAACACATAATAAATGTAATCTTAAATTTCGTAAACCAAACTTTCTCCCTGTTTTCTTTCATAATTTGTCTGGATATGATACTCATTTGTTTGTTAAAAATCTTGGTGTTAGTGAGGGGGAAATTAATGTAATTCCAAATAATGAAGAAAAATATATAAGCTTTACAAAAAAGACTTTAGTAGGTCAGTATAAAAGTAGAGATATTTATAAGGATATTAGGTTTTTAGATAGTTTAAAATTTATGGGTAGCAGTTTAGCAAAACTAACAGAAAATTTAAAAGATTATCAATTCAAAAACTTAAAAAGCGAATTTCCAAAAGAAGAAGAGTTTAAACTTCTTCATAGAAAGGGTGTTTATCCATATGAATATATTGATTCATTAGAAAGACTTAATGAAACACAATTACCACCTATAGAAGCATTTTATTCAAAACTTGCTGGGGAAGGAATTACAGAAGAAGATTATAAGCATGCAAAAAAGGTATGGAAAACATTTAAAATTAAAACTCTTGGTGAATATCATGATTTATATTTAAAAACGGATGTTCTTCTTTTGGCTGATGTGTTTGAAAGTTTTAGAGAAGTTTGTTTTAACGTTTATAAATTAGACCCTGCTTGGTATTTTACTGCACCTGGTTTAGGTTGGGATGCTGCATTAAAGTTAACTGGTGTTAAGTTAAAACTGACTAGAGATGAAAATAAAATCCAATTTATTGAAAGGGGGATCCGAGGTGGAATTTCAATGATTATTAAAAGGTATATAAAAGCTAATAATAAATATTTAGGTAAAAAGTACAATTCGAATATGCCTTCAGTATTTTGTAAATATTTAGATGCGAATAACTTGTATGGTTGGGCAATGAGTCAGAAGCTTCCAATTGGCGGATTTAAATGGATGACGGAAAAGGAATTAAACAACTGGAAACGTCATTCTTGTTTTTTGGAAGTTGATTTAGATGTCCCTAAAGAACTGCATGATTATTTTAATGAGCTTCCTCTTGCTGCAGAAAGAAAAAAAGTAAATAAAGTTGAAAAGCTGGTACCAAATTTACATGATAAAAAGAAATATATTATACATTATAAAAGTTTAAAACAGTGTTTAAGTCTTGGTTTAAAATTGAAAAAGATACATAGAGGGATTAAGTTTAAGGAGAGCGATTGGTTAAAACAATACATAGATTTAAACACACAGCTAAGAACAAAAGCAAAAAATGATTTTGAAAAGGATTTTTATAAGTTAATGAATAATTCAGTATTTGGCAAAACTATGGAAAATATAAGAAAAAGGGTAAATGTTAGGCTTGTCAGAAGTAGGAAAACAGCAAGGAAATTTGTAAACAAACCAAACTTTAAGCATTTAGAAATATTTAATGAAAATTTGATAAGCGTTCATATGGGAAAAACACAAATAACATTTAACAAGCCTATTTATTTAGGGTTTTCTATTCTTGAGTTAAGTAAAACTTTGATGTATGATTTTCACTATAACTATATTAAAGTAAAATATGGAGATAGAGCAACTTTAGGACTTACTGATACGGATAGTTTATTGTATGAAATTAAAACAGAAGATTTTTATAAAGATATTTCAGATGATGTTAAAGAAAAGTTTGATACAAGTGACTATCCAAAAGAGGGTCATCCTTCGGGTATTCCAGTTGGTATAAATAAAAAGGTGATTGGTATGTTTAAGGATGAAACAAGTGGGAGGGAAATAGAAGAAACTATTGGATTAAAACCAAAAATGTACAGTATTAAAATGGATGATGGGGTGGAAAATAGAAAATGTAAGGGGGTTAAGAAAAATATAATTAAGAAAACTATAACGCATCAGGATTATCTGAATTGTTTAGAAAAAAATAATATACAGCATAGAACAATGACAAATTTAAGAAGTTATAAGCATCAAATTTATACGGAAGAAATTAATAAAATAGCATTAAGTGCAAATGATGATAAAAGGTTTATTTTACCTGATAGAATTCATACACTTGCTTGGGGGCATCATAGGATAGAGGAGTACAAAAAATAAATTTTTATTTGTGATAAAACAAATAAAAATTATAAATTTTTAATTTTACCACATGTTATACATTCTTTGGCACTGTTTTTATAATTGGTACCTGTTAGATAATTTATTATTTTATAAAGTAAACCTTCTTTGTGTATAATTTTAAATACGCCATAGCAATCATTTTCATGATGAAGATTGTTGTAACATTCTTTAAAAAGACCGTATTTTTTATTTTCAAAAATTGTATATTCTCTCCAATTTGTTAATTCCTGCATTTTCTTACATAGCTCATTTCTTTTTTCATTATAATCTGATATTAAGTTATTAATGATGACTACTTCTTCATTTATCTTTTCAATTGTCTCTAAATCTTCTTTTGTTAAAGTATCTCTATATTTTTCTTTTGTGTTAAGTAAAAGAACATGATTTTTTAATTTTTGTAAAAGTTTAATATAAGTTTCTTTTCCATATTGTATCTTTTTCTCTGTATTATAGTTTATTCCGTTTTTTAATTTTTCATATTTTTCTTTTAAAGTAATAGCTTTTTCTAAATTATAATATAAATTAAAATCATCTATACTACATTTTATGTGTGTTAATGAATATGGTATAAAATTTCTTGGATAAAATGAAACTGGATATTTTATTGGAGGTAGATACCTTTTAATTTTATCTTCCATTATTATTTTTTTATTAAATAAAAATTTTTGCTTAATTCATTTTTTAGAAAAATCTTAAGCCCTCCACTAACTCATAAACCCGCTAGCCATTGCGTGATTCGTTGGTTGATGGGGGGGTTAAGTGATTAACTGATGTAAGGGTTTGTCTTGAGTAACTCAGTAACTCAGTATCTTGATTGAATTAGTATCTCGGTATCTCTGAGTAACTCAGTATCAGAAGCAATGATTATTAGAAGCAATGACGCGTGATGATGAAATTTTTTTTTTCGAAAATTAAATTTTTTTTTTTTTTTTTTTTTTTTTAGAAACCTTTTTTAGAGAACATTTAGTTATGAGACGGTATGAGACGGTATGAGACGGTTTTTGCGTCAAACCGGCAGAATATATACTACTAGTAGGCTATTTTTTTTAACAAATTTATAACGACTTGGAATGGCTGCGGTGCCTTCTTAGACATTCTTACAGGTTGCTTCTTCAGAGCTTTTTATTCTAGAATTTAAATACTTTGCACACCCATATTCTAGGTGCACAAGCAGAGATCGTACATAGAGTATGTAATGCGCACGGTTCTAGGCTGTACCAAGTCATCGCTTAGCAGGTGCTTTCTGGAATGTAGATGTGCGACAAATATAGATCTTAAATACGTGACGTATAACGTCATTTGCGCCACGAAATTCTTTATAAATTTACATATTTATGAATCAGTCTCTGAACCAGCTTATATTTTCAGCGTGCATCGACCTAGCGCTTCACCAATCCATGCAGAGAGAGTGTTTTAAAGTTTACTGTGTTTAATTAATTGTTTTTCGTTTTTAAAGAGGTGAATTTGTCAAAGTCTGCTTTTTTTTTTCAATGTGCGATTAACCTAGATCTAGTATTTATGAAACAACAATTTATTAGTGCGGGTGTCAGAACGCAAGGTGCTTTCGTAACTCTACTAACTGCCAAAATCTGAATTCACACGGGAATTCGACTTGAAACTACGCAGTTCTAACAACCAGCAACATGAGAACTTGACGTTTTACTCCACTATATTTCAACTACAATAGAACAGATCAATGTTAACCCACTCGAACAACAGGTTCTTTATTGGAGTGTTTGTGATCGTGTAAAGGGTTTTGTAAAGGGTAATAGAGCGAATCGCAAACATTTAGTTTCCACCAAAGCAATATACATGTAGCTCTCTACAATTTTCAATTGGTGTGGAAGCAGTTCTAATTCCTGGGACATTATAAAACCATGGCAGACAAAGTTAAAAGGCTGATGATCATGCTATTGGGTTATATTGTTTTTCTTGAGCTGTAGCAGTCACATCCCTAGAGTCCACTGTGGACAGAACTTGAACCCAGACAACAACAAAAACGAATTATTTCCAAAGTTAAGGTAGATTACTGAGTCAAATATTTGTGTGTGTTCCAGAGGCTATATTTCAGTCCAATGATTGTGAAGTTGCCAGGCTATTTTGTCTCAATAATATTTTTGACAAAACTGAATGTAGGTCACCGGGGGTTAAAAGAAAAAGGTTGTCACTAGGTCAAATCAGATGAAACCGTAGTAGATCTAGTGCTGTAGAATCCATTTATGTTCGGTCCAGTACTCACGGAACTTTGTAGACTGCTTAGATTAGATATGGGTAAGTTGCAAAAGGACATTTTGGTCTAAAGGTATGTCACTAGATCCTATACCAGAAGACAAAATTCACTTGAGTTCCATACTAATGTTGTCTAAATGGTCCTCTTGTAAAATTGTTCAAGTGGCTCTGCTCTGATTCTATAAACTTCACAGAAGCTTCAGAGCGAGTAGTAACATTTCAAAATCACCACCTGTGAAACTGTGTAAGCAATTATACCCAAATTTCATATCTAGCATCCTGTATTTAGAAAGGACAATTATTCAAATTAACCGATGTATGTGTATAACCACATGGTCCAATTTTAGAAAATTTGTGTCATACTGTAAAAACAACTTGCTCTAAATCTGGAGAGAAAATGTATGCCCTATTCTACTGAAATTATTTAGAATGTTTATTTTAGCAATATGTGTAAGAATTAAGATATACATGTATGTTAAGTTACCCAAATTCTGCGCTAGAAGAACATTTTTATCAACCCAGAAGCCTAATTTTTGTCCACATTCTTTGCAGGCGTTATCAAGCTAGGGAGGAACTGTAAATATTGATGGAGCTTCGACTGTTATTATGCCCCGCCGAATTTCGGGGTGGCGGAAGATATGTTGTCTGCCCGTCCGTCCGTTCGTCCGTCCGATCTTCCGTCCATACAGACAGATATATTCTAAAACCGTTGACAAAAGTTAATGAAACTTCATACATGTGTTCCTCATGATAGTCCGCCCCCCCCCCCACATATATATATATTATTTTTTTTTAATGTAATGGCTTGTCATAGAAAAAGGATGTCTTCCGACCTGCTTGTTTTGTTTTATTTTGTTTTTGTTTTCAATGCGGTGTCATGGAAAAAGGGGGCTTGGTGTATATTTCCATTATGAACCAATATCTCTTTAATTACTGGACAAAATTTTATGAAACTTCATATTTATATTGTTTATCTTAAGCCACAGTCAATCAGTATTTGTTTTTATTTAATGAAATGCCGTGTCATAGAAAAAGGGGGCTTAATGTATATTTTCACCAATAACAAAACAGGCCATTTACATGCAAAACACACCTCTTATAATTATGTTTCTATCAAAAAAAGTTTTTTTTGGTGGTGGATATCATTTCAACGAAATGACTTGTTTATATTTATTGTACCTTTCGAAAATCAATTTTTAAATGAAGTCACCCTGGGTAAGAGACTTTGAACTTTTTTAACCTGTTCCTGCTGTCCCTGGTGCCTAAATTTTAATTCTCACCACATTTTTTTTTTTTTTTATGTAAATTTTAATATTAATGTTTGTAATTTTAAGATGACAACTTGAATATAAACCCGGTATCGCCTTTCTCTTTCCGATCATAGGAATATGCTTGCATATAATACTGTATAATGGTTAAGTTATTTTGTATCTTAATGCTTTTAATAGATTTGAACAAAAAAGGGTGAAAACTTCTAACCCATTACCCTTCCACGCGACTCTCAGGACAGTCAGTCCTTTGATTTTTATCATTTTTACGCCATTTCTTTTCAATTCTTTACCAGCAGCGATTATAACAGTTCAAAATACTAATTCACGCCTTTAGGACAGCAAACCTCTCTCTTATTTGCTAATTTAATTGCAATAACATACTGAATCTAGGTTCTGGACGTATTATTTCGGAAACGGTCAACCCACGGCACAAATGATTCAGACAATACTGTACACATTCCACGGCTTTCCGTAGTGTAGAAAACACGTTGAAAGACTTAAGAATTGCATGACATTCTCCTTTTTTAGAATTTTAAAGACATAAGAACACATAATTTTAAAGAATGACAAGCTTACCTGTTTTTCATTTGTTTTTGAGCCGACAATTTCGGAACCGGAAGACCAACACAACATTTTCTCATTGGAGCCATTGGCTCCGAATATGAAGTTCCTTACCCGTGATATAAGGAAGTTTGGTTGCATATCGACATGTTTTCATTTCATTTTAAGTTAAAATGAATCCATATATTACTACAACGGTGCAATGAATTGTAAGAGAAGGGTATAAGACTACGGAATACCGTTAGAGCCATCGCCTTTAAATGTGTTAATTTGAAACGAAATACTCGATAGTACGATGATGATAATGCGAAATCACGAAACTACGATGATGAAAACTCGATAGTACGATGACGATAACGCGATATTACGATGGTGAAAACGCGACAATACGATAGTACCATGATGAAAGTGCGATATAATATCGTGTTTTCACTATCGCACTGTCGCGTTTTCACCATCGTATTGTCGTATTGTCACGTTGTCACCATCGTAGTATCGTAGTATCGCATTATCACCATTGTACTATCGTGTTTTCACCATCGTACTTTCGTGTTTTCACCATCGTACTATCGTGTTTTCATCATCGTACTACCATGGTTTCACCATCGCACTATCGTGTTTTCATCATCGTACTATCGTGTTTTCAACATAGTACCTTCGCGTTTTCACCATCGTACTATCGTGTTTTCATCATTATACTATCGTGTTTTCACCATCGTACTTTCGCGTTTTCACCATCGTACTATCGTGTTTTCATCATCGTACTGTCACATTATGCCATCGTACTATCGTGTTATCATCATCGTACTATCGCCTTCCGGTGCGCATGCGCATATACATTCAAAGGCGATTGCCCAAACCGTATTCCGTACTCATCAGCCATGTAATAACCCCAAAGAATTAGATTGCATAAAATATGCAGTATGATCTTTAATTAATACTGATTGCTTTGCAGAGACATTATGTTACGAGCTAATCTTGAGGTTGCTTTCATTTGTGTCTTATTCCTTTATTTCTAGATTGAAAATGTCCATGTGGTTTATTTGCAATCTAAAGGTTAAAAATCAATAATGTTTTTTTTTTAACTCACAGAGCGCTTGACTGGACATTTACGCTCACGTTACCAATGGACAAAACTTTATACTTGTCTAAACTGAAAGCATTTGCAGACGACAAATTAATTGTGGTTCAAATGGACATATTTGTCTTAGAACGGGTAAAAATATTATGGGAAAAGGAAAAAATGCTGGTCACCAGCAATTTTTCCTTTTCCCACAATGTTTTCCAAATCCTTATTTCTAAGGTTCATTTAAACTCGGGATTTTGTAGTACTTAAAGAGGTGAAATCGACATTGTAGGTCAAGATCAGACTGCAACGGACATGCTTAACGATCTTGAATCTTCATTGTTGGGTATTCTGTGAGACATTACGTGAGAAGAGACAGTTTGAGCCAAAATATCTCACAACACACCTTACGGGGTAGAATTAGATCACACTTCACGTTTTGTTGAGTTCCATCTTAACTCGTTACCAAACGACAATTTTTTGACTTGATCATACAAAAAGTATTTGCGGACGACAACTATAATGTAGCTCAAATTCTTACTTCTGTCCTTTATATTGTAGAAAAAATTGTGGGAAACGGAGAAAATGCTGGTTATCGGCATGGAAATGATATTCTGCAATGTACTGGTAAATGAAACTCCAAGAAATCATTGATAGGTGCACTGGCCGTCGCAATATAAGCTGAAATAATGTTGAAAACGGCATTACATACCAAATAAACAAACCGCACATTCTTTGGCTATAATCATTTAAAAAAAGACATTTCAAAGTTTGGCACATGGAACACGTCAAATAACACTTATTTTCCCAGCGAAATTGATTGAAAAAGGTCTTCGTCAAAAAATCAGATGTATTGACCCTTATCCTGCGGAATTTAAATTGTTAAATTGTTGGCGACTACACAGATTTCAACTGGTTAAATGGCAATGGATGGGGTTTCGTTGACAAAAATTAATGATAGAGCAACGGAGAGTGCAAAGCAAGATCAGACTCCACGTACATGCAGGCTGATCTTGCCCTACACTCTCCGCAAAATAAATCCATTATTGCAATCGGGAGGATAAGGACTAATGCGCTAATCGTCTTATATTTCTATAAACAAACAAGTTAACCTTTTCCCCCACAACACACACAGATTTAAGGATCGTAAGGAAGAAGGCTTTTGCAAACCTTGAGAGAAATACGAAAATGCTGGTAACCAGAATTTTCTCATTTTCCCGTAAAGTTTTCTGCGTGGCCAAAAAAATTGCAGTCTAGTAGAGTTATACGGAATACCGTTAGGGCAATCGCCTTTGAATGTGTATGCGCATGCACACCGGAAGGCGATAGTACAATGATGAAAACGCGAAAGTACGATGGTGATAAAGCGACAGTACGATGATGAAAATACGATAGTGTGATGGTGAAAACGCGAAAGGACGATGATGATCACACGACAGTACGATGATGAAATCACGATAGTACGATGATGAAAACGCGAAAATACGATGATGAAATCACGATAGTACGATGATGATAACGCGACAGTACGATGATGAAAACACGATATTATATCGCACTTTCATCATCGCACTATGGTATTGCCGCGTTTTCACCATCGTAGTATCACGTTATCGTCATCGTACTGTCGCGATTTCATCATCTTAGTTTCGTGATTTCGCATTATCATCATCGTACTATCGAGTATCGCGTTTTAAATTAACACATTCAAAGGCGATGGCCCTAACGGTATTCCGTATAAGACAGCCATGGCTTTTCATATCTGTGCATGTCATTTTCTTCAAAGAGTTATGTATTTGAAAAAAATGCCACCTAGCGCCGAAGTTGGTTGAGGGGAGGGGGTAATTTGTTGAGGTACTGTGGTCCGCCTCTTTTTAGGAAATCAGATACGGACCTGCCTAATTACCGGAATGTTAAGGAATGTAGGTGCCTAATTCACGGAATGTAACAAAATGTTATGGAATGTAGATGCTTAATTCACGGAATGTTACGGGATGTGGGAGCAGCAACAACGAAATGCAACAAAATATACTTTTAAAAGCCTAAATACCGGAATGTAGCTAAATTTATATGACACACACGCACGCTAAAAAAAACAGACCTTTTGAGAATGTACCTAGATAAAGAATAAACGTTGATAACACACACGCACGCACACACGCTCCCAAAACAGATACAAAAATTTGAATTTTCAAAAATGGAACATTAAAATATCCAGATTTGGAAAATTTTACGGAATGTAGATGTAATTATGGAATATAGATATGAGCAATGCTCTGGCAAAAAGGGGCTTAATGCATCTTTGTGATGCATGATACCTAGCAAGTCATCACATGATTATGGATCCATAAAATGCATTTTGGCCTACAACAGACTAAATGATAGTGTAGAATGTTCCTTGGACATACCAAAAATTGACCATGTCAAAAAGTTTCGGCCCGGGTCAGCCTGTGTGGATTGCGCAGGCTGGCTTGGTCGATACTTTCTGCAGATGCATTAAGCCCGCTTTTCAAAGAGCATGGCCCATACCTAATTACCAGCATGTTATGGAATGTGGAAGCGGCAACGACGAAATGTTACGAAATGTAATTTTAAAAGCCTAAATACCGGAATGTAGCTAAATGTAGAAAACGCACACACGCACACACACACGCGTGCGCACGATTAAAAAAAAAAAATGTAAATTCTCATCAATGGAACATTAAATAGCCAGAGAAAAAAGATGTTACGGAATGTAGATGCCTAATTAACGGAACTGTACGGAATGTAGAAACGGCAACAACAAAGTGTAACAAAATATAATTTTAAAAGCCTTAATACCGGAATGTAGCTAAATTAAGAATAAATGTAGATAACACACACACACGCACACATGCTCGCACGCTCACGAAACGGACCCAAAATGTAAATTTTCCATCAATGGAACATTAAGATAGGCAGATTTAGAAAATGTTACTGAATGTGGATGCCTAATTCACGGAATGTTAAATACCGGAATGTAGCTTACTGAAGAATGAATGTAGGTTATAGAGACACAGACACAACCCAGTCCTGATATAAAAGTTTTGATCAACCTGATAGGCGAAAATGTAGCTATGTATTTGCAGTGATTAACACCGGAACGTTGCAAAATGTACCCAAATCTGGATTTTAAACACAAAACTATATATCGAAATGTGGAATTATCATCGTCGACATTTTTAGTTTTTATGTGAAAAGTACACTTAGCTGTGAAGCTTCAACAATAATATGCTACGAGATGTACTTCAAAAGCTTATAAGTGATGGAATGTACCAAAAAAAGAATTAATATTAATGAAACAACACACACACAAAAAATCAGGCTCAAAACAGGAGTTTTGATCAATGGAAAACAGATATAGTCAGAATGGTTTTCCAGATATAGTCGGTATTTCTTTATGTTCCATGGATCAAAATTTACATTTTTGTACGACATTGTTCCCTTTTTTTTCAGTCTCACTACATTCCCGTGTTGAAGGATCTTAATTTCGTGACATTACACATACACTTTATACAGTTCCAGCTGATGTAGTGCGTAGGTCACAAATAAAACGGGCGTTTTTACGGACAGTAGCCGTTGGCGAAGTTTGGAAGCGAACAGGCGCATACATTGGCACTGAGGTGACATGTGCATTTTTTTGTATTTATCTCGTTCCCACGAGATAATAATTCGTTTTCTCGAGTTTTTTTTTTTATAAAAAAATTATGCAAAAAACAAAATTCGTTTTCTCGAGTTTTTTTTTTTTATAAAAAAAATTATGCAAAAAACAAAATTCGTTTTCTTGAGTTTTTTTTTTTTTTTTTATAAAAAAATATGCAAAAAACAAAAATTAGTAGGAGGAATCTGATTGGATGATTATGTCGTGAGCACGACTTATTATCTCGTGCGAACGACATAATGGATGACTTTGATTGGCTGATTATCTCGTTCGAACGAGATAGTATTTCGCTTTTTGCATAATTCTTTATATGAAAATAATTTAATATCAATTGTTTTCATGAATTTTGGCGAGTTCTGATTGGCTGAAAAATTTTTTTCATAGCTCCATGAAAAAAAAAATCACGTTGTGCCGGAACTACTTTAGCTGTCAAACTAATGTAAACAAACATGTATACAATATTCCACATTTTTTTTAAACACTTTCAGATACTCGTCAAAGCCAAGCCAATGTCGCTGTCTCGAACCAAATTTCAAATAAAAGCAGAAGTAATCTAATATCTGCTGGTATAATGTCTAAAGAGTTCCTTCGAAAATTGTACAATCCAATTTTTGGGGAGTCATGAATTCCCACTGCAATATTCACCATGCTTCTACTCAGAGTGAAGGTTACACATTGCGGGTTCTACACACTGCCGTGTTAATACTCGCGGTTTCATACAGTGTGATTAAGTTATTTTTTTCATACCTCCATGAAAAAAAAATTCTCTTCATTCATTAAATAAATCGAGAAAATGAAAGTTGGAATTTTTTTTTGCAAAATTGTTTATATATAAAAAAAAAAAAAAAAAACTCTAGAAAACGAATTTTGTTTTTTGCATAATTTTTTATAACAAAACCGAGAAAACGAATTATTATCTCGTGAGAACGAGATAAATACAAAAAAATGCACATGTCACCTCAGTGCCACCGTAGGCGCAGCCTGATTTTCATATTTTTTCCGCGGTGAATATGTGGATCAGAATCTCCGGACGATTACTGCAGAGACCATCCTCTGACTTTCTCGGATCAGCAGTTTAGCATCCAGTGTTTTCAATAAAAATACCAGCAAAGAAGGACAAAAACAATCAAACGACAGGGCTTTGGTACTAGTTGCCAGTTGCCAAGAAGCGCAGGGAAACGGCGGGCTTCGGACCCGGGTCCAGTGAAGGTCGCCATTACCAACTTCTAGTAATGTAAGCCGCCGACCTTGTGAACCTTTCTCTGAGGCCATATTTTTCACAATGCAGACAAAAATTACAGACCATAGAAAACTTATTGCAAGAACTTGAGCTATATATCAGTTCATCGTTACAATACTAAGAACAACATGGCAAAGATGAAACCAAGACATGATAAACTGGAGAAATTCTGTCAAATTTTAGATGCGATTTGCTTCAACGTAAATTCTAGGATTTTATCAATTTTGATTTGATTTGATTTGCGGAAGTAACGTAGGTTAATTACTTCTTTCAAAATTAATCCTTCTTTTTTATGTATAACTCACTCTTCCATTATATTCATGTATATCCAATCATTTTATTAATTGGAAGTACATGCACACATGTAAATGAAGAACTCATGAAGTTACTTTGATTTGATTTCCTGGAACAAATACTAGTATGCAGCGGACGGCTCAGAAACTATCTGTGTACATATAATAAAGTCAACATAAATTGGTGATTGATACATGGGTAATACATCCTGAAATTAATATGCAGCAGACGGCTTTGAAACAATTCGTATTATAAAATAAACCTGTATTGGTGAACAATACAGAAGTGGTGCATTATAAAACAAAATTGCCGCAGGCAGCTTTGAACTATCCGTATATAATACAGTCAACGTGAATGAGACATAAATCACACATAGAGAAGCTGAAACAAGTTTGCAGCAGACGGCCTTGAAACTATCTGTATACAACACAATCAACTTGAATGGGACAGCATTGTCGCAAATGGAGAAACTGCTCACGGCGAGCAATTTCTCCATTCCGTCACTGTGCTGTAAGGGGCAGTCTATCGGGCTACAGAAGAAGGTTGTCTGTAGCAGACGATGGATCAATAGAATCAAATTAAACCCGCCGCAGATGGAGAAGTCGCACACCTCGAGCGACCTCTACAACAGCCACGATGTTTTTATTGATTGATTGATTGATTGTATGGTGTTTAACGCCGTTTTCAACATGATTTCAGTTATATCGCGGCGGCCAGTGCACCTATCCATGCTTTCCTGGAGTTTTTTTTACCAGTACTCCACACAATATTCTTTCCAAGCCACTGGCTGCTTTCCCACATAACCATCGTCGAAACAATGGTCAGCGGTGAGAGAGGAATGAATCCTGTCGCAATGACTATCATCAATCCTCGGAAAGAAATTGGCCAAGCCGGGGATCGAACCAGCAACCTCCAGTTCTCAAGTCCTGTACGCTATCGACTGAGCTACGGGGGTTTGGCCACGATGTTTTTATATACGCCCTCTCACATCAATGATGTGAAAAAGCAAGTCCTAATGCTCCTGCATTTTTTAGAGTTTTGGGGGCATTGTGATCGACCGGTAGCATTTTAGTACAAACCCAAAGCCTCCCGTGAAAAGGAATACTAATAACATCATCTATTCTTCAACTTATTACTGACAAAATTCACACAGACAAAATTATAACAAGATATAATGTTGATAATTGCAATATTCATTGGTCATGCCAACATGAAAGCCGGGCAACGCCCGCCAGACAAATCAGCCGCCGCCCGGTGCCTCGATACCCACTCATCACAACTCGGCCGATTTCGTACCTACATCTAACCTCGTCCGTATAAAGGAGGCTTCCAATTTGAACTACCAATCACATGATCTTAAACATGGTGGCGCCCCTGCAAATCGCTTAGCAACGACATGAACAACCACGGTGAAGTTATTGTGGCGCCGCATGAGCGGCGGCACTATATTTTTATTCGGTTTTGAAAAGTGCCTATGGAGGCAGCCATATTGAACTGGTTCCATGCTTTATTTTAACATCCACCTATATCTACTGTACTTTGATTACCAGATCGGGGTCCATAATAACTTTTTTATTTATTTGTGGGGATTTTTTTTTTTTTTTGTTTTTGTATATTGCACTTTCATTGTTAGATGGATAAAAACACGGATCGTAGACATATCAACATTTTCCTTTCGAAAAATAAAAAATGCATTTCGAATAATAACTCACGTGATCAAAAATTATCTGTCGCAAATTTTCGAAGCCACCATTTTAAATATCTTACGCTGGAAAAGGTTAAGAGGCATTTTCAAGCTCTTTGACCCTAGAGCACCCTATGTGGTACTTGTGACCCCACTTATATTTTTGTTCTAGTATTGTATGGATTGTAGAAATATTGTTTTCCTTTCGCGATCGTGTTTTTAAGACCAGCTAACTGTAACTAGGTCAATGTTGGGGGGGGGGGGTGACAGATGTTTCGGTAACAGACGAGTTCGGTAAATTGGACTTATAGAGTAAATCGATTGGATGTTTCGGTAACAAGGTAATTATATAGTGGTAATGCACCGTGACGTTTTTCACACCAAATAAAGTCTTGGTTCTGATTCGTTCAATGTTTCTCTTTTTCCTTCCACACACTTTAAGACATAATATTTTTGTTATGTTTCTACTGTCATGCTGTACGTAAAATGATACCCGAATCAAAGTTGAGGTAACGAATAACAACACCCAATCCTAAACTTGAAACACGTTGTATCTCCTTTTAAATCAATGATTTATGATCCTTTCAATGTGAAAATATTTTCTTCCAAACCAGCCATTAACCCTTAGAGCGTCTGTCATTACTGCTGTTGCCATTGCGGCCGGTGCAGATCGAGATCAGAGTACACCAAACACGGAGTTTGATCTTTGATCTTCATTTGTCAATTTTGCAAGACATTCTGAACAAGAAAACCTTGACACTGCTAAAAATAGGTTTTATATCTAGAATGAAAATGACCCTTGGGTTTAATCGACGCTCTTAGATTTAAAATTATGGATAGTTAAATTTAGTTCAGAAACACAGGTAATACAGGTAAAAATATTGTGGCAAAAGAAGAGAGTGAGCGCGAGAGATAGATAGTAGCAAATACTTTTTTTGACAAATACTTTTTTCAAACTGCACGAGCAGTGTGTGATCTAAACATGCCCAATCCCCATAACTTTTACATGCAGTCTGATCTGCAAGTTTCTTCTTGTCCATTGGTGTTTCAGGTTTTCATAAACCGGGGTTAATCTTTAAGATCTACGGGAAACTTCTTTATCTTGTTGGCAATGGGAGGTGTGAAGACAGGCTGTAAACGCGTCTATATACAATATACAGTACTCCCTTCGCTCTCAAATAGTACGCATATGATTTTTTTATGCAGTGTTGTATTGATGAACGCACTTTAAAACCAGCAGACGCCGATTTTTGTGCACCAGATCAGATTTGAAATCTGTGTGGAAAATGGAGAGGAACAATACAGAACAGATATCTTTCAGATGGGCACAAATGTTCATGGTCAAAATCACAAGAAGTACGCACGAAAGCATTATTGTCAAGGCCTCTCTCTCTATCTCTCACTCCCTCTCTTCATTTGCCACAATGTTTCAAATGTATTATCTTTATTTCTGAATTCACGTTAATTATCCATAATTTTAACCTTTAGAGCATCGAAAAAAGTAAAGGCTATTTTCATTTTAGAAACAGAACAATATATATATTACAATATACGATCCCTGGTCTAATATTAGCTATTTCAAAGCAAAGTTGTCCTTCCTCATAATGTCTTAGAAAAGCTGGCAGCGTAAACCAACGATCAGACTTTTTTTTTTTTTGCTTTGCAGTTTGATCTTTGTCTGAATCGGTCGCAAGGGCAACAAGAGTGAAAGGTATTCTGAGGGTAAATGGCTGGTTTGGAAGTTGACCAATTTGTTTCCGGAAGAAATTATTTTTCACACAGAAAACGTTGACAAGAATAGCGTCATTTTTAATAAAACATTTTTAAAAAACTTGAGGATTGGCTTAAAGTTGGAGTCTGTTATCTGTAGGACGATTAAGTAATACGGGTACAAGCTTAGGGCTGGATTTTATCAGGGATCGTATATTATTCATTACATGAATCAGCTATGGGTGAAAAACGAAAATAAGATATGGTGATCAAAATTTACTAATTTCAGGTATTTATTTATACAGCATGGAAAGAACAACAAATATATTTACGTCAGAAAACGAGTGAGAATTGCAAATTAAAAGAAAAAACGTTTGCACAAACAGAAGCCATGGGTGTGAAAAACGTCACGGCACTATATTACTGCCTTGTTACCGAAACATCCAATCAATTTACTCTATAAGTCCAATTTACCGAACTCGTCTGTTACCGAAACATTCGTAAATCAATGTTGGAGCGCCTAACATGACTGGTATCATACAACCCGTCTAGTCTATATAGATATAAGGACTTCATTCAAGTCTTTATTATATCTATAATAAAGAGGGGTTGTATGATACCAGATATATGTGTTGGAGTGTCAGATTTAGCACAATCCGATAACAGACTTTTCTTTCGTTAATGTAAAATCTTCCTGTTCAAAATCAAACGGTCGAGAGTTTTGACATTTCATGTGTAGTATCGCTACAATGACCTCTACCAAGTACTAGTATGTTCAAATGGTGGCCTTCGGGTCAAAAGTTGCCATATGCTCCCCTCCACCCAGATGTCACAAATTTGCGCATAGCCGTATTTGTTGCACACTTTTCAAAATCTTCTATCAAATATCAGAAAGGCAACAGCTCTAACATTTCTATCTACCAATTGTTTCCAAATGATGTCCTGTGGTTAAAGAAATGGCCCAGTCCATGGATAAGAAGTTTGCAAATAGCCTTCAATGATATGAAATTTAAAAATCTTGTCAAAAACCAGATGGCCCAGAGTTTAAATACAGTATCACCATTTGGACTTCTACGAAGATTGTGCAAGAGATGCGTATTAGGAAATAACACAATGCATTGTGCCCTGTTACAGAAACAACTAGTTTGCGGCGCCATTGATGTTCGGCATCAATATTTTCTTGTTCACATCTATTGGTCTGTAGATGAAAGCTCTCAACGGAATTGATAAACCACGCTAAAAATAGAATGAACAAACTATTTGCGGACTGAAATATTCTTAGAAAGATATCGATAGAAAATTGACTCTTGTTTTCTTTTTTAAGAGGAGCCTTACAATTTCAATAACGGTAAAAGGGTGTGCCTCCGGCGACGTACGAAACGTACCGTGTAGGTGCATATCAACCCAAGTTATACAGCCAAGGGATTTGATCACCGGATCACCCGAGGTATGCCGAATGCCTCGATACCCTGACGATAATTTGTACGAGTGTGTATCGGGCGGTGCCTTTCCGAGCGCTTCATGGGACCTGAAAGGTACCCGCGAGGTGGCCATTAGGACTAGCCGATTTTTGAATAGGAGATTCTCGTACGGCCACCATACGATCGAAGTAAGCGTCTTCTAGGTGCCAAGTCCTAACGGGTAGCTCAGTGGTTAGCATACCCGACTCGTGACCTGGAGGTTGCCAGTTTCATACCCGGTTGAGGCAAACTTTCTTTACGGTGATTTTTCGCCTCTCACCTCTGATACATGTGAGAAAAGTAGTCAGTGACTTGGAAAGAAAGCTGTGTCAGTACTGGCCTGAGGGGCCTGCCTAATTACCGGAATGTTACGGAATGTAGGTGCATAATTCACGGAATGTAACAAAATGTTACAAAATGTTAATGTAGATGCCTAATTCACGGAATATGAAAGCAGCAACAACGAAATGTAACAAAAAGTACTTTTAAAAGCCTAAATACTGGAATGTAGCTAAATGTACATAACACACACGCCCACAAAAGCATGCATGCACGCTAAAAAACAGACCTTATGAGAATGTACCTAGATAAAGAATAAATGTAGATAGCACACACAGGCAACCACGTACGCACGCTCCCAAAACAGATACAAAAATGTGAATTTTCAAAAATGGAACATTAAAATAGCTGATTTGGAAAATGTTATGGAATGTAGATTAATAAGGGAATGTAGATATAAGCCATGCTCTGGCAAAAAGGCGCTTAATGCATCTTCGTGATGCATGATACCTAGCAAGTCATCACATGATTATGGATCCATAAAATGCATTTTGTCTTACAACAGACTAAATGATGAGGCAGAATGGTCCTTGGACATACAAAAAAAAATTGACTGTGTCAAAATATTTCGGCCCAGGCCAGCCTGCGCAAATAGTTTTTTTTTTTTTTTGCAGCTGCATCAAGCCCTCTTTTCACAGAGCATGGCTCATATCTAATAACCAGCATGTTACGGAATGTGGAAGCGGCAACGACTAAATGTTACGAAATGTAGTTTAAAAGCCTAGATACCGGAATGTGGCTAAATGTAGATAAAACACACTTCACGCACGCACGCGCGCGCGCACGCACGCTTAAAAAAAAGTCCAGAAATGTAAATTTTCATCAATGGAACATTAAATAGCCAGAGAAAGAAAATGTTTCGGAATGTAGATGCCTAATTACCAGAATGTTACGGAATGTGGAAACGGCAACGACTAAATGTAACAAAATTTAATTTTAAAAGCCTTAATACCGGAATGTAGCTAAATTAAGAATAAATGTAGATGACACACACGTACGCTCACATGCACGCTCGCACGCTCACAAAACGGACCCGAAATGTAAATTTTCCATCAATGGAACATTAAAATAGACAGATTTAGAAAATGTTACGGAATTTAGATGCGTAATTCACGGAATGTTACAGAATGTGGAGGTTGCATCAACGAAATGTTACGAAATTTTATTGAAAAAACCTAAATACCGGAATGTAGCTTACTGAAGAATGAATATAAGTTATAGACACACAGACACAACCCAGTCCTGAAATTAAAATTTTAATCAACCTGATAGGCGAAAATGTAGCTACATATATGCAGTGACTTAACACCGGAACGGTGCAAAATGTACCAAAATCTGAATGTTAGACACAAAACTATATATCGAAATGTGGAATTATCATCGTCGACATTTTTTGTTTTTATGTGAAATGGACACTTTGATGTGAAGCTTCAGCAACAATATGTTTCAATGTAATTTCAAAGGCTTATAAGCAGTGTCTGATCCAGGACTTGAAAAATGAGGGGGGAAATCCACCATTACTTTGAAAAAGATGGGGGACTGTTTCTCAAAAGTATGGGGGACAGGAAAACAGCCCGACTTATAGAATCGGCTTTGGAACAAAATTGGCGAAAAAGTTAATTTACTTTTTTCCGCCCTCCTTTTAAATTATTGTCGATAAAATAAATTCATATTCAGGAAAAAAAAAAAAAAAAAACACTAAAAATACTAATATTTCTGTAAATACGACGACATTATTTTTTACCATGCTTACTTAGATAAAAATGCGAATTTCCGGTTCCGGTTATGGTTGCATAAACAGAGAATTTCACCGTGGGAAAGAAATTTGAGTTTGTTATGTTTCTAGAGTGATTTGTAACTTGTATTTTGCCTGAAACGTTTGTGAATAGGAGCTGACTTTACTTTTGAGGCGGAGTTCGTGAAATATAGGCATTTGCGAGGTTCTTTAGAGTAAGACTGTATTTCTTCATTTTCACGCGCCTGTGATCACTGCGAGATTATTTTGATATAGTAAAGGGTATCTTATCACTTAGTAAAGGGTGTTGAGGGCTCACTGGACTTACTATAAAAACACACACGTTCGATTTTCCCAAAACTATACTGGTCACAATTGTAAAGTTAACAGTAAGCAGTATGGCATCAACTCCTCGGCAAACAGCGTCAGCATCGAAACGTGTTTTGTCTTCTCCCGTTGAACTAATGGACACAAAGAAATCTAAAATTAATCCAGATTCTGCTATTATTGAGGAAGAGCCACGAACGGTTGCCGATGAGAGCGATGTCAACACGGGAAGCGGTCAGGTCTCCACAAGTGCCGAAAACGTTGGCTACCCCACGATGACAATAACTTTATCTGATGACCATATCACGCAAATTACAAGTTCGATCCAAGAATCTATTAATATTCAGATAGAGGATATGGTGGCGAAAATTATTAATGGTGTACTGGGTGGACTGCAAAGCAGAATATCCAATCTTGAAGAAGAAAATATGCAATTGAAAAGGAGGCTACAGGTTGTGGAGACTCGACTCGACTCTGCCGAACAATACAGTCGTAGGAACTGCATAAGAATATCAGGGATTCCAGAGACTGATGATGAATCGGTGGAAGACAAGATTATGACTTGAGCAGATACGATCAATTCCAACTTGACTATTGAAGAAGTAGATCGGGCACATCGTGTCGGCAAGTCGAAGGATGCTTCTCACAGAGACAGACCAAGGGATATCATAGTCAAATTTGTCAGTTACCGCTCTCGACAAAAATTGATGAAACAGAAGTCACAACTAAAACATAAGGGTTACAAACGTACCTTTATAAATGAGGATCTAACTAAGGTCAGGAGAGACATGTTTTTTTCAAGCAAGGTAATTGGCGAAAGAGAAGAGATTGATCAGTGCATAGACATACGATGGTACTATCTTCGTGAAAGACAAAAAAATTGAGAGTACATCGAATTGAGAGTCAGTCTGATCTTGAAAAAAACCTAGCTCTGACAGTATAATTACTTTGTACAGTATAGTTTCAGCAAACCCCCCCCCCCTTTCCCGTCTTCATTCCCACTTTTGAACCCCATATTATATTTAGTTATATCTTACTGCTAAAATGTAAGTTAGCTGTGGCTTGATAACGTTGCTTTTGTGAATTTGTATTACTCCTTGCTAAATAATGCTGAGTTATTAACAGCCCCGTCCATGTTGGAATTACACAACACACTGGGTTGGGAGAACATGCTGGTAACCGGTATGTTCTCCTTTTCTCGCAATGTTTTCTACCGTTTCATAGACAGACCCCATTGCCTAGGCCACATGTATTTTGTCGTCTGCAAACAATTCCAAATGTAATAATGTGTTGCGCCAAAAGTGCGCTTATCTGGGTCGAAAGTAGTTTTTGTAATAAGGTCATCACAGCAGGTATAAGCGTTAAAACGCTGTAAGTAAAAGCTGTTACGAGTTGCAGTTTCATTAGTTTGCCCTGAGCGGACGGGTTTCCGATTAAAAACTAGTTTTGACCCAGATAACCGCACTTTTGACCCAGATAACCGCAGGAATAGTAATTAGCGGTAAACAGGCGTTAAGTAATGTCAAGTAATCCTATAATAACTTTTAAACTATGTAATGAACGGCGATTACAACTTGTTTAGCAGCCTACTGAAGTACGTCATAATTACAGTATCATCAAAATCTCTGGCCAACAAAAACTGGAGCAGTTTACTTTCAACACGATTATAAGAAATAGGGTCAGTGATTAGCAGCAACTTTATAAATGAAATGAGTGCAAATCAAGTGTATCGGGTGATGTGAACACATCTTGTAGTCGTCTGCTGTCCATATCATTCGGCAACTTTCGAGTGATCCGTTGATAGTTATACGTAGTTACGGAATCGACCGAGTTGTGACGAGTGCTCTCCGTATATGTAGCAGGTGTTGAAATGATGGTAGGTCATTTTGGTCTTGAGAGGAATAAAATCGCAACAGAAAGGAGTTTGTAAGGAAACATAGCTTTAGAAAAATTGAAAATTTAGATTGCTCTGCCTAAGAGCAAACTGATGTAAATGCAACTCGCAACGGCCGTAAGTTTAAAATAGTAACCGGCCATTGGTCGTTTAATGCAGGGATCGTATATGTGAGGCGAAGCTTGTAAAGCTGTGGGAACAAAGGGTATAGAATTGTGTAAAAGCTATGGCCCTCGCGGAAAGGCCATTACGTAAACATTTTCAGAATGGACGGGCGATTCACCGCTAGCAACCTTAGTACCCAGATTGTCCATTCACAATACTGACTGATTACACATCTTTCAGCGTATGATGTATTAACCCTTAGGCTGCTAAGTGCGACTCACTAACCTTTTTGCGGATAGTATAGATCAAGATCAGACTGCACAGAACGTGCAGTCTGATCTTGGATCTATACTGTCCGATAGGGAGATATTTCTTTTTCCAAAAAAGAATAAGTTTGACATTGAATTATTCGGGTTTTACCACCGGTTTGAAATTTCATTTCAATGTTTTAGCCGGATAAGGGTTAAATTGTTTTCACAGCCCCTCTTCCTCTCCTTCCAGCCATGGCACTCCCATTTTACACAGTCACTAACATGTTTCTTCTTGGTGAGTTTCTACAGACTAGAATCAGTCTGTTAACCCTTGACCAAACAATCCTGTGGGGCTTCGAAAATATAGTTGGAGAAACTGCATGTATTCAGCATGTTCTCTTTTTTCCAGAGCGTTTTTCACCCATTTGACAGATTTTCAAAATTTTGTCAAATAGAACATTTTCATCGAGGATAAAAAACTCTGAAACTGTAACACAAATAAGCTCACTTACTGTTATATTCTCCATATCTGAATCAACGGACCAGGGAAAAAGTCTTTGCAGAGAGTGCAGATTCAGACCAGACTGCTCAGAACATGCAGTCAGATCGTGGATCTGTCATGCTAGTTTTCCGAGTTCTTCTACTCAAGACAGCAATGGTCCTGCAATATTTATGCTGCTTTTCCAAGCTTAACATGTCTATTTTAACAATTTAGCGCTCTAAGCGTGCAAATGTCCGCAACATGTATGTCTGATCAGCCATTCCATATTGGTCGATTCTCATCCTTTCCACATTTCAGATAAAGAGATCAAGGCTACCGCAGTTATGCTCTTGCTGATTAGAATGACTCAAATACAATTACTTGTGTTGGCTATGAACAAGTAAAGTCGCTTTTGAAGACAATAAAATATAAAGATCAGACTGTCATTTAGACGCAATGCAATTCAATATCACAGACGTTCATATCTTAGATCTAATTGTCGGTTTATTTGGGATGTATATGGGAAAAAAAAAACGACATGAAATTGTAGCCTAATGTTTGATATTGTTTTCCTGACTATAAAAGGCTAGTCGATTAATTGAGTGTTTTAACTCTTAACCAAATTATCCTTTGTTAATGGCCATGAGAAAGAAGTTGAAAACATTGTGAGAAAAGGTGAAAATGCAGGTTACCATTTTCTCCTTTTCCCATGTTTTTTACCTTTTCAATGATTCAAATCATCATTTGGTCTACGTTTAATTCGTCATGTGCAGATGCTTTTGATTTGGACAAGTCTAAAATTTTATCATTTGGTAAAGAGTTGACGGTTAGGGAGCTATTGGGTATCTACATTCTTTGAAAGTATAATGTAGGAGAAATTTGCCAGCAGACGTTTGCACTGGACGATTTGGCCTGCTAAAAAATAGGTAGGAAAGTTTGTCAAGATGAAGACGATGTCTTGTTAAAAATGGAAAAATGAAAGGCCCACAAGCAGCCAAAAATAAACAATTCCAAAATATAACGCAGGCATACTGTATTTTATACGGCTTTTATATGTTACAATACAGTTACCAAAGTTGCCAAAGTTAAAGAAAAGAATATATGTATTTTTTCACTCTTTTAAAGGGTTGGTAGGTACTGCTGATCATGATGAGTGATATCTAAAACTTGATAATGGGTATTGCTGATCAGAATTGTCACATATCTTTTACGTTCTATTGCTGTCGGCTGGCAAACATAGCCTATATTTCAACCAATTGTTAAACTACTAATTTGTAAAAGACAGTTTAAAAAAGTGGGATCCTACGTGGCTCATTTGTAATTTCAAATCACTGTAATTATTCAGTGTCGACCGATTACAGTGCTTACAGCACTTTGATTAGACTTTTGGGAGCATTGTAATCGACCGATAGCATTTTACTGCACGCCCAAGGCCTCCCATGAAAAGGAATACTAATAACATCATCTATTCTTCAACTTATTACTGACAAAATTCACACAGACAAAATTATAACAAGACATAATGTTGATGACTGCAGTCATGATTCATTGGTCATGCCAACATGAAAGCCAGGCAATACCCGCCAGACAAAACAACCGCCGTCCGGTGCCTCGATACCCTGACGATAATTTATACGAGTATGTATCGGGCGGTGCCTTTCCGAGCGCTTCATGTGGCCTGAAAGGTATCGGCGCGGTGGCCATTAGGACTAGCCGATTTTTTGAAAATGAGATTCTCGTACGGCCACCATCCGATCGAAGCAAGCGTCTTCTAGGCGCCGGGTCAGGCCGGGTAGCTCAGTGGAAACTAGCGTATCCTGGAGGTTGCGAGTTCGATACCTGGTTGAGGCAAACTTTCTTTCCGGCGATTTTTTGCCTCTCACCTCTGATGCATGTGAGAAAAGTAGTCTGTGACTTGGAAAGAAAGCTGTGTCAGTACTGGTGTGAGAAAGCCAGGAAGCACAAGTGTTGGTGCACTGACCGCCATGATGTGACCCAAGCTGTTACAACGGCGTTAAACTGCAATACAAACGAAATCCAGGTGCCGGACGGAGATCGAATGGTGCTCGGCCAACGTGCTTTAATCATTATTCAATGACCCTCCCCTCGGTAACATTCACCCAAACCTCCCCCCCCCCCCCCCCCCCCCCCCCCCGCGTAATAAAGGTGCGGTCGCCGTGAAGTTTAAAATGGTACCTAAACCTTCGACGAGTGCTGTCCCGTGACGACCAAATTTGCAGCTGTCAAAGCTCGATTTCAGAACATTTCGTTGTACGATTCTGGGGATTCGGCTTACATTTCAGTGCAAGCTTTATGATTGATTGATTGATTGATTTTGGCGCAGCTTTCAACATCTCACGGCGACAGCTCCCCTGTTCATGTTCGTCCTGGGTTTCACGAGTTCTTGCAGCCAATTTTCTATTCAATGAACGAGAGCAATCAAATAAGCCAAGGTAAACAATGGTTTCCCCTCCCCTCCCTAAATCTGGCTATCTTGATGTTTCATTAGTGAAAATTTACATTTCGGGACTGTTTTGTGTGCTTGCGTTCGTGCGTGTGTGCGTTATCTACACTAATTCTTCATTGAGCTACATTCTGGTATTTAGGCTTTTAAAATTACATTTTATTACATTTTGTTTTTGCCGTTTCCACATTCCGTTATGTTTCATTGGTGAAAATTTACATTTCGGGTCTGTTTCGCGTGCGTGTGTGCATGCTCGCGCGCGTGCAAGTGCGCGTATGAGTTTTGTCTACATTCATTTACTTGTATTCCGGTACTTAGCCGTTTAAAATTATATTTTGTTACATTTTGTTGTCGCCGTTTCCATATTCCGTAACATTCCGTGAATTTGGCTCCTACATTCCGTAACATTTTCTAAATGTTCCATTGATGAAAGTTTACATTTTGGGTATGTTTTGTAAACGTGCGTGCGGTCGCGCGTGGGCGCGCGTGTGTGTGTTAGCTTCATTTATTCTTTATTTAACTACATTCCGGTATTTAGACTTTTGAAATTACATTTTATAACATTTCGTTGTTGCCGTTTCCACATTCTGTAACATTCCGTCAATAAGGCATCTACATTCCGTAAGATTTTCTAAATCTGGCTCTTGCAATGGGTTTGTTTTGTGAGCGTGTGTGCGTGCGTGTGCATATTTTGTCCACATCTCTTCTTCATTTAGCTACATTCCAGTATTTAAGCTTTTAAAATTACATTTCTTAACATTCCGTTGTTTCTGCTTCTACATTCCGTGAGATTCTGTGAATTAGGCACTTACATTCCGTAACATTTTGTAACATTTTGTTACATTCCGTGAATTAGGCACCTACATTCCTTAACATTTCGGTAATTAGTATTAGTATACCCGTACCCGAGAGTTATCTACCGTAAACTAAAGTGAAAGTGTCAACAGCGAAAACCTGGTAATTTAGACGTTTGTCTTGAAAGAAATGAAAGTGTGATTATTTGCATACATTTGTCGGTCAAAACTATTTCAAGAGCTACGGTGAACATACATCATGAATGATTACCATTCATCCTAAAATATGTGCTTCACTGCATTTAGTTTATTGAGGGGTGTATACGGTCCCTAGTTTATTCGAAACCGAAAGTGAACAATTTTACTGCAAGTTAAAGTCGAACCCGGGACAGGAGAACTTTCTCAATTATCAAGGGTACAACTTAACACGTATCTGATATTTTTCTGTAGACCTGTTAGACTGGTCGTTCGAGAAACAAATTCACTTGTCTTAATGGAATGAAGAGTTTATTTTTTCATGGAGATATCCAGTATATAAAAAAAAATCACACTGTATGGAACCGGGAAGTGAAGCGGTTTCTTACAACAGTGTGTTAGTTTATTTTGGTTTCATACCTCCTTGGAAACAACAACATCAAAAATCTCATTCCTTATAATTCAATATCAACAAATACACACATAAATGATACTGACTGCATTTTTTTTTTTGTAAATCCAGTGTTGCAGTTTCTAATGCCCATTTCATTGGTATTTCATAGTGCGGGAACAGGGCCTCATCATCATAGTATGGAACATTGCAGATTTATCAATCTATTTTTAGAAGTTTAGTATACTGGGACTAAGTTTAGATTTATAAGTCATACTCGGCAAACTCACAATGAGTTTTAAGTCTGTTCTTATATTCTTGAATTTTTTTTTTTTTCAATTTATGATATTCAAAGAAAATAAACTTGGCTTGCAGTTTAACTTCAGACTTATATAAAATTTGAACTAAAAACATGAAATCTGATGCTAAACTGGCAGTCTGTTAGTCTTCCTAGTCTATTGGATGGTTAACTCTTTACCAAACGACAAACTTTTAGACTTGTCCAATTGAAAGCATTTGCAGACGACAAAATAAATGTGACTCAAAAATTGAAATTTGTTTTTGGAAGGGTAGAAAACATTGTGGGAAAAGGAGCAAATGCTGGTTACCAGCATTTTCTCCTTTTTCCACAATGTTTTCAAAAGGCTCTTTTCTCAGGGTTGATATAAGTCGGGATTGTGTGGTAAAGGGTTAAGGGAGATACAACGGGTACCAGTTTAATTTCATACACATGTTTGTTTATATTGGTTTGACAGCAGAAGTAGCTCCATCACTGCATGATTTTTTTTTCATGGAGCTATGTAGAACAATTGTCAGCCAACCAGAGCTCGCCAGTATTGATGGAAACAACTAATATTGAATTGATAAGCCATAGATACTGCACTTATCCATTTCTCGGAAAACATTTTAAAATAAGCCCCTATGGGCAACATCTTTGGAAAACAACAAGAGGAAAAGAGCAGTTACTTGCAACAAGCACAAGTCTGATTTATAAGACCTGGCATTATGTTATTTTCTGATGTTTTTTTGTCAGATATGGAAAGGCAGGTATAGAAAATGCAAAGTTAAGTAAGATGGATAATCAATTCTTACTGATGTTACCAAACAATCCTCAGTTTCAGGAGACTGTTAAAACTTTGTGAGGAAAGGAGGAAATATTGATAATTAGCATTTTCCCAAAATCTGTTTTCTACCCTTGCAAAGAAATATCACATCATTTAAGACATCTAGTTTGTCACCTGCATAATTATGCTTTGAATCTAGTCAAGTCTAAAATGAGCCATGCTCTGTAAAAAAGGGACTTAATGCATCTGCCAAAAGTATCGACCCATGTTAAAGGACTGGTCTACCTCATGATTCGGTTGGTTGTTAGACGAAATGGACTTTATGGATCCATGATCTTGTGATGAATTGCTTGGTATCGTGTATCACAGAGACACATTAAGCCCCCTTTTGTCAGAGCATGGCTCAAATATTTTTGTCTTGTTAAAAGTATATGATCTGAGATTCCACAGCACTTACAAGTGTGAATTTTGTAATGGATCCATCATGAAATATTCTTTGCAGGAGTTTTCAAACAATGTATAGAATATACTCGAGTACACTCGATGAGAGGAGGGATTGTGACGACGATGTCCTTGAACGGGAGGATGATGATGAGCGATTAGACAGATATGTTGGTGAAACAACAGAAATATTCAGGAGCAAATCCCTCAATGATCTCAAACCATTTTACAATGGCACATCGTTGGATTCTCGAATGGCAGAAATACGGAAGTCAATATACCACATTCGCCTCCACTGGGAAGAGTTTGATGACTTTTTGTGCAAACTGAAAGATCTCCTTCTGGAAACAGGGGCAATAAATTTTAAAAACAAGACTACAAAGGAACATGCTGAGAGACTCTTTACTGTAAAACGGGATTGGCTAAAAGGTGGTGATGCTGAGGCAGCAGAAGTGACATATGAGGCTGTTCAACTGTATACTTCAAAAGAAGGTTATGATGCTATTTATAGCCTGGCAAACAAAATCTTCAGACAGGAGGGTTCTATTGCATCAGTTGACTTAATTCGCAGCGTCGTGTTCTTGGTAGAGCTGATAAATATTGATTTGTACAACTATTGCCTTGCTCATCCAGAGAGAAAGAATTTTGAAGGTGTGGTATATAGAGGACTGACACTGACTGAAGAGGACATTGAAGCATTTCGATCTCTGAGAAACTGTCCAATAGGCAAGAGGAATATTGCTGTACCGTTAGGTGAGGACTATGTCTGTACTATGATGGGAGTTTTTGTTTTTAGCTCACCTGAGCACAACGTGCTCAAGGGGAGCTTTTAGGGTCACCCAGTGTCCGTCGTCCGTCAGTCGTCGTGCGTCGTCAACAATTCTTTAAACATCAACTCCTCCTAAACCGCTGGGCCAATTTGGACCAAACTTGGCTGGAATGTTCCTTGGGAGGTCCTCTTTAAAAATTGTTCGCAGAATTTGATTCCGTCAAAAACTCTGGTTGCCATGGCAACAAAATGGAATTTTTTAGGAAATTCTTTAAAAATTCTTCTTCTCTGAAACCGCTGGCCAGATTTTAAAATAATTTCACAGAGATGTTCCTTGGGTGACCCTTTTCAAAAAGTGTTTGCGAAATTTTGATCCGTCAAGAAACATGGCTCTGGTGAATGGGGGCTACTTGCACTATACAGAAATGAAGAAATTATTCTTATTCAAAACAAATTTCAATTTTTGAGTTACCTTTATCTTGTCGTCTGAAAGTGCTTTCAATTTGGACCAATCTAAAATTTTGTCGTTTGGTTAAAGAGTTAAAAGTCTTTTTCTCACAAGCTGTTGAGCTGATTTTGAAATAATGGAATTCACTGGAATACTATTTTTTTCTCATCAGCAAAGATGGGTAGGGGGGCTTATTATATCCCGGTAAAAGGAATATTTTCAGGGCTATACTGGGATGAGCCTGTTTGTCCATTTGTCTGTCTGTGTGTACATGTGCTTGTCTGTGTACAAATAATTGCCTGTTTCTTTCAAACTGCTGGTGGGGGTATTAAGTCACTTTCAGAGACAGTTTTAATTTCCATTATTTTGATATAAATCATGATTGTTTATTTCCTGTCAGATGTGGTGAAATGTCTCAGAGGAAAATAGATCCAATGAATGCAACAAGTTATTCCTGTCTGATCTTCAATTGGCCAAGATTTTTGTGTACCATTTGTGCACATTCACGAATTAAAGTTTTAACCCATATTTGCTCTTCAGAAAGTAATTTTCAGAAGAAGATTATGTATTTTGAAAGTAAGGGCTATTGCAGGCGTCAGCCAGTACCAGGTAAGTGCCTGGTGAAACTTGCAAATTTCCATGAAAAGCTGTATTCTTAATGTAAATGGTCTCTACATATTCCAAGGGATGATAGAAATTGTTTCTGTTGGAATATATTCACTTTACTTTCACCAGTTATGAATAGGGTCTCTTTCTTGGTTTTAACCGCCTAGTTGAAAGGTGGAATTGTTTGAAAAAAGTTGAAAAATGTACTGGCATTACAATAGAAGTGGTATTGTATTCTGCTATCAGGTTTGCAGAATTTCATTTATCAGAAGGAAAAAGTAAAACTTATTCAGGTGAGCGCTTCAGGGCCATTTTGGCCCTCTTGTTTTTTTTTTACATTTTACCTTTTCACCCGTTGACAAAACTTTAGACCAGCTCAAACATATTTGAACCAAAAAACTAAAAGTGGCTCAACTGACAGGATCGCTGTCTGAAAAGGTAGAAAACACCATGAGAAAAGGAGAAAATAGTGGTTACCAGCATTTTCACTTTCTCTCATAATGTTGTCAAAAGGCTTCTTTTTCAGGGATATCAAAAGTCGGGATTGTGTGCTTAAGAGTTAATCCTCTACCTCTCTATTCAGAGTTTTAATGACCCTAAAGAAGACATTCAAAAACATTGTGGAAAAGGGAGAAAATGTTACTAATTAGCATTTTTCCCTTTTTTCTCAAAATATTTCTTACCCTTCAAAAATCAAACTTCAGTATTTCAATGTCATTTACTTTGTCATCTACAAATGCTTTCAATTTGGAGAAGTATAAAGTTTTTTCGTTTGGTAAAAAATTAACCACATGACAAAATCTTTGACTGGTCCAAATTGAAAGCATTTGCAAACAACTATTCAAATGTGGCTCAAATGATGGAATTTGTCTTCGACAGTGTAAAAACATCGTGGAAAAAAGGAGAAAATGCTGGTTACCAGCATTTTCTCCTTTTTCCACCATGTTTTCAAAAGGCTTCTTCATCAGCGTCATTAAAACACAGGATTGTGTGGCAAAGGGCTAATTAACATAACGTGTATCCATCTTACCCTTTACCAGGTAATGCCTGTTTTCACAACCCTAAGAATGAAGGCTTTTGAAAACAATGAGGCTCTAGAAAACATGGGAAAAGAAGAAAATACTGGCTTCCAGCATTTTCTCCTTTGTCTACATTGTTTTGTGCCCTTTCTGGTACAAGTTAACCCTTTACCACACAATCCTGACTTTTAACGACCCTGATTGAGAAGGCTTTTGAAAACATTGTGGGAAAAGGAGAAAATGCTGGTAACCGGTATTTTCTCCTTTTTCCCACAATGTTTTCTTCCAAATCGAAGGCAGAAATCATCATTTTAGCAACATTTAACCCTTTATTACCACACAGTGCCGCCTTTTGACACCCCTGGGAAAGAAGCCTTTTGAAAACATTGTAGGAAAAGGAGAAAATGCTGGTAACCAGCATTTTCTCCTTTTCCCACAATATTTTCCACCCTATCAAAGAAAATTTGCACCATTTGAGCCACACTGAAATTCTTGTCTGCAAATGCTTTCAATTTGGACAAAGCAAAAATGTTGTTGTCTAGTAAAGGGTTAATTTGTTGTCTGCAAATGCTTTGAATTTGGTCCAGTCCAAAAATTTGTAGTTTGGTAAATAGTTAAATTATTTGATTTACATTTATCTTCCTTGTCTGCCAATGCTTTCAGTTTGGGCAAGTCTATAGTTAGTGTTCTGGTAGAGGGCCAATCAGTATTTCATATCATGTACATGTGTTTAACACTTTGGCAATTAGTCCCATGTTTTCACCTAAAGAATAAATACTTTTGAAAACATTGTAGGAAAGAGAGAAAATACAACAATGTTTACTGCAATAATCAAGTTAAATTTTAGTTTGTGGTCTGTAAATTCTTTAAATATGGACAAGTAAAAAATTTTGTTCTCTGGTAAAGATTTTAAACATATTTGAAAATTTAAGACTTTCCTATTAGACTTTTGAAAACTTTGTGGGAAAAGAAGAAAATGCTGGGAAACAGCATTTTCTCCTTTTCACACAATGTTTTTTAACCATACAGAAACAAATCCAGTCATCTGAGGCACATTTGTCGTCTGCAAATGCTTTCAACTTGGACAAGAGATGTTTATTGTCTCGAATTTGTCATCTGCAAATGCTTTTTACTTGGACAGATGTTCATTGTCTCAAAAAATAGATCACTGCTTGAATGAAGCACGTAACGTAACATCTGTGATCTGTATTTCAGGGTTGTTTTCGTCAAGTTCGAACATAAAAGTTGCTAAGAAATTCATAAAGCAACAACTGAAGCAACAGAAGTCAAACAGTACCATGATGAAACCTCTGTTGCTGAAGATCCATGTCATTGGGTTAAAACAGGACTACATCGACCATTATAGATCAACATTCCCAACCTCTGTCTTGACAACAATCTGTGCAGTAGACATTCAAGAGCTGTCACGCCACCAGGGAGAACGTGAGGTGTTACTGCGTGGACCTTTCCTCTTAATTCTAGATATGTATGAGGAGGAAAACTACCTCGATGACAGACCATGTGACATCCTGGAGGCAGTAATGTTAAATGCTAACAGAGATCATATTTCAACATCATTTCTTGGGGAACAGGATGGTAAAGCACGAGAGATGTTCGGATGTATGGTTGCAGTAACCAGAAGTGAATATGCTGCAAAATATTGTACAGAGAAAGGACTACTTCATGATGCAGAGGAGTACAACAAGATATTGGCTGAAAATAGGCTGAAGTTGCAACAATTGATGGCTTCAGACTGAAGCATGTTGTGTGCCACATTACAAAGTATTTTGTGATGAAAACTGGAAATGCATTTGTACTCAAGCATAACTAGTTTTACAGCTAAACTCCAAACATATTGTACTGTACTCAAGCATAACTAGTTTTACAGCTAAACTCCAAACATATTGTACTGTACTCAAGCATAACTAGTTTTACAGCTAAACTCCAAACATATTGTACTGTATTCAAGCAATACTGTGATTCAGATAGGGTTATTTTATACATTTTTTAAGACTTTAATTTTGTGCACTGTCTCTAGGTAGATATTTAATGCATTGTTCTCTCTTTTTTTAGTGCATTTAAAATAGTTCCTTTTACCATATATACATTTATGCACTTTTGTAAATTTGAATAAAGGATTTATATTCCTAATAAATATTTAAAAAAAAAAAAAGATATTCCTTTAGCTTATGTGTCTCCTTAAGAACTGAAGGATAACTTATCTGATCACCTTGGAAACCAAAATTGCAGAAGACAGCTTTGAAAACATTTTTGTAAACTTGGATAATCAACCATGTGATGGCTTCAGAATCATTGTTTTAGTTCCATGTTTTAATAACTCTGGAGGAGATTGGAAAACATTGTTAGAATAGGGGAAAATGCTGGTGGCTAGTACCAGTATTTTCTCCTATACCAACAATGTTTTCTTACCATTTCAAATACAGATGCATGTATTATTATTTCAACTACATTAATTTTGTCATCTGCGAATGCTCCCAGTATGGAAGAAAATGTATTGTGGGCTGCCAAAGAGGTAATAGTAACAAGTTGCAAAAGGAAAAAGTTCCTCATTGTCATTTCTCCTTCCGTTCTGTTTCAAAAGTGGATGGAGCAACCAGCCTGTTAAACAAAAGATTTTCAGTGCCTATCTGCCTGGTTCATAAAATTAAGGTGTTCTTAACTCTGTACCACACGACAAAATGTTAGGCTTGTCTAAATTGAAAGCAACCGCAGACGACAACTCAAACATGGCTCAATTGATTTAGATATAATTTGACTCTGAAAGAGTAGAAAACACTGAAAGAGTAGAAAACATTGTGGAAAAAGGAGAAAATACTGATTACCAGCATTTTTTCTTTTTCCCACAATGCTTTCAAAAGGCCTTCTCGTTTAGGGTCATTAAAACTCGAAAGTGTGTGGTTAACAACTCATTACCAAATGACAAAATTTTAGACTGGTCCAAATTGAAAGCATTTGCAGATGACAAATTAAAGTTGGCCTAAATGAGGATAGAGTAGAAAACATTGTGGGAAAAGGAGAAAATGCTGGTTACCAGCATTTTCTCCTTTTCCCACAATGTTTTCAAAAGGCTTCTTCCTCGTTAAAACTCTGTGACCCCTGGGTCGGGAAAAGTTAGGATTGTGTGGTAAAGAGTTATGGGTCAAGCATTTACACAACAACAAAATTTTAGGCTTCTCAAAATTGAAAGCATTTTCAGACTACAAAATAAAGGTGGCTCACACTGTGGGTGTTGCCTTTAACTCTTTACCAAACGACAAAATTTTGGACAGGACCAAATTGAAAGTATCTGCAGATGACAAATTAAATGTGGCCAAAAAACTGGGGTTTGTTTTTGGAAGGGTAGAAAACGTTGTGGGAATAGGAGAAAATGCTGGTAACCAGCATTTTCTCCTTTTCCCACAATGTTTTCAAAAGGCTTCTTCTTCAGGGTCGTTAAAAGTCGGGATTGTGTGGTAGAGGGTTAAAAAGAAAGAAAACATTGTGGGAAACATGAGATTACCAGCATTTTCTCTTTTTCCCACAATGTTTTCAAAATCTTTCTTCCCAAGGTTCTATAAAAACACAAGATTGGTTGGTAAAGGTTTATCCCCTAAAAAGCCTTTCACTGCTAGAGTTGCCTTTGCAGCCAGTGTAGACCAAGATCAGACTGCACAAAATGTGCAGTCTGATCTTTGATCCATTCTGTCTGCTTTGCTTATACACTACAGACAAAAGGAAGCCATGAATTTGCAATCACCTTGGTCTTCTTCTAGAATGAAAATGTCCATTGGGTTTTTTCAGCACTTACCTCCTAACCAAACGACAAAATTTTGGACTGGTCCGAATTGAAAACATTTGCAGACGACAATATAGACGTGACTGAAAAATTGAAATTTGTTTTGGGAAGGGTAGAAAACCTTGTGAGAAAAGGAGAAAATGCTGGTTACCAGCATTAGAACATTTTCTCCTTTTCCCACAGGGTTTTCAAAAGGCTTCTTTTACGTTAACAGTCAGGATTGTGTGTAAACTCTACCACACAACCCCGACTTTAACGACCCTGACAGAGCAGCCTACTGAAAACACTGTGGGAAAAGAAGAAAATGCTGGCAACCAGCATTTTCTCCTTTTCCCACATTGTTTTCTACCCTTTCTATGACAGAAATCATCATTTTACCAACATATAATTTGTCGTCTGCAAATGCTTTTAATTTGGTTAAGTCCAAATTTTTTTTGTTTGGTAAAGAATTAAAGGGTTAACTCATATGTTGACCTAGCCTTTCAAAATGGATGACACTTCAATAGACAAGCACTTTGCATAATGCCCAACTTTATCTTCATCGGCTGTAACAGTTCATAAGATGGTATCATTTTAGACCTGTCCATATTGAAGGCATTTGCTGACAACATTCTAAAAGTGTCTGAGCCGAAGGAATTTGTCTGAATTAAGGGACATTGAGGTAAATGAAGAAAATGCTTGTTATCAGCATTTTCTCTTTTCCTCAAGTATCCAAAAGTCTCCTTCCCTGGCGTTTGTGAAAACATGGGAGATGTTTGAAATAAACTGTCTGTTTGGTAAACATGACATTGTTTGGTAAGCGTAATAAAATAGATATTAAATCCCTCCCTTAATTCCAGTTTTAGGTTACTTTATTTTTTGCCCAAAACTCCCACACACGATCGAAAATTTACCACACAATCCCAAGTTTTAACGACTTTGGGGAGGAAGGCTTTTGAAAACATTGTGGGAAAAGGAGAAAATGCTGGTAACCAGCATTTTCTCCTTTTCCCACAATGTTTTCAACCCCTTCCAAAACAAATTTCAATTTTTGAGCCACACTTATTTTGTCGTCTGCAAATGCTTTGAATTTGGAGTAGTATACAATTTTGTCGCTTGGTAAAGAGTTAAATTACTCTTTAGAACAGTGTCTACAGATCATAGAATAGATAAAACATGCAGTGTGATCTTTGATCTACACCGACCACTGCTTCGTTACATATTCTGGCCAAATCAACCCTGAAAAAGAAATATTTGGGCTGTTCTTCAACCGCATAGCCATATGAGACGACAAAATTTTAGACATGCTTGCCATGCAAATTTGAAAGCCGCTGCAAACTACAAATTCGTAAGTGATACAGTGATAAAAATGAACTGAATTTCTTTGACAAAGTAAAAAAAAAAAAATATTGCAGGGAAAAGGAGAAAATGCTGGTTACCAGTATTTTCTCCTTTTCCCTCAATGTTTTAAAAAGCCTTCTCCTGCAGGGTCGTTAAAACTCGGGGTTGTGCGGCAACAGGTTAATTCAACGGGTATGTATCAGCTTGGTATTTCAAGAGGCAGGTAACTGTTCTTATGATTATTACAGAAAATCTTGCCCATGTATGGTTATTTATAAATGTATCAGTGTGACTGTACTTTATTTGCCCATTATTTTCCCAGTATCTGCGACTCCATTTTGCGTGTCGTAAAGTACATGGGAAGTTATCCCGGATAGCTTGTCAATACGTACTTTACAGAGTTAATGTTCTTGACGCTGTGTATTACAATCACCTATCCCTCTGCAACGACAAATAGCTTTTAAAAAGTGGTAGGGCGTGTGACTTGTAAGCGACAAATCTCAGGACACTTGGGTGGTTCGAGCCCTATGGCTGGTCATTGCAAATACTTGTAGTCTTTCGGGTCAGACTTTAACCCATATCCACACAATGCTGAATTTTAACACCCCTTGGAAATAAGATTGTTGAAAACATTGTGAGAAAAGGAGAAAATGCTGGTAACAGCATTTTCTCCTTTTCCCACAATGTTTTCTAACCCTTCAGAAACAAATCCAATTAATTTAGCCACATTTAATTTGCCGTATGCAAATGCTTTGATTTTGGACCAGTCTAAAGTTTTGTCGTGTAGTAAAGAGTTAAAACCGAGTTCTCGTGACGGTATCACGGTGCTGTATATCGGGCACATTAAAGGCCCACTGGTGGCCAAAAGTAAAAAGTTCGAGAGTCAGTATGTTGACAACTTGAATTCATACTAGTTGAAATTATGGATAGTATAATGAGTCCGACAATATGCTAAAGGACGACCTGTCAAGGTTCCGATCGGTGGCAGAAAAATGTGTTAAAAAACTAGGACAAAAGTTGGCAACTTGTTCTAGTTTTATGACATATTTTTCTGCCGTGGACTTGAACTTTGACAGATACCATTTTAATACATTATCAGACTTATAATAATATCCATACTTTTAAATGGTATGAATTAAATTTTTCTGCAATTTGACCGAATTGTTTACATTTGGCAGCCAGTGTACCTTTAAGGAACTAGGCGTAACTTAGGATGAATTTCGTTCTGTATCTCGCACTATCCTCCTTAAGGTAATTAACAGCTTTCCTGTGGCGGCGATACTCGTAGATAAACTGAAATCGACTAATCATCTGCAGTGAAATCTATCACATTTCGGTCTCTTTCGTACAGACATTACAAACACAATCAACTAAAGCTCAGTAAGGTTCAGTTCAAGCTTAGCCTTTTCCTACTAAATAAGTAAAATTAAATGTTCAAGTCGATAGTAAAAACCCGAATAATGCCACTACAAACTTATTTTTGGAGAAAAATATCTCTTTATCAGACAGTGTAGATCTAAGATCAGACTGCACGTTCTGTGGAGTCTGATCTTAATCTACACTGTCAGTGTCAGTGAGTTGCGCTTAGCAGCCTAAAGGTTAATGGGCTTGATTAAACAGGCGGACGGTATAGATCCAAGATCAGACTCTGCACTCTGATTTTGATCTATGCCGACCGCGAAAGCCTCATGTTATATCCAGATTGATCTTTATCCACTTATTTAATAAATATCCAACAGAGCTAAATATCAAGGGTTGATACTGATTCTCACCTTGCCCAGGGGCGTAACCAGGGGTTCAGAATTATTATGCACTCCGAAACGAGGGTGCTATTTCACCTTTAGGCGGCTCAAGCGCGACCGCGGCAGTGCGCTTTTACCGATGGTGTAACGCGCAGTCTGATCTTCATCTACACTTTTGAAAAGAAATAGGATGAAATCGCAATATTTGGCTTTTAACTACAGGTTGGAAAGTTTCATTTTTTATTGCAGGTTTTAGGCTTAATTTATGAAGATAGAGTCGTTCTGTGAAAGAATACTTCGCTTCTCACCCAAAATCACTAGTAAGGCACATTTTTCATATTTTTGTGTCGCAGCTTTTTTTTTTTTCTACATTTCGCATGCATGCGCGTTATGGACGCTACGCCATTTGTTGCCAATCGATTATCTCAACATGTATTCAAAGATTACCCCATAAAGCGCTGGAACCGACTTAGTTGTTTTTGTGAACCGTGTAGATCAAGATCAGACTGCACAGAATGTGCAGTCTGATCTTGGATCTACAATGTCCGCTAAGTTTTTGCATATTCTGGCCAAAACAACCTTGAAATGACAATATTTCAAATTATATTTTTCTGTTTAAAAAGGTCCATTTCATTAATTCAGCATTCTAAGAGTTCATTGAAAACCAAGGTTGCCGATGACGTTTTGTGCAGTCTGATCTTACTCTACACTGTCCGCAAAAAGTCAGTGGATCGCGCTTAGCAGCCTTTGGGTTAAAAAATGGAGGTTGCGTTTCACTAAATCCTCCCCCCCCCCACCCAGTTACGGGGATGGGGCACTTCGTTGTCAGTTTATGATGATTTTACCACCTTGGCAAGGATATAGACGTACACTGCGAATTCCGTTCAAGAGGCAGTACTACATTATATATGAGCGGTGTTCTGGTAAAAGGGGGATTAATGCATCTCCGTGATGCATTATAATAAGCAAGTCATCACATAAAATCCGTTTTGTCTTACAGCCGGCTGAATCGTGAAGTAGGATGGTCCTTTGACATGTGGAAAATTGACCAATAGCAAAAGGTTTCCATCCATGCCAGCCCCCCCCCCCCCCCCGTTTTTACAGAGCATGAATCATATACATGTATACGTACATTCGGACTATGTATAGGGTCGCTTAGACGACATCACGCGCATAAATAATAACTCATTATCAGACGACTAAATTTTAGACTCGTGCATATTGAAGCATTTGCAGACGACAACTTAATGTGTGACTCACCTGGTTGGGTTCGCCTTTAAAAGGGTAGAAAACTTTCGCGGTGGGGAAAGGAAAAAATGCTGGTTGGAATGTTTCAAAACGTCGTCAACATCAGGGTGGTAAAATACAAGATCACTTATGAAAGGTTAACTCGGAGTGTGTGTATATATGAAAGGTTAACTCGGAATATATATATATATATATATATATATATATATGAGCTGTGCTCTGACAAAAGGGGGCTTAATGCATCTCCGTGATGCATTGTACCCAGCAGGTCATCACATAATTATGGATCCATAATAGCCACTTTTTTGTTAACAACCGACTGAATCATGAGGTAGACCGGTCCTTTGACATACAGAAAATTGACCAATAGCGACAAGTTTCGGTCCAGGTCAGCATGCGCGGACTGCGCAGGGTGACCTGGGCCGATACTGTTCGCGGATGCCCCCTTTTCACAGAGCATGGCTCATATATATCAATCATTTTGCGTCGAGTCGAGAAGCTCGCTTGGTAACGCACCGTGCTTGAAACCCAGGGGTCACAGGTTTGATTCCCGGCTTGACCATATTCTGTCCGAGAATCGGTGATTTCGACAGGATTCATTCGTCATTATTTATAATTATGTAAGAAAGCAGCCAGTTTCTTGGACAGAGTATCTGACAAAGTAGTCACTGGTAAACGAAACACCAGGAACGCATGGAATAGGTGGACTGGGCGCCGCGATAAAACTGAAATGTTTTTTTTTTTCAATGATTTTTAACACCAAGCAATCAAAACTGTCACTTTGACCTGACGATACGTTAGCCGAGAGGATACAGCTCCAGTTGTTCTGATGACTTTTTTTTCTACAAATAGCATCTATTCATCGTGGGACAGAAATGTCTTGAAAACTTTGTTGAATTTTTTCTGCTCTTTACAACTAACCATTTCCCAAACAAGCCCTGGTTTTCACGTGTCTGCAGTACATGTCTTTTGACAACACTGTGGGAAAAGGAGAAATTGCTTGTAACGAGCAATTTCTCCTTTTCCCACAGTGTTTTCTACCCTTTTTGATAACTTTCTGCCATTTTCATCAAATTTAAAATTGTCGTCTGCAAACTCTTTCAATTTGGACCAGTCCAAAATTTGTCGTTTGGGAAAGGGTTAACAACACCGATCATTTGAGCCACATTTCAATTGGCCGTCTCCAAAAAAGCTTTCAACTCGGATATGGCTACAATTTTGACGTCTGGTAAGCCCTTACAAAATAGTCACACTATTTGAACAATATCTAACCTTTATCCTGCTAGATAAAAGAATGAAACCTTCAAACCGATAGTGTAAACCCGAATTTTCCTATTTCAAGTTACATTTTTGGGGAAAAGATTTCTCCATATCGGACAGTGTAGATCCAAGATAAGACTGTACGTTCTGTGGAGTCTGATCTTGATCCACGCTGCCCGGAAAAGGTCAGTGAATCGCGCTTAGCAGCCTAGGGGTTAAGCTGGTCGTCTGTGAATGCTATGATTTTTGGCAAGTCTAGCAGTTTGACATCCTCGTTAACCCAGTTCCGATGTATTCCGTAAACTACATTCATCGCCCTGGGTTAACGAGGGTGGCAGTTTGACATCAGGTAAAGAATTTTTTAGAATTTGCCCGAAGAATTCTGCTAGATTCTATATGAATAGATTTATAACTATCGGTAATAATTTCGTAAAATGACTTTCAAAATCACTGAATTAACCCTTTATCACACTATCCCGACTTTTAACGAGCCTGGTAAAAGGTTTTTGAAAACATTGGGGGAAAAGGAGAAAATGCTTGTAACCAGCATTTTCTCCTTTTCCCACAATGTTTTCTATCCTTTCATAGACGAATTTGGCCATATGGGCAATATTTAATTCATTTTCTGCAAACACTGTCAATTTGGGCCAGTCTACGATGTTGTCGTTTGGTGAATAGTTAATACTTAATGTATGTACTAGCCGCAATCAATGTTCGATCACTGCCCACTGCCATTTGCATAGACAAGAAAAATACAATGTACTATAAATAGCCACGCTATGGTGATCAACCGCAAGCATACAAGTATTATTTCGTGCAGGAAAACGGCTTTCCTATACCTCACACCCTCGAGTTTTTTACGATCATTTGGAGGGAAGCTTTTGAAAATATTTTGGGAAAAGAAATTGCCGGTCACCAGCATGTTCTCCTTTTCTCACAATATCTTGCACCCCTTTGAAAGACAATGTGCACCACTGGAATGCCTTGCAGATTTTGACAGCTCCAAAATTTTGTCGTCTGGTAGAGAGTTAATCACTAAAATGTCGCTTGATGATTTTATTAGAAGCCATTTACTTCTTCGACCTTTTATCTAACCTAACCTAACGATTTTCATTTCATCGAATTTCCATTCCAACGCGCATTTTAGGCCGACCGAATTTTCAATGTTCTGTAAAAATGTATGAACTGAAATATTTCTAGAACGGTTACTTATTGTCTAGGACATGACGATAAAACAAAAAGCAAACTAAATTATAACCCCGAGTGGGCTTATGATACAACTGCCCGCGTAAAAGCACTCATTTACAACGACCAAAGGTCAATAGGCATATTGCGTCAAAATATCATGATGATGTCAGCATACTTACAGCCTTACCAAACTCTTAGGCCCACTGAGCGCGACTCGATTCGCTTTTGCGAACTGTGTAAATCAAGATCAAAATGCACAGGGCGTGTATTCTGATCTTGGATGTAATCTGACTGATAGGATGGGATTTTCTTTTTTTACGGCTTTAACAACGTTGAGATGGCAATAAAATTATTTGCAGTTTTTAAGTAGGCTATTGGTTGGAAATTTTCATTAGTGAACAGTTTAATCCTTTACAATACATCCCGAATTTTAACGTCCTTGGCGGAAAAGGCTTTTGAAAACACCGTGGGAAAAGGAGAAAATGCTCGTAACGGTTTTCTCCTTTCCCCTCGATGTTTTCTACCCTTTCATACATCTTATCATTTGAGCGACATTTACTCGTCGTCTGCTAATGCTTTCAATTTTGGAAGGTTCTATTTTTTTTCATCTGGCTAAGGGTTGAAACATAATCTGCTGCTGACGACTTTTTTGGTTTCATATTACAGTCGAAACTTTGGAAAATATTGTGGTTAACAAGAAAGAAAAGCTTATCCAAAATATTTTTTTTTCTTTTTGGCACAATGTTTCCACAAATACTTTAATAAACATGGATCTCGATTTTCCGCATTTTACCATGGTAGATGTCGTCTGTTTCGACTTTGTTTCTAACATTACCCCTAAGTTGCTCAGTGCGACTCAAGGGCCTTTTGCGGACTGTGTAGATCAAGATCAGACGGTACTGAACTGCACTTTTGAAACAGCCAAATTTGGATTGTTGCTGTAGGTTTGAAATTTCAATTATCTAGCAGGTTAGGGGTAACCGAGTAAATAGTCCGTTATATAACAGCGTTATTTCGATAGCACGAGATGCCCAGTCACGTTTTATACCACGTCGTCTCTCTATAAATATCGAGCACTGTTTGACATTGTTAACATCATAAACAGACGAGAGGCAAGTTGAGTTAGAAGCCGGATTAACAAGTATAATTAACAAGTACGTAAATTTATCAACCTACATATTTTGGGTGTAGCTTGAGTAGAAATTATTTAGGCTTTTTTTTTTCTTTTGTCGGCCTAAAATCATTGAATAAATAAGCGATATCGCTCCTTTGGTACTCTGTTATTAGTTTGGCATCGTTTCTATCTGTCCGTGTACTTGTGTGTCTGTCCATTTTATTTTCTTTTCCATTTCGCTCATATATCTTGTTGATTTAACTCCTCAACAAACACTCCCGTGTTTTCTTGGTAAGATGCAATTTTTAGTAAACATTCTGAGAAAAGGTGAAAATGCTGGACAACAGTATTTTCTCCTTTTCTCAAAATGTTTCCTACCTTTAAATACAGACAAATCATAGTCATAGACCAATACCATCGTTTGAGACACATCCAGTTTGTCGTCTGCAGATGCTTTGAATTTAGAAATTCTAAGATTAATTTTATGATTTGGTGTAAAGTTAATTATGTCAGTCCGTCTTTCTGTTTGGATATTGCTTTTTAGCTCACCTGAGCACAAAGTGCTCAAGGTGAGCTTTTGTGATCGCCCAATGTCCGTCGTGCGTCGTCTGTTGTCCACAATTTCTTTAAACATCTTCTCCTCCTAAACCACTGGGCCGATCTTGATGAAACTTGGCAGGGATGTTCCTCAGGTGAAGCTCTACCAAAGTTGTTCAAGAGATTGAATTCCACCCATAACTCTGGTTGCCATGGCAACCAAAAGGAAAAAAATAGCAAAATCTTTAAAAATCTTCTTCTCTGAAACTAGAAGGCGTAGAGCTTTGATATTTGGTATGTAGCATCTCCTAGTGGACCTTTACCAAGTTTGTTCATATGATGTCCCTGGGGTCAAAACTGGCCCCGCCCCGGGGTTCACAAGTTTCGAACATAGGAACAAAGAAGGAAAACTTTAAAACTCTTCTTCTCTGAAACTGGAAGGCGTGGAGCTTTGATATTTGGCATGTAACATCTCCTAGTGGACCTCTACCAAATTTGTTCATAGGACGCCCCTGGGGTCAAAACTGGCCCCGCCCCGGGGGTCACAAGTTTCGTACATAGGAACAAAGAATGAAAAATTTAAAATTCTTCTTCTCTGAAACTGGAAGGCGTAGAGCTTTGATATTTGGCATGTAGCATCTCCTAGTGGACTTCTACCAAGTTTGTTCATATGATGTCCCTGGGGTCAAAACTGGCCCCGCCCCGGGGGTCACAGGTTTCAAACATAGGAACAAAGAATGAAAACTTTAAAATTCTTCTTCTCTGAAAGTGAAAGGCGTGGAGCTTTGATATTTGGCATGTAGCATCTCCTAGTGGACCTCTACCAAGTTTGTTCATATGATGTCCCTGGGGTCAAAACTGGCCCCGCCCCGGGGGTCACAAATTTCGAACATAGGAACAAAGAATGAAAACTTTAAAATTCTTCTTCTCTGAAACTGGAAGGCGTAGGGCTTTGATATTTGGTATGTAGCATCTCCTAGTGGACCTCTACCAAGTTTTTTCATATGACGCCTCTGGGGTCAAAACTGGCCCCGCCTCGGGGGTCACAAGTTTCAAACATAGGAACAAAGAAGGAAAACTTTAAAATTCTTCTTTTCTGAAACTGGAAGGCGTGGAGCTTTGATATTTGGCATGTAGCATCTCCTAGTGGACTTCTACCAAGTTTGTTCATATGACGCCCCTGGGGTCAAAACTGGCCCCGCCCCGGGGTTCACAAGTTTCAAACATAGGAACAAAGAAGGAAAACTTTAAAATTCTTCTTCTCTGAAACTGGAAGGCGTAGAGCTTTGATATTTGGCATGTAGCATCTCCTAGTGGACCTCTACCAAGTTTGTTCATATGATGCCCCCCGGGTCAAAACTGGCCCCGCCCCGGGGGTCACAAATTTCAAACGTAGGAACAAAGAATGAAAAATTTAAAATTCTTCTTCTCTGAAACTGGAAGGCGTAGAACTTTGATATTTGGTATGTAGCATCTCCTAGTGGACCTCTAACAAATTTGTTCATATGATGCCCCTGGGGTCAAAACTGGCCCCGCCCCGGGGGTCACAAGTTCAAACATAGGAACAAAGAAGGAAAACTTTAAAATTCTGCTTCTCTGAAACTGGAAGGCGTGGAGCTTTGATGTTTGGCATGTAGCATCTCCTAGTGGACCTCTACCAAGTTTGTTCTTATGATGTCCCTGGGGTCAAAACTGGCTCCGCCCCGAGGGTCACAAATTTCAAACATATGAACAAAGAAGGAAAACTTTAAAATTCTTCTTCTCTGAAACTGGAAGGCGTAGAGCTTTGATATTTGGCATCTATCATCTCCTAGCGGACCTCTACCAAGTTTTTTCATACAATGCTCCTTGGGTCAAAACTGGCCCTGCCCCGGGGGCCACAAGTTCTAACATAGGAACAAAGAAGGAAAACTTTAAAATTATTCTTTTCTAAACCTTGAAGGCATAGAGCTTTGTTATTTGGTATGTAGTGAACCTGTTCTAAGTTTGCTAGCCCACCTGAGCACAACATGTTCAGTCAGTTTGAAATTGGGTCACCTGGGGCCATAAACTAGGTCACTAGGTCAAATTAAATAGATACCTTGTGGGCACTGTAGAGGCCACATTTATTGCTCAAATGACCTGAAATTTGGTCAGAATGTTTGTCTTTATAAAATCTCGGATGAGTTTGGATTTAGGTCACCTGGGATCATAAACTAGGTCACTAGTTCAAATTAAAGTAATTCCTTGTGGGCACTCTAGAGGCCACATTTTTGGCTCAAATGACTTGAAAATTGGTCAGAATGTTTGTCTTGATAAAATCTCACATGAGTCCGACTTTGGGTCATGTGGGGTCTTAAATTCGGTCACTAGGTCAAATTAAAGAAATACCTTGTGTGCACTCTAAAGGCTGCATTTATTGTTCAATTGATTTGAAAATTGGTTAAAATGTTTCTCTTGAGGAAATCTATGATGACTTCAAAAGTGTGTCACCTGGGGTCATAATCTAGGTCACTAGGTCAAATTAAAGAAATACTTTGAGGGCACTCTAGAGGCTACATTTCTTGCTCAATTGACTTGAAAACTGGTCAGAATGCTTGTCTTGATCAAATATCAGATGAGTTTGATATTGGATCACCTGGGGTCATAAACTAGGTCATTTGGTCAAATGAAAGAAATACCTTGTAGGCACTCTAGAGGCCACATTTATTGCTCAAATGACCTGAAATTTAGTCAGAATTTTTGTCTTGATAAAATCTCGAATGGGTTTGGATTTGGGTCACCTGGGGTCATAAACTAGGTCACTAGGTCAAACTATAGAAATACCTTGTGGGCACTCTAGAGGCCACATTTTTTGCTCAGTTGACCTGAAATTGGGTAAGAATGTTTGTCTTGATAAAATCTCAAATGGGTTTGGATTTGGGTGACCTGGGATCATAAACTAGGTCACTAGGTCAAATTAAAGAAATACCTTGTGGGCACTCTATAGGCCAAATTTTTTGCTCAATTGAATTGAAATTTGGTCAGAATGTTTGTCTTGATAAAATCTCACGTGAGTCCGAATTTGGGTCAACTTGGATCATAAACTAGGTCATTAGGTCAAATTAAAGAAATACCTTTTGGGCACTCTAGAGGCCACATTTATTGCTCAATTGACTTGAAAATTGTTCAGAATGCTTGTCTTGATAAAATTTCTTGAAAAAATCTAGGATGAGTTTAAAATTGGGTCACCTGGGTCATAATCTTGGTCACAAGGTCAAATTAAAGAAATACCTTGTGGTAACTCTTGAGGCCACATACCTTGCTCGACTGACTTGAAAATTGGTCAGAATGTTTGTCTTGATGAAATATCGGATGAGTTTGAAATTGGGTCACCTGGGGTCATAAACTAGGTCACTTGGTCAAAATAAAGAAATACCTTGTGGGCACTCTAGAGGCCACATTTATTTCTCAATTGATTTAAAAATTGGTTCAAATGTTTGTCTTGATAAACCCTACATGAGTCTGAATTTGGGTCATGTGGCGTTTTAAATTAGGTCACTAGGTCAAATTAAAGAAATACCTTGTGGGCACTTTAGAGGCCACATTTATCGTTCAATTGATTTAAAAATTGCTTAAAATGTTTATCTTTATGAAATCTAGGATGAGTTCAAAATTGGGTCACCTGGGCTCATAATCTAGGTCACTAGGTCAAATTAAAGAAATACCTTTAGGGCACTCTAGAGGTCACATTTCATGCACAATTGACTTGAAAGTTGGTCAGAATGTTTGTCTTGATGAAATATTGGGTGAGTTTGAAACTGGGTCAGCTGGGGTCATAAACTAGGTTACTGGGTCAAATTTAAGAAACACTTTGTGGGCACTCTAGAGGCCACATTTATTGCTCAATTAACTTGAAAACTGTTCAGAATGTTTGTCTGGATAAATTTTTTGATGAGTTCTAAATTGGGTCACGTGGGGTGATAAATTAGGTCACTAGGTCAACTTACGGAAATTCCTTGTGGATGCTCTAGAGGCCACATTTTAAGCTCAATTGACCTGACAATTGGTCAGAAATTGAATTATGCACGTTGAGTGAATTTCGCCTATTGACTCAGGTGAGCGACCCAGGGCCATCATGGCCCTCTTGTTTCTGTTTTGGCTTCTATGTTTGTGTTATTGTCATTCCTGTCTGTCTGTCTGTTTGCATCGTTCTGTTCCATAAGCTGAATACGGTAATAAGCTCCACTGGCCGAAGGCTAGCGGGCTTATGTCATGGCCCTGTGTACGTCGTCCGTCCATGCATCCGTCCGTCCGTCCGCGCATGCGTGCGTTAACTTTTATTTCAAACATCTTCTGTGAAACTGCCCATCGGATTTTAACGAAACTTCACAGAAATGATCCTCTCATGGCCCTCTTCAGAAACTCTTCAAAGAATTTGATTCCTATAAAAACTCTGGTTGCCATGGCAACAAAGCTGAAAAATATTGAAAATCTTTAAAAATCTTCTTGTCCGAAACCATAAGGCCTAGGGTTACCAAATTTGGTGTGTAGCTTCATCTAATGAACCTCTACAAAAACTCTTCAAATTATAGCCCTTTGGTCAAAAATGGCCCCGCCCCAGGGGTCACAAGTTTTGCATAGATTTATATAGTGAAAACTTTAAACATTCTTGTCCTAAACCATATAGCCTAGGGCTACCAAATTCGGCATGTAGCTTCATCTAATGGACTTCTACAAAAACTCATCAAATATTATAGCCCCGGGGTCAAACTTGGCCCCACACCAGGGGTCACAAGTTATACATAAGTTTATATAGTGAAAACTTTAAATATCTCCTTGTCCTAAACCATATGGCCTAGGGCTATCAAATTTGGCATGTAGCTTCATCTAGTAGACCTCTACAAAAACTCATCAAATTATAGCCCTGGGGTCAAATTTTGCCCCGCCCCGAGGGTCAAAAGTTTTACTTAGGTTTATATAGTGAAAACTTTAAATATCTTCTTGTCCTAAACCATATCGCCTTGGGCTACCAAATTTGGCATGTAGCTTCATCTAATGGACTTCTACAAAAACTCATCAACTTATAGCCCCACCTCAGGGGCCACAAGTTTTACATAGACTTCTATGGTGGAAACTTTTAGTCTTCTTGTCTTAAACCATATGGCCTAGGGCTACTAAATTTGGCATGTAGCTTTATCTAATAAACCTTTACAAGAACTCTTCATACTATAGCCCCGAGGTCAAAATTGGCCCTGCCTCATGGGTCAGTGGAGCGATATAGGGCCATCATGGCCCCCTTGTTTTTATTACATCAGTTTATTTGTATGTCTGTTTATCATGTCTGACCTTACACGTCTTTCTTGAAGTTTCCTCTTTCTCTATCACAACTTGTGAAATCAATCTCTCTCTCTCATATTTAACTTTGCAAATTAACCTCCTAGTATTTTCATAGAAAACAATGATGATGTCATCCTATGTTGAAATACTTGAACTTGACGATATTTATTTTGTTATTTCAATACATGACTTACCATTTTTAAAAGGTCATGTCGGACGGGAACGAGGCTGAGCCATTAATAACGGTAATAAAACTGCTTGGAGAGAGAGAGAGAGAGAGAGAGCGAGAGCGAGCGAGCATGTTTGTAATGCGAAAAGAAATCCTCTGCTTGATTTAAGTCTAACTTCTCGCTATGCCTGTAAATAATCCTTAGAATGCCTGTATGCTTTTTAATCAACATGTCTTGGAAACAGAACTCAGCTCTTAGCTGCTATAGAATTAGACATTCTCAGTTACGTGTAGTTGCAAAGAACCAGATATCGCAATTTCAAAGCTTTTTTTTGTCAGGATATGTGGCAAAGAAGCGGACAGTGCATTTCTAAGATCAGACTGCACATTCTGTGCAGTCTGGTTTTCATATACACTCTCCCCATAGGTAACTAAATCCGGCATTACAAGGGTAAAGAAACTGCAATTACAATGTTGCGCTTGTCGGGGTATCGGACCTCGCAGATCTAAGATCGAAAATCAGACTGCGTGCAGTCTAATCTTGACCTACACCGTCCACAATTGTAAGAGGTGAAGCTGTAGATATATGAGCTGTGCTCTGGCAAAAGGGGCTTAATGCATCCCCGTAATACACTATACTAAGCAAGTCATCACATAATTATGGAAACATAAAACCCATTTTGTCTAAAATCCGACTGAAGTCTCTGGTAGAACGGTCCTTTGACATGAAAAAAAAAAAAAGGAGCCATAGCGAAAAGTTTCGGCCCAGGTCAGCCTGCGCAAACTGCAGTTGACCTTGGTCGATGCTTTTCGCAGATGCATTAAGCCCCTTTTTCACAGAGCATTATGTAAATGTAACAAGCTATGGCCTAATTAATCAGAATAACTTTCTCACTAGTCAGTACTCAAGCTAGCGTACATGATTAATTGCGTGCTTTTATTATGTCTTTCACATCTTTATCGTTATGTAGACCCTTTCCAGTTTTTGTATCACAGAAAAGTCGTCTAAGTTAGTATTCTTAAGAGGCAATTGCACATAATTATACCAATGAACCGTTTCTTTGTTTGTATCGGAGTTTAACGTCCTATTAAATAACAGCTTAGGTCATATCACGGCGGTCAGTGCACCTACGCATGTGTTTTCTGGCTTTCTCATACCAGTACTGACAGAACTCTCTTTCCATTGCACTGACTACTCTTCCCACATGAGTCAGAGGTGAGAGGCGAAAAATAGCCGGAAAGAAAGTGTTGCCACAACCGGGTATCGAACTCGCAACCACCGGGTCACGAGTCAGATACGCTTACCACTGAGTTACCCGGGCGGGCTGAACCGTGTCTGTTTTTATGACCACAAGGAAGGCGTTTTGATAAGTTTCAGAAAATACAATCCAAAGAAACTAAGGAGGGGGCGCGCGTGTGTGTGTGAGCCATGATCTGGCAAAAGGGGGTTTAATGCATCTCCGTGATCCATGGTATCAAGAAAGCTATCACATACTTATGGATCCATAATAGCTACGTTTTTTAACAACCGACTGAATCACAATGTAGACTGGCACTTGGACATACAGCAATTTGACCAGTAGCGAAAAGTTTCGGCCCAGGTCAGCCTGCGCGGACTGCGCAGGCTGACCTGGGTCGATACTTTCGCAGATGCATTAAGCCCCCTTTTCACAGAGCATGGCTCATAGATAAAAAAGCTTTACTGAACAAGCCATCGGTATAGATGGAAGGTCAGACTGCATGACCTGTGTGGACAGATCTTGATCTATGTCGACAGTAAAAAGCCTATATTTACGCTGAATCACCAACCATTCCTAAAGAAATTCTTAGTCTTATTCTCCAAGATTTTCTAAATTGGAAAGTAACACAACTTCTGATTGGCTAAACCAAATGGTTTTGGCATTCAGAAGTTGTGTTGCCTTCTAATCAGAAAATTATCGAGAATAAGACTTGCAATGTTCTTGCAATGGTTGGTGATTACGGACCCAGTACCGATGAGAATATTGTTGCAAAACGGGGCGTTGGCTCATAACGAACACGTCCATTTGCAACTGTTTACACTCCATTCAGACATTATTTCACGTAATTTATCCAGTTTTGAAACATGCTTTTCAAATTCGTGTCAGGAGGGAATGATTTAAACCTAGAAATATCTTTAAAAAAAGTTAGACAGCGTTGAATTTGCCCGCAAATTGGCAGGGGCCCTTAAAATAAACATGTCTATATTTTTTACCAATCACAAATTTCTTTTTTGGCACTCGTTACTAGTGCCAAAAAAGTAGGTCAAAAGCCAACACATTCTGCTACGCCGAAAAAAATATGATTGGAAAAGCTTGCCATGTATTCTCGACGACCTCCTTGACTTACGTTTCGCTTGTCAGTATTTCCCCACCTGTCCTGACTATCGCTTCACTTGACATTCTATATTTACGACATCTCACTCATGTAGTCTTTCAGCAGAGCTAACAACTTATTTCTCTTCATGTGCAACTTCTCTTTTTACAATTTGTTTTCATTTCTATTTTATTCATATGCACATACATTACACATACATGTATAACACTTTAATTTCTGTTGGTTATCGATATTAAACATGTATTTGCAGAGCATGGTTTCAGTCATTCCATCCCCACTTTCGTGTAAAATAAACTTGATATTTTTTTTTGAGATCGCCAACAACGTATTTTTTGTTGAGATATTTTCAGTCAACAAAATAATTATATTGAGCCGTGTTCTGGCAAAAGGGGGCTTGATGCATCTCGTAATGCATGATACCAAATGAGTTATCACATAATTAGGGATCCCTAAAATTCATTATGCTTTACAACCAACTGTATCATAAGGTTGACTGGTCCTTTGACATATAGAAAATTGACCAACTACACAGGCTGATCTGGACGATACTTTTCGCAGATGGATTGAGCCCCCTTTCCAAAGAGCATTGTTCGATTTTATATCGTCGTCTGCAAATACTGTCAGCATAGAGAAGTCTGAAGTTTTATCGTCTGGTAAAGAGTTACACATTATTAAGAAGGTATATTAATTATATATTTTAATTTGTTTCGCTTGTAATACTTATTAGCCATACTCTGTGAAAATGAGGTTTAATACATCCCCGTGATGCGTTATACTAAGCAAGTTATCACATATTTATGGATCTATAAAGTTCATTTTGTCCAACAAGCGATTGATTCATCAGCTAGAATGGTCTTTGGACTTGCAGAAAATTTTTACAAAAAACAAAAATTATCGACCATATGGCATATCAGCCTACGCGGACTTAGCAGGCTAAGAAGGGTCGATGCTTTTTGCAAGTGCATTTATAATACAATAATAGTTTATATTATACGTATATAATTAATATTTGTTTTGTTATGCAGAAAACAATGGGTGACCGTCAACCAATCAAGATGGCGGCTATCATATCCGCTTTTGTCCTGTTCATATTCGTTGCTGTAATGAATGCTCTGGCTGGATCGGGAAGCGGAGGAGGTAAATTCTGTCTTTTTTTTTTTTGACAGAAAGTTTGTTTGAATCGAGTTTAACGGCGCTGTTAACACTTCTTCATTCATATCACGGCGTTCTTTCAGCAATACTAGGCTAGGGCTCTCTGCAGCCTCTTACAGAAGGACCTACTCTCGAGACCAGCGCCGCCATCGGAGATCGAACCAGAATTTCGTGTTGACAAATCTGACGCCTGAGCTACTGAGCCATGGGGGACCACATTTCCGTTCGTGTTGTTCCACAGTAAATTCTATACGAATATTTTGTGATGCAAAGTGGGCGTTTGAAAGATTAACTAGTAAACAACAACAAAAAACCCTCACACAATACTGATGGTATTTTTGGCGCATTTGTGTGGCAAGCCTAGTAGATAGTATTGTCCGACTGTCAATGGATTGTATTTTCAGTCGCATTGAAAGAGGTCGAGTATATATGATCTGCGCAGTCCACCCACACCGACATGTGTCGATTGTTGTTTGTAAACTTGCCGTGTGGCAAAGGACCTTTCAGCCTCTGTCATGAATCAGCCAGTTGATAAAATGGATTTTATGGATCCACAATAACGTGATGATTAGCTTGGTACATTGCAACACGCATTAAACACCCTTTTGCCAGAGCACAGCTCATATATATTTGGCATTCATGCAGTGAAGGATAAAAGATCGAAGTAGATATACTGTTCATGACGAAAAATTTTGAATAAATTATGTTTTTTTTTACTGTTATTATAAAAAATATAACAAATCTATCCTTGCCAATCGGTTAAGATATACAGCCAAAAGGTTCGCAGACATTTATAGGATATGCTAAACAATCTACATGTAGCCGATGTATTGAATAAAAGTATTTTATTTCAGGTGTGTTTTCGAACAATACCGGACAGATATCGGACTACTTCAGCTTTCCCGTAACTCCGGCAGGCTGGACTTTCGCCATATGGGGATTCATCTACGCCTGGCAGGCACTTTGGCTGATTTACGGGCTAACGACATTATGCAGGATGAAAGGAGGGACATATTTGTACATGATGCCGGTCTATTCCACTATTATGTACGGATCGTACTGTCTTTCTCATATCTGTAACGTAGCTTGGTTATTTGCCTTTGATGGTAAAAAACTTGCGATTGGTCTACCAATCATAGCTTTGCAATTTACTACTCTTGCCATTGCCCTTTTCTTTGCTTGCAAAAGATTATACCAAGAACTCGGAAATCTAATGAAATCTGGACTGAATGTGGAAATTTGGCTGATAAGAATGCTAATTCAGAACGGAATAGCATTTTATGCTGCTTGGGTGTCTGTGGCTACAGTGCTGAACTTGGGATTGGTGTTGACGTATAAAACCGGAGATGACGTCACTGACATTGGAGTTCAGCCTGACGTTTCTGGTACGGTATTTTTAGCAGTTGTGGCAGCAGCACTCATTGCCTGGTTTGTGTTGGACATTATTTTCTTAGATAATTACACCCGATATGTCTTTAGTCCCTACGTAACTCTCACAGTTGCATCGGCAGGAATTGTTGAGAAAAATTATGACCTTGATACAGCTTACAGAAATTCCGTGTTCAGTGTCATACTTTTATCACTTGCCGCAGTGTTTCTAGTCGCCAAAGTTGTTGTTCTGGTATGGAGACATTTGAAGCAGCCAATACAACCTGCGTCAACAGAATATCAGCCAACGATTTGAATGATATTAATGTCCTTAATTTTGGGAATTTAAAGCCTCAGTGAATTAAGATTATGTAAAGATCTGTTTTAATCATTACCCCAACAGAAGACATTTTACACTTTGGAAAAGAAAGCAATTCCTACTCTTTCCAAAATGTTTCCCATATCATTAAAAGTGTTGTTTTTTTTTTTCAAATGTTTGTCTTTGTACTTGAGCTAGTCATTGTACGTCTAGGAATAGAATGAATGGTCATAAGATTTGTTTACAAATTCACAGTTTAAATCGGAGTGAAATACAACAGCCATGCAGTGGCAAAATGGGGCTTGATGCATCTCCGTGGTACATGATACCAAGCATGTCACGACATTCTTATAGATCCATACAACCCATCTTGTGTAACAACCGACTTATTCATGAGGTACATTGATCTTTGGACATACAGAAAATTGACCTAGAGCGAAAAGTTTAGGCCCAGGTCATGGGTCGATACTTTTCGCAGATGCATTAAGCTCCCTTTTCACAAAGCATGGCTCATATCTAGGTGTTGGACAGTCATTTGCCTTTTTTATACACATATGCTTCAGCTCTTTATGAGATGACAAATTTTAAACTTTTCCCTTTGAAATGATTTGCAGACTTCAAGTTAAATAAGGCTTAAACAATGGGTTTACCTTTGAATAAATAGAAAACATTGTCAGAAAAGTAGAAAGTGCCAGTTGCCAGCATTTTCTTCTTTTCCTGCTATGTTTTTAACTTCAGCCTTATTCCACGGGCCATTAAAATATGGGATCGCTTGTTAAAGGGTTAACTCAGTTGGGTGAATATTGATCACCCCCAACTCCTCCAAAAAGAAAAAATGTAATAATGTCACATTGTTTTGTGTTGAAATTTATGTATTATGACTTTATGTATTAAATACTTTATTGAAATGACTGTAAATACATGTAGATAATGAATAATAAAGAATATGTATGTTCTCTTGTTTTTTTCCCACAAATTTAGCTTTACTATGATGCACATGAAACAAAGCAAATAAAATGGACCACATGTGAATGAAACTTTTCTTTGCCTTTTATCCGAGTTATTATTCACATAAAATACACATAAAGCAATTTCATTACAAAGACCCTTATAACAAGATAACAAACTTTTCAAAACCTTTTATAAGAATAATTATGCACATCATAAAAAAAATAAAGCAATGTTCAAATGAAATCCCAACAGTAAGAAAACAAAAACTTTCTCTGCCTTTCATCCAACTTATTATGTACATGAAATACCCGTAAATACAAAGTAATTTCATAAACCCTTCACCACAAAATCCCCAGTTTTAACAACCTTGAAAGAGAAGGCTTTTGAAAACATTTCTGGAAAAGGAGAAAATGCTGGTTACCAGCATTTTCTCCTTTTTCCACAATGTTTTCTATCCTATCAAGACAAACCATCATTTTAGCAATTGAATTTGTCATCTGCATAAGCTTTCAAATTGGACCAGTCTGAACTTTTTTTGTTTCGTAAAGGGTAATATGGACCCTAACCATTGTAAACAACTTTTCACTGTGGTTTATCTGAATTATTTTGCACATAAAACAAATACAGCAATGTTACAAAATGGACCCATGCCAACCATTTGAAAATTTTTTATTGCTCTTTATCTGAGTTATTACTGTGCATGTGAAAAATGAATAAATATTTGAGCCATGCTCTTTGAAAAAAGGGCTTAATGCACCTGCGAAAAGTATCGACCCAGGTCAGCCTGTGCAGTCCACGCAGGCTGACCTGGGCCGAAACTTTTCCCTATTGGTCAATTTTATGTATGTCAGAGGACCAATCTATCTCATGATTAAGTCGGTTGTTAGACAAAATTGACTTTATAGATCCATGATCGTGTGACGACTTGCTTAGTATGATGCATTAGAAAGATGCACTAAGCCCCTTTTTGCCAGAGCATGGCTCATATATTTGAAGCAATTTCATTAAATGGACCCTAACCAGTGCAAACAAAACTTTTCATTGCTCTTTAGTTGAACTGTTATGCACATCAAACAAATAAAGCATTGTAATAAAGTGAACACCAATAACAAGAGAAAAGAACTTAACAAAAGTGATGGAATAGAATACAATAGGATCAACACCTTTCACATTAAAGTTTTCTATAACTTGACTAAACAATACTGAAATAATGAGATGTAGAAACTTCAAACAAGAGGGCCATGATGGCCCTGGGTCGCTCACCTTAGTAGAGTGCCTTTAAGGTTTTTCTTTAATTTGACCATGTGACCTAGTTTTTGACCGCAGGTGACCCAATTCCAAACCCATATTTCATGAAGACAAGCATTCTGACCAATTTTCAAGTCAAGTGAGCAAAAAATGTGGCCTCGAGTGCCCGAAAGATATTTCTTTAATTTGACCTAGTGATCTAGAGTATGACCCCAGATGACCCAAATTTGAACTGGTCTTTGACTATATCAAAAGAAACATTTTAACCAATTTTCAAATCAAAATGAATAATAAATGTGGCCTCTAGAGCGCCCACTAGCTATTTCTTTAATTTGACCAAGTGACCTAGTTTATGACCCCAGTTGACCCAAATTCAGACTCATGTGAGATTTTACAAAGACAAACATTCTGACCAATTTTCAAGGCAATTAAGCAAAGAATGTGGCCTCTAGAGTGCCCACAAGGTATTTCTTTATTTTGACCTAGTGACCTAGTTTATGGTTCCAGGTGACCCAAATCCAAACTCATCTGGTATTCATCAAGACAAACATTCTGGCCAAATGTCAGGTCATTTGAGCAATAAATGTGGCCTCCAGAGTGCAAACGAGGTATTTCTTTAATTTGACCCAGTGAACTAGTTTATGACCCAAGTTGACCCAAATTAATCTTATGTGAGACTTTATAAAGACAAACTTTCTAACTAATTTTCAAGGCAATTGAGCAAATAATGTGGCCTCGAGAGTGCCAACAAGGTATTTCTTTAATTTGACCTAGTGACCTAGTTTATGACCCAAGATGACCCAATTTTGAACTCAATGAACTTGTTGCGCTTAGAAAGGCAAACAAACTTAGAAGAGAATCACTACATACCAAATATCAAAGCTCTAAGCCTTCCAGTTTTAAAGAAGAACTTTAAAGTTTTCCTTCTTTGTTCCTATGTTCGAACTTGTGACCCCCGGGGCTCGGCCAGTTTTGACCCAGGGGCATCATATGAACAAACTTGGTAGAGGTCCACTAGGAAATGCTACATACCAAATATCAAAGCTCTACACCTTCCAGTTTAAGAGAAAAAGAAATTTAAAGTTTTCCTTCTTTGTTCCTATCTTCGAACTTGTGACCCCCGAGGCGGGGCCAGTTTTGACCCAGGGGCATCATATGAACAAACTTGGTGAAGGTCCACTCTGAGATGCAACATACCACATATCAAAGCTCCACACCTTTCGGTTTCAGAAAAGAAGAATTTTAAAGTTTTCCTTCTTTGTTCCTATGTTCGAACTTGTGACCCCACGGGCTGGGCCAGTTTTGACCCAAGCAGCATCCTTGGAACAAACTTGGTAGAAGTCCACTAGGCGATGCTACATACCAAATATCAATGCCTTCTAGTTTTACAGAAGAAGATTTTTAAAGTTTTCCTTCTTTGTTCCTATGTTGGAAATTGTGACCCCCGGGGCGGGGCCAGTTTTGACCCCAGGGGCATCATATGAACAAATTTGGTAGAGGTCCACTAGGAGATGCTACATGCCAAATATCAAAGCTCTATGCCTTCAAGTTTCAGAGAAGAAGATTTTTAAAGTTTTCCTTCTTTGTTACTATGCTCAAACTTGTGACCCCCGGGGTGGGGCCAGTTTTGACCCCAGGGGCATCATATGAACAAACTTGGTAGAGGTCCACTAGGCAATGCTACATACCAAATATCAAAGCTCTACGCCTTCCAGTTTCAGAGAAGATGATTTTTAAAGTTCCCCCTCTTTGTTCCTATGTTTGAACTTGTGACCCCCGGGGCAGGGCCAGTTTTGACCCCAAGGGCATCATATGAACAAACTTGGTAGAGGTCCACTAGGAGAGGCTTCATGCCAAATATCAAAGCTCTATGCCTTCTAGTTTTACAGAAGAAGATTTTTAAAGTTTTCCTTCTTTGTTCCTATGTTGGAAATTGTGACCCCCGGGGCGGGGCCAGTTTTGACCCCAGGGACATCATATGAACAAACTTGGTAGGGGTCCACTAGGAGATGCTACATGCCAAATATCAAACCTCTACACCTTCAAGTTTCAGAGAAGAAGATTTTTAAAGTTTTCCTTCTTTGTTACTATGCTCAAACTTGTGACCCCCGGGGCGGGGCCAGTTTTGACCCCAGGGACATCAAATGAACAAACTTGGTAGAGGTCCGCTAGGAGATGCTACATACCAAATATCAAAGCTCTGCGCCTTCTAGTTTCAGAGAAGAAGATTTTCAAAGATTTTGCTTTTTTTTCCTTTTTGTTGCCATGGCAACCAGAGTTGTGGGTGGAATTCAATTCTTTGAACAATTTTGGTAGAGCTTCACCCAAGGAACATCCCTGCCAAGTTTCATCAAGATTGGCCCAGTGGTTTAGGAGAAGAAGATGTTTAAAGAAATTGTTGACGGACGACGGACGCCGGACATAGGGCGATTACAATAGCTCACCTTTAGCACGTTGTGCTAAGGTGAGCTAAAAATGACTTGGAACTTCTTTCTGGAGTTTTAACTTCATGTATATCAATACAACCATTCCAAAGCCTGAAATCATAAAAGCATTCTATGTACCGTTCTATGAAACAGTAAATGGTTCTAAAAATTCCCTTTACAGACAATGATCAAGATCAGACTGCAGTAAATGTGAAGTCTGATTTTGGATCCACACAATGTCAAATGTTTTGAGATATTCTTGCAAAAATTGCCTCAAAATTATGATGTTCTGTCACTTGGACTGATTGAAGTTTAAATTTTTTTAAAATTTGATATTCAAGGGGAGAAAAAATGTCCTGGTATAAAACTACAGAACTATACAAAAGAATGAGTCATTGTCTTTTCCTGACTCATAGCATGTTCAATGCAAATAAATTTGTAGAAAAATGCCCGTTACAGGACCAGAAAGTGGAGTGAAAATTATTGTCTCTGTTTTTTTCTATTATTAAAATTTTAAAGCTATATCAACAATATTTCCGGTAATGGCTTCAGTCCACAGAGAACATTTTACCACTGTTATAACTCGATCAATAACAAGTACTTTACGTGTCACATTATCCTGACAGCAGGCAATCAGTTGTATAAAAGAGGAATGATAAGTTCTTAGCAAATATGTGTAAAACGTCCTCTCAATTCTCAGCTATGATGTGTCCAGAGTTCTTATTACAATATTTTATGATGTGCCCTAAATTCTGATTATACAATCCTATGAGTGTACTAAATTCTGACCACACAATACTATGATGTGTCCTAAATTATGAGCACACAATACTCTGGTGTTTCCTGAATTCTGCGCACACCATGCTAAGTTATGCCCTACACTATAGGCACAAAATGATTTCCCCTAAATTATGAGCCCACAATGCTATGTATCTTTAATTCCAAACATACAATGCTGTGATGTGTTCTTGATTCCAAGCATACAATGCCCTGATGTCCCCAGAATTAAGAGCCCACAATGTTATGATAAGTCATAATTCCAAGCACATAGCACTATGATTCACCCAAAGTTCAGAGCATGAATGCTATGGTGTCTCATGTATTGTAAGCATCGATGCTAAGATGTCCCCTAAATTCTGAGCATATGATGCAATGATGTCCCCTTAATTCTGAGCAGACATTGCTATGATTTGTCTTAATTCCGAGCATACATTACTATGTTCTTTTTTTTCTTTCTCCAATAACAGTTTCCATACTGCTAAAACAACTTTTTTTTTTTCTTCAACAAAAGTACATTTTTTTTCTTCAACAAAAGTAAAACATTTTTTGTTCTTCAACAAAAGTAAAACAGTTTTTTTCTTCAACAAAAGTCCTGAGTTTGTGTATTTTTAGATAGTTTTGTAGGCCTAAAGGAGTCGGTATGTGATGGGTTGAAAAAAAAAAAAAACACCTAGCATACCGAAAATACTGCCTGCATCTCTTATTACAGCATTAAAGGGTGTGGTGTCAAGGTGGGTCCATTCTGACCTTTGACACCATTTGGTTGCTAAGGTGATGGACCATCCAGGATCCAATCCAACTGTTTTCGACTATAGTTGCATTTGCGGCCAGTGTAGATTAATGAAATAATTTCCTATTGGAAAAAATGTGGCCAGTATAGAATTCGAACCCGGAATCACTTGCTTACAAGTTGTGTGCTTTATGACTAATCTACAGATTGGTATTAACACAAACAAACTGCATCGATCTTTTTGAAAATGTTAGCGAATCAACATAAATTCAAAATGGCTGTAGGATAGTGATGTATAGCTCACATCCTTTAAGCTGACCCAGGTCAACATCATTCTATTTTCAGTCCCCTACCGGGGAAGCCGAAGGGGACTTTAGGTTTGCACTCCGTCCGTCTGTCTGTCAGTCCGGCAATTCAGTTTTCCGGACTTTTTTTCTAAATGCTGGTACATATTGAGCTGAGTTTTGGTGTGTAAGTCACCCACCATCACTTACAGATCAAGTTCGACTTTTGTTCAGGTCCACTGGTTTTTCACAGATTTATGGGCCTTGGACTTACAAAATTTCATTGATAAATCAGTTTTCCGGACTTTTTTCCTAAACGCTGGTAGGTATTGATCTCAGATTTGCTGTGTAACTCAACCACCATGACTTACAGATCAAGTTCGAGTTTTGTCCCGCTCCACTGCTTTTTCACGCATTTACGGGCCTTGGACTTACAAAATTTCACCGATAAAACATTTTTCCGCACTTTTTTTCTAAACGCTGCTACATATAGAGCTGATTTTTGGTGTGTACATCAATACATCAACCACCATGACTTACACATCAAGTTCGAGTTTCGTCCCACTCCACTGCTTTTTGACGCATTTACGGGCCTTGGACTTAAAAAATTTCACTGACATTCCAGCGATACATACGGCCGGTAGGGGACTGTGTATTGCTTGCTATGCAATACTATTACAATGCCACTCGTCACAACTCGGCCGATTCCGTACCTACATCTAACCTCGTCCGTATAAAGGCGGATTCCATTTTGAATTACCAATCACATGATCTTAAACATGGCGGCCCTCCTGTGAATCGCTTAGCAACGACATGAACAACCACCATGGAGTTATTCACATCTGTCGATCTGTCGATGAAAGCCCCAATGGAATCGATAAACCACACTTAAAAATTGAATGTACAAACTGCTTGCCGACTGAAATATTCTTAGAAAGATAACGATAGAAAATTGACTCATGTTTTCTTTTTTAAAAGGAGCCTTACAATTTAGTAACGATAAATCGGTGTGCTTCCTGAAACGTGCAAAATGTACCGTGTAGGTGCATATCAAGCTATGTGATACAGCCGCGGGATTTGATCACCAGATCACCCGAGGTATGCCGAATGTCACAATGCTTGTTACCTTTGGCCTAGCGCAGGACTGTCTTCAGCATATGTCCCAAATGGCCACGGAAATACTATGTCCGATATGGGCGTATTAAATGGCTTACATATGTACATACACAGAACTAGCTCTAGTCTTCCGTAAATTCAGAGAATGCAAACATAACTACCGAAATAATGGTCAAAGTTCTATTTATATGCCTAGTTATGTATTCAGCATAAGGTCAGCATCGGGTTAAATGAAACAAGCAATAGATCAGTGTAAAATGCCAGGATGAAATGGAATGGTATTTTCTTTAGCTTCAAGATAAAGCTTAGAATACAATGCTATACAATGCATTTTTTTTATTTTTTTTCACAAATTTGCGGCAGGAGCCTTTTGAAAAAATCCCGGGGAAAGGAGAAAATGCTAGTAACCATAACGTTTTCTGCCTTTTCACAGACAAATGTAATGATTTATCCCTTTGCCACACAATCCCGAGTTTTAATGATGCCCCCCCCCCCCCCCCCCATAGAAAAGGACTTTTGAAAACATTGTGGGGTAAGGAGAAAATTTTCTCCTTTTCCCACAATGTTTTCTCACATTTCAAAGAAAAGTTTCCTAAATTGTTGTCTGCAAAATGCTTTCGATTCGAACCAGCATAAAATTGTATTGTCTGGTAACTTTGTTTTCTCCTACAATTGTTTTTAGTGTGTAATGGTAACAAAAGTTCATTTTAAGGGGGGGGGGGAAAGGTTAATCAGGTTTATAAATCTACTTTGAAATATACTGGCACTGGTTGCCATGATATAACCTGTCCCATTAAACTTGAGCAATTTCAAAATCAATTTAAACATAAAAGACCAAAACAGGTATAAACTTAACCCTTAGGCTGCTAGGCCCAACTCTTAGACCTTTTGCAGACAGACTAGATCAAAATCAGACTGCACAGAACATGTAGTCTGATCTTGGATCTAAACTGTCCCATAAGGAGTTATTCCCCCCCCCCAAAAAAATGACTCTGAAATAGCAAAATTTGGGTTTTTACTATCTTCTTCAAAGTTTTATTTCACTTATTCAGCAGGTTAAGGGTTAATATTCATTTTCAGTGTAAACAACAATCAGACACACTATGTCAAACCCTTTTCTCTTTACCTCTTGATCTAGTGTTTCTGAAGAAGGATTTTAAAAATATTGTGGGAAAGAGTGAAAATGCTGGTAATGTTTTATCCTTGTCCAATGTTTTCTTCAGTTTCAAAGACAAAACCCATCATTTGACTCACATTTACTTGTTATTTATAAATGCTTTCAATGTAAACAAATCTACAATGTCACCTGGTAAATAGTTAAAACTTACCTGCCATCTCAGGTACTTGTAATCTGTGTGCCCCACATAAAGAGATTTTGTTGTGAAAGCATATGGTTGAACCTCAACATCAGCTCTTGTAATCTAAGGCAAGTCATTGGATCAAAATAAGTCCATGCATTAAGTGCTTCAACAATTGCAGCATGTGCATTTTGACATTTTAAAATGGAAAACTTATGCTATGCATAAACATTCATTTTTTAAAAACTCTCATTTGGTAACATCTAGAGCATGTTGAGTAGAAATCTCTTAGTAGGGACATAATGGAATAGGGCATAGTGTAAGCCTCTTACTCCAGAATTTTTTTGGATTGAACCCCACAAAGAGCAGATTACAAGTTTGGAACTACCCTTACGGTGGTGCAAATACTGAGGCAATCATTAAGTTTAAGAACTTGTTCCACAGTTTAACCCCTTACCGCACAATGCCGCCTTTTAACGCCCCTGTTAAACAAGCCTTTTCCCACAATGTTTTCTACCCTATCAAAGAAAAATTGCATCATTTGAACCACATTGAAATTGTCATCTGCAAATGCTTTCAATTTGGACAAGGCTAAAATTTTGTCATCTGGTAAAGGGTTAAGTGAATTAGGTAAATAATATCGACATGCAAAGAGAGTCAAGAAATTATTGCAAATGCAGAAAAGCAATTCACAATACATGGTTGATGTAAAGACGCAAGTCTTATCGTCAAATTTATCTTTTGTGAAATGATAATATAAGAAATCATACCTAGGCTCAACATCTGAAATCTGTTTTCCTACATAAGTTTTCAGGTTTTAGGTTAACCCTTTACCACACAATCCCGACTTTTAACGACCTTGAGAAAGAAGCTTCTTGAAAACATTGTGGGAAAAGGAGAAAATGCTGGTAACCTGCATTTTCTCCTTTTCCCACAATGTTTTCTACCCTATCCATTACATAAATCACTGTTTAAGCTACACCTAATTTGTCGTCTGCAAATGCTTTCAATTTGGTCCAGTCTAAAATTTTGTCATTTGGTGAAGGGTTTAAGTAGTTGTCAACAATAAGCATTAACCTTTTCCCGATTTATTAATTGGATAGTGTTTAACACCATTTTCAAAATTATTTCAGTTATATTATGGCTGCCACTGCACCTATCCATGCTTTCCAGAAATTTCTTTTTACCAGTACTCCACCAAATATTCTTCTCAAGCTACTGGCTGCTTTCCCACATATGCACCGTCCAAACAATGATCAGTGGTGAGAGAGGAATAAATCCCGTCACAATGACTATCATCGATCCCAAGAAAAGTAATTGGCTAAGCAGGGGATTCAAACCAACAACGCCCTGGTCCCAAGTCCTATACATTACTGACTGAGTAATTGGCTAAGCAGGGGATTCAAACTAGCAACCCCCTGGTCCCAAGTCCTATACATTACTGACTGAGCTACTGGGCTTGGCATCCCTTTCCCTAACAACAACTTACAAATTTAAAATTGGTACATGTAAGCTTAACCCTTTACCAAACAAAATTTTGGACTTGTCAAAATTTAAAGCATTTGCAGACGACAAAATTAATGTGACTCAGATTTTGAAATTTGCTATGGGAGGGGTAGAAAATTTTGTGGGAAAAGGAGAAAATGCTGGTTACCAGCATTTTCTCCAGTTCCCACAATGTTTTCAAAAGGCTTCTTTCTCATGGTCGTTAAAAGCTGGGATTGTGTGGTAAAGGGTTAAATTCTATGATATTTCCTCCCTCTCCCACAATGTTTTCATGGTCATTAAAATTCTGGACTGTGTGGTGAAGGATCAAAACATAATGAAATAACAGATTATCATTGATACAAATTTGTCATCTTTTTCTCCAATGTTTTTATCGAAAGATGTCTTCATACCATCTAAAGGAAGATTAACTCTTTACCAATTGAACAACAAAATCTTAGAGCTATCCAAATTGAAAGTACTCGCAGATGTGGATCGAAAATTGAAATCTATTTAAGGATGGGTAGAAAGCAATGTGGGAAAAGGAGAAAATGCTGTTTACCAGTATTTTCACCTTTTCCCATGTTTTCAAAAGCTTTTATTTTCAAGGTTGTTTAAAGTTGGGACTGTATGGTAAAGGGTCAAGGATATAAAGAATATTCACCTTATTAATAAAACTGGATTTGCCCACATTGAGGAACCCACAGATAAGCAGGGTGCGTGTGTTTGGATCTATGGATCTATGGAAGGCAATCTGGATAAATGTTGTCTCACTTGTTCCAAATACTCCAAACTCTGTTTCTGGTTCTTCATTATTGTACACATCCTGTATGTGATCAGGGTCCATATTCACCAACCATTCTTAAGAATGGTCTTAGTCTCATTCTCCAAGATTTTCTAAATTTGAAAGTCACACAACTTCTGATTGGCTAAACCAAATGGTTTAGCCATATTTGGTTTAGCCAATCAGAAGTTGTGTTTCTTTCAAATTTAGAAAATTCTGAAGAATAAGACTGAAAATGGTCTTCAGAATGGTTGGTGAATACAGGCCCAGAATTTGATCAAATGCAATACAACCCTTTACAAAATAATCCTGCATTTTATAAACCCTAGGAAGAAATCTATGAAATGGTTGGAAAAAGAACATATTCTTGTAGGGAGCATTTGCTCCTTTATTCACACAGTTTTCTACTCTTTCCACAACTTGATGAAACACTGAAATTTGTCTTTGAACTAGAAAGTTGCCCAGGAGCAGCATGTCATAATAACAATTTCATCATCTGACCTTTGAGTGTGATCTTGACCTTGGACCTACCTGAACAGATGTTTCAAATGGCATTTCTACGTGCAAAGGAGAATAATTATGCAAAATCACTTTTAAATCCATCGTTAAGTGTAGACGTAATGGCTCTGAAAACTCAGGATGGACAGATGCACGCATAAACAAATACCTAGTGCCAAACAAGTTGTGGCGACTAGGTCTTGCTGTTGGCAAGTAGGCTTGACAAAATGTAGAAATTGTTGTCAAAAAAGGGAAAATCTGGATACTAACAATTTCTCCTTTTCTGACAATGCTATTGAAAACCTCCTTCTGCATCTTGAAAACACTAGATTGTTTGCTAAAGGGCTACAGTTGAATTCATCACTAACACATTAACTCTTTACTAAACGAAAAAATTTTAGACCAGTCGAAATTAAAAGCATTTGCAGACAACAAAACAAATGTTATTCAAACATTGAAATTTGTTTTAGGAAGGGTAGAAAACATTTTGGGAAAAGGAGAAAATGCTGGTTACCAGCATTTTCTTTTCCCACAATGTTTTCAAAAGCTTTCTTTCTCAGCATTGTTATAAGTCGAGACTGTGTGGTAAAGAGTTAAGAAAAATTTAAGAGTAACTTATGTTGTGTTTGTGGACAGTGCAAATCAAAATCTGACTGAACACACTGATAATCTGTCCTTCTGTTTTATCAGAAAATGTCCATTTAACTCTTTACCACACAATCCTGACTTTAACAACCCTGAGGAAGAAACCTTTTGAAAACATTGTGGGAAAAGAAGAAAATGGTGGTGACCAGCATGTTCTTGTTTTCGGTTTTCCCACAATGTTTTCTACCATATCAAAGACAAAATTCTTCATTAGAGTTACATTTGAACAGTCATCTGCAGTTGCTTTCAATTTGGACAGGTCTACATTTTTCTCACGTGATGAAGAGTTAAACCTTTAGAGGTCTTAAAGTCAAGACAAAACATGAGTATTCTTACCCCTTGAACGTAAATAACAAGAGCAATGCTTGCTGGTACCAGCCCTCTCACACAATTGCTTTTTCAGTGAAAATTCTGAGTCAAAAAAAGGGCATAACTGCATTTAACTCTTTATCACATGATCCCGCATTTTAACTACCTTGGGGGAGATGGTTGTTAAAAACATTGTGGGAAAAAGATAAAATGCTGCTAATTAGCATTTTCTCCTTTTCCCAGAATGTTTTCTACCCATCCAAATGCAGTTTTCAATTTTTGTTTCAGCAAATGTTTTCAATTTGGACCGGTCTAACATTTTGTCATTTGGTAAAGAGTTAAATTTTTTTGACAGCTAACTGCCCTACCAGCATGGGTCCATATTTTGACAGGTGGCAAGTAGCCCCATTTTGAAGTAAGGTAAATAATTTCAGTAGTGACAAAGATATCAAAAAAATGTCAAAAGTTCTGCACAATACTGACAGGGCCAAGAGAATTCCTGAACATTTTCTTGAAAAAAAAAAAAAAAAAATCAAAGTAGAAAGTAAACAGACTTATTCTTACCTGCCAAGTGCAGCTTTCTTTAACTGTTTACACCTATATAAACTGTCAGCATACTTCATCAAACGAACATAATCTTTCGCAACACTGAAAGAGAAACAGTGTCGCACTGCATAGATGTAACACACAATACTTCATAATTACATATAAAGTTGTTGATTGCTTCAGGTTACATACTTCATTACATCAGCACAATACAACATACAACACTTGAGTTAATAAAAGTTCAGTATAATTATGGAACATTCATGCACCATGGATGAGAAAAAAGATTGAAAAAACACCATACTAAATTAAGAAATAATGAGGTGTCTGCTTTTGCATTGCTTTTACAAGCTGACTACTGCAAAATACATAAAAAGATATACACTATATCTACATGTATATGGTTGGCATAGACTCAATTGGTAATCAGCATTCCCTCCTTTTCCCACAATGTTTTGAAAAGCATTCTTCCTATTGGTTGTTTAAAATGAAATTTCTCAGGTAACAGGTCAGACAATTAAATTTGCCTTTGAAAGAGTTAAAACATTGTGGCAATAGGAAAATCCCTGTTAACTGCATTTTCTCCTTTTCCCACAAAACTTTAAAAGCCTACTTTCTCAGGGTCAATAAAACAAACATTTTTGCTAAAGGTTTAAATGATCCTGTGCAGCAAATGGTTTAACAATCTTCACAAAACCCATGAAAACAGCATGTTTATAGCTCACTTCACTACAGAGGCTGTCTTATTTGTCAATGAGATGTCTAGCTGTGCTGATCTGTCCCAGAGCCAGTTTAAAGTGATCCTTATCATACAAAACATTCATCAAGTCAGCATAGAATGGATGGACATCCTATAAAAAGAAATAAGATTCGTGTACAAGATTTCTCTTTTCTGAAATTGTAAAACAGAGCTTACTTCTCTCTTAATTCTTCCTTACATGTACTAGCAAGATACACAAATGAATACAATAACCCTTCACCACACAATTCCATGTAAGTGCATCCAATGGAAAGGCTTATGAAAGCATTGTGGGAAAAGGAGAAAATGCTGGTAACCCCCTTCCCCTTTTCTCATAATGTTTTCTACCCTTTAAAAGCAGAGTCCCATCATTTGAGTCAAATTCAAATTGTTGTCTGCACATCCTTTTAACCCTTTACCAGACATCAAAATTTTAGCCTTGTCCAAACTGAGAGCTTTTGCAGACAACAATTTCAACGTGGCTCAAATAGTGCAATTTTTCTTTGATAGGGAAGAAAACATTGTAGGAAAAGGAGAAAATGCTGGTTACCAGCATTTTCTCCTTTTCCTACAATGTTTTCAAAAGGCCTCTTTCTCCGGATCGTTAAAAGTCAGGATTGTGTGGTAAAGGGTTAATTTGGGTAATTTGCCATCTGGTAACGGGATAATTATGGAGTAAGTATTCAGTCTGGCTCTAAAGCATTACAGAGCACCATTTTTTTATATCCCTACAGCAATCAAGTTTTAAAACAAGAAGGCCATGAGGGCCCTATAAGGCTCTGCTGGCTAATGCATACAAACCATACACATCAAACATTACAATTGTTGGCAAAAAGGTTTCAAACAAGAGGACTTATAAAGTTTTATCTATAAATGCCCGTGTGAAAATTTGTGTCCTGAGGGCAAGTCCATTTTTGACTTATAACGATTTCAAGCTATAATTATGAGCTATAATTACTTGAATCCTGATGGAGGTCAACAACATACAGCCACATACCAAATAACATAGGTCTAGGCCGTATGGTAATACACAAGACGATTTTCAAAGTTTCCTTAATAAAATATGAGAGGTGGGGCTTGTTTAGATTTAATGGCAAAAAAGTTCAGAAGAGATCCACTAGATGAACCTCTATGCCAAATTTGGTAGCCCTAGACCTTATGGTTTGCAACAAGAAGAATTTTATTATAAAAGCACTTGTAACACTTGTGATCCCCTCGACAGGGCCAATTTTGACCCAAAGGCTATAATTTGAAGAATCTTTGTAGCAGTCCATAACATACAGCCACATACCAAATTTGGTAGCCCTATACCATATGTTTTAAAACTAGAGGGTTTTCAAAGTTTTTGCTATATACCCTTACACCATGTAAAACTTGTGACCTTCGTGGCAGGGCCAATTTTGGCCCCAGGGCTATATTTTGAAGAATCTTAGTAAAGGTCCATCAGATGAAGCTACATTCCCTTTGGTAGCCCTAGACCATATGGTTTAGAACCAGAAGATTTTTTAAGTTTTCACCATATAAGCCCATGTAAAACTTGTGACTCCCAGGGTGGGGCCAATTTTGGCCCAAGGGCTGTAATTTTAAGAGTCTTAGGAGAGATCGATCAGATGAAGCTACAAGCAAATTTTGGTAGCCCTACGCCATATGGTTTAGAACCAGAAGATTTTTACAGTTTTCCCTATAATAGTCTTTGTAAAACTTGTGACCAACAGGGCAGGGCCAATTTTGGCCCCAGGGCTATAATTTGAACAAATTTAGTAGAGGTCTATTAGATGAAGCTACACGCTGAATTTGATAGCCCTAAGCCTTAAGATTTTAGACAAGAAGATTTTCAAAGATTTCCAATATTTTTAAGTTTTGTTGTCATGGCAACCAGAGTTTTTCCAGGAATCAAAATCTTTCAAAAAATTCCAAATTGGACCATGGCAGAATCATTTCTGTGAAGTTTGGTTAAAATTGGATAGGTGGTTTCATGGAAGAAGACATTTGAAATAAAGGTTAACGCAGAGAAACACACACAGACGTAAAAACCCACTCATGCACGACAGACACGGGACATGACATAAGCTCGCTGGCCTTTGGCCAGTGGAGCTAAAAACTGTGGCTAAAGGATAAATCACATGTAATAAGCAGTTGCTTTTTTGCTCAAAATGTTTTTCAATATTTTCAAAATCAATATTTTTCTTTCTTTCATGATTCACACACTCCTCCTAGTTGCCACTTGTTCAAGTTTTTAATGTATCTAAAAATAACCTATATTGTAATCCCATGATCATAATAATATAAATTATTTAAACCATGTGTTTAAACATCTTGGTAATAGCAGTATACTATATAACTGTTATACTTAAGCATTTGCTCAATTTAGTCCCCATAGAATCACTTGTCAATGGGCTTTCTTTAAAACAGCCAATGGAAATGCAGTTCAACTTAGTCTTAGCACTGCAAATGCTACAATTTTGCTTTTTGCATCAAATGTTAATAACTTCTACAAAAAGATACCAAGTCTGACATCTGTCTATCCTCTCAGTTAACCCTTTACTAAATGACAAAATTTTAGACTAGCTCAAATTGGAAGTATTTACAGATGACAAATTATATGTAGCTTAAATAATGAATTTGTCCCTGAAAGATATAAAATGTGGGACAAGGAGAAAATGCTGGTTACTGGTTTTTTCTCCTTTTCCCTCAGTGTTTTCTAAAGCCTCTACTGTCAGGGTTATTAAAACTCAGGATTGTGTGTTAAATGGTTAAATCCTTCTTTTTCTACCCAGTGCTTAACGAAGAATGTGATGTTCAGACTTCTTTAACATCACACTTGTGGATATTGATATAAAGCGTCTCATTGGGACAACTTGTATGAATATCTACAATACAGGTTTTCTGGAGAATTGACGATTCTAGAATACAAAGAACCATATAGGCCTGGACCACTGTTAATGTCCACCTTACCTCAAGTTTTGGAAAATCTGTTATAATCTGTCTGTCCACCTTACCTCAAGTTTTGGAAAATCTGTTATAATCTGTGACAATTTATCATGAAATGTTTGTTGCGAGAACTTCACTTTCCTCGTGTAAAACTGTCTTATTCTTGATATCTTATAATGTTTGTGAATGACTGTTGGTGTTTTTCTCTGTGTTTTGGATAGCACAACATCAATGAAGTCCTACAAAATATTGAAATACAAGAAGACATGGGTGATATTTACATGCATACAACAAGTAAGCATTCTGTACGGTAAATTTAACACACTATTACTGAAGGTTTACAAATTTATGTTGATCATATATAGCAATGTCAGATATGTCAGGACATTGTGTCAACTCCGACACATTAGCCCAAGTTAAATACCCGCGAATTTTTCATCGCTGTGCAGATTTTTCAGGAGTTCCATTGCGGTCATTTATGAAAATCGAAGAAGTTTATTGATAAACAATGTAGATTTTTTTTCTGGATGACTTCGCTTTGGCACAATTACCTCCATTACAGAATGCTGTGCACATAAGGATATGTTAAATTATACTTTCATCAGAACTGTGAATATTTTGGACTATTTTGTCTTTATTAAGCTGTATGACCATTTTTTGCTTATCCAGGTTAAATATGTCTGATATTTCTGAAAGACCACTAGACTGTCCGATCCCACCTGACAGATTATGGAGTCGTTGGGTCTGACTGGACAATATTAACTTTATCAGCATGTATTTCAACCATCTCCTGCAGCGGTCAGAGTGGCACAGTGGTTAGCGTTAACAGCAAAGAACGTTGTGTACAGGAGTTCAAGGCATGATTGCTACTGCAAAAAATTTTTTTTTTCTAGTCTTAATTGCGATGTCAAAATTAAGTGCTGTCATTTTAATTGATAAAATCAATAAATGATTTTTGAGTGTAATTGCGCCTGGCGACCAAAGGATAATCTTTCTACAGTTAAGTGATGCTGCATCATAACAAACAAGTACCCCACTTAATGGCATATCTTAATGTTCCATCATGTCCTAAATCACTCAACAAAGTGTCCGATGTGACCCAATGTCTCATCATTAAAATCCAGTTAATATACTGGATGGTTCCCTGTTTTGCGACTCAAATACATTTTGGAAAGCACAGATGTCATGAACAAGATCCAAATTATCTATAGGTCGCATAGGATATATTTTCTCTTGTCATTTAAAAAAGTAATATCTGACGTTCGTTTGACTGTCCGAAAGTACCCAACATTGCTCTAAACAAATGTTTAATACTGTTCTGTGAACTTAACAATCTATGACTGTTCTAGGTGTATGGTAAAACAAAAGTTATTGCGATGTTTTGTTCTTACACTGCACCAAAGATTACAGGTAAAACTTTCTACAGCACTTTATTACTATGTTGAGGCACAAATTATCAAACGCGAATTCCAATGACGAATTCAAAAGAATCACATACCTTAGCTGTCGGAACGACAGAGATCTTTTTGAAGTTGTAATGTGACATTACGAGAAGGTTTTATGTTTCTGTTTGTACAGATGGACTAGAATGTAGCTATAAACAGAAATCTTGACAGATTACATTACAGACAATATTCCACCGGAAGTAGAATCCCAAGTGCAATTTTCACTCATTACAACTCGGCCGATTCCGTACCTACATCGGATCACCCGAGGTATGCCGAATGGTGCAATTTTCATTCGGAATTTCTCGAAAATCAAGGGACCGTTTCGTCCTCGTACCAATTCGCACCTTTTTATTTCCCTGTCTGTTTCTGCCTTAACTGTAGAAGAAACTTTCTCCGATCAGAAATCAGAAAACACGGTTCTAAGTAGTGAAAAAGACATAAAACCGCCTTAATTTCAGTAGATCAATTTAGAAGCTAGTAACGGTATACCTGAATGACTTTGTTTCATAGACCTGTATGCGTGGCTTGAAGTTGAAACGTGGCTTGTTTTCGGCCTATTAATATTGAAGCTGATCTTGTAATGTACTAGTAGAGGACAGATTCGGTAATCATAGAACAACGTTTCTATGTATTATCATAACAATTCTTTTTGGGGCAAAAACCTGACGAAAACCCTTCAGAAAAACACACACAAATTTTTGTTGAAAAAATATTCTGAGCACTACTGTAGGGTTTTACAAACTTTACATTTTCAGTGCATTCTGCTATGAATTGTCTGATAGATCTGTCTGATGTTTTTATTTCCCTCTTAACTTCTTTTAGCAGTGAATATACCCAAAAGTGTGTCAGTTCAGAAATAAGACTTAGATCTAGATCTGACTTAGTGTAATTTCAAGGTTGCTTTTGTTAAGTACAGTATATCTAAGTGGGCATTGTAGATCGGACATCAGACTGCCTTCTTTGCAGTCTAATCTTGACCTGTACTGGCCGCTCAGGCAGTTAAATTATCAAAGGTTAGTTAAATACTTCAGTTAAGTATAAAAGTGGGAAAATCTTTTATCACATACTGGTAAATATAGGATGAAGAATTTATTTTCTCTGCGGACATTTTTTGTTAGATAACATTGTGGGTGGAATTGAAATTGCTCATGTCCAGCAGATTTTTTCTCTTGCCATATTGTTTTGACAAGTATTTAATTTGAACAGATCCATACATGATTCATCCCATAATTTTCCATGTTTTACAAGGATGATTTCAAAGACGCTATCTGCAGATTGTTTCAGGAGGTAATGAGATTATTGACTCTTTACCAGACAACAAAATTTTAGACTGGCCCAAATTCAAAGCATTTGCAGATGACAAACTAAATGTGACTCAAATGGTTGGATTTGTATCTGAAAGGTTAGAAAACATCATTGGGAAAAGGAGAAAATGCTGGTTACCAGCATTTTCTCCTTGGCTCAGGAGCAGCCTTGAAAATACATGTATATTCTTTTCTTTTCAAAAAGTTAGAAATACAGCCAATGAGAGTGAGAAAAAGTGAAGTGTGAAGGGGCTTTTGTTCATTGCATTATTTATTCAAGAAAACATATTTTTACCCTTTACCCCACAATCCCGACTTCAAACGACCCTGATGAAGAAGGCATTTAGTAACCAGTATTTTCTCCTTTTCCCACAATGTTTTCTGTCCTATCAAAGACAAAATTATTTTAGTAACATTTAATTTGTTGTCTGCAAATGCTTTGAATTTGGTCCAGTCCAAAATTTTGTCATTTAGTAAAGAGTAAATAGATTTTCCTTTTAGGAGCTTTACCCCAAACTTACTCAGAATGGGACCTGTTCCTTTAACTCTTTACCAAACGACAAAACTTTAGACTGGTCCAAATTGAAAGTATATGCAGACAACAAATTAAACGTTGCTGAACTGTTGATTTCTCTCTTTGATAGGGTAGAAATGCTGGTTACCAGCATTTTCTCCTTTTCCTACAATGTTTTCAAAAGCCTTTTCTTTCAGGGTCGTTTAAAGTCGGGATTGTGTTGTAAGGAGTTACCAAAAAATCGTGAGTTTAAACAAACCTGATGGAAAAGACTTTAGAAAACATTAGGGAAAAAGCAGAAAATACTGGTTACCAGTCTTTTCTCCTTTTCCCTCAATGTCCTATCAAGGACAAGTTTCATCATTTTAGCCGTCTGTAACTTGTCGTATGCACATGCTTTGAACTTGGATCAGTGTAAAATTTTGTCGTTTGTTAAAGAGTTAACCTTTTACCAAACAGTCCAAAGTGTAAGCAACTCTGAGGACAGAGGCATTTAGTATCAATGTTATCATGTGAGCCACATTCAATCTGTGGCCTGCAAATGATTTAAATTTTTATGAATAAAAAATTTTGTAACAGCCCCTGGAAAGACCCGTTAACCCTTTACCACACGATCCCGACTTTTAACGACCCTGAAGAAAAAGCCTTTTGAAAACAATGTTTTCTACTCTTCCCAAAACAAATTTGAATTTTTGAGTAACCTTTATTTTGTTGTCTGCAAAAGCTTTCAATTTGGACTGGTCTAAAATTTTGTTGTTTGGTAAAGAGTTAACCCCCATTTTCACATGGCATTTTTCAGCCTAGGAATACCCTAACAAGAATGTATATGTTAATTATTTCAGTGTGACTGACAGCAATGGAACAGCTTTATACCACTGGCACAAAGGTTATTCACATGTTACAGGAAACCTTTGGGGTAAGACCTTAGAGTGTTTTAAATACCTTTTAACTGTTTAAGACCTAAGAACAACTTTTGCTTGGTGTGCAAACAATATTGATTAAGATCAAACAGCACAGAGCTCGCAATCTGACATTTTTTATTGAAAGTTTGATCAATGCTTATGATATATTCTTGCCAAACAACTTTGTAACTACAATATGCAATTATTTTTCCTCTACCTTTTACCAAAGAATCCCAAATTTTAATAACCTTGAGGAAAGAGGCCTTTTAAAATATTTTAGGAAGAGGAAAAATTTATGGTAACTAGCATTTTCTCCTTTTCCACAATGCTTTCTACCCTTTCTATTAGAAATTCCATCATAGGACCCACCTTAATAATTGTGTAGTCTGCGAATACTTTCGATTTAGAAAGTCTAAGATTTTGTCTTCTGGACTGGTAAATAATTAATTCTGTTCATCACAAACAGGTCATTTTACCCTTGTAACACAATCCTGGGTTTTGACGACTCTGATAGTCAAGGTTTTTGTATCTTTAACCCTTTACCGCACAGTGCTGCCTTTTGACGCCCCTGGGAAAGAAACCTTTTGAAAACATTGTGGTAACCAGCATTTTCTCCTTTTCCCACAATGTTTTCTACCTTATCAAAATTTTGTCATCTGGTAAAGGGTTAATGAGTGAGAGATCTAGCCAGTATTCATCCATAATAAAAGATTGTGTTCAAAAACTATTATTTCAGTAATCCTTTTACCACACAATCCAGGTTTTTAAGGACGCTGAGAAAGAAAGCCTTTTTGAACACATGGTGAATAAAGAAGAAAGTGCTGGTTACCAGCATTTTCTCCTTTTCCCACAATGTTTTTCTACCCTTCCCAAAACAAATTTCAATTTTTGATTCACATTTATTTGGTTGTCTGCAAATACTTTTAATTTGGACAAGGCTAAAACTTTGTCATTTGGTAGAGCTAATGACCTGTAAATCACCAGTTTGCAATACAAACGAATGCATTCCAAGAAAGTAAAACAACTTTTTCACTCATTGTCCTGGAACTTAGTTCCCCTATCTGCCATGTTTTTTACCAGGTCACATGACTGCTTTGACTGCACCACCTCAGATGATGGATAGCTCTAGAGCGCTCTGATGCAGCTGCTTCTTTATTCTTGATTATGAACCTGCTTGCTCATAGTGTGCTCAGATCAGTTAAATCTTTACCAAACGACAAAATTTTAGACTACTCCAAATTTAAAGCATTTGCAGTCGACAAATTAAATGTGACTTAAAAATTGAAATTTGTTATGGGACGGGTAGAAAACATTGTGGGAAAAGGAGAAAATGCTGGTCACCAGCATTTTCTCCTTTTCCCACAATGTTTTTTTAAAAGGCTTCCTTTTTAGGGTCGTTAAAAGTCAGGATTGTGTGGTAAAGAGTTAAATCAAGTCCACCTCTGATTACAAGGAAAACAGCCTAAAATCTGAGTCACATACTACCCTATTTTGAGATCACAAATATGAAATTTATATTACTCAGAGATTAATAAAGGAAAAGGGAAAATTTTCTTTGAAAGACATGGATAACATTGTGGGGAAATGATGTAGCATGCCCTTGCTCTTTCTTCCACAATGTTTCCAAAAGCTGCCTTGTGCAGGGGTTTAAAGAATTGTATTTTGACTGTCACAGGTTTGAATCTTTGCTGCACAACCATGAGTTTAAACAACCCTGAAAAAGAAGGCTTTTGTGGAAAAGGAGAAAATGCTGGTAACCAACATTTTCTCCTTTTGCAACAATGTTTTCTATCCTTTCCGAGGCAAACTTCATCATTTGATGCACATTTGATATGTCATCTGCAATAGCTTTCAATTTGGACCAGTCCAAAATTTTGTAGTTTGGTACAGAGTCAAATTAAAAGTGAACATTTAATTTTTTCTTATTTTGGTGTTTTCAGAGCTACGAAGAACCAATGCTGCTCATGTCACACCTTGGAGATCCCAGGAATGCATTTCTGTTATATTTTCCCTTATCTTACTGTCTACACAGACAAACTGGTGCTGCTGTACTGGGGCTTGCTTGCTTATCAGAGTGGATAAATGCTATTCTTAAATGGTAATATTACAACATACATCAGGTTTTGGGGGAAGCTTACATTTTTTACAGAAATGTAGTGAAGCGAATCCATTTACTGTAGTTGTTCCCACCAGATTGAATGATTGAATGGTGTTTTATGCCACTTTCAGTATTTTCAGTCATATCACAGCGACAGCTCACCAGTACAAGGCTAGGGCTCTAAGGTGTCTTGCCCAACAATACTCCCTCGAAAGGCCAAGTGCCTCCAGTGAGGTGCAAACCTGGAGCCTTAACTTAATTCTTTACAACACAATCCCAAATTTCAATGACCCAGAAAAAGAAGGCTTTTGAAAATATTGTGGGTAAAGGAGAAAATGCTGTTTACTAGCATCGTCTCCTTTTCTCAAAATGTTTTCTACCCTATTTAAGGCAGAAATAATAAATTTAGTTGCCAATAACTTGTTGTCTGCAAATGCTTTCAATTTGGTCTAGTCTAAAATTATGTTTTTTGGTAAAAGGTTGACCACTGAGCCTTGCAGGACTCCTGTTCCTACCAGAAACCAACACTCTGGATCCATATGCTCTCTCTGCATTCTAGTCTCAGATTTTGTAAGCCTGCTTGGCAGAACTTTGATTTTCCTTGCCCCAGCTTGTTCTATCAGATGTAGTACTGAGGATGAAAAACTTATTTTCCAGCCTTCCATATCATTGCTTTTGTCTTTTCCAAACGACAAAATTTTAGACTTGTACACATTGAAAGCATTTGCAGAAGACAATTAACCCTTAAAGTGCTGAATAAACATATCTGGCATTTTAAAACAAAAAATAAGACATAAATAATTACAATTTAAAGGTTACTTTTGTCTAAAATGTTTCAGCAAAGCGGACTGCGTAGATCAAAGATCAGACTGCATGTTTTCTGCAGTCTGATCTTGATCTATCATACAAGGGCTGAGCAAAAAGTTCATGGAATGTATTAATTAAGATCCATTCATAACAGATAAAATTCGAAAGTTTCAGACAAAACTGATCCAAAAACATAGTTGCTATGTCTCTTTGTACAACGCTCATAACTGCAACCTGGAGCAACTGGTGATGTTAACGTTCTTTAACTACAGCATTACTGATTATCTACGCACATGCACTCCTCGAGTCATCTTCAGTACTCTTTCGTCCTCTTTTTAAACTGCGTGTACTACTTGAATCCTCCAGACTTTTGCAATGGTAGCTTTGCCCCAGCTTCTTTAAATACATTAAACGTTTCAGACGGACTATGCCCTAAATTTACACAGAATTTTATCACTGCACAAGTTTCTGTCACTTCCAAACCCACCCTTTTTTTGCATTGTTTTTCCTTCCATAGGTCTCACAAAAACTATCATCCTCTCGTTGTTTTCAGAAGTGAGGTCAGAAATTTAGCACAGAACATCAAATGGCACCATCCATTACGTTGACCTAATTTCAGGAGATTTGAATCAGACGATTTTGTAATATGGGTCGTTTTTAAAAGCATGACATTAGTGACTTTATGGTGTGCTCTGGGGTTAGCAGACCTTGTGGTCATTACTGTGAAAATAAATACATGTATATCTAAAGTGAAATAAGACGGGTGATTTTTTTTACTTGGGACTTGATATAAAACCATGATTACACAAGGGAAACCAAAAAATAATCAGACATCAAATAAAAAAGTTATAAAAAAAATTCCATGAACTTTTTGTTCAGCCTTGGTAGGCAACACTAGTTGTGAATAGCGCTTTAAGGGTTAAAATGTGGCTAAATGATAATATTTATTTCTGAAAAAGGAGGAAACATTTTAGGAAGATGAGGAAACCCTGGTAACAGAAACACCAGGAAAACATGGATAGGTGCACTGGCCACCAGGATTTAACTGATATAATGTTGAAAACAATGTTCAACACCATGTAATCAAAAAGCCATTTCCAGCAGTAATTCTTACAAGTTATTATCCCTTAACTCTTTACGACACAACAAACTTCTAGACTTGACCTAATTCAAAGCATTTGCAGGTGACAAAGGTGGCTCAGATGTTGAAACTTGCCTTTAATTGAGTAGAAAACATTGTGGGAAAAGGAGAAAATGCCGGTTACCTGCATTTTCTCCTTTTCCCACAATGTTTTCAAAAGCTTTCTTTCTCAGGGTGGTTAAAACTTGGGATTGTGTGGTAAGGGGTTAATGACCCTGATGAAAAAAGCTTCAGAAAACCTTATTGGAAAGGGAGAAATGATAGTAACCAGCATTTTCTCCTTTTTCACAATGTTGTCTATCTTTTCAAAGACAAGTATTGTTACTTGAGCCACATTTAATTTGTGGTCTGCAAATGCTTTTAATTTGGACCTCTCTGAAATTGTATCTTTTGGTAAACAGTTAAAGCAAAAAACTACTGGTAAAGAGTTAACTCTTTACCTAACAATAAAATCTTAGACTTGTCTAAATTGAAGGCTTTTGTAGACAACAAATTCAGTGTAGCTGAAATGATGGTAGTTGTCTGTGAAAATGTAGAAAACGTGGGACAAGGAGAAAATGCTGGTTATCAGCATTTTCTCCTTTTCCCACAAGGTTTTCAAAAGGCTATTTTCTCAGGATCATGAAAACTCGGGATTGTGTGGTAAAGAGTTAAAGCACCAAGCACAACTGAAGTGGTTTTTAACAACCGTGTAGATTCAGATCAGAATGTCTTTTGCAGACAGTGTAGATTCAGATTATACTTAACAGAATGTACTAAACATTTATCTACGATATTCACATTTTTTTTTGTAAAACATTCTGGTAAAAATACCTTTGAAATTACAATGTTCCTACCAAGTCTTTCAAATAATACAACTATTTTCTGTTTTTACTGCTTATACAATTACAATTACATGTATGTACATTTATCCTAAAATGTGACCTGAGGTATGGTGCTTCATACACCTCTTTATCCATTTCCCTCATGAAAAATTTTAGACAATTCAAAATTGCAGGTATCTGCAGACACATATTTAGGAATTGATTCAAAGGATCTGAAATTCTTTGATAGAAAAAATTGTGGGAAAAGTAAAACATATTATTTAAACACGATGTTTTCAAAAGCACTTCTTCTTGAGGGTAGTGTAAACATGGGTTTATTTGGTAAAAGGTTAAGACAATTTTCATTCATGGATAAGAGCTTGTGGTACATTATTGAAAAAAATGCATGTTAAATTATAACCATTTTCCTTCACATAATTACACTGCACTGGCAAGTAATGGTCAGTAGAGCAAATCAGGCCTACCTGGGCCTCTTGTTGTGTTTGATATTTAGATGTTATGATTTTGATTGCAGGTTACTGTATGGTGATAGACCATATTGGTGGATAAAAGAGTCTGGTTTATTTGTTCACAATACAACTTACATTAAACAGTATTCATTGACATGTGAGACTGGGCCAGGCATGTAAACCAATCATTTTGTTTGTAGGTTCTAGTTTACAGCCTACAAGATTAACAGGAGTAAATTGTCATTTGTAAACCAGTCACTTTGCTTGTAGGCTCAAGTTTGCAGCCTGCAAGAGTAAATTACTGAAAATGTAATGAAAAAGGCTGAATCTCAGATGTGAGACTAACTTAATCCTTAACCTCCTGAATAAGTTAAATGAAACTTTCAAGGCAATGTTACACACCCAAATAATGTTATTTCAAACTTATTTGGACAAAAATATCTCCTTATCAGACAGTGTAGATCCAAGATCAGGCTGCATGTTCTCTGCAGTCTGATCTTGATCTACACTGCCTGCAAAAGGTCAGCGAGTTGTGCTTAGCGTCTTAAAGTTTAAAAGAAGCAATTATTCAGATGTAAGACTGATTTTTTTTTCTCTTTACCAAACCATCTTGTGTCCTTGACCGCCCTGAGGGAGACAGCTTTTGAAAACATTGTGAAAAAAGGAGAAAATGCTTGTAACCAGGATTTTCTTCTTTTCCAACAATGTTTTCTACCCTTTCAAAGACCATTCCCATCATTTGAGCCAAATTTAATTTTGCTGGTTGCAAATGCTTTGAATATGGATGAGTGTAAAATTTTTGTGGTTTGGTAGAAAAGTTACACATATTTTCATCTTCCCAAGCCAAGGTTCAGACTTCACTATTCTTTTCACCCGTGGCTGATTGAGTCAATTTTTGTTTTCAGTATTTAATCTGATACAAGTTTTCATTGGATGAAGTTGGTAGTATCTGCACACATGAGACATAAGGTGGCCTTCAAGATGGGTTTTACTGTATTTTAACTGTTTACCAGACAATCTCGACTTTTAACGACCCTAAAAGAGAAGGCTTTTGAAAACCTTGTAGGAAAAGGAGAAAATGCTGGTAACCATCATTTTCTCCTTTTCCCATAATGTTTTCTATCCTTCCCAAGACAAATTTAAAATTTTTAATCACATTTATTTTTGTCATCTGCGAATGCTTTCAATTTGGAACAGTCAAAGATTTTGTCGTTAGGCAAAGAGTTAACCAAAGTCGTCTGTTATTATGTTGTTTTCGAAGGTAATCAGCTGAAGCATGGTTCCAGTTGTGAGTTGGTCTTACATACATATTAACTCTTTACCAGTTGACAAAATTTAAGACTAGTCCAAATTGAAAGCAGTAGCAGACGACAAACTAAATTGGACTAAAAAATTGAAATTCGCTTTGGGAAGGGTAGAAAACATTGTGGGAAATGGAGAAAATGCTGGTTACCAGCATTTTCTCCTTTTCCCACAATGTTTTCAGAAGGCTTCTTTCTCAGGATCATTAAAAGTCAGGATTGTGTGGTAACAAGTTAATGTGGTAGATTTGTTGTAGGCAGTCCCTCTGGCCATGCTATGGTAACTGCCTGTGTAATGTACTGTTTGACAGCATCACTACTGAGGAGCCTTCAGCTAAGGTAAAAAGATTTGTTTGATGATGGATAGGCTACACCCTAGAGCACTGAAAAAACCCAACCGATATTTTCAGCGGAAAAATAAGATCAAAATAATTGCAATTTCAAGGTTTCTTTGGTCTTTAAAGATTTACAGGCTGTCAACTGATTCCTATATCCCTATATTTTCCTTTATTTTTGTTCAAAATCCTATATTTTGAAAGACCTCCTATATTTCCCATATTTTCCTATTTTTTGAAAAATATTCCTATATTTTTTAGGAAATTTGTTGCCGATAAATGTAGAGATTGTAAATATTTCTTTGATACAGCTTTTTGCTTCTTTATTTTACAGGTTAGAGAATTCTTATCATGTCTTTCACAGCATCACCAGCCATCAGAAAATGCTTCAGTGCATCTCTTCATCACCTGTATGGGCACCTTGCAAGGCAGCACAATAGGATATTGGCCTTTTAGGTAAATCAAAGTCTTGCTGTATTCAGATTTTCTTTCAGGTACTCCCCAAGTGATGAAATACAAGGCATGTCTCTGGAATGACATCAACATAATTTCCAAAAGCAGTACTTAAGTTGACAGACTGGTACAAAGGTTAGGTACCATGTCTTATTTAAATTATTTATTAATGTTCATTTCAGTTTTACCAAAATTCAAATTCTTATTATATAAATTCAGGTGCCATCAGGGTTTTTCAGAGACCTTCTCATGTACTGAGGGGACCATATGTGCTCTTCCAAACTGGAAATGAAGCACATTAGAGGACTTTGTGTGTTATCAAAAGCCTAGTTTTCATTGGATTCTTGCTTTATGATTTGTTCTGAATCATCCTACTTCTTTTCAATGCTAATTGATGATAAATAAACAGAAGTAGTATGGTCATTATTAAATAGAAGGGACAGATGCTCTGGACTGAATGGGTGCATGAGGCTACTAGCTCTTAAGTTTCAATGATGATTTATTTAAAGTAAAGATACAATTTCTTATTCATTTCATATTGTGTTCTTGTTAAGATTCTGTTCTTATGTATTCATCTATTGTTAGTATTTGTGTGAACCCCATTTAAAGTAAAAAATACATTCCAGGTGTCCATTCAGATGATGATGATGATGATGTGCTATGCAGCAGCTCTATGACTGGACTGTGATGCTGTTGAAGTGAATGGTTACTTTAAGGTAGATTTTAATCATTGATTAATGGTATAAACAGTAAGTGAAGGCAAAGAAGTTAAAAATTGTTTGAATAAATGCCTTTGAATGAAATGATTTTCGTTTGGAAAACTGCTATATTTTGTTTCAAAACTAGCAAAAAACTCCTATATTTGTTTGATTAAAAAATATTCCTATATTCCTCCTATGTTTTGAAGAAGACTTGGTTGACAGCCTGGATTTAGCAAAGTGGACATCATAGATCAAAGACTGCATGTTTTATGCAGTCCGATCTTAATCTACTCTGGCCGCAAAGGCAAGTAAAGTCATGAAAGAAACTGTAAGGGTTACAACAAGTCTGCAAAAGACTTTGATACACATGATAGAAGAATTAGTTTTTTTTTACAGGAATTCCCTTCACCTTCTAATTCATAAAAAGAATACATAAGCCATGCTCTGAAAAGGGGGCTTAATGCATCTGCAAAAAAAGTATCAACCCAGGTCGACCTGCGCAGACTGCATAGGCTGACCTGGGCCAAACCTTTTTGCTTTTGGTCAATTTTCTGCATATCCAAGGACCATTATCTCAGGAATCATTCATTGATTAGAGAAAATGGATATAATGGATCCAAAATTATGTGATGACTTGATTGGTATAATGCATCACAGAAATTCATTAAGCCCCCTTTTGCTAGAGCATGGTTCATATATTAAAGGGAACTTTTCAAATATTTATACTCTCGCCAAATTTTAAAGTTTTACTGAATTCAGTTAATCAATAATAATTGAACCATCAGTTGTTACTGGAGATCACTCCTTCCTTACTGCATAGCTTCTTCCTGTATAAAAACAATACCTGATAACTGCGTTGGTGAGAATTCTGTTTAGCTCAGGGGTAAGTGCATTGGTCTTTTAAACCACGATAAACAAGGATCTTTGCCGCATGGGTTCGAATCCCAGCCGGAGCAGTTTATATTTGAGCTATGCATTTGTTGGAAACTTTTATATTCATAAGATGGGGGCTTGTCCAGGATTGGCCTTTGAGCCATTTGTTGTCTGCCCGTTATTGGCCATTGAGCCATCTGTTGTCTGACTTACAGACTTACTGCATAATAAGGCTTTCCATCATCAAGTGATGACTTCTCTTAAGAGGGGGTGTGTTATGGGAGATCACTCCTTCCTTACAGCATAGCTTCTTCCCGCATAAAATCAGTACCTGACAACTGCGTTAGGGAGAATTCTCTTTAGCTCAGGGGTTAGTGTACTGGTCTTTTAATCCTCAATAAACAAGGATCTTTGCCAGCAGTGGCAGTTTGTATTTGAGCTATGCATTTGTTGCAAACTTTCATGTTCATAAGACAGTAAAGAAGGAAGACAAGTATAAGAAATGGGATCTCCTTAATAGGCTATGTACCTTCATAAGGTACTTATAGATTTCAAGCAAGAATTTCACAAGGATTTTTGGAACTTGCATCATCGATATATGAGGAAAGCTCTGTGAAAAGGGGGTTTAATGCATCTGCAAAAGGTATTGACCCAGGTCAGCCTGCACAGTGTGCACAGGCTGACCCATGAAAACCTTTTGCTTTTGGTCAATTTTCTGCATGTCCAAGGACCACTCTACCTCAGGATTCAGCTGGTTGTTGGGCAAACTGGATTTTATGGTTATTTAACCCTTTACCACACAATCCCGACTTTTAACGACCCCAAGGAAGAAACCTTTTGAAAACATTGTGGGAAAAGGAGAAAATGCTGGTAACCATTTTCTGGTAACCAACATTTTCTCATTTTCCCACAATATTTTCTACCATATCAAAGGCAAAACTTCTCATTTGAGTCACATTTGAATTGTTGTCTGCAAATGCTTTCAGTTTGGACAGGTCTACATTTTTCTCGTGTGGTAAAGAGTTAATTATGTGATGACTTGCTTAGTACATTGCATATATGCATCACTTAAATGCATTAACTCTTTACCACACAACAAAAATGTAGACTAGTTCAAACTGAAAGCATTTGCAGAGGACATTGTAAATGTAGCTCAAAACATAACATTTTTCTCTTAAAGGGTAGAAAACATTGTGGTACCAGTGGTACTGATTACCAGCATTTTCTTCTTTTCCCACAATGTTTTCAAAAGGCTTCTTTCATGGGGTTGTTAGAAGTCGGGATTGTGTGGTAAAGGGTTAAAGCCCTTTTATTAAAGCATGAACCATAATACGTGGGGATGTTTTCAAAGAAGTGTGACCAATCAACACATCATTTGAATGCCAAAATTTGCAGCTTTTCACTGCACTCAGCCATACAGTTTCTCTATATTTGCAGGGAAAAGAGTATTTTGTAGTCTCTACCAGTATTTGAAAGGAATTAATTTGCAGCAAAAGAAATCTAAACAGTCCCTTTAACCCTTTACCACACAATCCTGACTTTTAACGACCCTAAAAGAGAAGGGTTTTGAAAACATTGTGGGAAAAGGAGAAAATGCTAGTAACCAGCATTTTCTCCTTTTCCCACAATGTTTTCCCACCCTAGCAGAGACAGAATTTTGGCAACATTTAATTTGTCATCTGCAAATGCTTTGAATTTGGTCTGGTCCAAAAATGTATCGTTTGGTAAAGAGTTAAGAGCATTAATGTGTAGACATTTCCTTATTTCAAACAAACTGTGCCAAAGCTACAGAAGAACTCTAAAAGTGTAAAAGATTGCTTCTAAATGTGCTGCCTGATACAGGTTAAGCCTTTACCACACAGCAAAGTCCTAGACATATTGGTATAAGTTAGAGTCACAATAATTATTTTACCATGTTCTTGACTTGCATACTGCTTGAAGTCTTTACAAACAACAAAATTCTGTACTTCTCAAAATTGAAGGTGTTTGTAGATGAAAAATAAATTGCAGCTGAAATGATTTTTTTTTTCTTCTGAAGGAGTAGAAAAAATTGTGGGAAAAGGAGAAAATGCTGGTGACAAGCAATTTCTCCCTTCCCCACAGTATATTCAAAAGCTTTCCTCTCTCAGCTTGGTTAAAACTCGGACTATGTGGTAAAGGGTTAACTCTTCACCAGACAACAAAAATTTGGACTTTTCTATATTTGAGCATTTGCAATTAATAGGAGCTCAAATGTCTGAAAAGATATAAACATTGTATGAAAAGGAGAAAATGCTAGTTTCCAGCATTTTCTCCTTTTCCAACAATGATTTAAAGACAATTGTCCTTAGGATCATTAAAACACAGGACATTTAGTAAAGGGTTACAATAAAATTTAATTATATGAAAAAGTTTTTTTTAATACTTCACAGACTGTTGTTTAGATGTATGACCTGGTGTCTATATGTGGTGTTTATGCTAGCTGTTACTATGTCTAGATGTTTTATAGCAACACATTTTCCACATCAGGTGTTTCTAGGAACGTTGATAGGTATATACACATTATAAGACTTGGTTCATTATTCTGTGATAGTTTCTTATAAATTGTTTGTACAAAGAGGAATAGATCATTTTGCCACAATGTTTACACAGGTTGTGCTCTGCAAGGCAAAAAAAAACTTGTCAGCAAGACTTGATGAGTTTTCAGTCAGAAATGATCAAATTTGCATACAAGATATATACAGAATATTATTTTGTTGTAACTTTCCTGTTGGTTGTTTCTGCTTTGAGCTGAGCAAGAAAATTCAATATCCCACAAGACCGAAGGTAGAGCCATATCTTAAAATTTTCTTTCTTTGCAGCTCCAAGCAGATACAGGAACTAGGAAAGCTACTAGAGTGTAATATTCCTCTTATTATATACTTACAGATTTAACCCTTTCCCATACAATCCTGAGTTTTAACGACCCTGAGAAAGAATCCCTTTGAAAACATTGTGGGAAAAGGAGAAAATGCTGGTAACCAGCATTTTCTCCTTTTCCCCACAATGTTTTCAACCCTATCAAAGACAGATATCATCATTTGAGCAACATTTAAATTGTCGTCTGCAATTGCTTTCAGTTTGCACCAGTCTGAAATTTTTTCGTTTGGTAAAGAGTTAAACGAGAAAATATTGCATTTATCAGCATTTTTATTCAAAACAGTACAAGATAATGAAACATATACTGGTTTAGTGGGTCATAACTTTGTTTGCAATGAATGGCAGATGAATATTATAGCGTTACATTTTGACCAGCCAAACTGAAAACCATTATGTGTGTATTCCCCTCGCAGAATATGTCATCATATCATATGTGGGCAACCATTTTACGGTGTAGATAAAGTGTTTTTTTCTCAGTGTGTGTGATTTAACTCTTTACAACACAATGCCGAGTTTTAACAACCCTGAGCAAGAGGCCTTCTGAAAACATTGTGGGAAAAGGAGAAAATGCTGGTAACCAGCATTTTCTCCTTTTCCCACAATGTTTTCTACCCTATAAGACAATTGACATCATTTGATTCACATTTATTTTGTTGCCTGCAAATGCATCCACTTTGGACCAGTCTACATTTTTGTTGTTTGGTAAAGAGTTAAACAAAGTAGATGCATGTTTTGGAGCAGGTAAATCCATAGATACAGTATTAAACTTTTTTCTGTCTCTCTGTTTCAGGCATTCTATTAGCCTTAGGATTTAACAGGATTAACATAGAAGGTCTTCAATTTAAACACTATATTGCAAGTGCCATATTAATACCTGGTTCATGTCTGCTGTTGTATATCTTTCTGAAAACTGTTGGATTGGATCCTGGATGGTCCATCACCTTAGCAACCAAATGGTGTCAAAGGTCAGAATGGATCCACCTTGACACCACACCCTTTAATGCTGTAATAAGAGATGCAGGCAGTATTTTGGGTATGCTCTGTGTTTTTTTTCCAACCCATTACATACTGACTCCTTTAGGCCTACAAAACTATCTAAAAATACACAAACTCAGGACTTTTGTTGAAGAAAAAAACTGTTTTACTTCTGTTGAAGAAAAAAAATGTTGTACTTTTGTTGAAGAAAAAAAAGTGTTGTTTTAGCACTATGGAAACTGTTATTGGAGAAAGAAAAAAAAAAGAACATGGTAATGTATGCTCGGAATTAAGACAAATCGTAGCAATGTGTGCTCAGAATTAAGGGGACATCATTGCATCATGTGCTCAGAATTTAAGGGACATCTTAGCATCGATGCTTACAATACATGAGACACCATAGCATTCATGCTCTGAACTTAGGGTGAATCATAGCACTATGTGCTTGGAATTATGACTTATCATAACATTGTGGGCTCTTAATTCTGGGCACATCAGAGCATTGTATGCTTGGAATCAAGAACACATCACAGCATTGTATGTTTGGAATTAAAGAAACATAGCATTGTGGGCTCATAATTTAGGGGAAATCATTTTGTGCTTATAGTTTAGGGCATAACTTAGCATGGTGTGCACAGAATTCAGGAAACATCAGAGTATTGTGTGCTCATAATTTAGGACCCATCATAGCATTGTGTGCTCAGAATTTAGTACACTCATAGGATTGTATAATCAGAATTTAGGGCACATCATAACATGTTGTACTAAGAACTCTGGACACATCATAGCTGAGAATTGAGAGGACGTTTTACACATACTTGCTAAGAACTTATCATTCCTCTTTTATACACCTGATTGCCTGCTGTCAGGATAATGTGACAGGTAAAGTACTTGTTACTGATGGAGTTATAGCAGTGGTAAAATGTTCTCTGTGGACTGAAGCTATTACCTAAAATCATGTTGATATAGCTTTAAAATTTTAATAATAGAAAAAAACAGAGACAATAATTTTCACACCACTTTCTGGCCCTGTAATGGGCATTTTTCTACAAATTTATTTGCATTGAACATGCTATGAGTCAGGAAAAGACAATGACTCATTCTTTTGTATAGTTCTGTAGTTTTATACCAGGACATTTTTTCTCCCCCTGAATATCAAATTTTAAAAAAATTTAAACTTCAATCAGTCCAAGTGACAGAACATCATAATTTTGAGGCAATTTTTGCAAGAATATCTCAAAACATTTGACATTGTGTGGATCCAAAATCAGACTTCACATTTACTGCAGTCTGATCTTGATCATTGTCTGTAAAGGGAATTTTTAGAACCATTTACTGTTTCATAGAACGGTACATAGAATGCTTTTATGATTTCAGGCTTTGGAATGGTTGTATTGATATACATGAAGTTAAAACTCCAGAAAGAAGTTCCAAGTCATTTTGTGAAGTTTCTACATCTCATCATTTCAGTATTGTTTAGCCAAGTTATAGAAAACTTTAATGTGAAAGGTGTTGATCCTATTGTATTCTATTCCATCACTTTTGTTAAGTTCTTTTCTCTTGTTATTGGTGTTCACTTTATTACAATGCTTTATTTGTTTGATGTGCATAACAGTTCAACTAAAGAGCAATGAAAAGTTTTGTTTGCACTGGTTAGGGTCCATTTAATGAAATTGCTTCAAATATATGAGCCATGCTCTGGCAAAAAGGGGCTTAGTGCATCTTTCTAATGCATCATACTAAGCAAGTCGTCACACGATCATGGATCTATAAAGTCAATTTTGTCTAACAACCGACTGAATCATGAGGTAGATTGGTCCTCTGACATACATAAAATTGACCAATAGCGAAGAGTTTGGCCCAGGTCAGCCTGTGCGTACTGCGCAGGCTGACCTGGGTCAATACTTTTCGCAGATGCATTAAGCCCTTTTTTTACAGAGCATGGCTCAAATATTTATTCATTTTTCACATGCATAGTAATAACTCAGATAAAGAGCAATAAAAAATTTTCAAATGGTTGGCATGGGTCCATTTCGTAACATTGCTGTATTTGTTTCATGTGCAAAATACTTCAGATAAACCACAGTGAAAAGTTGTTTACAATGGTTAGGGTCCATATTACCCTTTACGAAACAACAAAATTTCAGACTGGTCCAATTGGAAAGCTTATGCAGATGACAAATTCAATTGCTAAAATGATGGTTTCTTTCTTCGATAGGATACAAATTATTCTGGGTGGTAAACTGGTAACCAGCATTTTCTCCTTTTCCAGAAATGTTTTCAAAAGCCTTCTCTTTCAAGGTCGTTAAAACTGGGGATTTTGTGGTGAAGGGTTTATGAAATTACTTTGTATTTACAGGTATTTGATGTACATAATAAGTTGGATGAAAGGCAGTGAAAGCTTTTGTTTTCTCACTGTTGGGATTTCATTTGAACATTGCTTTATTTTTTTATGATGTGCATAATTATATTTATAAAAGGTTTTGAAAAGTTTGTTATCTTGTTATAAGGGTCTTTTTAATAACATTGCTTTATGTGTATTTGATGTGAATAATAACACGGATAAAAGGCAAAGAAAAGTTTCATTCACATGTGGTCCATTTTATTTGCTTTATTGCTTTGTTTCATGTGCATAATAGTCAAGCTAAATTTGTGGGGAAAAAAAAAAACAAGAGAACATACATATTCTTTATTATTCATTATCTACATGTATTTACTGTCATTTCAATAAAGTATTTAATACATAAAGTCATAATACATAAATTTCAAAACAAAACAATGTGACATTATTACTTTTTTTTTTTGGAGGAGTTGGGGGTGATCAATATTCACCCGAGTTAACCCTTTAACAAGTGATCCCATATTTTAATGGCCCGTGGGATAAGGGTGAAGTTCAAAACGTAGCAGGAAAAGAAGAAAATGCTGGCAACCAGCACTTTCTACTTTTCTGACAATGTTTTCTATTTATTTAAAGGTAAACCCGTTGTTTAAGCCTTATTTAACTTGAAGTCTGCAAATCATTTCAAAGGGACAAGTTTAAAATTTGTCATCTCATAAAGAGCTAAAGCATGTGTGTATAAAAAAGGCAAATGATTGTCCAACACCTGGATATGAGCCATGATTTGTGAAAAGGGGGCTTTAATGCATCTGCGAAAAGTATCGACCCATGACCTGGGCCGAAACTTTTCGCTCTAGGTCAATTTTCTGTATGTCCAAAGATCAGTGTACCTCATGAATAAGTCGGTTGTTACACAAGATTGGCTGTATGGATCTATAAGAATGTCGTGACATGCTTGGTATCATGTATCACGGAGATGCATTAAGCCCCATTTTGCCAGTGCATGGCTGTTGTATTTCACTCCGATTTAAACTCATTCATTTGTAAACAAATCCTATGACCATTCAATCTATTCCTAGACATACAATGACTAGCGCAAGTACAAAGACAAACATTTGAACAAGAGGGCCATGATGGCCCTGGATCGCTCACCTGAGTCAATAGGCGAAATTTCACTCCAGGGTCATGATGACCCAATTTAAAACTCATCTGACATATTGCTAAGACAATTGTCAGGTCAATCGAGCTGAAAATGTGGCCTTCGGAGTGTCCAAAATGTATTTCTTCAATTTGACGTAGTGACCTAGTTTATGACCCTATGTGACCATATTTCAAACTCATCCGAGATATTATCAAGACAAACACGCTCACCAATTTTCAGGGCAATTGAGCAAGAATTGTGACCACTAGAGTGCCCACAAGATTTCTTTAAATCTGACCTAGTGACCTAGTTTATGACCTATGTGACCCAATTTTGAACTCATCCAAGATTTTATCAAGACAAACGTGCTGATCGATTTTCAGGTCATTTGAGTAAGAATTGTAGCCTCTAGAGTGCCTACAAAAAATTCTTTTAGTTGACCTAGTGACCTAGTTTATGACCCAAGGTGACCAAAATTCAAACTCATCTGAAATTTCATCAAGAAAAACATTCTGACCAATTTTTAAGTCAATTCAGCAATAAATGTGGCCTCTAAAATGCCCACAAGGTATTTCTTTAATTTGACCTTGTGACCTAGTTTATGACCCAAGGTATCCCAAATTCAAACTCATCCGAGATTTTATTTAGGCAAAGATTCTGACCAATTTTCAAGACAACTGAGCAATAAATGTGGCCTCTGGACTGCCCACCAGGTATTTCTTTAATTCGACCTAGTGACCTAGTTTATGGCCCCAATTTGTCCGAGATTTAATTAAGACAAACATTCTGACCAATTTTCAAGTCAATTGAGCGAACAATGTGGCCTCTAGAATGTCCACATGGTATTTCTCTGATTCGACCTAGTGACCTAGTTTATGACCCCAGGTGACCCAATTTCAAACTCATTCGGGATTTAATAAAGACAAACATTCTGACCAATTTTCAAATCAATCGAGCAAAAAATGTGCCATCTAGAGTGCCCACAAGGTATTTCTTCAATTTGACCTAGTGACCTACTTTATGACCCCCGATGACCCAATTTCAAAGTCATCTGAGATTTAATTAAGACAAACATCCTGACCAATTTTCAGGTCAACTGAGCGAAAAATGTGGCTTCTAGAGTGCCCACAAGGTATTTCTTTAATTTGACCTAGTGACCTAGTATTTGACCCAACATGACCCAATTTCGTACTCATCCGAGTTTTTATCAAGACAAACATTCTGACCAAGTTTCATGAGTATCGGACTGAAAATGTATCCTCTAGAGCGCACACAAGGTTTTCCTTAGATTTGACCTGGTAACCTAGTTTTTGAACTGAGTTGACCCAGTTTCAAACTCCTCCAAGATATCATCAAGACAAAGATTCTGACTTAGTTTCATTAGTATGGAACTCAAAATGTGGCATATAGAGCGCACACAAGGTTTTTCTAAGATTTGACCTGGTGACCTAGTTTTTGACCCCACATGACCCAATTTCGAACTCGTCCCAGATTTTATCAAGACAAACATTCTGACCAAGTTTCACAAGTATCTGACTCAAAATGTGGCCTCTAGAGCTCACACAAGGTTTTTATAAGATTTGACCTGGTGACCTAGTTTTTGACCCCACATTACCCACTTTCAAACTCGTCTGAGAATTTATCAAGACAAACATTCTGACCAAGTTTCACAAGTATCTGACTCAAAATGTGGCCTCTAGAGCGCACACAAGGTTTTTCTAAGATTTGACCTAGTGACCTACTTTTTGATCCCACATGACCCAATTTCGAACTCGTCCGAGATTTTATCAAGACAAACATTCTGACCACGTTTCACAAGTATCTGACTGAAAATGTGGCCTCTAGAGCGCACACAAGGTTTTTCTAAGATTTGACCTAGTGACCTACTTTTTGACCCCACATGACCCAATTTCGAACTCGTCCGAGATTTTATCAAGACAAACATTCTGACAAAGTTTCATGAGGATTGGACTGAAAATGTGGCCTCTAGAGCGTACACAAGGTTTCTTCTAAGATTTGACCTAGTGACCTAGTTTTTGACCCCACATGATCCAATTTCGAACTTGTCCGAGATTTTATCAAGACAAACATTCTGACAAAGTTTCATGAGGATTGGACTGAAAATGTGGCATCTAGAGCGTACACAAGGTTTTTCTAAGATTTGACCTAGTGACCTAGTTTTTGACCCCACATGACCCAATTTCGAACTCGTCCGAGATTTTATCAAGACAAACATTCTGACCAAGTTTCATGAGGATCGGACTGAAAATGTGGGCTCTAGAGCGTACACAAGGTAAAAAGTTGACGATGCACGACGGACGCCGGACACGGCACGATCACAATAGCTCACCATGAGCACTTTGTGCTCAGGTGAGCTAAAAGAAAAAAAAAAACACTTTTAATGATATGGGAAACATTTTGGAAAGAGTAGGAATTGCTTTCTTTTCCAAAGTGTAAAATGTCTTCTGTTGGGGTAATGATTAAAATAGATCTTTACATAATCTTAATTCACTGAGGCTTTAAATTCCCAAAATTAAGGACATTAATATCATTCAAATCGTTGGCTGATATTCTGTTGACGCAGGTTGTATTGGTTGCTTCAAGTGTCTCCCTACCAGAACAACAACTTTGGCGACTAGAAACACTGCGGCAAGTGATAAAAGTATGACACTGAACACGGAATTTCTGTAAGCTGTATCAAGGTCATAATTTTTCTCAACAATTCCTGCCGATGCAACTGTGAGAGTTATGTAGGGGCTAAAGACATATCGGGTGTAATTATCTAAGAAAATAATGTCCGACACAAACCAGGCAATGAGTGCTGCTGCCACAAGTGCTAAACATACCGTACCAGAAACGTCAGGCTGAACTCCAATGTCAGTGACGTCATCTCCGGTTTTATACGTCAACACCAATCCCAAGTTCAGCACTGTAGCCACAGACACCCAAGCAGCATAAAATGCTATTCCGTTCTGAATTAGCATTCATATTAGCCAAATTTCCACATTCAGTCCAGATTTCATTAGATTCCCGAGTTCTTGGTATAATCTTTTGCAAGCAAAGAAAAGGGCAATGGCAAGAGTAGTAAATTGCAAAGCTATGATTGGTAGACCAATCGCAAATTTTTTACCATCAAAGGCAAAATAACCAAGCTACGTTACAGATATGAGAAAGACAGTACGATCCGTACATAATAGTGGAATAGACCGGCATTATATACAAATATGTCCCTCCTTTCATCCTGCATAATGTCGTAAGCCCGTAAATCAGCCAAAGTGCCTGCCAGGCGTAGATGAAACCCCATATGGCGAAAGTCCAGCCTGCCGGAGTTACGGGAAAGCTGAAGTAGTCCGATATCTGTCCGGTATTGTTCGAAAACACACCTGAAATAAAATACTTTTATTCCATACATCGGCTACATGTAGATTGTTTTGCATATCCTAGAAATGTATGCGAACCTTTTGGCTGTATATCTTAATCTATTGGCAAGGATAGACTTGTTTTTTTTTTATTAACAGTGAAAAACCATAATTCATTCAAAATTTTTCATCCTGAACAGTATATCTACATGTTTATCCTTCACTCCATGAATGCCAAATATATATGAGCTGTGCTCTGGCAAAAGGGTGTTTAATGCGTTTCCGTGTTGCAATGTACCAAGCTAATCATCACATTACTATGGATCCATAAAATCCATGTTATCAACTGGCTGATTCATGACAGAGGTTGAAAGGTCCTTTGCCACACGGCAAGTTTACAAATAGCAATCGACACATGTCGGTCTGGGTGGACTGCGCAGATCATACATGCATACTCGACCTCTTTCAATGCGATTGAAAATACAATCCATTGACAATCGGACAATATTATCTTCTAGGCTTGCCACACAAATGCGCCAAAAATACCATCAGTATTGTGTGAGGGTTTTTTGTTGTTGTTTACTAGTTAATCTTTCAAACGCCCACTTTGCATCACAAAATATTCGTATAGAATTTACTGTGGAACAACACGAACGGAAATGTGGTCCCCCATGGCTCAGTAGCTCAGGCGTCAGATTTGTCAACACGAAATTCTGGTTCGATCTCCGATGGCGGCGCTGGTCTCGAGAGTAGGTCCTTCTGTAAGAGGCTGCAGAGAGCCCTAGCCTAGTATTGCTGAAAGAACGCCGTGATATGAATGAAGAAGTGTTAACAGCGCCGTTAAACTCGATTCAAACAAACTTTCTGTCAAAAAAAAGACAGAATTTACCTCCTCCGCTTCCCGATCCAGCCAGAGCATTCATTACGGCAACGAATATGAACAGGACAAAGGCGAATATGATCGCCGCCATCTTGATTGGTTGACGGTCACCCATTGTTTTCTGCATAACAAAACAAATATTAATTATATACGTATAATATAAACTATTCTTGTATTATAAATGCACTTGCAAAAAGCATCGACCCTTCTTAGCCTGCTAAGTCCGCGTAGGCTGATATGCCATATGGTCGATAAGTTTTGCTTTTTGTAAAAATTTTCTTCATGTCCAAAGACCATTCTAGCTGATGAATCAATCGGTTGTTGGACAAAATGAATTTTATAGATCCATAAATATGTGATAACTTGCTTAGTATAACGCATCATGTATTAAACCTCATTTTCACAGAGTATGGCTAATAAGTATTACAAGCGAAACAAATTAAAATATATAATTAATATACCTTCTTAATAATGTGTAACTCTTTACCAGACGATAAAACTTCAGACTTCTCTATGCTGACAGTATTTGCAGACGACAATATAAAATCGAACAATGCTCTTTGGAAAGGAGGCTCAATCCATCTGCAAAAAGTATCGATTCAGATCAGCCTGCGCAGTTGGTCAATTTTCTATATGTCAAAGGACCAGTCAACCTTATGATACAGTTGGTTGTAAGGCATAATGAATTTTAGGGATCCCTAATTATGTGATAACTCATTTGGTATCATGTATTACGGAGATGCATCAAGCCCCCTTTTGCCAGAGCATGGCTCAATATGATTATTTTGTTGACTGAAAATATCTCAACAAAAATTACGTTGTTGGCGATCTAAAAAAAAAAATTTCAAGTTTATTTTACACGAAAGTGGGGATGGAATGACTGAAACCATGCTCTGCAAAAACATGTTTAATATCGATAACCAACAGAAATTAAAGTGTTATACATGTATGTGTAATGTATGTGCATATGAATAAAATAGAAATGAAAACACATTGTAAAAAGAGAAGTTGCAAATGAAGAGAAATAAGTTGTTAGTTCTGCTGAAAGCTTACATGACTGAGATGTAAATATAAAAAGTCAAATGAAGCGAGTCAGGACAGGTGGGGAAATACTAGCAAGCGAAATTAAGTCAAGGAGATCGTCGAGAATACATGGCAAGCTTTTCCAGTCATATTTTTTTCGGCGTAGCAGAATGTGCTGGCTTTTGACCTACTTTTTTGGCAGTGATAACAAATGAATAAAAAGAAAATTGTGATTGGTAAAAAATATAGACATGTTTATTTTAAGGGCCCCTGCCAATTTGCGGGCAAATTCAACGCTGTCTATCTTTTTTTTAAAGATATTTCTAGGTTTAAATAATTCCCTCCTGACACGAATTTGAAAAGTATGTTTCAAAACTGGATAAATTACGTGAAATAATGTCTGAAATGAGTGTAAAGAGAGGCAAACGGACGTGTTCGTCATGAGCCAACGCCCCGTTTTGCAACAATATTCTCATAGGTACTGGGTCCGTAATCACCAACCATTGCAAGAACATTGCAAGTCTTATTCTCGATAATTTTCTGATTAGCAGGCAACACAACTTCTGAATGGCAAAACCATTTGGTTCAGCCAATCAGAAGTTGTGTTACTTTCAAATTTAGAAAATCTTGGAGAATAAGACTAAGAATTTCCTTAAGAATGTTTGGTGATTCAGCGTAAATATAGGCTTTTTACTGTTGACATCTGATCAAGATCCGTCCACACAGGTCGTGCAGTCTGACCTTCCATCTATACCGATGGCTTGTTCAGTAAAGCCTTTTATCTATGAGCCATGCTCTGTGAAAAGGGGGCTTAATGCATCTGCGAAAAGTATCCACCCAGGTCAGCCTGCGCAGTCCGCCAGGCTGACCTGAGCCGAAACTTTTCGCTACTGGTCAAATTTCTGTATGTCCAAGGGCCAGTCTACCTTTTGATTCAGTCGGTTGTTAAAAAACGTAGCTATTATGGATCCATAAGTATGTGATAGCTTTCTTGGTACCATGGATCACGGAGATGCATTAAGCCCCCCTTTGCCAGAGCATGGCTCTCTCACACGCGCGCGCGCGCGCGCGCGCGTGTGTGTGCGTGTATATATATATCACACACACACACACACACCAGTATACCTTACACATAGAGGTATAGTTTTTGGTACCTACGCCGTGAGGTCATACCTTTATAAAAGACCTAGAACTGTTTAAAACATAAATTTGTTAACAAAATAGGATCTGTTACACATATGATGTTTCAGTCTGCCAAAAAAAGCTCGTTTTAGAGGACCAGTATATCACTCACATAATGAGAGCAATACCTCGAGATGTTACACACAAGTTCACACACATATCAGATTTTTCGAATTCGTGTCGAGGTATAAACCAATTGAATGATTTATCTCCTTTTCCCTTTGTTATTTTACTATGTAATAAATTCAACTATTGAAAACATGATTTCCTTGACCTTTTGAGCATCCATGAATGTTAAAAGAGTAGTGGGGGTCAGATGCTGGTTAATCCAATAGAAGGCAATTATTAAGTAAACAATACAGACTTTACCACAAATCTGAACACGACCATTTTGATGACCACTTTAACCCTTTACCAGACGACAAAATTTTAGTCTTATCCAATTTGAAAGCATTTGCAGACGACAATTTTAATGTGGCTCAAATGGTGCAATCTTCCTTTGATAGGGTAGAAAACATTGTGGGAAAACGAGAAAATGCTGGTTAGCAACAATGTTTTCACAAGGCTTCTTTCCCGGGTTCGTTAAAAGGCGGCATTGTGCGGTAAAGGGTTAACTAAAATACATAAAGGGAAAAAGAGAAGCAGCTTGTATTCTACTTTTCCATTGAATTTTTGAAGTTATCTGTTCAGGGGTGTCTATGCACATCTGCATGTGGGAAAGGGTTAATGCTTCTGAAATAACGATAAAGATTATCTTCCATTATAACAGTTTATTGGTCTAACACCACAAAGATATTCATATCAGTGAAAAAGACAGACCATAAGACACCGGTGAATAGAGTAAATCTACATTACTGTGCCAGTCTGTGCAGTTTGATCTCTCTCCATACTGTTAAACTCTTTACCAAACAACAATTTTTAAGACTGGTCTTAATTGAAAGCATTTACAGACGACTATATAAATGTAACTCAAAAACTGAAATTTGTTTTGAGGTGGCTAGAAAACATTGTTGGAAAAGGAGAAAATGCTAGTTACCAGAATTTTCTCCTTTTCCCACAATCTTTTCAATAGGCTTCTTTCTCAGGAACGTTAAAAGTTGGGATTGTGTGGTAAAGAGTTAATGGATTGTCCTAATAAATCGAAAAAATAAAATCCAAATCAGCATGCATGGATGCACAGGCTAATCTTTATCATCACTTGCTATATGGCAAGCATGTTCTAGAAGGTTTTCCTGATACATGGTTAAAATGTAGAGATTACAAAACAGAATTCAGTTTTGCCTTCTCTTCAGGAGCCTATTTTCAGAGTTGTATGCATTGAAAGCATTACCACTCAGGCTATTTCAGTCCTGTCCAAAATGACAGCAAACGACAACAAGAGAGCCATGATGGCCCTGGATCGCTCACCTGAGTAGAGTGCCTTAAAGGTATTTCTTTAATTTGACCAAGTGACCTAGTTTATGACCCCAGGTGACCCAATTTCACTCATATTTCACGAAGACAAACATTCTGACCAATTTTCAAGTCAATTGAGCGAAAAAATGTGGCCTCTAGCGTGCCCTAAAGGTATTTTTTAAATTTGACCTAGTGACCTAGATTATGAACCAAGGTGACCCAAATTTGAACTGGTCTTGGACTTTATCAAAAGAAACATTTTAACCAATTTTCAAATCAACTGAATAATAAATGTGGCCTCTAGAGTGCCCACTAGGTATTTCTTTAATTTGACCAAGTGACCTAGTTTATGACCCCAGTTGACCCAAATTCAGACTCATGTGAGATTTTGTAAAGACAAACATTCTGACCAATTTTCAAGGCAACTGAGCAAATAATGTGGCCTCTAGAGTGCCCACAAGGTATTTCTCTAATTTGACCTAGTGACCTACATGTAGTTTATGGTTCCAGGTGACCCAAATCCAAACTCATCTGATATTTTATCAAGACAAACATTCTGGCCAAATTTCAGGTCATTTAAGCAATAAATGTGGCCTCCAGAGTGCAAACAAGGTATTTCTTGAATTTGACCAAGTGACCTAGTTTATGACCCCTGTTGACCCAAATTCAGACTTATGTGAGATTTTATAAAAACAGAATTTCTGACCAATTTTCAATGAACTCGTTGTGCTTAGATGGACAAACAAACTTAGAAGAGAATCACTGCATACCAAATATCAAAGCTCTATGCCTTCCAGTTTCAAAGAAGGATTTTAAAGTTTTCCTTCTTTTTTCCTATGTTCGAACTTGTGACCCCCGGAGCTGGGCCAGTTTTGACCCAAGGGGCATCATATGAACAAACCTGGTAGAGGTCCACTAGGAGATGCTACATACCAAATATCAAAGCTCTATACCTTCCCGTTTAAGAGAAAAAGAAATTTAAAGTTTTCCTTCTTTGTTCCTATGTTCGAACTTGTGACCCCCGGAGTAGGACCAGTTTTGACCCAAGGGGTCAAAGGGGTATGAACAAACTTGGTAGAGGTCTACTAGGAGATGCTGCATACCAAATATCAAAGCTCTACGCCTTCCAATTTCAGAGAAGAATATTTTTAAAATTTTCCTTCTCTGTTCCTATGTTCGAGCTTGTGATCCCCGGGGCAGGGCCAGTTTTTACCCCAAGGGCATCATATGCACAAACCTGGTAGAGATCCACTAGGAGATGCTACATGCCAAATATCAAAGCTTTATGCCTTCTAGTTTTAGAGGAGAAGATTTTTAAAGTTTTCCTTCTTTGTTCCTATGTTCGAACTTGTGACCCCCTGGGCATCATATGAACGAACTTGGTAGAGGTCCACTAGGAGATGCTACATACCAAATATCAAAGCTCTACGCCTTCTAGTTTCAGAGAAGAAGATTTTTAAAGTTTTCCTTCTTTGTTACTATGCTCGAGCTTGTGACCCCCGGGGCGGAGCCAGTTTTGACCCAAGGGGCATCATATGAACAAACTTAGTAGAGGTCCACTAGGAGATGCTACATACCAAATATCAAAGCTCTGCGCCTTCTAATTTCAGAGAAGATTTTCAAAGATTTTGCATTTTTTTTCCTTTTTGTTGCCATGGCAACCAGAGTTAAGGGTGGAATTCAATTCTTTGAACAACTTTGGTAGAGCTTTACCCAAGGAACATCCCTGCCAAGTTTCATCAAGATTGGCCCAGTGGTTTAGGAGAAGAAGATATTTAAAGAAATTGTTGACGGACGACGGACGCCGGACATAGGGCGATCACAATAGCTCACCTTGAGCACGTTGTGCTCAGGTGAGCTAAACAAGAGGGCCATGATGGCCCTGTATCGCTCCACTGGCTTATAAATATAAACCATAAATACTAAACATTTCAATTCTGAGCCAAATGGTTTCAAAATGAAGACTTACAAAGTTTTCTCTGTAAAAGCCCATGTGAAAGTTGAGACCCACAGGGCAAAACCATTTTTGATCCCAGAGCTATAATTACTTGAACCCTGGTAGAGGTCCACAAGATAAAGCCACATACTAAAATAATACAAGTCTATGCTGTATGGTTATAAATAAGGTGATTTTCAAGTTTCGTCCATATGAAGCCTCTGTAAAACACAAGACCCCTGATGCAAGGCTAATTTAAAAAAAAAAAAAAAATCAAAAGTGATCCAGATTGACCCCTGCAGCGGGGCCAATTTTGACCCCAGGGCTAAAATTTTGGCCCGCTTGGTAGAGGCCACATCCAAAATTTAGTAGCTCTAGGCCTTATAGCTAGGTACCGGAAGAATTTTAAAGTTTACTCTATATAAGCCTATGTAAAACTTGTGACCCCTGGGGCAGAGCCAATTTTGACCCCAGGGTTATAATTTGAAGAAACATGATAGAGGGTTACTACATAAAGCTACATGCCAAATTTGGTAGCCCTATGCCTTATGGTTTCAGACATGAAGATTTTGATTTTTAAAGATTTCCAATATTTTTCAGTTTTGTTGCCATGGCAACCAGAGTTTTTGAAGGAATCAAATTCTTTCAAGAAATTCTGAAGAGGACTATGGCAGGATCATTTCTGTGAAGTTTCATGAAAAGTGGATGAGTAGTTTCAGAGATGTTTGAAATAAAAGTTAACGCACGGACGCACGACGGACACCGGGCCATGACATAAGCCAGCTGGCCTTCGGCCAGTGGAGCTAAAAAGGAATAAAATTAAGTGGACAGAAAAACATCATTTTCAGAATGTTAAGAAAACATTGTGGGAAAAGGAGCAATTGCTCGTAACGATTAATTGCTCCTTTTTTCCACAATGTATTCAAAAGTCGCCTGCTGCACAGACATAAAAATATGTATCTGAGTTGTACAGGGTTAAATAAGAACATATTATGTCTGGAAGATATTGATAAAGTTGAAAATGTAGTGTGCAAAGGTAAATTTGCATATAAGAAGGAATTCCTCAAATGTTTTTAAAATTCATCAGCAGAGAAAAGGGTTAACGTATTTTACCTAGTACCAGAAACATATAAATTTGGGTAATACTGAAGAGCATAAGTTAAAGACGTCTGCTACATTTTTTGACACAAAAATTATTTAGGCGAATGAGATTTATTTTTGTAAAAATTGTTTCACGATACATTTAGGCTTTAGGTTCTGTAAAAATAAATGCTGTAAAAAGGAGGAACAAAAAAAAAAAACAAAAAAAAACAAAAAAAAACAACAACAACAAAAAAAAAAACCACCACCACCAACAACAACAACAACAACAACAATAACAACAACAACAAAAAAAAAAAAACAGGCTTATTCATTAATTTGACAGCTTTTGGCAAAATATAAAGGAAATTAGTCCTTTTTCTCAGAATCTGGTTTGCTCACCCACAATTTCTTTTGTATTTTCCAAAAGACATTTTGGTAGTAAGTGTACAAAAAAAAAAAAAAAAAAAAATTGAAAAAGATTAAATGTAGACTTTTGTTATAAAACTAACTTTTGTATGTAAAAATTAGCATTTTTTTCACTGAATTTTCTTTTCTTATAGATGAGCAATTTAGCTTCAAAATGCTATTATTTCAGCTAAATATATTTTGGTATTAAGGTGCATACTGCTCACCGGTGTAAGTGAGCAGTTACTGATTTTTTAGACTGGGTAGTGATTTTTTAGGGTGTTTTTCACAAAAAATTTACTTTTGGGATTTTTGAAATTCTCAAAATTTCAAAATTCAATATACCACAAAAGAGCACAGTGACATCTATTTTTTTCTTTACTTTTTTTGGCACATTCGTGAATGTCTACAAGTATAAAAATTTTAGGAAAATCAAATGTAAAAGTCAAAACTGTAGCAATCGTCCTTAAGGAAGGGTCCCTATAAACTTAGAAACGGAACCGAAACGAAACGCAACGAAACGGAACGAAACGCAACGAAACGGAACGAAACGCAACGAAACGGAACCAGACCCAAGGAAACGAAACGAAATAGAACGAAATAGAACGAAATCTTGCAATATTCCACTACTTTTTTTTTTTCAATTTGTCATATTTCTTTTGTATCATTCTTCTTGGATTATCCCACATTTTATGTGGAGAGCACACAGAAACAACTGAAATTTTGCGTCATCTCGTGCGTGATTTGCCGGTTTGAAAATCTAGTCAGAATCAGAATTAGTTAATCTAAACGACAATCCGTTACCAGGACCTGTGTTTGGGAAAGTTGCGCAAACTCCAACATATTTGATGCAAGATTTTGGACGGAAATGGGATTTTTTTCCCCATTCTGTTCTTCTTTCATTTTGGTACCCAGCCCCTGTAGCTCAGTTGGCAACGTATAGGACTTGAGAACAGGGGGTCGCTGGTTCGATGCTCGGCTAATTTCTTTCTAAGGATTGATGACAGTCATTGCGACAGGATTCATTCCACTGTCACAGTGACCATTTTTTCGACGATGTTTATGTGGGTAAGCAGCCAGTGGCTTCTAAAGAATATTGTGCGTATTACTGTCAAAAGAAACTCCAGGAAATCATAAATAGGTGCACCTGCCACTGCGATATATCTGAAATAATGTTGAAAACATCATCCAATTAATCAGTTTCATTTTGATATTATATCACTCTCGCAGGTGGCCATCATATTTCACACGAACACCATATTATGCCGTGAATACCTTTGAGGATTTCAGTCGATGCCCTTCAGGATGTGCCGAGCACCGTAGCTCAGTCGGTAGCGTACAGGACTTGAGAACAGGAGGTCGCTGGTTCGATCCCCGGCTCGGCCAGTTTCCAAGGATTGATGATAGTCATTGCGACAGGATTCATTCCTCCCTCACCGCTGACCACTGTTTCGACAATGGCCATGTGGAAAAGCAGCCAGTGGCTTGGAAAGAAAATTGTGCGGAGTACTGGTAAAAGTAACTCCAGGAAAGCATGGATAGGTGCACTGGCTGCCGCGATATAACTGAAATAATGTTGAAAACGGCGTTAAACACCATACAATCAATCAATTGATCAATCCTTCAAGATGCTTTCAGTCGACCCTTGCCAGTATATAGAGTCCGCACAGATTTTTCTTTTTCTTTTGTACATTTTCCCCATAATGATAAATCATTGTAATGAACGTCTCGGCAGAACCTGTAAGATAAAGAGTTGGATTCAGGCCTGAAAAGAGAAAATGGGTAGGGCTGTTCGTTAGAACCGCTTTAAAGGTGAATGGCTACACTGTCAGAGGGAGATAAATTCAGTCTAGAAGAAATCATCTTCAGTTTCAAAAGTATTACTTTGTCACAAATAAATGTACAGCATGTATACAAATGAATCCAAACATTCGCACAGGATCTGGCTGTAAGCAGTAGCATATCTTAAAGTCATCTGACAATGTTAACCCTTATCCTGCTAAATACTTGAAAATGACACTTTCAGGCCGATATTAGAACCCAAATTTTGCTATAAATTTCAAAGGTATTTTACGGGGAAAAGTATCCCCTTATCGGACAGTGTAGATCCAAGATCAGACTGCACGTTCTGTGCAGTCTGATCTTGATCTACACTGTCTGCAAAAGGTCCGTGAGTCGCGCTTAGCAGCCCAAGGGTTAAGTAGGTTGCAACACCGCTGTCTGGCGGGTAAGAAACCTTACCGCACGACATACAGCGGATGAGGATAATAATTATTATTCGCACGACAACAGTAAGGTTACTGTTTTCTTTAAAAGAAAAATATGACACTGTATTGATTATTATGAAAATATCGAGGAAAAGATTCACTCTTCTTATGCTAAATTGCTGTCTGTGTGAAAATTATATGAGTTAAAGGCCCACTAGCGGCCAAAAACACAATGCTGGTGTTAATATACATTTAAATTTAAATCATACCAAATCAAAAGTATGGAAAATATTGTGAGGATGACAATCTGTTATTGTATAGTAAGTCCAGTTGTTAGTCACTGGCAGAAAAATGAATTTTAAAATCAGGAAAAAAAAGTAAGCAAAGGATGGAGTAACCTGGCAACTTTTAACCTGGTTTTGAAATTAGCTTCTCTGCCGGCGACTAACACCTTGACCGACTGTACAATATCAGATTGTCATTTTCACAATAATTTCCATACTTTTGAATGATACGATTTAAATCTAAATGTATTTCAATACCTGCTTTGTTTACTTTTGGCAGCTATTGTTACTTTAAGAAAATCGGGAACTGACTGAACTAGAACCCAACCCCTCCCCCCCCCCCCCCCCACATCGAAGGAACTCGCAATGTTCACATTTTAAAAAATGATAATACATGTTATAATTAAGGATAAACACCGTTATCAAACGAAGGCCGCGAATGTCGCAGCTGCTCCGGGACCAACGATTTTTGTATAAACTAAACCCCCAAAAAAGCTTTCGTAAAGTATGTGCAAAATTTTCAAGAAGTGTAGAAAACATTGTGGGAAAAGGAGAAAATGCTGGTTACCAGCATTTTCTCCTTTTCCCACAATGTATTCAAAGGACTTCTTTCTCAGGGTCGTTAAAAGTCGGGATTGTGTGGTAAAGGGTCAAGGCAAAGTTCGAGTTTCGGTGGATGTAAGGGATAGACATATCCAGTCCACATATTGATCAGGTATGATGGAGGCTTGGCTACCTACCACGGAGGTTGCAGTTCATGTTGGTGCATTCGCGTAAGCAGTTAGCAGCCATCTGCAGCGATTTGCGCAAACCTGAAGTGCAAAAAACTTACACGTAGCGGCAGACGGCGCGTTACGACTCGAGCCTAAGACCAATATATCGTTAATCAGTACCTACGAGACCTACGAGCAACAGTTACAGCTGCTGTTATCCCCGGAATTGTTTAGCTGATAACGGTTTGCTCAGATGTAGCCCGCACGTTCGCTCGGTTCTGACGCGCCGGCATCGCAATTATAGAGAGCACTTGGCTTTGGGACACATAAACTGGACAAGACAGCGTTGACGGACAATTATTATTTTTTTCTGACGAGTCGAGGTTTGTATTGTCTCGAGCTAATGGCCGTATACCATTGTTCCGATGCAGGAATGAACGTTATGCTGACTGTTGCGTACTGCAACGCGATCGTTTTTGGGGCTGGGGTCAGTTATGGCGCGGGCGGTATTGCTTACGGGTATTGTGCCCCTCTCGTCGTTATTGGATGAAATTTAAATGCCCCCTGAAAATAAGGAAAATAATCTAGGCCCCCATATTGTCCCTCTGCTTTGACTGAGCAGCGACGTAATTGCTTCACTGACAGTTGTCCTATAATTGAAAAAACATTTTAATGATGATTTATTTCCATAACTAAGTGAACAATAATACAGATTCATTGCAATAATCTGATCTTCGTGCGTACAACTGCTATCAAATTTTAATATTTACCTATTTGAATTAATTGCAATCAAGAGGAAGATGATTTAAATAAAAAAAAAAAAAAAAAAAAAAACTAATTTAGGTTTACTTCTGCTTCATTTTGTTCTATTTCGTTTCGTTTCGTTGGGTCTGGTTCCGTTTCGTTCCGTTTCGTTGGGGTTGGTTCCGTTTCGTTGCGTTTCGTTCCGTTTCGTTTCGGTTCCGTTTCTAAATTTATAGGGACCCCTTAAGGAAGCAATTAGTGAAAAGTCGACATTCGATATATGTTCTTTTCAAGCAACTGTTTTCTGGTTGTCATAAAACTCTAACGTTGATAATATATTTTCTTTTCTTTCGTACATTTCAATTCAAAGCAGTTTAAGTAATACGCTCGTACCTTCGATCTCGATGTTACAAGCGTATATCTTTTCCCTACCACAGACAACATTGGAGGCCAGCAGGTGGACACTTTGAAAGAAGTGGGAAAAGAAAATAATTTGAAAACTTCTTTCCCCATTACGTTTTCATCACTGCATAAAAAAGAAATAGAAATTTCCATCTCTAATCACTGTTGTTTCCAAGCAGATGACTGCAAATCACAAATGAACGACTTGCTCTCTTATGACTGAACACTTTAAGACTGAGCAAATCTTGACATTTTAACAATTTTCGATGCAGCCAGCATTCGATGTCAGAGTAGGAGAAACTGCCAACAACTAGATCTGTATCATCTGTGTATCAATAGCATAATTCAAATATTTCAGATTAACAAGTTTGATTTTACTTCAAATGTTGGCAAAGCAGATGCCTCTAATGAATACCATATCAGAAGATCTATGTTATTATGGCTATGTAAAATCATTAAAAAGGCAATTAACTATTTTATTAATATATTTCATTGATGTAGTAAGTTTCTCCTTTACATGTACCAATACTTTGCACACTATTTTTCCAAAGCCACTGGCTACTTTCCCACATAACCCTCAATACAACAGTCAGTGATGAGAGAAAAAAAAATCTTTGGAAGAAATTGACCAAGCTGGGGTTTCAAACAGCAACCCCCCTCAGTTTCAAGCCCTGCATGTTCCTGTTGCTGACAGAGCTATCAGGCTTCACCTGAGACTGAATTAACGCTTTACCAAACGGCAAAATTTCAGACGTGTCCAAATTCAAAGCATTTGCAGACAACAATTTAAATGTGGCTCAAATGGCTGGATTTTTCTATAATAGGCTAGAAAACATTGTGGGGAAAGGAGAAAATGCTGGTTACCAGCATTTTCTCCTTTTCGCACCTTGTTTTCAAAAGCCTTCACCATCAGGGTCGTTAAAAAGCTGGACTGTGTGGGAAAGGGTTGAATATCTTCAAGAATGTATGAAATATCAAAAACATGTCCAAATTTTCACAAGAGGATGACAGGGCCTCGACGGTATCCCAGCAATTCCTCAAAAACAGAGAAGCAAAGATTTGGGGAAAAAAGAAACATTTTTTCTTTAAGTTACAGAAAACATTGTTGGAAAAAAGCTAATGTTTCAAAAGAAATTAAAAAGATTAAGTTTGGTATCAGAAAGAGTTAACTTCCTGTTTTTAAAAAAAAAAAAAAAAAAAGGATGTTTTGGAAGTCCCCATTTTCGACCATATAAAACCCTTAATCCCCATCAAGGTCGCTGTTAACCCTTTACCAAACAACCCAAAGTTTTAAAGATCCCGAAGTAGAGTGATAAATTCCCGGGCTGGCGCATTTTCCAAATTCTAGTATGTTTGTGCTTAAATTATCAAACTAACCGCAACCGACCACAATTATATCAAACTAACCGTACTTGTGCTTAAATTATCAAACTAACCATATCTGTGGTCTAAGTATCACATTAACCATATGTGTGTTCAAAATAATTTTATAACCATAAATGTGCTTATAAAATCCATTTAACCATATGTATGCTCATTAACATAAAAACTCTCTTTTATGATCATTTTAAAGTAATTTCAATTTTTTTTACATCACTAATTTTTTTTTTTTTTTTTTTTGATTTAAGGCAGTTGTGCTGCAAAAAAATTGAATTTTAAAAATCTTTTTAATCCTAAATAATGTGAAAATGATCGCAAATATAAATACCTTCAAGGGTCCTATATTATACAAATATACATCTGAATTTAAAAATAATCTGAGTGAAATATATAAATAAAAAAAAAAAAAAAAAAAAAAAAAAAAAATGCATACTGAGCGAAAACAAACTTCAAAACAAAAAATAAAATATGTTTTCGTGTTCGAAACTTTAATAGTTTAATTACAAGTTATAGATTATCTACTGTTATAAATGAAAAATACTTTCCTTCTTTATTTTATGTATATAGCAAACTGAGATATGAGTACCCCAACTTTAATGCTAATAAAATAAAGCTTTATACTAATTATGAAGGTAGACACACCACAATAAAAGATACTGATAATGTTATACAATGTATTTATTAGTACTTTTTATATTATCATAATACAACTTACCACCACTCAGAAAATTTTAAATTTTATATCGTTTTTGGAGACACCCTCATCCTAGATAAATTTTCATCATTTTTTATAAAGAAGCTAGAAAAAATACAAAGACTAAAATCATTGTTTGCAAATGAATTTTATACAACTAATAATGTTATATGTTACCCAGCTATTGGAGAGCAAAATTACATGGATGCTTTCGAAACAATAAAACCAGCTCTTTATTTCGAATATAGTAAATTTAAACATATAGAAGGTAATGTAATAAATGGACTTGAAATATATTATACTTTACCAGTAGAAAGACGACCTCAAAGACTTGAAGAAATTAAAGAAGAGGAAGAAAAAGGGTTTATACGTAAATATAATGAGTTTGTTAAATATGAATTTCCATCTTATGACTTCAATGAAAACAGACCTCAACCTGGGTTAACATATATTAACATAAAAACAATTCCTTGCATTCACTTTAATCAATATAGACATTATTTTATAGATGAATTAGCTATTCATTCACCATCACCATTTACCACTATTAATAATTTTAATGATGATAGAATCGTAAGACTTGAACAAAAAATTGATAATCTCAATAATCAATTATACATTCTTAACCTTGAAATAGACAATCCACCTGAAACTCATTTTAACAAAGGGCAAACATATAAACAAGATGAATGTCTGATATGTTTAGATAACAATCCAAATGTTATTTTCTGTACTTGCGGTCATATACCAGTATGTGATGGTTGCAATAATAAAATGGAAAATAAACATAAATGTCCAATGTGTAATGTAAAAAATCCTATAGTTAGGGTTTTATAAAATATTCTCATTTAGGTATTGCGATTAACAATGACTTAGATAAATTATTTACTAAACATGGTTTAGAACTTCTGAAAAAGTATTATCTTTTAGAAAATGAAACACCACAACAAGGATTTGCTAGGTCGAGTGTTGCCTATAGCAAAGGAGATATGGATTTTGCTCAAAGAATTTATAATTATGCATCAACACACAAATTTATGTTTTCATCTCCTATCTTAAGTAATGCCCCACTACCAAATGAAGACTCAAGAAGTCAACCCATATCTTGTTTTCTTAGCTACATACCAGATAAAATAGAAAACATAATTGATCACTTGAAAACTACATGTTGGTTTACCATTGTTGGTGGTGGAATTGGAACAAACTGGTCTCATGTAAGAAAGGCCGATGGTAAATCCCCAGGTCCAGTGGCATTTATGAAACCTCTTGACTCAATTATAAATTGTTACAAACAAGGTAAAACTAGAAAAGGAAGTTATGCCGCTTACTTAGATGTTATTCATCCGGAAATAGATGAATTTATTTCAATGAGGATACCAACAGGTGGTGACATCAACAGGAAAAATTTAAATTTATTCAATGCACTTAACATTACAGATGGTTTCATGTTCGCAGTTAAAAATGGTCATGACTATGATTTAGTTGACCCAAAAACAGGATTGAGAACCCCAACAAGTGCAAGAAGGATTTGGGAGAAAATTTTAGAATCCAGAAGCAGAATTGGTACTCCTTATCTAAACTTTATCGATACAATAAATAAGGCTTTACCAGATCAGATGAAATTAGAAGGATTAAAAATACATGGAAGTAATTTATGTAATGAAATTCATTTACCAACAGATGCTAATACAGATGCTGTATGTTGTGTATCATCAGTTAACGCAGAATATTATAGAGAATGGGATGAACAATTTATTAGTGATATTGTAAGATTTTTAGATAATGTTTTAGATATTTTTATAGAAAAATGTCCCATACAGTTAGAAAAAGCGAGGAAAGGAGCTATAAGAGATAGGCCTTTAGGTCTTGGTATTATGGGATTAGGTTCATTCTTCCAGAAAGAAGGTATCCCTTTTGAGAGTGATGAAGCGAGAAAGTTAAATTTAGAAATTTTTAAATTTTTAAAAGAAGCTGCATTGAAAGAAACTTATATATTGGGTTTAGAAAGAGGAGAGTGTCCAATAATAAAGGGAACCGGAAGAAGGAATTCACATTTGTTGGCTGTTGCACCAACATCGAATATTTCTTTACCAGCTAACTGTTCTGCTTCTATTGAACCACTTATTGCTAATGCATATACATCAAAGACAAGAGCAGGAACATTTCTTTTTAAAAATAAAGTTTTAGAGCAAGAGCTCGATATTTTAAACATGAATACAAAGGATGTTTGGGACTCAATAATCAAGAATAAAGGTTCAGTTTCACACTTGGATATATCACAGCATTTGAAAGATGTTTTTAAGACAGCAAAAGTGATAAATCAAATGAAAATTAAAGAATATGCCGCAGACAGGCAGCAATACATATGTCAAGGACAATCTTTGAATATATTTATAAATCCAAAAGTTAGTAAAAAAGAAATCCATGATATACATTTTAAAGCGTGGGAGCTAGGATGTAAGCGGTTATATTATTACAGAGGAGAAGCAGCAGACAAAGCTGAGGATATATCCCAATGCTCAAAATGTATATTATAATATAAAAATATAACTTTTTTTTACAAAGTTATATTTTAATTTTCTATCCTATGATGTCACCAAGCCAAAGTGTGTATCTTATCCTCCAATATATACCTCTTATCATCATCAGAACCTAACGCTTTCTTGTTTAACTCCTCAGTATATATATCATGATTACTGCTTCTCAGCACACTCATAGTTCTGTACTGGTCTTTCCCTGTAAACAAACATTCTTTGTAATTCTCAAAATTTATTTCACTGTTAACCACTGACTTTTTTATCCCCTTACATCTATTTAGTTCCTCTCCACCTATAGTTTTATAATCGTACATTTTTGCTCCTAAACCAACAAACTCTGTCATAATCTTACCACCCAATTCATCTTTAAACTTCCCAACTACTCTTTTATTACAATTATTTTTTAGAAAATGATCATTAGGGTATCCACTTGTATCAAACGTTGTAGTTATATCAGGGACAATATCCTTATACAAATAATCAGTTTCTATTTCAAGAATAAAGCTATCTGTATCAGTATAAATAATCTTACCTTTTCACCATACTTTGCTTTAAAGTAATTATAATAAGTTTTATGCATATGCATTTTACTAATATCTAATATGCTCATACCTAAGTAAACAGGTTTGTTATATTTTGTATTAGTTTTCCTCATATGAACGGCAGTTAAGTTTTCTTCAAATATTGTAGTATGGTGGTAGTTTGGTTTTGCAACAAGTTTTTTACAACGATAACTAACTTCATTATCAACCAATTGTATATCTACTCTATTCCGTGAATTTTCCATGGTTTTACCAAAAACAGAATTCATCATCAACTTAAAAAATTCTTCTTCAAACTTATTTTTTGCATTTTTTCTTAGTTCAACGTTTAAATCAATGTAAGTTTTAATATGAAGACTTTCCTTAAACTTAATTCCACGGTGTATTTTTGTAATTTTTAAACCTAAATCTAAATATGTTTTTAAAACCTCATAATGTAGAACATAATTTTTCTTATCACCCAAATTAGGAATAAGTTTTTCTACCTTTTCTATTTTTAAACGTTCAGGTGCTAAAGGAAAGTCATTATGTAAATCATGCAACTCTTTAGAGTATTCTAAATCAACCTCTAAAAAACAGGGGATATTTTTCCAATCTCCTAATTCTTTTTCATTCATCCGTTCAAAGTTATGAGTAGGGAGAGGTTGACTCATTGCCCAAGGATATAGACTATTTGCATCTATATATATTAAATATTTTGAAGGTTTATTTGGGTCATAATCTTCACCCATATATTTATTATTAGCCGCAGAATATCTTTTATTACACATGGAAATACCACCTTTAATACCATGTTCTATCATTAAAAGCATATCAGGATCTGATAAAAGTTCTAGTTTCACTCCCGTTTTCTTAAACATAGCATCCAAGGCTAACCCCGGCACAGTATAATACCAACAAGGATCTAATTCATAATATTTAAGACAAATATCCCTAAAGTTTTCAAAGACATCAGTTAATAGCAATACATCTATTTTATTGTAAAGTTCTTAATAATCTTTAAACGTTTTCATACCAAACGTTCCCCAAACATTTTTTGCATGGTCATAGTCTTCATCACTAATATGTTTTTTGTTTAAACTAGAGTAAATTGCTTCTTTAGGGGGGTAACTGAGTTTCGTTAAGTTTTTCAAAAGAGTCTAAGTATTCATATGGAAAAACTCCTTTTCTTCTAACTGATGGTAAATGTTCTTTTGTAAAAAGTTTCGATAAAATTTTAATCTGCTCTTCATTTAAATTCCTTGAAAGACTATCCAAACTCGAAGACATAAACTTAAAACTATCAAGAAACCTAATTTTATGATATATGTTTTTCTCAATCACAATGTTTTTACTGAAACTAATATATTTTTCCTCATTATTTGGTATACAATCAATTTTTCCAATAGTTTTACCAAGGCATTTAATAAAAAGATGAGCATCATACCCACTTAAATTATGAAAGTACACAGGTGTAAAGTTGGGGATTTTTGCCTTTAGGTTACATTTAGTATGTGCGGCACCTCTATATTTACCTGTAAAATGACAATGATCTCTTACTTTATAATTATTATGATTAAATTCCTCATCCCAAATCCAACAATGTGTTTTTCTTTTGTGTTTTGCCTATTCTTGTTCTGTTACTTTAATTGGTATTGGGCTTTTATAGTATTTATTATGAATTTTTTTTATATCCAGTGTTAACATATCTATAAAAACTTCCTCCGCATTTTCTCCACTGTACTTTCTTTCTATAGGAGCATACACATCATCATCAAAAAATTTTATAATATAATAAAAACTACAAGGTATGTGTTTTTGACGTTTTATAGTATAACTATTTTCTGAACTTGGTTGGCATGTTTTTATAGGTTCTAATATACTTTCAAAATCGGCATATACAGCAACAGGAAACTTAAGTTTCCTATCATGATTTATAAACTGTATTGTGCTACCTTTTTTTTGGCATTTCTAAAGTAACAGGTTCATGCTCAGTGCAATATCGCATATGCTTTTCTAAAAATTTCTTACTACCAAAATGATTCAAACAAAGCATGCAATATTCAACGCCACCACGATCAATTACTTGTTCTCTCATTAACCCATTAAAATTTTTTATGAGAGCATAGTGCGTTTTATTTCCATTATCAATAAAAAGCAAATTTACATGCTTACTTTTTAAATTTCTGGTAGCCCTTACACGATTAATTTTTTTATTCTCTGTATACTCGAAAACATTAACGCTAATTTCTGGATTTTGTTTTTCAAACTTATTTATAGCATTAATTGTAACAGGGTATTCTATTTCATTCATATTTAAACTATTTTCCTTTGCTTTTAAAACCTTACCAATTCTATTTTCATCTTTGTCTTTAGGATTTAATGCTCTTAAAATACACCATAAAAAGCATTTATTATCCTCATTTTTCATATTGATAACCACTTTTTTGTTCGCAATCCATTCAGGTAAAGGTATGTAACCTGAAGCTTTTAAAGGGTCATAGGCGGCTATGTGTAACACTAATCTTATTACACTATGAAACACCCATGGGCTACCGTTTCTTTGAAAACTAGAAATATTTTCTAAAATGCTATCACTCATATTATAATATAATTCATATAAATCATTTTCTCTTAAATTTAGCTCATTTACGTTTGAAGAAAAATTAGCAGCTACTGCTTCGTCTGGACCTTCACTTTCTCTATACATATAACATAAAAGTTTCATTTTTACTTTTGTATTACGAGTATTTCTTTAAATATTAATTACAGCATTACGCGCAAGTTGTAAAAACTGGTCTGGGCTTTTTACAGGTATTCCATTTGCTATATATTTTCTAGCTTGCCCTTCATGAGCAGTTGGACCTAGTTAAAAAACTATTTCTCCTCTTTTCTATAATTTTTTTATTTTCTTTTTAAGAGCATTCAGTTCTGGTGAAATACTTTTAGGAACTTCTTTTACTCTTTCTAAACTTTTTAATAAATTCTCAACCTCATCCGCAACTGTAGATGGCGGTGCAGGTGAAGGAGGTAAAGGAACAAAAGGTGTTGGAATTAATACTGGAGCCCTTATATTTTCAATATCTCTATCTAATATTGCCGGGCCCCGATTACTTAAAAGTTGAATCAGTTGAGCACGGTTAAGCCTAGTGTATCCTCTGATTTGTCTAAGCTTAGCTAAATTTTTTAGATCTTTTACTGTGAGTCTTCTAAACTCGTTATCCATTTTTTTTTTATATCTATATAAAAAAACCTAAATCAATTTTATTATGACTATATCATAATAAAATTACTGAATATTAATCTTATATTGATTATTCCAAACTTTACCATTCCAATTTATAATCGTTTGAGGACAATGATCTATAAATTTACCTGCTTTGTAAATTGATGGAAAAGTTTTTATTTCCCCAGTTTCAACATCCTCTAAACTAACTTTTCTAGGATTATGCATAATAGTTTTTAATCTATCAAATTTAGGGTCTTTGCTCCTTACTAATATAGGCGTTTCACATTGTTTAAATGTCTCCTCAGGGAACACACCATGTTCTTTCACCAACTCAACTAACTTCTTCTTATCCCAGTAAGAGTAAAACTTTATATTATTTTCTTTAAGAATTTTTTTTTAAATCTTCGATCTTTATCATTTTTATATAATGAACATAATTTCTTAATACACTACACTCATTTTATTTCCATCAGACTGGAAATTTATTAATCTATCACTAATAATAACAGCATATGCTTCGGTATCCGCAGGCACATTTGCGTTGAAATTTGCCTTAATTTGAATATCAGTAACAGAATATTTTAACCTTTCACTCTGCTTGGAAACATCAAACAAAAACAAAGGATAAAGGGTTTTATACTCTGAGGTGGTAAAGTTAGGATTTGATACCAACTCATCCATGTTATAAAACTTAGATCTAAATAAAGCAGCGTCACCATACGCTCTACCAAATTTCTGTCTAGCAAATGAAAGATTGTAATCAACCTTGGGGTATCTAGTGGAATTTAACATAACATAAATATTTTTAACGTCTACGTTGTCGATTATGGATGGATTTTCTTCTTGATTACCATTTTTATCAGTTTGAAAGCCTACAATGATAAAACGTGGCACCTCGGGAGATGATTTAACGGAAAGTCTCCATGTAAATGTTGTTGACTGAGGAACTGCAATAGAGTCACATTGTAGCATTCTATATCCTACTGGAAATTTTTCTTTTTTCTCAATAAATTTATAAAGTTCCATCTTCTCCTTATCCGTGGGCATGACATGGGGCATAAACCATGATAATTTATCCAACGTAATTTTACCAGCATCAACACCGTCAGCTCTAAAGATCGCATCATCATCATCATTTCTTGTCAAGGTGAGAGTTTGCTTCATTCCATACAATATCTTATTATAATCCTCACAAAAACCAAATATATGTTTTAATGGAACTCTAAAGCTAAATGTTCCCTTTGGATCGGAATTATTAACAACGTATAATTTTCTTACATTCCATCCTGTGTTTTGATTGTTTGCTGCACGTGTTGTATCCTTCTACCACAATTGGTTAAACCCCTGTGATTTAGAAAAATCATCTGGATATTTTAACAATCCAAGCATTGTAGTAGCCTGACCGGGGTGTACCAGGGATTCAATCTCCTGACCGGAAAGTTGATATCTGATATTTTTTAAAAAGATGCATCAGGTTTGTTAGAGTAATGTTGTCAGCATTTGCGTAAAGTGTATTATTAGCCTTTGTTAAGCGGCCTTCTATAAGTAAATAACTTTCACTAGGATGTGTAAAAAGATCTTGGGTTTCGATGTTAATCCTAATATCTCCTCCAGAGTTGTTGAGATTGGTACCTGTAATTGGTTCATACTCAAAGTCTTCATATTCATCAATACTATCATCTTTAAAAATTGGGTCTTTAATGTCTAAAATGCTAATATTTTTATTATTATAATAATAATTTAAATTATTATTATAACTTTAATATCATCTCCAGCTTTACTCTAATTCTCTAACCAGAGCTGGGGAAAAGGTTTTATTTCAATATTAACAAATACACTTTTAAGTTTAATGCTTTTCAGTTTATTGTTTTGGATAATTTTTTTCTTTTTGGGGTAAATCCTGTTTCCATACACAATTGTTATTTGAGATAGCTCATTAGTTTCTAAATAATTATTTACCTCTTCCTCAATCTTTTTTATTATTTCTACTTTTTCAGGAGACAACTTTACAACAGCTTTTTGGTAGCCATATTCTGACTCATTAATTTCAAGGATATCACAATCCTCATCCAGTTTAAAAAATGCTTCTGATGTGTTAATGGTATATGTACCATATTTTTTATATCTTATAAGATTAAATCCTAATTTTGACATTCTTTTTTTAATAACAGAAATTAATTACTTAATTTAAATTAACTTTTTTCGTAATACTTTAATGCCGGACCCGCTGTTTAATTTTTTCAACTTAGTCTTGAATAGCAGTGGCACTTCCATCTATTAAGGTATTAATGTTTTGTGTTGTAGGTGTACTTTGCGCTGTGGGTGTAGCGGTATGTTTTTGTAAAATTTTTCGTGATTTTGGTGTCAAAGCTTTTTCGACTAACCTCTTTCCTGCGTCTACTGCAACACTCTTTCCAGTCTCTAAAGCTTTTTTCGCCCCTTCCTTAGCAACACTCTTACCCACATCAAGAGCAGAATACGCAATTTGCTTAGCTGCGCTACTAGTAAAAAGTTTTGTAAAAAAGTTAGCAATACTGTCAAAGATTCCGGTACCTCCGTATGAATACTTTCTTTTAAATCCTCGCTTTTTAGGCATAATCATCTTTTTTATAGTATAGACATTAAATTTTTATAACTGTTTGAATCTATGACACCTCGTCTTTTTAATTCATCACATATGCTAACAATCTCGTTTCTCACACCTGTGTTACCTGCCTCTTTACTTGCCATCAACAAGTCTAATCTTTCTATTAATGCGTTAGGGTCACACGGGATAACAATTCCTTTTCCAGTTATTTTTTTCATAGTAATCTCTCCCCAAATAGGTCTAAGTATTTTAGACCACTTTTCCCCTCTAGAACCTTTAGGATAATTGCTATCCGGATCGTTATTACGATAAAGAGCGTTGGTTTTTATCATTAATGTTCTATATTCCGCAAAATCCTCATGTGTATAAGTGCTTTTATCTGGTTCTTTAGCAACAATTAACTCCCATAGACCAGGTGTTCCCTTAAATACACCAGCAACCACTATATCATCATCATCAATTATGGCTAATTTGTTACCAATATAAAATTTACCATTTTTATCATATAATCCATATGTTCTATCAACATTACTTTTACCAACAAATTTTGTTAAATACTCCTTTGCAATTGGTCCAATAAAATGCTTTTCTTCATCTTTCCACCATTCCTTTTCCCAAATAGTTGGCTCTTGTCCTTCAGAGGAATAAGCTAGTATTGTTGGGAAATTTGGTAAGTTAATAGCTTGCGGTAAGTTTTCTATACCTTCTTTAATAGGTTTAAGTCCTTCTGTCATCTCCTTTGTTGCAGCTTTTTGTGTTTCCGTAATAGGTTTAAAAAACTTTGAAAGTTCAGCTTGCATTACTTGCTCCCCTGTTCTCTCTGCTAGTAGATTATCCCGGATGTTTTTCTTTGTCTCAAGATGTTCTTTTACAATTAAGTCCCTTTTTGCTGGACCAGTGATTTTTAAAAATAACATTTTATATTACAAACATAATTTTTTAACGCGTTTTCAACATCGTTTTCAACATTGTTTTCAACATCGTTTTCAACATAATTTTTTAACGCGTTTTCATTGGTTATTGCTAATCTCACATGAAAAACTACAACTAAACTTGGGGCATTTAATACGGCAAGGGACCACCATGATGTTTTTCAACCAACCTCCGAAGGGACTCACGTGCTTCTTGCCTCCCTTTCTCAATTAGACTTTCTTCATTTTCTATTTTTATCTTCTTTTTTGTTTTGGTTCTTATCTCATTCTTCATAGTTTTATATTTTTCCAATTCTTCCATAATTAACTTAAACTCATCATCAGATATATGATTATCAATTAAGGCTTTTGATATATGTGTGGATATTGTGTCAAGTTTGCTATCAGCAATCATTTTTATTTTCTGATGTTTCTCTCCCTTACTCCTGGTTGACCTTACAGCATATTTACCTAAAATACTCAGTAGACCAGTAACTAACGCTGATGCTTCCAATGCAATGACTGCAGGGATGGCTACGATAGTGGACAATAACCCGATACCCCCAGCACCTGAAGCCATAGTTATAGTAATTAAAACCGTATCAATATTATCTACTATATTAGCAGTTCTAAAATATTTTTTTGCAAGAGCATCTCTTTTTTGAATTTCACTTTCAAGAAACTTTTGTACCTCAGATATCTTTTGTAAACGGTATGAATGACCTTTGTCATTTTGAGGCATCATTTCAATATCTGGGGCTGAAGGTGGTACTTTTGGATAAATATTTTCTTTCATCTCCATTTTTTATTATAATAATATTTTTTTAAACAAGAACTATTAAATTGTGTAATAAACGAGACACAAAAACTCGTTTTCCTCAATTGTTACATTTTTGTTAGAGTTGTTTGTAATAGTAATTATAATATCATCAGCGTTTTCGAGGTTAACCTCATTTTGTAAACTACAGCGCTTAAATTTTAAAGAGTATGGTAACGAGGTTAAAACAACTCCTTTAGTCATCATAAACCCAAAACCTAATAGTATTTGTTTTACTTCATTAGGCTTTAGTGTAATCTTTTCTTGACTGAAAATTTCCCAAGTTACCGTATTTACTTTTCGAGGTGGATGTTTTACACCTTGCAATGGGCGCCAATAAATTGTTTTAGGTTGAGTAATCTTAGGTTTTACTCCAAATTTGTTAACACTCATTTTAATTTTATTATAAAATTATTTATAATATAGCCCCTAAAATAGGTATATTTGCAAATGGACTATTAGGCCCTAAAAGAAGGCAATTTCCATCGTAAAACTTTCCTCCTTGTTTTAAATACAAACCATCACCAACAGATTCTAAACCTTTACCTTTAGCAGGTCCCAAATAAAGTCCTTTTCCATCAGTTTCTACCTGGCAAACACATCCCCCTTTTTTAAGGTAAAGACCTGACCCCATTGCTTTTTGTACTCCTGATGAGGCTAAACCAGATAAAGCACCAACACCTAACGCTGGTAAAACAGTCCTTGCTATGGCAGGTAATGCTGCTGAGGCTAATCCAGCCAACATTCCAAGAAAACCGCCCTCTATTTTCATATTATGTTTAAGTTGTTTTGCACTCATTCTAATTGTAATACCTTTACCATCCTTATAGGCTTTAGCAATCTTTTTTGCTTGTGAATTGGTAATTGCTATAATATCATTACCTTGTAAATCTTTATGCCCTAAGCGAATACTTGTTGGGCAATTGCCTTTAACAGCAGATTGAAGTTTTTGCTTTTGCCCTTCTGATATATTTACTTTAACAGTAGTGTATCTTGTCATTTTATATATATATTTTATTTTTTTATCTATCTTGCTTCTCTAATATGAAATCTGATTGTTAAATTTTCACCTCTAAGATTTTGTAATGTTCCATTTTGGTCTGTAATTGTTACCCCAAGGTTATGTATTTCATCTAATATTATTGGTAAGTATACCAAATTAACCGGTGACTCAATTATTTTATAACCAGGGGAAACATTTGGGAAAAAAGAGTAAATAGTGTTTTTTCTTGAACCATTAACATAACTTCCTGAAATAATATCTATGTTAACGAGCAGGCTGTTTATACTAAGAATATTTACCACATTCTCTGATTCATGAAATCCTTGTGTATATTTAGCGTGGGTAAATCCTAATACTTTAGAAATGGTGTTTGGTTGATTAAAATCTACTTGATAACCGTTTTCCAGAGTAAGAACAGACTTTAGGGTATTAGTGTTTGCAGAAATGTCAATATAATACTCTTCATTAACTACATCATAATGACCCTTTTTCCTCATTTCTTGGTGAATGGTATCATTAATGTCAATAAGGTCATAACTTCCTTCAGGTATTTTTATTTTAACCCATGTGCCGCCATTGTCTGGAGAATAAACGAAAGTGTTGTTTGTTTCATCAATATTTGGAAAAGAATAGTAAGTTTCAAGGTTTACCAGTGCTATTTCATATTTTTTATCCTTTTCTAGTTGAAGTGGTGGATTAAACCTAGTTCTAAAGCGTGTTTTGTTGCCACTTACTATAATTTGAAATGACGTTTTATGCTCCGTATTTTTGACAATTTGTTCTAAAAGGTCTTCCATTTTTATTTACCAAAAAATATTATTTATGTGTGTTAAAAATAATTATAAAACCTTTTTTTATACTGATTTAGGTATATAAAAGTTGTCAAAACCTTTTCTGTACTTTCCATTATCTTTTTTAATGGTTAAATCAATTACAACAAAACTATGAGGACTTTCCCAACCCGCTTTATAAAATTCACGAAACTCCTCTTTAGACATATCATCCCCTACATGATCTCTATAGATATGATTCATGTTTTGAAGACTTTGAGGGAATAAACAAATAAAATTTGAGTTCTCTCTAATAGTCTGCCTCGGTAACCTAAAATAGTTTTGTGCAAGGTAAAAGCAGTCAGCATTACTATGTCTCCCACGAGTGTAGTAACACTCACACTTATTTTGCTTTTCTAAAAATAAATCATCAAAAATCATTAAATTTTTGTTTTCTATGCTCAACTCTCCTGGATCAGGCACATCCTCCCCTGTTTTAAAAAAACTACACCTTATATCTAATTTATTTTCAATCGATTTAACACATTCTTCAATCAATGCCATTGGGGAAACATTTAAATCTTTTATCTCATCTTCCATGGAATACAACTTTAGGATATGTTCTTTTGGTAATTTCTCCTCGAGGCTTTTTTTAAGTAGGCGATATTCTGGTTGATACAGACTTTTGCCAAAAACGCTTAGATTATCATAGTCAAGCCATCCTGGTCTTAACAAAAGGTTAAATAAAAGATTGGTTTTACCACATCCTGATTTACCCACTATTAACCCTCTAATACTTTTTGGTAGAAGAGGGTTATTAACTCTCTTTGCTCCTTCGCTCCATGATATTTCTATAATGTCCATTTTTATATAACTTTTTATAATATTATATGAAAATGTATTGTGTTAAATGTAAAAAACGTACCGAGACAACCAATATAGAATATGCAGTAAGTAAAAATGGTAGAAATATGAAGCGTGGAAAATGCTCAAAATGTGGAATAACTAAAACCCAGTTTATTAAAAAAAAAGAAGGTGGTTCATTACTAAATAAAGTTATAAATAATTTACCCATTGAAATGCATCTACCTGGGCATAATTTTACAGGTCCCGGTACTAAATTAAAAAAAAGACTCAACCCTGATTTAACCCCCAAAAAATGGTCAAAACCTGTAAACCGTGTTGATAAAGCAGCATACCATCATGACATTTGTTATCTTAAACATAATGACACGGCTACCAGAAATGCTATTTGTGATAAAAATATGTTAAAAGAGTTAAAAGGAATTCATAATCCTTCTATTAAGGAAAGAATGGAATGAGGACTAGTTTCTTCATTAATAGGAACCAAGGCTAAATTTGAAATGGGAGTTAAAAAAAAAAAAAAAATTAATAAATTTATCGGAAGAATTACACAAACCCGTAAAAAGAAAATTTAAGAAAAGGAGAGTTAGAGTAAACGGTATTGATAGGATATGGGCTGCAGATTTAGTGGACATGCAAGCATTTTCTAAATTTAACCGCGGTGTTAAATATCTTCTCGCTGTCATTGATATCTTTTCAAAATACAGTTGGCTGATGCCATTAAAAGACAAAACAGGAAAATCTGTTTCTGTTGCATTAAAGAGTATTTTTAAGGAAAGAAAACCTGATAAAATGTGGGTGGCTAAGGGTAAAGAGTTTTATAACAAAGAAGTTAAAGACTTGATTGAATTATATTCCACTGAAAATGAGGAAAAATCTAGTGTTGTTGAAAGATGGATTAGAGCAATGAAAGAGAAAATGTGGAAATATTTTTCTGCTCATTCAACAAACGTTTACATTGATGTGTTACCAAATCTCGTTAAAGAATATAATAACACGAAGCATTCTTCTATTAAGATGACGCCAGTAAATGCAAGTAAAAAAGAAAATGAAACCAAAGTTTGGAAAACCCTTTACCCCGATCATCTTGAAATAAGAGATATAAAACCTAAGTTTTCTGTTGGTGACAAAGTAAGGATAAGTAAAAAGAAAAAGACTTTTGAAAAAGGTTACACCACAAGATGGACTGAAGAGGTTTTTACAGTTTCTGAAATAAACCATACATTGCCCGTAACATATAAAATTGAAGATCTTAATGGAGAAGAAATAAAAGGTACCTTTTATGAACCTGAACTACAAAAAACTAACCAAGAGTTGTATAGGATAGAAAAGGTTATTAAAAAAGGAAAAAAGAAATCTCTAGTAAAGTGGAAAGGTTACCCCGATGAGTTCAATTCATGGGTTGATAATAATGCTATTGTAAATATTTAAATATAAAAAAAAATGTTAGATATTGCAATTGATAACATAATTTTACCAAACAATTTAGAACTAGAGGATACCGCAAAAAAATTAAAAATAAAAAAATTTAAGGGGGTATCTTTACGAAACACTTTGCCTAAAAAGTGTAGAAAAAAGGAATGTGGTATACTAAACCTTGATGATTCAAGTGGGTCTGGTACATACTGGGTTGCTTGGTATAAAAACGGTAAAACTAAAATTTATTTTGATAGTTATGGTATACAACCACCTCTTGAAGTTGTAGATTATTTAAAAAGCCCTATATATTACAATAGTGACCAATTACAGCATGCTGGAGCAGTATTTTGTGGACATTTATGTTTATACGTTCTTAAAGAGTTATGTTCAGGCAATGGATTTCAAACTGTTTTAAATAAACTTTTTTAGTAATATAAAAAATGCCCGTTGATAAATTTGGAGGAATGGATAACGTTAAAACAGCTGGTGAAGGTGTGTCACTTGCTTACATAAATAATAATTTTTTACAAAAAGATGGAACAACCCCTGCTGTTGGTTCTATAAATATGAATGGTAACACACTGACAAGAGTCAGCAACCCAGTAAATCCTCAAGATGTTGCAACTAAGGATTATGTAGATAATGTAGCAATGGATAATGTTGATCCTCCTCTATTAAAAGAAAATGGTAATTTTCTTGCTACGGCTCCAATCAATATGCCTTTTAAAAAAAATACGTAATCTACACGAACCTGAAGAAGCAAGTGATGCTGCAACTAAAAATTATGTGGACAGCAGTGGTAAAGCAATAGTTCAACAACACGATGGTACCTTTTCTGCTGTTGCAGATATAAATATGCGTGGGTATCAGTTAACTAATGTTTTGGAACCTGCGGAACCTCAAGATGTTGCAACTAAGAATTATGTGGATGTTGCCAATCGAGCTTTTATTTATGGACCTGGGGGGTATATAGCAAGTGGTGATGTCTCTATGGGTGGCCGGAGAATCAACAACCTTGGGACACCTTTAGATAATTAGCAAGCTGTAAATAAGTTTTACGTAGATACCGTCGTTGCGGTGGCTACCGCAGGTGAAAAGGCTTTAACAAAAAATCAAGATGGAACCTTTTCAATGACTGGCAAAATAGATATGGGTGGTCACTCGATCACTGGTTTACCAAATCCCGTAGACCGTGATGCTGCTGCTAATAAAAATTATGTTGATAACGGTGGTGCTATTGTAAAAAATCCGGATGGGAGTTTTGCAGCAATATCTGACTTGGATCTTCAAGGTTTTTCTATAAAAAACGCTGCGGCACCAGTAGAAGTAAGAGATTTAGCAACAAAATCCTATGTAGATAAAAAAGTATCACTTCCCTCCCTCATAGGTCCTAAACCTGTTATAAGCATGAATTCACGCTGAGGAACAAGGACCCTTAGTAAATGGTAATTACGAGTTTTCTTTTGGCAATGGAAGCACTGGAAAGGATCATGGAATAGGAGGTTATTGCATGGCAGCCCCAGGTAGAATTCTAAGAGGGTCTTTAATGGTTTCTAAAGGCAATAGGTTTTTACCAGTAGAGGCAAAAGTCAACATAGTCATAAACGGGGTTGAACAGGTTGACTACTCCATAATTAAAAAAGCACAGGAAGGTTGTAGTTGCGTCGTTTTTCCTCAACCTTTAGAAGAAGATCAATGCGACGTCATAAACTTTATTTATCCTGTCACCTCCTATAAATTCCGTCGTATAACAGAGGGTCATATAAACTTGGTGATATACGGTCACTTGACCACGTGACTAGGTTTATTATGTCAGTTGGTCACGTGATCAAGGTTTATTAGGCTAGTTGGTCATGTGACTAGCCGGAACTCCTTTTTTAGGTGCCGGTACACGAAATCAATATTTCAAAGTAAAATTATCGCTTAAAATTCGATGCACATGGTGATTTTTCTTATTATATAAAATAAATTAGAATTCTTCGCCACAACATTCTTCCGAGGGTTTACGTCACGTTTATGACGTAGTCAATATTATTCATGACGTCATTATTACAGCTGCATACCAAAAGCGCTTTGCAAAGTTCGCCATACAAGTGTGTTTGTTTTTTTCATAGTGCGAAAGATGTCAATACGTGCCTTAATTTCGAGCGAAATATTCTATCTAGTCGGATTTATGTTTGTAAATGTGAAACAGGATAAACAGAATAGTGTCGTGGATTGGAAAATTTGAAGAATAGACAGTACTGTAGTGTCTTTGATTCCAGGAAATTTTGTCAGGCTCGGCTCGGGAATTTTATGGTATCAGTACCATAAGATATTGAACAAAAGGTACAGTCTTTGTATCATGTCTGTTTTTTGTTTTGTTTTGTTCATTTACAGTGCGTGACAGGATAAATAGAATAGATGGTTGGTGTCTTGGATGGTTTAAGTTTATCGGGCAAAAAATGCAAAATGCAAAAAATGCGTATTTGTCAATATTGATAGAATTGGACCTGTAATAAAAAATATTTTACATATATAAAATATGATGACAAAACCTATAATTTCAATAACAGCTGAAGCACATGGAGGATTATTAATGGGTAAATTTAATCAATTTTCTTTTGGTATTTGTAATGCACCGGATGAAATGTTTTATGGGTATTGTTTACCCTGTGACGGTGAAATAATAAGAGCCACACTGTTGACAGCTCCAGTTTCACCGGAAGTTAAATTAAGAATTGATACTAACAAAAAATATGAAGCTAGTGTGACATCCTTTGGTGGTAGGGATATAGAATATAATAATTACATTTTAAAAGCGCCTATAAAAGTTGAAGCGAATGATATAATAAAAATTACACCAGTAAAAGACTATCCCGACGTCACTCATACTATTGTTACATTGTTGATAGAGTTGGACTTATAAAAATATATATTTTCTCAAAAATATATATTTAAAATCTATAATTTTACAGGAATTAATTAAATTAACAATAAATAGGTTGACAACTTAATTAAATTAATTAGATTAATTTTAAAAAATCGAAATAATTAAAAAAAAAAAAAAAAAAAAAAAAAAAAATCTATATTAAAAAAGGTAACATCTTCCTTTTGTTTCTATAGGTTATGAAGTTTCTTAAGTTTGTAGATCGTGACATATCTTATTTTGTACTATTTTATCACCGTAACAGGTAATAAAATTATCCTTGCTGTGTGGTTGAGTTATAATACTCTAACTATGGTGTTTTTTTGTATTACACAATGGGGTATTTATTTTTCATCCATATTATATTTTAATTAATTAATTGATTTTCAAAAAACATGTATACTTTTCCTGTTGATAAAAAGCGTATGTCATCTGGATAATTTTCAATTTTAATAAATTTTATTGGTCCTTTACCCATTGTTAAAATAAATGCGGCATGATTATATGGGTCTCTCATTCCCGTAATCAACTCCATGTTGTTACTATTGAATAATTCTTGTAAAGCATAGTTATTATATTCCCAATCATCATTTAAAGTTATTAGTTCTAGTGTATCTAAGTTTGTATCATCATCAAGTTTTCGTTTAATCAATTTATGTATAACTTCTTCTACTACCTTATAACCAGGTTCATTTTTACCTGTACTGTCTTTACCAAGTAATTCAAGTAATCTACCCTCCATATTACACCATATTTTTAAAACAGAAATCAATAGATTCAAAATTTATTATTTTGAAATTTTTTTAATTTTTATCCGGAAATGGATAGCAAAATTATGGTTTTGCCTGAAATAAAAAAAAAATTTCTGTGGTTTAAAAAAATTGAAATTACTTTAAAATGATCATAAAAGAGAGTTTTTATGTTTATGAGCATACATATGGTTAAATGGATTTTATAAGCACATTTATGGTTATAAAATTATTTTGAGCACACATATGGTTAATGTGATACTTAGACCACAGATATGGTTAGTTTGATAATTTAAGCACAAGTACGGTTAGTTTGATATAATTGTGGTCGGTTGCGGTTAGTTTGATAATTTAAGCACCAACATACTAGAATTTGGAAAATGCGCCAGCCCGGGAATTAATCACTCTACTTACCGAGGAAGAAGGCCTTGGAAGACATTGTGGGAAAAGGAGAAAATGCTTGTAACCAGCATTTTCTCCTTTTTCCACAATGTTTCCAATCCTTTGAAAGACATATTTTATGCTTTGATTAAAATTCAATTTGTTGTCTGCAAGCGTTTTCAATTTGAGTATGTATAAAATTTGAAAGCATGCACACAAATGTGACAGCTGCTCAAAGTATGCTATTTCTCATTTCTCAACAGATATGAGGCATGCTCCGTGAAAAAGGGGATTTAATGCATCTGCAACAAGTATCAACACAGGTCAGCCTTTGCAATTCGCGCAGGCTGACCTTGGTCGAAAGTTTTTGCTATTTTTAACCCTTTACCACACAATCCCAAGTTTTAACGACCTTGAGGAAGAAGCCTTTTGAAAATATTGTGGGAAAAGGAGAAAATGTTGGTAACCAGCATTTTCTCCTTTTCCCACAATGTTTTCTACCCCACGAAAGGCAAATTCCATCATTTGAGCCACATATGAATTGTCATCTGCAAATGCTTCCAATTTGGACAGGTCTAAAATTTTGTCATTTGGTAGAGTTAACCATTCACCAGACAAAAATAGTTACACTGGTCTACATTCAAACCATTTTCAGGTAACACTGTGGCCATGGCAGGTAACATGGTGGAAATCTGCTTTGAAAGGGTTGAAAATATTGCAGGAAAAGGAGAAAATGCTAGAATCGTTTAAAACACAAGATTGTTTGGTAAAGACTTACTTTGAGGATTTGTTTACTTTCTTTATCTCATTTCTCAATAGATACATGTATCTTAATTTGAAGAAAGCCTTTGAAAAAAATTATCTAACCGGCAAAATAGCTCAAAATGAGTAACTTTGCAGTTGTCAGAATAAATGCTTCACTGCTTTTTCATCGAGAAGACAAGAGTAACAGATGCAGGTGCTAAAACTCTGCTGTGGGTGTTTTTTCAATGAAGTTGAAAATGGGGTCAAAAACTGAGTCAAAAAATAATATTTCAAGGGTTACCCACTCGTCCATTGGGGAAGGGGGGGGCCCATGTGATAGTTAACAACCAGCCAATCTTCAACTGCAACAGAGATATGAGGAAATATCAGTTTATACACCACAATGCAAATACAGACAATTGCTGTGACAATACCCTTCCATATTCTTCCATGATCTATTAGTATATCCATAATTTCTTCTCTCCTTTCAGTGTTTGTCTGACATGGCCTTATCCCTTAGCTGTACAAAGTCAACTTACTACATGGGCCATGCTCTGTGAAAAGGGGGCTTATTGCATTTGGAAAACGTATCAACCAGGTCAGCCTGAGCATTCTACGCAGGATGACCTGGGCGGAAACTGTTGCTTTTGTTCAATTTTCAGCATGTCAAAGAACCAATGTACTCCTGATTCGGTCACTTGTTAGACAAAATGGATTTTATGTATCCATGATCATGTGATGACTTGCTAGGTACCATGCATCATGGAGATGCATTAAGCCCCCTTTTGCCAAAGCATGGCTCATATATATTTCCCTGCAGCTGTTTGTTTGGTGTTGAATGCAATTTTCAACAATATCACAACCATGTTACAGTGGACAGTGTTCCTGTCCATGCATTCCTAGTCTCTGTTACCAGTCTTTCACAATAATACTCTTTGCAAGCCTCTGGCTGCTTTCCTACATTCCTATTATTATGCCCCCACCATGAAATGGGGGGGCATATAGAGTTACCTGTGTCCGTCTGTGTGTGTTAGTGTGTGTGTGCACGCGCGTTAGTGTGTGTGTCCCATTCTTGTCCGGAGCATAACTTCTACATTTATCAATGGATTTCAAAATAATTTTGCACAATTGTTCTCCTTAACAAGTACTAGTGTCATGCGAAAAGTTTGTTTCGATATGCCCAAGGTCAAGGTCACGGTTGAAGGTCAAATGTTTAAATTGACCTTGTCCAGAGCATAACTTCTACATTTATCAATGGATTTCAAAAAAACTTTGCACACTTGTTCTCCTTAACAAGTACTAGTGTCATGCGAAAAGTTTGTTTCGATACACCCAAGGTCACAGTTGAAGGTCAAATGATAAAATTGACCTTGTCCAGAGCACCACTTCTACATTTATCAATGGATTTCAAAAAAAACTCTGCACACTTGTTCTCCTTAACAAGTACTAGTGCCATGCGAAAAGTTCGTTTCGATACGCCCAAGGTCAAGGTCACAGTTGAAGGTCAAATGATAAAATTGACCTTGTCCAGAGCACCACTTCTACATTTATCAATGAATTTCAAAATAACTTGGCAAACTTGTTCTCCATTTTGAGTACTAGTGTCATGCAAGAATTTTCTTCTGATGGGTTCAAGGTCAAGATCAACATTAAAGGTCAAAAGACAAAATTGATATTGTCCAGAGCACATCTACTAAATTAACAGATAGACTTCAAGTAAATTTGTATAGCTGTTGTGCTTTAAGAAATTTAGAGCCATGCAAAAAGTTTGTTCTGATATGCCCAAGTTCAAGGTCACAGTTGAAGGTCAAATGACAAACTTGACCTTGCATGCAGAGTAACTGGTGCATTTAAAAATAGATTCATCAATAATTATAGAGCATTTGGCTCAAGTTTGTACCATTACAACAACAATATTGTATTTGATCCATTCTAAAATCAATATAAACTTCTCTTTAAAAATTCCATGATTTATGGCATCATTGAAATTTTGAATGAATTTGTCATGAACCTCTTTTTCATCTTTATATAATGGCTGCTGGCTGCTATGTCAACAAGATGAGATATACCACCAATGTTAACCCTGTCTTAAGCTGTTATCCAAAACAACAATTTTCTGTAATACCTACTGATTCTCTCATATGACATACCTGTGACCAATACCATTTAGCGGGGGCATCTGTGTCTGTGATACACCTATTTCTATTCATTACAATGTTAAAAGATGAGAGAAAATGGATCCTGTCACAATGACAATTAATTCTTAACCCTTTACCACACAATCCCGACTTTTAACGACCCTGAGGAAGAAGCCTTTTGAAAACATTGTGGGAAAAGGAGAAAATGCTGGTTACCAGCATTTTCTCCTTTTCCCACAATGTTTTCTACCCTATCAGAGAAAAATCATATCATTTGAGCCAAACTGAAATTGTTGTCTTTAAATGCTTTCAAATTGGACAGGTCTAAAATTTTGTTGTGTGGTAAAGAGTTAACTCTTTACTATGTGATCCTGAGTTTTAACAACGCTGAGAAAAAAAAGACTTAAACCCAATGTCGGGAAAGGAGAAAATGCTAGTAACCTGCATTTTCTCCTTTCCCCACATTGTTTTCTTCCCATTCAAAGACAAATGTCACCATATGTGTCTCACTTGATTTGTTGTCTACAAACGTTTCCAATCTAGACAAGTCTAAAATTTTGTTGTTTAGTACATGGTTAAAAAGACCTTGGCAAGACTACGATTCCTACTTACGACTTATTTGCCCTCTTCACTAGTCTTTCAGATATAAATCTAATCAGTTAAGCCTTTACTAATGACAAAATTTTAGACATATCCAAAATGAAAGCATTTGCTGACAACAAATTAAATAATGGAATGGAAGTTTGAAAGGGAAGAAAACATTCTTGGAAAAGGAGAAAATGCTGGTTACAAGCATTTTCTCCTTTTCCCACAATGTTTTCAAAAGTCTTTTTTCCTCAGGGTCATTAAAATTCCAGATTATGTGGTCAAGGGTTAAGCCACATTTGATTTCTCATCTAATGAGTGCTACTTAAAAGAAATTTAATGGACATTTTCACTCACGAAAGTGCATGTATACATATATATCGAAATGTTGCATTTTCTTTTTCTTTTTTTCGTTGTTTTAATCTTTCCCAAAAAACAAATTCAAAAGATCTGCAGACGATATATTCAACTGAATATATCATCTTTTGAGGCATATTGTATTTGTTGTCCGCAAATTATGCTTTCAATTCAGCAGATTCTAAAATTTTGTCCTTTGGTAAAGAGTTCATTCATCGGCAAATTCTTTCAATAAAGATAAGTCTTCAGTTTTGCAGTTTGGTACACTGATTTCCTTCTTCTGACCATGTAGATTAAGATCAGACTGCAAAATGCCCAGTCTGACCCTGGATCTCCACTGTCCAATTCACATATTTTGTGACATATTTGGGCAGAAACAGCCTTGAGTTTTATATACATGTTATATTATCCAGACAACTTTTATTGAATTTATGTGTTTGACTCTAATTTCTAGCTCAGTAAGGGCAATATGGATGGACAATTCATCATGGGACTGAAATAAAACAAGAAAACCCAATTGTTCAGAAATAGAATATCTAGAATAAGTACACAAACATGAAATACAAACAACAACAAAAGAGTTTCTTACCTTTTAACTAGATTACAAAATTTTAGACTGGTTCATACTGAAAGCTTTTGCAGAGGACAAACTCACTGTTGCACAAATGTTGAAATTTGACAATGAATGAAAACATGTGACAAAAGGAGAAAATGTTGGTTACCAAGATTTTCTCTTTTCCAACATTGTTTTCAAAAGCCCTTTTCCCTAGTGTTTTTAAAGCTCTGTATGTTTTAGTAAACTTCATTTTGATTTCAGTAAATACCACCTCCTGAAATAAACGTGCAGCAGACCACTTTGTTAACATTATTGTAAAACAGTGTAAACTAAAATGAAATTCTCTTTTAAACATGTATATTATCATACACAGATGCATTGTGACAAAAGGATAACCTGTCTTTATGGACCATGTCACAGTAAGGCCCACATTCTGCTGAAAGGTGAAGATAAATATGTCAACATCAATAAAATAAAACAAATAAAGAGAGATTGTAAATATAAAATTTACCATGAATATTTGTCAGAGCAGTAAGGCCCACATTCGTGACAGCAATAATTGGAATGTAATTGTTGTTCAAAGGTTCTGGACCTGAGATATGTCTTTGTAAAAAAAAGTGTAGCAACAGAGAAAGATTCATTTTTATCTTTTTTAAGGATGTAAGTTCACCCAAATGGGTATTTTTACACTTTAATTCTTTACCACACCATCCCGTGCTGTGTGGTACAGCCTGTGGAAGAAGCCTTTTGAAAACACTGTGGGAAAAGAAGAAAATGCTGGTAAACAGCATTTTCTTCTTTTCCCACAATGTTTTCTTACCTTTCAAAGACAAATTCTGTTACTTGAGCCACATTTAATTTGTTGCCTGCAAATGCTATCAATTTGGTCCAGTCCAAAATTTTGTCATTTGGTAAAGGGTTAAGTTCCATATTCACTGAAAAAGAAACCAAAAAAAGAACAAGAGGGCCATGATGGCCCTGTATCGCTCCACTGGCTTATAAATATAAACCATGAAGAGAAGTCTTTACTATATAAGCCCTTATAAAACTTTGACCCCAGGGCTACAGTCGGACTAAATGGGGAATATGTGTATTAGAAGAATAACATGCCAAATTTGGGAGTTCTTGGCCTTATGGCTAGTAACAAGAGGGTTTCTGAACTTTTCACTCAATAAACCCATGTAAAACTTGTGACCCCTGGTGCAGGGCCAAACTTGATCCTAGGGCTGTAACTTGGGCCCTCTTTGTAGTTGTCCACTAGATAATGCTATAATTATGCAAAATTTGGTAGCCTAAGCCTTATGGCTATGTACACCAAGATTTAAAAGTTTTCCCTATGTAAGCCTATGTAAATCTTGTGAACCCCCCCCCCCCCCCCCCAGCATGAGGCCAAATTGACCCCAGGACTATAATTTGGGCACTTTTGGTAGACCCCAACTAGATCAAGTTAAATGCAAAATTTGGTAGCTCTAGGCCTTATGGCACAGGTACAGGAAGATTTTTAAAGTTTTCTCTATATAAGCCTATGTAAAACTTGTGACCCCTGGGGCAGAGCCAATTTTGACCCCAGGGCTATAATTTCAAGAAACATGATAGAGGTTTACTACATAAAGCTACATGCCAAATTTGGTAGCCCTATGCCTTATGGTTTCAGACAAGAAGATTTTTGAAGTTTTCTCTATATAAGCCTATGTAAAACTTGTGACCCCTGGGGCAGAGCCAATTTTGACCCCAGGGCTATAATTTGAAGAAACTTGATAGAGGTCTACTACATAAAGCTACATGCCAAATTTGGTAGCCCTATGCCTTATGGTTTCCGACAAGAAGATTTTTAAAGATTTCCAATATTTTTCAGTTTTGTTGCCATGGCAACCAGAGTTTTTGAAGGAATCAAATTCTTTCAAGAAATTCTGAAGAGGACCATGGCAGGATCATTTCTGTGAAGTTTCATGAAAATTGGATGGGTAGTTTCAGAGAAGAAGATGTTTGAAATAAAAGTTAACGGACGGACGGACGGACGCACGACGGACACCAGGCCATGACATAAGCCCGCTGGCCTTCGGCCAGTGGAGCTAAAAACCACAAATGTTGCAGTTTCTTGGCTGCTTTAGGCCAGAACAATTTTTATCAATGTAGCTGTAAATCAGGATTCAATATTAGACTGCATATTTTGCACAGTCTGATCTTGATCAACACTGGCTGCAAAAACAGCTAATTTTATAATAGGCACTCCAAGGGTTGAGACAAAAAACTTATTGTAAAAATATACTTTTGACAAATTTTGAAACTTTGAGTATTTTGTGATGATACATAATACATAAATAATACAAAAAAAAATTTGTTGGTTTGTTTCTGTTCTAGATTTTAAACAAAACCAGTTTATGTAAAAAAACAGCTTATCACTGACTCTTTACCCATTACCGAAAAATCTGGTGTTATTAAACATGGAGTGTTGTTTTAGGATGTACTGGTATTGAAAGCTTAGGTCATTTAGTGTGGTGTGTCTACAATCCTGAGAAAGCAAGTTTTTGAAAACATTGTGAGAAAAGGAGAAAATGTTGCATTTTCTCCTTTTTCCCACAATGCTTTCTACTGTGTCAAGGACAGATCTCATAATTTCAACCACATTTAATTTTTTGTCTGCAATTGCTTTTGATATGGGAAAAGTCCAAAATTTTGGTTTTAACCCTTTACCATATGGCAAAACTTTAGACTGGTCCAAAATGAAGGAATTACAGAAGAGAAGACAATTGACTTTAAAATGAAAGTATTTGTCCTTGAATAGTGAGAAAACATTGTGGGAAACAATGTTTCTTCAAGCCCCTTTCTTAAGGGGTCGTTAAAACTCAAGATTCTGTGGTAAGGAGTTAATGTAAAGAATTAACCAGTTTATGGAATTTATATAAAATGATGTGTAGAGGTGGTTGTTCAATACCAGCAGCTCCTATATTTTGTCCATTAAAATTGCTTCCCAAATGGATAAGTTTTTAACCCAAAGCAAGAACACTTCTGAAAACATCGCGGGAAAAAGAGAAAATGCTATTAACCAGCACTGTTTCCTTTTCCCATGACATTTTCTATCCAATTAAAGACAAATTCCATCATTTGAGCCACATTTGACTTCTTTAAACCTATGCCACACAATCCCGAATTTTAACAACAGTGAGCAAGAAGGCTTTTGAAAACATTGTGGGAAAAGGAGAAAATGCTGGTAACCAGCATTTTCTCCTTTTCCCACAATGTTTTCTACCCTATTAAAGACAAATTCCATCACTTGAGCCACATTTGACTTGTTGTCTTCAAATGCTTCCAATTCTGACAAGTCTAAGATTTTGTCCTGTGGTAAAGGGTTAAAATATTTCCAGCCGGTAAAGATTTAGGACATAGAAACAAAAATTTGGAATTCTGCTGAGTAAAAAAATATTTCTTATATATTTGAAAAATACATTCTACATAAATGTTCTGGTTACTCACAAGATTGTCATTATCTTTGGTAAGTAGAGCTAAAAGTTCAATTAAACAACATTTACAAACACATTTACAAAATGACATTAGAAATAACCCATGATCTCCTGGAACAAAATGCTATTCCCCACAATATATTTTCAATCCTTTCAAATATAAATACCTCAATTTGAGGCTCATTTATTTCTTTGTCTGCAAATGTGTTCAATCTGGACAAGTCAAAACTTTTGTCATTTGGTAAAGAGTTACGCCTTTTTCACCTTAACTCTTTGCCAGAACACAAAATCTTAGAGTTGTCCAAATTCAAAGCATTTGTAGATGAGAAATGAAATTAGGCTCAAATGATGCTTTCTCCTTTTCTCACTATATTTGCAATCACCCTATTCCTCTGGGACATTAAAACACAAGATTAATTGTTAAAGGGTTAACATAAGAATAACTAGAACAAAGGCAGCCTGTTTGCTCTAAAAAAAAAATTTCATCACTATGAATTTCACAACTTATAAACTAGAGGATCCGTATTCATAAACCAGTCTTAAGAAAGTTCTTTTGTCTTTTTCTCCAAGATTTTCTAATTTTGAATGTAACACAAGTTCTGATGGGCTAAACCATTTGGTTAAGCCCATCAGAAGTTGTGTTACTTTCAAATTTAGAAAAATCTTGGAGAAAAAGACAAAGAACTTTCTTAAGAATGGTTGATGAATACGGACCCAGAACGCAATGAAAATAAACATGATCACTGTTTATTGCATAAAACAGGACTGTAAAGAAGTTAAAAAAAGACAAGAAAAAGAAAGTGGAGTTACATTTTCAAAATATCAGGTTGCAAAAAAACGATAAAATATGACAAGACCCTAGATAAACAAGAGGGCCATGATGGCCCTGTATCGCTCCACTGGCTTATAAATATAAACCATAAATACTAAACATTTCAATTCTGAGCCAAATGGTTTCAAAATGAAGACTTACAAAGTCGTCTCTGTAAAAGCTCATGTGAAAGTTGAGACCCACAAGGCAAAGCCATTTTTGATCCTAGAGCTATAATTACCTGAACCCTGGTAGAGGTCCATAAGATAAAGCCACATGCCAAAATAATACAAGTCTATGCTGTATGGTTATAAAAAAAGGTGATTTTCAAGTTTTGTCCATATGAAGCCTCTGTAAAACATACGACCCCTGATGCAAGGCTAATTTAAAAAAAAAAATAATAAAAACAGGAAGATTTCTTAAGTTGTCACTATGTAAGCCCATGTAAAACTTGTGACCCCAGCGGTGGGGCCAATTTTGACCCCAGGGCTAAAATTTTGGCCCGCTTAGTAGAGGCCCACTAGATATAGCAACATGCAAAATTTGGTAGCTCTAGGCCTTATGGTTAGGTACAGGAAGATTTTTAAAGTTTTCTCTATATAAGCCTATGTAAAACTTGTGACCCCTGGGGCAGAGCCAATTTTGACCCCAGGGCTATAATTTAAAGAAACTTGATAGAGGTCTACTACATAAAGCTACATGCCAAATTTGGTAGCCCTATGCCTTATGGTTTCAGACAAGAAGATTTATAAAGATTTCCAATATTTTTCAGTTTTGTTGCCATGGCAACCAGAGTTTTTGAAGGAATCAAATTCTTTCAAGAAATTCTGAAGAGGACCATGGCAGGATCATTTCTGTGAAGTTTCATGAAAATTGGATGGGTAGTTTCAGAGAAGAAGATGTTTGAAATAAAAGTTAACACATGGACAGACTGACGGACGGACGCAAGACGGACACCGGGCCATGACATAAGTCCGCTGGCCTTTGGCCAGTGGAGCTAAAAATGTTCATATCTTTGTCATCCTTGTTCAAGAAGTCCACAGTAAAAACAATAGGTTGAAATAATATATGTGTGCCAGTCCATTCATATCAGGCTATTTTCAAATCATTATTAAACAACAAAATTTCAGGCTTGTCTAAATTGTAAGCATTTGCAGACAACAAATTTGATTTTCTTTAAATGATGTGAATTGCCTTTGGAAGTATGAAAAAAATTGTGAGCAAAGGAGAAAATGCTAGTTACCAGCATTTTCTCCTTTTCCAGAAAATTTTCAAAGCTTTCTTTCTGAGGGACATTTATCATTTAAGCACAATCCTGAATTTTAACGACACTGGGGAAGAAGCCTAATGAAAAAATTGTGGGAAAAGAAGAAAATTCTAGTAAACAGCATTGCTCGTAACGAGCAATTTCTCCTTTTCCCACAGTGTTTTCTACCCTTTTTGAAAACTTTCTGCCATTTTCATCAAATTTAAAATTGTTGTCTGCAAACTCTTTCAATTTGGACCAGTCCAAATTTGTTGTTTGGGAAAGGGTTAATGTGTCTGCATAAATGTCCACTCGTGTTAGCCTAAGCAGTCCGTGCCGGCTGACCTGGTCTAAACTTTTTGCTATGGTCAATTTTCTGCATCTCAAAGGACCAGTTTACCTCATGATTCAGTTGGTTGCTGGACAAAATTGATTTATGGATCCATAAATATCATATCTCTTCTTTTACCAGAGTGCTGCTTAAATATTGTTACCTTAACAATGGCACAAATATATCTACAGGTTCTAAATTCTTTCAAGTAGTGATGATTTATGGCACTCCTTAGTTTGAAGTTCAACTATAAAATAAAAAATATTGTTAGTTTACAAATGGCACTTAAAACCTTCTACCAGACAACCATGTGTTAGAAGAATGCTTTTGAAAATATGGCAAGAAAAGGAGAAAATACAATGAACAGCATTTTCTGCTTTACCGACAACATTTTCTGCTCTTTTGAAGACAGATCCTGCCATGTGAATAACATCTACCTTGTTGTCTGTAAGTGCTCTCAATATCAACACTATGTCAACTATAGTGTTAACACTTTACATGATGACAAAATTTTGGACAAGTCTGATTCAAAAGCATTTGCAGAACACAAAACAGATATGGCTCAAATGGTTGAAATTGACTTAGAAATGGAAAAAAACACTGGGAAAAGGAGAAAATGCTGGTTACTATATGTTTTAAACAGCCTCCATCCTCAAGGTCATTAAAAGTCGGGATTGTGTGGCAAAGGGTCAACTCTTTACCAGACAACAAATTGTTGACTTGCCTAAACTGAAAGCATTTGCAGACACCATATTAAACAAGAGGGCCATGATGGCTCTGTATCGCTCCACTGGCTTATAAATATAAACCATAAATAAACATTTCAATTCTGAGCCAAATGGTTTCAAAATGAAGACTTACAAAGTTTTCTCTGTAAAAGTCCATGTGAAAGTTGAGACCCGCAGGGCAAAGCCATTTTTGATCCTAGAGCTATAATTACTTGAACCCTGGTAGAGGTCCACAAGATAAAGCCACATGCCAAAATAATACAAGTCTATGCTGTATGGTTATAAATAAGGTGATTTTTTAAGTTTTGTCCATATGAAGCCTCTGTAAAACGTAAGACCCCTGATGTAAGGCTAATTTTTAAAAAAAAAAAATCAAAACGGGAAGATTTCTTAAGTTGTCACTATGTAAGCCCATGTAAAACTTGTGACCCCTGCGGTGGGGCCAATTTTGACCCCAGGGCTAAAATTTTGGCCCGCTTAGTAGAGGCCCACTAGATATAGCAACATGCAAAATTTGGTAGCTCTAGGCCTTATGGCTAGGTACAGGAAGATTTTTAAAGTTTTCTCTATATAAGCCCATGTAAAACTTGTGACCCCTGGGGCAGAGCCAATTTTGACCCCAGGGCTATAATTTAAAGAAACTTGATAGAGGTCTACTACATAAAGCTACATGCCAAATTTGGTAGCCCTATGCCTTATGGTTTCAGACAAGAAGATTTTTAAAGATTTCCAATATTTTTCAGTTTTGTTGCCATGGCAACCAGAGTTTTTGAAGGAATCAAATTCTTTCAAGAAATTCTGAAGAGGACCATGGCAGAATCATTCCTGTGAAGTTTCATGAAAATTGGATGGGTAGTTTCAGAGAAGAAGATGTTTGAAATAAAAGTTAACGCACGGACGGACGGACAGACGCACGCACGCACGGACAGACGCAGGACGGACACCAGGCCATGACATAAGCCCGCAGGCCTTTGGCCAGTGGAGCTAAAAAAAACACCTTGACTTTGTGCAACATAATCCCAAGATTTAATGATCTTGAGAAAATAGCCTTTTTACAAAGATTTTTTTCCCTGCAAATATCATTCAGGCACTATTGCATTACAGACACTCTAAGGAGAAATGTTAACACTTAAGCTGCTGAATAAATGAAACGCAGATCTACACTGTCCGCAAAAGGTCAGTGGGTCACGATTAGCAGCTTAAGGGTTAACTCAAATTTTCAACCTGTCTATACTGAAAGCATTTTGCAACAAACAAATTAAAGTTGTTCAAATGATGGACTTTGTTTTTGATATTGTGGAAAACTGTGGGAAAGGAGAAAATGCTGGTTACCGGCATTTTCATGTTTTTTTACCCTGTGTCGTTAACAGACAGGACAGTTTAGTAAAGGTATACACAAATAAAAACTATAGTAGGCTTATTAAAGGCATTTAAATATATAAATCTACATAAGTTCTAAATTTTTTCGGGCAGTATTGTTTCCTTTTCAATTCTATGTTAAACAAGAATTGCAATAATTGCACTAAAATATACAGAATTTTTTCAGGAAGTTGTGAATTTATGCACACTCCTTTTACTGTCATGCTTCGCAATAAAACGAAAACAGGCCAGGCTCTGTGAAAAGGGGGTTTAACCCTTTCCCAAACAAGTCCTGGTTTTCACGTGTCTGCAGTACAAGTCTTTTGAAAACACTGTGGGAAAAGGAGAAATTGCTCGTTACGAGCAATTTCTCCTTTTCCCACAGTGTTTTCTACCCTTTTTGAAAACTTTCTGCCATTTTCATCAAATTTAAAATTGTCGTCTGCGAACTCTTTCAATTTGGACCAGTCCAAATTTGTCGTTTGGGAAAGGGTTAATGTGTCTGCATAAATGTCCACTCGTGTTAGCCTGAGCAGTCCGTGCCGGCTGACCTGGTCTAAACACTGGTTAACGCACGGACGGACAGACGGACGCACGACGGACACCGGGCCATGACATAAGCCTGTTGGCCTTTGGCCAGTGGAGCTAAAAATAGCTAAAATGGTGTGGGTTGTTGCTGAAAATTTGGAAATATTGCAGGAAATGGAGAAAATGCTGGTTACTGATATTTTCCCTGTTTCCCACAATTGTTTTGCAAGTCTTCAACCTCAGGGCCATTACAACATAGAGATTGTTTGGTAAACAGTTAACTCTTCACTGCAGACTAAATAGATTCAAGTTTTCTGCAGGTCTAAAAGTATATTTACGTTCCATTTGGAGCTAACTCTGGTCAAAGATTAACACCAGGTAACAGATGGTGTAAATCAAAGATCAGACTGCATGTTCTGTGCAGTCTGATCTTGATCTACACCATCTGCTAAAGCTATCCAAGGCGACATTGGCAGTGAAAGAGTTAAATATATCTGTACTTACAAATGCTAAAAGAAAAAAATTATGTCGTACAACTCTACTGTCAAATCTGGAACTTGTCTGAGATGGGCTGAAAAGATCGTGTAAAAAATGAGAAAATGCTTGTTACCAACATTTTCTTCTTTTCCCATTTTCTTCTTTTAAGGTCTTTAAAACACAGGCTATTTTGGTAAAGGTTAAAATAGAGAAACATCCTCTAAAACTGGAAACTAAGATATATAATTAAAATTGTAAGTTACAAAAAAGCTGAACTATAAAAATAGATTGTTCTTTTATCAATTGCATACTGATATATTCTAGCTCTTTACCACACAATTCCAAGTTTTAACAACCTTGGGAAGAATGATTTTGAAAACATTTTGGGAAAAGGAGAAAATGCTAATAACCATAATGTTTTCTGCTGTTTCAAAGAAATGTTCCATCATTTGCATTACATGTGTCATCTGCAAATGCATTCAATTTGGTCTAGTCTAAAAGTTTGTGGTTTGATCAGAGTTAATTAAGTCGTTACCAAACAACAAAATTTTCGTACAAATTGAAAGCATCTTGAAAGCAAAAAGTGAAATTTGTTCTGGGAAGGGTAGAAAACATTGTGGGAAAAGGAGAAAATGCTGGTTACCGGCATTTTCTCCTTTTCCCACGATGTTTTCAAAAGGCTTCTTTCTCAGAGTTGTTAAAAGTTGGGACTGTGTGGTAAAGGGTTAAGGTGAATAGCTCTTCAGATTCCATAAGATGTGCACATAAAAATCTGAATACTTTCTTACCTCAGAAATGAATAAAGAAAAGTGAAATTACCAAATTTTGATGTAACTGTTTATGATTAACTGTAATACAGATTTTTGAAAGACTAGAGCCTACAAAAGTAGGATACTATTAACTCTTTACAAACAACAAAATTTTAGACTGGTCCAAATTGAAAAACATTTGCAGACGACCAAATAAATGTGACTGAAAAATGAAATTTGTTTTAGGAAGGGTAGAAAACATTGTGGGAAAAGAAGAAAATGCTGGTTACCAGCATTTTCTCCTTTTTCCACAATGTTTTCAAAAGCCTTCTTCCTCAGGGTCGTTAAAAGTCAGGATTTTGTGGTAGAGTTAATGCCATATACAGCTATTCTTTGGTACAAATAAATTATGAGTTTATCCCATAAATACTTCATGTATTTAATTTTGGTGCAAACAATTTAAGTTTATCTTTGGTACAAATAATTTAGGTGTTTATCTTTGGTAAAAACAATTTATGTGCGTAGCTTTGGTAAAAATAATGTATGTGTTTATCTTTGGTACAAATGATTACAACATTTGTAAATTCACAAAAAATGTCATAAAATGTTTTTCCAAGGTCTAAATTGTACACAGCTTCAAAGCCTATTATACAAAACAAATCCTAGTACCTTCTATCTCAACCAATGAGATGGCTTGTCTTAGAATTTAGATTACGAACAAAAATAACCCTTACAGTGCCAAATAAACACAATCAAAATATTCGATCAGGAAAAAAATGCAAATACCTTGATGTTCAAGGTTTCCACATACCAAAGTGTCTGAGCATAGTAGGCTATGTTAATCAAAGATTAGACTGCACATTCAGTGCAGTCTGATCTTTATCTAGATTGGCTGCAACAGCAACTATAGTTATGAAAGACATTTTAAGGGTTAGGAATGATTAATGGATATGGCAGCTATTGTATATATAACAAAAAGAACTGATAAAAATAACAAAAGTCATTTGTCATAAAATGCAAATTCACAAAAAATTTTTGGTTGCGGACACAGTATCATTATTTGATTCAAACAACAAAATTCAAGTTACATCCAAATTGAAAGCTTTTGCAGACAACAAACGAGATGAGAGTAATATCATGGAAATCATCTGTGAAAGGGTAAAAAACAGTATGGGAAAAGGAGAAAATCCTGGTAACCAGTATTTTCTCTTTCTCCAGGTGGATTACACTCAAAATTACCACACAATCCGGACTTTTAATGACCCTGAGGAAGAGAACTTTTGAAGACGTTGTGGGAAAAGGAGTAAATGCTGGTATCCAGCATTTTCTCCTTTTCCCACAATGTTTTCTACCCTTCCACAATCCGATTTCAATTTTTTAGTCACATTTATATTGTCATCTGCAAACGTTTGTAATGTAGAAAAGTCTACTATTTTGTAAGTTGGTAATGGGTTAAAGGTGTAAAAAGGTATATCAAACACTCTGTAATTAAAGCCAACATATATATATATACAATATAAAACTTTTTAAAAATGATGCAATGATAGACTGATTGCCCTGAACTCTTCAGCAACAATCTAAATTCTGTCACTACTTTCTCGGCTCTACTTGCAATTGTTTCTCTCGAAGTACACGAAGTCAATGAGGAATGTTGCAGACAAAAGAAGGGTCTTCTTGAAAATATCCATGTCAGGAGGAACTGAAAAATCAATTAAAATGCTTGTAAACTTGGAGTTCTATACTATTACTCAACAATATTTCAAGTATCCTCTTAACTGTTTAAAATACGACAACATTTTAGACTTATCAAAACTGCAAGTATTTGCTGACCACAAATTTAAGTTTATTCAATTGATGTGATTTGCCTGTGGAAGGGTAGAAAACACTGTGGGAAATGGAGAAAATACTGGTTACCAGCATTTTCTCCTTTTTCCACAATGTTTTCAAAAGGCTTCTTTGTCAGGGTCCTTAAAAATCTGGATTGTGTGGTAAAGGGTCAACAAACAATCCAGAACATCAACTCCAAGGAAGAAGGCTTTTGAAAACATTGTGCTGAAAAGGAGAAAATACTGGCAACCAGCATTTTCTCCTTTTCCTACATTATTTTCTTCCTTCTCAAATAGAGACAAATCCCATAATTTTAGCCAAATTCAATGTGTCGTCTGCAATTGCTTTCAAAAAAGTCAATTCAAAAATTCTGTCATTTGGTAAAGAGTTAACTCTTTTCCACACAATCCTGACTTTTAACGACCCTGAGAAAGAAGCCTTTTGAAAACATTGTGGGAAAAGGAGAAAATGCTGGTAACCAGCATTTTCTCCTTTTCCCACAATGTTTTCTACCCTTCCGAAAACAAATTTCAAATTTTCAGCCACATTATTTCATCATCTGCAAATGCTTTCAATTTGGACTAGTTTGAAATTTTGTCATTTGGTAAAGAGTTAAATCATAGCAGCAGGCTCACATATTCATGAAAAACTGGTCCAACAGGGCCATATTCATCAAGTCATTCTAAATTCAAATCTAACTCAAAATTTCTTTGCTAGCCGTCTGATTGGTTCAGACAGAACATCTCAGCCAATCATATGGCTAGTCCTGAAATTTAGAATTTAAAACAACCTTTACAATTGTTCATGAATAAATCCTTGTGCTTATTCAAATAAAACACATACATGTATATCAATCTCTTTATCTGTCAGTTGTGGATTCAAAACATCAGTAAAGTTGAAAAAAAATGAGCTAGAGTTTAACCCATTACCACAAGGCAACATTTCAGTCTTGTCCAAATTTGAAAACATTTGCAGATAACAATTTCAGTAAGGCTCAAACAGTGCAATTTTTCTTTGATAAGGTATAAGGCTCAAACAGTGCAATTTTTCTTTGATAGAGTAAAAAACATTGTGGGAAAAGGAGAAAATGCTGATTAACAGCATTTTCTCCTATTCCCATAATGTTTTCAAAAGGCATCTTTCTCAGGGTCATTAAAAGGCGGCATTGAGTGGTAAAGGGTTAAATGGAAGATTACTTATCAACTGAAGATACTCAAGGAAAAAAAGGCATATTTTATGGCCTTGTTACAGTATAATGTTTAAACTTTGTCATTTTACATCGATTGAGAAACAAGTTCTCACAAACTTATCAACTCTTTACCAAACAACAAAATCTTGGACTGGAACTCACTGAAAGCATTTGCAGACGACAAATTAAATGTTTCTTAACTGGTGATTTCTGAATTTGATAGTGTAAAAAACATTGTGGGAAAAGGAGAAACTGCTGGTTACCAGCATTTTCCTCTTTTCCCACAGTGTTTTCAAAAGCTTTCTTTCTTAAGGTCATTCAATATTGGCATTGTGTGGTAAAGGGTTAATTACTCTCAATTGTTGCTTCCTTGAAATCTTAACTCTTTACCGCCAAGCCCTGGTAGCTCAGTCAGTAGCGTACAGGATTTGAAAACCCAAGGTCACTTGTTCGATCCCTGGCTTGGCCGATTTCTTTCCAAGGCTTGATGATAGTCATTGCGACAGGATTCATTCCTCTCTCACCGCTGACCATTGTTTCAATGATGGTTATGTGGCAAAGCAGCTAATGGCTTGGAAAGAATATTGTGCATAGTACTGGTAAAAGAAACTCCAGGAATGCATGTATAGGTGCACTGGTCGCCGCAATAAAACTGAAATAATGTTGAAGACAGCGTTAAACACCATACAATCTTAATTCTTTGCAACACAAAAAAATCTTAGACCAGTCCGAATTGAAAGCATTTGCAGATGACAAATTATATGTTGCACAAATTATGAAATCTGTCTTTGAAAGGGTAGAAAACAATGTGGGAAAAGGAGAAAATGCTGATCACCAGCATTTTCTCCTTTTCCCACTATGTTTTCAAAAGCCCTTTTCCTTCGGGTCGTTAAAAAGTCAAGATTGTGTGGTAAAGGGTTAAAATTATTCATTTTACATTGATTGTGAAAAGTTCTCACAACTTATTAACCTTTACAAAATGTCAAAATTTTATACTTGTCCAAATTGAAAGCATTTGCAGACGACAAAATAAATGTAATTCAAAAATTAAAATTCGTTTTGGAAAGGATAAATAACACTGTGGGAAAAAGAGAAAATGCTGGTTTCCAGCATTTTCTCCTTTTCCCACAATGTTTTTAAAAGGCTTTTTTCTCAGGGTTGTTAAAAGTCAGGATTGTGTGGTAAAGTGTTAATCAATCTCCATGATTGCTTCCTGGAAACCTTAACCAGTGCTCACACCGTCATGTGGGTGGTTCAGAAGATTGAATACGCTCATCACAAAATTCTTACCAAGGCCAATGCTCTACTGTCTGCCTGCCACAAATTATGGCTACCGAAAATAAGGGATTTGATATAAAACTAACAAATTAGAAAAAAAAAATCTCCAAACTGCTAGACCCATGGATCACATTTTAAAAACACTTTAGATTCCAGGGGTATGAACAGGGACTTTAACCCTTTACCTCACAATCCTAAGTCTTACCGACCCTGAGAAAGAACCCTTTTGAAAACATTGTGAGAAAAAGAGACATTGCTGGGTAACAGTATTTTCTCCTTTTCCCACAATGCCTTCTACCCTATCAAAGACAAGTTCCATCATTTGAGCCACATTTTAATTATCCTCGGCAAATGCTATCGATTTTGTCGTGTGGTAAAGGGTTAACCCTTTACCACACAATCCTGATTTTAATGACCCTGAAGAATAAACCTTTGGAAAACCTTTGGAAAACATTGTGGGAAAAGGAGAAAATGCTGGCTACCAGCATTTTCTCCTTTTCCCACAATGTTTTCTACCCTATCAAAGACAGAAATCAACATTTGCGCAACTTTCAATATGTCGTCTGCAAATGCTTGTCGTCTGCAATTTGGACCAGTCTAAAATTTTGTTGTTTAGTAAAAAGTTAAGAGGGAAACTAGCTCATTTTTTTTCCTTTCTTATAAATAGGGTCCAAGATGGCACCCACATCCTTCCAATATGGATAAGATGCGTATCATTTATTCCTAGCTAACCTTAACCAAACATTTGCCCTGAAATTCTGTGATACTCACACTGAACCCTAAAATCATTCACACCACAAAAGATTTCACGGCAACCACCACAGTGTTTGATGATTTGACCGACCTCCTGGTTCATGGTGTCATATATCTGTAAACAGTACATATGATTATCATTAGATCATTACCTTCTATAATGAGTTTGCAGCAGAAAACTTGAAAACACTGTTGTGAAATGAACATATAGGTAAGCATCACAAACTAGAACTGTCACAAAGCCGACAAATACCCTGCACCAGCACCTTGTCACTGAAGCAGCACAATCAGAGAATGGAAATTATTTTCAAAACAACGATCACCAGTTACCTTGACCTTTGACCCACATTACCCCAAAACAATGTGGCACCTCCTCGGGACATGAGCAACACTTGTATAAAGTTTCAGGGTCCTAGGTCAAACAGCTACTGAGTTAGAGCACGGAAAATTGACCTTGACCCACATGACCCATGTGACCCAAAAACAATAGGGCACCTCCTTGGGTCATGAGCAACACTTGTATAAAGTTTTAGGGTCCTGGGTCAAACAGCATTGATGAGTTAGAGCTAGGAAATGAAAACATGACAGATGGATTGATGAACAGACAGACAGACAGACAGACATACAGACAGACAGACAGACAGACGAGTGAAACTAGTATACTCTACTTTGTAGCTAGGGGTGTAATTAAGGTTTTATATGATAAATGAATGTAAAGCTGTCACAAAAGGAGTAATTGTGCATTATGAGCAATATTTTCAAAACTGGTCTCCTGCATTCCATAGAAAGTATGGTATAAACTGCAATCAAACAAAATCTAGGCCAGTTGCACATGTTAGCTTATTTTCATGCATAACATAACCCTTTACCACATAATCTCAAGTTTTAACAACCCTAAAGAAGATGGCTTTTTCAAAACATTGTGGGAAAAGGAGAAAATACTGGTGACCAGCATTTTCTCCATTACCCATAATGTTTTCTCTCATTTCAAAGACAGAAATCATCTTTTAAGCTACACTGAGTCTGTGCTTCCTCCAACGCTTTCAACAGGACTAGTCAAAGATTTTGCTGTGTGGTAAAGGGTTAATAAGTTTTATGTCTCATGTCAAATGTTAAAAAGATTTTCCTTTTCCAAGGACTTTGCCAGTCTAAACACCAGACTCAAATACTCTAATTTTCAGGTTGACTAGACCAGATTAATGAAGACAAGAGGGTCCTGATGGCTTAAAAATTACTCAATCAAGAATTTAGCCCCAGGGCCCAGTTTCAAGAAAAAAACTTAAGTCTTTGACTTTACTCAATTCCACAAATGGATTAATTTTTCCACTTGAGTTCTTTATTTGAGATGCATTTCACTACATGAACAGACTTTAGTAACATTCTCATATCCTTAGTTGACACAACGTCTCAACTTAGTAAAATAATGGACTTGAGTCCGTTAACAACCTTAAGTCTGTTTATATTGCTAAGATGAGCCTGAAACGGTGTGTCTGTCAGGATAAGCCTGTTAATGTTAGTGAAATATCTTGCAAATAATGAACTCAACTTAAGTCAGAACATAAGACCATCAACCAAACGTGAGCAAAATAACAGACTTAAGTTTTTTCGTGAAACCGGGCCCTGATTTCCCAAATACATGTATATAACTTCTTGTAATGGAGTTGACTGATAGAGTAAGGTCATTTTTGACCATAGGGCTTAATTTGAAAATTTTGAAAGAAATCCACCATGGAATACTTCACCATGAATTATTAAAACTCTAGGTTCTAAGGTTTTGGACATTTTTTGGTAATCATTTTCCCAACCTAGCTCTTCATAAAACATTAGACCTCCAAAGCATATTGCTGCCCGATAACATACAACTCTTTATCAAACAACAAAATTTGGAATTGACCAAATTGAAAGCATTGGCAGATGACAAATTAATCCCTTACCACACAATCCCTACTTTTAATGGCCCCAAAAAACACAGCTTTTGAAAACATTGTTGGAAAAGGAGAAAATGCTGGTAACCAGCATTTTCTCTTTTTTCAACAATGTTTTCTAACCTTTCAAAAACAAGCCCAATCATTTGAATTGAATTTGTCGTCTGTAAATGCTTTCAATTTGGACAAGACTTAGTATACAACTTTGTCGTGTGGTTAAGAAGTTAAACGCATCTCAAAAGATGACTTCAGACTTTGATAAGGTAGAAAACATTGTGGGAAAAGGAGAAAATGCTGGTTATCAGCATTTTTTTCCTTTTCCAACAATGTTTTCAAAAGCTTTTTTCATCAGGGTCGTTAGAACTTGGGACTGTGTTATAAAGAGTTAACCCTTGTCCAAATTGAAAGCATTTGCAGACAAAAATTCCAATGTGGCTCAAATGGTGCAACTTTGCTTTTATGGGGTAGAAAACATTGTGGGAAAAGGAGAAAATGCTGGTAACCAGCATTTTCTCCTTTTCCAACAATGTTTTCAAAAGGCTTCTTTCTCAGGGGCGTCAAAAGGCGTCAATGTGCAGTAAAGGGTTAAACAAATTCAACAAAATGGTCAACAGACATCGGACTATCAGGAACTGGCATCTTAGTATGTTTCACTCAAGTGAACCAAATAAATTAGAATTGTGTAGATCCAAGATCAGACAGCACTTTCTGTGCAGTATGTATTACCTTAACAGCACCTAGAATTGTTGACAATAAATGCAATGATAAGAGTTAATGCTGACTTAACCCTTTACCACACAATCCTGACTTTTAATGCCCCCGAGAAAGAAGACCTTTGAAAACATTGTGGGAAAAGGAGAAAATGCTGGTAAGCAGCATTTACCCTTTTCCCACAATGTTTTCTACCCTATAACAGACCAATTTTATGTTTTCAGTAACATTTTATTTGTCATCTGCAAACAGCGCCCCAGATAAGCTGCATATTTGCTTATTTTACGCTATTTGGAACAGCCAATATGCAACAAAAATCATTTTAAAGCATAACAAATATGCACATGTTTGTCATGATTTGACTGATTTTCATCGCATATTTTGTTGACAGTCAAGATCGTCATCTTGATCCACTGTGTTGTCACTGAAATGCTCGCATATCATTTTCTGAACAAATCGCAAGCTTCATAGATCAGCTGATTATACCACTTGTCACAACACGGCCAATTCCGTACCTACATCTAACTTCATCAATGGATCACCAGAGGTTTGCCGGAAGCTGGTTATATGTGTACTTGGTTTGGCATTTGGCAAACCTCAGGTGATCCTTTGATCAACTTGCTCAGCTGTAATCACATAGATTGATATGCACCTACATGTACATAGTAAATTCTTCTTGAAAAATGCACCTCTTTACTGTTCTTAAGTCATAATGCTCCACAATTTTCTATTTGAATCTTTCTTAATACTTTTCCATTGAAAAATAGTTTGTACATTAATTTTCTAACTTGGTCTATCAGTTCTCACTGATGCTTGGAAATATGAAATGACACAGATTTTTTACACTTAAAAAAAAAAAAATGTCCAAGTGTCAATCTGAAGCATGAGATTGTCAGCTAAAGCTTCATATAACTTAGCTTGCAAGCAAGTACCTGGCAGATATATGGGCTTTAATACGTTACACAATCAGTATCAAATCTGTAGGATGCACACGGCTCTGTTTATCACAGCTAATCAAACTGGCTATTCATTTTATGAAAATGTGATAAACGTGTTCATCCCTTGATCTAGTGTAAAATGACAGGTTTTAGAGTTACCTGCTACCCTAATTGACACCTGCTACCCTAATTGACAAATACATGTCAAAAGGAATGTAGGTAAAAATGTCAGAGGTAAAAATGCCATAGGTAAAAATGTCATAGGTAAAAATGTCATAGGTAAAAATGTCAGAGTCAAAGTGGTAAATATGCCATAGGTAATAATGTCATAGGTAAAAATGTCAGAGGTATTTATCATGGTATAAATATGTGGGGTTAGCTCAGTTGGTCAAGGCTTAGCAAGTTCGAAATCTTGTCAGGGTTCACTTATTTCTGGCCTCTGAATCATCTAAGATAGCAGTCAGTCAAAATCAAGATTGGTATATGGACTAACAGGGTCTGTAATCACCAACCATTCTTGAGATTATTCTTAGTATTATTCTCTAAAATTTTTAAATTTGTAAGTGACATAACTCCTGATTGGCTATACCGAATGACAAATGTAGAAAAAGAAATTTCTTGAGAAAAAGACAAAGAACATTCTTAAGAATAGTTGGTGAATACAGGCCCAGAAGTTCTAAGATCACATACTATTGTCCAAGATACTTTTTCACAGATGTTTTTACCAAGGTTTGCAATGTTTTCAAAAGGACAGTATGTTAGGGAAAACTTCCTTAAACAACCCATTCATCACAATTCATAAACAATATTGCAGCAATATCTTATTGGTTTTATTCAAGTTTAATTCGAAAACATATAATGAAACATCAATAGAAAGTAAGCACATAAATATTATAAGTTATATCTAGCATGTACCATTTATTTAACTTTTTACCAAATTGCACAATATTAGACTGGTCCAAATTAAAAACACTTGAAGATGACAAATAAATGTAATTCAAAAAATAAAATTTGTTTCCAGCAGGGCAGAAAACATTGTGGGAAAAGGAGACAATGCTGGTTACCAGCATTGTCTCATTTTCCCACCATGTTTTCTATAGGCTCCTATAGATCTCAGGGTCATAAAAACCAGGGGTTGTTTGATAAAGGATTAAGTCTTTACCACATGACAAAATTTAGACTTGCATGAACTGAAAGCATTTGCAGAAAACAAATTGCTGGTTAACACACAATGTTTTCAACAGGCTTCCTCGTCTAGGTCTTCAAAACTCAGGAATGTGTGGTCAAGGGTTTAAAAAATTCATTGAATATTGTGACATTAGAAAAAAGTGCTCATCTGCTTGGTTAGGTTCTCCTGTATAAAATGACACAATAGTCATTTTCTGTCACACTGCTGATGAAATTTGAAGAACATCGATACTTAAGAACAAATTACCCATATTAAGCTCAAAATGAGTAATTTCTCCCTTTGTTCCAATGTTTCCTTATTTATTTTACAACACCCTAAGCAAGTTAAATCTGACCAACTGATGATGACTTCTTGTATCACACAACGGAGAAAATTTGAAAAACATTGCAACAAAAGAAGAAATTGCCCATACTAAACTGATCATTAGTAACTTTTCCTTTAGTTGCACAGATTTTCATACATTATATATACAACAGTTTTCAAAGCAATTTAAAATTCATCCCTCATCAATAACAGATGGCTTTTTTTGTCACACAGTGGTAAAAATTTGCAAAACATTGTAACAGAAGAAGAAATTATTGATTATGAGGGCATAATGAACAGTTTCTCTTTTTGTTCCAATGTTTTCTCATGTGTTCATAACAGATCAAATAGATTGTCTCATATCAGCTGATGTCTGTGTTGAGCGGCACATGACATTTAAAAAAAAAACATTGCCATAATGAAGAAATTGCGCATAATGAGCTCATTATGAGCAATTTCTTGTATTTTTCCATGTTTTCGATTCATTCCAATGTTTCCAAATTTATTTCAAAACAAGTTAGGCAAGTAACATCGTAACAACTGAGGATGGCTTTTTGTATCACACAGCAGAGGAAGTTTTTAAAACATTGCTACAAAAGAAGAAATTATCCATAATAAGCTCTTGGTAGGCTACTTTTTTTGTTGTCCAATGTTTCCTTGATTTGTTTTACAACAGCCAAACAAGTTTACACTTATCCTTATTATAGAAATCTATTTTTAAGGTGCTCACCATTAGATGTATTAGGTTCTTGGTTCTTTGACACTTTTATAGATCAAAACGAATGGAATGCCCAACTGCATTCAAAAAGTTGGCAATGTCACGATTACCATCACTATACTCGACACACAGTTGCCTAAGTCTGGACTGGAGATTTACATAACGTCTTTGTTTTTTTCTTGGGTGAAAGTTGCCAATATCGTGCTGGGCCATGGATGCTGCTGCTGATCTTTCTTCAAGTTTTAGAAATTTGATTAATTTCCATACATGTGGATGCTGGTGACCAACTAGATGTGTAAAGCGATTATTCCAACCCTCACACTGATTGTTTGTGCGTTGCCCGTCATTTATTGTTGTGTCATTCACATTCCATTCTGGAGGTGGAAATCTTGCAGGTGTTCTACGAATTATATTTACTCCATTTCTTAGAATATTTCTGAAACGTCCTGTGACATAGGTACTGTCGAAGTAGTTCACCATTTCTGCTGTATGTGGAATATCCAGTGTCTTAAGGTAATCCATTCCAAGTGGGACATCCTGAACAGGAAGGAATGCAAGTGCATCTAACATGCCACAAAATTTTTTAAATTCATTGTCACGCTTGTATATGTTGGTCAACCCTAATTCTTGAACCTTTCGCCATGTTGCTTGTGTAAGATGGTAGAAGCATCCTTGTATTGTAAGGTGGTCTCCAAATACAGTGCGCAAGGCTTGTCTCAAACCTATTTCAAAGTCTACCATTACTGTTAAGGGGTCAGGCTGGTATCCAGTATTTGTACATGTATCAAAGACAGCTTGAAACAATGATTCATATGTGCCTTGTCTTTTGTCTTGTAGAAGGGCGAAGACACAGGGTACTGTAGATTCTCCTAGAGGAACATGTATCGCAAATATCTGGCTAAACTGTGTCGGTGCCATGGCAAAGTTGCCATCCATTAGCCAATGGTTGGACTGTGCTAGACGCTGGAGTTGTCTGATAGTGGCAAATGCTATTATACAGCTGTCGCTGTCTGGCCCACTGTCATGGAAAAGGAACTGTTCTCCATTTACGTTTTGTGACCATTTGCCATTTATTTGGATACGCGTAATGTCTTCAGGTACTTTGGGAAACTCTGGTGTTCTCTGATTACGTATGGTTCTTTTACATATGCTAGCTGGAGGGAGGGAGGCTAATGTGCATTCATCTGCAGTAATGATGCTGCTTGAGTAAACTGTAGCTGGTTTGTCATTTGTTTGTTTGGCCTGTTCTTTCATTACAGCACGAACCTTCACAACTTTAGTTTTTGTTTCAGATGGAGGGTGGTCATGATCTTGACCTATCACAATATCAGTCATACCAATATCTGTCCGTACAGTTCCACGACAGCCTGATGAACGTTTAGTACATATCCAAAATATTGATGACTTAGATGCTGATTTCTTGGTATACATATAATCCCGATGACACAGTTTAAGTCCACCTTTATTGCTACAAATTATTTCCATTTTCTACACTTAAAATCCAACATATATAATCCTAGACAAAGATCACATGATAAATAGTGAAGTGATATCATATCCATTATTTATACTTAGGTTCAAGTCAAAAAAATTTTGCAGTTAGAAGTTTGCTGTTTAAAGTCCTCTTTTGATGTTTCTGTATTAAAGACAGGCTTATACTTATAAAGTTTGTTTGACTTTTAATTACTTTCTTAATTATTCACGCATTCAGCCAACAGAAAAATAAAAAGGTTCCAATGCAGGTTGATACAAATTGTTTAGTCAATAATTATTTTAACAAAGTATACAATTAATAATGCCACCCTCACTTTCTCACATTTTTAGCAAACAAATTGTCAACTAGTCTTCAAAGTAAATGTAGATAAATAATAAATAAATGTATAGGACTGGTATAATTATCAAATCTACAAAGAGTGGCTTTACTTCAATGGATCTGATTAACCCATTACCACACAATCCCTACCTTTCACGACCCTAAGAAAGAAGCCTCTGAAAACATTGTGGGAAAAGGAGAAAATGTTGGTAACCAGCATTTTCTCCTTTTCCCACAATGTTTTCTACCTTTCACAAAACCAATTCCAAATGGATCTGGTGAGAGGCCAGAGCCACATGTTTTTTTCATATCATATACTTAGTACCTCTGACATTTTTACCTATGACATTATTACCTATGGCATATTTACCACTTTGACATTTTTACCTATGACATTTTTACCTATGGCATTTTTACCTCTGACATTTTTACCGCACACAGTCAAAAGATGCGGAAATACTTCTTCAAAAATTAATTGACATGAAAAATCAGATGATGAAAAAAAACCCATAAAAACTCATGACACAACAAAGGTCAGTTTGATACTGTTCGATCAGGGGCACTTCAATGTGTCTTATCGTCTTTAATAATAATTTTAAATGGTGAATTTACACAAATCTCTGAATAAATCAAGAAGTGGAAGCAAAAATATGTTTTGTAGTGAGTAAAAACCATTGGTTGCATTATGAAATAAAGATATATGACAACCTACAAATTAGACAGTGGAGGGTGAAGGTTAGGCCTTCTTGTCTGACCGTGTTAGCACTGGAACAAGTGTTAAAGAAGGTACTGGTCTCCCATACAAAGAAAGAAGACTACAATTAAAGAACCCTTTAATGATGTTGACCTTTCTTTTTTCCCTTTTCAACAATGTTCTAGTGTGGTATATGAAAGACAAACCCAGTCATTCAAGCCACATTTGAATTGTCATCTGCTTCTGCATTAAATGTGAAAGAGTCTAAAATTATGTTGTTTGGAAAACTGTTAAAACGTAATGTTTGTGTCCATTTATTCATAATGACGAACTGCATGCTAGGGCTGCAAGTTAAAATTCATCTATCCATCTTTCTGATGATCAAGTGCTTCGGATTACTAAACAGTTGTAATCATTGTTTGAAAATGCACTCATGAATGTGAAAATTAAGACCATAATACCTGAAAAATTGTGTTCATTTCACACTTATCTCTCCATAACAACGGAGTAATTTTTACCCTTCGACGTGAAAATTTTCTCTTTGATTCTTGGAAATTCCATTTTTTTGAAAATTAGGGTCCAAGAGTCCATGACTCCAGGATTGAGAACGTGGTATCCATATTTTAGCAATACATTTTTTATACAATGCTTAGCATATTATAAAAAGAATAAAATAAAGTTGCCATATTTTTCAGTCAGTCATACTAGCTGGGCACTACGAGTAAATAAAATTGAAAAAAAGTTAACATTACATGAGTGAAACATTCTATGTTCACTTATGGGGTCAAACTCCATTTTTACTCTATCATTAGAATTTTTTTGCTTAAAAATTTGCTGCTTAAGCACAGTCATTTCATTTTACCCCTACCATAAGAAAATGATGCTTAAATACTCCTTGGCTCAAAAAATTATCTGGGGCTCTGTGCAAATGCTTTCAATTTGGGGTAGGCTTAAATTTTGTTGTCTGTTATAGAGTTAACAGGACCTAGCATTGTTGACAATAAATGCTATGAAAAGACTTAAAGCTGACTTAACTCTTTACCAAATGACAAAATTTAATGTCTAAATTGAAAGCATTAGCAGATGACATATCAAATGAATCTGAAATGATGGAATTTATCTTTGAAAGGATGGAAAACATTTTTGGAAAAGGAAAAAATGCTGGTTACCAACATTTTCTACTTTTGCGACAATGTTTTCAAAAGGCTTTCCCCCTCAGGGTAGTTAAAACTCGGGATTGTTTGGTAAAGGGTTAAATGCATGTTTACCTTAAAAAAGATATCCTTGCAAACACAGGAATAGCAACATTCCCCTTCAATTGTAAACACTGGATTTCCTCGGTCATCATCTATTTGGTATTTTGGTATCCAGGGTGTCCAACTAGTAACAGAAACAAAACATTGTATCATAGTGGTGAAACGGTTTACCGATTAACCGCGGTCTATTCAAAGAAAAAACCAAAACCGGTTCGAATTTTACCGTATCGGTATTTCTGCAATATGTCAACTTCTCTTAATTGCATCAGAAAGTCCGGTTTTCCCAAAAATTCTGTCAGAAATCGATCGTTTTTCAACTTACAGTTCTAAAGATTTCCGAAAGCGAAAGTTGTTTATTTTTTTCCACAGGCGGTGTCACCGGTGTTTAGGTAAAACTATGACCACATAAAATTCACGACACGAACTCCAAATAAACGTCGAGCTTTAATGCTTTTGGATCAATGGAGTTTGTATGTTATTCATTTCTTATAACTTTGCTCACACTTATTTTTGCGTTTTCCAGTAGTTAAGCTGCAAAGTATTAGTGTTAGTGCAGTAAGCAACTGAGTAAGTTTGTGCATCGCACTGTCTACTCTGTTGAGCCATGTCCCGAAGTTCGGTATAGTAGCGCTGGTTTTTATATAAACAAGTACGCTCTTGAAGAAAAAAAATGGCAGACGAAAATCGTCAAGATAGCGAGTGTTAAAGACTAGTCAATTTTAGTTTGTTTTTATTTGTTCATGCGAAACAGTTGATTTTTAGTTCATTATCTTGAAAGAATGGAAGAGTTCCAAGCACATGTACTAGTTTTCTTTATCACCTTTTGAGCATATGCTACCCTAACAGTGACTACAAGTGGTCAGATATGCTAAATGTCAGCATATACAGCATATTGCAATACGTATTGCAATACGGGTCAGCCGTATTGCAATATATTGCAATACGCTTTTTACCGTATTGTTTCACCCCTATTGTATCATACAGTATACCATTTTATCAACTCTATGAAAAATGCCCTAGGAAAGTAGCAACTATTCCATAAAATTAGCACTCAAAATGCTTTGTACTGTCTGCTTTGCTGAAACATTCTAAACAAAAGTAACCCTTGAATTACAATCATTCAGATCAAATTTCCTGACTGTAAAATGTCTGGTATTTGGTGCTCTGTGGGTTAACAGACCTTTCTGCAAATGGGAGTTTGGCATGCCCACCTTAGTATGGTGGTATTTTAGTTGCTACGCCCGACAAAATGGCATCAAATACATAGAGAAAGAGAGATTATTTCACTTCTATTCTAGCTTATGTTTTGCTCGAATTAAAGCACCAGAAGTTTTTTCCCCAACTTTCTTATCAATTTGAACTAAATTAGCAAAGTAACAAGAAAAAATACTTTGAATAATGTCATATTTATGAGAAATCGAAATATGAAAATAGCACAAATATGTTTGTATTTCCATGTTTGGTCCTAGCATTCAAACTAAAAATACTAAAAAAGTAGATTGCTGTCGGCATTATCTATAATTCATGATAGGGGCACAAGTTTTTAAGACATTTTGTCAGTATGTAACATTTCAGTTTGCCAGTAAACAATATGAGAAAAGGATTTACAATTTAACCCTTTACCACATAATCCAGTGCTTTAACGAGCTTGAAGGAGCAGACTTTTTGAAAACTTTCTTTTTTTCTGTAGATGTTTTCTGCCCTTTCAAAGACAAATCTCATCATTGCAGCAACATTTAATTTGTCGACAGCAAATATTTTCAAAATAGATGAGTCTAATGTTTTGTTGTCTGGTAATGTGTTAATTAACACCTCTAATACATGTTTGATTGGAAATCAATAAATTTTATTGTAAGTGATGAATTAAGTGGTTTGTTGTATTTTTAACAGATGTATGTTGTAAAAACTTTTAAACTGGGGGTACTTTTGGTCAACTGGGGTAATTATATGGATTATACTGATTTGGAATGGACGTGCATTTATCAATCATGCAATGGTCATGGGGAAAACAAACAATCCTACGAACCAGGCAAAAGTGCCATTAACAGTCACATGCAATCACCTTTATGGTACAACAAGAATTATACGATGACATTCCCAATGTCAACTTATTTATGAAACAGAATGAGGAGTGGCTGTCAATAAAATATACTTCTTCCTGTTGCTTGTTTCGTATGTAACGATTACAATTGTCTACGAGTAATGGTTTGGAATTCGAAAGATGTTCGTTCAATTATATTTCAGTACAGGTAGTTTAACAATGCACTTTGGCATAACCATTCTTCCTGAAAGACTGAAAAAAAAAAACACCTGCTTTCAGATTTGTTGCCATGGCAACCAGACTTTTAACTGGAATCAAATTTTTTTTAATAAATTCTGAAGAGGGCCATGTCAGGATCATTTCTGTGAAGTTTTGTCAAAAGTGGACGGGTACTTTCAGAGAAGATGTCTGAAATAAAAGTAAACATGGGCACAAACGTATGCACACACATAACGAGCATGGGGCCATGACATAAGCTTGCTTGCCTTTGACCAGGGGAGCTAGAAACAACAGTGGGATTTCCATTTCAAAACTACAAATAGATATCACTATATGCAACCAGCATTTTCTCCTTTTCCTACAATGTTTTCTAGCCTTCCAAAAACAAATTTCAATTTTTGAGTCACGTTTATTTCGTTGTCGATTTGGACAAGTCTGAAATTTAGTCATTTGATAAAGGGTTAAGCCATCAAAAACAAACAAGAAAACTCCATATGAAACACTGAAAATTTAAACTGTTTAAAGTCTGATACATGAAAACTTGGGAAACATTCCCGCAAAAAGACAGACTACTCATAACATACCGGTACTTATTTTGCCAAAGTTTGAATGGTTGTCTGCTTTAGAAAAACAAAAGGGCCATGATGGCCCTGGATCGCTCACCTGATTCAATAGGCGAAATTTCACTCCAGGGTCATAATTGAAAGTACTACATGCCAAATAAATATGATGTTAGGCCCAATTTCAAACTCATCCAATATTTTATCAAGACAGATATTCTGACCAATTTTCCAGTCAATTGAGCAAGACATGTGGGCTCAAGAGTGACCACAAGGTATTTCTTTAATTTGACCTAGTGACCTCGATTATGACCCAGGTGACCCAATTAACCAAACACCAGCTGTCAATCAAAAAAATCAATAAGCCAATCAGCGATCAGTATTTTTCCATCCAGAGCGGAAGCTGTCTTGTCGTTATAAAACCTAAACATTCTGAATCATGAGGAGTTATAACTATATATAAATGTACCGGTATAATTTATTTATGAGAAAAAACTGATGAACTTTAAACTTGATATTCATTATTAATCCTTACGACTGCATATTTCAATATGCAGAGTTACATCAGGTAAAACTATTGTTGCAGAAGACAAATTCTGATTTAAAAGGAGAAAAATAAATGAATACTTCTTGTTAACATGCTTTTTTATTGTCATAAATTTTCCAGAATTTCAATCTTGGCAACAGATTCCTGTTTCTTTACTAAAAGAAATGCATAGAAAATATTTTAGACAACTGACTGGATTTTATCATGTTCAGTTATTTATTTCCTTTACCTTATTTTTCATTTAAATATATACTCGGTAATTCATTTTCTTACCAAACTGAGTTGACTTGTTATTTTGAATGCTGGTTACATCTCTTTTGTTGAATCTTTTCCCCCCTCGCAAATTATCCTTAAATAAAATTTGAGTCGACGAAATTCGGGTAAAAATGCTTTTCATACAGTCTTCATTGAAGTCAAACCTAAACAGGCCCCCCGCTTTTAAAGCTTTTAAAGTAAATGCAATGTAGGCACAGTTTTGACATTTGTTTAAATTAAAAATAAATGCCATCTTCCTCCATCAGTAAACCATTAAAAACGTTGTTCCCATTGGTCTCTGTATTTTAATATATCTATGAATGCAAACTTAAAGCCTGTTAAATTAAAGACGATATTCCACCCTATATATATAACCATCTTTCCCCTCCCTTTATTTTCAATCTTTTAATCTCCCTTAAACTATTATTTATTTATCGAAAATCAATTAAGTACCAATCAAGCCGTTTTCATTTGATTTGTTGTACATGTTGCCACTTTTTACGCAAAACGTGGAGCAAGGGTTTATGCGGTATTCCTTTGATATCGGTATACCACCCTAAAAGCGTCTGGTACTGTCCTACTTGTAAAATTACACACACATGTCATATCAGTCTGACTCTTTGTGACCGTCTATAACCCCTTTCAACGATTATTAGTGTTTGAAATTTGGATCATACATGTTCAATGTGTAAGTCAATTCATTTTTCTATTACTCTTACAGCATAGTATTTACCGGCGAATGCTTAGAAATATATTCAGGTTTTTATTCTTTTTATTCTTCTCCTCGGGTTTTTCCCTCAAACTTGAAAAAATCACTTTGGTAAACCTATCATTTGTTAATGTATCTTCTAATTTCAATTCAAACATCTGGTAATCATATTGCCTGTTAAAAACATGTATATTTCATTTGGTAATGTAAAAGTCTTGCAATTTGTGGTGAAATTATTGAAGCATATATCACAGACTATGTAATGGAAAAATCTCTGTAACTTTGAAAAAGCTTATTTTTGTCCAGGTAAAAGATGAATGGCATTTGAAGACCAATGACTTTAAGAAATATTTAGGAAGCATGAGTTACATGTACACGTATTGTACCTACATTATCAAACGCAAGTGGTGTAAGAGGTGTAAGTCAACTGACTTCGAAATAAACAGTCTCTATTTCAATTTTCACCTATAAAACTTTGAAAAACCTAAATCCAAAAGATGTAACTACCTTTTCTCAAATTGTTCCTAAGCTTATTTTATCTTGAACAATTATTTCGTGTTAAAGTATCTTCTGGTAACTTGCATATGTCTCCTAGCTAAGCCCTCATGTCTGGGTAATGTTTGTCTAGGTTTTTAGATTCGCGGGTCACGTGACATCAGTGGGAGGTGCGATCTATCGTCTGTCGTTTGGTTAATTTTAAACTCATCCTAGATTTTTTCAAGAGATTTTATGAAGACAAGCATTCTGAACAATCTTCAAGTCAATTGAGCAAAAAATATGGCCTCTAGAGTGCCCACAAGGTATTTCTTTAATTTGACCTAGTGACCTAGTTTATGATCCCAGTTGACCTAAATTCAGACTCTTAAGATGTTATCAAGACAAACATTCTGACCAATTTTCAAGTCAATTAAGCAAGAAATGTAGCCTCTAGAATGCCCTCAGAGTATTTCTTTAATTTGACCTAGTGACCTAGATTATGACCCCAGGTGACCCAATTTGGAACTCATCCTAGATTTCATCAAGACAAACATTTAAACAATTTTCAAATCAATTGAACAATAAATGTGGCCTCTAGAATGCACACAAGGTATTTCTTTAATTTGACCTTGTGACCTAATTTAACCCTTTCCCAAACGACAAATTTTAGACCCTTCCAAACTGAAAGAATTTGCAGACGACAATTTCAAATTTGATGAAAACGGCAGAAAGTTCTCAAAAAGAGTAGAAAACGCTGTGGGAAAAGGAGAAATTGCTCGTTACGAGCAATTTCTCCTTTTCCCACAGTGTTTTCAAGACTTGTACTGCAGACATGTGAAAACCAGGGCTTGTTTGGGAAAGGGTTAAGATCCCAAATGACCCAAGTTCGAACTCGTGTGAGATTTTATCAAGACAAACATTCTGACCAAATTTCAGGTCATTTGAGCAATAAATGTGGCCTCTAGAGTGCCCACAAGGTATTACTTTAATTTGACCTAGTGACCTAGTTTATGACCCCAGGTGACCCAATTTCGAAATGACTGAACACGTTGTGCTCAGGTGGACTAACAGACTTAGAACAGGTTCACTACATACCAAATAACAAAGTTCTATGCCTTCCAGGTTTACAAAGGAAGAATTTTAAAATTTTCCTTCTTTGTTCCTTTGTTCGAACTTGTCATTGTTGGCAGGGCCAGTTTTGACCCCAGCGGCATCATTTGAACAAATTTGGTAGAGGGCTACTAGGAGCTGCTACATACCAAATATCAAAGCTCTACACCTTCCAGTTTTAGAGAAGAAGAATTTTAAAGTTTTCCGTCTTTGTTCCCATGTTAGAACTTGTGACCCTCCGGAGCATGGCCAGTTTTGACCTCAGGGGCATCGTATGAACAACTTGGTAGAGGTCCGCTAGGAGATGCTACATACCAAATATATATGCAAAGGCAGGAGCCGGATAAGTAGTTCATAACCATATTATGTTGAAAACACTAAGACATTATTAGCTATTTGAGGATTTTTGCTGATTATGAAGCCTATGTGACTGGAGTAGGTCAGGATAAGTCTGCATTAAGCATGCAGTCAGACTCCAGATGTGCCATAACAGAGAGCATTGTGGGAAAATGAGAAATTGCTAATAACGAGCGATTTCTCTTTTTTCCGCAATATTTTTCTAAAAGCTTATTCGTCTGGGTCGTGAAATCAATGGATTAGATGGAAAAGGTTTAAGAAAACACAGCATTTCCAGCTTGTGTTAGTAACATATTGGAACACATGAATAGACTTTTAACGGATATTCAAACATTTTTAAATTTGCAGTATTTATGTATATGTGAATGATTGTCTTATAATTTTTATTTCCGTATGAACTACACAATGTCAGTTTTCGAAAGCCTTCGAACGGGGGTTCACTGTAAGTTTTCCTTTTACTTAAATAGTATACAACATGGTGGGAAAATGAGAAAAACCCTTCATGAGCTTTTCTCCATTCCCAACCATGTTTTATAGAAACCTTGTAGCAAAATAGCTGTGATTATGTTGCTTTGTATGTATCTATCTGTTTCAAATGCAAAATATCTACATTTTATAATTATGCATCCAAATAACACTGTTTAGATTGTTTTAAGATAGATGATAGAAATGCTTTTATTAGACCTTTGTCACCTACGCTGACTACGTATCGCAGACACCTGACCGCGGACTTTTAAGAGGGGTTTTCTCAAAGTAGTAAAATGAATATAAAAGAGGGAAATAACGTCTCTCAAACATTTATTTTCATGTAACAAATCATGCATTTTCTTCCGCATTGTCTGAGCTTATTCCGAGTTCATGTAAAATTTTTGGACCTTTCTTTTCATGAATTCCTGATTGGATCTGATAATATCTGCTAGAGATCACAAACTGGATATCAATATGTCGTGAGAAGAGTAGCATACATGTAGTATCGTACCTCAATTTGCACGAAATTATCGGTCTTAGATCACTTCTTTCGTTAAAGGGGAACTATATTGAAATAAACGTGATTTTGTGATTAAATCTATTCATTTTTTAACACTGTGAGAAATGGAGAAGTTACTTGGTTTGAGTAATTACTCCATTTTCTTCAAAACGCCATTTCCGTGGCCGTGTCACCTGCCACACCAACACTCTCAAACTCATAACTCCCCTGTTTTCCACCCCCCTAAACACAACGACAACAACAACAATTGCAGCATTGACTAAGCAGTTAGAGAATCGGCTTTGTGAGGTCATGCCGAAAACATAGTTTTAAAAAATAGAAGTAAGGACTTTCCACCTCCCCCCGGCCTTGGCCTTGGCTGTCAGGGTTACGAAGACAGCACTAGGTCTGGGTTTCCAGTGTCAGGACAATGGACTGGGCAAATCCTATTTAAATAGTCCAGGAAAACACACGGATAGGTAAATTGTGGCCGTATATAACTGAAAAGTTATTGAAAAGGGAGTACAACTTTAATTACAACAATACTACAATCGCTTCGCTATGTTTTAAAGATAGTTTCATGGTTTGTATGATTTGTTAGATTTTAATCCTGAAGAGAATATTTGACCTAATCATTATTCGTTGTGTATTCCACAGAATATGCGCCCAGCAAGAAAAAGACCTTTGCTTTCCATAATGCCAGTGCCAGACTTAGTGTTGACGTCGGGAACAACATGTAAAAGACGTATTTTCCTTGTTTTCAGAGGATCGTCGGTAAGTCTGTTATCAAATAGGGGAGACAACTGAGACATTCATTCAGTTAGTTAACATTCTCGAGGGTATGATATTCAAAACAACAGACATGCATACAAAATGTCGGTTTGATGTTTGGTAAAGAGCTCCGATGATCTGAATAGTACTGTTTTTGTGGTTCTGTCGCAGACAGGTTTATTCGTTGCGACATCCCATCAACCGGCTCCGACTGCTGAGGGGATTTTGTGTAATTTCCCAAATAGATCTAGCCACTGATTTCTAGAGAGCCAACATATGAAAGAAGCAAAATAAAAGTTGAAACATGGAGTAAATGTTCCTTTAACTGAGGAAACACTAACGTTAAGTACACTGGAAAGGAAATACAAGGTAGGATGTAGTTGCAACTGCACTAGAAATAAAAGAACCCTGACATTTAGAACTGACATTTTATATGCATGTCTGTTGTTTTGAATATCACGACCGTCAAGAATGTTGATTAACTGAATGAATGTCTCAGTTGTCTCCCCTATTTGATAATAGAATATATCGACGATCCTCTAAAAAACAAGGAAAATGCGTCTTTTACATGTTGTTGTTCCTGTCGTCAACATTAAGTCTTACATAGTATATGGTAGGGGTTGTGAAAGCAGATGAAAAAATTAAGCAATTGAAAAAAAAAAAAAAATCATACATGCTTAGTTGTGCTTGATAGGCCTACAGCACTCGCATTATGGAAAGCAGAGGCCTTTTTCTTGTTAGGTGCATATTCTGTGGAATGAACAACTAATATTGGTAAAGTCCAAATCTTCTATTCAGGATTAAAATCTAACAAGTCATACAAACCATGAAACTATCTGTAAAACATAGCGAAGCGATTTTTGGTATTGCTGTTATTAGAGTTGTACGCACTTTTCAACAACTTCTCAGTTACGTACGGCCACAATTTACTTATCTGTGTGTTTTCCTGGACTTTCTAAACATGATTTGCCCAGTCCATTATCCTGACACTGGAAAGCCAGACGTTGTGCTATCTCCATAATCCTGACGGCCAAGGCCAAGGCCAAGGCTGGAGGGGGGGGAAGTCATTACTTCTATTTGCAAACTATCTTTTCGGTATGACCAGGCAGGATTCGAACACATGTCATTCCCCTCACGAGGCCGGTTCTCTAACCGCTTGGTCAACGCTGCAGCTGTTGTTGTTGTCGTTGTGTATGTGTGTGGGGGGAGGGGGTATAAGTTTGAGGGTCTTGGTGTGCCGGGTGACACGACCACGGAAATGGTAGTTTGAAGAAAAAGGAGTGATCACTCAAAACAAGTAACTTCTCTATTTCTCACAGTGCTAAAAAAATAGATATAATCACAAAACGTTTATATTAATATAGGTCCCCTTTAACAAAAGAAGAGATTTATGACCGATAATTTCGTGCAAACTGAGGTACGATGTAGGGTACTCTTGTTACGACTTATTGGTATTCAGTTTGTGGTCTCTAACGGATATTATCAGATCAAATCAGGAATTCATGAAAAGAAAGGTCCAAAAATTTTACGTGAAATCGGAATAAGCTCAGACAATGCGGAAGAAAATGCATTATTTGTTTCACGAAAATAACAATGTTTGAGAAACGTTATTTCCCTTTTCTTTTCTAATTTTACTACTTTGAGACAACCCCCCTTAAAAGTCCGCGGTCAGGTGTCCGCGGTCCGTAGTCAGCGTAGGTGACAAAGGTCTATTAATACCCTCAGTATCATACACAAATAAGGAGCGCTTTCGTGGACTACATGGATTAGGATTAGACTACACACATGCTGTCTAACCTTGAATCTATCACACCCGTCCGTTTTAGTTAACCCTCAGGCTGCTATGCGCAACTCACTGACCCTTGTCGGGCAGTGAGGGTCAAGATCAGACTGCACAGAGCGTGCAGTCTGATCTTGGATCTACACTGTCCAATGAGGAGATATGATTCCCCAAAACATAACTTTGAAATAGTAATACATGTATGTGGGTTTTGTCTATCGAATAGAAAATTTCATTTTGGTTATTTAGCAGGATAAGGGTTAAACTTACAATCCTAATTTGTTCTCATTTCCAGTCAGTCGAAATAGATGTATCCGTTATTATTTTTTTCTCTTTGGAAAGAGTAGACCCTTTTTTCTGGCATTATACTAATTTCAAATGGGCTTCACTTTTGAAAACATATGAAAAACAATTTCACCTTTTCCTAAAATAGTTCGTTATATTCGAGCCAATATGTTGACATCTCGTTAATATGTGTTTTCAATGCTTGTCACTGTTATTATTCTGTAATAGTTTAGATACCAATGACAAAGCATTATATAAATTTTTCACTTCTCCAGCAAAACTTTTGAACAGATTACAGATGTATATATTTGTGATTAGAGAGTGTCAGATAAGCCTACACCTTAACGTAGTCTTGTCTCCCTCCCTCAGATTTCATGCTGTTTTTATGGAGTCCATTTTGTACAAATTCGTTGGTAGTTAATTATTATAGTCATTACTATTTGTAAGAATTTAAGCAACGAATGTATCGATAAATTCATTTTTTAGAAATACAGACATGTATAGCTTTTTGATCATCAAGTATAGGTAAAATGGCGCACATGGTGAACGTATTCTAGTATAGAAATTATTTCAAAAGTCGGACGCTTTTCCACACTGACATATTCCACTTTTGGCTAATAGTGTTAATATTTGTCTGATAGTGGAATTATTCCTCTATTAGATATGTATATGTAGATTCGCAATTTGGGAGTGCAGATACCGATCAGCCTGCATCTGAGTGCAGACCGGTCCCTCTTCACCGTCCATTTACATGCTGATTTGATGGAGTCAAGTGTATTAGAAAAGTTTGTAGATGCGTTTTGGGATTTTAACTATTTTGTTAGTAGATGTCGAATGACATTTTGACGATAGATGAAGAGTTTATAATAATTATAGTTTCTAGGTATAATATACTGTGGAAAAGCTTGAAACAAATATCATCTATATTTCAATAGCTCTTCTTTCCCATACCACAAATTTTAGACTGTCCAAAACTGAAAGCAGCTGCAGACCACAATTTCCAGATTTGTAGAAATGAGTTTTGGGGTGTCTGATATGGTAGAAAGTATTGAGTGAAAAGGAGAAATTGCTCATTTCGGGCGGTTTCTCCTTTTCCCACAATGCTTTCACAAGTCTTACATCTCAGGGTTGTAAAAACCAGTGATTGTTTGGGAAAGGGTTAACCTATCCTCCTTCCACACCTATCGATAGATATTATTTGCATTCGGACTCTAGAAGTAAAACTATTGACATTATTCCAGATAGGTATGTTTTTGATGGGGGGGGGGGTGTGAGGGAAGATCTCTTAATTTGCTGACCTTTTCATTCGTATCTATATTGTTAAGCAGTAATATTAAATTTAGATTCACTCTAGTCGTCACTGATTGTGTTGTTTTTCATCTAACACAATGTGGCGTAGACTGGAATTGGTCTTCACATTTTATGCAGTCTGACCCCGTCTTCACTGGTTAAATATTGTCAAAAGTTTTGAAAACTAGAAAAGTATTTTCATAACAATAGCAAAACTAATATTTTTTTTCTATTTCTTGTGTCTCTTTCACTGTGCGCACACACACACACACACACACACACACACACATATATAATCACTTTTTTTTTTTCCTCAATATGTACACGGAGGACTGAGATCCGTTAATTGAAGTAAGTGTCTTTTTATTATCTTCGCCGATATGTAAAATGTTTAAAATGTTTGGTTTTTGATGATATACGATGTGATATATATTTATATGTCTATGAATGATTATCCTGCATATATTTATTATGAGAAGTATACGATTAAGGTGAAGACTGAGATCGGACTGCACTATATGTACAGCAAGATCTCATTATTCCCAGATAATCGCGTGTCGGTTCAGTAAATATTGTCAATTTTCCTCTTTATAAATAGAAAATATGTCCAGAGGAAAAGTTACACATGATCTTTTTTCTTATGTCCTTCCATCCCCATATATGTATATATAAAAAGGTAATTCAACCGAAGGTCAAGCCCATCTATTGGGTGGCTGCCCGGTTTCAATCTACGTAAATAAATGGAATATATAAGTGGAATATATGAAGATTGACCCTTACAGTGCTGGAACCAAGTTAACTTGGTTTTGCGGAGAGTGCAGATCGGGATTGGACTGCTCAGAACGTGCAGTCTGATCTTAGATCTGCGCTATCCGCTACCTTATTGCATATTATGGCTGAAACAATCTTGAAATAACAATATTAGGGCTGCTTTTCCTACTTGAAAAAATTAAACTCATTAATTCAACGCTTTAAGTGTTAACATAAAATAGGATAAACATCATTCCATGCTCCGGTTGCTTCGATTTTTCATGGCGTTTTACCATGTATTGTATATAATCAAACCACGTATATATCCTCTCTTGCACAATCAACCTTACACTTTCTTTATACTTTGTACTTTTTTTAAACATAAAGCACACACCAAACAAGAATAGTATTTTTGTGTTTATTACCGTTTCATCAATTATCGATACTGTTTCAGTGGAAGGTTTTGAAAATAATGACATATCAGTAAAATTGTTGTATTTTATTAAAGGTTGTGGATAAATTAAAGATATGTTCCTACAATTGTCGTGGTTTAAATAGCACTAAAAAACGATTTGATTTATTTGCACTTTTTAAAGAAAAGAAAGTCAATGTTTTATGCTTGCAGGAAACACACTTCACTGAAGAACTTGAACACAAAATTTATCAACAGTGGGAAGGAGTATGCTTTTATAGTCATGGTTCTTCTAACTCGAAAGGTGTGGCTATTCTACTTAGGAAAGGATTAGATATTAAAGTAGCGGAATGCAAAAAAGATAATACTGGGCAATTTATTGCACTTAGTATTTCTTATGAAAACACATCATTTATCCTTACAAATATATATGCACCAATTCCGATAACCCTGATTTTTTTTAAAAACGTGTTTGATAAAATTAAGTCTTTTGATAATGTTCATAGTTTTATAATTTGTGGCGACTTTAATCTAGTTTTAGACCCATCAATAGATTATGAAAACTACAAATACAGTAACCACAACGAAAAATCAAGAAAATTTTTAACAATGCAAATTAATGATAACGAGCTTGTTGACCCTTTTAGACATTTACATGGGGCTACAAGAAAGTATACATGGAAAAGGTTATCACCATTACAAAAGGGAAGGTTAGATTTTTTCTTAATTGATCAAAACCTTCTCTCATTTGTTAGAGACTGTGATATAGATATAAGTTACAGGTCTGATCACTCAATAATAATGCTCGAACTTCAGTTTTCAAAGCAGGAACATGGAAAAGGATTTTGGAAGTTCAATAATTCATTATTAAAAGATAAAGAATATGTCGACTGTATAAACAAAAAAATAGATAGCGTAATCTTGCAATATTGTTTGCCAGTATACAATACTGAAAATGTCCTAAACGTTGATAAATCACACTTACAATTTATAATAGATGATCAACTTTTTTTGAAAACATTGTTAATGGAAATACGCGGGGAAACCATTTCATTTTCTACTTATAAAGCCAAAACAAAATGCATAAGAGAAAACTCTATTGAAAAAGAAATTTCCTATTTAGAAAATAATCTTAATGAAACAAACAAAGACAGGCTATGTTCACTACAATTAGAATTGGAAACTTTAAGGAAGGAAAGGCTAAATGGTTTTTTCATTAGATCAAGATTAAACTGGATTGACAACGGAGAAAAAGTAACTAATTATTTTTGTAATTTAGAGAAACAACATGTAGCTTCAAAAACTATGCATTATATAGAAAAAGAAGATGGAACTCACATTTTTGATCAAAAAGAAATTTTAAAAGAAACTAAACGATTTTATGAAAATTTATATACTGAACCAAATAACATTGTTGATTTCGATCTTTCTGAACAATTAGCAGGGTGTTCTGTAAAAAAATTAAATGAGAAACAGAAAAAGGATATTGAAGGACTGCTACAATACAATGAGGTCACAGATACCCTAAAGAATATGAAAAATGATAAGAGCCCCGGAAATGACGGATTTACATCAAATTTTTATAAGTTTTTTTGGAATAAGATTGGTCATTTTGTAGTAAAAGCTTTAAATCACGCGTTTATATCTAAATCATTTTCACGGAATGTTAAATTGGGAACAATAACTTGTATTCCGAAAGAAAATAAAGACAGACAATTTTTAAAAAATTGGAGACCAATCACGCTTTTAAATGTCTTATATAAACTTGCATCTGGAAGTATTGCTAAAAGAATTAAGAATGTTTTAAATGATATAATTTCAAGTGATCAAACGGGTTTTTTACAAGATAGATTCATAGGGGACAATACCAGATTAGTATATGATATTATGCAATATTGTGAAGAACATAGAATACCTGGATTGTTAATGTTAATTGATTTAGAGAAAGCCTTTGACTCCTTATCCTTTAACTTTATTGAAAAAACGTTATCTTTTTTTAACTTTGGTGAAATGGTTCCAGAATGGATTAAGTTATTTTTGTATGATACGGAAGTATGTGTTTAAGGTTTTCTTTCAGATTACTTCATGGTCAAAAGAGGCTGTAGACAAGGAGATCCAATTGCAGCATACATTTTTATTCTTTGTACAGAGATTCTTAACATCAAAATAAAAAATGAAAAAAATATCACAGGAATAAAAGTTAAACAACGCGAATACATAATATCACAATTTGCAGATGACACAACCCTTTTTTTAGATGGTTCAGAAAAATCTCTCAAATGTACATTACAGTTACTTGAAAATTTTTCACATATTTCAGGCCTGAAGGTCAATTTCGATAAAACGAAGCTTATATGGATTGGATGCACAAAATATAGTTCAAGATCTATTAAAACAAAATGGAAACTATCTTGGAGGGAAACACAATTCAAATTACTTGGGATACATTTCAATGTTGATCTGAAACAAATGATAAAAAACAATTTTGAACCAAAACTACAAAGCATTGAAAATAGTATATCCTACTGGAATAGGAGAAAACTAACTCCTATTGGAAAAATAACTGTAGTTAAAAGCATTTTAATCTCCTTACTTACTAACCTGTTTATTAGTTTACCGTCACCATCAGATGAATACATGAAAAGTTTAAATGATATGTTATATAAATTCATATGGGATGGTACGGCTAAAATAAAACGGGGTATTTTTATAAAGAAGTACACAGAAGGGGGTCTAAAAATGATAGATGTAAATAGCTATAACATGAGTATGAAAATTAAATGGTTAAAAAAACTTGTTGCTGGTAGCAAAGGCGACTGTTATATATTTATTAATGGAATATTTGATACACAAAAATTTTTCAATTTAGGTATTTCGTACTGTAAACAAATCATGAAAAGTATTAACAAGAGGGCCATGATGGCCCTGTATCGCTCCACTGGCTTATAAATATAAACCATGAAGAAAAGTCTTCACTATATAAGCCCTTATAAAACTTTGACCCCAGGGCTACAATCGGACTACATGGGGAATATGTGTATTAGAAGAATAACATGCCAAATTTGGGAGTTCTTGGCCTTATGGCTAGTAACAAGATGGTTTCTGAACTTTTCACTCCATAAACCCATGTAAAACTCGTGACCCCTGGTGCAGGGCCAAACTTGATCCTAGGGCTGTAACTTGGGCCCTCTTTGTAATTGTCCACTAGATAATGCTATAATTATGCAAAATTTGGTAGCCTAAGCCTTATGGCTATGTACACCAAGATTTAAAAGTTTTCCCTATGTAAGCCCATGTAAATCTTGTGAAACCCCCCCCCCCAAGCATGAGGCCAAATTGACCCCAGGACTATACTTTGGGCACTTTTGGTAGACCCTAACTAGATCAAGCTAAATGCGAAATTTGGTAGCTCTAGGCCTTATGGCTAGGTACGGGAAGATTTTTAAAGTTTTCTCTATATAAGCCTATGTAAAACTTGTGACCCCTGGGGCAGAGCCAATTTTGACCCCAGGGCTATAATTTCAAGAAACATGATAGAGGTCTACTACATAAAGCTACATGCCAAATTTGGTAGCCCTATGCCTTATGGTTTCAGACAAGAAGATTTTTAAAGATTTCCAATATTTTTCAGTTTTGTTGCCATGGCAACCAGAGTTTTTGAAGGAATCAAATTCTTTCAAGAAATTCTGAAGAGGACCATGGCAGGATCATTTCTGTGAAGTTTCATGAAAATTGGATGTATAGTTTCAGAGAAGAAGCTGTTTGAAATAAAAGTTAACGCACGGACGGACGGACGGACGGACGCACGCACGCAGGCACGGACGGACGGACGCACGACGGACACCAGGCCATGACATAAGCCCGCTGGCCTTTGGCCAGTGGAGCTAAAAACGATTTTTGGATTGATGTCCTACAGTCTTTTACTACCTATATATCGAAATGTAAATTTACAAATTGGGTAGATATAATTAATATGCCATTGTTTTATAACGACAATATTATAACTGAGTCAAATTACGTCTATGATTCCATAATGTACAATGCCGGTATAAGATATATCAAAGACCTTTTAAATGAAAATGGTTATTTTAAAAGTTGGAATGAAATCAATAACCTAACCAATAATAAAACAAATTTTTTAAGGTACTACAGTTTATTAAACTCAGTTAAGAGCTTCTTGTCGAAGCATCACATACTAATTCAAAAGAAATTCCTAAATGAATATCATAACCCTAGCATTAACTGTTATTTTGTTCAAATATTAACTAAAAAAGAGATATACAAACATATTTACAACAAATTAATTGAGAACAGAGAAACTGCGTCATGTAGAGTCAAGCGGAACTCAATATACAATGATTTAGGAAGTGATTGGAATCTAGTTCACGGAAGTGTTTTTTTTAAAAATATCAACTTATACACAATGGTTCCAGACAAGAATAGTTCACAGGATCCTCACAACAAATTCGCTACTTTTCAAAATGAACTTGATCGATACTAATTTATGTACTTTCTGTGGAACACATGAAGAAACACTTTTACATTTGTTCTATAATTGTGAGTATATAACACCTTTGATGGATAAAATTACAACAATATTGAAAAATTTTGACCGCAATTTACAAATACAGTAGAATTTTTCTTTTGGGCACATATAAACCAAACTTTTTGTTAGACAGTTTGCTTTTAGAAGTTAAAAAATTTATTTACTTTTGTAGAAATAAAACTTATAAACCGTCACTTATTGGTATGAAGAATTTTCTTAATACCGCTGTGAATATCCATAGCAAAACGAAAATGACTGGGCTTGAAACCTATAACATGACAATTGTGGAACATATCTTAGAACGCCTTCCATGAATAACTATCGATTTTAGAATAAGCATAGTTTTTTAAACACACAATTAATGATGCCATTTTTTTTACACCAATCAGCTTCATCATATTTTTGTTTTACACACACACACACACACACACACACACACACAAGCTTAATTGCCACAGATTTTAACTGAAATTATTTCAATTTTCATAATGCTACCTTTCGGAAAAGATGAATGTATGTGAGCCATGCTCCGTGAAAAGGGGGCTTAATGCATCTGCGAGAAGGTATCGATCCAGGTCAGCCTGCTTAGTTCGCGCAGGCTGACCTGAACCGAAACTTTTCCGCTAAAGGCCAGTTTTCTGTATGTCCAAGGACCATTCTACCTCGTAATTAAGTCGGTTTTTAGAAAAAAGGTGGCTTTTGTGCATTCAAAAGTATATGATGGCTTGCTTGGCATGATGGATTGCGGAGAGGCATTGAGCACCTTTTTGCCGGAGCATGTCTCATATATATTATTAGTAGTATAGGAGGAGTTCTATTAGCCTTATTTCCTGCGCCAACATACCCGATGCCCCCCTTCCCCAATTGGGAGGGCAACAAGTTTAAACACGGAGTTCATCAATCGTTGACAGGTGTATTGAAATGTCGCGGTGTGAGGTCTATTGAAAAAATAATTTTGTAATCTAAATGCAAATGAGTTTCTTTTGTTAAGAAATAGAATTTGAGCTCGGCCTATTTAGAAATTAATTTCCTGCCGTGTGTCATGTGGTAAAGTCTATTGAAAACATAATTTTTAATTTAAATGCAAATGGGTTTCTTTTCAAACACTCGCTGTATCATTAATCATGTTGACAGGTCTATTCTGAACACGGGGTTCATCAATCACGTTGACAGGTCTATTGTGCTGTCGCGGTGTGAAGTCTATTGAAAATATAATTTTTAATCTAAATAGGTTTCTTTTCAAACACTCGCTGTATCATTAATCACATTGACAGGTCTATTCAAGAGAGCCTAACAGAAAATGATTTTTTTTTTCAATAGTTAATACCATGGTGTGAAGTCTATTCAAAGAAGATAATTTTTAATCTAAATGCGAATAGGTTCCGTCGGAACGTGGGTCGGGTCTTTTCAGAAGTTAACTGAAAAAGTAATATTGTAATCTAAAACGTAAAAAGGCTACTAGTTTTGGGGTGGTCGGGTACCTACTCAAAAGTAAACAAGTTATTAAAAAAAGAGAGGAAAAAAAAACCAAAAAAAACTATGAATGTAATTTCGTCTTTTTTTTTTTCAAATATCTATTAAATGTATGCAGAGTTTGAAAACAATTTGGCAACCACAGAAAGGTTATTTTATCCCATTTTTAACGAGAATCCTTCAAATTAACAGCTGGATACGTAGAGCCTTAGAAATACTGGGGAGAAAACGAGTCATGGGGGTACAGGTTGAGACTTGTTATCGTTCTCGCTGCTGGTTGGTCTATATTTTCATCTATGAGAAATTACCATGAGATGATTGTCAGTAGCGACTATGGCTCAAAAGCAAGTGGACGCATATAATCGTCAGATGGACGAGTTTAGCAATGTGACATGGGACAATAATCGAGTGAATTGTCATTTTGACGATCGCTTTTCTCTCGAAGTGAAGCGTGGCAAATCATCGACGTACGTGCTACTACGGAGCGGCAGTAAATTTATTAAACTTTCATTCGATGTCTTTGACGCCATTTGTAACTCGCAAGTTAGTATAACGTTTTTAAAAGAGTCATTAGAAAAACGGGGCTACAATTATCGATGGATGTGTTGCTATTGCAGACTTCAATTTTTCACAGAAATGGAATGCCTTCATCATGAGGACCAAATACACGTAACGAATTGTGACTCCGATTAATGGACGGACAATATCGCAGACTGAGGATATATAATTGTTTGAAAAAGAAACAAATGGCTAAAATCAACAGACATGGGCACGTTGTTGGATTCATATCTGGACTTCTTTTACGCTAAAGAAATTTTACGATGTCTACCGGACATAGTGCACCGTTTGTGCGAAGGATGTCAGTATGAATCTCTATCACAAATGGATCATTCCTGTGTTTCGTTAACCCAGCAACAACAACTGACATTATACTTCGAAAACGTGCTATCTGAGATTGATGAGCCCAACATCCTAATCAAGTGGAGGGAAGCTGCGACTCAAATTGAGTCCCCGGAGTATATTGCTATGTACGAGTTAAAACTAAATTGCGCAGACTGGCGCCAAACTATGAAAACACAAAGCTGGAAACATCGAATGATACAGCCGACTTCACGGCTGAGGAGTTTAGATAAATACTTTTGAACACAATGAAAGACTCTCACACCTGATACAGGCGTTGTGTCGTGAACATGGACTTACAAAAACTGGCATATCCGGAATACGTTTTGTTTAAGGACCAACTGGCGAGTTATTCCTTGTGGCCGCCACAACTGAGTCAAACCGATTATAGTCTCGCTCATGCGGGATTGTTTTATAGTAACGTGAGTGACAGAGTGACATGTTTCGCTTGCAGAGTTATGCTATGGGGATGGAAATCGGATGATGATCCCTGGTTAGAACATTTCATTCCCGGGAAGAACTGTTTTTACATGAAGATGGTTGGAGCTGTGAGGCTCGAAGGTAGTAGTAGCACACCTGTCATGTCTAACAAACCGTATGAAATGTGGAAGTGCAGCGCTTTTCAAGGTCCACGGACAAAGAACAAGACGAATGACGAGCCAGACGAGTGACACCAGCCTTTGTTCGCTGCTTTGTCTATGAACAGTAATGATGTATATGACACTTTATATGACTTTCGTTCTGGGACTGGAGTGCCAAATTTCGGACTTTTGTATCTAGGACTGGATTGTCAAGGATATGTAAATAATGAAAGAAATAAAATGGATTATAGTTTTATTATAAATGATATTTGATACAAAGATAAAAGTTATGGAAATAAATATTACAAATTTACTAAAGCTAGTATGTTGTTATTTTCCCCCCCATCTTGTTAGGTTTTTAAGTCTATGTGCCGAACTGCTTGTTTGCGTGAACTGGATATTTTGTCCTATGTACAAAGTATACTATAAAATACCCAGTCTAGTTTACAATATGTAAACTAGAAAACGTGTTTCAGCTTTCTATTACTTCGTTTGAATAGATTTGATGTTTTATATATGTATAGAACATACGGTAAAGTATCAAGTCTACGTATTAAGTTTTACAATGTGTATATCGATAAACATATTCCAGCTTTAGATAACAGAAATCGATGGATACAAGTATGCATTACTCCCGATTTTTATCTAGTTTGATCAGTTTGTCTATGACATACGAGGAAATGCTCAGTCTAGATAAAACACCTATGGTTATGTACATTATTCAGTAAGAATGTTCAACGCACCAAGGTTTGCAACTTTGATTATACACAAAATCATGCTTTAAGCAAAGAGGATATACATGCCAAAATAAGTCTTTTATATATTGATCATTTACCGCAGGAGTACTGCTGGTAAATGGTTGAACAATTGTTTCCATACATTTCCCTAAGAATTTTTGGCGCAAGAAATAAGCGCAATAACGTCCACATACATTAGAATAGTCATTTTGAAGGCAATGACGGTTTACACGTACAGTCTTGGAATGCCGACGTAACCAGGAAGTAAACAGTGTGTTATATACACCCGGATCCTGAACATAACTATCAAAACACTCTACTGTATTGTCACTAATGAAAAACGCGAGCCAATGTTGCCCATGGCTGATTGCTGACATGGGTGTTGGCAATAAATCCACATGGTCTGTTGGGTAAGACGCGTGGTAACTGATCTGCCGCAAACACACCCAGAGTTCGTTCTTGCAACACTGGGTCGCAGGAAATGATACACTGTAATTGCGAAGTGTTCATATTTGTACAATGACGTCTCTCTCTTGGTTAATTTCGAAGTATCCAGGACCTTCGCTGTACACAATACAACTCATTGGTTCTGCAACAAAAGAAAAATATATATTAAAATAAAATAATAATGAAAGAAACAAAAAATTTAAAACAAAACAAAACAAAACAAAAAAAAAAATAGAAAATTAAACATACTGAAAAAAAAGATAATAAAGCTTTAAAATCATTGTTTAAGGCTAACAAAACTGGACATAGGCAAGCTATGAATAATAAAAAAAAAAGGTTAATTTACCTGCTAACGTCGTCTTAAATGATACTTCGAGCCTCACATTGCCCATCTTCACCAATGACAGATATTCTCCGTGCTGCGGAAAGTTGGGTTCCAACTGAAATCTGAATAATGTGGAGCCACTTATATAGTGCTCTCTGTCAAGAAGATTGCCCCCGTCTTCTCTCCATTTCCCGCTCGATACCAGCAAATTAGTGTAGCCACGCATGATTGAAGTTCCTCCGGTGGCATCAAAATCCAACTTGAGTGCACTTCTTTCGACGGGTAAACCGTCGTTGTAAACGGTAATCAGTTGAATACTGCGGTTCTCAAAGTTAAACAGATTCGTTTTGTAATCGCCGCTTATAGCTCTACTTTTCACAAAACCAAGGACGATCTATTTGGCTGTCTTCCTTGAAACATATTTTCCCAGGTGTAGATGGATGAACCAGTGGGGATGCTGACTGACCTCACCTCAACCTTATTGTAGGGATACAGCGCGTTCTGCCTTTCCAGAATTTTTGAGTGTCCGTAGATGACGGCGGGGCTGACTCTGATCTTCTTCACCAGAATGTAGATATCTTCGATATCATTGGCATCTTCGGTAAGTAGGCAAAAGTTATTTGGGCTTCTGTACATTTTCACTTTGACATCCACCTGATTCAATAAATACCTCGACATGGAAAACAAATCGTGGAATATGTAAACCGATGTGTTTGGATTCGGCAATGATGTTAGCTCGATTGAAGAGTCCATTATTTGATCCAGTGGGATCAGTTACTCCTGGATTGTCAGCATCATCTCGTATGAACAGCTGGGTATTTAACTGACTTGTGATGGCATCTGTACTGTAGTTGAGCAAGGTTTGAATATAAGCCCTGTAAGGGTTATAGTTGCAATTCATAGTGGCTTTGTTTTGAAGAGTCACTTCTGTCGACGAAAAGAGCGCTTGAAGAAACAGGTTAGCCGGTCCCACTTTTTCCGCTTTTGTCAAAGCAGTGCCATCCACCTTCTCTACTTTCAATCTGACATAAATTTGAGAGTTTTTAAGATCCACGTAATCCATCGAATTTTGACCGCTGATTTTAAACTCAAAGGGGCTGTCATCCGAAACCTGAGATAGAGGGCGGATTTCATCATAATAGACGTCCGTAACGCTAGTTTGAGTACTTGGCAAGTCAAAAACTGCCAACTCCGACACTAGGCCTTTTTGAATTCCACTTCATTGAACACTGATATATTTTTATTTGATTTCGAATATATCCGCGTGTTTGTTCCTGTCTAAAAGCTTTGTCTTGGTTTTATTCTCCTTTTTTCTTGGTACCCTTCCTTTGTCCTTTTGAGTCTTCCTGCGTTTACTTTGGCCAGCGGAAGAATCCCTGGCCTTTCTTTTCTTGTTATTTGTGCGACGTTCCGAGAGAGTTTGAAAGGCATTCTAAACATGTTTTGGATTTATATGTTCTCGCTCCAGCTGCGCTTTTGCCTGCGCTGTGACCTGTTCCGTAGGTAATACCGCATTAATTGCGACTTTCCTTTCTTTCGGGTGTGATGAAGGAGTCACCTCAATGACACTCGGAAATCTACCTCTTCCAGTTTGTTGTAAGCTAGCTTTACCTCGGCTAACGCGATCAAAGAAGTCAACCCAAAGTTGAGGGTTAAGCACGTATAGTTTCATATTCACCAAAAAGGATAGCTTTTGAAATGAAGTGTCAAATGCACTGGTTTCATTAAATGTGTGGCATCTGCGTTCATTTGACGCTTTATATAGATTTCAAAATCTCCGATTTCGTTCTCAGTCACGTCGAGATAGAAAGGGTTGTCCAATATGTAATCCCATTTATTTCTCACATTCTTCTCAAGACGTCTTAAGAGGGCACGTTTTTCCCCATAGGCAATACTTCCTTTACATAAATCCGAATAAATGTATAGTCCTTCGTCGGCTGTAATTTTTTAAACTTTTGCTTTTTCCGTGGCATGAAATTCCACCAGAGCTACTTTCCATAGACCGGGTAAGAAAAGAGGAAACTTTATCTGAATTCTAAATTTTGTTGTCGTATTATTCTCGAAGAAAACGTTGCTCTCGTCACTTTGCACATACACATAGTGTTCCATCGTTGCAGGTAAAAGCAATCGCCATTACGTCTTCGATAAAAACGTGATTACAGGTTTGAGGATCAGAGGCAAAATTGCTCTGCGTTTATTTATAAGTCGTTGTTGCCACTGACGAGTTAGATCTTTGGAGACGAGCCGACGAATAATGTTTCTTTGGGGCTCCAACTTCTTCTTGAGTTTATCGTCAATAGGGCAGTTCCCTTTAAGGACGTTGTAAATGGCTTCTTGCACAGCCCTCAGTTGTTTAGATGTTAAAGTCTTTAAAACCGCCGCTTTTTGATCGTCTGATGAGTCCACCAATAATGTAAATAAAGGTAGATGTTTTCGAACCCACATTGCCATATTTAATGTTCAGATTCAGTCAACTGCCGTTCATTTTAAATCGTCAATATCTTCTTCATTCACCCACGAGTCGAATTTAGATGGCCAACCTTTCCAGCGTACTAACATTTGCTTTTGTCCAGATCGGGTTCGAGTGCGAAGTACTTTTTCGACGGAGTAAGTTGCTTGTTCATATGCCTTTTTTAACTGTTGTTGGTAAAAAGTACCACTGACGACTTCCCCGGCATAATCTTTCAATCGATATTGTGGAATACCTTCCCTCACAAAACGATCATTGATAACAAATAGTTCGCGGGACCACCGTTCGTCGTATTCTCGTTGAAAAGTTTTGCGTATAAAAAGACACTCGCACGAGATCACCTACTTTATATTTATAAATGTCTTTGCTCGGTATTGTGTACTTTTTACCCGCAGATTTGGGCGGTGACCGTGTCTTTCTGTTGCTGGATTTCAGAGGTGATTCGTACTGTAATTTCCATAAGTTGACCGAGTCTTTTGGTTTAACGCTTTTTGGTGTTCGTTTAATAGAACGATGGTAAGTCTTGTTGTAACTCTTGATGATTTTGGGAAGAACATCAATCCATCGTCTGGTTTGTTTGTGCGTCATGTAACGAACGAGGCGAGATTTGATCGTTTTAATGGCTCTTTTGGCATAGGAGGCCTTTACCACATTATGAGTAACAAAAAATGTCACATTTTCCTTTTTGAGGAAAGTCTTGACGTTTTTATTGAGGAATTCAGTTCCCTGGTCACTTCTGATATGACTTGGTTTTTGTCCCGTGGCAAATATCCTTCTCAAAGCTTCCACCATTTCTTGCCCCATAGTGGTGCGCAGAGGAACTGTCCACACAAACTTCGATAAAATATCAATAGCTAAAACGAAATAAGCATATCCGTCATTGTCTTTCTTATAGAAAATCATGTTGGCGGTGTCCACATCCCATTGATAATCCACAAAAGGTGCCACAACTTGTTGTTGTTTAAATTTGGATCTCGTTTCTGGATGTACGGCGTAATCCTCTTGCTTTAACAACCAGTTACGAATTTTGGATCTGCCAAGAACAAATTTACCGTCTTTTCTCGTGGCTGTATATAATTTCTCCACCCCACTATAAGCTCCAGCATGGGTTGGGTAGTAATAGATACTCACTAGGTAATCTTCGTAGTTTACAGTCGAAGCCATTTCAATTTCATGGAAGTCCTCTTCTCAGATAATTTTCTTTTGACAGGGATACCCGCGGGAGGTGGTACAGTACCTTTTCCTTTCTGGTGTCTCGCGCTTGCTGCTAGCAAACTCGTTGGAACATTGAGCTCAAAACAAGAGCTCACCAAATGCGTCTTTCCCCACGGGTGAAAAGTCTTTATAATCCTTTGTGTGTACCTTAACCAGATCGATGATGTTGGAGCCAGGTATAAGGGTACCTTTTAAAATCACTTCTCCTTTCGCATTCCAAGAGACATGCGGTTGAATATAATAAAGTAGGCTCTTCACCCGGTTCCGAGTGGATTTTGAAAATTGAGGTAGTAATGATTCTAAAGAACTACCTCCCACGTCAAGCTCAGTCACTTCACAGCTTTTTCTAGCATTTTGTTCATCTTCATGACTTTTTAACAAAGTTTGATCATCTTCATCAACAGATGCCTTTGCATTTTTGTCTGCATTTAAGAATTCACTTGTTGGCATGGAAGACAGCAATCGTTGATATCGATCGTACGGTAACAAGATCATTTTCTTCATACTGGCTGGTATATTATGTTATCCTCTGACGAAAATATGTTGGTACGCACTCGATAAGCATCTATAGCTCCCGATGAAAAGTCTAAAACCAAATAACCGTAAGGTTTCGAAGTAGCGTCTTTATAAGCCTCCATCAGAAAGTTGCTTTTGCCCAGAAAGGCTTGTCTGGCTAAGCACTGCAGTTGTCATACGTCTCTGGGATTTTTCATCAAAACGTAAATGTGTGTGTTGAGGTTGATAGTGCGGCTATGTTTTGCTTTACAGTACACATTTAGATTGATACACATTATGCTCAAAGGTAAATGATGCACGCCCTTCACAAACAAGTTTTCCATTTCAAGTGAAGAGGTAACGTTACTCATTAGATCGTCAAGAATGATCAAGTTGCAAGTGTTGGGTGTAGCGAGTTTTTGTAGCATATCCTCGTTTGGTAAGCCTTGATGGAAAGTGACGAAAGCTAACTTCTTCTCCATTTTTTCGAACAAAGGTTGATAGATCCCGTAGCAATACAACACTTTTTCAGGCGGTGAGGTAAACATGTCATCTTTCTCCCTCAGCAGGCGATACGTCCAAAATGACTTGCCACTCATGGTGGCTCCCGACACAGCGATAGAAGTACATTCCGGAAAGGGATACATCTCGAAAATGATTGTGACTAGACACAGGTTCTCCTTTATAAAATCTCTAATCTTCGAAATTGCTAGCCAGCATGTTAATCAGCTCCTGGTCACTGACATCCCTTTCCTCAGGAGGTAGGCGGTAAAGCGTGATGTCCAATGGCATGGTATGGATCCCATCGTCTAGTACTTTTCTCTTGCAATAGAGATAAGAGAAACCTCTCCGCTCTTGAATGTAGGTGAATACAGCATTGTTCCTGACTCGAAAGCCTCAGTTATAACCACTTTCAGCCATGTGAGTCTTTAAAACTCTGCGGAATTTGGTCATTGGTGATTTCAGATGGCGTTTGCTGACCCCCTTTGAGCTGAACTTGTATTCATTGAGGCGACGAGATCGTAGGGGTCTTAATCTTTTTGAACTCCAACCTTTGGCCTTGTTTAAGAATTCACAAACAGATTCTGCCTTGCCTATCTGACAAAAATAATTACGCTCTATATATTGAAATAAAGAGAATACATAGGCACAGCAACGAATTCATATTGTTGAAACTCCTTACCTGTTCAGGCGTTTTGGTTACGTCCTCTAGTTCCAGACAGTTTTCTTCCAATGACTTTCCGTTCTGAAATGAGATAAGACGATTAGCGTTGTTCTTGTATCATCACAGTACCATAGGTTTGATAAAAGGGCTGAATTTTAAGACTCATGTAAAAGAATCTAACGCCTGATTTGAAAGTAATTAGAGGATGTATAAAAACGGAAAAAGAGATTAACATTTACATGAGAAGAGGTTGTAGAGTCACAACTGTCTTCTACCTACCAGTACAGGTTGGAGTCTGCGCCTGTTTGCTCCTACAACACAAAACACATCTCACTTTACAAGAGGAAAGTTAATCATACCAAACTTATTTCTGTATCATCGCTCAGAATCGGGACTACAAAGAATTTAACTCAGAAGCTTGATATAAAATAAATGAACTTACGAGAACTGCCCATCAATCCAGGTCTCTATGAATGTTTTCATGATGACGTAGAGCTTCGGTGTCTTTAAAGAATTCACCGCACCATTTGCAAGGTCTGGCCATCTGCAATTAAACATTTTTTTTTCTTTTTTTCAAAACACTGAACCATGACTCCTTCAGCATTTGTTTTGAGACCCTCCAGATGCTTCTTGTTCGATACCCAAGGCTGTTGGACTAAGACTTAGAGAGGAACAAACCAAAATCACTGAACCCTGACCACTTCCAGTTAAGAGTTTTGGAACCTACTAACCCTCGGGTTCGAGTCCCGGGTCTGTAGGACTTATAAAAAAAAACGGAGTTACAGGCCAAAATCAGTAGACTGTGATCACTACTGGTTTGCAGGTTAACACCTTCCCATCCCTCAGGTTCAAGTCCTCAAGCTGTAACACTAAGAATAACGGAGTTACAGGTCAAATTCACCGGACCGTGACCACTTCCAGTTTGCAGGTTAAGGTTTCCTCATTCCTCAGGTTCGAGTCCCAAGTCTGTAGGACTAAGAATAACGGAGTTACAGGTCAAAATCACTTGAGGGTGGCCACTTCCGGTTTGTAGGTTAAGGCCTCCCCATCCCTCAGGTTCGAGTCCCGAGTCTGTAGGACTAAGAATAAAGGAGATACAGACCAAAATCAGTGGACCGGTTTGCAGGTTAGGGCTTCCCAATCCCTCAGGTTTGAGTCCCCAAGCTATAGGACTGGGAATAACAGAGTTACAGGCCAAAATCACTGGACCGTGACCACTTCCGGTTTGCAGGTTAGGGCTTCCCCATCATTCAGGTTTGAGTCCCCAGGCTGTAGGACTAGGAATAACGGAGTTACAGACCAAAATCACTGGAGGGTGACCACTTCCGGTTTGTAGTTTAGGACCATCTAATGCTTGGGTTCGAGTCTCGAAGCTGTAAAACTAAGAATAATGAAGTTACAGACCAAAATCACTGGACCGTGACCACTTCCAGTTTGCAGGTTAAGGTTTCCTCATTCCTCAGGTTCGAGTCCCAAGTCTGTAGGACTATAAATAACGGAGTTACAGGTCAGAATCACTGGACCATGACCACACCCAATTTTAAGTTTTGGACCTCCTGATCCCTCAAGTTCGAGTTCTGAGTCTGTAGGACTAAGAATAAAGGAGTTACAGACCAAAATCAGTGGACTGTAACCTCTTCTGATTTGTAGGTTTAGGCCTCTCCATCCTTCAAGTTCGAGTCCGGAAGCTGTAGGGCAAGGAACAACAGAGTTACAGGCCAAAATCACTGCGGCATTAAACATCAAACAACTGACTGACTGTATGGCGTTTAACGCCATTTTCAACATTATTTCAGTTATATCGCGGCGGCCAGTGCACCTATCCATGCTTTCCTGGAGTTTCTTTTACCAGTACTCCGCACAATATTCTTTCCAAGCCACTGGCTGCTTTCCCACATAACCATCGTTGAAACAATGGTCAGCGGTGTAAACATCAAACAAAGTAAACCATAAATTACAAGACATGTTCTGTAGGACAAGCACTTTAAGCTTGCAGTATTTTTCATGGTTAGTGATACTCTAATGATACACTTGTAGTATTTTTCACGGTAAACGGTAATTCTTATGGGACTCTGTGTGTGCTGGTATTTCCTAAGCTAAATGTTTCTTCTCATGACAAGTACACTAAGCAGCCGCATCCTCAACCTGAAGTATTTTTCACATAAAGTCTATTACTCAGGAAACACCGGCACAATGTTTATTTGTTTATTTCCTGTTTACTTTCGGGTTTGTTTCCTAATCTAGCAGGGAATGGTATGTCACTAAAATCAAACAGACTTCTCTCATTAGGTACATCGTTTTCTAAAAAATATTTCATGGAATGGTACTTGTCATAACGCTTAAAATAGGCATTGGATATTAAAAAAGACAAATCGACTCGCCTTTAATTTCGTAGTTAAAACACTATAAGAATCCAAATAAACAATGTCTTGTAAAAACACTGGATAATATTTGCGTACAAAAAAAAAAAAATAATAATCAGCACAGCTCTCTTCTGAAGTTCTGTTGTTGGTACGTAAGCTGTAAGTCATATATACACACTGTAGCTACCTTTTACTTTTGTCTAGGTACCCGACCACCCCACAACTAGAAGAGAAACCTATTCGCATTTAGAATAAAAATTATTTTCTTTGAATAGACTTCACACCATGGGATTAACTTTTGAAAAACTCATTAAAAAATATCATTTTCTGTTATGCTCTCTTCAATAGACCTGTCAACATGATTAATGATACAGCGAGTGTTTGAAAAGAAACCTATTTGCATTTTCAATAGACTTCACACCGCGACAGCACAATAGACCTGTCAACGTGATTGATGAAACCCCGTGTTCGAAGTCGTTGCCCTCCCAAATCCTGAATAGACCTGTCAACATGATTAATGATACAGTGAGTGTTTGAAAAGAAACCTATTTGCATTTGAATTAAAAATTATGTTTTCAATAGACATTACCACATGACACAGAGCCGTGCTCAAATTCTATTTCTTTACAAAAGAAACTCATTTGCATTTAGATTACAAAATTATTTTTTCAATAGACCTCACACCACGACATTTCAATACACCTGTCAACATGATGGATGAACTACGTGTTTAAACTTGTTGCCCTCCCAATTGGGGAAGGGGGGGCATCGGGTACGTTGGCGCAGGAAATAATGGCGCAGGAAATAAGGCTAATAGAACTCCTCCAATACTACTATTATTGTATGTGTTTTATCAGAAAATGTTTTCTTTCATGAAGTTATTGTAAATACGTTTAGATGTTGGTAAATATGTTTATATGTTTAAAAATGAAACTAACACTGCTTACTAACATCTTATGTAAGGTATGGTGGGGGATGACCACAATCCCCACGTACCCATTGATGCGGTAAATAAAGCTTAAAAAAAGAAAAAAAAAATTTTCAAAAATAAATAATATCAGCCCCCCCCCAAAAAATACATACCAAATATCAAAGCTCTACGCCTTCCAGTTTGAGGAAAGAAGAATTTTAAAGTTTTCCTTCTTTGTTGCTATGTTCGAACTTGTGACCCCCCCCCCCCCCCAGCAGGGCCAGTTTTGACCCCAGGGGGATCATATGAACAAATTTGGTAGAGGTCCCCTAGGAGATGCTAGATGCCAAATATCAAAGCTCTACGCCTTCCAGTTTCAGAGAAGAAGAATTTCAAAGTTTTCCGTCTTTGTTCCTATGTTCGAACTTCTGACCCCCAGGGCGGGGCCAGTTTTGACCCAGGGGCATCATATGAACAAACTTGATAGAGGTCCACTAGGAGATGCTAGATGCCAAATATCAAAGCTCCACGTCTTCCAGTTTCAGAGAAGAAGAATTTTAAAGTTTTCCGTCTTTGTTCCTATGTTCGAACTTGTGACCCCCGGGGCGGGGCCAGTTTTGACCCCAGGGACATCATATGAACAAACTTGGTAGAGGTCCACTAGGAGATGCTACATACCAAATATCAAAACTCTACGCCTTCTAGAATCAGAGAAGAAGATTTTCAAAGATTCTGCTCTTTTTTTCCTTTCTGTTGCCATGGCAACCAGAGTTATGGGTGGAATTCAATCTCTTGAACAACTTTGGTAGAGCTTCACCCAAGGAACATCCCTGCCAATTTTAATCAAGTTTGGCCCAGCGGTTTAGGAGGTGAAGACGTTTAAAGGAATTGTGGACAGATGGACGGATGGACAGACAGACGCCGGACAACGACCCATCACAATACCTCACCTTAAGCACTTCATGCTCAGGTGAGCTAAAAAAAAAAAAACAGTTTTCTGCAGTAAGGGATAATTTAAATACATGAGTATTGCTCTGTCAAATGGGGGTTTAATGCATCTACAAAAATTATCAACTCGGGCAAGCCTGCGCATTCCGAGCAGGCTGACCCTGATCAAGACATTTTGTTATTGGTCAGTTTTCTGCATCTCAAAAGACCAGTTTACTTCATGATTCAGTTGGTTGTTAGACATAATGGACTTTAGGGATCCATAATTATAGGACAACTTGCTTGGTATAATGATCGGAGATGCCCTAAATTCATTTTCTCTGAGTTTTACCCATAATTATTGGTAAATAAACACCTACATTTGTTTGACACGCCCAATAACATTGCCAGGTGGGGACATGATGTCCATTTCCTGGAGACAACAACACCAAACACAACTCCCAACACATCGGAAAGGTCTGTCCAGCTGTATAAGGGGCTGCATGTCGTTGTCCGTGATGTTCATAATAAAAGGTCGAGCAGGTCCACAGCATTGTCTTGTCAAACAATCAGTATCTGTAATCAAACCAGTAGAAAAAGTTGTTGTACACAATTGAGAACTCAACATTTCTTGGTTAAAGGATTAATCCATTACCACACAATCCCGAGCTTTAAGGACCCTGTGAAATTAGACTTTTGAAAACATTGTGAAAAAAGGAGAAAATGCTGGTACCCGTAATGTTTTCTAAGCTTTCAGAACAAATCCAATCATTATAGCCATATCTGATTTGATGTCTGCAAATTTTTTTTTTAACTTGGATCTACGTCTAAAATGTTGTCGTATGGTAAATAGTTCATTAACAAAATCCAGTGAAGACTGTCTTTAGGAAAGGGGGGGGGGGCTCATCAAACGACTACATTTGAAAGTCTAGTGAAAGGAGGAGACTTTGCAAATAACAAGCAGTATGTCGTACAGGTTTTCCATCTGAACAGCAAAATCATTTTAACTTATCGCATTGTCTCTTTTTGATGCCCCTGTGGGTGTTGCATTTTTCGAAAGGGGGGGGCGATTAATAGAGGTAAACGACATAGAATTTTCAGAGGACATCAATAACGTTACTATCCAGATTTTAGTCAGTGCCGACTGTGAAGCAATCACCATTTGAGAAACCCGCTGTATTTTTAATGCAGAATATCAATTTTACCGCTGATCATGATTCACTTGGGATTTACTTTCACTTTCCTAAAGTTTTTTTTCAGTTAGTTAATACTCTGTGTTAAAGGAAGTTTAAAATGTTATTGGAAAGGTATGTATATTCCGATAGTCAGGTGTTAGTGACACTGATTTATGAAGTAATTAGGATATGTCAATGCCGTAAGGGTATTCCAGCTGATATTTTTTCAACTTTATCAATGTCTGCTAAGCTTATTTTTAGTTAGAAAAAGCTGGGGGAGCATTAATTAGAGGGGGAGCGATAATAAGGGACAATATGGTATTTCAAATCAAGTCTGGTATTATAGTAAAACAAGAGGGCCATGATGGCCCTGTATCACTCCACTGGCTTATAAATATAAAGCAAAAATACTAAAGATTTCAATTCTGAGCCAAAATTAATGGTTTCAAATTTCAAAATTAAGACTTACAAAGTTTTCTCGTAAAAGCCCATGTGAAAGTTGAGACCTGCAGGGCAAAGCCATTTTTGATCCAACAGCTATTACTTGAACCCTGGTAGAGGTCCACAAGATAAAGCCACATGCCAAAATAATACAAGTCTATGCTGTATGGTTATAAATAAGGTGATTTTCAAGTTTTGTCCATATGAAGCCTCTGTAAAACACAAGATCCCTGATGCAAGGCTAATTTCAAAAAAAAAATCAAAACAGGAAGATTTCTTAATTGTCACTATGTAAGCCCATGTAAAACTTGTGACGGGGCCAATTTTGACCCCATGGCTAAAATTTCGGCCCGCTTGGTAGAGGCCCACTAGATATAGCTACATGCAAAATTTGGTAGCTCTAGGCTTATGGCTAGGTACAGGAAGATTTTTAAAGTTTTCTCTATATAAGCCTATGTAAAACTTGTGACCCCTGGGGCAGAGCCAATTTTGACCCCACGGTTATAATTTGAAGAAACTTGATAGAGGTCTACTACATAGAGCAACATGCCAAATTTGGTAGCCCTATGCCTTATGGTTTCAGACAAGAAGATTTTTAAAGATTTCCAATATTTTTCAGTTTTGTTGCCATGGCAACCAGAGTTTTTGAAGGAATCAAATTCTTTCAAGAAATTCTGAAGAGGACCATGGCAGGATCATTTCTGTGAAGTTTCATGAAAATTGGATGGGTAGTTTCAAAGAAGAAGATGTTTGAAATAAAAGTTAACGGACGGACGGACAACCGGGCCATGACATAAGCCCGCTGGCCTTCGACCAGCGGAGCTAAAAAAAAGATTGACCTCTCACACTTTAATCCTTTACCAGACAACAAATATTCATACTTGTTAGGATTCAAAGCAATTGCAGACAAAATATTCAGCACAGCTCAAATGATAGGGCTTGTCTTTGCAAGGGGAGAAAACATGGTGGAAAAGGAGACAATGCCGGTTATCAGCATTTTCTCGTTTTCCCACCATGTTTTCAAAAGGCTTTTTCCTCAGGGTCGTTAAAACACGGTAAAGGCTTAAATGTTTACCAGATGATAAAATTGTAGTCTTATTCAGACTGAAAGCATTTTACAGATGACAAATCAAAGGTGACTGAAATGGTGGAATTTGTTTTTGAAGGCTCAAAAAACATTGGCGAAAAAGAAGAAAATGCTACTTTTCAGCAATTTCTCCTCTTTCCACAATGTTTTTAAAAGCCTTCCTCTTCATGATGGTTAAAACTCAGGATATTTTGGTAAAGGGATAAGATTCCTGCAAAACTGGTGAATTTTTGAAACTCTGTTCAATATTTACAGTGGTCATATTTATACACTGTAATGTTTTGATTTTGTCCCCTGGGAATTACCCATTATGCATGCAAATTGATTAGCAACAGGTCAATTATGTTTTGCAATATCTAGAACTCTTCAGTGTAAATGTTTTTTTTTTTTTCCTACAGGTAAACAATCAATACATACATACTGGAGATCAGATCACCTGGGAGACAGTGTCTTTACCCCTTTACCACACAATCCCGACTTTTAACGACCCTGAGGAAGAAGCCTTTAGAAAACATTGTGGGAAAACGAGAAAATGCTGGTAACCAGCATTTTCTCCTTTTCCCACAATGTTTTCCAGTCTTCCCAAAACAAATTTCAATTTCAATTTTTGAGTCACATTTACTTTGCCGCTTGCAAAAGCTTTCAATTTGGACTGGTCTAAAAATTTGGTTGTTTGATAAAGGGTTAATAACAATCACGAGTCCAATATTAACCCTTAGAGAGCTCAGCACAACTATAAATGTGCCATGCTCTGGCAGAAGGGGGCTCAATGCATCTCCACAATGCATGATACCAATCAAGCCATGACATAAGTTTGGATCCATAAGAGCCATTTTTTTTAACAAATGACATATTCATCAGGTAGACTGTCCTTGAGTATACTTGGACATAGTTACAGAAAATGACCAATAGTGAACAGTTATGGCTGAGGTCAGCCTGCGCGGACTGCACAGGCTGACCTGGGTCAATACATTTCACAGATGTACTAAGCCACCTTTTCATGGAACATGGCTTCAATTATTAACCCTTTCCCAAACGACAAATTTTGGACTGGTCCAAATTGAAAGAGTTTGCAGACGACAATTTAAGATTTGATGAAAATGGCAGAAAGTTATCAAAAAGGGTAGAAAACACTGTGGGAAGAGGAGAAATTGCTCATTACGAGCAATTCCTCCTTTCCTCACAGTGTTTTCAAAAGACTTGTACTGCAGACATGTGAAAACCAGGGCTTGTTGGTAAAGGGTTAAATTATTTTACTGAGAGTATAAATCAAGATCAGGCAGATCAATCTGACCTTGGACCCTCAATGTCCAGAAGGGTGAAACATATTATTTGGACCCTCAATGTCCAGAAGGGTGAAACATATTATTTGAACCCTCAATGTCCAGAAGGGTGAAACATATTCTGGTTAACTCTTTTCCAAGTGACAGAATTTTAGCCTTGTACAAATTGAAAGCATTTGCAGCTGACAATTGAACTGTTGCTCAAATGATGGAATTTGTCTTTGATATGTAGAAAACACTGTGTGAAAAGGAGAAAATGCTCAATACCAGCATTTTCTCCTTTTCCCACAATGATTTCAAAAGGCCTCTTCCACAGGGTCATTAAAACTCAGGATTGTGTGGTAAAGGGTTAAAACATCTCTCAAATAAATAAAAATTGCAAAGTGTACCAAATGATCTTAAGTTTTTAAGACCCTGAGAAAGAAGGATTTTAAAAATAATTGTGGAAAAAAAAAAAAGATGTTGACAACAAGAAATACAATCTAACTTTTGGCCTTTACTATCCTGTATGGCGTGGATCCGCCACATTTCATCAAAAACCATGTTTGTTGAAAACGATCCCTAGTCCTGACTCTTACCGTGACCCAGACAGAGCTTTTCATGAAATAAATATAGGAAGTAAGTAATTGGTATTTTAAAACATACATGGATTTCCACGAAACACCCTTTCAACAAAATGTCTTGCACGGGTATGGTGTAACACAGTACATCAAAACAGCTTTGAAAGTGCATAGTTTAACACTTTACCAGTTTTAACAACCCTAACAGAGAAGGCTTTTAAAAAAATGTTACCAGCATTTTCTCATTTTCCTATAATATATATATTATATAATATATATAATATATATATATATTCAAAAGCATTCTTCTCTGGGGTCATTACAACCTGTGGTAAAGGGTTAATACAGGAAGAGGTGCTAAGTTTGATCTTTGCTGGTGGCACTTGATTTCATGCAAGTGTTATTGGAAGTAGTATTTCAGAGCCCGAGCCCAGTACTTGTGGAACCTGGAGGGACAGTGATGAAATTATGAGCTTAACCCTATACCTCACAATCCAGAGTTTTAATGACCCTGCAAGGTAAGTCTTTTGAAAACATCGTGGGAAAAGGAGAAAATGCTGTTGACCAGCATTTTCTCCTTTTTCCATAATGTTTTCTAACCTTTCATACAAAAACCAATTCATCTGAACCATATTCAAATTGTCGTCAACAAATTCTTTCAATTTGGACAAGTCCACAATTATGTTGTTTGGTAAAGTGTTAAGCTGTGACAGGTACAACTGAAATTGTTTCACTCTTTACCAAACGACTAAATTTAAGACTTGTCCAAACTGAAAGTATTTTGTACAGGACAATTTAGATGTTACACAAATTATGAAATTCTTCTACAAAAGGTAGAAAACATTCTGGGAAAAGGAGGAAATGTTGATTACCAGCATTTTCTTCTTTTCCCACAATACTTTCAAAAGTCCTTTTCCTTGGGGTCCCTAAAGCTTGGGATTGTGTGGTACAGGAAAAACACAACTGTTATCTTGTAGGTACATATATCACCATTTTTACCATCTGTATGTTGGTCTAGAATTTTATGATATGTCAATCAAACTCTATTTTACTTGTCAACATAACTATAGAATATTTGAATACGTCTTGAGTATTTTACCATCTTAATGTCAGTCTAAAATACTTGAATTATGTCATAAACATTTTACCTTCTTTAGCATACATGAACTGCTGTTCCTGGTTATTACATATCCTGTATTTGTTGTTTCTCTCCCAACCAACCACAACTGAAAAAGAAAATCAAAGTTCTGAGAAGTTCACATAGTTTAATACATTTAATTTTCATCAGACAACAAAACTGTAGACTTACCCAAATTGAAAGCATTTGCAAACAGCATGATCATGATATATATCTTTACTCTTAACCAAACGACAAAAATTTAGAGTTATCCAGTTTGAAAGCATTTGCAGACAACAAATCAAATGTTGCACAAATTATGAAATTTGTCTTTGGAAGGGTAGAAAGCATTGTAGGAAAAGGACAAAATGCTGGTTACTAGCATTTTCTCCTTTTCCTACAATGTTTCCAAAAGCCTTCTCCTACAGGGTTGTTAAAAGTTGGGATTGTGTGGTAAAGGGTTAATCTACACAAGCTTTTTTGTTGAAATGATATCCCCTGCCAAAAAAAAAAAAGCCCCCTTTTTTCAAGACATGGCATTAAATAAAAATATCAAAACAAAAAAAATTGACAGACTATCATAAGAAACACATGCATGATGTTTCGTCAGTTTTCATCAAGGATTTTAAAAGATATCTGTCCAGAAAGATGGATGGAAGAATGGACAGGTGGACCGACAAGCGGACACCACAAAAACCATATCCCTCTGCCTTCCACAGGGGATAATAATAATATTGGTTAACTCTATAAATCTTTACCATATGACAAGATTTTAGACTTGTCCACGCAGACAGTATTTGCAGACAACATATTGAATGAGGCTCATATCAAGAGATTTGTCTTTGATAGGACATGAAACAGTGTGGGAATATGGGAAAATGCTGGTTTCCAGCATTTTCTTCTTTTCTAAACCCTTTACCAGACAACAAAATTTTAGCCTTGTCCAAATTGGAGGCATTTGCAGACGACAATTTCAATGTGGCTCAAATGGTGCAGTGTTTCTTTGAGAGGGTAGGAAACATTGTGAGAAAAGGAGAAAATGCTGCTTACCAGCATTTTCTCCTTTTCCCACAATGTTTTCAAAGGCTTTCTTTCTCAGGGTTGTGAAAAGTCGGGATTGTGTGGCAAAGGATTAAAATGTGTTCAAAAGTCTTCAGTGTCAGTAAAACATGCCATCAGGAGGTAAAGAATTGACACTTTACCACATGATCCCAAGTTTTAACGACCTTGGAAAAAAAAAGGCTCTACGTGAAAACATAGTGGGAAAAGAAAATGCTGGTGAAGGGCATCAAATTCATTTCGTCGCTAGTCCTGTGTGGCTCAGTTGTTCATGTGTAGCATTAGCAATCCAGAAGTCCTAGGTTTGAATTCTCATCCCAGGCACTGGGCTTTCCACGGAAGTGTCCTTGTGCAAGGCATTCCAGAGCCTCGGCCTACTGTACTAGTGAAATCTAGAAAACATATACTACACAAATATTAACCTGTTACCACACAATTCTGACTTTTAATGACCCTGAGAAAAAAGCCTTTTGAAAATGTTGTGGGAGAAGGAGAAAAAGCTGGTAAACAGCAGTTTCTTCTCTTCCAACAATGTTTTCTACCCTTCCTTCAAAAAATTTCAATTTTTGAGTCACACTAAAAAAATGACTTATTTTGTCATCTGCAAATGCTACAATTTGGACAATTCTAAAATTTTGTTGTTTGTTAAAGAGTTTGTTAAACTGTCTCCATCATATGGTTACCTGATAAAATGTGTAAAAACCCATTAAAAAAAAAAATCAAAGGACTGATAGTCCTGAGAGTCCACTGGAGGGTAATGGGTTGAAAGTTTTAACCATTTTTTGTTCAAATCTATTAAAAGCATTCAAGATACAAAATACCTTAACCACAAGAAAAATTACAAACATTAATATTAAAATTTATATGAAATAAAAATATGTGGTGAGAATTAAAATTTAGGCACCAGGAACAGGTTTAAAAAGTTAAAAGTCTCTTACCCCAGGTGACTTCATTTAAAAATTGGTTTTCAAAAGGTACAATCGATATAAAACAAGTCATTTCATTCAAATGATATCCACTGCCAAAAAAACCCTATTTTTTAAAAAGAAACATACTCATAAGAGGTATTGTGTTTTGCATGTAAATGGCCTTTTTTTCTTGGAGAAAATATACATTAAGCCCCCTTTTTCCATGGAAAGGCATTAAATTAAAAAAAGTATATCAGCGGATTATCATGAGGAACACATGTATGAAGTTTCATTAACTTTCGTCAATGATTTTAGAATATATCTGTCTGGGCGGACGGAAGATCAGACGGACGAACGGACAGACAACACAAAAACTATATCTCCCCACCCCCGAAATTTGGTGAAAACTGTCGAAATTCCATCAATATTTACAGTTCCTACCTAGCTTAAGAATGCCTGTAAAGAATGTGGACAAAAATTAGGCTTCTAGGTTGATAAAATGCTTGCCTAGCACTGAATCTGGGTGACTTAACTTACATGTATATCTTAATTCTTACACATATTGCTAAAACAAACATTCTAAATAATTTCAGTAGAATAGGGCATACATTTTCTCTCCAGATTTAGAACAAATTGTTTTTGTATGACACAAATTTTCTAAAATTGGACCATGTGGTTATACATATATCGGTTAATTTGAATAATTGTCCTTTCCAAATACAGGATGCTAAATATGAAATTTGGGTATAACTGCTTATACAATTTCAGAGGCGGTGATTTTGAAATGTTACTACTGTTCTGAAGCTTCTGTGACGTTTATAGAAACAGAGCAGAACCACTTGAACAATTTTACAAGGAGACCATTTAGGCAAGATTAGTATGGAACTAAATTGAACTTTGTCTTCTGGTATAGGATCTAGTGACATACTTTTAGACCAAAAATGCCCTTTTGCAACTCACCCATATCTAATCTAAGCAGTCGGACAAAGTTCTGTGAGTACTGGACTGAACATAAAAGGATTCTACAGGACTAGATCTGTTACGGTTTCATCTGATTTGACCTAGTGACAACCTTTTTCTTTTAACCCCCAGTGACCTACATTCAGTTTTGTCAAAAATATTATTGAGACAAACAGTCGGGTAATTTCATGATCACTGCACTGAAATGTAGCCCCTGGAGCACACACAAATATGTGACTCAGTAATCTACCTGTCCTTTGGAAACAATTTGTTTTTGTTGTTGTCCGGGTTCAAGTTTTGTCCACAGTGGACTCTAAGAATGTGGCTGCTACAGCTCAAGAAAAACGATATAACCCAATAGCATGATCATCAGCCCTTTGACTTTGTCTGTGTTTTATAACGTCCCAGGAATTAGAACTGCTTCCACACCAATTGAATGTTGTAGAGATCTATGTGTATATTGCTTTGGTGTAAACTAAATGTTTGCCATTCGCTCAATTACCCTTTACAACAACCCTTTACAAGATTATAAACATTCCAATGAAGAACTTGTTGTTTGAGTGGGTTAACATTGATCTGTTCTATTGTAATTGAAATATAGTGGAGTAAAAAGTCAAGTTCTCAGATTGCTGGTTGTTAGAACTGCGTAGTTTCAAGTCGAATTCCAGAGTGAATTCAGAATTTGGCAGTTACGAAAGCACATTGCGTTCTGACACCCGCACTAATAAATTGTTGTTTCATAAATACTAGATCTAGATTAATTGCACATTGAAAAAAAAAAACAACAGCAGACTTTGACAAATTCACCTCTTTAAAAACGAAAAACAATTAATTAAACACATGTTTCGGTGAAGAGCCAGTGTACGCTGAAAATAGAGGCCGGTTCAGTGACTGAACCATAAATATGTAAATTTTTATTATAAAGAGTTCCGTCGTGAAAATGACGTTATACGTCACTGATTATATGATCTATATTTCTCGCACAGCTGCACTCCAGAAAGCACCTGCTAGCCGATGACTCGGTATAGCCTAGAACCGTGCGCATACGCTATGTACGATCTCTGCTTGTGCACCTAGAATATGAGTGTTCAAGGTATTTAAAGTCTAGAATAAAAAGCTCTGAAGAAGCAATGTTTAAGAAAGTCTATGACGACAACGCAACCATTCCAAGTTGTTATAAATTTGTTAAAAAAAATTGGCTTACTGTTAGGAAAAATCTCCATTGAAAGATTCCATGTTAACTCCGTATCGCCTCTCTTTCCGACCATAAGTTGAGCATTGAATTGAAATAAGACTTACAATTAAGGACAGATTGTAAGATTTAGAGTGTACTTCTAATGAGTATTTATCAAACAATTTTCACTGAGAATTGTCCACAAATAGAAGCGTGCCGTAGTAAAGACGCTTATTGTCGTAGAGTATTTCTCAGCATGTCCGCAAACTTGTTTAGTTCATGACAGCTATTTTAAGATACATACATAATGCGCTATTTTTAGAGATGATATCTGTGTAAGCGATAGGCTATCATATACCCTTATGGACGAAATGATTGTTTCAAAGGTTTGAACCATTAAATAGCTCAGTCTTTATAGGCATATTCATTGTCACAAAGGCACAACTGTTTACAAGTTATTTACAACAGAAAAAAAAACTGGGTTGTTTACCGAATAATTACAAAACTATGTTTTATCTCGTAAACCAGTACTTGGGACAGGAAGCAGTACAAGGCCGGAGGTATGCTTACATCACCCCATAGATCAGGATGATAACAATGACAGCCTGGTTGCTACGCAACCAGGCGACTCAAAAATCAATATGTCTAGTCAATTGTCTATTTGCCCAAATTTATTTGTTTATTAGGCCCACTCAGTTTTATTTCTATTTTCAGAAACCCCTACCATGCTACACTAGCACAGAACTCTGAAATACAGAACTTGGATGGAAGTGTTTGGTTTGCACGTGCTAAGCAGCCTGATCTTGATCCACAATATCTTTTGTCTTTTGAGAAAATCTACAAGTTGGGATAAGGAAATCGTAGGCTAGCCATCCTACATCCCTAATAGGGAAATTGAGCCCCTGACGCTCAGTCGGTAGTGCACAGGACTTGAGAACAAGCGGGTTGCTGGTTCCAATCCAAACTCCGCCAATTTCTTTCTAGGATTAATGATAGTTATTGCAACAGGATTCATCCCTCTCTCAACGCTAACCATTGTTTCACCGATAGTTATGTGGGAAAGCAGCTAGTGGCTTGGAAAGTATGTTGTGGGGAGTACTGGTAAAAGAGACTTGAGGAAAGCAAGGATAGGTGCACTGGCCACTGCAATATAACTGAAATACTGTTGAAAACAGCATTAAACACCATACAATCAATCAATTAATCAACCTAAAAGGGATACGGTCTATCAAGTGTGCTGAGATACAGGATATGGGGGTTGTTCAAGGATGCAATAATACTGAAACAACATTTACTCTTAAGCTGCTAATCTGTGCACTCTGATCTTGATCTACGCCATCCGCAAAAGCTACTTCAGTCGTCATTGGTACTCAAGGTGTTAATTCTTTACCAGAGGACAAAATGTTAGACTGGTCTAAATTAAAGCATTTGCAGACGACAAATCAAATATTGCTCAAATTATTCCGTTTTAAAAGGTAGAAAATATTATAGTAAACAGGGAGAATACATTTTATCCTTTTCCTGCAATGTTTCCAAAAGCTTTATCATATAGGGGTGTTAAAACTCAGATTTTGGAGAAAAGGATAAATACAATGAAAAGGATATAAGCTGTGCTCTGTCAAAAGGGGGTTTAATACATCTACAAAAAGTATCGACCTAGGTCAGCCTATGCAGTCCGTGCAGGCTGACATGGGTCGAAACTTTTTGCTGTTTATGAGTTTTCTGCATGTCCAAAGACCTCCTACCTCAATCAGTTGTTAGACAATAATGGATTTTAATGACCCAGAGCTATGTGATATCTTGCTTAGTCTAGTACATCACAGAGATACATTAAACCCCTTTTGCCAGAGTGCCAGTCATATATCCCTTCCTAACCCTTTACAACACAATCTTGTGTTTTAACGACCCTCAGCAAAAAGGCTTTGAAAACACCAAAAAAGAAACAAGAGCCACTCATGCTAGTTTGAACACAAGGCTGCAATTAGTTTTTTTAACATTTTAAATTGAAAAGGCTTCATGCTGTAATTGTGTCAAACATTTCTTTTGGGATTACCTGCCTATCTCATTTGGGTTCCCTTTTTGATAGTTAACAAATAGCCGGAGTCTGAAGTAAATATCTTTAGTAATGACATAGATAATTATGAGAAGTTTGTTAGTTTTTACATGAAAATGCCCATTTCAATTTCCATCATTTAACCCTTTACAACACAAGAAAATTTTAGAAAAGCCAATGCGGCAAGCTGCTAGCTGTCAATATTGCAAGCTGATATAAGTTTTGTTTGGTGAAGGATACACAATCAGAAAACTGAAATATAGATGTAAATAAAGTTTATCTTATTAGTAATTCAACCACCCTATCAAATACTCTTTTCCGTACATCAAAGTTTTACACTTCTAGATATTTGCAGACAGAAACATATGTGAAAAGTTGACTCAAATGATGAGATATATGATAAGATTTGTCTTTAAAGCCATAGAAAAGGTTCTGGGAAAAGGAGAAAATGCTGGTGACCAGCATTTTCTTCTTTTTCCACAACCTTTTCCATGTTTTCAAAAGTTGGTTTCTTTGGTAGTCACTTATGTTGTTGGACTGTTTGGTAAAGGGTTAATTTCCTCAACCGTCAGACTTGTATAACCACAGGCCTTTGAAGCTCCATTGGTCTATCACAGAACACGCAAATGTTCTTTGGTCGATGATCGAACACTTATTAGATAGCACATTAGTGCATTGTCTGTATACCACAGAGTATTAAAGTTTTCATTAACACAGTTACCATAAATAGCACATTAGCGACTGCCCATACGTCGTATATAGTATATACCGTTAGGGTGATCCGGTGATCAAGTCCCTTGGTAAACTGGTACCTGTTGTACCTCCTGTAATCGTCCAATAGACGAAGATCGATAACAGGCCTTTGGTATAATTAACTGAAACAGTTCTCGCCTATCTTTTAAACTCTAAACTCTTTACCAAACAACACAATTTTAGACCTGTCAAAACTGAAAGCATTTGGAGACGACAAACTGACTGTGGCTCAAGTTCAAATTGGACAAGTCTACAATTTTTTCATCTGATATAGAGCTAAAAGCTATATCTATGCAACATGGAGGAGAAGACCCTATTTGTGTTGTCAGAGGATAATAATTAATGCAATGAGTTCTATCTGTGTGCATCAATACAGGAATTCAAGGCAACCATGCAGGTCCTTTCTTTGGTAACGTGATCACAGTGAATACTGTCATTATATTAGCACTTTACAACATGCTACATGAGGCTCAAATGATCAGATTTGTCTTAGTGTTGAAAACATTGTGTAGTGTGTTCTTGGTTCACAAGGGCCAATATTATTCAATGTATTCTAATGGCGTAAAAGAGGAAGTTTCTGTTTGATTGGTTAGAAAATGATTGTGGGAAAGGGAGGTATTACTGGTTACCAGTATTTTCTCCTTTGTCCACAATATTTTTAAAAGCTATTTTCTTCAGGATCTTTAAAACCGGTAAATAAAACTTCAAGCTGATGAATAAAGTAAATGGTAAAAAAAAATTATAACATCACTGTTTACTGAAAATGACTTTCTATACTGCAATTAACCCTTTACCACACAATCCTAAATTTTAACAACCTTGACCATGAAAGGCTTTTGGAAACATTGTGGGAAAAGGAGACAGTCCTGGTGACCAGCATTTTCTCCTTTTCCCACAATGTTATCTACCCTTTTTCCATTTGAACCACATTTAATATGTCGTCTGCAAATGCTTACATTTTGGACATACATGTATCTAAAATTTGGAAAACCCTGATAGAAAAGAAGCCATTGCTTGCAACAAGCAATAATTGCTCCTTTTCTAACAATATTTCCTACATATCATATAAGAAAATTTTCCCCTGATAAACTTAATTGCCGATATTGTCTCACTTGTATATGTGCAAATAAAAAGAAACCAGCAACAACACATGACAGGTGCTATAGATTTCACCTTACTTTACATGGTTACCTAAGAATGTAATTCACTGTTTGAATTATTTAACTATTTACCAAATGCTAAAATTTTAGACTAGTCAAAATTAAAAGCAAATGCAGACAACAAATTAAAGGTGGCACTAATAATGAAATTTGCTCTTAATAGGTTAGAAAAAAACATTGTGGGAAAAGGAGAAAATGCTGGTTTACAGCATTTTCTCCTTTTTCCACAATGTTTTCAAAAGCCTTTATCCCAGGGTCATAGAAAGTCAGGATTGTGTGGTAAAGGGTTAAACTTATCTTCCCCCCCTCCCCGACACACAATTCCAGTTATACTATACCTTGTATAAAATGTTTTGCTAGGTCAGAAACTAGATGGTACAGTAATTGGTTCACTCTTTATCACATTTGAGTCATGCTCTGTGAAAAGGGGGCTTACTGCATCTCGTGATGCATGCTGCTAAACAAGTCATAACAGTATTATGAATCAATAAAATACATTTTGTCAACAAATGTAGGCCTGCGCAGACTGCATTGGTCGATACTTTTTGCAGATGCATTAAGCCCCGTTTAACAGAGCATGGCTTGGTTTGGAAGAGTCAACAATTTGTTGTTTGAAATAAGTGTTAACCCTTAACCACACAATTACTCATTTCCAAATTCGTCTGAGATATCAAGACAGATATTCTAACAAACTTTCATGAGGATTGGACAAAAAAAAGTGGCCTCTAGAGCACAAACAAGTTTTTCACAGATTTGATCCGTTTTTTTTCCCAAAAATAACCCATTTTCAAACTCGTGTAAGGTATCATCAAGACAAACATTTTGATCAAGTTTCATGAGTTTTGGATTGAAAAGTCCAGCCCAGTAGATTGGTGATTAGTGTATCTGACTCGTGACCTGGTAGTTGCAGGTTTGGTATTTGGTTGCGGCAAACTTTCTTTCCCACGATTTTGGGCCTCTTGCCTCTGATGCACGTGAGATAGTAGTGGGTGACTTGGAAAAAGTTAGTACTGGTGTGAGGAAGCCAGGAAACACAATCATGCCTAGGTGCACTGGCCACCGTGATACGATCTTAGCTGTTAAAACGGCATTAAACTCCAATACAATTACATAGACAATGGACTGAAAATGTAGTCCCTGGAGAGTTCACAAGGCTTTTGAAAAATCTGGCCTAGTTTTGACCTGGCATGCCATATTCAAACTCATCAAGATAAACATTCTGACCAAGTTCTGTGAGAAGTGGACTGAAAACATAGCCCCTAAAACGTACATATAGTATTCAATGATTTCACGCAGTGACCTATTTTTGACCCTAAGTGCCCCTTATCGAACTTGTCTTAGATGTCATCAAGACAAATATTCTGACTCATATACGGCAGAAGAGGGCGACTATTACTATTACCATGCAATGTAAACTCATTGTACAAAATATCACGGAATAGATTTGGTTATAACTCTAAAAGTATTCATTTTACAGCTTAAGTGTTTTTTTTTTTCTTTTACAAATGAAGATATACAAATAATGATTGTTCCAGTGCAAAAAAAAAAGGTGAATTTGGCCCTGAAAACTGCATATACCCCCTTTACCTGTAACCCTCGATATGAGTATTGATTGATTGATTGATTAGTTGAATGATTGAATTAAAGTGTTTTATCGCCGTTTTCAACATCATTTTATCTATATTATGGTGGCCAGGGCACCTATCCATACTTTTCCGGAGTCTCTCTAACCAGTACCTTGCACAGTATTCTTCCCATCCCACTGGCTGCTTTCCCGCATAATTATCAGCAACGAGAGACAAATGAATCCTGTTGATTGAAAATGATAAATCTTTGGAAAGCCTGAAATTGGCCGAGCCTGGAGGTTCAAACCTGCAACCCCTTGTGTCAGCTTCAGTGGGTTATCGACAGAGCTACGGGGCTCGGTCATACACATGGAGGAAATGAATGAATTATTAAAAATAATATAAATCAAAGTTAGTACTCGTTTCATATTTCAGAAAAGAAATGATGCTCTTTCAGGCACAGTGACAATAGGAGTGGATCGTTTGATCAGTAAACATTTCATCTAGATCAATAAGTCCGCTTAAAAGGGTTTCAAAAATACCATTTTAATTTGTTACAGTCTTCAAGTATTTTAATCTAAGCATCGTTAAATAATATATGAACCATGCTCTGGCAAAAGTGGGCTTAATGCATCTCCGTGATGCATTATACCAAGTAAGTCATCAGAAAATTACGGATCCATTTAGTGATCGGCTATCTATTCTCTAGCAACAGAGAAGCTATATTGGTGTATGAGCAGATAAATAACTTTCTTAAGTTTTCAATTGACTTGAGATATTATTGATACTCATTTGATATAATATGAACACATAAGTTAAGCAATGACCTTTTATCTATGTTTTGAAAAGAACAGGTGGTATCCTTTGGTCAAAGATTGAACATGATTTCTGTTTATTGTTCCCATTTTTCAGGCATGTTTTCAAATGTGTGATTAGGTCAACCAAAGACTAAAGACAACCAGGAAATATACTTGCAAATTTATGTGCTATTACCTAATTATTTTCTTTTTTTTTTTTATCAGTAACTTCAATACAATTAGATTTTCAATCTTCAATATTAGCTCAGTCAATTAAATCTCCTTTTTCACTCCTTTTTTTTCATAAACATACAATAAAAAGCTAACAAGTCAGAAGATGCATAATACTCAATGTCAAGGGGCTTTTGTCCTTATTTCTGCTAAGTGCATGGGGCTTTTATCCTACAGGGCTTTTTTTCCAATGGGGCTTTTGTCCTATGGGGCTTTCATCACTACCCCCCCTCTTGAGTGTCCCCTTGGTGCTTGCTTTGTTCAGGTTAGACTAACTGTATCTTTGTAAGTTATTATTATAACAAATATTAAGATTTAAAACAAAAACATACAAAAACATTTTTAAAAATGAAAAAAATGCTTATTACAAAAAGCATCCCTATTTGCCATGTGTTTTTATAAATAAGAGGGCCATTGGCCCTAAAGCGCTCACCTGAGTAAAGCCATCTACAGTTGATAAAGCTGAAGAGAGCCTGGTTTTAAAGATGAAAAACAAATGTGTGTAAGTCACCTACTTTTTGAACCAATGTGACTGAATTTCAAACTTGTCCAAGATATCATTGAAACAAACATTCTGACCAAGTTTCATGGCTATCAGGCTGAAATGTGGCCTCTACGGTGCACACACCGTTTTTCTATGATTTGGTCCAGTGACCTACTTTTTGACCAGATGTGACCCACTTTGGAAGTTGTCCAAGATATCACAAAGACAAACTTTCTGACCAAGTTTCATAAATATCAGGCTGAAAATGTGGCCTGTAAAGTGCACACATGGTTTTTCTAAGATTTTTCCCAGTAACCTACCTTTTGACCAGACATAACCAAATTTCGAACTTGTCCAAGATATCATCAAGAAAAACATTCTGACTAAGCTTCAAGAATATTAGGCTGAAAATATGGCCTCTAGAGTGCTCACAAGCTTTTTCCAAGATTTAGCCCTGTGACCTACTTTTTGACCAAATATGACCCAATTTCAAACTTGTCTGTGATATCATCAAGACAGACAATCTGACCTAATTTCATGAGTATCTGACTAAAATTGTGGACTCTTAGAGTGCACACACAAAGTTTTTCTCAGATTTTGCCCAGTGACCTACTTTTTGGCCCGACATGACCCAATTTCGAAGCTGTCAGAGATATCATCAAAACAAAATATTTTTCCCAACTTTCATGAGTTTCAGGCTGAAAATGTGGCCCCTAGAGTGTGCACAAGATTTTTCTTAGATTTGGCCCAGTGACCTACTTTTTGACCCGCCAATACCCAATTTCAAACTTGTCCAAGATTTTATCAAGACAAATATTCTGACCAGGTTTCATACATATCTGACTGAAAATGTGGCCTCTAGAGTGCACACAAGGTAAAATGTTGACACTGCACGACGGACGACAGACACAGCACGATCACAATAGCTCACCTTGAGCACTTTGTGCTCAGGTGAGCTAAAAATGGGTCCCATGAAAGATGAAGAAAGTGTCTAAATGTCTGGAGGAATATATTGGATTTGGGTGTAGGACAATAGCCCACTAGAACAATAGCTCACTATGACAATAGCCCACAGGACAATAGCCCACTAGGACAATATCCCACTGGTACAATAGCCCACTAGGCCAATAGCCCACTTTGATTCATAATTATGTATTTAATTAAGAAATTGAGTATGTAATGAGTTCAATATATAGGTATTCATACATCAACAGTGTAGACTTTTTTCTTTAAAAAAATCTTCAAAAAATTATTATCAACACTTTTTCACAGTGGGCTATTGTCCTCCTGCCAAATTTAGCAGTGAGCTATTGTACAGTGGGCTATTGTTCAAGTGGGCTATTGTCCCAGTGGGATATTGTTCAAGTGGGCTATTATCCCAGTGGGCTATTGTCCCAGTGAACTTTTGTCCAGTTGGCTATTGTTCTAGTGGGCTATTGTCTCAGTGCTATTGTTCTAGTTGGCTATTGCCCCAGTGGGCTTTTGTCCCATTGGGCTATTGTCCATTCCCCATTGGGTTAACATACCTTCTAAAGCATCCAAGATTTGATGAATTACTACTTCATTCAAAGGTCCCAAGTAAGCAAGACCTGCTGGTAAACCCTGTGGTATAACAACCGACTGCATTGCTGGCATAGGCATTGCATTTAACTCGGCTCCTTTTCCACCTTGACCAGGTTGTGATACGACAACTCCTGCTGCCATCTTGACCTGAAAAAATTATAGAAGTTTAGTTAAAATCTTTAGCAAAGCATCCCAGGTTAAACAACTCCGGGTAAGATGCCTTATGGGAAAAGGAGAAAATGTTGGTAATCAGCAATTTCTCCTTTACCCATAATGCTTTCTATTCTTACAAAGACAGATTTCTCGATTTCAGCCATTTTTAATATGTCATCTGCACATGCTTTCAATTTAAACAAGTATGAAATTTTGTCATTTGGTAAAGAGTTAACCCTATCTCCAGTTTACATTGTTAGTGAAACAGGGTTTTACTACTTGGATCAATCACACTTGATAATAGCATCCTTGAAACTAAGCTGATATCTGCAACATAATTCACGGCCAACGTATCCTGCCATAGGGCCCTAAACCCTCTTTACCAAACAACAAAATTTCAGCCTTGCCCAAATCAAAAGCATTTGCAGATGACAATTTCAATGTGGCTCAAATGCTTCAATTTTTCTTTATTAGGGTAGAAAACACTGTGGGAAATGAGAAAATGCTGGTTACCAGAATTTTCTCCTTTTCCCACAGTGTCTTCAAAAGGCTTCTTCCCCAGGGTTGTCAAAAGGCGGCATTGTGCTGTAAAGGGTTAACTCTTTACCAAACAACAAAAATTCGGACTATACCAAATTGAAAGCATTTGCAGACAACAAATTCTATTTGGCTCAAAAGATCATTTCTGTCTTTGATAGGGTAGAAAATACTGTGGGAGGAGAAAATGCTGTTTACAAGCATTTTCTCCTTTTCCCACAAGGTTTTCAAAAGCCTTCTTTAACAGTGTCATTTAAACGCAGGATTGTGCAGTAGAGAGATAAGTCCTTACCATGATATAATACCATGTTTTCACAACCATAAAGAAGAAAGCTTACCAAATTTCATCAACATTTATACAGCTATAAGGAAGCAAGTTTATAAATTTTGAAAATTACAATATTATTGCACAAATATAACAATGTATCCTGTCAGAGAGCCCTGAACCTTTACAATTGTATTACAATGTTTTCACAAACATAAGAACAAGAGGGCCATGATGGACCTGTGTCACTCCACTGGCTAACAAGTACAAACCATACATACAAAATGTTAGAATTCTAGGTCAAATGGTTTCAAAAAAGTTTTCTCTACATAAGCCCAAGTGATAGTTGTGACCCCATGGTGAAGCCATTTTAGACCACAGAGCTAAAATTGCTTGAATCCTGGTAAAGGTCCCCAGGATAAAGCCACATGCTAAATGCAAGTCTAGGCCAGTATGATTATAAACAAGATTCTCAAAGTTCCCTCAGTGTAACTTTTAGCCCCTGTAAAACAGGAGACCTTTGAGGTAGGGCTAATTTCGACCCAAGGGCTACATTGTGAACAAATTCAAAGTTATCCAAATTTGGCAGCCCTATGATTTATGGTTAGGGGCAAGAAAATTTTTAGAATTTTAACTCTGTACTCACACATTAAATTTATTACCCATGGGGTGGGGGCCAATTTTGACAACAGAGCTTCAATTTGAACGATTTTGGAAGAGGCCTACTAGATGATAACAACTCACAAAATATTAAAGCTGTATCTCAAGGTAAGGAACAAGAACACCCTTAAAGTTTTTACTATACAGGGTTCCCATTCAAGTACATGTACATATAATGTGCAAGAATCACATACAATACATGAAAGTCACATCCTAAATTTCAAACTAACCCTGATTGATTGTATGGTGTTTAACGCCGTTTTCAACATTATTTCAGTTATATCGCGGTGGTCAGAGCACCTATCCATGCTTTCCTGGAGTTCCTTTTACCTGTACTCCACACAATATTCTTTCTGGCTGTTTTCCCACATAACCATCATCGAAACAATGGTCAGCAGTGAGAGAGGAATGAATCCTGTTGCAATCACTATCATCAATCCTTGGAAAGAAATTGGCCAAGTCGGGGATCGAACCAGTGACCTCCTGTTCTCAAGTCCTGTATGCTACCGACTGAGCTACAGGGGCTTGGCAAACTAACCCTGTCTTATACATGCATGGAACACACAGCAAAAGTGAATCAAGTCAAGTATGTGTGAAATTTTAAACTCATCCGATCACATACATGCATGTTGATAAGCACAAAAATTGTGAATCAAAACATTGATTGAAAACAAACTTCTATAGGGAGTAAGATTATTTTTGAAACTGGAAATTCCAACAGGAAGCACATGTAATATTGCTAGTAATCTGTATGGCCTTATAGGCTTACTAATTTTGTGGGGTTTTCGTTCATGCGCAAGCTCCTAAAGTAAACACTGCCATGGGATACTAGATCAGACTGATGTCCATAGCAAGTGGTGCCAAATGCAACAAATTAGAAAAAGTGTCCCCAAAATTGAAGCAGTGGCAAATTTACTTGCGAGAAGTAATGCCTGTACATGATACTTGAACGATCAAACCCCTACATAAACAATAAGTATCAAGTGTGAAAGACACACATGTCACTGTTTATCACAACTAATCAAGTAGGCATGTCATTACAATGAAAACATGATGATGTAAATTGGCTACTCTAATGTAAAATAACAGGTTTTTCAGTTATGTGCTACCCTTTAAATACTGAAAAATTTGTCAAAAATCATGCTGAAAAAACTTATCCAAAATAAACTGACTTGAAAAATAGCTTAATGCACAAAATGGAAAAACCCATGACACAACAAAATGTCAGTTTGACATTATCTGATCAGAGTCACGTCAGACTGTCTTTTCAGCTTTAACAATGACTTCAACTCTTTACCACACAACAAAATTTTAGACTGGTCCAAACTAAAAGCGTTTGCAGACAACAAAATAAATGTGAATGAAAAATTAAAACTTGTTTTGGGAAGGGTAGAAAACATTGTGGGAAAAAGGAGAACATGCTGGTAAAGGGAAAAGGAGAAAATGCTGGTTACCAGCATTTTCTCCTTTTCCCACAATGTTTTCAAAAGGCTTCTTTCTCAGGGTCGTTAAAACTCGGGATTGTGTGGCAAAGGGTTAAGCAGTAAATTTACATAATCTGTTTGAAACAGTAAGTGGATGTTGAAATCTCTATTTATTTGGAAAAATCTTTGGTGATTTTATGAAATGAAAATATCAGACATCCTAACAATTAGTAAGGCAGAATTTCAGTTATTTCGCGGGCTTTTCATTCACGTGGAACTACAGCACTTGGACACAGTAAACATTGCCATATTTGGAAAATTTATTCCAATTAAATTTTAATTCCATAAATCCTTTCGTAAATAGTAAATAATGCCATATTTGGAAAATTCATTCCAATTAAGTTTTAATTCCATAAATCTTTATGCTACAATCATGTAAACATTATTAGCCTGAAACAAGACTCATAGTTACATACAATTTTGGGATTGATTGATGCTAATAATAACTTTTTCTCCTAGAAATATGAATAATAACGTAAACATGTGACATTTAGTTTCTCAATGATCATTTGTCACACATGATGTAAGTCCATGTGTGAAGCCCTCGCCATCTAGCATAATTAACATAATGAAATAATATAGCAAGGTCTGCATGAGCATTAAATTGATAACTACAGTATACTATTTTTCTATGGGTAAGTAATCATTAATTTTATTGGTAAAAGTTGAGTGAAACCCCCCAACTTTTTTAGAAAACCCCCAGCTATAATTTGAACAACTGTGGAAGAGGTCCATTAGATTTGTGAATACATGCAAAATTTGTCAGCCCTAGGTCTAATGGTTAGGAACAAGAAGATTTTTAAAGTTTTCACAATATAAGCCCATGCATGTCAAATTTGTGACTACCAGGGGTCCTGCGTGGCTCAGAGCTAAAGTGTGGGACTCGTAGCGTGGAGGCCCCGGGTTCAAGCTTCACTGGAGGCATTTGGTTTTTTGTGGGAATGTCCTTGGGCAAGACACTCCAGAGCCCTAGCCCAGTACTGGTAAAACCCAAGACATACACGAATATGTTGAGCCGTCGCCGTGATATGACTGAAATAATGTTAAAGGCTGTGTAAAACACCATTAAATCAATCAATGTGACTACTAGGATGGGGCTAAATTTGACCCCCATGGCTGTAATTTGGACTATCTTGGCAGAGGCACATTTGATAAAGCTACATGCGAAATCTGGTAGACTGGGCCTTATGGCTGGGAACAAGAAGCTTTTTTAAAGTTTTCACTATATAACCCAATACAAAACTTGTAACCCGGGGCCTGGCCAATTTTGACCCCACGGCTACAATTTGAAAAACCTTAGTTGAGGCCCATTAGATGAAGCTACATGCAAAATTTGTAGCCCCATGCCTAGATTTTTAAAGTTTTTTTTTTTATTTAAGCCCATGTAAAACTTGTGACATGTTGTTTACCAGCATTTTCTCCTTTTCCCACAATGTTTTCAAAAGGATTCTTTCACAGGGTCCTGAAAACCCGGGAATGTTTGGTAAAGGGTTAAGTAAAGAATACACATAAATGTGCTTAATTTAAGAAACAGATGGTTTGAATCCAAGAATAAACTGCACTTTTTTGCACACTGATCTGAATCTACACATTCAGCATTCTTCACACACCAAGGGTTAATGTTAATGTCAAACTAAAACATTGATGACAAGTGCCTCTTTTTGGATGTGCAGAGGTTATTAAACAAGGTTAGATATTGCAGTGAGTATTTTTTCTTTTTATTAGTATTTTACGGTAAATTGCGTAAGTTTTGGGACAGTAAAAAATAATTAATTTTTTAGATGTTCCAATATTTAGGTTGACGAAAAGTAATTATTTTCCGTGGTGTCCCAAAACTTATGGTCAAACAGGGATCGTATATTACACGTAATATACGATCCCTGGGTCTAACAAGACAAGCTGTCGAACTGTTTGTCACTGACCACTTACCCGTCGAACATTAGCGCTGCGATTTCAATAAAACCACGATCACATGCTGGTCTGTCTATTTTTAGACAAATTGGAATTCCTGTAGTCGATTCGTGTTAAAACTTCGTATTTTTTCATTGTTTTCGTTACTGATAAACTAAATGTTTTCAGTCATTTTTGTATGCATCCCGGGAAAGCAATCAGCATTGGTGTTTTGCACTTATATAAAACGTATTCTACCTGTTAATGTGAGGTAAACAACGATTTGATTTACGTTCTGAAAAGTACCTGCTCGGCCCATTCTCAAATTTGACTGGTTGACAATCTTCGATCGATTCCATATCGGATATCTTGATTTCTGTTTTTATACAACGAGCCCGAACCCGATTGACCGTGAAACATACACACACTACTTGTTGACTTCGGATGTACGTATGTATATATACACATGACATGTACCTTTGCCCTTTGGTACAAGTTAATCACATCCTTTTTGCCCGTATTTAGGTTCTTTTTTTACAAATGGGTTCTTTAATTGTCTGTCGGGGTGATTGGATTTATTTGCCTTGATACGAAAAATTCCCGATGATATCGAGAGGGTTTGGAAGCAATGCTTACGTGCAGAAATGAAACTGCGCGAAGCAAATGCTTGTAAACAAAGGTTATAAAGCGGATTAAAGATTTTTTTTTTCGGAGTAGATATTCACTGTCCCAATTCTTTGGTACAAAAAAATACTGTCTTATTTTGCAATTTTTAGTATGACCCAAATCTTTGGGTCATGAAAAAAAATTATTTTCACGTTTATTGATGGTGCCCCAATTTTTTGGGTGTCCCAAAATTTAAGCAAAATACGTATTTTATCTTTGTTTTCCACTGTAAAACATTTTATGTCTCTTTCAGAGAGTTTCAGAGGAAAAAAAAAACACTAACATTAATTAATCCATTGTGTAACATAGCACTGATCAAAACACTTTGATCATGTCCTACTGTCAATCATAATGCAAACTTGTAGCTTCTGCTTATATCTCACGTAAGCCGTACATGTTCGCAACGCACATCTTTTAATTTTTTTTCCTAAATTCAAGCATTGTGAACACACATAATATCACATTTCTCCAACATTAACAATCACTTGTTTGGGAACCGAAATAGCAGACAGCAAGGCTGCACATCGGTCCAAATAAATGTGATGACCTGATTGGTCAAATATCGATTTCCACGGACCCATGTATTGGGCACAAGTAGTCAAACAAATTTTATGGCATGAAAAATAAAATGGTTGAAAATCTGATTGGAAGACAAAATAACATGTAGATCTAACAAGAAATATCTTTAAACAAAACAAACAGCATAAGAGATACTGGAATATGAATATTGAAACTCTTTTGTGACTAAATATGAAATAAAATCATAAAAAGTATCCTCACAAGCAATTGCCTCTTTTCCCTCACTGGTTTTTTTTTGGGGGGGGGGGGGGGGCGGTTATTGGGTAAGGCTTATGAAAATATTAAATTTACAAATAGGGCAAAAAAAAAAAAAAAAAGAAGAATCATTCTCTACTACATTAATTTGCTATGGTGTGAGTCAAGGCCCTGGGGTATCGATTAGCAGCAGCAACACTTGTTAATATATAATTTAGTGGTTTCATAAATGTGTGAGCAAATATGCCAACATGGTCCCGCCGAATAAACATGTGCACATTTTTTACCAATCACAAAATAGCATATAAGATATTCAAAGAAGAGCTACCAAACTAGTACCATCAGTAGCCCATTTAACAGACAGATTACTGAAGCTAGGCCTGGTGACTCTAGAATACAGGAGAGATAGAGCTGACATGGTGCAAATTTACAAAGCGTTACGCAATTTTGACAAACTGAAGTGGGAAGACATGTTTTCTCTGGCTCAGGACGATCTTAGAGGACATTATTTGAAGTTCAAAACTAAAAAGTGCCATCACAACATCAGGCTGAATACTTTTGGCCACCTATCTGTGTCATTCTGGAATAACCTAAGTGAAGAAACTATATCTGCTGATAGTGTTAATCAGTTTAAATCAAGGTTAAACGCTGAGAATTGGAACATTAAGAAATTTAAACCGTCCTGCAAGTGCATTCTGAGATAAACAAGGTCATTTTAACGCGTTGGAGACATTAACGAGAGGGGTCACAACAGATTTCCTAACATATTGACCCTACAATCCAGGTATCCAGGTATTTATTCGTTATCTGTACCATGAAGTAGGTCAAAAGCTAGCACATTCGGCTACGCCGAAAAAAAAAAATACAATATTTTCAGATGTAGCCTTTTTCTTGGTCGTTAAACTGGCGCAGTACAGGATTTTTGCGATATCGCTGTTTTAATCTGATCAGCACTGAACTTTACCTTTATGATCAAAATATTTAAACAATACAAACTTGAAAAAAAAAATGTTTTTTTTTTTTTCCGCCGAGTTGAAAGAAACGAAAGAAACCTTTAAAGGATAATAAATTTCAAACAAATCTAGATCTATTTATCATTACCTATGAATCTCACTCCCGTATCTATAGACTCTGTTAGTCTCTGACCACTTCCTGGTAACGAGACCGCAAAACTGCGCATGCGCACTAGTGTAGGACAAAAGGAGCAAAGAAGAGGGCCATGATGGCCCTGGATCGCTCAATTGAGTCAATAGGCGAAATTCACTCAACGTGCATAATTCAATTTCTGACCAATTGTCAGGTCAATTGAGCTTAAAATGTGGCCTCTAGAGCGTCCACAAGGAATTTCCGTAAGTTGACCTAGTGACCTAATTTATCACCCCACGTGACCCAATTTGGAACTCATCAAAAAATTTATCAAGACAAACATTCTGAACAGTTTTCAAGTTAACCCTTTCCCAAACAAGCCCTGGTTTTCACGTGTCTGCAATACAAGTCTTTTGAAAACACTGTGGGCAAAGGAGAAATTGCTCGTAACGAGCAATTTCTCCTTTTCCCACAGTGTTTTCTACCCTTTTTGATAACTTTCTGCCATTTTCATCAAATTTAAAATTGTCGTCTGCAAACTCTTTCAATTTGGACCTGTCCAAAATTTGTCGTTTGGGAAAGGGTTAATTGAGCAATAAATGTGGCCTTTAGAATGCCCACAAAGTGTTTCTTAAATTTGACCCAGTAACCTAGTTTATGACCCCAGCTGATCCAATTTCAACCTCACCCAATATTTCATCAGGACAAACATTCTGACCAACTTTCAAGTCAATTGAGCAAGAAATGTGACCTCTAGAGTGCCCTAAAGGTATTTCTTTAATTAGACCTAATGACCTAGATTATGAGCCCAGGTGACCCAGTTTTTAAGTTATCCTAGATTTCATCAAGACAAACATTTTGACCAATTTTCAAATCAATTGAACAATAAATGTAGCCTCTAGAGTGCACACAAGGTATTTCTTTAATTTGAACTAGTGACCTAGTTTAAGACCCCACATGACCCAAATTCGGACTCATGTGAGATTTTATCAAGACAAACATTCTGACCAATTTTCAAGTCAATTGAGCCAAAAATGTGACCTCTAGAGTGCCCACAAGGTATTACTTTAATTTGAACTAGTGACCTAGTTTATAATCCCAGGTGACCCAAATCCAAACTCATCCGAGATTTTATTAAGACAAACATTCTGACCAAATTTCAGGTCATTTGAGCAATGAATGTGGCCTCTAGAGTGCCCACAAGGTATTTCTTTAATTTGACCTAGTGACCTAGTTTATGACCTCCGGCGACCCAATTTCGAACTGACTGAACATGTTGTGCTCAGATGGGCTAACAAACTTAGAACAGGTTCACTACATACCAAATAACAAAGCGCTATGCCTTCAAGGTTTAGAAAAGAAGAATTTTAAAGTTTTCCTTCTTTGTTCCTATGTTAGAATTCGTGACCCCCGGGGCAGGGCCAGTTTTGATCCCAGGGGCATCATATGAACAAACTTGGTAGAGGTCCACTAGGAGATGCTACATACCAAATATCAAAGCTCTACGCCTTCCAGTTTCAGAGAAGATGAATTTTAAAGTTTTCCTTCTTTGTTCCTATGTTAGAACTTGTGACCCCCGGGGCGGGGCCAGTTTTGACCCCAGGGGGATCATATGAACAAACTTGGTAGAGGTCCACTAGGAGATACTAGATGCCAAATATCAAAGCTCCACGCCTTCCAGTTTCAGAGAAGAAGAATTTTAAAGCTTTCCTTCTTTGTTCCTATGTTCGAAAACTTGTGATTCCCGGGGTGGGGCCAGTTTTGACCTCAGGAGCATCGTATGAACAAACTGGGAAGAGGTCCACTAGGAGATGCTAGATGCCAAATATCAAAGCTCCACGCCTTCCAGTTTCAGAGAAGAAGAATTTTAAAGTTTTCCTTCTTTGTTCCTATGTTCGAACTTGTGACCCCCAGGGCGGGGCCAGTTTTGACCCCAGGGGCATCATATGAACAAACTTGGTAGAGGTCCACTAGGAGGTGCTACATACCAAATATCAAAGCTCTACGCCTTCTAGAATCGGAGAAGAAGATTTTCAAAGATTTTCCTTTTTTTTTTTTTTTTTTTCCTTTCTGTTGCCATGGCAACCAGAGTTTTGGGTGGAATTCAATCTCTTGAACAACTTTGGTAGAGCTTCACCCAAGAAACATCCCTGTCAAGTTTCATCAAAATTGGGCCAGCGGTTTAGGAGGAGAAGATGTTTAAAGGAATTGTGGACAGACGGACAGATGGACGCCAGACAACGACCCATCACAATACCTCACCTTAGCACTTCGTGCTCAGGTGAGCTAATAAAACAGTGGCAGATTATTGAAGTGTACACAAAATTGTTAAATTACGAGCGATTATATGAAAAACTTACTCCCAGAGGCAAAGAAACGATAATCAGACTGACTTATTTGCTAGGGGTTCAGTAACGTGGAAGAAAACGATCCGTATTTTAGTGACAAAGACGTCAAAAAAAAAAGTGTCCGTGCCATGAAACTAAAAAGGTTGTTTGGTTAAAATCACGATGGCAAGGCGTTTGATTTCAAAGTAGTTCCGGCCTGTAAAATGTACCGGTGTATACCAGCCCTGCGTTCAGTTAAAGGCGAACGGTCGCCGCAAACTGTTCGCGCAGTAAACACTTAACTGAACGGGTTAACCGCTAATGTTTGCCATAGATATGTTTACATGGTTACAGTTGGTTGCTAACGGCATACGGTTTTGCTATTTACTTGAGAAAGGCGACTGACGACTGCTTTCTTAAATCCAATCAGCAAATACTGATGATAATTCATTCGACAAGTTAATTTACGCAAAGTTTATCATCCATAGATCATCTTTTTTTTTTAAATTAGTTATTCGTAGATCTAGATCTCTAGATTTAGAATTTACCAGATTCTATTTTCCCGTCAAAGAAATTAGGAATATGCAGACTTGTACGACCAATGCCGAGACCTAGTAGACCGTTGTGATCAAAGCCAATACCATAATTTCTCACACTATAAGATTAACCCTTAACAACACAAATTTTAACGGATCCCAAGAAAAAAGGCTTTTTAAAACATGGTGGAATGAAGACAAAACGCCGGTGACCAGCATTTTCTCTGTTTTGTTGTTCCTTTTCCCACCACGTTTTCTATCTTAACATGAGCATAAAGTATTATTTGATCCAAATTTGATTTGTCGTATGAAAATGCTTGTACGTTTGGACGAATCGACCTTTTGTCGTCTAATAAAGAGTTAACGCAGAAATAGATCAAACGACCTTTCCGCTATTCTTGATTGTCATGTAATCTTGTAAACAAGATCACTTACCATCATTATCATTAATAAGGTCAGAGATCGCATTAGCCTGGGTTCCGGCTATATCGTTTGGTTTTTTTTTTTTTTATATATTCGAACGCTACTTTATCAATCACGGGAGCCTCTCGAATGTCCCCTGGCACTCATTTTTGACAGAGTTTCGTCCGAAATATAAAAAGAAAAAATGATCGGGCTGGAACCCAAGCTACGATCATATATATATAAGTAGTATTGTTCGGACAGTTGGGCAGAGTTGGGGAAGTTGGGGAAGTTGGGAAGATGCCCAAGAACAATAGGGGTATTGTTCCAAGAACAATGGAATCATTCACGCGTGACTGCACACGAACAATGGTCATTATTCCGGAGAACAATGGGTATACAAGACCGGAAATGCCAATGCCAATCCTTGATGACGTCATATAACGGGACAATAGGTTGGGGACTTTGGGGAAGTCGTTGGCACCTGCCCAAAACAATGGAATCATGCACGCGTGACTGCCCACGAACTATGGGAAAGTATCCCGAGAACAATGGGGTATTATTCCGTAGAACAATGACCGGAAATGCCAATGCCAATCCTTGATGACGTCATATAACGGAACGATAGGCTGCGATGCCTGCTTCCTATCCCCCGTGACTCATACCAGAAAACAATAGGATTATTATTTCGAGAACAATGGGGTAAGTATCGTGTGTCTGCCCGGAAACAGTGACGTCATACCGCAAGACTGCCAACTGCCCCGTGACTCCTCCAGAAAACAATAGGACAAAGATCTGTGAATAATGGGGTAAGTATCGTAGATGTGTGCAGCCCCTTGACTCATACCACGGAAGAATAGGATTATAATTTCGAGAACAATAGGATAGATATCGTTTACCTACCACACCTTAATAATGTCATACCACCGAAAAAATGTGGACCGTAGGTTCGCTACCGTAACGTCCGTGATACGAATTCAATCATGTTGAAAGCGGCGTTAAACACCATTCAGAAATTTTCTCCTCGTGCCCTATCGTTTTACAATTGAAAACACACCTGAATGACTTAATCCCAAACGCATGGACAATGAGTTTTCGAACAAACCCTGTAGTCTTGAGGTTGGTGGCACGGAGATGGGTATTACACAATAGTCTCGGAGAATAAGGTAAATCGGGTAGCAGCACTCTTTTACGGAATGAGACATACATCTTTCGAAACTGGAAAGAAACCTGGTTCACGAAAAGTCAATAGGTGGACTGGTCTCGCGTATTGCGGAACGAATTTTAATCAAGAACATGCGAAATGTCGATCCAGTGTAAAGGATGAAAACTGTATATCATCTGGCTCGTGTTTAAGGTATCGATTTCAATACGGTACACGCCCATCGACTGATTAGATCATGACCTATTGTGTACCCGGTGTTAAATGACCGGGTAAAATCAAAGACTCGATAAATTATTGCATGGTGTTAAACGTCCTTTTCAACATTATTTCTATTATATCGCGCCTATCCGTGCTTTCCTGGAGTTTCTAGTAGCCTGTTTTCTGTTTATCGTGATATGTTTTAAACAAAAACGAAAGGTTGACGGAAAAAGGATGCCAATTTTGATACCGCAGAAGCCCTGCTCCAAAGAGATCACTTAAAATTATCGTCTGCTGCCTTATTTTTTTTTTCCGGGGTAGAATGAGATCAGTGTAGATCAAGATCAGACAGTAGTCTAAAAGCTCTAATAATGGCTTCACAAGCGTGATATCCAGTTATATCAGTTTAGTGTCGATTGATTTTTTTTTTTTTTTTCCCGGGGTAATATGAGATCAGTGTAGATCAAGATCAGACAGTTTTCTGAAAGCACAAATAATGGCGATACGAGCGTGATATCGAGTTACATCCGTTAAGCATTGGTGGATTTTTTTTTCGGGGTAGAATAAGATGAATCAAGATCAGACACGTTATCGAGTTTACCGAGCTAATGCGTTACAAAGATATCGAGTTACTTCAATTTTATGCCACATTAAACCGGTGTACTTAGGCTGCAGTCTGCAAGTCCAATCTTGTTCCACCGGAAAACAATAGATAAATCATGTCACACAATGCTAAGTTCGATCCAGATCAGTTTGCCCGAACTTAACGATACTCTTTGCTTTAAGATTCCTTTTTACTTTGATGTATGAGAACAACCCCTGCAATAGTACAATGAATGAATATGGTAATGCGTCAACAATCCCCCCCCCGCCCCCCCTTTTTTTTTCTTGAAAAGGTATAGACTGGGATAAGTTTTATCCATTGCGTGACTGAATGATCTGTTTTCATGGTGAAAATTACAAAGGGTATATCATTGTCCATACTCATTGACCATTCATCTCCGTCAAGAATATTGGACTGACCTTGATTTTCAAATGATAGGAGAGGGTGCGGTCTGCAAGTCCGAACGTGTCTCGTTATTGACTCACCGGTGATCATTGGTTTGAAAACAATAGAACGTTGCAGCGCATTATGTCACACAATGCAAACAATGTACTCGAATCGTTTAGACTCATGACAATAGGAGAGGGCACGGTCTGCATATTCGAACAAGTCTCGTCTCACCGGAAATACTGATGACGTAATCCGTTGATGATTCATTTTAAGGATGGTCCATTAACTGAAAATACATATACATTAGTGTAAACGAATCATTTATCTAGAGATAAACATTCAAAGCGTGAGGATCTGTGTTGTTTGGAATTCGAAAAGAGTCATGTATAATTGATGCTTTCATCTCTTAGTCCTGGTTTTGACTGCTTTTGAGATCAGTATCGTTCGAAGTTCGCAAAATAGTTTTTGATGTTTTATTAGATATGAGCTTTGAGCAACATCTATGGGAATCGTCATACACTATGGCAGACCTCGAAGAAATTGATAGAATTGAAAAAGAATATATACAAAAGAGAGAAAGCAATAGTCTAGGTAACACTTTTCTCTCACTTTTTTCCTGAACCTTGTAATGCAGAGCAACGCGTAATGTGCCGAGTTTCTCCAAGATTAATCATATTCTTTTAGGGTTGATTGATGTTTAACATCACTTTCGACATTATTTTAGTCATATCACGGCGACAGCTCACATATTCATGTACATTTTGGGTTTCACCGGTACAAGGCTAGGGCTCTGAAGTGTCTTGCCCAAGGACACTCCCACGACGTTGTTTTTAGGAAACTGAGCCAGTTTTCAATGTCTGCTTGAAACGTTTCCTTTTTTTTTTTTATGCAGATGAATCTTCTTTTCGGTTCAACGAAGACACTTTAATCTCTTTAACGAGCCCGGTATTACACTCCACACCCGTCAACGAGACGATTAAAATGGGTTTAGAAATCAGCGTACATTTTGATCAAAGCTTAGAAGGTTTTTTTTTTACCGAGTCTATATTTCAGAATTTGACTTAAAAATACAGAGCATATTCGGCTCTACGTTTTGAGAATGTGTTAAAAGTGTTAACTTTAAAGCTTTCACAAAATAACAAATTTTTCGAAATTTTGAATGGGGTAAAATGTACCACTGTCGTCTTGTTCTCGTCGAGAACGTTCAGAATACATATACGAGTATGGGTCTACGAATTGTACTTTTTGAGTTTTGGCGACTTTATTAGAAAATTAGAATTAAAGCAACCAATTTTATTCAAAAATTGAATCATCTTGAAAGTATCACTGTCGTCTAGTTCTCGTCAAGAAAGTTCGGAAAATATATTCGAGTATGGGTCTACGAGCTGTGCTTTCTGAGTTTGGCGATGTTTTAGGAAGAAATGCACTTTAAAACGACCCGTGACTAAATTTCTAGAAGATTTGAATGAGTTGACAAGTTCCACCATAGGTTAGATCTTGTCCAAAGGGTTCAGAATATTGAAACGAGTATGGGTCTACTGCAATACTTTTCTTTAACGGCACGATTTTGAATTTTAGAAAAGCAACCGATATGACTGCGTAAAAAAAAAAGTCAAAAATTATTTTATTTCGCTTATTCGGGGTCAGATTGAGACGGGGTCTGTTTCTTTCGATTCCGGACAATGTCATTCCGCATCTCTCTGAGTTAGTCACGCATAGGTAACTTTATGTTTGAAAATTCGTCCTTTTTTCGGTTTAGGAAAGCCTTGTTTCTTGAGAGATGATCACTGTAATCAATTAGGTGCGCTACAGTGTCCCAACTGTAATCCGACTGACTGGAAAAATTGGTAATCATGGAAGGAGTTATCAATGCAGTGGTCGAAGAAGGGGTGACGGCAGATCATTTCATAAGTTTTATTTCTGTCTCTGGCATTCTCTGTGTGAAACTTTGGACACAGACCATTTCGCTGAATTCGTGTAATACTTTGAATGGAAAAACATGGTTTGCAACGTGTTTTGTTGAAAGAGATGAGAGTGCAATGTCTTCTTTTTGTGTGGGGGAAAAAAATAAAGCAAAAACTATTTACTGGAGAATCACTTTTTTGTAGAGAAGTTTTTTTTTTTTTCTTTTAGAAAAGATTATTGAAAACTTTTTCTGGAAAAAAAATATTGATGGGGGAAAAACTTTTTTTTTTTCTTTTTATTATGGAAAAAAAAAAACTTTTTTCAGAGGAAAAAAAATAAAGCAAAAACTTTTTTACTGGAGAAAAACATTTTCGTTTTTGTGGAGAAAAACATTTAAAGCGATTTCTTTTTTGTTAGAAGAAGGGGCGACGGCAAACCAATTTTTAACCTTTGCAATCGACTACGGCATTCAGGACGATCCTTTTGTACAGGAAGCTTTTAATGAATTGCTCGCAAATGAAGTCAGTCGAAGTCGAGCCAGCCCTCAACCCTGGTCTGTAGACGACGCGGATGAACTGCTGGACTTTTTAAAATCCCCAGCGAAAGAGCGGACTCCTCTGTTAGTTGTTTAATCCATCATTATTATTATTATTATCGTATTATTCTCAGAGTTTTATGTTTTTACTTGTATTTATTTTCAGAAACGAAATATCGTCCAATGTCCCCAATACTGTCCGGGGGTTCAAGTGCGATCAGTGTGACAAGACCTTTGCGGTAAAAAGATATTTATCCCAACATACCAAAGGGGTCCACAAAAAAGTGACATATGAGTAGTAAAGGAGGGTAGCAGCGGGACATGGCACCACCGTGTCCCGCTGCTACCCTCCCTGGCGTCCGAAACTGGGGTATTTTGTCCCGCTGCTACCCTACCCCAGCTCGTGGTAGGGTAGCAGCGGGACAACTCCCCCCCAAAAAACGTCAAAAATGGCCAAACCGGAAGTGAACCTTGCCCCCCCATCCGCCCACTTTTGCAAGCCCAGCCCACTGCGTTTTGATTGGTCGAGACGTTTTGCTGGATGTGTGATTGACACCTCCCACTGCGTTTTGATTGGTCGAGACGTTTTCCTGGATGTGTGATTGACAGCTCCCTCCTCACACCACTGCAAAAGTGCGCGCGCAGAAGAGGAAACCGGAAGTAGAATTCCTACCGAAGAGTGGTGTGCCACCGTGTTTGCACCACCTTCGCTCATCTCTGTAGAACTGGGCCATTTCTCTGTCACCGTGTTGGACTTAGTCTTTTTTTCTCCGTCTTTGTTCGCTTTAGACTTTCTCTATTACCGTGTTGGACTTAGTCTTTTTTTCTTCGTCTTTTATTCGGTGAGATGTCCCACCGTCTGTAGGACTTAACCATTTCTCTGCTTTCGTTCAACTTGACCATTTCTCCGTCACCGTGTTGGACTTAGTCTTTTTCGAGACAAAAGATCTTGTATTGGACTTAGCAATATTGACAATTTGGATAAGTAGTCTTTCTAGGGTATTGGTTAGTCCTGAAAAGGACTGTTTTGTTTTTTGTGGTTTTCTGTCTTTCTTTTTGCTATGTTTTTTCTCATCTTTTCTCATCTAATGAGAGCTCTTCTTTTTCTTTTGGTACTTTTTTGAGTGTTGAGTTTTTTGGGATCTTGAAGTTCTTGAAGTTATCAATGTTTTTTCCATGTTTTCCCAAGCCTCTTTTTGGTGAAATTGTATAATCGTGATCGTATCGTTGTTTTTTGTTAAGCTGGGTATCATCATCTTTCTCTATTTTTCGTTTGATTATTCTTATCTTCTCTAACTTTTGATGTTGGTGTTTTAATGCAGCTGCGCACGCGCGCACACAGGCCGTAATGATATGATTCAGACATGCCGCGGTCGGGTGTTTATGAGTCATGATCTGGTAGAAATGGGGTCGTAATGACACGGCTTAGGCAAAGACCATCGTTGGACTTAGTCTTTTTTTCTCCGTCTTCGTCCACCTCTGTAGGACTGAGCCATTTCTCTGTCACCGTTTTGGACTTAGTTTTTTTTCTCCGTCTTTATTCTGTGAGATGTGCCACCGTCTGTAGGACTTAGCCATTTCTCTGCTTTCGTTCAACTTACCCATTCTCTATTATTGTTGGACTTAGTCTTTTTTCTCCGTCTTTGTTCGTCTTGGACTATCTTTATTAGTGTGTTGGACTTAGTCTTTTTTTCTCCATCTCCGTTCACCTCTGTAGGACTTAGCCATTTGTCTATTATTGTTGGACTTAGCCATTTCTCTATCCCTGTGTTGGACTTAGTCTTTTATTCCCTCCTCACGCTGGCTCAGACAGAGACCATCGTCGGACTTAATCTTTTTTCCACGATATAGACTATATATCGTATCATGGTTGAATTAGTCAAGGAAGATTTATTTCCCTTTTTCCTGGGAAGGAATCAAAACATGTGACTTTTTTAATCATTTTTTATTCAAGTTCTTAAAACATCATCGTTAAAAGCAAACATTCTAACACTATAACATTTTTACAAAGACAATGTTTACAAAGCAATATTGAAGATACATTATATATATATATATATATATATATATATATATATATATATATACAAAACATTATTAACAATACAGTTTTTTATCTACAACAATGCGAATTCACAGATACCTCGATTTTTCCGCTTGTCTTCATGTTCCGTAATAACTTTGTGCAAATGGTCATTACCCAAAAACATTGGATATATACTATCCAAATCACAGTATTCACTTATTCCATTTGATGGAAAAAAGAATTTAGAAACGTGTTTTGCTGAAAGAGTTGAATATACGATTTCTTCTGTTACATCTCTATCAAATAGAATATAGCCTTCCAGTGTATCCACGTCTTCTGCATTATCTCTTGTTCTTGTATAGCGTAAGTAAAAGTTAAGCAGAACTGATTTCATTTTCACCACGTTCAGAAAACATTCTTCTGTTCTTCCTACGATAATGAACTGCCACCGACTTGTGGTTCGCAACTGTTTAGCAATATAGTTGTCTTTCCACAAACAAGCTGTTAAATAAGCTTGGAGCTTGAGATCGAATTCTGAGTCGTCCACCAATGTTATAATAAAGCTATTTATCCCATACAATTTGCAGGATGTTTCTCCTTTTCCAGTTCCCTTATGCAGCTTATCTATCCAAAGTTTCACACAGTGGAATTTAATGGCTAATTGTATTCGTTCATTGAGTGTATGCAAATGGATGAATTCTCTATAAACTTTTTCACGTAGCTCTATTGGTAATGGTAGCATTTCACTTGACATAATTTTTCACTACAAGATTTCTGTCTGCAGATTTTTTCAATCGATAGAAATTTTTTCTTTGCACTACTCGAGAGAACGAGAGTTGAATGGTCGTAGAGAAATATCGTTAGTGTTTTATAGGTTGGTAGGGGGATTGACCTACTTTTGTCTTGGAATTAAGAGTACGAACGTGAGCGAGAGCATGAGATAGAACATAACAATTTTTATATGATCTATCTACAATTTCCAAGACTGATGTTTTTTGGAAGAAATGTTTGAATAAAAATGCTTTCATTGTTATTTATGTTGTCATTTTATTACCAACCCTTAAAGAGAAAAGTAGAAAAAGAAATCAAGGAGGTGGATGCACAAAGTATTTTATTTCAACATCTATGTAATATTTTCATCACAGGACCGAGTAATTGTGGAAAAACAGTCTTCGTTCATAAATTAATTGATTATCGAGAAGATTTGTTCAATATCGTTCCTGAAAGAGTTGTCTGGTGTTACAAAGAATGGCAGTATGCTTACAATCTTATGCAGGAGAAATTCAATTCACAGTTTGAATTAATAAAATTCGTGGAAGGGATTCCTGACGATGAAAACGAACTTGTCAGCGATGTATCTATACCGCATTTAATCGTCTTTGATGACATGTTGGGTGAAAAAGATGAGGAAAAAATTAAACTTTGGTTTACAAGAAAAGGTCACCATCGTAATGCTAGTGTAATTTATGTTACCCAAAATATGTTTCAGCAATCGAAATCACGTCGAACCATTAGTCTTAATTCAAGATACATGATTTTATTTCGAAATGAACGAGATAAGAATCAAATTAAAACACTAGCTCGTCAAATGCAAGCTCCACATTTGTTACCTGCTTATGATGACGCTACATCGATGGATCATGGGTATCTTGTCATAGATTTCCATTCGCGAACAATCAAAGAATTAAGACTGCGAACAGATATATTTCATCGTTATGAAGAAGATAAAAGAGGACCAATTGTTTATTCTCCTGTTTAATCGTTATAATGTTTTTTAAATAAAAAATGACTTAGTTGTTATATATTGTCATTCTACCAATAGACGGTAGTGAGTAAACATGGCTTTACCATCCACACCAACTTCAATTTTAACTGCTTTGCGGAATTTAAGTCAACCAACCAATAGATATGAAAGAGAATCTGTTTTGAAAGCAGGATTAAAAGAAATTTTAAAATGGTTTACGTTAGCAGCACAAAATATCCTTGAAGATAAAATCAAATTACCAAAACAAACCACCGCGTATATGACAAAACGTCGAGCAGATATCGAACAGTTAGCAGATCCCAATATTGATGAGGAGGTTAAACGTAGGATTATTTTAAAGCCTGGAGGAGGCGGATTTCTAGGCGGTGTTATTATCAGAAGTTTACTGAGATGGGATGGTACAAAAACCGTTAGAAAATTCGGGGATGAAAGACAACCTCGAAAACGTGCTCCACGAAAGAGGAAATCTCCGAAGAAGAAAAAATCTCCAAAGAAGAAGAAATCTCCAAAGAAGAAAAAATCTCCAAAGAAGAGAAACCCCACGAAAAAGAGAAATCCCCCGAAAGAACGTGCAAGAACTCCCACACCACCACCCATGATTGATGAAAGATTTGTCACCATGCGAAGACCTGCAGAAAGTAGCATTTCAGAACATCAACGCTATCCAAAATCTAGAAAGGAACTATTAAGTGAAAGAATGAAAAAACTCAGAACAAAGTATTCACAATTCCTAGTACCAGGGAAAAGAATGACGTTTCAACCCATTCCATCCGCCTCATGGTCTCCAAATACATTAGCTAAATATAAAAAAGGTAAAAGAGAAGAAGATCGATTGTTTGATGATATTGTCCAATATAACCTTGACACAGGGAAATATCGTGTTGACTATGACAAACGGTTAATTCACCTTGGTGGTGGAAAAACCATACCTTTGCCCGACAGAGCCTCAGATGTAGAAGAAGAAGAAACCGAGTATGAAGAACTCACTGATACCGATTCGTAGTTCTCTTTGCAAAAAAAGACAGTATGATAAAAAACATAGCGTATAAAGGACAGTGACATAGAACTTTTATTTTCATTTGATGTGAAATAGTGATAAAGTCAACATGAAGAAATCACCTCTGATAAAAAAACACGGCTCAATGGTTATGGCTATGATGCAGGCTACACCGAAAATACGTAAAAAACTTGTCAAAGATTCACCCTCAGAAGCGATATGTTGTATATCGGAATGTTGTCATAATGTTTTAAAAGGCAATGTGTATTTATCAGCAGCTCAGAAGAAGAAGTTGCATCCAAGTCGACACCATCTCAGACGTTTAGCTTCAAAATCAGTCTCTGTAAAAGACAAAAAACAAATTTTAAATCAAAAAGGTGGATTTCTTTCATTGCTTGCGCCTGCATTATTACCATTGTTAGGAAAAGCTGTTATCGGAGGAATAGGAGGAGCTCTAAATTCCTTGTAGATTTTTTAAAAAAATTCTTATAGATAAAAATTCTTATAGATTAAGAAATCATATAGATAAAAACTATGTCTGTTAGAAAAATGGTTATCGTACCTTACCAAGTCTTAGAAGATATGAAACGATGGAAAGTCGAACAATCTCAAAAACCTAGTTTACCACCTAACCCACAAGTTGCAGATGCAGCACATCTTCAACAAGATATGAGTCAGATTTTACAAAGTACCAATCTGTCAGAAACAGAAAAGGCTCAAAGATATGGTGAAACTTTGATTAAGTTACAAAATTCGCTTCAGAAAACAAAACCGTCTTCAATCATTTCTCTTCCAAAAACTGATGACGGTGTACAGAAACCGGGATCTGTTTGGTTGCAATCTGTTGCCTTGTATGATCGAATTCTGCAAAGTGTACCAAAAACCATGAAAAGAAAAGCTGAGTTACTTTTGAGTATGATAAAAGACAACGATAATTTAACTTGGGACGAACAAGGAGTCGTATCATATAAAGGTACACGTATTCATGGTTCCAATATCATCGATCTTGTCAATGATGCGATACGTCAAAGAAAAGGCATTGAACCTAGAGGATGGAAAACGTTTTCAAAGGCATTACATGAAAGCAATATACCTCAAGAAGTTATTGGCAATTTGAACAGATGGAGATGGATGCAAAAAGTTCATGATAAATCACCGAGTAAATCATTGAGCGAAGATGAAGAATCCCATGCAGAATCCTATGGGGATTCCGATCACATATTTCACACACCAAAAAGCGTACGAAAAAGTACTAAGTTATCTCCTATAAAAAGAAGTATGAAAAGAATAAAAGAAAAATCTCCATACATGAAACCTGAAGAAAGAGAACGATTGAAGCAATTCTATGTTAAAGAACTGCTAACTCCCCCAAAGTCTATAAAAAAGACTCCGACCCGTAAAACACTTCAGTCATGGGAGTCATGGTAAAGTCTAAGCTTGATTATGTGTTAAGAAAGTTGTTTTATGATCCTAAAAGTACTGTCGCATTTAGTGGGATAAAGCAGTTGTATCACGCTGCGAAATCTGTTTTGAAAGGAATAAGATACGAAGATGTTCAAGATTGGCTGCAGGGTGAATCTACCTACACCTTACACAAACCGATTCGTCGTCGTTTCAAAAGACGAAGAACTATTGTAGGCGGTATAGATTATCAATGGCAGGCTGATTTGGCTAACATGCAACATTTAGCAAAACAAAATGACAATAAGAAATATTTACTTTGTGTGATTGATGTGTTTTCGAAATTTTCATGGGTTATCCCTATTCCAAATAAAACGGGAAAAACTTTGATTAAAGCATTTCAATCTATCGTTCAGAAATCGAAACGAAAACCTCTAGCACTTCAAACAGATAAAGGTTCGGAATTCAAAAACAAACCGTTTCAAGACTATTTGAAAAAGAATAAGATTCATTTCTTCACCACTGAAAATCCAGAGACAAAAGCAAGTATCGTTGAAAGATTTCAGCGAACTTTAAAAACGAGAATGTGGAAATACTTCACGTACAAGAAAACAAGACGTTACATTGACGTATTGAATTCTTTAGTTAAGAATTACAATCATAGCTTTCACCGAATTATAAAAACAGCACCTGCAATGGTAACGAAATTCAATGAGGCAGAAATTTCAAGAAATCTGTTTCCTAAATTACCGTTAATGATAAAAAAGCCAAAATTCAAAATTGGAGATCATGTTCGAATCAATAAAACAAAACGTACATTTGATAAGGGCTATTTACCGAATTGGACGCAAGAAATATTTGAAATCAGTCATGTCAACAAAACATTTTCACCTATTACCTATAAAATAAAAGATCTACTGGGAGAGCAAATTTTGGGAACTTATTATGAACATGAACTTCAATTAATAAAAGATGATGATATTTATGAGATTGACTCAGTTCTTGATAGACGTACAAGACGTGAGGGTAAAAAATTAATCAAAGAAATAAAAGTCAATTGGAAAGGTTATCCAAAGAAATTTCAAAGTTGGATACCAGAATCCTATTTGGTGTAATCCCATTTAGTGTCTTGAAAGAAATCTTGAAATCTTGTAGATAAAAAAGCTTACAGAAAATTTGTGAACGATAAAAAACCCAGTGCACTTATGATGGATTCTCAGTCAAACATTGAGTGTGGAACAGAGAACTCTGGAACAGAAAAGTTAGGAATAGAAAGTACTAGTAAGAACTACAGTTGCTGTGGAAATCGTGTCCCAAAGAATCAGTTCACCTATATTTCACAGATTATAGTCATTTACGCGATTATAGCAACCTCAATAGTACATTTAAGTATTCAAAGTCAAGATCGTGAATTGTGGTTGATACTGTTAAGCAGTTCGCTTGGATATATTCTTCCATCGTCAGGGTTAAAATTCAGCAAATCAGCACAAAAACAACCAGAGTTGATTGACAAAATCAGAGTGGGTTGACAGTAAAAATGATTCCATTTTATCTCACTTTACCTAGCGATAGTTCTATGGATCTTTATCCGAACAACACCCAATGCTGTTTTAACGTTCATTTACCAAAGACAGTTCATATTGACAAGGAAACTTGGGAGGTTGCACTAGTACAGCTTATTACCCCCTCTCAGTTCTTAAACATAACTGCAGAAGAAGCACAGTTCGATCTTGTATCAACGGATAAGGAATTAGTCAAATTAATATCACAGTTAGATAAAAGAGGAGATAATATGCAAATAATCCCATTAAGACGAAATACTGGAAATGATATAATAAAATGGGCAGTTCGATTTACCTTTCCATTTGGGAATTATACTTCACCTGAACATCTTATAGAGACAATCGATGATGTGATTCAAACCACTATAGGTCCTGCTCTTCGTAAGAAATCGGCGGGTATATTCATTACTTATTCACCTTCATCGAAACGTCCGAAAATTATATTTGATAATGTTATAAAAACAGGACTTAAATTACATCCATCGCTGTTTTTAAAACTGGGTGGATCACCAGAACTCAAACATAATGCATTTTCTCAGGGTGAAAATATTTTCAAGTACTTTAAATACAATCCAAACATTGATGCTGGCTACAATCACATATATATTTATTCAGATATTGCTGAACACACTATAGTGGGTGATACACTTGCTCCCGTACTTCGTGTTCTACCTTTCAAAACATCCGATTTGATTGAAAATGGTTATGGTAGTCAACATACCAATCATGAAATTACAATACCGCATTATATCCCCGTTTCGAAATCCGATTTTGATCATATTCGTATTCAAATAACAGGGGATTTAGGTATACCGGTTCATTTCATTAGTGGTAAGACAATCGTTAAGTTGCATTTCAGACAACGTTCAACTGACAATCATTGAAAAATCATTAAAAATGCTGCCAGTTTATCGTGGTGTAAAACATCAGTATGGCTATGGATTAGGTTCGCTATTTAAATCGGCCATTAAAGCAGTGACTCCATTGCTTAAACCGTTGATTAAATCTAGTTTTAATGCTGTGAAAAAAAAGGAATCAAACAAGGAATAGGTGCAGTAGAAGATATCCTTTTACGTGGTGAAAACCCCAAAAAAGTTGTAATTTCACGGGGAAAACAAATCGTTCATGATCTAGCAGAAAAGATAATACCGGGGATAAATAAAAGAAAATCACAGAAATCACATCATTACCCCTCTCGCTTTCGCAGTGGTAAGATCATAAGACAAAGAGACAGACGGGCAAGGCCTCTTGATATATTTGATTGAAATATTTCGATTGGTATATTTGATTAATATATAAAAATGATGCAAAACGGTTCTTGTGAATGCAGTAAGTCAGAACTCGATGTTGTTTCTGTACCACCTACAATGACAACGATGCAAGAAAGTCAATGGATTGAACATTTCCCGATATCGTCTTTGTCAAACAATGCACCGATAGAATTCATCATACCACCTCAAACCGAACATTGGACAGATTTGTCACAATCGTATTTGTATGTCAAATACAAAATCGTTAAAGCTGACGGTAGTAATTTAGACGCCGCCTCCAATGTGGCCCCTGTAAACAACCTCCTGCACAGTATGTTTAGTAGTGTCGATTTGTATCTAAATAATAAACTAATCACCAGTAATTCAGACACCTACCCATACAGAGCGTATATCGAAAATCTTATGTCATATAATTCTGACAGCAAGTCTACGCATTTGAAAGCTGGTGCACTTTGGGTTGAAGACACCACTGATCATTTCAATTCACTTGACAACAATGGAGAAAATAATGGTTTAAAAGAAAGAATGGGCGAAATCGAACAAAGTAGAACCGCCGAACTTTTTGGACGGTTGCATCTTGATCTGTTTCAACAAGAGAAATATTTACCTAATGGTATTGAAATCAGACTTAGATTAAACAGGTCTTCGCTGAACTTTTGTCTCACAGGGGGTACTGCTGCACCAGATCCAAAAATTGTACTGGAAACAGTCAGTCTTCATGTACGAAATGTCGAATTGTTGCCTGTTGTTGCAAATGATCTAAATCATGTTATTGCTCAGCAAAACATGAAAATCCCTATTCGTAGGGTTGAAGTAAAAACTTTTACCATCTCTACAGGCCTTCAGTCTAAAGTTGAAGATCATTTGTTTCAAGGACAACTTCCAAAACGTATTTTCATTGGAATGGTAGCAAATACTGATTATAATGGGGATTATACTAGAAACCCATTTCTCTTTCAACATTTCAATCTGTCAAAAATTGATGTATCATGTAATGGTCACAGTATTCATAATAGACCGTTCGAACCCAACTTTGAAGCAGGACTGTTTTTGAAATCGTTTCTATCATTGTATCAGGCTAACTCATCCTTAGGACTCAATAAATCGTTTAATATTGCTAAAGAAGACTATGTTGGTGGATACTGTTTGTGGGGATACGATTTGACAGCGGATCAAGGCAGTGAAGAAGGACAACTTCATCCTATAAAAACTGGAAATCTTCGAATTGAACTTCAGTTTGCTCAAGCTCTACCAGCAGCTATCAACGTTATTGTCTTTGCTGAATTCGACAATCAGATTGAAATCAACAGCTTGAGAGAAATTATCACAGATTATTAATCCTGGAAAAAAATCAACAGAACTCTCTGATCAAAAAGATAGCTTTCACAAAAACAGTCCTTTTCAGGACTAAGGAATATAATATCGAAAAACAACAGTCCTTTTCAGGACTAAAGAACTGAAAAAACAATGTTGGGACTCAGATTTGCTATATCACTGAGAGAAGAAGCAGAAAAAGTGAAATATTCCACTTCAAAGTGTATTTCTAATCGGAAAAATGACATTCACAACAGCTTCGAAAAACATATGATTGAAAAATTAAAAAATCTTATTGCCAATGAAGTTCGCAACCAGTGTTACGGCTGCCAAGTGGATCACCCCAGTCAAACACAGCATGACCTGTTTTTATTCAAGGATAGACAAGAACATACAGATATGTTCATAGAAAAAACCATGACGAAATTAAATCCATATGAAATCATGGAGAAATGGTATCCCGAATTAATGGAGATGAAACTCGATGAAAGTGACTATGTGGAAGCCTACAGATTATGGCGAAATATAAAACAAAACATTTTATCTGAATTCACGGAGTTGTGGTTACAATACTGGTGTGACAAAGTAAAACAATCCTGGGAAGAAAGTGATTAGAAAAAATGTATACTTCTGAAATTCAATACATATTGAATCACGGAACATGGATAAGAAATCTACAGGCAAAGGTCTGTGCAAAAGACCAGTTACCTCGACAAAAACCCGATCATGTGAAAGCCTACATTGTGAACACAGAGAAATCAAGCAACCCAGGAGAACATTGGGTAGCCGTGATATTCAACAATAACGGGAATGTACTATACTTTGATCCCTACGGACTACCACCACTTGAACCAGAAATCATTGACTTTTTAGACAATCATTCTCATTCGTGGAGATACAATCGACAAACTCTTCAGAGTCCGCAGGGAAAGGTTTGCGGAATTTACTGTATCTTCGTATTGGATGCTGTCGCCAGAGGATACAATATACAGAAATATCTTCAACAGAAATTCTTCTCAACAGGACATCGGCGAAACGATCGACTTGTATCATTATGGTTCAATCAGCAGTATGGAATTCTATTCAATAAAAAGCACAGAGAGACTTCCCCCCACAAACAGTATATATAAATGTATAACAGAACTTTATCTATGTGTTTTTTGCTGTGGATATGTTCATTGCTCAGTTCATTGTTCAGGTCTGTTCAAATAAAAGTTGTAAATATGTTCATTATCCAGTTCTGTTCAAATAAAAGTTAAACTGTTTAAATGGTGTTTTTCTCATTCTTTTTTACCACAAAGATAATTCCTCCACAAAAGATCAGACTTGGAAAAAATGTAGATAGATCATACAGTACATTATGTTCTATATACATGCTCTCACCTACGTTCGTGCTCCTAATTTCCGACGCAAAAGTAGGTCAATCCCCCTACTAAGCTATAAAAAACCAGTAAATTTCTCTATGTATCATCTCATTTTCACGATGGGGTTGGACGAATTCTGCTGTGGGTTATTTGGTAGAAGTCGAAGGAACGAGGAGAGGAGAAAACGTCAGAAGACAAAGACAGCGGCTGAGTTCTCTGCAACCCGAGGGAATATCCCTTATACCCAGAACCCAACACCTAATTTCTACCCCGATCTTTGGGTTATGCCAATTGATGACCCAATCTTTGGCGAGTCTGCGCTATCCACTGGGCAATAAGGTGGTGACGAAAAAGAGGTTTAGAGCCCTCTATCGTTTTTCTGAATTTGGAATTAACTTGGTCGGATGGGTAATTCAATTCCAATCCAGAGAATGGTGAAAAACAGTCCTTTTCAGGACTAACACTCATCCCAGAAAGTTCTATCTTCGAGACTTGTCAATTTTTACGATTGAGTACTACCCCAAGAGTTACATTCCAAAATGATGTACTCAAAAAAGACTAAGTCCAACATGACGAATGTATGATATGAATTTGTGCTATAAACTGTGTCTGACCAACTCAAAAGATAGCGTATAGCATAAACCGAAGCATAGTCTTTCTGACTAATTCATTCCCCAATGATAATAGAAAAACTAAATCCTACAGAGCCTTTACCTGAGGAGACATATACAGTATATAGATCCTATCGTGGAAAAAAGACTAAGCCCAACACGCTAATAGAGACAGTCTAAAACGAACAAAGATGGAGAAAAAAAGACTACGTCCAACAATAATAGAAAATGGCTAAGTTGAACGAAAGCAGAGAAATGGCTAAGTCCTACAGACGGTGGCACATCTCACAGAATAAAGATGGAGAAAAAAGACTAAGTCCAACAGTGACAGAGAAATGGTTAAGCCCAACAATAATAGAGAAATCCTAAGACGAACAAAGATGGAGAAAAGACTAAGTCCGACTGTGCTAGAGAAATGGCTAAGTTGAACAAAAGCAGAGAAAAAAGTCTAAGTCGAACAAAGTCGGAGAAAAAAGACTAAGTCCAACACAGTCATAGAGAAAAGACTGAAGTGGACGAAGACGGAGAAAAAAGACTAAGTCCAACGATGGTCTTTGCCTGAGCCGTGTCATTACGACCCCATTTCTACCAGATCATGACTCATAAACACCCGACCGCGGCATGTCTGAATCATATCATTACGGCCTGTGTGCGCGCGTGCGCAGCTGCATTAAGACCCCTTTTTACAGAGATAGTTAAAAAGGGGCTCTGGCCGTGGCATGGGGGGGCAAGGCCCACTTCCGGTTTGCCCATTTTGGACGTTTTTTGGGGGGAAGTTGTCCCGCTGCTACCCTACCACGAGCTGGGGTAGGGTAGCAGCGGGACAAAATACCCCAGTTTCGGACGCCAGGGAGGGTAGCAGCGGGACACGGTGGTGCCGTGTCCCGCTGCTACCCTCCTTTACTACTCATATGCCTGTAGTAGATGTGAAAAAACGTACACCCGTCGGGATAAATTGCGACAGCACGAGGTCAATTGTCGTGGCACGGTCACCTTTCCCTGCGACAAGCGCGAGATCATTTTAAAGTCTGCCCGAGAACTCGAGTTCCATCAGAAAATAAAACATAAAGTCAAGCCCCAAAAGAGACAACGAGAGAAGTCGGAAAACGAACCACCGGCTAAACGAATGCGTCAGGCGAGCCCGCAGCCCGGTCCGAGTTCAGTACAGGGACCCATGCCCTGTCCGAGTTCTGCACCGGGGCCGAGCACCTACAAATGCCGCCGTTGTCCCGCCCAGTTTCCGGACAGACAAGCTTTGCACGCCCATCAAGTGCAACAGCACTATCAAGTCGGTGCCGGTCTCCACCCCGAACCCTTTCAACTGGGTCAGGAGCCTTGGGTCAACGACGACGGGACCGTCAATGAAGGACTGAGGGACTGCTACCAAACCAATCGGTCCCTGATTTTGGAGCGATATAGAGAAGGACCCGTCGAATCGATTTACAATATCCCCATGTATCCAGGCATGACCTTATTTGACATCGGTCAGGCATTACAGGGGATCTATGACCGACAGCGTCACGCCTTCAAAATCAACATGTCCTTCGGGTTCATTATGAGGCACGTGGAGACCGGGCGCTTTCGATATTTTCGGCCCTACGACAACGTTAACGTGTTTGATGCCCCTCTTCTGATCTCCAGACGGTCCGATATCGGCAAAGTTCTCAAGAAGCTGAGAACAATGGACGTCATGGCAGAAATGACCAAGAACCGTCCCGACACCAAATGGCGGCTCGTTCTTCTCACCAATATCCGATGTAAAGTGTACAATACTAATTTCTCGTTGGGCGCCGTAGATCAAGAACAGACCCCTCTGCCATATTAGACGTTGTAAGGCTATCGTTTCGCTTGAGAAGGATCCTGTCACTTTTTGGTCCTACAACGACCACCTTTGCGTCTTTCGTTGCCTGTGTTTGCACCGCTATGGTTCCTTGGACAAAGCTCAAGTAGTAGCCCTGTATAACCAGTGGGAAAAAACACACAACAGGCAAGAGTACATCGATTTTTTCGGCGGTCGCACGACAACTCCAGTCACCCCAATTTCTCAGTTTAAAGGTCTGCAACTACAGGATCTTCCCGAGTTCGAGCAGTGTTTCGAGGTTAACGTACACATGTATTCCCTCGAGGAAGACGGTGTCGTAGTGCCGGTCTTTCAATCCACGGAACGGTATTCGGATACCATGTACGTGAACCAATTTGAAAATCACTGCTCGTACGTGACGGATTTTGCCCAATTTGCCAAGACCTTTAAATGCCCACTGTGCGACCGGATGTTTGATCATCACGGTCATTTTAAGCAGCATACTAAAATATGCGACAAGAAAACAGTTTTTGATTTCCCGGGCGGTTTTTACAAAGAGCGCCAGACCGTGTTCGAACACCTGGAAGAGTTCGGTATCCACGTGCCGCAAGACGAGCGTCTTCGACTTTGAATCCATCTTGGTCAAGCTACAGGGCGATGCTACGGAGAAACTGGAGTGGACCCAACAACACGTACCTATCAGTGTCAGCGTCTGCTCCAACGTTCCCAGACACACCGAACCCGCGTGGTTCGTGCAAACCGACATGGATTCATTGCTCGAACGCATGGTGGAGGCTTTGACTGAAATCCAGCGCGCCGCTAGTGCTCTTGCCCAACAAAAATGGGGCAAATACTTAGAGCACCTGAATAATCGCCTGGAGTGTCTAAACGAAGACGACGAGGACGACCGAAACCAGTCTGAAAAATTAAAGACTCTATTCGGCCAATTAAAAGGCTACATGACCACCCTGCCCGTGCTCGGCTTTAACAGGTAATTACAATTTTATTTCTTCCGGAATAAATCTTTCTTAAGAAATATTAAAGCGAGTATTTAAATCCAAGCGCTAAAATTTCCTTAAATCAAGAAAAAATCGAAGGGCTGAAGTTACTTTAATCAAAGCGCTTAAATTTCTGTTTTTTTTTTTTTTTTTTTCAGCGCCAAATACGATCTGAACTTGGTGAAACAGAAGTTGGCCAAGCATTTAAAAATGCACGAGCTGGAGCACGGGTTTGTGGTCAAAAAATCGAATGCCTATGCCTGTATTACGACCGAAACGTTGAAATTCCTCGATATCAGGTAAGTTCGAGCATAATTTTACTTTTATCTATTTATGTATTATCTATGTATTTTGCATCATTATCTATGTATTTTGCATCATTATCTTATTTCATTTATTTTTAGTAGCTCGTATCTAATTTTCACGTTTCAGTCACTTCTTGGCACCAGGCACGTCCTATGTGCGTTTCCTCAGAGCCTACAATGTCGAGGAAGCCAAAGGTTTTTTCCCCTATGAATGGTTCGATGACGTCATGAAGCTAGAACACACCGAGTTACCTCCCCACGAAGCCTTTTAAAGTGCGCTCAAAGACAGTAATATCTCTGACGAGGAGTATGCATACTGTCAGAAAGTGTGGGAGGATCGTAACATGTCCACCTTCCGCGACTTCCTGATATGGTATAATAATTTGGACGTGGGTCCCTTTGTCACGGCCGTGGAACGTCTGCAAACTTTCTACTTCCAGAAGGGCATCGACGTGTTGAAGACGGCTATGAGCGTACCGGGTATCGCTCGCCAGCTTCTTTTCCAGGCTGCCCGCAAACAATCGGCTAAATTCTCCTTGATTGACAAGAACAATGCCGACCTTCACACTACCATCAAAGAAAACATTGTCGGTGGTAAGTTTTATTTATTTTATTTAACTTTAGAATTATTTCTGAATGAATGCATTGTTTGCTCGTGTGTTTACACGGAGACATTTACATTCCAGGACCCTCCATTATTTTTACGCGACACCACGAGGCGGGTCAAACGAAGATCAGGGGAGATAAACTTTGTCAAAAGATCGTGGGGTATGATGCCAATGCCCTCTACTTGTGGGCGATAGGACAGCCCATGCCGGAAGGCATGTTCGTGCGTCGTCGAGCCGAAAATGAGTTTAAACCGGAGCACAGAGACCATTATATGCAGGCTTTTAACTGGCTGAATTACTTGAATAAGTACGAAGGGACCCACATCCTCCATCAGCGTAACCACGGCAAAGAAATTCGGTTAGACAAATACCCCGTGGACGGGTACGATGCAGAGACGAATACCGTCTACGAATTTCAGGTAAAACTTAAATCTATTTCTCGTTACAAAACTTACATAATTTTAGAATAGATTTCTTGTAACGCTATATGAAATTGCTGTGTCCTAAATATCTTTTTAAATCTTTTTTCTAGGGCTGTTACCATCATGGCCACGAGTGTGACGTCACCAAAAACGTCACGAGCGAAAAGTGGCACAAGATCAAAGATTCGCTGATGAAGAGAACGAGGGCTAAAGTCGCTAAACTGCGACAGAAGGGGTATACCATGGTACAAATGTGGGAGTGCGAATTTCGGGACTACTGTAAGTCGCATCCGAAAATCTATGCCATACGGGACCAATGTCGACCGACCTTCAGCCAAAAACACCGGGGAAAAGTCAGCGAAACTCAAATTTTGAACGCTGTTCGATTCGTCGAACTGTTTGGCATGGTGGAATGCGATATCGAGGTTCCGGAGCAGTGGGGGCCGGAATTCGCCCACATCTCCATGACTCCCGAACAGTATTTCGCGGAAATGTGCCCCATTTTCTGTAATACGGAAGTGGGATTTGACGATATAGGGGAGCATATGCAAGCCCACGTCTGGCACTACCAGCTGTCCGACAAGCCCAGACAGTTGTTAGTGGGTGGCACGAAAGCCCGTCAAATTCTCTTGGCCACACCTCTCCTGAAATGGCACTTGGACCATGGACTTCGAGTCACCAAAATTTATCAAGTGGTCGAGTACAGGAAAATGTCCTGCTTCGAGTCGTTCGTGCAGGAAGTCAGCGATGCCAGACGAGCAGGGGATGCATCGCCCGAGCTTGCCATTATTGCCGACACCATGAAATTGATCGGTAATAGCGGGTAAGTTTTTTTTTTATCTTTTAATTTCTTTTAATATTTTAAGTTTACTTTTATTGTTATTATCATTATTATTATTATTTATTTTTATTTCCAATAATATAATTTTTTTTATTTTTTTTTAATCTTTTTTATTTATTTATTTATTTATATTTTTATTATTTTATTCGATTTGTCCGCCTAATAGTAACAATTTATTTGGCTTTTTATTTTTCTAAATTTCATTTTAAAAATAATTTCGTTGAGTTATTGTTTTTAATGTTTGTTGTTAACACAATAATTTAGTAGGCTTTTTTTTTTTTAACTATATTTTTATTTCTTCCAATTCAGGTGTGGCTCGCTCATCATGGATAAGGCGAAGCATCGTCAAATCTACTACGTCGAGGGGGAAAATAGGGCGTGCTTCGAGGTCAACAAGCCCCAGTTCAGACAAACCATGTGCCTGGACGAAGAGGACCAATATTTTGAGGTCGAAGCGGCCAAACAACGCATCAAACTCGACCTTCCCATACAGCTGGGGTTTTTTATCCTGCAGTACGCGAAATTACGCATGCTGCAGTTTTATTACGACTTCCTGGATGAATACGTGGACCGTTCCGACTTTGAATACTTGGAAATGGACACGGTAGGTTGACTATTACTCTTTGACTTTTATGAAACATTTTCAATCATTTTGAAATATTTACGCTTATGTAGCTGAATGATTGTGAATGCTAATAAAGCAATGCTTTTTTAAATTTCAGGACTCCGCTTATATGGCTTTATCGGCGACGACTCTCCGGGAAGTCGTGAAGCTCGAAAAGCTGGCGGATTACCAGCGTGGTCTCACGGGGTTGTGCGACGACCAGTATAATCCCGTTGGAGACCGCTGGTTTCCCAGGGAATGCTGCGCGAAGCACGCCAAATACGATAAGAGAGTGCCCGGTCTTTTCAAAACGGAGTACGAGGGGAACGAGATGATTGGTCTCTGTTCTAAAACCTATGTGGTAAAGAACACGGAGCAAGATTTGAAATACAGCTGCAAAGGCGTCTCAAAGCGACTCGTTAAGGATCCTTTCAACATTTTTAAAGGAGTTTTGCAGACCGGAAAGCCGGCTTCCGGCGAAAACAAAGGATTTCGCGTGAGAAACAATGGTGTTTATAGCTACAATCAATCTCGCTGCGGGTTTTCCTACTTTTACTGTAAACGCCGGGTCCTTAACGACGGAATTCACACTATTCCTTTAGACATTGTGCTATGTCCGAGGAAAGCGAAGGAAACAGAATCTGAGGAAGAGGAGGGACTAACAGACATGCTTTCGGAGGAGGAGTTGCTCCAGCTTTTAAACTAGTGTATTTAAGACACATTGTTTGATAAGAAGAAATTTCTAACTGCTGAGTTTAAAAAAAAAATACTTAAATTATATTCTTTTGAATATTATTAGTGTAAATCTGTAATATAACACTTTACAAACCAGACAAGTTTATGTCTGTTAAAAATTATGTACATTATTGGTATAGATTTGTAACATTACGAATCGCACAAGTATGTCCTTACAAAATGTGTAAATATTTTTATGATATGTTGTACATCGTTAGTGTAGATAATGAAATAATGAACATAAAGCTTTACATACGAGAGAAGTAAAACTGTCTAGAAAATTGTTTCTTAAGATTTTTGCTATTGATTTTACTCGTCTTAAATATATAAATCCGTCATCTAGTTTTGTGTCATTTTCATTCCAAAACCTTGGCATTGATGAGTTGGTCGTCGCTGTTCTAAGCGTTTCAGTCATAATCACGACGCCATTTACAAGGAATAAATAAAAGAATATTTACCGTGTCTGGTCATTTGCGAGATGTATCCCTTTCCCGAATGTACGTCGATTTCCGTGTCAGGAGCTACGTGCAGTGGCAAGACTACCTGGTTATTTCGTCTCTTACGTCATAAAGACGAAATGTTTGAGAGCCCTCCCCAAAAAGTTTTGTATTGCTACGGTATTTACCAAGCTTTGTTCGACATTATGGAGCGAGATTTACCGTTCATCACTTTTCACGAAGGTTTACCCTCTGACGAAGATTTACGCAATCTGTCGGAGGAAAGCATTTGTAATCTGGTTGTTTTAGACGATATGATGGAAAGCGTGACGTCATCGTCTGACATGGAAAATTTATTCGTGAAAGGTATGCACCATCGTCATTTGAGCATTATATACTTGAATCAGAACTTATATTGTAAGGGCAAACACAGTCGAACCATCAACTTGAATACCCACGTGCTGGTCCTCATGAAAAATCCTAGGGACGTGTCTCAACTCCAGTGTTTGGGACGTCAAGCTTTCTTAGGGAAAGGAGCGTTTCTGTTAGACGCTTATCGCGACGCTACTTCGAAACCGTACGGTTATCTCGTTTTGGATTTCTCTCCGACTGGTGAAGAAGAATATCTTGTAAGAACCAACGTGTTTCCGGACGAAGACACCGTCATTTATCGCCCTAAATAAGCAGAAACAATAAATGACAAGTCATAACTTTGTTGGCAGCGGTTGTGGCAACATGCAGAAAATGATCTTATTGCCGTACGACAGATATCAACGTCTTTTGTCAGTTCAGGTTAGCGCTCAAACGGAAGAGCCCTTATTAGCGCCAGAAACCCCTAAAAAATTCTTGGAGGAACCGGAAGAAACGAAAAAATCCGTAGATAATTTACTTACCTTTTTTCCGAAATCTTTAAGCAGTAGGGCGAGGGCAGTATTGACCTTCATTTCCCCTCGTGTAACTTGGAACCAACGCGGAGAAGCGGTTATTAAAGGAGAAACAATACCGAATTCTAATATCGTCGATCTCGTTAAAGTACAGTTAAAAGACTACAAAGACCTCGATCCAGTTGGACTAGAAAAGTTTTCGCGTATATTAAGAGACATCAACGTTCCTCTTAGCTTATTATCGAGCTCTAGACGAGACCAGACGGGTCAAGGAAAAAGCTCCCGAAAAGAACAGATTCCACCTCCTCCAGGCAGTCCGGTAAAAAGACCAAAAACAACCCCTCCGGTGAAAAGACCAAAAAATAAAAAAGTAAAATGGCTCCGACTGTAAAGTACGAAGACTATCTTAAAAGCATCTACTATAATCCGAAGCACGCGGGCGCTTACGGAGGGGTTGACAAGTTATTTCGGGCCGTGAGAAAAGACGGAAAATTCGTGCTCAGTCGAAAGAAAATTCGGGACTGGCTTCTAAAACAAGAAGATTACGCCGTGCATCGAGAAGAAAGACAAAAATTTAAACGGAGAAGAGTAATCGCCCCTGAGGTGGATTACCAATGGGACGTCGACACGGCTAATATGGAATATTACAAGAAACAGAATGATGGTTTCGCCTACTTTCTGTTAGCCATCGATATTTTATCCAAGTACGTTTGGACCGTGGCGCTTCGAGGGAGGACGAGGAAAGAAATGGTTGAAGCTTTGCGCAAGGTTTTTGCCCGAGGGAGAAAACCTACGAAATTGAGAAGCGATCCAGGTACGGAATTTGCCAACAAAGACGTGAGAGCATTTTTAAAGCGAGAAGGGGTCAACTATTTCGTTACCCGCAATTTAGTGAAAGCTTCCTACGCGGAGAGAGCTATCAAATCGGTCAAGGGTCGTCTCGTGAGGTATATGACGCGTCAACAGACGCAAAAATGGATCGATGTTCTCGCCGATATTACCGAAAATTACAACAAAAGCTATCATCGTTCTATCAAGAGAACTCCAGAAAGCGTAAAACCCTCGGACTCTGGGATTTTGTGGCAAATTCAATACGAAAAACTAGCAAAACCACAAAGGAAAAACGCTGTACCTCCCGTTAGTCGCTATAACTTCAAAGTCGGAGACCTGGTGCGTGTGTCACGCCTGCGAAGAATCTTTCAGCGAGAATACGACGAACGTTGGTCCAGAGAATTGTTTGTCGTTAACAAGAGGTTCGTGACGGAATACATTCCGCAGTATCAGTTAAAAGATTACGCGGGCGAAGAAATTTCCGGCACATTTTATCAAAATCAACTCAAGAAAGCTTACGAACAAAACGCGTACTTGGTGGAAAAAGTGCTTAAATCGAGAAAACGAGGTGGGCAAAAGCAGTATTTAGCACGCTGGAAAGGTTGGCCCCCGAAATACGACACGTGGATCAGCGAAGACGATTTTAAAAGTTTAAGTACGGTTAAAACTTTATCATAAGCTGACCAGCCCTCGAGCACGATGGTTCAAAAATATTTACCTTTGTTCGAATTACTCGCCGAGTCTGACGATCAACAACGGACGGCAATACTGAGAACTTTAACCGAACAACAGTTGAAAGCCGTGATAGAAGCGGTGTACAACGTATTGAAAGGAACTTGCCAGATTCAAAACAGAGATAAAAAACGACTGTTTGACTATAAAGACGTCATTCGACGATTGGTATCCGACGACCTAAAACCCGAACAGAGGCTAAGACTGTTAAAAAAGCACCGACATATACTTCCTATAATTTTGAAACCGGTGATCAAACATATAAAGCATGTCAACTGACAGATTTATCTACGTCAAAAGCGACGACAGTAACGATTACTTCGCCGATAACAGTACTTATAAGTTCAAAGTTCACTTAAAACTGCCGTTGTACTTGTACGGCAAATGGAAAGTCGGACTAGCTCAATTTCACGCCACGGAAAAAGGGAAGTCGGCCACGAAAGCGGATGAAGGGCTTTATATTTACACTGATTTGTGCAAGGAAAGTATCGTATACGGAGAAGAACGACCCCTTCTTAGACGAGTGGAAAAAAACAGTAGAGGAAAATGGGATTATACGTTTGAGGCGCCATATTACGTTCCCGTCAAGAAACAGGAACTGCGCGAATTCGAAATCTATATAAAGCGGGAAAACGACGTGGATGCGACACAGTTGATTAATCCGGTCTACCTAACGCTTCATTTTAGACCGTTTCCTTTCTTTTAAGAATGATGAAACTTTACGTTCCGAATCAGCAAAATTGGTTGGATTTCTTCGAACGCGTTCATAGCGGACAAACGCAGTTAACGCAGGAAGGAAGAGGGAGACGGCCGCGTATTATTACGGTGGATCGATCCAATCCGTGTCCTGTGAAAGCCGTCTTGCCGGCGGAACAAACCGCGGCACAAGCCAAAGCCGAATTGGAGAGAGAGGGTATAAATCCGAAAGACGTTGTCGATGCTGTTCAGTCTTCCACAAATCGGGGAAGAAAGCGCAAGGCAGCGAGTGAAAATAAAAGAAAGAAAAACTCCAAGACGTCTGAAAAGGGAAAGAAAAGGTCAAACACGATTAAAAAGGGAAAAAGAATTTCCAAAACATCGTCTACACAGTTTATCAAGGGGTATCGCGACATTTTCCATTTAAAATAATGTCTGTCTTTAATGAGCAGGAATTTAAGGAGGGACTCGTCTCAGAGTTGATCTTGTTCGATTTACCAGCGACTCAAACCAGCGTTTCTGACGTGTATTACGAAGAGATTCGACCTTTATCACAAGTAACTGCCGAGGGTCCGTTCGAATTTAGAATAAGCGGCCAAAATTCCATGGACTACCTGGATCTGAAAAATTCTCAAATCTACGTGAAACTGAAAGTGGTCAAAGCGGACGGAACGAGCCTAACGTCAGAGAACGTAGGACCGGCGAATTTATTTCTACAGACACTCTTTAGCTCTTCGGAAGTAACCTTACAGAACAAAGCTAGTATGACCTGTAACTACAATCCTTACAGAGCCTACATTCAGACATTGCTCCATAACGGATGGGAAACTCTTTCCAGCCAAACACAAACTCAGGGCTGGTTCATGGACGACTCGGATTGGCCGGCGGTGTCGGATCCGAGTGGAAGTAATAACGGATTATTTTTGAGGTCTAAATGGATCGAAAAGTCTAAAATATTAGACCTTCAGGGTCCGCTGTTTCACGATCTCTTTTCCATGGAAAGATACCTCCTGAATCAGGTGGATGTTAAGATAAAATTGTATCGAAGCGTCGATAACTTTTCTCTCCTGGCCGCCGATAATTCGACGGAATTTAAAATCGATATTCAAGACATTTACGTCTTAGCCAAGAAAGTCCGCGTAAATCCAGCGGTGATTTACGGGCACTCGAAACTCCTAGAGAAGCAAAACGCCCTCTATCCCTACACCAAAGTGGAATGCAGGTCCCAAAGCATAGCCACGGGAAGTACTTCGTTTAATTGGGAGAACTTGTTTCAAGGGAGAAAACCAGAGAAAGTGATTATAGAGTTTGTGAAAAGCAAGGCCTTGAACGGAGACTATACCACGAATCCGTTTAATTTCGAAAACTGCGGTATTAAGCATATTGCCTTATATGCGGACGGACTGCCCGTAGGAGGCAATCCACTGAAAATGGACTTTGCTACCGCTGACGGAACGGCAGTTATGAGGGCTTACACCAATCTATTACTCAGCGCAGGAAAATGGAGACAAGACGAAGGCAATGGATTAGACAGACAACACTTTATCAGCGGTAGCACGTTATTCGCCTTCCAGTTGGAACCCGACTTTTCCCATCACGGGGAATATATGTCCTTGGTAAAAAATGGAAATGTCAGATTAGAAGTGCAGTTCAAGGAAGCTTTATCGGGTGAGTATAGACGTTTGAAAGTCCTTCTTCTTTACACTTTTTTTTTTTTCTCTAAAACATACCGAATGTAATCATTGCAGATTTGATTGATTGATTGATTGATTGGTTGGTTGGTTGGTTGGTTTGATTGATTGGTTGGATGGTTGGTTGGATGGTTGGTTGGTTGGTTGGTTGATGGTTGGTTGGTTGGTTGGATGGATAGTTTTATTATCATTATTTATTTATTTATTTTCAGAACCGATGAGTTGTCTCGTATACAGCGAGGGACCAGGTTATTTCGAGGTCAATCAAGAACGAGATATAATCGTCCTATAAGAATGAACACGTCTCAGCTCGCATGTATGATCAATTGTGACCCGACATTAGGGCAAAGAATTATAGGGGTATATGCGGCTGACCAACTTCCAACACGACAGTTCGGGCAACCTTACGGCTTTATCGCTAACACCCAAGCGCATTTATTACCCGGAGAACATTGGTGCGCCTTTTATGACGATGGTCAAGGACACATACAATTCTTTGACAGTTACGGAAGACAGCCTGGTCAAAATAGTGTCTTTTTTCAGCAGTGGTTGAATAAAAAAGTTAAAACTGTTCGACCCAGTCGTACGCAGATTCAAAGCGATGAATCCAAAGTATGCGGACTTTATTGCATTCTGTTTTTGCGCAAAGTACTGACAGGCGGAAGTTTGGAGGATTTTGTCCACTTATTCGATGCCACCGATACTTATGCAAATGACTCTTATGTATGCCGGAGTATATTACGGGCATATCCCGGTTGCTTGTCAGGAGAAAAAGGTCAAAACTGTACAGCCTTGTGTAAAAAGTACTGATCGTGTTTTAATGACATAATTTTGCATGTGTATGTAATTTGTATGTAAAAAAGAAAATGAATAAAAATGTAGAATAGTGTAAATGTTGTTAGGTTGTTATTTCAATAAGAAAACGGGAATTAACATTTTACGAGTTTTATTTACAAATCATACACAGTTTAAACACAAGTCTTCATGCGAATCATTTCGAGAATAAGTCTACAAATTTTTGACTTCCAAGCGTCTGTTTTCATATCCGTTTCCCTCCAGTCTTGACAATAAATCTTCAATCTGTACATATCCATGAGTTCTGGCTGTATATCCTCCATAATCGACACGCTCGATTCCCAATTTCGTAGAATCTCTGATTCATTTACTTCGCGAAGTATCTCGTCCCAATATAGTTTAAGCTGTTCGTATTCGTTCAAACACGAGTGACTGAGCTGAGATAATCGTCCGTATTGACATCCGTAACAATTCCTTTTAAACACGATGCGCATTTTACATATAATTTCCTTGGCGTAGTAAAAGTCGAAACAAGATCCTAACAAATTCACCGTATCCATTTTAGTTCTTTTCGAGAAAATGTTTTAAATAGGTAATGGTGATTTGAGAGTTACAAAGACCCTCAAATACGTCGGAGTTTTAAACGTCTTCTCCCGCTTTTCAAAAACACCTTCGCTGAATGTCTTTGGCTTTTAACGACGATCGAAAATCTGTCATTCAACACACAAGTCACTTCTCCGTTAGAAAAATCAACACGTTGAAATTCGTCTTTACGTAGTCGATAATCATAAACTTCTAACTGTCTTTGGGTCATATTAAACGTGTTCACTGTTCGAGTAATCTTGCGGGAATGATCGTAATTAATAATGCTCACGTACTTATTTGGGTGTACATTCGGAACAGCATTCTACGTTATGGTTAGGTTCCGTGTAACAAGGAACAACGTTTCTCAGCTCCGGCACAAAACTATCTATGATTCCCAGTCCGTTTCTCAGGTGTCGAAACTGATCGAATGTAAGCGATACCCCCTTTTTAGTGGCCTGTAGTTCTTGAGTATCCTCGGGATACCAGAATTTCCGAATGTCGACGCGCTTAAACCCGTTTTGTACGTTTACGTGCCAATTTCCGCCGAGATGCCGACTGTAGAATTGGTCTTGATCTAGTTCCAGCGTATGAACGGCGTCTTCCAGAAAAGGCAAACTCATGAAAAGTTCGTTACACCTTTGTAAATTGAGAGTGATTCCCTCTTTAGTCGGTATTTTTCCATCCAACACTTTCCTGATGTGAATGAATGTTTGACCGTTAAAGTGACTGTCAAACAAATAAAATCCTTGCCCTATGGGTTGACAGTATCGCGCTTGGATCCCGACGTTCTGTGTTTCTTTGGAAGCCATTTGGTCGTTGTTTTGTATTTTTTCACGAATAATTTGTCGCGCGTGTTTCTTCTTTAATCTGTGGAACTAAACTGATACGTTATAGATCATCTCCCAATAATAAGTTACGAAGTAATATGTTTTCATTGGTTAAAAAAAAGAGTGGGCGTGTCTTTCTTGGCGTCGATTGGTTAAACGTACTTGATGACGTAGTCGTCTTTCATCGGACGTGTTCGAACTTGTTAACGATGGTGTCATCTCCGTGAGTCACCCCAAATAACGTCGATGACGTCATGCGTTTTCTTCTTCTTCGTGTTCAAACTTGTTCTCTCGACGATTCGGCTCAAATAGCATTGATGACGTCATTCGTTTTACTTCTTGTTCGATGAGTCATTTATACCGTTAGTTCTCCGCGCCCCTCATTTCGTTGCGTATGGCGGAACGGAGGTAACTTGGACGTAAAAGCCTCGGTACGAGCGTATGTCTCATTAGCATTAAACGTTTCTTACGAACAACTGATACCAATGCACTCTTCAGTGCCCTGAGTAAAGCACTGTAACGACGGAAATAGTCGGAGTCTCTAGGAAAAATGGGAATTTGTCCGTCAACGATCTGTCTAGCTATTATCTGTATGCATTCCATTTGGGCCGGGGTCATCGATTCGATCATCAAATGTCTACGACCAGCCGTCTCACTCCCCAAGGTAAGAAGATAATGTATTCTGAGAAAGATTCTGGATCGTTCCATCTCACGTCTTTCGTTGAAATGAGTTTCGAAACGTTATTCGAACGTTTTTATTTAACACAGTCGTACGACTCAATACATCTGTTTATGGCCTCTATCGATTCGTAGTACAGATTGTAAGACGGAAAAAGTTTTCTCAATAGAAGATCGTGAAAAAGGTACAAAAGCGTTAAACACATGTTGTTGTTTAACCCTAGTAGGATTCCAGGCGTTTCCAGTAGGTGCGAGCTTCGGTGATGGCTTCGTCGATGCTTTTCACGTACTGTTTAAGACTTAACCACTGCGTTAAACCGAGGTCAACTCCGATAATGGTCGCGGTTCCGTTTACAAATTATCTTATATCCATAAATATATATCCAACACGATTGCATACTGTCGCGTAAACGTTTTCCCGTAGATAAAACTGCTTTGCAAACACGCAGGCAGTCACGTTTACGTCTTTTGACACGGGAAAAGTGAAATCGTGCTCGTACCTTTGTGCTAATAGCACGAAACTCGGTGTAGCGCATGTCACAACACAGAGTATCGCGACTGCCACCATTTTTACGATCTTTAAATGTTTTCTAAGATTATGATCTTTGGAAATCAATCCTTCTTCTACAGTTTCGATCGCTTCACACATCATATGCAAAGACGTATCATTCTGATCTTGAGGATCCCGGGTTTCTTCGGTCATCTTCACGATGCGTATTCGTCTGTTTACGTTTCAGACTAAAGGCGATTTTATACGACGAACGTTTTTATAGTTTTAAAATCTGATTTGTTGTATCGCCTTTGCGGTATCCGGCCCCAGTTTGAGTGCGGATACCTCTTGTAGTAACTCTCTACTCCCAAAATCCTGAATGCCGTCCTGTTATCTCGAATGCGTCTGAAGGCCGCGGCGAGAAGGCGCTTCGGATTTTCCTTGGGACACTGTATGATAACATCGTACCATTTATATATCAACACGAAGAGTAACGTTTCGATTTGTCGAGGATACGAGCTTTTTAAAAGATCGATTTGATCAAACGTGTATCCTAAACTAAATGCAAACAACTCCCAATTAGACCCCAGTTCGCGAGAATATTCTATCAGTTCGACTTCGGTTACGCGACTATCCATTTTGAAAGCTCAACACCGATACTATTCTTTCGACAATTCAACTCGGAATGAAATAAATTCCTATTTATTATTCCTTGGTATGAGAAACATTCCGTGATGTCGTTCGGGAATGATACTTTCCCCATTATTTTCAGAATATAATCCTATTGTTTTCTGGTATGAGTCACGGGCGCCACAGGCAGTCTTGCGGTATGACGTCACTGTTTCCGGGCAGACAAACGATACTTACCCCATCGTTCTCGAAATAATAATCCTATTGTTTTCTGGTATGAGTCACGGGGGATGGGAAGCAGGCATCGCAGCCTATTGTTCCGTTATATGACGTCATGAAGGATTGGCATTGGCATTTCCGGTCATTGTTCTACGGAATAATACCCCATTGTTCGCGGGATACCTTCCCATAGTTCGTGGGCAGTCACGCGTGCATGATTCCATTGTTTTGGGCAGGTGCCACCGTGCCACCCAAATTCCCCAACCTATTGTTCCGTTATATGACGTCATGAAGGATTGGCATTGGCATTTCCGGTCTTGTATACCCATTGTTCTCCGGAATAATAACTATTGTTCGTGTGCAGTCACGCGTGAATGATTCCATTGTTCTTGGTGCCACCGGTGCCACCAAAATTCCCCAACTGTGCAGACATTACTACTTATATACGATCATATATATATATATATTTACCTATCTAATTTACTTGTGTCGGTCCGGTAATAACCGGGTTATTTCATTTTTTTTCCGTGTGTGTATATATATATATATATATATATATAAACGGAATCAGTGAGCGGAAATCAGAAAAAACAATATATAAAACTTTAAATTTACTTAACACCAAACAACAAACTCTTGGATTTGTCCGAATCCAAAGTATTTGCAGCTGACAAATAAAAAATGGCAAGAACGGTGATAATTGTCTTTGGAAGGGGAGAAAACATTTTCGGGAAAGAAGAAAATGCTTGCTACAAGCATTTTCTCCTTTTTCCAAAATGTTTTCAAAAGCTTTCTCCGTCAGTTCCGTGAAATTCGGGACTGTGTGGTAAAGGGTTTAACTGCTAGATAAATTTCAATAATATCTCCAGCCAAATACAGTTTAGTGATTTCGAAGCCGTATCTTGCAGGGAAAGCCCACAGTGTAGATTTAAAATTACCTTGTATGGTCTAAAAAATCTGATCGTGGTCTGCACTGTCTGTAGAAGAGCATTGAGTCGCGATATGCGGCCTTTACCACACTATGTCGACTTTTAACGACCCCGAAGAAGAACGCTTTTGAAAACATCGTGGGTAAAGGAGAAAATGCTGGTAACCAGCATTTCTCCTTTTCCCACTATGTTTTCTATTCTATCATCACTTGAGATACCTTTATTTTGTCGACTGCAAATGCTTTCAATTAGATAAGAGACCAAAATATTGTCGTTTGGTAAATAGTTAATAGACGTGGGTCATCCTGTCAAAGTTTATTTTGGAATGCATCTTTCGTTTTACATTTTTTTTTTTTTTCAAATAGCAGAATTCTTTTGCTCGAATAACGCGACACGGAGTTTATTGCTCGGTCATATTATCGCTTTTGTTGAATTAGAGGATACTGTGTAGCTAAGTAAAAGACGGGTATGCAGTTCGTTTCTTTCATGTTTGCCGACATAGGTTACGTCAATTTCGGTTACGAGGGATATAGGGATAAAAGTGTGATTGTCAATTTGACAGGGGCATAAATTTACAAGCTTCTACCAAACAGGAAATCCCTTCGGCCGTACTTATATCAGTTAACCCTTGATGTCCCTGTTGCAATATTTTGTTTTATGAAGTCAGATTTCTTTTTGCAATGATGAAACGGAAACTTGTGCAATAAAAGTTGGGTGACATTGACTCTTTACCAGACTAGAAACTTCTTAATGCTGGTTGATAAAACACACAGTATTTTATAAAGAGTGAGACACAATTGTTCAAAATGATGGATGAACTTGAAAGGAAAGAAAACATCGTGAGAGACGAGGAAAATGCTAATTACCAGCATTACCTTATTCTCCTGTACCAGTACCATTTTCAGTGGTTTCAAAAGCGTTGCTTGTCAGGATCGTAAAAATCATTGGTTGTTTGGTTATGGATTAAACCGCGTGTATCACTGAATATGCGGGTTTTGGAAGTACAAAAAGTGATTAATACAATAGAAAATCATAGTTAATGAAATAAGTAAATCACTCGTATGTTATACATTAAAAGAAAACAGTCTTAAATCAAAGTGCTGTAAGCACTGTAATCGGTCGACACTGAATAATTACAGTGGTTTGAAATCACAAATCAGATGGTAGATGTTTTTGGTTAAAATATAAGTTAAGTTTGCCAGCCAACAGCAATAGAACGTAACAGATATGTGACAATTCTGATCAGCAATACCCATTATCAAGTTTTAGATATCACTCATCATGAACAGCAGTACCTACCAACCCTTTAAAAGAGTGAAAAAATACATATATTCTTTTCTGTAACTCTGGCAACTTTGGTAACTGTATTGTAAGATATAAAAGCCGTATAACATATGTGTGCATTATAACTTTGGAATTGTTTACTTTTGGCTGCTTGTAGGCCTTTTATTTTTCCATTTTGAACAAGATATCGTATTCATCTTGACAAACTGTCCTACCTATTTGTTAGCGGGCTAAATCGCCCAGTCCAAACGTCTGCTGGCAAATTTCTCCTACATTATACTTTCAAAGAATGTAAATACCCAATAGCTCCCTAACCGTCAACTCTTTACCAAATGATAAAATTTTAGACTTGTCCAAATCAAAAGCATCTGCATATGACGATTAAATGTAGACCAAATGATGATCTGAATCGTTGAAAGGGTAAAAAAAACATGGGAAAAGGAGAAAATGGTAACCTGCATTTTCCCCTTTTCTCACAATGATTTCAAATTCTTTCTCATGGGCATTAACAAAGGATAGTTTGGTTAAGAGTTAAACACTCAGTTAAGCGACTAGCCTTTTAAAGTCTGGAAAACAATATCAAACATTAGGCTTCAATTTCATGGTCGTTTTTTTTTTCCCCCATATACATCCCAAATAAACAGACAATTAGATCTAAGATATGAACGTCTGTGATATTAAACTGCTTTGCGTTCAAAGGACAGTCTGATCTTTATCTTTTATTGTCTTCAAAAGCGACTTTACTTGTCCATAGCCAACACAGATAATTGTATTTGAGTCATTCTAATCAGTAAGAGCATAACTGCGGTAGCCTTGATCTCTTTATCTGAAATGTGGAAAGGATGAGAATCGACCAATGTGGAATAGCTGATGAGACAAACATGTTGCTGACATTTGCACACTTAGAGCGCTAAATTGTTAAGCTTAGAAAAGCAGCCTAAATCTTGCAGGACCATTGCTGTCTTGAGTAGAATAACTCGGAAAACTGGCATGACAGATCCAAGATCTGACTGCATGTTCTGAGCAGTCTGGTCTGAATCTGCACTCTCTGCAAAGACTTTTTCCCTGGTCCGTTGATTCAGATATGGAGAATATAACAGTAAGTGAGCTTATTTGTGTGACCGTTTCAGGGTTTTTTTTTTTTATCCTCGATGAAAATGTTCTATTTGACAAAATTTCAAAAAATCTTTTAAATGGGTGAAAAACGCTGTGGAAAAAAGAGAACATGCTGAATACATACAGTTTTTCCAACTATATTTTCAAAGCCACACAGGATTGTTTGGTCAAGGGTTTACAGACTGATTCAAGTCTGTAGAAACTCACCAAGAAGAAACATGTAAGTGAGTGTAAAATGGTAGTGCCATGGCTGGAAGGAGAGGAAAAGGGACTGTGAAAACAATTCAACCTTTATCCCGCTAAAACACTGAAATGAAATTTCAAACCGGTGGTAAAACCCGAATAATTCTATGTCAAACTTATTCTTTTTTGGAAAAAGAAATATCTCCTTATCGGACAGTATACATCCAAGATCAGACTGCACGTTCTGTGCAGTCTGATCTTGATCTATACATTCTGCAAAATAGGTCAGTGAGTCGCACTTAGCAGCCTAGGGGTTAATACATCATACGCTGAAAGATGCGTAATCAGTCAGTATTGCGAATGGACAGTCTGGGTACTAAGGTTGCAAGCGATGAATCGCCAGTCCATTCTGAAAATGTTTACGTAATGGCCTCTCCGCGAGGGCCATAACCTTTACACAACTCTATACCCTTTGTCCCCACAGCTTCACACGCTTCGCCTCGCTAACATTAAACGACCAGCCGGTTACTATTTTAAACTTACGGCTGTTACGAGTTGCATTTACATCAGTTCTCTCTTAGGCAGAGCAATCTAAATTTTCAAATTCTTTTCAAGCAATGTTTCCTGTTGCGATTTTATTCCTGTCAAGACCAAAATGACCTATTATCTTTTCAACACCTGCTACATATACCGAGAGCACTCGTCACAACTCGGCCTATCCCGTAACTACGTATAACTATCAACGGATCACTCGAAATTTGCCGAATGACATGGACAGCAGACGACTACAAGATGTGTTCACATCACCCAATACACTTGATTCGCACTCGTTTCATTCATAAAGTTGCTGCTAATTACTGACCATATTTCTTATAATCGTGTTGAAAGTAAACTGCTCCAGTTTTTGCTGGCCAGAGATTTTGATAATACTGTAATTATGACATACTTCAATACTAAACAAATTGTAACCACCGTTTATTACATAATTGAAAAGTTATTATGGGATTACTTGACATTACTTAACGTCTGTTTACCGCTAATTACTATTCCTGCGCTTATCTGGGTCAAAAGTGCGGCTATCTGGGTCAAAAGTAGTTTTTGTAATAAGGTCATCACAGCAGGTATAGGCGTTAAAACGCTGTAAGTAAAAACTGTTCCGAGTTGCAGTTACACCAGTTTGCCCTGAGTAGACGGGTTTCTGAAGTTTTCCATCTCTCTAATCGGTCTACCGCCCGATTAAAAAGGAGTGGTTATTTGTTGCAAACAAAAATTCGTTTTCTCATTGATTTCTAAAGCTGTAAACTGCTAGGCGTAAAACACTGTATTTGTGCAGTAAAGGGTTAATATATATCATATACCATGTTAACCCTGCATCAGACAACGGAATTTTAGACTCGTCCAAAATGTTTAACTTAAGCATTGCAGGGGAATGATTGCAAAATGGTAAAACGGGTGGAATTCGTCTTTTAAAGGAAAGAAAACGTTGTGGGAAAAAGGAGAAAATGCTGATTACCAGCTTTTTGTCCTTTTACCACAGTGTTTTCAAATTTCCTCTTTTACTTTGTGTCGTTAAAACTCGGTATTGTTTGGTAAAGGGTTAAGGGACACCAACAACCATTTTTAATTTTCCTGATCGAAATTCATTTCAATAATTGGCAAAATATTGAGATTTTAAATCAGATGGGGAATAGTGGTTCTGTGTGTTCAGAAAATTCGAGTTCCTTGCCGTTCTGTTTCGGGGAAAAACGAATATTTATATAAGAGACTTACTCAAGGGGATTGGATCAAGTGTTAATCAATTCAAGAAGTTATCCATTTTTAGCTCCACTGGCCGAAGGCCAGCGGGCTTATGTCATGGCCCGGTGTCCGCCGTCCGTCCGTGCGTCCGTCCGTCCGTCCGTGCGTTAACTTTTATTTCAAACATCTTCTTCTCTGAAACTACCCATCCAATTTTCATGAAACTTCACAGAAATGATCCTGCCATGGTCCTCTTCAGAATTTCTTGAAAGAATATGATTCCTTCAAAAACTCTTGTTGCCATGGTAACAAATTTTGGAAATCTTTAAAAATATTCTTGTCTGAAACCATAAGGCATAGGGCTACCAAATTTGGCATGTAGCTTTATGTAGTAAACCTCTATCAAGGTTATGCAATCTTATTTTGCAATTTTTACCCATTTTAGTCATTATGATATTAAAAATGGCCAATTAAGGCCGATTTAAATAAAAAGCCAGTTATCCGGACGGAACTAGTATACGGATAATTTCGTATTAATTTTTTGAAGCCCCTTATCACACAATCCTGACTTTTAACGACGCCGAGAAAGAAGCTTTTTGAAAACATCGTGGGTAAATGAGAAAATTGGAAAAATTGAAAATTGGATGGGTAGTTTCAGAGAAGAAGATGTTTGAAATAAAAGTTAACGCACGGACGGACGGACGCACGGACGGACGGACGCATGGACGCACGGCGGACACCGGGCCATGACATAAGCCCGCTGGCCTTCGGCCAGTGGAGCTAAAAACTATCATGTGAGATAGATTTATCATCTGCAAATGCTTTGAATTTTGACAGGTCTGAAATTTTGCCGTTCGGAAAAGACTTAATTTATCACTGGACCTGTTTGAGAGAATGGATGGACCGAAAAACAGACTGACCAATGGATGGGCAGAATTACCTGTACTTGAAGCAATGTTGCCATGTTGATATCTTGGGCCATTAATTTGTTGCAATCTTTGATTATTAAAATAAACAGTTCATCAAAACATTTTCATCTTTTTACTGTCAGGGATGTTGATATTTTGGGCTATGAATTTGTTGCAATCTTTAATTATTAAAACAAACTGTTCATCAAAACATTTTCATCTTTTTACTATAAGGGATAAACAAGGTTAAACAAAATCAGAGTAGAACTTAAATTTTTTTTAAGAGTTTGTAGGATCTGGGTCAAAATGGCACCCTCCAAAGAGTTTTGAGTGGCTCAGCGCTTAAGGTGTTGAATTAGTAATCTTAAGGCCCTGGGTTACACATCAAGTTTGAGTTTCGTCCCGCTCCACTGCTTTTTGACGCATTTACGGGCCTTGGACTTTAAAAATTCCACTGTCATGCCAGTGATACATACGGCCGGTAGGGGACTGTGTATTGCTATGCAATACTGTCAGAATGCTTGTTTTTAATCATTATCTGACATTGGTATTCAAACTGAATTAATTTCTATTTAGTCATTGCTTTGACAAAAAGAGTATTTCTATTTCTTAATTAAAGTTATGAACAACAAATGTTTTACTTGCATGGATCTAGGAAGAAAGTAAAGACTGAGAGTTTTCAGAGATTTAAGTTTGTAGATCTCAATCTTTGTAAATATTTGTATAGAGTTTTATGTTGCTTTCCACAGCAACTTAGCTTACTTATTGTCATTAACATCTTTCTTAGTAATGTTTTAACCAGCACTAGCCTGTGGCTACAGTGTGTCTTGCTCAAGGATAGTCCTACATGACTCTAAGTGCAATCAGGGGTTGAAACAGGATTTCCAGACAACAAACCCTTTGCCTTGATCAATAGCTGCAGTTTGCAGATCACCCTATGGATACAATACAGTCACCCACAAAAACAAATCTGCAGAAAAAAATATTTCAGCAGCTCTCAAGTCCTTGCCAATTACTTTGCCACAAATCTACTCTTAACAATCAATTCATTGATCATACTGATATGTTTTTTTATGACTATGCAGCTAAATGCAGCTAACAGATTTGCCGTGATAAAAAATAACTTAAGTTTGCTGAAAGCAGATTTAAACCAGGCGTGTTAAAAAGGCATAACACCAGATTTTGTTTTGAGAAGATAAAAAAAAAATCTTTTCCAAATGGATATGCAATATGATTCTACAAAAAGAGGCCTATAACTCTTTACCACACAACAAATTTTGGACTTGTCCAAATTAAAAACATCTGCAAATGGCAAATTTAGAATTGGTGCAAACATACTTAGTGCTCTGATAGGATAGAAAACATTGAGGAAAAAGGAGAAAATGCTGGTCACCACCTCAATGTTTTCAGAACTTTCTCCTACAGGGTCGTTAAAACTCATGATTGAGTGGTAAAGGGTTAAATTTAAATATCATTTCTAGAGAAAATACCTAAAGGAATATCCCATTTATTGAAAATGTTTTAATTGTTAACTCAGTGTAACAGGGTAGATACTAGTTCTAAGTACATTTAAACATGCATGACAGATACCACAGTTTGGATGATAAAGATTAGTTCAGTCAATGAAGGCATTCTCTAGAGGCAGTCATTTTAACCCTAAAGCAGATCTAGATCTCGATGAGAATCGAATTTTGTTAATTTCTATTCAGAATAAAAGACACGCTAATCAATCGGCCAATATCTACGTAGATAATCAAACTTAGAGATAAGAGTTTGCTCGGGTCGAGTTGACCAGGGAACGAGTTAAATACTGGCCGAGTTGTTTCGCTACTTTACTGGACAAGATAGATAGATAGATACAATGTAGATAGATTTTAAAAATCAGTGAAAACGTACTAATGAAACATGGACAAAGTATTCATCAGCAAGAGCGCGAAAAAACTTTTAGGAAAAGATCGATTGGCTCACCCGAAATGCTTCAGCTGCTTATTAATTCCCGTAACGTTTATTTATGTATGCGGAAATATCCGTACCTCGGAAAGGTACGGAAAACCCCGAATTTCTTCGTATTTGACCAGATCTCGCGAGGGTCTCGTTTGTACACTGGAACGCTGTTTCAAATCACGAGATTGTCAACTTTGTCAGAAATCATAGGGTAGAAACGCTGTTAGTACCAGTCTTTTACGTCAGTTTCGTCCGCCATATTTGAATTTGTAAAAATCTACTTCCGGTCCATCACTTTTTTTAAGTCAACAGGTAGGTACATTTTTGACACCATCTCTACCAATAAGCTCTCGCTTACGCTAGGCGTCGCTCTGCGACGCCTCTTGTGCGCTGCTCGCTATCAATATATCGTAATATGAACCTAGGCAAAGCCTATAAGCGAGCAGCGCTTGAAGTGTATGTACTTTTAATGTTGAAGAAAGTAGATCGCCAAGTCTAATGCCTTCAAATTATAGGGGGTTGATTAGATCTAGATAATATAATTATAGGTGCTACCTATGAGCGGGAAAAGCATAAAACTATAACCAATTAAATATAGCTGTTGATTATCCAAAAATTCAACCATTTGTTGTAAATGAAAAAGCTTTTTACCCTGAAATAATAACTAACTGCTTCTTCAGAACGCTCAGAAAAAAGGATTTTTAATCACTTGCTAGATCTACTTTTTCTGTCAACCCGATAAAAGAACAGATTGTTCTCTAAGGTTCAGCCAAATAGTGAAGAGATGTGTTTACATGTTACTTATTACTGTACATGTATATATTGTACTATTGCAGACCGCAGAGCCATTTTCGATTCTACCAGGTGTATTATATCAGAGAAAAAGACAGCTTTGTGCCATCAGACCACTACCCTATTTTGCATAGCCTACCCTTAGTACTCTAGACCGATGATATGATTATTTATAATTGTTGGCGATCTACAGTAAGACGGGGAACAAAATAAGTGAATGGATCTCCGAAATGGTTACGGATAAATGTACTTTCATATCAAAAACAGTGGACGAATATATTGTCACATTATCTTTTCTATCCACCATTTTATTCTATTAATAAATTTATGAGAAAAAGATCTAATGTCGAACTCATTTGTTTAAAATGTAATGGTTGAAAGGACTAGGCGTGAGAGTGCATTGTACATAAAATATTCGAGGCTGAGGCAACAGACATCATTTGTAAAAACTGGATGACATTTACTTTTTAGATGATTGCTTAAGACCCACAGTTTAGAACTTTTTAAGTCATTAGGTTTTCATATTCAAAGTACATGAATTACAATAAAGTTCTGTCAGATGCATTGAAAATAACCTGCTATTGGGTTTGACAATTTGTTATTTTCCAAAATGGTTATTCATTGTTTCAGAATGAATTATCAGGCAATTGATCTAGATATCTACGTCTTTTCAATTTTCTTGTCATTTTTATGTAGACAGAAAAAATGAAACTCCTTTAAAATTTAGATCACTGTGTTGTTAGAAGCTTGTCCACAGCGCACGAAGCTATCTTACATCCTTTTTCTGGTCAAAAAAAAGGCAAACGATTAATCTAGAAATAGACCGAACGCAATGATTAGATCTATCAAAACGTTTTTTCAACTGTCCTATTCTCAAGTAGATTTGCACCTCTCTGATATGTAAACTTGCTTGCGATCTAATGTTCGGATAGAGCTACCTGTTGAGCGTCAACACTCAATCGTCAAACAATTTTATTTCTTGAGCAAAATTTTTAAAGAGAGAAAGTACCAATCCTATTTAAGCTACACTATAACTGACATTTCGAACTACCATAGATCTGTATAATTATATGTTATATAAGTTCTTGCCTATTGAAAAATATAAATATATGCATGTGCTATCTAGGATGTATTGACTTTGATTATCAAATACATAAAATTTGAGCCATGCTCTGGCAAAAGGGGCTTAATGCATCTCTGTGATCCATTGTACCAAGCAAGTCGTCACATAATTATGGATGCTAAATTCATTTAGTCTAACAACCAGCTCATTCATTGGGTAGATTTGTCCCTAAGCATGCAGGAATTTACAAAAAGTTTCGACCCAGGTCAGGCTTCGTGAACTGCGCAGGCTGACTTGGATCGATATTTTTACAGATGCATTAAGCCTCTTTTCACAGAGCATTGCTCATGTATTAATGAGCCAAGCTCTGGCAGAATGGCGCTTAATCCATCTCAATGATGGATCATACCAAGGCTGACCTGGGTCGATACTTTTTAACAGATGCATTAAGCCCTCTTTTCACAGAGCATGACTCATTTATTAATGAGCCACTCTACAGCAGAATGGGACTTAATCCATCTCCGTGATGCATCATACCAAGGCTGACCTGAGTAGAGACTTTTTAACAGATGCATTAAGCCCTGCTTTCACAGAGCATGGCTCAAGTACATGTACAACTGTTTAGAAAATCACGGCTAAAAAAATACTGGACATGCATATATCCCGTAACATTTTTCCACATCTTGATTTACATGTATTTGTCCAAATGGTATTTCAGTTTAAGATCGAGCCCAGAACCTTTGAGACACTGGGAATCTGCGACTAAAGAATTATTACCATGATGTTTATGAAATACTGTTCAAAGCAGGATAAAACACCATGCAAACAAACAGAATGCTAATTAAGATACTGTTACATGACAGAAACGTTCTTTAAAACCTTTAGAAAAGGAGCCTGATCTGGTTTCGAGACCTTTTATAGATAGTTTATGAAGCATACTAATGAAATCTTAATATTTAACATCGAAAATGGAATTTTACTGCCAATATCAAAATATCACAGATCTACCCAAATATTGTAATTTAAATGATTACTTGATTTCTTTACAGAAAAATATCATATCGTAGTCCTACGATAACACTGCATGTTCTATGCAGTCTGATCTTGCTCTACACTGTGGCACTCCGAAGCCCATAGATCGACACAAACAAATTTGGCAAACGCACACTTCAGAAAATAATTTTACTGTAGCTATTTATTTATGTATCGTTTTATTTATTCATTTTTCTGCTTGCAATCAAAATCCACCACTTCTCTTTTCATTTCAATAAATTTTGATAAACAATGAGGTGAACAATATTTAGTGTTCGAGCCTTTAAAAAAAAAAAAAAAAAAAGACTCTGTCAATACAAATACTATATCTTGAAAGAGTTATCATTCTTTGAATGTATGACGTCACGATGACGTCAAAGTACGCTAGGAGTATGATTTTTCCCGCTAGGTAATTTTCATACAATTTGTCTATACTGACGGAAACACCGGATTGATTCTAACGGTAACACCGGTACTGGCAACCTGTTTTCGATTCAAACGATTAACCTGAATGACTAAAAAAGGGTACCATCGTCGGAAGTATAGTAAAATCCAAGATGGCTCCATGAAATGGGAACTGAAATTTGACTTTCACGGGTATATATTCACTTATATTTTTCGCGTTACCTAAAAGCGGGAAAACCCGTAAAACGGCTTTTCCCGTAATATAATAATATGTAAATAGGCAAAGCCTAAAAACGGGCGAAAGACGTACGTTGTTTCAGGAAAATTAGATATTAAAACACAAATTTATGCAATAAAATCTCTGTTGGGAAATAATTAAGGTCTCGAAAAACATTTATACCTACTTAGACCTACCTTGACGGCAACTTTAGGGAGTCCGATTTTTTTCTCGAGACTATTTTCTTAAATTAGTCTTAGGGTTCCACTATGGAATGCCATAGCAGAAAATATTCAAGATATAAAAACACTATCAAGATATTTAAAATATTCAATCAAGATAGTCGCAATTATACCAAAATGATATATATAAATTTGATATATGACAGCAAAATTATCATATCAAAACATAAAACCACTTCAAGACAAATAAATATACTTCAAGATGTAAAAACTGCATCAACATTTTAAAAACCACACCAAGACAAATAAATCTACTTCAAGATGTAAACACAGCACCAACATTTTAAAAACCACACCAAGACTCACGTGACCAATCAAGACTCACGTGACCACAAAATCCACGACGTCATCACTTGGCGAAAAGTGTCCCTATTCCGTGATGATAAGGAAACAACTTGATGAAATTAAGAATTGAGACCAGAATATGAGCTAGAAATTACTTGCCTTCATAAAAAAAAATCATTTCTGTTCACTCTCATATCAAAAGAATAACTTAGATAACTATTTTCATGTTCAATGTGCATAAACAAAGAACATACCGTCGGCCTTCTTGTGCAAACATGGCGTGACCTAATTCCGGTAGCTCGGTAGTATTTACTGCAGAAAGTCGATGATCTTTGCATTCTTTTGAGAAGTAACACTACTTAGCATCAAGAAAAAAGAAGTAAATTTCTTTAACATACGATAATTAGTTTATTTTCCTGTGTATTTGTCTTGTATTTGTCTGAAATTCAAGGGCAATGAGACATTCGAATATTGGTAAGGGTTACGAGCAGAAATACCGTGTGACGTCATCAAAATATGTGCTCTACGAGATATACACAAAAATCACCGGTTCAAGGACACGGAATAAGGACACTCGACGATATATGCACAGCACTTCTAGTAATAGAGGCCTACCATACATACGATACGGTATCTGGCATTGCCATCGCATTGTTACGATTGTGTAGCAAAAGATCAGACTGCAGGCCTTCAGTATCTTTTCAAATGCCTGTGTCTTTTCTGTCTGCATTTCCTATCTGTCTGTCTGCCTGTTCGTCCGTCCGTGTATATGTATGTGTGTCCCTCTGCTCTCCGTAGGTCTATTCATCTGTCGGTCTGTGCGTCTGTCTTTTTGCCTGTCTGTCTGTATCTTTATGTCGGCCTTCCCTATGTCTGTCTGTCTGCTCATCCGTCCGTCCGTTTATATGTATGTGTGTCTGTTAGTCTGTCCGTCTGTCAATATGTAATCGTGTCCGTTTGCCCACTGTGTGTCCCTTACTCTGTCGGTCTGTGCGTCTGTCTGTCTTTCTTTTCTTTGGCTGTCTGTCTGTGTCTTTCTTTCTGTTGGTCTTCCCTATATCTGTCTATCTGTTGGTCCGTCCGTCTATTTTGTATGTGTGTCTTTGTGTTCGTCTGTCCGTCTGTCCATATGTATGGGTGTCTGTCTGCCCTTCGTTGGTCCGTTAACCTTTCGGATCTTTTGGAGGATCAGACTGCACAGTGTTTTTCTGTCCGTCTTCCCTCGTTTTTCTGTCTATTTTTTCGTCCGTTCGTCCGTCTGTTCATGTGCACGTCTGTCTGTCTTTTTCTCCGTGGGTCTGTTTATCTGTCGGTCTGTGCGTCTATCTCTCTTTTTGTTTGTGTGCCTGTGTTTATCTGTCGGTATTCCCTATGACTGTCTGTTTGTTCGTCCGTCCGTCCGTCTGTCTGCCCTTCGTTTGTCCGTTCATCTATTTGATCTTTAGGAGGCTCAGGCTGCACAAACATGCAGTATGATCTTACACTTTATGCTTTAATGAATGAAACAACATCACGGACATTTGAAGGGACATCTGAAACACTCCTCCTGAGGTCTCTCATGAGATCTTGGAACTGCGAATGTCTACAGAGCCGAGTAACTTCATCTGGGTGGTCCATGATTAACGTTAATACGCCGAATAAAAAATGACAGTGTGACTGTCAACAGTCAAGCAGCAGCAGTGTGTGTCCGTTCTTTTCGCCAAGTGATGACGTCGTGGATTTTGTGGTCACGTGAGTCTTGATTGGTCACGTGAGTCTTGGTGTAGTTTTTAAGATGTTGGTGCTGTTTTTACATCTTGAAGTATATTTGTTTGTCTTGGTGTTGTTTTTAAAATGTTGATGCAGTTTTTACATCTTGAAGTATATTTATTTGTCTTGAAGTGGTTTTATGTTTTGATATGATAATTTTGCTGTCATATATCGAATTTATATATCATTTTGGTATAATTGCGACTATCTTGATTGAATATTTTAAATATCTTGATAGTGTTTTTATATCTTGAATATTTTCTGCTATGGCATTCCATATTCCACGGTTATGGGAAATCCCGGTCATTACGTCAGAGCATTTTGAGTAAATTCCTTTCTCTCCGTTGTGATACTTATCGTGTTCATGCGGCTCCATTTCTAAATAACTGATGATCCGTTTATTTATTGCACTCTCTTTATTTTAAAAAGTGGCCCAGGCCACGAATAACATAAATAGATCAAGCTAGTGAAGTTCGACTATCAAACGGCAGAAACAGGTCCTCGCAGACAACAAAGGTCGAATTACAAAATACGTGTACGCAAGTCTGACGTAATACACATTGTCATACGTCATTGACTTTGTTGAACTCTTTTTTTTTTTTTTTTTTCCCAAGAAGAAATAAAAGATCATTATTGAGCTAAGCAAAAGATGTATCGTGTTATGAAACTTTCAAAACTATTACGATATTATTTACATGCTTTTTAGGTAAGTTTTTGTAAAATTAGTCGGAATGGGCGAATTTTGGGTTGTGAGAGGCACGAAATGTAGCATCCCGGAAGTTCAGATTGGGATACGGTCCAACTTTTTTTACATAGGAAAAAATTCAAAATGGCGGAAAAAAGTCCTTCAGGGTTGAGAATGACGTCATACGTGTAACCTATAGGCGGTCTTCAGACCGCGCCTTCGGCGCGGTCTTTCGCCCGTATGAATATAGGCAAAGCCTAAAGGCGAGCAGCGCTACTTTGATGGAAGAAAATCTCCAAATCAAATGCCTACAAATTGTCGGGGGTAGATCTAGATCTATTTCTGATTTTTTATATAATCTCACTAAAGTTCAAATATAATTCATCTTGAGCAGAATTAAGCAAAGCACACCACCAGTAAAGAATATAGGCCTAGACAAATGTATACAATAAGTCACGCCACTCTACCCTCCGAAAAAAGAAAAACAGGGGTATTTCCTTAATGGACTAGATAGCCCTTTAAGATATTTTAGGTTTCATGCCATTTGTTTGTATTGGAGTTTAACGTCGTTTCAACGGCCTTGGTCATATCGAGGCGGTCATTGCACCTACACATGTGTTTCCTGGCTTTCTTACATGAGTACTGACACAACTTCCTTTCCAAGCTACTCAGTACTTTTCTGTCATGCATCAGAGGTGAGAGGTGAAAAATCACCAGGAAGAAAGTTTGCCTCAACCGGGTATTGAACCCGCAACCACCAGGTAATGAGTCAGACATGCTAACCACGGAGCTACTTGGCCGGGCAGGTTTCATGCAAGAATTACGCATATTAGTATGATGCTGTCATATTTGATAGCATAACAGTAGACGGAGTAACATATTGCCAAGTATATTTATTATTTGAATGCCAAATTTGCACCTTTTTATTGCATTTACCGGTAACTGTCCAGTGTCTTTAGTGGTATTCATCTATGCTTAAAGAAAAAAAAATTGAATCTGAAGATCTAAACTCTAAAATAGCCCCATTAACAGTTAACACCAAAAATCTTTTAGTAGCACTGATCATATAGGGTGATCATGTTGCTCAGTTGGTAGACCTACATCATAGGCTCAGGTAGAGCAGGGGTTTGTGCTGGAATCACTTCTAGGGTAGCATTTCCTTTGGACTCTCATTACATTGTTGACAAGCTTAATTTGTGTATGTTGGCAGGTGTTCTTAATCAGGGGATATAACAAACAGAAACTAGGAGTTGTTATATCAGCTTTGTTGCCTCCAAGTACATGTATGTACAGCAATGCCCTGTTAGCCAGAAGTAACATGTTGCAACAGCCACCATTTTCCCCCTTTACCACACAATCCAAAGTTTTAACGATCCTGAAGAAGAAAGCATTTGAAACCATTCTGAGAAAGGAAGAAAATGTTGGTGTCCAACATTTCTATCCTTTCAAAGACAAAAACTATCATGTGAAACACATTTATCATCTGCAAATGCTTTGACAGGTCTGAAATTTTGCCGTTTGGAAAAGACTTATCATTGGACCTGTTTGATACAATGGATGGACAGACAAACAGACTGACCAATGGATGGGCAGAATTACCTGTACTTGAAGCAATGTTGACTCGTTGATATCTTGGGCCATGAATTTGTTGCAGTCTTTGATTATTAAAACAAACAGTTCATCAAAACATTTTCATCTTTTGACTGTCAGGGATGTTGATATCTTGGGCTATGGATTTGCTGCAATCTTTAGTTACTAAAACAAACAGTTCATCAAAACATTTTCATCTTTTTACTATCAGGGATAAACAAGGTTAAACAAAATCAGGGTAGAACTTAAAAGTTTTTTAAGAGTTTGTAGGATCTGGGTCAAAATGGCACCCTCCAAAGGGTTTGAGTGGTTCAGCGCTTAAGGTGTTAAATAAGTATCTTAGGGCCTTGGATTTGATCCTCATCCAAGATTAAGTTTTGGTTTTATGGGGGTGTCTATGGGCAAGGCAAGGTACATTCCAAGCATGGACTATGTGTAAAACCAAGGAAACTACAATAAAGAGTGAGCTGTCAGCCTGATATGACTGAAATAATTTTGAAAGGAGATTAAAACACCAACTGATCAATCTAAAAAAGTCCTAGTATCAAAATAGATAAGGCCAAAAGAGGCTAGTTAAAAATCACAATCCTTTTTTTAATCATGATCTAACATTGGTATTCAAACTGAATTAATTTCTATTTAGTCATTGCTTTGACAACAGAGTATTTCTATTTCTTAATTAATGTTATGAACAACAAACGTTTTACTTGCATGGATCTAGGAAGAAAATAAAGAATTTTCAGAGATTTAAGTTTGTAGATCTCAATCTTTGTAAATATTTGTATAGAGTTTTATATTGCTTTCCACAGCAACTTAGCTTACTTATTGTCATTAACATCTTTCTTAGTAATGTTTTAACCAGCACTAGCCTGTGGCTACGGTGTGTCCTGCTCAAGGATAGTACTACATGACTCTAAGTGCAATCTGGGGTTGAGACAGGATTTCCCGACAACAAACCCTTTGCCATGATCAAATGGCTGCAGTCTGCAGATCATCCAATGGATACAATACAGTCACCCACAAAAACAAATCTGTAGAAAAAACTATTTCAGCAGCATTCAAGTCGTTGTCATTACTTTGCCACAAATCTACTCTTAACTATCAATTCATCGATCATACTCCTATGTTTTTTTTATGACTATGCAGGTAAATGCAGCTAATGGATTGGTGGTGATAAAATAAACTTAAGTTTGTTGAAAGCTGATTTAAACCAGGCCTGTTAAAAAGGCATAAAACCAGATTTTGTTTTGAGAAGTTAAAAACTGATAAGCAATATCATTCTACAAAAAGAGGCCTATAACTCTTTACCACACAACAAATTTTTGACTTGTCCAAATTCAAAACACCTGCAAATGACAAATTTAGAATTGGTGCAAATATACTTAAGTTCTCTGATAGGATAGAAAACGTTGTGGACAAAGGAGAAAATGCTGGTCACCAGCATTTTCCCCTTTTCCCTCAATGTTTTCAGAACTTTCTCCTATAGGGTCGTTAAAACTCATGATTGTGTGGTAAAGGGTTGAATTTAAATATCGTTTCTAGAGAAAATACCTAAATGAATATCCCATTTTTCTGCAAATGTTTTAACTGTTAACTCACTGTAACAGGGTAGTTCTAAGTACATTTAAACATGCATGACAGATATCATAGATTGGATGATAAAGATTAGTTCAGTCAATGAGGGCAATCTCAAAAGGCAGTCATTCTAACCCTAAAGTAGATGTAGATCTCGATGAGAATCGAATTTTGTTAAGTTCTGTTCAGAATAAAAGACACGCCAGGGATCGTATATTAATATACGATCCCTGGACACGCCAATCAATCCATCAATATCTACATAGATAAACAAACTTAAGAGTTTGCTCGGGCCGAGTTGACCTGGGGACTAGTTAAGTAGCCTACTGGCCGAGTTGTTTCGCTATTTTACCGAACAAGGTAGATAAATAGATAGACACATACATAGATGGATTTTAAAAATTAGGGAAAACGTACAAATGAAACATGAACAAAGTATTCATTGGCAAGAGCGCGAAAAAACTTGTAGGAAAAGATCGATTGGCTCACCCGAAAGGTTCAGCTGCTTATTAATTCCCGTAAGGTTAATTTATGTATTCGGAAATATCCGTACCTCGGACAGATACGGAAAACCCCGAACTTCTTCGTATTTGATAAAATCTCGCGAGGGTCTCGTTTACAGACTGGAACGCTGTTTCAAATCACGTGATTGTCAACGTTGTCAGAAATCATAGGGTAGGTACGCTCTTAGTACCAGTCTTTTACGTCACTTCCGTCCGCCATATTTGAATTTGTTTACTTCCAGTCCACCACTTTTTCAAAGGCATAAGGTATGTACATTTTTGACACCATCTCTTACCAATAAGCTCTCGCTTACGCGAGGCGTCGCTTCGCGACGCCTCTTGTGCGCTGCTCGCTATAATTGTAGGTGCTACCTATGAGCGGGAAAAGCATAAAACCATTAACCAATTAGATACAGTTTAGCTGTTGATTATCCAAAAAGTCAACCATTTGTTGTGAATGAAAAAGCTTTTTACCCCGAAATAAAAACTTTTCCTTACTTTGTATTCAAAGGTAAACTAGTGTAGATCTATCTGCTTCTTCAGAACGCTCAGGAAAAAGGATTTTTTAACCACTTGCTAGATCTACGTTTTCTGTCAACCTCGATAAAAGAACAAAATGTTCTCTAAGGTGCGGCCAAATAGTGAAGAGATGTGTTGTATGCTACTAGTTACTGTACATGTATATTCTGTAATAACAGACCGCAGAGCCTTTTTCGATTATGCCAGATGTATTATATCAGAGAAAAAGACAGCTTTGGGCCATCAGGCCAGTGTCCTATTTGGCATAGCCTACCCTTAGTACTCTATACCGATGATATGATTATTTATAACTGTTGGCGATCTACAGTAAGACAGGGGTACAAAACAAGTGAATGAATCTCTTAAAGGGTTACAGATACATATATTTTCATGGCAAAAACAGTGGATGAATATACTGTCACATTTTCTTCTCTATCACCCATTTTATTTTATTAGTAAATAAGAAAAAGATCTAATGTCAAAGTCATTTGTTGAAAGGACTAGGCGCAAGAGTACATTGTACAGAAAATATTCAAGGCTGAGGCAACAGACATCATTTGTAAAACTGGATGAAATTTACTTTTTAAATAATTGCTGAATCCACATAGTTTAGAACTTTTTTATATTCAGAATACATGCATTACAATAAAGTTCTTTCATATGCATTGGAAGTAACCTGCTATTGGGTTTAACAATTTGTTATTTTCAAAAGTTTTTATCATTCTTTCAGAATGAATTATCAGACATTTGAACTAGATATCTACATCTTTTCAATTTTCTTGTAATTTTTATGTAGACGGAAGAAATGAAACTCCTTTGAAATTTAGATCACTGTGTTGTTAAAAGCTTGCCCATAGCAATCGAAGCTATTTTACAACCTTTTTTTTTCTGGCGAAAAAAACGGCAAATGATTAACCTAGAAACAGACCGATCACTGTGATTAGATCTGTTAATACGTTTTTCCCAAAACAGATTCGTTTTTCACTGTTCAACTGCCCTATTCTCAAGTAGATTTGCACCTCTCTTATATGTAAACTTCCCTGCGATCTAATGTTCGGATAGAGCTACCTGTTGAGTGTCAACACTCAATCGTCCAACACTTTTATTTCTTGAGCAAAATTTTGAAAGAGAGTAAGTACCATTCCTATAAGCTACACTATGTAGCTGACATTTCGAACTGCCGTATATAATGATATGTTACATACTAAGTTCTTGCCCATCTAAAAAGATACTGAGATATATGCATGTACCATCTACATGTATTGACCTTGATTATCAAATACATAAAATTTGAGCCATACTTTGGCAAAAGGGACTTAATGCATCTCCGTGATCCATTGTGCCAAGCAAGTCGTCACATAATTAGATCTATGCATGCTAAAATTTTATTTAGTCTAACAACCAGCTCAATCATGTGGTAGGCTTGTCCCTTGGCATGGCAGGAATTTACCAAAAACAAAAAGTTTCAACCCCGGTCTGGCTGCGTGAACCGGCTCATTTATTAGTTAGCCACGCTCCGGCAGAATGGAGCTATGAAATGCATCTCCGTGATGCATTATACCAAGCATATTATCACATAATTATGGGTACATACATCCATTTTGGCTTACAATCTACTGAAGCTAGAAGTAGAATGGTCCTTGAAAACACAGAAAGTTTACAAATAGCAAAAAGTGTGATAGTTGTCAGCCTGCGTGGACTACGCAGGCTGACATGGTCGATACTGTTTACAGATGTATTAAGCCCTCTTTTCACAGAGCATGGCTCAAGTACATGTACAACTGTTTAGAAAATCACAGATAAGCAAATACTGGATATGCATATCCCGTAACAGTTTTCCACATCTTGATTTACATGTATTTGTCCAAATGGTATTCCATCTTCAGATGAAGCCTAGAACCTGTGAAACATTGGTAATTTGCGACTGATGAATTAGCACAATGATGTTTATGAAGTACTGTTGAAAGCAGGATAAAACACCATGCAAGCAAACAGAATGCTGATTAAAACTGTTACATGACAAAAAAGTTCTTTAAAGCCTTTAGAAAAGGAGCCCAATCTGGTTTCGAGACCCTTTATAGATAGTTTATGAAGCTTAGGCCTACCTTTGAAATCTTAATATTTAACATCGACAATCGATGGAAATTTCCTGCCAATATTGAAATATTATAGATCTAGATCTACCTAAATATTGCATTTCAAACGATTATTTCTTTAAAGAAAAATATCATCATGTTTGTACTGTAGTCCTATGACAACAATGAATGTTCTATGCAGTCCGATTGTGCTCTACACTGTGGCACTCCGAAGCCCATAGACTGACACAAAGAAATTCGGCAAATGTACACCCCAGAAAATAATTTTACTGTAGCATTTTATGTACTGTATCTATCGTTTTATTTATTCATTTTTCTGCTTGCAATCAAAATCCACCATTTCTATTTTCATAACAATAAATTTTGATAATCAATGAAGTGAAAGCAAGATCTATTTAGTTTTCGAGCCGTTTTAAAAACTCTGTCAAACCAAATTGAAAAGAGTTATCATTCTTTGAATGTTGTATGACGTCAGGATGACGTCAAAGTTCGCTAGGGGTATGATTTTTCCCGCTAGGTAATTTTTATACAATCTATCTATTATGGCGGAAAAACCGGATCGATTCTAATGGTAACACCGCTATGATAACCCGTTTTCAATTCAAACGATTAAACTGAATGACTTGAAAAGCGTACCATCGCCGGAATTATAGTAAAATCCAAGGTGGCTCCATGAAATGGGAATTGAGATTTGAATATCACGGGTATATATTTACTTATATTTTTCGCGTTACCTAAAAGCGGGAAAACCCGTAAAACGGCTTTTGCCGTATAATTCAGATTTTTACAATTTTACAATCCCACTAAACCTCAAAAAATGATTAATCTCTGAATTATGGAAGGGAATGGCTTGCAAACTGTCAGTAAAGAAGAAAGACAAATGTAATAAGAAAAGAAAACAAATAAAAACTCAATGGAGTTACCATAATGGGCTAGGTAGCCCCTTAGGGTATTTGTAGAATTTTTGCCAGAATTTAGGGATTTTGGGGAGGTTTGTGGGAATGTCATATGATCAGTAATGTGGATCCATTATATGGGACTGTTTTCAAATAAGTACAGTATATAATAATGACATATTTGATATCATTAATGTCTCTTTTGTAGTAGATCTACCATATTCTGTGTGTATCAAAACAGAAAAATGTAGAAAAAAAAGCCCCTTTAACATGGAAAATCCTTTGGTAGCACTTTGTCATATAGTATTGTAGTTCAGTTCGTACATCATACATTCAGCTAGGGCAGGGATACTGTGTTGGAGTCCATTTCTAGGGTAGCATTTCCCTTTGATTCTCAGCAAAATGTTGACAAGATCAATTTGTGTATTAGCAGCTGTTATTCTTAACCAGGCTATATAACAAACTGGAACTCGGAGCTGTTATATCAGCTTTGTTGCTCTCAAGTTTGTGCAGCAATACACTGTTAGCCAGAGGTATCATGTTTCAGCTCCACATCAGTCATCATTATTCCCTTTATCACTGGACCTGTTTGAGAGAATGAATGGACAGACAAAAAGACTTACCAACTGACTAATGGAATTATTTGTACTTTATGCAATTTTGCCATGTTGATATCTAGGGCTACGATTTGTTACAACCTTTGATTATCGAAGCAAACAGTTTGAAATATTTTCATCTTTTACTGTCAGGTATTTACAAAATTAGACAAAGTCAGAGAACAACTTTAAAGTTTTGTAAACATTTATAGGTTCTGGGTCAAAATGGCACCTTCCAAAGAGTTTTGAGTTTTCTTTGGTGGCTGAGTGCTTGAATTAGTAATAAGGCCCTGGGTTCGATCCTCACCCAAGATAATGTTTTACTTTTAGGGGAGTGTCTTTAGGCAATGCAAGGTACATCCAAAGCATGGGCTTCTGGTAAAACCTAGGAAAATAAATAACTGAGCTGTCAGTCTGATAGTAAGACTGAAATGATTTTGAAATGAGAGAAGAACACCAATTAATCAATACAAAAAGTCCTAGTTTCAAAAATGATCTGGCCAAAAGAAGCTGGTTAAAAATGATGGCCCTTTTTTCAAATTGTTATCTGACATTGGTATTTGAAGTGAGATCATGACTATTTAGTCATAGTTTGACAACATAGCATTTCTTGATTAAAGTTATGAACAACATGATATATAGTTTACTTGCATGGATCAAGGGAAAAAGTAAAGACTGAGAATTTTCAGAGATTTAAGTTTGTAAACATTTGTTTGAATGGAGTTTTATGTTACTTTTCACAGCAATTCAGCTTATTTCTTGCTATTAATTATATCTTAGCAAAGTTACAACTAGTGCTAGGCTGTGGCTGTGGTGCATTGCTCAAAGATACTCCCTTATGACTGACAGTGCAATCAGGGGTTGAAACAGGATTTCTTGATAACAAACCCTTTGCCTCGAGCATATAGATGCAAACCACCCTAGGGATACAAAACAGTCACCTACAAGAACAAATCTGCAGAAAAAATATTTCAATGGCTTTCAAGTCCTTGTCGCTGAGTAATGCAGGAATGTTAAAAAGGCATAATAGCAGATTTTGTTTTTGGATGTTAAAAATATCTTTTCATAAACTAATAAGCAATATTATTCTTCAAAACAAGAGGACCATGGTGGTCCTAAATCGCTCACCTGAAATGCAACTCAGCTCAACACCATAATGCTACATGCCAAATATGAAAGCTCTAGCCCTTACGGTTTGGGACAAGAAGATTTTTAAAGATTTTCCTCTTTATCTCTATGTGAAATCCGAGACCAACAAAATATGGCTAATTTTCAAACCAGGGCCATAATTTTCAGTGTTTTGGTAGAGGGCCACTAGATGATGCTACATGCAACATATGAAAGCTCTAGCCCTTATGGTTTGGGACAAGAAGATTTTTACAGATTTCCTTCTTTATCTCTATGTGAAATCTGAGAACCCACAACATAGGGCCAATTTTGAACACCAGGGCCATAATTTGAAGTATTTTGGTAGAGGGTCACTAGATAATGCTACATGCCATATATGAAAGCTCTAGCCCTTACGGTTTGGGACAAGAAGATTTTTAAAGATTTCCTTCTTTATCTCTATGTGAAATCCGAGAACCCACAACATAGGGCCAATTTCCACACTAGGGCCATTATTTGAAGTATTTGGTAGAGGGCCACTAGATGATACTACATGCCATATATGAGAGCTCTAGCCCCTATGGTTTGGGACAAGAAGATTTTTAAAGATTTCCTTCTTTATCTTTATGTGAAATCTGAGAACCCACAACATAGGGCCATTTTCAAAACTAGGGCCATAATTTGAAGTATTTTGGTAGAGGGCCACTAGATGATGCTACATGCCAAATATGAAAGCTCTAGCCCTTACAGTTTGGGACAAGAAGATTTTCAAAGATTTCCTTCTTTATCTCTATGTGAAATCTGAGAACCCACAACATAGGGCCAATTTCCACACTAGGGCCATTGTTTGAAGAATTGTGGTAGAGGGCCACTAGATGATACTACATGCAATATATGAGAGCTCTAGCCCTTACGGTTTGGGACAAGAAGATTTTTAAAGATTTCCTTCTTTATCTCTATGTGAAATCCAAGAACCCACAACATAGGGCCATTTTTAACACTAGGGCCATAATTTGAAGTATTTTGGTAGAGGGCCACTAGATGATGCTACATGCCAAATATGAAAGCTCTAGCCCTTATGGTTTGGGACAAGAAGATTTTTACAGATTTCCTTCTTTATCTCTATAAGAAATCCGAGACCCCACAACATAGGGCCAATTTTTAACACCAGGGCCATAATTTGAAGTATTTTGGTAGAGGGCCACTAGATGATGCTACATGCCATATATGAAAGCTCTAGCCCTTACGATTTGGGACAAGAAGATTTTCAAAGATTTCCTTCTTTATCTCTATGTGAAATCCGAGAACCCACAACATAGGGCCAATTTCCACACTAGGGCCATTATTTGAAGTATATTGGTAGAGGACCACTAGATGATACTACATGCCATATATGAGAGCTCTAGCCCTTATGGTTTGGGACAAGAAGATTTTTTAAAGATTTCCTTCTTTATCTATATGTGAAATCTGAGAACCCACAACATATGGCCATTTTCAACACTAGGGCCATAATTTGAAGTACTTTGGTGGAGGGCCACTAGATGATGCTACATGCCAAATATGAAAGCTCTAGCCCTTACGGTTTGGGACAAGAAGATTTTTACAGATTTCCTTCTTTATCTCTACATGAAATCCGAGAACCCACAACATAGGGCCAATTTCCACACTAGGGCCATTATTTGAAGTATTTTGGTAGAGGGCCACTAGATGATGCTACATGCCATATATGAAAGCTCTAGCCCTCACAGCTTGGGACAAGAAGATTTTTAAAGTATTTTCTTTCGGTTGCCATGGCAACCACAGTTCTTCATGGAATTCAAATCTCTGAAGTATTCTGAAAGTGCATCACCAAAGGATCGTTTCTGTGAGGTTTCATTGAAATCTGATTGGCAGTTTCAGAGGAGAAGATTTTTCAGTAATTGTTTACGGACGGACAGACAGACGGACAGACGGACGACGGACCGGTCACAATAGCTCACCCTGAGCACTATGTGCTCAGGTGAGCTAAAAAGGGGTTTAGACCAAAATATTATGTCAAGAGAAAATACGTAAAGGAACATCCTATTTATTTTTTTGAGTCGCCTGGTTGCATAGCAACCAGGCTCTCATTGTTATCATCCTGATCTATGGGGTGACGTAGGCATACCTCCGGCCTTGTACTGCTTCCTGGCCGAGTTCCGGTTTACGAGATGAAACATAGTTTTCTAATTATTCGGTAAACAACCCAGTTTCTGTCGTAAATAACTTACAATTGTGCTTTTGTGATAATGAATATGTCTGTAAGGACAGCTATTTAACGGTTCAAACCTTTGAAACAATCATTTCGTCCACATGGGTACACGATAGCTTACACAAACGTCATCTCTAAATATATCGCATTATGTATGTATCTAAAAATAGCCGTCGTGACCTAAACAAGTTTGCGGACACGCTGAAAAATACTCTACGACGACAAGCGTCTTTACTACAGCACGCTTCTATTTGTGGACAATTCTCAGTGAAAATGTTTTGATAATTACCCATTAGAAGTACACTCTAAATCTTACAATCTGTCCTTAATTGTTGCAAGTCTTATTACAATTCAACACTCAACCTATGGTCGGAAAGCGAAAGGCGATACAGAGTTGACATGGAAGCTTTCAATGGAAATTTTTCCCAACAGTAGGCTATTTTTTTAAACAAATCTATAACGACTTGGAATGGTCGCGTTGCCTTCTTAGGCATTCTTACAGGTTGCTTCTTCAGAGCTTTTTTTTTTTCTAGACTTTAAATACTTTGCACACCAATATTCTAGGTGCACAGAGATCGAACATAGCGTATGTAGTACGCACGATTCTAGGCTGTACCAAGTCGTCGCTTTGTAGGTGCTTTCTGGAATGTAGCTGTGCGACAAATATAGATCTTATAATCACGTGACGTATAACGTCATTTGCACCACGGAATTCTTTATAAATTTACATATTTATGAATCAGTCGCTGAAGAGGCCCATATTTTCAGCGTATACTGCCCTAGCGCTTCGCCGATCCAAGCAGAGAGAGTGTTTAAAGTATACTGTGTTTGATTAATTGTTTTTCGTTCTTAAAGAGGTGAATTTGTAAAAGTCTGCTGTTTTTAGCTCACCTGAGCACGAAGTGCTCAGGGTGAGCTATTGTGATCACTCACCGTCCGTCGGCGTCCGTCGTCCGTCCGTCCGTACGTCCGTCCGTCCGTCCGTTCACATTTTTTTGTTTACACTCTAGCATCTACAAATATCAACCAATCAGCACCAAACTTGGTCAAAATATATATGACTATAAGATCTCGGATGAGTTCGATTATGGGTGTAATCGGACCAGAACGACTGGAGTTATTTGCCCTTGAATTAGAAAAATTGCTATATTTGACTTTGTTTACACTCTAGCATCTACAAATATTAACCAATCGGCACCAAACTTGGTCAAAATGTATATGACCATAAGATCTCGGATGAGTTCGATCATGGGTGTAATCGGACCAGAACGACTGGAGTTATTTGCCCTTGAATTAGAAAAATTGCTATATTTGACTTTGTTTACACTCTAGCATCTACAAATATTAACCAATCAGCACCAAACTTGGTCAAAATATATATGACCATAAGATCTCGGATGAGTTCGATTATGGGTGTAATCGAACCAGAACGACTCGAGTTATTTGCCCTTGAATTAGAAAAATTGCTATATTTGACTTTGTTTACACTCTAGCATCTACAAATATTAAACAATCAGCACCAAACTTGGTCAAAATGTATATGACCATAAGATCTCGGATGAGTTCGATTATGGGTTTAATCGGACCAGAACGACTGGAGTTATTTGCCCTTGAATTAGAAAAATTGCTATATTTGACTTTGTTTACACTCTAGCATCTACAAATATTAACCAATCGGCACTAAACTTGGTCTAAATATATATGACCATAAGATCTTGAATGAGTTCAATTATGTGTCTAATCAGACCAGAACGACTGGAGTTATTTGCCCTTGAATTAAAAAATTGCTCCATTTGACTTTGTTTACACTCTAGCATCTACAAATTTAAACCAATCAGCACCAAACTTAGTCAATATTATATATGACCGTAAGATCTCGAATGAGTTTGACTGTAGGTCTAATAGGACCAGTTATTGCTGTGTCATGGAAAAAGGGGGCTTGACGTATATTTTCATTGTGGACCAATATCTCTTTAACTACAGGACAAAATGTCATGAAACTTCATCTTTTTATTGTTTATTGCAAGCCACAGACAATAGTTATTTGTTTTTATTTCATGAAACGCCATGTCATGAAAAAAGGGGGCTAAATGTTTAATTTCGTCATTGACCAATGACCATCTGTTTGTCCATCTTTCAGGACAGATATCTTCTAAAATCCTTGACAAAAACTAATAGAAATTCATACAGGAGTTCCTAATGATGTCCGCTGATATTTATTTATTTATTTTATTTATTTATTTTTTTTTTCCTTTTTGATATCAAATACTGTCTCATAGGAAAAAGGGGCTTCATGTATATTTCTGTCAAGGATCAATATACATGTATCTTCAACTCAAAATCCTGGACAAAAATTTGTGAAAATTCATTCGTGTGTTCCTTATGATAGTCCGCCAATATCATTAGTTTAGTTTTTTTGATTAAATGTCGTGTCATGGGAAAAGCGGGCTTCACATATATTTTCATTATGGATTAATTTCTCTTTAACTACAGGACAAAATGTTATGAAACTTCATCTTTATGTCGTTTATCACAAGCCACAGACAATAGTTAGGCCTATATGTTAGCTCACCTGAGCACGAAGTGCTGGGTGAGGTATTGTGATTCGTCGTTGTCCAGCGTCCGTCTTTCCACAATTCCTTTAAACATCTCCTCCTAAACCAATCATGTTGAAACTTGACAGGCATATTCCTTGGGTGAAGTTCTACCAAAGTTGTTAAAAGAATTGAATTAACCCTTTAACTCCATGGGTCACAATTGTGGGCAAAATTGTATATAGAGCAAACTTTAAAAATGTTTTTGTCTGAAACTAGAAGGCCTAGAGCTTTGATATTTGGTATGTGGCATTTCCTTGTGGACTTCTACCAATTTTGTTCAGATGATGCCCCTGGGTCAAAACAGGACATAAAGGTATACAGAATGAACTTTAAAAGTCTTGTCCTACTTAACCCTTTACCACACAATCCCAAGTTTTAACGCCTGTGAGAAATAAGGCTCTTGAAAATATTGTGGGAAAAAGAGGAAATACTTGTAACCAGCATGTTTTCCTTTTTCCACAATGTTTTCCACCCGACCAAAATCAAATTTAAATTTTTGAGTCATTTATTTTGTTGTCAGGAAATGGTTTGAATTGGGACAAGTCTTAACCCTTTAAGTGCCTTTCACTACTATAGTTGCCTTTGTGTCTAGTGTAGATCAAGATCAGACTGCACGAAATGTGCAGTCCGATCATTGATCTATACTGTCTGCTTTGTTGAAACACTGCAGACAAAAGGCACCCACGCAGTTGTTATCAGCTTGGACTCATTCTGGAATGAAAATGGCCTTTGGGTTTAAGGATTAAATTTTGTTGTTTGTTAATGATTTGAGCCAAGCCTGTTAGCTCATTACCTACAGGGCTAGCTATGCAGGGATGTCAAATTTAAATCTCAGTTGGGCCAAGCACTCAGGTAACCAGCATTTCTTTAACTTTTTCCGCAATGTTCTCTACCCATCCCAGACCTAAGTTCATTTTTTGAGACAAATTTATTTTGTTGTCTGCAAATGCTTTGAATTATAGACCAGTCTAAAATTTTTGTTTGGTAAAGAGATAAAGATAGACCAAGTAATATGCATTTCAAGACTGTGTTGTAGGCAATACTATCTTGCAGAATATAAGGCATATATATCCAAGATCCAACTGCAGTCTGATCTTTATCTACACTGTCTGATAAAACATCCTGTCTTGTGTACCCCTAGCCTTGGTTCCCACCTGATCATTTTTTCCTTTTATCTATTCAGGATGGACGGATGCAGTTTAAATTTGACATGAAGCACCCTTTTTCCATGACACAGCAATAAATTCCAAAACCCTGACAATATGCGCTAGGTCACTTGATGTGTGAAAATTTAATCCAAATCTGTTGAGATATGTCCAGTAATCAAAGAGATATTGGAGAAAAATGAAATATAACATGAAGACCCCTTTTTCCATGATGCAGCTATAAATTGCAGAACCTTGACAATATGCACTAGGTCACATGATGAGAAACATTCTGTGAAAACTTTTGAAAACATTGTGGGAAGAGGAGAAAATGCTGGTAACCAGCATTTTCTCCTTTTTTCCACCAAGTTTTCTACCCTGTCAAAGAAATATTGTGTCACTTGAGCTATTGTGATCGGTCAATGTCCGTCGTCCGTCTGTCTGTCCGTCTGTAAACAATTACTAAAAAATCTTCTCCTCTGAAACTGCCAATCAGATTTCAATGAAACTTCACAGAAATGATCCTAAGGTGATGCCCTTTCAGAATACTTCAAAGATTTGAATTCCATGAAGAACTCTGGTTGCCATGGCAACCAAAAGAAAAAACTTTAAAAATCTTCTTGTCCCAAACTGTAAGGGCTAGAGCTTTCATATATGGCATGTAGCATCATCTAGTGGCCCTCTACCAAAATACTTCAAATAATGGCCCTAGTGTGGAAATTGGCCCTATGTTGTGGGTTCTCGGATTTCACATACAGATAAAGAAGGAAATCTTTGAAAATCTTCTTGTCCCAAACCGTAAGGGCTAGAGCTTTCATATATGGCATGTAGCATCTTCTAGTGACCCTCTACCAAAATAATTCAAATTATGGCCCTGGTGTTAAAAATTGGCCCTATGTTGTGGGGTCTCGGATTTCACATAGAGATAAAGAAGGAAATCTGTAAAAACCTTCTTGTCCCAAACAGTAAGGGCTAGAGCTTTCATATTTTGCATGTAGCATCTTCTAGTGGCCATCTACCAAAATACTTCAAATAATGGCCCTAGTGTGGAAATTGGCCCGATGTTGTGGGGTCTCGGATTTCACATAGAGATAAAGAAGGAAATCTGTAAAAATCTTCTTGTCCCAAAACGTAACGGCTAGAGCTTTCATATTTGGCATGTAGCATCATCTAGTGGCCCTCTACCAAAATACTTCAAATTATGGCCCTAGTGTTGAAAATGGCCCTATGTTGTGGGTTCTCGGATTTCACATAGAGATAAAGAAGGAAATCTCTAAAAATTTTGTTGTCCCAAACGGTAATTGCTACAGCTCTCATATATGGCATGTAGTATCATCTAGTGACCCTCTACCAAATACTTCAAATTGTGGCCCTGGTGTTAAAAATTTGCCCTGTGTTGTGGGGTCTTGGATTTCACATAGAGATAAAGAAGGAACTCTTTAAAAATCTTCTTGTCCCAAACCGTAAGGGCTAGAGCTTTCATACTTGGCATGTAGCATCATCTAGTGGCCCTCTACCAAAACACTGAAAATTATGGCCCTGGTGTGAAAATTAGCCATATTTTGTTTGTCTCGGATTTCACATACAGATAAAGAGGGAACTCTTTAAAAATCTTCTTGTCCCAAACCGTAAGGGCTAGAGCTTTCATATTTGGCATGTATCATTATGGTGTTGAGCTGAGTTGCATTTCAGGTGAGCAATTTAGGACCATCATGGTCCTCTTGTTTTGTGTTTGTGCGATAAACCTAGATCTAGTATTTATGAAACAACAATTTATTAGTGCGGGTGTCAGAACACAAGGTGCTTTCGTAACTGCCAAAATCTGAATTCACACGGGAATTCGACTTGAAACTACGCAGTTCTAACAACCAGCAATCTGAGAACTTGACTTTTTACTCCACTATATTTCAAATATAATAGAACAGATCAATGTTAACCCACTCTAACAACAAGTTCTTTATTGGAGTGTTTGTAATCTTGTAAAGGGTTGTTATAAAGCCTAATTTAAAGCGAATCGCAAACATTTAGTTTATGCCAAAGAAATATACATGTAGATCTCTAAAATTTTCAATTGGTGTGGAAGTAGTTCTAATTCTTGGGACGTTATAAAACAGAGACAAAGTTAAAAGGCTGATAATCATGCCATTAGGTTATATTGTTTTTCTTGAGCTGTAGCAGCCACATTCCTAGAGTCCACTGTGGACAAAACTTGAACCCGGACAGCAACAAATACAAATTATTTCCAAAGGACAAGTAGATTACTGAGTCAAATATTTGTGTGTGCTCCTGAGGCTATATATCAGTCCAATGATCATGAAATTGCCAGGCTGTTTGTCTCAATAATAAGTATTACAAAACTGAAAGTGGGTCATCGGGGGTTAAAAGAAAAAGGTTGTCACTAGGTCAAATCAGATGAAACCGTAACAGATCTAGTCCTGTAGAATCCTTTTATGTTCAGTCAAATACTCACGGAACTTTGACAGACTGCTTAGATTAGATATGGGTGAGTTGCAAAAGGGTATTTGTGGTCTAAAAGTGTGTCACTAGATCCAATACCAGAAGACAAAGTTCAATTGAGTTCCATAGTAATGTTGCCTAAATGGTCCTCTTGTAAAATTGTTCAAGTCATTCAGCTCTGTTTCTATAAACTTCACAGAAGCTTGAGAAATGAGTAGTAACATTTCAAGATAACCGCCTCTGAAACTGTATAAGCAATTATACCCAAATTTCATATCTAGTATTCTGTATTTGGATAGGACAATTATTCAAATTAAACGATATATGTATAACCATGTGGTCCAATTTTAGAAAATTTGTGTCATATAAAAACAACTTGCTCTAAATCCGGGGAGAAAATGTATGCCCTATTCTACTAAAATTATTTAGATTGCTTGTTTTAGCAATATGTGTAAGAATTAAGATACACATGTAAGTTAAGCCACCCAGATTCTGCGCCAGAAAAAAACATTTTTATCAACCTAAAAGCCTAACTTTTGTCCGAATTCTTTACAGGCATTATTAAGCTAGGGAGGAATTGTAAATATTGATTTAACTTCGACAGTTATTACGCCCAGCTGAATTTCGGGCTGGGGGGGGGGGGAGATATGGTTTTCATGTTGTCTGTCCGTCTGTCCGTTCGTCCGTCCGATCTTCCGTCCATCCAGACAGATATATTCTAAAACCTTTGACGAAAGTTAATGAAATTTCATACATGTAGTCCTCATAATAGTCCGCCGATATACTTTTTTTTAAATGTAATGCCTTGTCATGGAAAAAGGGGGCTTGATTTTTTTCGGTTTGATTTTGTTTTTTGTTTTTAATGCGGTGTCATGGGAAAAGGGGGTTTTGATGTATATTTCCATTCTGGATAAATCTCTTTAACTACGGGACAAAATTTATGAAATTTCATATTTATGTTGTTTATCGTAAGCCACAGACAATCAGTATTTGTTTTTATTTAATGAAATGCCGTATCATGGAAAAGGGGGGCTTAATGTATATTTTCACCAATAACAAAAAAGGCCATTTACATGCAAAACAAAATACCTCTTATAATTATGTTTCGATAATTTTTTTTTTTTTTTTTCCAGGCGGTGGATATCATTTCAACGAAATGACTTGTTTTATATTGATTGTACCTTTTGAAAAACATTTTTTAAATGAAGTCACTTGCTTGCATATAATACTGTCTTACGGTTGAGTTATTTTGTATCTCGAATGCTTTTACTATATTTGAACAAAAAAGAGTGAAAACTTCTAACCCATTACCATCCAGGCGACTCTCAGGACTATCAGTCCTTTGATTTAAACTGTTGCCTTATCGTGTAACAGGGTAGTTCTAAATGTATTTGGCTGACAGATACCATTTTTTGGATGATTATGATTATTTCAGATGATGGAGGCACTCTAGGTTATCATTTTACGAGTAATGAGTTTGAGCCCTGGTGCTGACAATTTTGGTGGTGTCTTTTTGTCGCACACTGAGAGTACAGTATCATTTCTTGGTGATGTATCTTACCAACTAGCAAACACCTTGAATAAAATTCTTTGCTCAAATTCAAGTTTTACCCAGCAGTGAGCTGTAACCTCTACATTTGAGAATAGATTGGGGAAAAAAAAAAAGAAAGAAAAAATGTTTTAGTCTGTAGAAAAGACAGCTATCCAAAATTTAAAAATGTTTTAGCAAAAACATCTCATAATTTCCACTAGTCCAACAATGTAGATCCTATTTTAGAGAATAACAAGCTCAACAAAAATTCATGTTCTATGCAGTCAATTTGAAATTTATATCTACAATATCAAAAACGTAAAAAGAAATTCTGACACAGTTTGATAGGATTTACAACAAGCATAATTTGGCAGCTAATTCACAGCAGAAAGAAAGAAACATACCGAGATTGAAAAAAAATTTCCTCTGTTAAAAAAAAATAATGATAAAAAAAAAAATCACTGCTGTAAGTGGGCGAATTAGACTATACCCTTTTGCTCCTAACAGAGAAAAAAGTAAAAAAAAAAACTTTAAATCCTAGATCTAGATGAAAATCTACCTTCCGGCACTATCCACAAAGATAAACTTACTTTGCCCTGGCCGAGTAGACCTGGGGACGAGTTGCTTTGCATTCTTCACAAAAAAAAACTTTAAAAATTAGGGAAAACGTCATAATGAAATATGAACGAAGTTTTTATTGGCAAGAGCGCGAAAAAACTTTAAAGAAAAGATCGATTGGCTCACCCGAAATGGTTTTCTGCTCCTTATTAATTCTCGTAACGTTTACGTAACTATGTATTCGGAAATATCCGTACCTCGGACAGATGCAGAAAACCCCGAATTCCTTCGTATTTGTCCAGATCTCGCGAGGGTCTCGTTTGTTGACTGGAGCGCTGTTTCAAATCACGTAATTAACAAGTTGTCAGAAATTATAGGGTAGAAACGCTCTTAGAACGAGTCTTTTACATCACTTCCGTCCGCAATATTTGAATTTGTAAAAATCAACTTCCGGTCCACCACTTTTTCCGAGGCATCAGGTATGTACATTTTTGACACCATCTCTACCAATAAGCTCTCGCTTACGCGAGGCGTTGCTCCGCGACGCCTCTTGTGCGCTGCTCGCTATTAATCTGGAAGAAAGTTTTAACAATGGTAAATCTAGAACATTTACTTTACAGGAGCACTTACGTACTGGACTTACTGGACGAAGGCCAATTGAACGCCATGACTTGCACTGGTCATGTACAAGTAACAAGCATTGCAGCAAAAGGTGCCAGACTGCTTGTTGGACGGGGTGGGGGGCTGTAAATATAGTAAGTAGGCTACTACTGTATTTTTTCAATAATTTCAATGGCATGTTAACAAGTAACAGGTCACCAATACTAGGCTAGGGCCCTGAAGTGTCTTGCCCAAGGACACTCCCAGGAAAAAAGCCAATGAATCCAGTGAGGCTGGAACCGCAAGCCTCCAGGTCACAAGTCCTACACTTTACCCCTGAGTCACACAGGACCCCACTTTTTGTTATAGTACTCTGATATTTATACCCCCCACCTACAAAGTAGAGGGGGATATACTGGTTTAACCATGCCTGTCTGTCTGCCTGTCCATCCATCTGCTTGTCCATCTGTCTGCCAATCCGTCCACCTTTTCGTTTCTGTGCTCTAACTCAAAAGTCGTTTGACCTAGGACCCTGAAACTTACAAGTGTTGCTCATGACCCAAGGAGTCGCCCTACTGTTTTGGGGTGACATGGGTCAAAGGTCAAGGTCACAGGTGAACTTTGTTTTAAAATCGTTTCCATGCTCTAATTAAAAAGCAGTTTCACACAGGGCCCTGAAACCTTATACAAGTGTTGCTCATGACCCAAAGAGGTGCCCTTTTCTTTTTTGCTGGCACGGGTCAAAGGTCAAGGCCACAGGTAAACTTTGTTTGAAAATCGCTCCTGTTCTCTAACTCAAAAGCAGTGTGACCTAGGACCCTGAAACTTTATACAAGTGTTGCTCATGACCCAAAGAGGAGCCTTTTGGTTTTTGGATTGCATGGGTCAAAGGTCACAGGGAAACTTTGTTAGAAAATGGTTTCCATGCTCCAACTCTAAAAGCCATTTGACCTAGGACCCTGAAGCTTTTTACAAGAAGTGTTGCTCATGACCCAAGGAGGAGCCCCATTGTTCTTGGGTCACATGGATCAAAGATCAAAGTCAGGGATGAACTTTGTGTTGAAAATCATCTCTGATTTCTGATTGTGCTGATTCAGGGACAAGGTGCTGGTGGGGGATATTTGTCCCCTTTGTGACAGTTCTAGTTTGTATGAATGAAACTTGATTAGTTCTGCTTACATTCATTGACATCATCTTTGCATTTGAAAAAAAATAGGACTTTTGTTGTTGTTGTTGTTGTTTGGGTGAGGGATAGGGCTAGGCTGTTTTTTTTTTTTTTTTTTCTTCAGTTAAGCGCATGATACATTAAAATTTTGTTTAACTCTTTACCACACAACAGAAATTTTAACTAGTCATATTTGGAAAGCATTTGCAGACGACATAAGCCATGAGATTCCATAATTGAAATTCGTTTTGGGAAAGGTTACCTGCATTTTCTTCTTTTCCCATGATGTTTTCAAAAGCTTTCTTTCTCAGGGTCATTAAAACTCAGAATTGTATGGTAAAGAGTTAAAAGGCAGTGCAGCAATACAGAGCTATCATGGCCCTCTTGTTAATAATGTTATTTTTGTGGGACTAGGGCATTGGACTTAGTGCCACTAGCAGCTGGCACCTTCCCCTTAGCAGGCCAGAAGGTCTATGGGTTAGTTACTGCAGTTCATTCAACATTCAACAGTGGCGTTCCTGATTGAAGGTAGTGTCTTAGCATTAGACTTATATCCCATTTTACCCTCCTGGTCATTTCTTCTATTATAGCATTAGATCTTGGTTTGATGTCCCTGGCTAAAGTTACTTTGGCTGTCTGTCTCTCTTTTTCGGTACCAAAAGGAAATATCCCTATACTGAATTTGGCATTTCTTGTTTTTCTCTGCAGAGTAGCAGCTAGGTGGTATGGATCCACCTGTCTTGTTGACTGAACAAGCATCCAGCTCTTGAAATTCCCATGGGTGTGTCCAGCAAAGTCTCGGCTAGGTTGGAATTGATAGGTGCCCGCATTGTTATGGGTATTTCTGTCATACATCTTCTTCATCTGTGATTCATATCTACATGCCCTGCAGTAAAATTGCCGCACTTCATGGCTAGGCCAAGTTTATGTTCTGTCTTGCAGACTAAATCATCTTCCCACATTTTCTACCTGAATGCTGTTTGATAAGAGTGTTGATGGTTTCCAGCATTTTCCCCATGTTGAAAATCATTCTCTGTCTCTTTCAGGCACTCTGACCAAAGGTTGTACTGCTTCCCTGTGGCTGTGATATCATCAGTGATTGGCGAGCTGTCTGTGACTGGAGGTGTTACAGTTTTTTCATTTGTTTGTTGGGAATATTCAGGTGATTTCTTTCTTCTTGGTGAAAATAAATTTCTTTTCTGGAGCAAGCTTAAGTACATCTCCTTTTTTCTGTCTGCTCAGTTCATTTTCCCCCATATTCTGTATCTGGACAGCTTTATCGTTCTTTTTCCTCTTTCCTTATGAGTAAATCTGGGTAAGAATGGTGTTTTATACTTTTCTCTCTGTCATTTTCTCAAATCTATCCATCCAGTGACCTATTTACCCAATGCACTAGTCTGACTGGACAGGCACTGATAAGCCCAGTTAAGCTTGGTTTTTTGTAATATATTCCAGCTATCTGAATGTTTAAAATAGGCCTGCTTCTATCAGGGTTTAAAGCTGATTGCATCATAGATAGCTGATCTAGATGAAAACATTGTGTCAAAAGGAGCTATGTTTAAGTAAATTTGCAGTACTGGTGTTATATGAAGATCATATGCTATTTAGGTCATCTGCTTTTGTTCTTTCATGTATTCCAACCTCGTTTTGACTGATAATGCTCGAACAAAGAATAAGAAGCTTAGAAATTTGCAATTGGCTGGCCTCATGGAAGATTTTAGATTTAAAAAAATGGGGAAATTCGTTATTCAGATTTTTTTTTTTTTTTTTTTTTTTTTTTTTTTTTTTTTAAGGGGGGTAGGGGTTGTTCAATTTGGCTACTTTTCATGCAATGTTTCCAATGTATATGAATGAAAATGGGTTAAAAAGACAGAAAAAAGGGTCCAGAACAGTATATTTTTATTTCCTTTAAATTCTTTTAGCTTTCACCGAGATATATTTGATTTTGGAGGAGTGGTGACTGGGCTAAAAGTTTCCATTTTTTAGGGTCTTGGCCGCAAAAAGTGTCATGGTAAAGAAATGGGCTTTCTTTTTGAAGATGTCTTTGCTTTCTCTCCAGCACATCTAGCCTTGTTTTAATACCCAGTTTCAGCCATAGGGCTACAGAAACATGACTTGAAATTCTGTTTTATATAGGTGTCGCACCACTGCAAGATTGTTGCCTTGTTTTAGTAATCAAAAGTAGTCCCATGTGAAATTGTGCACTTATTTTACACTGTTTCATGAAGCTGAGAGGGCTTGAAGGTATATGATTCAGATCTGCTTCAACATTTTCAGTCTGACAGTCAAGAAACTTGGTTAGAATGTTTGTCTTGATGATATCTCTAACATGTTTGAAATTGAGTGACGTCGAGCCAAAAAGTAGGTCACTTGGCCAAATCTTAGTAAAACCTTGTGTGCACTCTAGAGGCCATATTTTCAGCTCGATACTCATAAAACCTAGTATGTTTGTCTTGATATCACTAAAAATAGTTCAAGTCTGTTTAAAAGTAGGTCACTAGCACTAATGTGTTTTACATCTTTACAACCAGGATCTCTTCAGCTTTGTCAATCCTACATGACTTTACTCAGATGATCGCTTTAGGGCCAATAACCTTTTTGTATTGTATATTGACAGGATTATTTTGTGTAACTGGAGGAACGAAAACTTGGGGTCATGACTGTGAACAGCTGTTCCAGAGAAGATAAATTTTTAGGGTTGCCAGTTTTGTGTGTGGTTTTGCAAAAAAATGCAATTGGTTGATACATGTATTTTGGGGGGTGGTGGATGTGGGCATTTTTCAGCTCTACTGGCTGAAAGCCAGCAGAGCTTATGACATGGTGTGGTTTCTGTCTGTCTGTCTCTTTCTTATTTATGCAGTAATACTCAAATGCCATTTGCAAACCTGAAGAATTTTCATTACGAACAGCCTTGGCCACTATTAAGAGTATATCAAACTTATGTACTTTAATATCAAAATATTATGTCAAACTTTTTCAGTGTCTTTTTTCACCAAAATAACTTTTAACTATCTTTTGCAAAAATAGTTGTTAAGAGCATTAACAAGTTGCAAGATCATGCAAAACAATTAACTATGAATAAGCAAATTGTGTTATGGTAGAGTACATCAACATTTCATGTGATAAATACTATCTAGTTTGCAGGTGCTTCCAAAAAAGATGAACCTTATAACAAGTATAGCCCAGTTTAGACAAACTTTTTTTAAGCATTGGACATTTTGTACAGTAATTGTATATTTTTACAGTCACGAAAAGTTTTATAAATTCATTACTTTCTAAGCGCCAATAAGATCAATAAATAGAAGATAATCATTGGTTGTAGCAAGTATTGAAATGCCAATGGGGTGTAACGGTTAATTCTTTACATTACAAAATCTTTGATTGTTCCAAGTTAAAGAATTTGCAGACATTAAACTAAATGCTGTTCAAATGATAGGACTTGCCTTTGATGGAGAAGTAAACATTGAGGGAGAGGAAATAATGCTTGTTTCAAGTTTTTTCTTCTTTCAAAAATGTTCATAAATGATCCTTAAGGGTAGTTAGAAAACCAGAATGATCTTTAACCTTTATCTAACAACAAAATTTTAGACTGATCCAAATCAAAAGCATTTGCAGACAACTGGTAAAATGATGCACAAATAATGAAATTTGTCTTTGAAACTGTATAAAACATTGTGACATAAGGAGGAAATGCTGATTACCAGCATTTTCTCCTTTTCTCACAATGTTTTTAAAAGTTATTTTCCTTTTGGTCATTAAAACTCGGGATCGTGTGATTAAGGGTTAAAGGTTCAGTAAAAAAATTGTCCAAAGTATCTTTGGACTAATCTCTATTTATTAACTCCATTGGTGTTTAGCAGGAAAAGGGGAAATACCATAATTTGAACAACATTTACCACCTGCAAATGATTCGATTTGGAACAGTTCATTTTTTTTTTTTTTTTTTTATAATAATTGACATTGTATGAATTGGAAAAAAAATTGGTTTCAAAGCTTTTTCCATTTTAAAAAAAGCATGTTCTGTTTGGTTGTTCAAACATGGGATTGTTTGGTATATGGTTATAGAACGTCTGAAGAATCAGTTGATTGTCTTCATGAAAACATTGTGAGAAATGAAGAAAATGCAAGTAACCTACATTTTGTCTTTTTCCCACAATGTTTTTTGCCTTTTTAAAGGAAAGTTCCATCATTTGAGCTACAGTCAATTTGTCCTCTGCAATGCTTTCCAAATGGAGTTGTCTAAGATTTTGTCATCTGGTAAAGAGTTAAGTGCATGACCTTGTGCACTTTATTTTTCTCTGTAAATACAGGTCAAAGTTTTCCTGCTAGTGAAATGTGGATCTTACTGGAATCACTTGCACAAACAACGCTATAAGTGTAATTCTGATACATGTATTGTATGAACTAATTGGGTGAACAAAGCTACCGATACATGTATTGTATAAACTAATTGGGTGAACAAAGCTACATTTACCATTGTGATGACAGTGACCAGGAGGGCTTAAAGATACATCCTTACAGCCAGACCAAAAAAAAAAAAAAAAAATGGTGTAAACGCTTGCTAAAATGTAGAATGTTTCAAAATTTAGTCAGCTGTGTGAACGTAGATAAATTACCGATATATACATGTATATGGTGTAAGGGATAAATACATATTCAAAATCAAATCTCTTTTTATGAGATGTTCAGGTTGTTGTCTGAAAACTCAAATTGGACAGGTTGAACACCCTTTGATGATGGTTGTTGTTGTTGGTACTAGTTTCATTACTGAATTTGACACGGTAATTCATGTAGCTTCATGAAATTTTTTGTATTTTGCCAGGACACATGGGGATTTATTACATGCTCTGACTGACACGTAAAGGGAGATATCCAGAGTTTTTGTCAAAGTTTAAATCTTTTTTAATAATCCTTTTTGCTAGTGTCTGATTTGCATTAACAGTAAAGGTTCCTTAGTATTTTAAGTTTTTATTTTATTTTGCACATTTTTTTAACTTTTGAATTGAATTGAAAAACCTAATTAGACTACACTACATATCACTGTCTTGTTCCCTGTGATTTCCCTACAACTCTGACATCATCCAACCTTTATCCAGAGAAGTTAGGTCATAGGTATGTCATGTCATTGTGTCCTTCATACATGAAGAGTAATAGAATCAAAGTACTGAAAGTACTGACAGACTAGCGAATTTGATTGATTGTTTGTTTGTATGGTGTTTAACCCTGTTTTCAACATTATTTCAGTTATGTAACAGTGGACAGTGCACATATCCATGCTTTCCTGCAGTTTCTTTTACCAGTACTCCGTACAATATTCTTTCCAAGCCACTGGCTGCTTTCCCACATTTATATCATAACCATCGTCGAAACGTAAGAGAGAAACGAATACTGTCACAATGACTATCATCAATCCTCGGAAAGAAATTTGCCGAGTCAGGGATCGAACCAGTGACCTCCTGTTCCCAAGTCCTGTACACTACCGACTCAGCTGCTGGGGCTATGCGTGCTATTGGTTGACTTTAATCCAGTTGAAGTTTAACCCTTAACCTGTGAAACTTTCAAGCCGGTGGTAAACACCTGAATATTGCTATTTCAGAGTTACATTTTGGAGAAAATAATATATCCTCTTATCGGACAGTGTAGATCCAAGATCAGTCTGCATGCCCTGCACAGTCTGATCTTAATCCACACTGCCCGCAAAACGTCATTGAGTCGCGGTAGTGCTGGTAAAAGAAACTCCAGGAAAGCATGGATAGATGCTCTGGCCGCCGCAATATCACTGAAATAATGTTGAAAACGGCGTTAAACACCATGCAATCAATTAGTCAATATCCAATAGCACAAGATGTAGTTAACTAACTCTCTTTACAAGACAAAAATTTTTACGCCAGTCCAAATTCAAAGCTGTTACAGACCATAAATTAAAAGTGGCTGAACTGATGAAACCTGATTCCAAAAGGGTAGAAAACAATGTGGGAAAAGGAGAAAATGATGGTTACCAGCATTTTCTCCTTTTCCCGCAATGTTTTCAAAGGAATTTTCCCCAGTATCGTTAAAACTTGGGATTGTTTGGTAAAGGGTTAATATTCAAGACTAGAATAACAGTTTAACATAACAGTTCAACTGTACACAATGATCTAAATAATGAATGACTGAAGGAATGACAAGGGTTCCCTGTCCAGTGAGGGTTAATGTAACTGGGATTTGCTACAAGTTACCTAGGTGTATTTATTAATAGATTCATTCATAATGTTACAGTGGTGTAGGAAAACGTGATTCTCTGCTTTGCATAGGTCACTTAATTTACATATAAGCAAAGATCTTGTACCTTGTAAATGACATTTTGTTCATTTTATTACTTTGTAAGACGACATGTTCAAATTGGAGTGGTAGAGATTCAGTGGTTTTTCTCGAAATTGTCATATATAACAGAACTAAGATTTATAACAGAAAGAAGTATTTTTTCTGTGAGGCAGTATTTGGCAACTGTGGGGTTTTTTGTTTACTTTGACTCTAGGTCAATCTTGATGCCTATAGACTAGCTTCGCTAGTCTAAAAATACTCAATTTAAAGTTTTAAAATCAAACTAGATATCTCCCTTTAATTATATATTGACTTAAAAAAACACTGATTTATTTAGAAATAAAGAATACCGTAAAGGAGACAATCCATTTTTTAATTGTTTATTTGCTGTTTGCAAAGAATATATTGAGCTATTGTCATAGCACTGTTGTTGTCAGCATCGTCTTGGTGGTACAAAAACTGACATGTTATAATATCTAACTTAGTACTGTCGACATTTACTTGAAACTTGGACTAGTTCTTAACTATCAAAAGGGGAATTTATACAACATGGGCAGATAACCATCAAAATATTTTTGACACAGTTATGTCCCTTTTTGACTTACAATTTTCACCGAAAAACCAATCTACATGATTTTAAAAGCAACTGCAGCAGAGTGTTGGCACCTGCATGTGGTGCTCTTGTTTTTATTACAGTAAACTACCTGTGATTTTTAGCGCCATTTTCAACATTATGTCTATGTGCCATTTAGTGCACCTATTATATGTGTCCCCGGAGTTTCATCTGCCAATATTTTGTTTAATACTCTTTCCACACTACTAGCTGCCTCTTTATATAACTCTAGCACACATTCCTGAGCTTTGACAACCCCCAAGGAGAGGAATTTTTCAAAATATTTAGGAAAAGGATAAAATACTGGTACCCTACATTTTATGTCTTTTTCACAATGTTTTATACCCTTTTAGAGGCAGATTTCAATTCAGTTCCATATTTTGAGCAACTCTTTATTTGTCACAAACACTTTCAATTTGGAAAAGTCTAAATCTTTGTCATCCAGTAAAGAGTTAAAAATCATTGATACATGTATTGATTTCAGCAGTGAGGAAAATCATTCCCGTTCCATTATTCCTCTGACGAATAGAACCTACAACCCTTGGGTTTCAAGCCTGGCAAGATAACGAGTGAGCTACATAGCCCATCAACATTTCTTTCAAATGGTGGGCTCTAAGGAAATATTGCGAAGCCGAAGGGGACTTTAGGTTTGCACTCCGTCCGTCTGTCCGGCAATTCAGTTTTCTGGACTTTTTTTCTAAACGCTGGTACATATTGAGCTGAGTTTTGGTGTGTAAGTCACCCACCATCACTTACAGATCAAGTTCGACTTCGTTCCGGTCCACTGGTTTTTCACGGATTTACGGGCCTTGGACTTATAAAATTTCACCGATAAATCAGTTTTCCAGACTTTTTTCCTAAACGCTGGTAGGTATTGATCTCAGATTTGCTGTGTAACTCAACCTTCATGACTTACAGATCAAGTTTGACTTTCGTTCCGGTCCACTGTTTTTTCACGGATTTACGGGCCTTGGACTTACAAAATTTCACTGATAAATCAGTTTTCCGGACTTTTTTCCTAAACGCTGGTAGGTATTGATCTCAGATTTGCTGTGTAACTCAACCTTCATGACTTACAGATCAAGTTCGACTTTCGTTCCGGTCCACTGGTTTTTCACGGATTTACGGGCCTTGGACTTACAAAATTTCACTGATAAATCAGTTTCCCGGACTTTTTTTTTCTAAATGCTGGTAGATATTCACCTGACTTTTGCTGTGTTAAGTCAACCACCATGACTTACAGATCAAGTTCGACTTTCGTCCCGCTCCACTGCTTTTTCACGCATTTACGGACCTTGGACTTACAAAATTTCACTGATAAAACATTTTTCCGCACTTTTTTTCTAAACGCTGCTACATATAGAGCTGATTTTTGGTGTGTACATCAACCACCATGACTTGCACATCAAGTTCGAGTTTCGTCCCGCTCCACTGCTTTTTGACGCATTTACGGGCCTTGGACTTTAAAACTTTCACTGACATGCCAGCGATACATACGGCCGGTAGGGGACTGTGTATTGTTATGCAATACTATCAGAATGCTTGTTTCCTTAGTAGCATATACCATCCGTCCAGCACAATCATCTAGAAATTTTCAGCTTGGCTGTTTTCGATGAAAATGTTGGGGTATTGCTGTAATCCTGGCGTTGTCATCGACTGCGTCACCATGTGAAAACTTTGATATTTTATAATATTTCTGTTATTACTGAAGATATACGCTTCAAGCTTGGACAAGTTGTTAATTATCAAAAGGGGAACTTATACAACAAGGGCAGGTAACCATCAAAATATTTTTGACAGAGTTATGGCCCTTTTTCAACTTGAAAATTTCACTGAAAATCAAAACATCTGCAGCTGAGCATTGGCACCTGAATGTGGTGCTTTGTTTTAATTAACAGTGTTTCAGTCATATCTATTCTTGGTTTCACCTGAACTAAAACGGGGATGTGCAGTGCCTCGGCCATTCCTACATGATCAGCACTGCCAGCTGGGATCAAAATAGTATTTCAGTTTGAATGATATCAAATTCAACTTGCATACTAAGTGAGTCATGCAAGGCACCCAAGTGCATGATGGAAGTACTGAATCATGAACAATAGTACTCAATATTCAAATACAGATACCTACATCGTGCTTTGTGATACCTGCCAAAAAGTATTGTATGCATCCAGCAACTTGTGAGGCAGAGATGATAGATAAAAGGAACAACTTTTAACCCCCATCTTACCAGCAGAGGAGGTAAACTGCTGTGCACATGCCTGGTAGGTATGACATAAGACTACACCTTGTCCATGGATGCAATAAGGAGACAGGTTTAGCTTTGGTCCTTCAAATTTGGTATGTGCAGATATTCAACACAGGCTATAGATGGCCCCAACTGATGCTGAGGCCAACCAGTCAAGGTTAGGTTGACCTTCAGCATAAAGGTCAATGTCACAGTGATCAGTCACAGAACAAAGTCCCCTAGGTCTTTACAAAGCACACTTGAGCACATAGAAAAGAGCAGAAAAGGAAACTCTGCTTTCTGAAATTAATTCTCTTTCAAACTGAATGGCAAAGAGATTAATATCTTTTATTAAACTCTTGTTTCAAATTGATATCTATGGAAAGTAAACAGTAAATTATCCCTTTACCATATGACCAAAATTTAGACTAGTCCAAATTGACAGCATGTGCAGACGACGAAATAAATGCGACTCAAAAATTGAAATTTGTTTTGGGAAGGATGGAAAACATTGTGAGGAAAGAAGAAAATTCTCCTTTTCAGACAATGTTGTCAAAAGGCATCTTACTCAGGGTCGTTAAAACTCGGCTTAAAAGATAGATCATTTCTTAGTTGGAATAAAAAACTTTGTGGAGAAAGGAGAAAATGTCAGTTACCAGTATTTTCTTCTTTTTTCCTACAACGTTTGCAAAAAAAAGAAAAAAAATCCCTATCAATGGAAAAAATTTTAGACATATCAAATGGAATGCATTTTCAGGCAAGAATATAAATCTGGCTCAACTGATACACTTTGTCTTTAATAAAATGGAAACCATTGTGGGGAAAAGGAGAAATTGTAAGTTACCTGCATAATCTCCTTTTTCCACATTGTTTACAAAAGCCTTTTTCATCAGAGTCTTTAATACTTAATGCCTAGGATTTTGTGCTTAAGGATTAAATGCAAGTTTCAAGACACTGAAAGCATTATTATTAGCAGTGCATTCTAAATAAAAATCTTTCAAATAATGTTGCAAAGAGTTTCACTTTTTTTTCCTTAACTCTTTAATAAAAAACTGAGATAATGTTGAAAATAGCGTTAAACACCATACAATCAATCAATCAATTTTAAAAGTCTTCTGCCTCAAGGTCTTGGAAAAAACCAAGGATTGTGTGCCATTGGGCTAGAAACTCTTCACAATCTTAATCGTTTACCACACAATCCCACCTTTTAATGACCCTGAAAAAGAAAGCTTTTGAAAACATTGTGGGAAAATGAGAAAGTGCTAGTTACCAGCATTTTCTCCTTTTCCAACAATGTTTTCTCCCTTTCCCAAATCAAAGTTTTATTTTTGAGTCACCTTTATTTTGTCGTCTGCAAATGCTTTCAATTTGGACCAGTCTAGAATTTTGCCATTTGGTAAAGAATTAAAAGAAAAATGACTTTCACATAAAATGTAAAGAGTTTCAAACAAATTTGAATCCCTTTTCTGCAATGTTTTCAATAGCCTTCTTCATCAGTGATGACTAAACTCCGGATTTTTTAAATATTGGGTCAAATTCAAGTTTCTAGACATTGAAAAGCATTAAGCTAGAAACTCTTAACCATTTTACAAAAAAAAAAAAAAAAACAATTGAAATAAAATGGTAAAGAGTTTCAAAAAAAAAAAAAAAAAAGGTTTTATCTCTTTTCCACAATGTTTTGAAAGGACTTCTTCCTCAAGGTCTTAAAAACTCAGAAATGGTGCTATTGGGAAAAAATAAGTTTCTAGTCATTGAAAAGCATATTTCCAGGAACTTTTTATGATTTTAAAAATTTTGTATTCAAAAGAATAAAATGGTAAAGAATTGCTGAAAAAAAAAAAAAACTTTTTCCACTATGTTTTCATAAGCTTTCTTCCTCAGTGTCCACAAAACCCAGGACTGCATGCTGTTTTATACAATTTAAGTTTCTAGGCATTGAAAAGCATATAAGTAGAAAGTCTTTACTACCTTAAAAAAAAAATAATCATTTTTAGAATAAAACAGTAAAGAGTTTCTTGGAAAAAAAATACCCTCTTCCACAATGTTTTAAAGAGTTTTCTTCCTCAGTGTCCATAAAACTTGGGACTTTGTGCTATTGGATAAAATCAAATTTTCTTGACATTGAAAAACATATTAGTAGAAACTCTTTACCTTACCATATGAAAAAAAAGAAAAAAAAAAGAAAAAAAAAAACTGACCTTTGACCTTGAAATAAAAAAGGATTTCAAAAAAAAAAAAAAAAAAAGAATTATTTATAAAAATGTGTGCTGTTGGGTCAAATTTAAGTTTCTACAGATAGAAAAGAACATTTCCAGAAACTCTTTACCATTTTACAAATTTTGCCTCAAAAAAAAAAAAGCAGTAAAGAGTTCCTAAAAAAAAAAAACCTATACTTTTCCACAATTTTTTCAATAGTTCTCTTCCTCAGTGTACACAAAACTCAGGACTGTGTGCTATTGAATAAAATAAAAGATTTTAAACATTGAAAATCATAAAAGTTGAAACATTTTACCATCTTACAAAAAAAAAAAAAAAAAAATCAATTTGAAATAAAATGGTAAAGAGTTTAAAAAAAAATTTTTTTTTACCTTTTTCCACAATGTTTGCCTCCTCAAGGTCTTTAAAACTCTGAAATGTGTGTTATTTGGGTCAAATCTTAAGTTTCTAGAGATTAAAAAGCATATTTCAGAAACTCTTTACCATTTAAAAAAAAAAATTGTCTTCAAAAAATAAAATGGTAAAGGGTTTCTGAAGAAATAATTTTTTACCTTTTTCCGCAATGTTTTCAGTAGCGTTCTTCCTCCGTGTCCATAACAAAATAAGGACTGTTTGCTGTTAGATAAAGTCCAAGTTTCTGATCAGTGAAAAGCATAAGCGGAAACTCTTTACCATCTTACAAAAAAAAAAAAAAAACATTTTGAAATCACATGATAGAGCGTTCCTGAAGATTTCTTTTTTTTACCTTTTTGCACAATGTTTTCAATAGTTTTCTTCCTCATTGTCCATAAAACTCAGGACTGTGTGCTGTCGGATAAAATCAAAGTTGCTAGACATTGATAAGCATGTAAGTAGAAACTCTTTGCCATCTTACAAAAAACAAATCACTTTGAAATAAAATGGTAAAGAGTTTTAAAAAAATTAATCTTTTTCCACAATGTTTTGAAAAGGCTTCCTTCTCAAGGTCTGGAAAACTCAGAAATGTGTGCTATTATGTCAAATCTAAGTTTCTAGAGATAAAAAAAAAAAACATATTTCAGAAAATCTTTACCATTTTAAAAATTTTGTCTTCAAATTATAAAACAGTAAAAAGTTTCTGAAAAAACATTTTTTTTACCTTTTTCCACAATGTTTTCAATAGTTTTTTTCCTCAGTGTCCATAAAACTCAGGACTGTGTGCTATTGAATAAAATCAAAGTTTCTAGACATTGAAAAGCATGTAAGTAGAAACTCTTTACCATCCAACGACAATAACAAAAAATCACTTTGAAATCAAATGGAAAAGAGTTAAAAAAAACGAAAAAATTTCACCTTCTTCCACAATGTTTTGGAAAGGCTTCCTCCTCAATGTCTGTAAAACTCATAAATGTGTGCTATTGGGTCAAATCTAAGTTTCTAGAGATGTGAAAGCATATTTCAGAAACTACCATTTCAAAAATTTTGAATTCAAAACATAAAATGGTAAATAGTTTCTGGAAAAAAAAATTTTTTTTTTTACCTTTTTCCACAATGTTTTCAACAGCTTTGTTTCTCAGTGTCCATACAACTCAGGACTGTGTGCTGTTGGATAAAATCAAAGATTCTGGACATTGAAAAAGCATGTAAGTAGAAACTCTTTACCATCTTGCAAAAACAAATTACTTTGAAATAAAATGGTAAAAAGTTTCAAAAAAAAAAAAAAAAAAGAATTTGTTTTCAACTTTTTCCACAATGTTTAGTTAATGCTTCCTCCTCAAGGTCTGGAACACTCAGAAATGTGTGCTAATGGGTCAAATCTAAGTTTCTAGAGGTAAAAAAAAAAGCATATTTCAGAGACTCTACCATTTTAAAAATTTTGTCTTCAAAAAATAAAACGGTAAAGAGTTTCTGAAGAATTTTTTTTTTTTTTACCTTTTCCCACAATGTTTTCAATAGTTTTCTTCCTCATTGTCCATAAAACTCAGGATTGTGTGCTATTTACTATCCAACGACAACAACAAAATTTTACTTTGAAATCAAATGGTAGAGTTAAAACATTTTTTTTTTTTTCATCTTTTTCCACAATGTTTTGAAAAGGCTTCCTCCTCAATGTCTGTAAAACTCAGAAATAAAACTCAGGACTGTGTGCTGTTGGATAAAATCAAAGATTCTAGATATTGAAAAAGCATGTAAGTAGAAACTCTTTACCGTCTTACAAAAAAAAAATTACTTGGAAATAAAATGGTAATGAGTTTCAAAAAAAAAAAAAAAAAAATGTTTTCACCTTTTTCCACAATGTTTTGAAAAGGCTTCCTCCTCAACGTCTGGAAAACTCAGAAATGTATGCTACTGGGTCAAATCTAAGTTTCTAGAGGTAAAAAAAGCATATTTCGGAAACTCTTTACCGTTTTAAAAATTTTGTCTTCAAAAAATCAAATGGTAAAGAGTTTCTGAAGAATTGTTTTTAGCTCCACTGGCCGAAGGCCAGCGGGCTTATGTCATGGCCCGGTGTCCGTCGTGCGTCCGTCCGTCCGTCCGTCCGTGCGTTAACTTTTATTTCAAACATCTTCTTCTCTGAAACTACCCATCCGATTTTCACGAAACTTCACAGAAATGATCCTGACATGGTCCTCTTCAGAATTTCTTGAAAGAATTTGATTCCTTCAAAAACTCTGGTTGCCATGGCAACAAAACTGAAAAATATTGGAAATCTTTAAAAATCTTCTTGTCTGAAACCATAAGGCATAGGGCTACCAAATTTGGCATGTAGCTTTATGTAGCAGACCTCTATCAAGTTTCTTCAAATTATAGCCCTGGGGTCAAAATTGGCTCTGCCCCAGGGGTCACAAGTTTTACATAGGCTTATATAAAGAAAACTTTAAAAATCTTCTTGTCTGAAACCATAAGGCATAGGGCTACCAAATTTGGCATGTAGCTTTATGTAGTAGACCTCTATCATGTTTCTTGAAATTATAGCCCTGGGGTCAAAATTGGCTCTTCCCCAGGGGTCACAAGTTTTACATAGGCTTATATAGAGAAAACTTTAAAAATCTTCTTGTCTGAAACCATAAGGCATAGGGCTACCAAATTTGGCATGTAGCTTTATGTAGTAGACCTCTATCATGTTTCTTGAAATTATAGCCCTGGGGTCAAAATTGGCTCTTCCCCAGGAGTCACAAGTTTTATACATAGGCTTATATAGAGAAAACTTTAAATATCTTCTTGTCTGAAACCATAAGGCCTAGAGCTACCAAATTTGGCATTTAGCTTGATCTAGTTGGAGTCTACCAAAAGTGTCCAAAGTATAGTCCTGGGGTCAATTTGGCCTCATACTTGGAGGGGGGGTTCACAAGATTTACATAGGCTTACATAGGGAAAACTTTTAAATCTTGGTGTACATAGCCATAAGGCTTAGGCTACCAAATTTTGCATATAATTATAGCATTATTTAGTGGACAGTTACAAAGAGGGCCCAAGTTACAGCTCTAGGATCAAGTTTGGCCCTGCACCAGGGATCACAAGTTTTACATGGGTTTATGGAGTGAAAAGTTCAGAAACCATCTTGTTACCAGCCATAAGGCCAAGAACTCCCACATTTGGCATGTTATTCTTCTAATACAATATTCCCCATTTAGTCAGACTGTAGCCATGAGGTCAAAGTTTTATAAGGGCTTATATAGTGAAGACTTTTCTTCGTGGTTTATATTTATAAGCCAGTGGAGCGATACAGGGCCATCATGGCCCTCTTGTTTACCTTTATCCACAATGTTCTTAACAGTTTTCTTCCTCATTGTCCATAAAACTCAGGACTGTATGCTGTTGGATAAAACCAAAGATTCTAGACATTGAAAAGCATGAAAGTGGAAACTCTTACAAAAACAAATTACTTTGAAATAAAATGGTAAAGAGTTTCAAAAAAACTTTGTTTTCACCTTTTTCCACAATGTTTTGAAAAGGCTTCCTCCTCAAGGTCTGGAAAGCTCAGAAATGTGTGCTATTGGGTCAAATCTAAGTTTCTAGAGATAAAAAAAAAAAAAAACATATTTCAGAAACTCTTTACCATTTTAAAAATTTTGTCTTCAAAAAGTAAAATAGTAAAGAGTTTCTGAAGAATTGTTTTTTACCTTTTTCCTCAATGTTCTGAAGAGTTTTCTTCCTCATTGTCCATAAAACTCATGACTGTATGCTGTTGGATAAAACCAAAGATTCTAGACATTGAAAAGCATGAAAGTGGAAACTCTTGCCATCTTACTAAAAAAAAAAAAAAAAAAAAATCACATTGAAATAAAATGGTAAAGAGTTTCCAAAAAAACTTCGTTTTCATCTTTTTTTTTTCTCAATATTTTGAAAAGGTTTCCTCCTCAAGGTCTGGAAAACTCAGAAATGTGTGCTACTGGGTCAAATTTAAATTTTTAGAGGTAAAAAAAGCATATTTCAGAAACTCTTTACCATTTTAAAAATTTTGTCTTCAAAAAAATAAAACGGTAAAGAGTTTCTGAAGAAATGTTTTTTTTACCTTTTTCAACAAAGTTCTCAATAGTTTTCTTCCTCATTGTCCATAAAACTCAGGACTGTGTGCTGTTGGATAAAATTAAAGTTTCTAGGGATTGAAATGCATTAAAGTAGAAACTCTTTGCCATCTTACAAAAAAATTTTTTTTGAAATAAAATGGTAAAAAGTTTAAAAAAAAAGTTGCTTTTGCCTGTTTTTTACAATGGTTTGAAAAGTTTCCTCCTCGAGGTCTGGAAAACTCAGAAATGTGTGCTATTATGTCAAATCTAAGTTTCTAGAGATTAAAAAAAAAAAAAAAAACATATTTCAGAAACTCTTTACCATTTTAAAATTTTTTTCCACAAAAAATAAAACTGTAAAGAGTTTCTGAAAAAAACATTTTTTTTTACCTTTTTCCACAATGTTTTCAATAGTTTTCTTCCTCAGTGTCCATAAAACTCAGGACTGTGTGCTATTGAATAAAATCAAAGTTTCTAGACATTGAAAAGCATGTAAGTAGAAACTCTTTACCATCCAACGACAATAACAAAAAATCACTTTGAAATCAAATGGAAAAGAGTTAAAAAAAAAAAAATCACCTTTTTCCACAATATTTTCAACGGCTTTGTTCCTCATTGTCCAGAAAACTCAGGATTGTGTGCTGTCGGATAAAATCAAAGTTTCTAGACAGTGAAAAGCATGAAAGTAGAAACTCTTTGTCATCTAAAATAAGAAAAATTACTTGGAAATAAAATGGTAGAGTGTTTCAAAAAAACTTTGTTTTCACCTTTTTTTACAATGTTTTGAAAAGGCTTCCTCCTCAAGGTCTGGAAGACTCAAAAATGTGTGCTATTGGGTCAAATCTAAGTTTTTAGAGATAAAAAAAAAAAAAACATATTTCAGAAACTCTTTACCATTTCAAAAAAATTTTCTTCAAAACATAAAACGGTAAAGAGTTTCTGTAAAAAAAATGTTTTACCTTTTTCCACAATGTTTTCAATTGTTTTCTTCCTCAGTGTCCATAAAACTCAGGACTGTGTGCTATTGAATAAAATCAAAGATTCTAGACATTGAAACGCATGTAAGTAGAAACTCTTTACCATCCAATGACAACAACAAAAAATCACTTTGAAATTAAATGGTAAAGAGTTAAATAAAAAAAGATTTCACCTTTTTCCACAATGTTTTGAAAAGGCTTCCTCCTCAAAGTCTGGAAAACTCAGAAATGTGTGCTACTGGGTCAAATCTAAGTTCCTAGAGGTAAAAAAAAGCATATTTCAGAAACTCTTTACCATTTTAAAAAATTTGTCTTAAAAAATCAAACGGTAAAGAGTTTCTGAAGAATTTTTTTTTTTACCATTTTTCACAACGTTCTCAATATTTTTCTTCCTCATTGTCCACAAAACTCAGGACTGTGTGCTGTTGGATAAATCAAAGATTCTAGACATTGAAAAGCATGAAAGTGGAAACTCTTTGCCATCTTACAAAAAAAGAGTTTCAAAAAAAATTTTGTTTTTGCCTTTTTTTACAATGTTTTGAAAAGGTCTGGAAAGCTCAGAAATGTGTGCAGTTGGGTCAAATCTAAGTTTCTAGAGATAAAAAAAAGCATAATTCAGAAACTCTTTACCATTTTAAAAAATTTTTCTTCAAAAAATAAAATGGTAAAGAGTTTCTGGAAAAAACATTCTTTTATCCTTTTTCCACAATGTTTTCATCCTCAGTGTCCATAAAACTCAGGACTGTGAGCTATTGAATAAAATCAAGATTCTAGACATTGAAAAGCATGTAAGTAGAAATTCTTTACCATCCAACGACAATAACAAAACGACCAATCACTTTGAAATAAAATGGTAAAGATTTAAAGAAAAAAAATTACCTTTTTCCACAATGTTTTGAAAAGGCTTCCCCCTCAATGTCTGTAAAACTCAGAAAAATGTGCTATTGGGTCAAATATAAGTTTCTAGAGATATGAAAGCATATTTCAGAAACTCTTTACAATTTTAAAAATTTTGAATTCAAAACATAAAATGGTAAAGAGTTTCTGAAAAAACAATTTTTTTTTTACCTTTTTCCACAATGTTTACAACAGCTTTGTTCCTCAGTGTCCATAAAACTCAGGACTGTGTGCTGTACGTAGAAACTCTTTACCATCTTACAAAAAAAAAAAAATTACTTTGAAATAAAATGGTAAAGAGTTTCAAAGAAACTTTGTTTTCACCTTTTTTCACAATGTTTTGAAAAGGCTTCCTCCTCAAAGTCTGTGAAACTCAGTTCTCAATGTGTGCTATTGGGTCAAATCTAAATTTCTACAGATGTTTTATAAAATTCAATTTCTAAACATTGAAAAGCATATATGTAGAAACTCTTTACCATCTTACAAAAAAAAAACTTAAAATGATTAGGAGTTTCAATGAAAAAAAAAAAAAATATATATATATATATATATATATATCATCTCCCATCCACATCCTTTAAAAGGCCTTCTTCCGTAAGGTCTATCAAACTCAGGATTATGAAGTAAAGAGTTCAATCTAAGTTTCTAGACGAGCAAAATCATATTACTAGAAACTCTTTCCCTTCTTTAAAAAAAAAAAAAAAAAAATGACTTTGAAATGAAATGGTAAAGAGTTTCAGAAATCGTGTTTCAATTCCAAAGTTAAAGAGTTTGCAGGAACAGTTCGATTACCTAAGCACCCATACTAAAGCAGCTATTTGGATAAATTAAAAAGCAGGGTTCTAGAAACCACTGTGATGAACAAAATTTTGAAAATTTTAGATTTCACTGCCTTGTTGGATTCCATTGGTAGAAAGGTCCGGTTTATTTTGGTAGCCGGCGCAAAGTAGTCCTCACTTATTTTAGGTGTTTTTGGTGTTTAAAGATAAGAACAGGGTTTAAGCCCTGTTAAAATTAAGAAATCGCATTACGCTGTATACTTTTAACAATATTAAATAACGGTATTTGATAGTTTTCGAAACGCCCAACCATCGGTACTAAAAATGTATTTCAATCGACCAACCTTTTTAGTTCGACCGACATTTCGGCCCCACTCGTCACAACTCGGCCGATTCCGTACCTACATCTAACCTCGTCTGTATAAGGGAGGCTTCCATTTTGAACTACCAATCACATGATCTTAAACATGGCGGCGCCCCTGTAGATCGCTTAGCAACGACATGAACAGCCACTGTGAAGTTATTCACTTCTATCGATCTGTCGATGAAAGCTCTTAACGGAATTGATAAACCACGCTAAAAATTGAATGTACAAACTGTTTGCCGACTGAAATACTCTTAGAAAGATAACGATAGAAAATTTACTCATGCGTTCTTTCTAAAGAGGAGCCTTACAATTTCAATAACGGTAAAGCGGTGTGCTTCCGGAGATGTGCGAAATGTACCGTGTAGGTGCATATCAAGCTACGTGATACAGCCGAGGGATTTGATCACCGGATCACCCGAGGTATGCCGAATGATTTCGGCCCATAACAATTTCGGTCCATTACAATTTCGGCCCATTACAATTTCGGCCCATAGTCTATACACCATTTTCAAACGGCACTTGAATGTTTCCTTGCATGTTTGTTTGACAGCTTGCATTCTCCTACCTGTCTGGCTATATTACTCTGTGCGTTGATTGATTGCTTTTATATGACATTGTTTCAGCCGGTCCTACACATTCGAAGGTTTGCCAAACATAGCAGATCTGCGTTGTGTATTGGGCAAGGGAGGATTAGTGCCATCGTTTGAAATAACACAAAGGTATTTCCAGACTTGTAAACTTGCCAATAAAAATCAAGGACTAATTCTAGGAATTTCGAAATTCCAGATCTCACTTTAAAATTCTTTTTATGAGAATTCGGGAAGTTACAGATACCTCGGCAATACCACAGATCTTTTTTTTTTTTTTTTTCTCTCTCAATTTTACCAGGGATCAGATGAAAGTGGTAATTTGGGCTTCATAATGAAAAACATTATACAATCCATCTAAAAATACTGTGCTGTTTAGAATTATTACAGGTAGACAATATGAGTTGGTACCAATAACATCTATACGGTTAACTGAGGTCAGGAGAAGAAATAATTGCTAACTAAGCAATTAAATTCTTCTCTGATTCGGATGCTTAGTGAAACTAATTGAAAAACAGTTGCCTTACAGTTTCTTTTAAAACATGAATCCTTGGTAAACAATCCGATATTGAATAAAAAAAAAAAAAAAGGCACAAAACAAGACTTATTATGCCAATTATTATTGCATTTGAAAATTATTACTGAAGTTGCATCCATTCATTTATTTTCCCCCATCTTTTACACAAGTTTTAGAGCACTCACGCCGACAAGTAAACGCCTCTCACCCCCCCCCCCCCCCTTCGACGTTCGATAATAGACTTTATTTCATAAGATTTTTTTTAAATCTTTTTCGTATTAATTGATATTCCAGCTCCTACATTATGAATTATATAGAGTTTATACAAGTCAGCTATTGAAAGTTGTTAAAAAATTAAGTATGAAGGGGTTATGATCGGACGATATCAATTTAATACTAGGTTTGTCATGAGTTTTCATTTCTTTTTTTTCCCCATGCCGGGTTATATTTCAAAAAGCATTTAGAACGGTGCGTTTTCACAAGCACACTAAGAAATGAGAATCATGATTACATTGAGATATAAGTGTTTCAAGACCCCAGAAAAAGTGATTTCGGAGAACAAATTTAACACGAAACAGTTAGAGTATACGAGTCAGGAACTTGGAAGTTTTATTGATATAAGTTGTCTCTTGTCTCTCAATGAGGGCAATTATAACAGTGTTATCACTAATTACATTGCTCCGTACTTCTAATTGGTACATTATGATTATAAAATACCCGTTTCACATGTACTTGGTTGTCAAGGAGACTGGTTTGACAACACCCTTGATAATAAAACGCGACGAAGCGTGCATCTAAAATTGACTGATATCTCAGACGATATATTGCCATACGGATACTGGATGGCTTAAAACCCTTAACCCAAATTTGAATACCCCCTACCCCCAAAGACTTCATCAAAGTATGATCGAATTCGTCTGCGAAAAAAAATAAAGGTAAAGAGGTCAATAAACAATGCATTTTACCTGACCCTTTCAGTGCTGACGGAGACCTAAGTATCCTTCATGGAGAACGTAGATCAAGATCAGACTGTACTTTAAATAAAAATGAAATCTAATCTTCGATTTATAACGTCCACTACCTGACACTAAACTTAGATAATTCAAAATTCGACTAAAATGTGTGCGAGTGGAAATTTAGTTCTCCGTTCTTCTACTGTCGATGGCGACTTCGTATCCTTTGTGGAAAGCGTAGGTCTAGACCGAATTACACATGATATTTACAGTCTGATCTTTGATACAAACCAAGATTTAACGTCCGTCATATGATTATATTGGCTTTCCATTGGTCATATTGTACATGTACATGTACAATCTTTTACCATGTGTAAACCCTCTACCAGGACCTAAAACAAATAGCCAAAATGTTGATTGATGCAAAACGAACAATATTCAAAAGTGTAATTTTATGCACCAAACAGTTAGTAAAAAGATTCGCCAGGTCGTGCAATATTTATGATACCCCAACCATGGGCCGAAATTGTATGAGCCGAAATTGTTATGGGCCGAAATGTCCAGTCACCCGAATTGGTACAAGGACGAAACACAATTCGGCATACCTCGGGTGATCCGGTGATTCAGATGTAGGTACGGAATCGGCCGAGTTGTGACGAGTGGGACGAAACAGTCCCTTGATTTTCGAGAAATTCCGAATGAAAATTGCACGTGGGATTCCATTTCCGGTGGAATTGTCTGTGATGTAATCTTCCAAGATTTCTGTTAATAGCTACATTCTGGTCCATCTGTACAAACAGAATCATAAAACCTTCTAGCAATGTCACATTACAACTTCAAAAAAATCACTGTCGTTCCGACAGCTAAGGTATGTGATTCGTTTTAATTCGTCATTGGAATTCGCGTTTGAGAAGTTGTGTCTCAACATAATCATAAGGTGCTGTAGAAAGTTTTACCTGTAATCTTTGGTGTAGTGTAAGAAAAAATCATCGCAATAACCTGTGATGTACCATACTCTTTGTACAGTTATAGATTGTTAAGTTCACTGAACAGTAAATATTTGTTTAGAGCAACGTTGAGTATTTCCGGACAGTAAAGCGCCCGCAGGATATTACTCTTTTAACCCTTTCCCAAACAAGCCCAGGTTTTCACGTGTCTACAGTACAAGTCTTTTGAAAACACTGTGGGAAAAGGAGAACTTGCTCGTAACGAGCAATTTCTCCTTTTCCCACAGTGTTTTCTATCCTTTTGGAGATCTTTCTGCCATTTTCATCAAATTTAAAATTGTCGTCTGCAAACTCTTTCAATTTGGACCAGTCCAAATTTTGTCGTTTGGGAAAGGGTTAAGTGATGAGAGAAAATATATCCTATGCGATCTGTAGATAATTTGGATCTTGTTCATGGCATTTATATGTAACCATGGGTTCGTTTTGTGATGTCCTAGTATTTGTCCTGTGTTCATACATGCTTGTCAATGTCTTTCATGTTTTTTGTGCTGTCTTTTGCTTGGTGAGATGTGATCAGAGAGAAAGTGTGTATGCATGATTTTTTTTAAGAATATCTACTCACTGTCAAATTTTCTCTCTCTGGCACACTAATTATCACTCACTTTGTCTTCAGCCTGCACTGCGGCTAGTCGTCATTTTGACAGAGTTTTGCCAACCCATTGATTATATCACTATGGTCATTTGAATACTTCTTGTTGGACTCCGGTTTAGGCAAGCTTATGCTTCTGCCACGCTGTTTCACAACAAATTAAAGTATGGAACTCAACCCCGTTGTTTGTTCCATAAACCCCGGTTGACATGTTCTTTCCAAAATGTATTTGAGTCGCAAAACAGGGAACCATCCAGGATATTAACTGGACGGTTACTGGTGAGTTATATCAAACACATCGGGTCACATCGGACACTTTGTTGAGTGATGAAAACTTATTAAATTATTTGTGTGACTGTCCGAAAATTTCGGGAAATCTCTTTCCAACAACAACATATCCTTTAATAGACATCGTATGTACAACATACAGTAAGGCAAATATTTCCCGAAAAAAACTGACATGAGATCGACCTTTATGGATTAATAAAACTTACTTGTAAAAAGAGTTCGCACAATTACGTATTCGAACGCAAATAGCTACTTCACTAAACAATCCTAAATCATGGTCGTGATAAGGGTTATTCTTGACCTGACTAAACCTGGTTACGTCACCCATACACATGCTTGTCTCCATGCCAACATGTCTGTGTACAGGTCGTTACAACTAGCCATCCCGTTATGCATTAAAAGTGTATCTTATAGCGTTTATAGATAAGATTTACATCTTTAATGCGTCACGGGTATTGGACTAAATATATTCAGCCTGTGTAACACAAATTAGCACCTGCATTCAGTCTACCGCGATCAATCAGATACCAAACAAAGGATTTAAGCTTAAAACATAGATCGATTTACTCTTCTCAGGTACTTGCTAATTAACTCTTTACCACACAATCATGACTTTAAACAATCCTGGGGTAAAACCTTTTGAAAACATTGTTGGAAAAGGAGAAAACGCTGGAATTAATTATTTTCTCATCTTCCCCCACTGTTTTCTTCGTTATCCAATCAAAAATCATTTTAGCAAAATGTAATTGACGTCTGCGAATCCTTCGAATTTTATCTAGTCCAAGAACATTTTCGTTTGGTAAAAGTTTACCATATCCCAAACAAGCCTTTGTCGTATGCAAACTCTTTCAGTTTGGAAGAGTCTTTAATTTGTTGTCTGGGAAAGAGTATCGCAGACCTTCGTCGATCTTCTGAACCATTTTAATTTGTTGTTTCGGAAAGAGTATAGCGGGTCTTCGTCAACTTCTAAACCATTTTAAATTGTTGTTTGGGAAAGAGTGTAGCGGGTCTTCGTCAACTTTTGAATCATTTTAATTTGTTGTTTGGTAGAGTACTGCGGGTCTTCTAAACCATCATAATTTCGTGTCGGAAAATTTAGGGACAATTATTTTACCAGGTGTCCGAACTTAGGGACAAAAAATAAATTATTTCGGAAAATAATTAATGGTGTCCGAAAATTTAGGGTGTCCGAATACTTAGGGGAATTACGGTATTTGTTTGTCATAATGCAGCATCACTTAACTGTAGAAAGATTATCCTTTGATCGCCAAGTGCAATAAATCAGTATATGATTTTTAGGTGCAATTATACTCAAAAATCATATACTGATTTTATCAATTAAAATTAAAATGACAGCACACACTTAACCCTTTCCCAAACAACAAATTCTGGATTTGTCCAAATTGAAAGAGTTTGCAGACGACAATTTCAGATTTGATGAAAATGGCGGAAAGGTCTCAAAAAGGGTAGAAAACACTGAGAAAAAGGAGAAATTGCTCATTACGAGCAATTTCTCCTTTTTCCACAGTGTTTTCAACAGACATATGAAAACCAGGGCTTTTTTGGAAAAGGGTTAAGTTTGACATCGCAATTAGGACTTGAAAAAAAAAAATTTGCAGTAACGCTCATGCCTTGAACTCGTACACACAATGTTCTTGGCTGTAAACACTAACCACTGTGCCACTCCGACCGCTGCAGGAGGTAGTTGATATACATGCTGATAAAGTTGTCCAGTCAGACCCAAGGACTCCATAATCAGTCAGGTCGGATTGGACAGTCTTTCTAGTGGTCTTTCAGAAATATCAGACATATTTAACTTGGATATTAAGCAAAAAATGGTCATACAGCTTAACCCCTATCCCGCCAATCTGCTGTCCACTGCCGTAAAAGATACACATCTGGAAGCTATTTACTTAACTGGACCACTGACCGCTATGTAATTACCCTTATCTGATTAACCATTAGATATGGATCATTAATGTATGAGGCAAATACTCCTTGACAAAAAAGCTATACACACAAGTTACTTTTCAAACTTTAACTAAAAATGTAACTAAAAAATGATTTTATTGACACTGATATTACATAATAATGTGTGGGTGCAGAGAGAAAGAAAACTAAACCAAGGCAAGATGGAATCAAAATAAGTAATGAATTACACCCATATTGTGATTTTTTTTCTGTGATTATTCCATATATATCAAGAACTCATACAGACAACATTAGATACTACAGAACAATTGTTGAAATTGTTACTCATATAGCCTAAATATTCATGTTTTGTTACTGATACCCGAGCTTCATTTTTTACAGATCTGCATGGACTTCCATTTTGTTGTTAGAATTCATAGAAATACAACAAAATTTAACCTCTAAAATTGACTTTTTCATTGCAGAAATATGTTCTTCCAAAAACTTCAATCTAGATACCTTTTTTGTAGGAAAACAATAAGAGAAATGCTGACGAAAAATCATACTCTGAAACACTAGTTCGATCTCTCACCCTCACCCACTCGCACCATAGTGTACTGAATATAATCAATAATATAAACTTACACAAATATATCTTTGTAATTTCCCAAAAAGTGCACTTGAAACTTTAAAATCCAGTAATTTTCTAAAACTATTTGTACCAATAATTTACGTCAATATCACAGTTTTGATCAGGTAAGAACAGTGACATTTTTCCATTTTTGAGGTTGATGATGTTCCCACTTTCGATACACATTCACACTAATCAACTTGTGTTCTAAACAAAACTTTGTCACAAACACTAAAAACAACATCTAAATGGTCAACAGAGTTTGTTTTGACCGAGATGTCTTCGTTTGGGAGAAATTCTTCATTTATAGGCATCGGTAATGAATATAAGACGGCGTTATCTCACCCACTTGTTTTGCTGTGTTTCACCTGATTATTTGGCGATTGCAACATATTAAATGCATTTTACGATACAAAGTTCTTAAATATCTCTTCTTCAAATTTTTCTCCGCCGGTTTATTTTTTTCTCTTAATACTATTTTCATTATTTAAGCAGAAAATCCTTTGACGGTCACTGTATTAGCCGCCATTTTTTTACTTTCGTTTTCTGGTTTTTCTCTCCTTGGTAAACATCGTTCTTTGTTTGCTTAGAATTAATCCGATTGGAACTTATTTTTGGAAAGGCTGGCGTAAAATCATGTGATAACTATATTTGTTCATGTCTACACACTTTATCAATGAAGATTGGTAGTAAATGCGAAAACGAGGCAAAATTCCTAAGGATAACATGAAAACGGACACAGTCCGTGACCAGCAGTGGGGAGTAGACATATGATACGTGGACTGTGTCCGCGACTGGCAGGAGAAGGGTTAATAAAGAAAAAATAGTCAAAAATATTTACAGTTCTGATGAAAGTATAATTCAGTATATCCATATGTGCACAGTGTTCTGTAATATAGGTAATTGGTTACGTACCTGTGCCAATCTGAAGTTGTCCAGAAAAAAAAAAATCTACATTGTTTATCAGTAAACTTTTCGATTTTCATAAATGGCAGCAATGGAACTCCTGAAAAATGTGCACAGCGATGAAAAATTTGCGGGCATTTAACTCAGGGCAAATGTGTCGGAGTTGACATGATGTCCTGACGTACCCAACATTGCTGTATATGATCAACATAAATTTGTATACCTTTAGTAATCGTGTGTTAAAGCTACCTTATAGAATGCTTACTTGTTGTATGCATGTAAATGTCACCCATGTCTTCTTGTATTTCAATATTTTGTAGGACTTCATTGATATTGTGCTATCCAAAACACAGAGAAAAACACCAACGGTCATTCACAAACATTATAAGATATCAAGAATAAGACAGTTTTACACGAGGAAAGTGAAGTTCTCGCAACAAACATTTCATGATAAATTGTCACAGATTATAACAGATTTTCCAAAACTTGAGGTAAGGTGGACAGACAGATTATAACAGATTTTCCAAAACTTGAGGTAAGGTGGACATTAACAGTGGTCCAGACTTACATGGTTCTTTGTATTCTAGAATCATCAATTCTTCAGAAAACCTGTATTGTAGGTATTCATACAAGTTGTCCCAATGAGACGCTTTATGTCAATATCCATAAGATTGATGTTAAAGAAGATTTTGAACATCACATTCTTTGCTTAGCACTAGGTAGAAAAAGAAGGATTTAACCATTTAACACACAATCCTGAGTTTTAACAACCCTGACAGAAAAGGCTCTAGAAAACATTGAGGGAAAAGGAGAAAATACCAGTAACCAGCATTTTCTCCTTTTCCCACAATTTATATTTTTCAGGGACAAATTCATTATTTAAGCCACATATAATTTGTCGTCTCCAAATACTTCCAATTTGAGCAAGTGTAAAATTTTGTCATGTGGTAAAGGGTTAACTGAGAGGATAGACAGATGTCAGACTTGATATCCTTTTTAAGAAGTTATTAACATTTGATGCAAAAAACAAAATTGCAGAATTTGCAGTGCTAAGACTAAGTTGAACTGCATTTCCATTGGCTGTTTTAAAGAAAGCCCATTGAGAGGATAGACAGATGTCAGACTTGATATCCTTTTTAAGAAGTTATTAACATTTGATGCAAAAAACAAAATTGCAGAATTTGCAGTGCTAAGACTAAGTTGAACTGCATTTCCATTGGCTGTTTTAAAGAAAGCCCATTGACAAGTGATTCTTTGGGGACTAAATTGAGCAAATGCTTAAGTGTAACAGTTGTATAGTATACTGCTATTAACAAGATGTTTTAACACATGGTTTAAATAATTTATATTATAATGGTAATGGGATTACAACATAGGTTATTTTTAGATACACTACAAACTTGGACAAGTGGTAACTAGGCAAAGTGTGTGAATTATGATGGAAAGAAAAATATTGGTTTTGAAAATAATGAAAAACATTTAGAGTAAAAAAGCAACTGCTTATTACATGTGATTGATCCTTTAGCCACAGTTTTTAGCTCCACTGGCCAAAGGCCAGCGAGCTTGTGTCATGGCCCGTGTCTGTTGTGCCTCAGTGGGTCTTTAAGTCTGCATGTTTGTGTGCATTAACTTTTATTTCAAACTTCTTCCTTGAAACCACCTATCCAATTTTTACACAACTTCACAGAAATGATTCTGCCATGGTCCTATTTAGAATTTTTTGAAAGATCTTGATTCCTGGAAAAACTCTGGTTGCCATGACAACAAAACTTAAAAATATTGGAAATCTTTGATAATCTTCTTGTCTGAAATCATAAGGCCTAAGGCTACCAAATTCGGCGTGTAGCTTCATCTAATAGACCTCTACTAAATTGTTCAAATTATAGCCCTGGGGCCAAAATTGGCCCTGCCCCGTGGGTCACAAGTTTTACAAAGACCATTATATGGAAAACTGTAAAAGTCTTCTGGTTCTAAACCATACGGTGTAGGGCTACCAAAATTTGCATGTAGCTTCATCTGATCGACCTCTCCAAAGACTCTTAAAATTACAGCCCTTGGGCCAAAATTTGCCCCATCCTGGGAGTCATAAGTTTTACATGGGCTTATATGGTGAAAACTTTAAAAATCTTCTGGTTCTAAACCATATGGTCTAGGGCTACCAAAGGGAATGTAGCTTCATCTGATGGACCTTTACTAAGATTCTTCAAAATATAGCCCTGGGGCCAAAATTGGCCCTGCCACAGAGGTCACAAGTTTTACATGGGGTAAGGGTATCTAGCATAAACTTTGAAAACCCTCTAGTTTTAAAACATATGGCATAGGACTACCAAATTTGGTATGTGGCTGTATCTTATGGACCTCTACAAAGATTCTTCAAATTATAGCCCTTGGGTCAAAACTGGCCCTGTCCAGGGGGTCACAAGTGTTACACGGTCTTTTACAGTAAACTTCTTCTTGTTCCTAACCATAAGGCATAGAATTTGGCATAGAGGTTCATCTAGTGGATCTCTTCTGAACTTTTTAGCCTTTGAATCTAATTAAGCCCCACCTCACATATTTTATTAACCCTTTCCCAAACGACAAATTTTTTAACTGGTCCAAATTGAAAGAGTTTGCAGACGATAATTTTAAATTTGATGAAAATGGCAGAAAGGTCTCAAAAAGGGTGGAAAACACTGTGGGAAAAGGAGAAATTGCTTGTTATGAGAAATTTCTCCTTTTCCCACAGTGTTTTCAAAAGACTTGTACTGCAGACACGTGAAAACAAGGACTTGTTTGGGAAAGGGTTAAGGAAACTTTGAAAATCGTCGTTTATAACCATACAGCCTAGACCTATGTTATTTGATATGTGGCTGTATCTTGTTGACCTCCATCAGGACTCAAGTAATTATAGTTCCTAATTATAGCTTGAAATTGTAATAGTCAAAAAAGGACTTGCCCTGGGGACACAAAATTTCACAAGGGCATTTATAGATAAAACTTTATAAGTGTTCTTGTTTGAAACTTTTTTGCCAACAATTGTAATGTTTGGTATGTATGGTTTGTATGCATTAGCCAGCAGAGCGATATAGGGTCATCATGGCCTTCTTGTTTTAAAACTTGATTGCTGTAGGGATATAAAAAATTGTGCTCTGTAATGATTTAGAGCCAGACTGAATACTTACTCCATAATTATCCCGTTACCAGAAGGCAAATTACCCAAATTAACCCTTTACCACACAATCCCAACTTTTAACAGTCCTGAGAAAGAGGCCTTTTGAAACATTGTGGGAAAAAGAGAAAATGCTGGTAACCAGCATTTTCTCCTTTTCCCACAATGTTTTCTACCCTATCAAAGAAAAATTGTACCATTTTTGAGCCACATTGAAATTGTCGTCTGCAAAAGCTCTCAGTTTGGACAAGGCTAAAATTTTGTCGTCTGGTAAAGGGTTAAAAGGATGTGCAGACAACAATTTGAATTTGACTCAAGTGATGGGACTCTGCTTTTAAAGGGTAGAAAACATTATGAGAAAAGGGGAGGGGGGTTACCAGCATTTTCTCCTTTTCCCACAATGCTTTCATAAGCCTTTCCATTGGATGCACTTACATGGAATTGTGTGGTGAAGGGTTATTGTATTCATTTGTGTATCTTGCCAGTACACGTAAGGAAGAATCAAGAGAAAAGTAAGCTCTGATTTACGATTTCAGAAAAGAGAAATCTTGTACACAAATCTTATTTCTTTTTATAGGATGTCCATCCATTCTATGCTGACTTGATGAATGTTTTGTATGATAAGGATCACTTTAAACTGGCTCTGGGACAGATCAACACAGCTAGACATCTCATTGACAAGTAAGACAGCCTCTGTAGTCAAATGAGCTATAAATATGGGTTATGTGAAGATTGTTAAACCATTTGCTGCGCAGGATCATTTAAACCTTTAGCAAAAATGTTTGTTTTATTAACCCTGAGAAACCAGGCGTTTAAAGTTTTGTGGGAAAAGGAGAAAATGCAGTTAACAGGGATTTTCCTATTGCCACAGTGTTTTAACTCTTTCAAAGGCAAATTTAATCGTCCAACCTGTTACCTGAGAAATTTCAGTTTAAACAACGAAGAGGAAGAATGCTTTTCAAAACATTGCAGGAAAAGGAGCGAATGCTGATCATCAATTGAGTCTGTGCCAACTATATAGATACAGTGTATATCTTTTCACATATTTTGCAGTAGTCAGCTTGTAAAAGCAGTGCAAAAGTAGACACCTCATTATTTATCACTTTAGTATGCTGTTTTTAGCTCACCTTAGCACAACGTGCTAAAGGTGAGCTATTGTGATCGCCCTATGTCCGTCGTCTGTTGTCCGTCGTCTGTCGTCCGTCGTCCGTCAACAATTTCTTCAAACATCTTCTTCTACTAAACAACTGGGCCAATCTTGATGAAATTTGGCAGGGATGTTCCTTGGGTGAAGCTCTACCAAAATTGTTCAAAGAATTGAATTCCACCCACAACTCTGGTTGCCATGGCAACAAAAAGGAAAAAAAAAGCAAAATCTTTGAAAATCTTCTTCTCCGAAACTAGAAGGCTTTGATATTTGGTATGTAGCATCTCCTAGTGGACCTCTACCAAGTTTGTTCAATTGGTGCCCCTGGGAACAAAGAAGGAAAACTTTCAAAATCTTCTTCTGTAAAACTAGAAGGCATAGAGCTTTGATATTTGGCATGAAGCATCTCCTAGTGGACCTCTACCAAGTTTGTTCATATGATGTCCTTAGGGTCAAAACTGGCCCTGCCCCGGGGGTCACAAGTTCGAACATAGGAACAAAGTGGGGAAACTTTAAAAATCATCTTCTCTGAAACTGGAAGGCGTAGAGCTTTGATATTTGGTATGTAGCATTGCCTAGTGGACCTCTACCAAGTTTGTTCATATGATGCCCCTGGGGTCAAAACTGGTCCCACCCTGGGGGTCACAAGTTTGAGCATAGTAACAAAGAAGGAAAACTTTAAAAATCTTCTTCTCTGAAACTTGAAGGCGTAGAGCTTTGATATTTGGCATGTAGCATCTCCTAGTAGACCTCTACCAAGTTTGTTCATATGATGCCTCTGGGGTCAAAACTGACCACGCCCCGGGGGTCACAAGTTTGAGCATAGTAACAAAGAAGGAAAACTTTAAAAATCTTCTTCTGTAAAACTAGAAGGCATAGAGCTTTGATATTTGGCATGAAGCATCTCCTAGTAGACCTCTACTAAGTTTGTTCATATGATGCCCTTGGGGTCAAAATTGGCCCTGCCCTGGGGGTCACAAGTTCAAACATAGGAACAAAGAAGGAAAACTTAAATTTTTTTTTTCTCTTAAATTGGAAGGCATAGAGCTTTGATATTTGGTATGCAGAATCTCCTAGTGGACTTCTACCAAGTTTGTTCCAAGGATGCTGCTTGGGTCAAAACTGGCCCAGCCCCTGGGGTCACAAGTTCGAACATAGGAACAAAGAAGGAAAACTTTAAAATTCTTCTTTTCTGAAACCGAAAGGTGTGGAGCTTTGATATTTGGTATGTTGCATCTCAGAGTGGACCTCTACCAAGTTTGTTCATATGATGGCCCTGGGTCAAAACTGGCCCCGCCCCAGGGGTCACAAGTTTGAAGATAGGAACAAAGAAGGAAAACTTTAAATTTCTTTTTCTCTTAAACGGGAAGGTGTAGAGCTTTGATATTTGGTATGTAGCATTTCCTAGTGGACCTCTACCAAGTTTGTTCATATGATGCCCCTGGGTCAAAACTGGCCCAGCCCTGGGGGTCACAAGTTTGAACATAGGAACAAAGAAGGAAAACTTTAAAATTCTTCTTTAAAACTGGAAGGCGTAGAGCTTTGATATTTGGTATGTAGTGATTCTCTTCTAAGTTTGCTTGCCCATCTAAGCGCAACAAGTTCATTGAGTTCAAAATTGGGTCGTCTTGGGTCATAAACTAGGTCACTAGGTCAAATTAAAGAAATACCTTGTTGGCACTCTCGAGGCCACATTATTTGCTCAATTGCCTTGAAAATTGGTTAGAAAGTTTGTCTTTATAAAGTCTCACATAAGATTAATTTGGGTCAACTTGGGTCATAAACTAGTTCACTGGGTCAAATTAAAGAAATACCTTGTTTACACTCTGGAGGCCACATTTATTGCTCAAATGACCTGAAATTTGGCCAGAATGTTTGTCTTGATGAAATACCAGATGAGTTTGGATTTGGGTCACCTGGAACCATAAACTAGGTCATTAGGTCAAAATAAAGAAATACCTTGTGGGCACTCTAGAGGCCACATTCTTTGCTTAATTGCCTTGAATTTTGGTCAGAATGTTTGTCTTTGTAAAATCTCACACGAGTCTGAATTTGGGTCAACTGGGGTCATAAACTAGGTCACTTGGTCAAATTAAAGAAATAGCTAGTGGGCACTCTAGAGGCCACATTTGTTATTCATTTGATTTGAAAATTGGTTAAAATGTTTCTTTTGATATAGTCAAAGACCAGTTCAAATTTGGGTCATCTGGGGTCATAATCTAGATCACTAGGTCAAATTAAAGAAATATCTTTAGGGCACTCAAGGCCACATATTTTGCTCAATTGACTTGAAAATTGGTCAGAATGTTTGTCTTCATGAAATATGAGTTAAAAATTGGGTCACCTGCCGTCAAAAACTAGGTCACATGGTCAAATTAAAGAAAAACCTTAAAGGCACTCTACTAAGGTGAGCGACCCAGGGCTATTATGGCCCTCTTGTTTCAATCTTTTTTCTCATCGATGGTGCATGAATGTTCCATAATTATACTGAACTTTTATTAACTCAAGTATTGTATGTTGTTTTCTGCTGATATAATGAAGTATGTAACCTGAAGCAATCAACAATTTTATATGTAATTATGAAGTTTTGTGTGTTACATTATTAAGAAGTTTTGTGTGTTACATTCATGCATTGCGACACTGTTTCTCTTTCAGTGTTGCGAAAGATTATGTTCGTTTGATGAAGTATGCTGACAGTTTATATAGGTGTAAACAGTTAAAGAAAGCCGCACTTGGCAGGTAAGAATAAGTCTGTTTACTTTCTACTTAGCAGCATTTTATCTTTTTCACACAATGTTTTTAACAGCCATCTCCCCAAGGTAGTTAAAATGCAGGATCATGTGGTAAAGAGTTAACTACAGTTATGCCTCTTTCTTGACTCAGAATTTTTGCTGAAAAAGCAACTTTCTGAGAGGCCTGGCACCAGCATGCATTGCTCTTATTATTTACGTTCAAGGGGTAAGAATACTCATGTTTTGTCTTGACTTTAAGACCTCTAAAGGTTTATCTCTTCACCACACGAGAAACATGTGGGCCTGTCCAAACTGAAAGCATTTGCAGATGACTGTTCAAATGTGACTCTAATGAAGAATTTTGTCTTTGATATGGTAGAAAACATTGTGGGAAAGCAAGAAAATGCTGGTCACCACCATTTTCTTCTTTTCCCACAATGTTTTCAAAAGGTTTCTTCCTTAGGGCTGCTAAAAGTCAGGATTGTGTGGTAAAGAGTTAAATGGACATTTTCTGATGAAACAGAAGGACAGATCTGTGTCCTCAGTCAGATTTTGATTTGCACTGTCCACAAACACAACATAAGTTACTCTTAAATTTTTCTTAATGTGCTAAGTGATGAATTCAACAGTAGTCCTTCAGCAAACAATCTAGTGTTTTCAAGACACAGAAGAAGGAGGTTTTCAATAGCATTGTCAGAAAAGGAGAAATTGTTAGTAGCCAGATTTTCTCTTTTTTTCTTGACAACTATTTCCACATTCTGTCAAGCCTGCTTGCTGAGAGCAAGACCTAGTCGCCACAACTTGTTTGGCACTAGGTATTTGTTCATGCGTGCATCTGTCCATCCTGATTTTTCAGAGCCATGATGTCTACACTTACAGATGGATTTCAAAATGATTTTGCATGATTATTCTCTTTTGCAAGTAGAAGTGCCATTTGAAACATTTGTTCAGGTAGGTCCAAGGTCAAGACCACACTCAAAGGTCAAATGATGAAATTGTTACCATGACATGCTGCTCCTGGGCAACCTTTAAATCAAAGACGAATTTCAGTGTTTCATCAAGAGTAGAAATCTGTGTGAATAAAGGAGAAAATGCTCCCTACAAGAGTATGTTCTTTTTTAGACATTTTCATAGATTTCTTCCTAGGGTCTATAAGATGCAGGATTATTTTGTAAAGGGTTGTATTGTGTTTGATCAAATTCTGGGCCCTATTCACCTACCATTCTTAAGACCATTTTCAGTCTTATTCTTCAGAATTTTCTAAATTTGAAAGAAACACAACTTCTGATTGGCTAAACCATTTTGTTTAGCCAATCAGAAGTTGTGTGACTTCCAAATTTAGAAAATCTTTGAGAATAAGACTAAGACCATTCTTAAGAATGGGTGGTGAATATGGACCCTGATCACATACAGGATGTGTACAATAATGAAGAACCAGAAACAGAGTTTGGAGTACTTGGAACAAGTGAGACAACATTTATCCAGATTGCCTTCCATAGATCCAAACACACGCACCCTGCTTATCTGTGGGTTCCCCAACGTGGGCAAATCCAGTTTTATTAATAAGGTGAATATTCTTTGTATCCTTGACTCTTTACCATACAATCCCAACTTTAAACAACCTTGAAAATAAAAGCTTTTGAAAACATTCTGGGAAAAGGAGAAAATGCTGGTAAACAGCATTTTCTCCTTTTCCAACATTGCTTTCTACCCATCCTTAAATAGATTTCAATTTTTGATTCACATTTATTACATTTTCTGCAAATACTTTCAATTTGGATAGCTCTAAGATTTTGTTGTTTGGTAAAGAGTTAATCTTCCTTTAGATGGTATGAAGACATCTTTCGATGTTTTTACTGTAGAAAACATTGGAGAAAAAGATGACAAATTTGTATCAATGATAATCTGTTATTTCATTATGTTCTAATCCTTCACCACACAGTCCAGAATTTTAATGACCATGAAAACATTGGGGGAAAGGGAGGAAATATCATAGAATTTAACCCTTTACCACACAGTCCCGACTTTTAACGACCCTGAGAAAGAAGCCCTTTGAAATCATTGTGGGAAATGGAGAAAATGCTGGTAACCAGCATTTTCTCCTTTTCCCACATTGTTTTCTACCCCTCCCATAGCAAATTTCGAAATCTGAGTCACATTAATTTTGTCGTCTGCAAATGCTTTAAATTTTGACAAGTCTAAAATTTTGTTGTTTGATAAAGGGTTAAGCTTACATGTACCAATTTTAAATTTGTAAGTTGTTGTTAGGGAAAGGGTTGCCAAGCCCAGTAGCTCAGTCAGTAATGTACAGGACTTGGGACCAGGGGGTTGCTGGTTTGAATCCCCTGCTTAGCCAATTACTTTTCTTGGGATTGATGATAGTCATTGTGACAAGATTTATTCCTCTCTCACCACTGATCATTGTTTGGACGGTGCATATGTGGGAAAGCAGCCAGTAGCTTGAGAACAATATTTGGTGGAGTACTGGTAAAAAGAAATTTCTGGAAAGCATGGATAGGTGCAGTGGTTGCCGCAATGTAACTGAAATAATGTTGAAAATGGTGTTAAACACTATCCAATTAATAAATCGGGAAAAGGTTAATGTTTAATGTTGACAACTACTTAAACCCTTCACCAAATGACAAAATTTTAGACTGGACCAAATTGAAAGCATTTGCAGACAACAAATTAAGTGTAGCTTAAACAGTGATTTATGTAATGGATAGGGTAGAAAACATTGTGGGAAAAGGAGAAAATACTGGTTACCAGCATTTTCTCCTTTTCCCACAATGTTTTCAAAAGGCTTCTTTCTCAGGGTTGTTAAAAGTCGGGATTTTGTGGTAAAGGGTTAACCTAGAACCTGAAAACTTATGTAGGAAAACAGATTTCAGATGTTGAGCCTAGGTATGATTTCTTATATTATCATTTCACAAAAGATACATTTGACGATAAGACTTGCGTCTTTACATCAACCATGTATTGTGAATCGCCTTTCTATATTTACAATAATTTCTTGACTCTCTTTGCATGTTGATATTATTTACCTGATTCACTTAACCCTTTACCAGACGACAAAATTTTAGCCTTGTCCAAATTGAAAGCATTCGCAGACGGCAATTTCAGTGTAGCTCAAATGATGCAATTTTTCTTTGATAGGGTAGAAAACATTGTGGGAAAAGGAGAAAATGCTGGTTACCAGCATTTTCTCCTTTTCCCACAATGTTTTCAAAAGGCTTGTTTAACAGGGGCGTTAACTGGCGGCATTGTGCAGTAAGGGGTTAAACTGTGGAACAAGTTCTTAAACTTAATGATTGCCTCAGTATTTGCACCACCGTAAGGGTAATTCCAAACTTGTAATCTGCTCTTTATGGGGTTCAATCCAAAAACATTTTGGAGTAAGAGGCTTACACTATGCCCTATTCCATTATGTCCCTACCAACAGATTTCTACTCAACATGCTCTAGATGTTACCAAATGAGAGTTTTTAAAAAATGAATGTTTATGCATAGCATAAGTTTTCCATTTTAAAATGTCGAAATGCACATGCTGTAATTGTTTAAGCACTTAATGCACTGACTTATTTTGATCCAATGACTTGCCTTAGATTACAAGAGCTGATGTTGAGGTTCAACCATATGCTTTCACAACAAAATCTCTCTATGTGGGGCACACAGATTACAAGTACCTGAGATGGCAGGTAAGTTTTAACTAATTACCAGATGACATTGTAGATTTGTTTACATTGAAAGCATTTATAAATGACAAGTAAATGTGAGTCAAATGATGGGTTTTGTCTTTGAAACTGAAGAAAACATTGGAAAAGGATAAAACATTATCAGCTTTTTCACTCTTTCCCACAATATTTTTAAAATCCTTCTTCAGAAACACTAGATCAAGAGGTAAAGAGAAAAGGGTTTGACATAGTGTGTCTGATTGTTGTTTACACTGAAAATGAATATTAACCCTTAACCTGCTGAATAAGTGAAATAAAACTTTGAAGAAGATAGTAAAAACCCAAATTTTGCTATTTCAGAGTCAGTTTTTTGGGGGGAAATACCTCCTTATAGGACAGTGTAGATCCAAGATGAGACTACATTTTCTGTGCAGTCTGATCTCGATCTAGTCTATCTGCAAAAGGTCTAAGAGTTGGGCTTAGCAGCCGAAGGGTTAAGTATATACCTGTATTGGTCTTTCATGTTTACATTGATTTTGAAATTGCTCAAGTTTAATGGGACAGGTTATATCATGGCAACCAGTGCCAGTATATTTCAAAGTAGATTTGTAAACCTGATTTACCTTTTTTCCCCCTTAAAATGAACTTTTGTTACCATTACACACTAATGTGTAATTTTGTCATAATGTTTTCCAATGCAGTCATATAGTAAATTTTACTTCTTTTTGACAGTCACTGTTGCTTTTCATTTGACCATTATTGTAAAGATGGTGTAAAAAGTAGAAACTGTTTCTAAGAGGTCATTTTTCCTTTGCCACAGTTTTTTTCCCATGTATTAATCTGTTATTCATTTCAGGTTAGTTTTCTAATTCAGATTGTTTCAGGAGATAGGAACTTGCGAGTATTAAAAGCATAAAAAACTTTATTGCAGGTGGTTGACACACCTGGTATCCTGGATCATCAACTGGAAGACAGAAATACCATAGAAATGCAGGCAATCACAGCTCTTGCTCATCTCAGGGCGGCCGTTCTGTATGTGATGGATCTGTCAGAACAGTGTGGACATTCTATAGAGCAGCAGGTCAGTTTTCTTTGGCTTTGATCTGAAATTGTAATGACCCATAGGAAGAGTGGGTTTTTAAGAGTGCTGGTTACCATCATTTTCTCTTTGCTCCACAATCTTTTCTTCCCCATCAACAACAAATCCCAGTGTTTGAACTACATGTGTTTTGCCATCTACAAATTTTCTCAAAATGGTTAAGTCTTTACTTTTGTAATTGGAAGAAGAATTCAAATTTCTTTTCATGTCTGGTGAGAGTATTTGATGATGACATGTAACACAAATAACTGTGAATGATTGTCTATAATGAGAATGACAAATATGTAAGATTTGATATGTTACGCAAAATCATCATTATTCGTTGTCATGAAATAAAGACTTGGGTTCTTGTGTGAAATTGGATTTACTACCATACATCGGGGTTTTTTTGCATCACAAAATTTTCATGAATTTGGTCAAAATCAATTTTTCATGTTTCTTATTTTCATGAATTTACTGACCAGTATGTTTTTATTTTTCGTGAAATCATTAATATATGACAGCATCAAATCCAAAAAAAATATTTATCAGCATGTCTGGTATTACATACTGGACGCATTAGTGCATATGCAAAATGGGGGAAAAAAACTAGAATCACAAGGTTTACCTTGACATGATACGAATAAGAAAAAGATCCATTCAAATCTTAGACTACCAGTTTTTCCTAGTCAGTTTATTTATTCACAGTTCATAGTATCATTTGACTACAAATGGACACTGAGAAACTAAGGGAAGCAACTTTGCTTAAACTTCAGTATAATGATTACCAGTATCTAACAACAACTCTCCGTATACATGTATAGATCATTGTGTTAAATCAGTCTGTTTTTTCATTTTTTCAAGATACCAGCATTTTCATATGTCAGGCATTTCCTTTAAATGATCGTAAGGATCTGTTAGCAACTTGGCACCGAAAGGTTTCAGTCTGGCGAGAGTAAGATCCACTCTGATGGACTCCGGCAGTGTCCCTTTTTACTGTCACCTACCGACACTGGAACATTATTACTCGCCTATTCCGTTGACAATAACCGAGTGTGTCTAAGCAGAGAAATTTTTTCTCTTGATGTTTTGTATCAAAGGATGGATTTTCAGATTATATGGAATATTTAGCGAATATAAATTTCGCGAGAATGACCCACTTGCAAAAACAGCAAAAATTTCCCTCTCACGAAAAAAACCTAATATATGGTATAATTCATGTTGGTCTTAGAGTTACATGTTCAAAGTCAAGCAAAATTCAAATGTGTAGAAAATCAACAACATAGTGAACAAGTCAACCTAATGGTTAATTTTAACTTATAAGAATAGGTCTCTTAAAAAGTTATGGAGTTCCTTGACATAAAGTATTGTTTGTAAATATGTGTATTGCCCTCATGCTTACTGATAACTGAATACTCCTCCATTAAGGCTGGTAAATTTTTTTTTTCCATGTATGGTTTTGCTGATAAGTTCTTAACCCTTTACCCCACAATCCTGAGTTTTGATGACCCAGGAGAAGAATGTGATTGAAAAAATTGTAGGAAATAGGAGATTATGCTGGGAAACAGAATTTTCTCCCTTACCATTAATGTTTTCTCCCCTTTCAAAGAAAAAAAAAAATTGAGTCATTTGTCATCTGCAAAGGCTGTGTGTTGTTAAGGGTTAAGAAACTTAGAAGACAAGTATTATATGGCCTGCAGAAGGGAAATGGGGCCTTCACGTAAAGTGTCGTCTCGGATCAGGCCATGCAGGCTAATCTGAGGCGGCACTTTACGACTACATAAGATTTTGTCCTACAGTAGACTTACATGAAACAGACAATCACATAACAGAAAGTCTTGTCTCGGATTAGTCTATGTGGACTGCACATGCTGATCTGGGGTGACAGACTTTTTCGCAAATGTCTGAAGGCCCCTTTTCGCGTGTTGCATGCCATATTATGTACATGTGTAAGTATTACATAACCATACATTGTAATGCTTTCTCTTCTTTACATTGCTACAGATTTCACTGTTTAACAACATTAAACCACTGTTTGCCAAGAAACCATTAATGGTCTGTGTTAACAAAATAGATGTAGTCAAGGTGGAAGATCTACCAGAGGATAAACAGGTATCTTTAATTACTCACAGCCTTCTGAGACAAAATTTATAGTAGATGGAAAGTTCCTTATGAAATATGGATAATCAACATCAGTTAACCCTTTACCACACAATTTTGAGTTTTAACGACCCTGAAGGAGAAGCCTTTTAAAAACATTGAGGGAAAAGGAGAAAATGCTGGTGACCAATGTTTTCTCCCGTGTCATAGACGGAAATCTTCTTTTGTGCCCGATTCTATTAGTCGTCTATAAATGCTTTCAATTTGGTTGGGTCCAAAATTTTGTCGTTCGGTTAAGACTTAACTCTTTACCACACAGTCATGAGGAAGAAGGCTTTTGAAAATATTGTGGGAAAAGGAGAAAATGTTAGTAACCAGCAATTTCTCTATTTCCCATAATGCTTTCTAGTCTTTATATGGACAACTTCCATTATTAGCCACATTGAAATTGTTGTCTACAAATGCTTTCAATTTGGATGGTTCTACAATTTTGTCATCTGATAAAGAGCTAAGGTTTGAACCACGAGAACATTTGGAAATATAAACCTGGTCCTAGAGACCACTATAGGGGAATTTAATGCAGTCGCAAAATTTGACAGGGTGACATGACGTATGACAAGATACCAATTGAATTCAGAAGTGGTTTTAAATCCAGAGTTACATTACAGGAGGAGTATTTGTTGATTGAAAGAGGAATATCAGTTTACTGTTAGTTTTTCACCAAACCCTCTGTTGTGGGTAGCTCTTAGAATTGTCTCAATGAGACATTTCTAATGAGCTGTAATAACACCAGATTTAGTGGAAAAAATAATGATTTTATGATTCAAATACTTTCAGTGTCTAGTCCTTTGCCTTAGACTGATTTAGATGTATAGAAAATATATGATTTACAGGATCTGCTGAAAGTATTTGAGGAAGACCAGATTCCACTGGTACAAATGAGCACACTTACTGAGGATGGTGTGATTGAAGTTAGAAATGAGGTCAGTGTGCTTTATTTTAGATACACATGCTTACCTCTTTACCGACAATAAGATTGTAGATCTGTACAATTTGAATTCTCCTGCAGATGACAAATTTACTGTGGTTTAAATGATTCTTTTGTCTTTGGAAACTCTGGGTGTAGAAAATATTGTGGTAAAATGCTACCAGCATTTTGTTCTTTTCCCTCAATGTTTTCTATTTTTTCAAAAACAAATTCCATTTTTTATGCGACATCAATTTACTTAAAAATGCTTTCAGTATGGTCAAGTTAAAAATTTTGTTCTCTGGTAAAGATTAAAGAATAAATGCTAAAATGTTAAAAGGTCACCATTTTTCATTCATGTGTGATGGATGTATTTCCCATGGAAAGTAGTGCAGCAGCAGTTGTGATTTGCTGTTGGAACAATCTGAGCTACTTTTTCAATTTTTAAGTTCTACTGGCTGAAAACCAGCAGAGCTTATGTCCTGGTGGTGTTTCTGTCCGTCTGTCTATCCTTTTGTTCGTCTGGCCGCCATCTGTTGCTTGGAGTATTTTTCGTGTTTAAGCGATAAAGTCTGCATTTGTGGTTGGAATTTCGTGAAACTTGCAGAATGTGCTTATCTCATCAATACATGTAGTTTAATTTAAAAATATGTGCATTTAAGCCAGTTCTTTAACTCTTTACCAGACGATAAAATTTGAAAGTGGGTCAGCTTGAAAGCATTTGCAGATAAGATTTGTCTCGAATGATCGAAATTTGTTTTGCAAAGATAGAAAACATCATGAGAAAAGGAGAAAATGCTGCTTAACAGCATTTTCTCCTTTTCCCACATTGTTTTCAAAAGCATTTATTGGGGTTGTTTAGTGAAGGGTTAAATAAATCAAACTATGATTTCAATTCGTTCAAGATCAAAGATTATTGGATTATTGTATTTTGTTTGAAAAATTGCCATTAGCCTTGCAGAAATTAACCCTTTCTCAAATAAAGAATTGTTGACTTTTCCAAATTGATTGTAGCTACTGAGGACAAATTTGAAATTGTTACTAATGAGCTGTATTTCTCTGATAGGGAAGAAAACATTGTGAGAAAAGATGCTGGTTACCAGCATCAGGAAAGTTACTACAACATATTCCTGTTATCATTTACTCATAACTTTCAACATCAAAATTTTGCAGTTCTTGACATTTATTCGTAAACTGGGTAACAAAATTAAACAAGCAATGGTTTAGTTGCTAGCAACATAATTTTTAGGAATGGCAGATAAATATCGTGATATAAATTTTGACCAATCAAATAGTAAATTAATACCGGCGTGTAGGGGTGAAACAATACGGTAAAAAGCGTATTGCAATATATTGCAATACGGCTGACCCGTATTGCAATACGTATTGCAATATGCTGTATATGCTGACATTTAGCATATCTGACCACTTGTAGTCACTGTTAGGGTAGCATATGCTCAAAAGGTGATAAAGAAAACTAGTACATGTGCTTGGAACTCTTCCATTCTTTCAAGATAATGAACTAAAAAGCAATTCTTTTGCATGAACAAATAAAAACAAACTGAAATTGACTAGTCTTTAACACTCGCTATCTTGACGATTTTCGTCTGCCATTTTTTTTTTCTTCAAGAGCGTACTTGTTTATATAAAAACCACCGCTACTATACCGAACTTCGGGAGCTCAACAGAGTAGACAGTGCGATGCACTAACTTACTCAGTTGCTTACTGTACTAACACTAATACTTTGCCGCTTAACTACCGGAAAACGCAAAAATAAGTGTAAGCAAAGTTATAAGAAATGAATAACATACAAACTCCGTTGATCCAAAAGCATTAAAGCTCGACAGTTATTTGGAGTTTGTGTCGTGAATTTTATGTGGTCATAAAAAATAAACAACTTTCGCTTTTGGAAATCTTTAGAACTGTAAGTTGAAAAACGATCGATTTCTGACAGAATTTTTGGGAAAACCGGACTTTCTGATTCAATTAAGAGAAGTTGACATATTGCAGAAATACCGATACGGTGAAATTCGAACCGGTTTCGGTTTTTTTCTTTGAATAGACCGCGGTTAATCGGTTAATCGGTAAACCGTTTCACCACTACCGGCGTGTGAGGTACGTCATCAATACCATATTTGGAACTGTATTTCACAGTGTGTAGATATGGATTTTTTTTCTGTCCTGTGTTATTTTATCTGAGTGTGACACATATATTTGAGCCTGAAAAATTTCAAGTATATGTATAGATTAAATATAGATCAAGTATAGATTATGTTATGCCATGGTTGTACACTCTGTTTGACTTAAACCCCTTGTGTGATTTTGAAAATATCTTGCATGTGTGCACCTTGATGAGATAATTTGCTTATCAGAGATTTCAGATGCACAGGTCACAGCAGGGGTGGGGGTGTCAAGGGTCACATTCTCTTTAATCATATATCTGCTCCATATCTCTTGAACCCCAGGTCTGATTTTGAAATTATTTCACACATGTCTGCATCTTAATGAGATGACATGCAGAGGCCAAGGTCACAGCAAGGAGGTCAAAGGTGACATGCTCTTGATAGCTTCCTTTAGCGTTTATTGCTTTGCGGAGCTTTTGCTGTGGTCATGTAAATGTGTTTGTTTTCAGGCGTGTGACAGGCTGCTGGCTCACAGGGTAGAACAGAAAGTGAATTCAAAGAAAGTTAATGATATAGCAAACAGACTCCATGTCGCCCTTCCACAGAAAAGAGATCATAAGGTATCAAGTTGTCATTACTATGTATTAACTCTTTTGGCACCATAAGCAAAAACCAGGTATTTATCAGGCAGCATAGATCAAGATCTGACTGCACAGAACATTTAGCCTGCTCTCAGATCCATATCGTCCAATTGTATTTTCAAGCCTGTAAAGTAAAAACCTTTTAAGAGTTTAAGTTACTGATATTTTAAGCCTTTGAAAGAGATTGAGTTTATATAGTTTATATGAACTACCATTTAAATCTTTCCTGGAAGCCTGCCTGGGTAGCTTAGTGGTTAGCGTACCTTGACTTGTGACCTGGTGGTTGTTAGTTTGATATCTTGTTGAGGCAAAACTTGCTTTGCATCGATAATTCGCCTCTCTCCACTGAACCATGCTGGAAAAGTAGTCAGTGACTTGAAAAGAAAGTTGTGTAAGTACTGGTGTAAGAAAACCAGGATAGATGCACTGACAGCCTTGATATGACCCAAGCTGTTAAAACAGCGATAAACTCCAACACAAAAAAAACCTAGCCAGAAGGCAGTACATTCGAATTTGGACTACATGTATATTGTAAACCCTTGCAGCTGATAAATGTAGCCCATATTGTGGGATTTTGGTTGAAAAGGTTGAAAAGATTTTGGGAAAAGGAGAATTTATCAGCATGTTTACCTTTTCCCGCAATGACTTCAAAAGCCTTCTTCCACTGGGTCCCTTTACCACACAATCCTGAGTTTTAAAGGATAAAGCCTTATGAAAACATTGTGGTAAAAGGAGAAAATGCTGGTAACCAGCATTTTCTCCTTTTCCCACAATATTTTCTACACTATCAAAGACAGAAATCATCATTTTACAACATATAATTTGTCATCTGCTAATGCTATCAATTTGGACCACTCCAAAATTTTGTCATTTGGTGAAGACTTAAATATGTGATTTTGTGGCACAGGTATAAATATTTATCTGTTGTTGTTACTAGGATCGACCACCATGTATTCCAGAGACTGTATTGAAGAAGAGGAAAGCTATGGAAACTGAAGAGAAAAGAAAACTGGTGAGATTTAGTCCGACTTTTTTGGAATTGTTCTTGCTTGCATAGATATGTCACTATAACTCTTTTCCACATGACAAAATTTTAGACCCTTCTAAATTGAAAGCATTTGAAGACAACATTTAATATTTTGCTCATATAATTAGATTTTTCTATGAATGGGTAGAAAACGTTGTGGAAAAATTACTGGTTACTGGCATCTCGCCTTTTCCCACAAAGTGTTTTAAAAACTTCTTTGGTTAATGGTTGAAAAATGCAACTTGGATAGGCTTGATTAAGTGTTCGGGCACTTCTGTAGATATATCTGCTGAGGCTGATGTGTTTCTATTGTGGATATGTTAGTAACACAACTCCTGATAGGCTAAACCTATTGATAGGCTAAACCTGTATGCCTGTCGGGAGTTGTGTTACTTTCAAATTTAAAAATTCTGGGGATTAAGACGAAGAATGGGTGGTGGTCATAGCAGCATGTGGGAGTGAAAATAGGTTTTTGCAGGAAAAAGTAAGTTTCAGAGATTTTTTTTTTATCAAGGTATAAACTATAGTTAGATGTTATTTTCAGGAGAGAGATATTGAGTTGGAGGAAGGAGATGATTATACTCTGGATTTGAGAAGTAAGTGTGAATGGAAAGTAAAATTTTATTTCTAATATATTTAAATATCTGCCAATAATTTCATTGTATGTCATGCCATTTCATGCTGTTCTGTCTTAACTTAATATTGCTATACTAATCATGCTATGAATAGTGGCTATAATGAAGGGTGAAAGAGGCTGCAAGATGTAGGCTATGTGAGTTTTGTTGCTTAACTCTTAACCGAACGACAAAGTTTTAGACTAGTCCAAATTGAAAGCATTTGCAGAGGACAAAATAAATGTGACACAAAAATTGAAATTTGTTTTGTGAAGGGTAGAAAACATTGTGGGAAAAGGAGAAAATGTTGGTTACCAGCATTTTCTCCTTTTCCCACAATGTTTTCTAAAGGCTTTTTCCAGAGGGTCATTAAAAGTTGGGATTGTGTGGTAAAGGGTTAACCCTTTACTACACAATCCCGACTTTTAACGACCCGAGAAAGAAGCCTTTTGAAAACATCATTGGAAAAGGAGAAAATGCAGTTTACTGGCATTTTCTCCTTTTCCTACAATGTTTCCAACCCTTCTCAAAACAAATTTCAATTTTTCAGTCAGATTTATTTTGATGTCGTCAAATCCTTCAATTTTGACTACTCTAAAATTTTATTGTTTGGTAAAGAGTTAAGACATCTTGATAGATTAGGCTATGTGAGTTTTGCTGATTATTTCAGAAACCTGGGATTTACACAATCCAGATGAAAAATATGATGTAATACCTGAGATCTGGCAAGGACATAATGTGGCTGATTTTGTGGATCCAGACATCATGAAGGTTGGAAAATTTGTCACAACATTTTTTCTGCATTATAACATTTTCCTATATCTTGTCATGTCAAGGGATTAATGTACCTATATGTCTCAAGATCAGACTGCACAGAGCATGTTTCACAAAGAAAAAGAATTGCATGAATCTGTTGAAAACCTTGAGGAAAAGACCGATTGAGTTTGTTCCTTAATGTTTTCCCAAGAATTACATTGCATAACCGTAAAAAATTTTCAAAGTATGATTCTTGATTAATTTTCATTAATATAATTACGTGGGAGAGGGAAAAAGGAATAGTACATAGAAGTGTTCTATTATACCTGCCACAATTGAGTTTGAGGGAAGGGTATATTGGAATTGGGTCTGTCATATGTAGACACAGTTAATATGTCCTCTTCTTCACTGTTTTCCACCAATTCGGATGAATTTGCAATGGAAGCCATACTATCATGAGAACTTATGCATTTGCAATTTTCATTGTTATTGGTCTTTTGATACAGGTTTTATTGGCCTTCCATGTTTTTTTCCTGTTCCAGTGACAAAGCAACAGAAGGAGGATATCTGACTATTTGTTGGCCTGGGACAGTTCTAGTTGAATACACAATTTGGTCAAACTTTATATAGCACCCCCTCCTTACAAAGTAGAGGGGGTATACTGGTTTCACTGTATCTGTCTGTCTATCTGTCCATCTGTCTGTAGATTTTTTCGTTTCCCTGCTCTAACTCAAAAGCTTTTTGACTTTGGACCTGTAGACTTTATACAAGTGTTGCCAATCACCCAAGGGGGTGCCCTATTGTTTTTGGGTCACATGGATCAAATGTCAAGGTCACTGGTGATCTTTGTTTTGAAAATCATTTCTGTTCTCTGATTGTGCTGCTTCAGTGACAAGGTGCTGGTGGGGGGGGGGGGGGAGGGGGGTACTTGTCCGCTTTGCGGCAGTTCTAGTTTGAAGAATAAATTAGATACAAATGAGCCATGCTCTTTGAAAAAGGGGTTTAATGCATCTGCACAAAGTATCGACCCAGGTCAACTTGCTCAGTCCTAGCAGGCTGAAATGGGATGAAATGGGTGGAAACTGTTTGCCATTAGTCAATTTTCCTGCCTGTCAAACTGTGTGAATCTGTCAGGTGATAGACAAAATAGACTTTATGGATACATAATTATAATGATTTGTTTTGTATAGCACATTACAGAGACGCATTAAACCCGTTTTTGCCAGAGCATGGCTCAAATTGTTTTGATAGGCAGAAAGATTTTGTAACTTATGCCTTGTTACTTTTAGGGCATTGCTTTTAACTAAACTAGGTATTGTTTTGTTCCTGCCTAACAGCTGTGCAAGGTATTGAGATATCTTCTTCACTGTTGTAGAAACTGGAGGAACTAGAGAAAGAGGAAGAATTGCGAGAGAAAGCTGGCTACTATGATGAAGACATGAGCTCGGAGGATGAACAGATGCAAGAAATCAGAAGAACTGCTGCTAAGATAAGAGAAAAGAGGAAATTGATCATTATGGAATCAAGAGAAAAAAGGAAAGTGGAGAAAGAGAGATTGCCGAGAACTGCCAAAAAAATTGTTGCAAAGGAAATGGAGAAAAGCATGGAAGAACTTGGACTTCAAATTGACAATAAAGATGAGGTAACAAGATGGCAGAAATCCAGAGTATTATTATCTTTACCGAACAAATCAAGAGTATTCTTATCTTAGAAGTCACACAATCCCAAGTTTAACGACCCCATTAAAGACTTTGAAAACATTGTGGGAGAAGGACGATATGCTGGTAACCAATCTTTTCTCCTTTTCCCACAAAATTTCTACCGTATCAAAGACAGATATCATCATCTGATCTACAAATAATTTGTTGTCGGCAAATGCTTTCAATTTATGGATCCATAATTATGTGATGACTCGATTGGTATAATCCGTCACAGAGATGCATTAAGCTCCCTTTTGCCAGAGCATGGCTCATATGACAATCATTGAAATTAAACTGCATGCTAATCATTGAATTTCTAGTCTAGTTGGAATGTTACTGTCTTCTATACTTCTTATCTCATAACCTCCTTAACCTTTTGGCCAAGTCCTGTAGCTAGGTCGGTAGCACACAGGACTTGAGAACAGGACATTGCTGGTTCGATCCCCGGCTTGGCCAATTTCTTTCCGAGGTTTGATGATAGTCATTGCGACAGGATTCATTCCTCTCTCACGGCTGACCATTGTTTTGACGATGGTTATGTGGGAAAGCAGCCAGTGGCTTGGAAAGAATATCGTGCGGAGTACTGGTAAAAGAAACTCCAGGAAAGCACGGACAGGTGCACTGGCCGCCTAGATATAACTGAAATAATGTTGAAAACTAGTGTTAAACACCATACAATCAATCAACCTTAACCCTTTACCACACAATTCCGGGTTTTAAAGACTTTGTGACCTTGTGGAGAAAGACCTTAGAAAACATGGTGGGAAAAGGAGAAAATGCAGGTGACCAGCATTTTCTCCTTTTCCCACATTTTGTACCCTTCCAAAGCCAAGTGTCAGTCTTTGAGTTTACCTTTATCATCTTCAGTTAGGACCAGTCTCAAATTTTGTAGTTTGGTAAAGAATTAACTCTTTACCACACAATCCTGACTATTGATGATCCTGAAGGAGAAAGCTTTAGAAAACATTGTAGGAAAAGGAGAAAATGCTGGTAACCAGCATTTTCTCCTTTTCCCACAATGTTTTCTACCCTTCCTAAAACAAATTTCATTTTCTAAGAAATATTTATTTTGTCATCTGCAAATGTTTTCGATTTCAACTAGTCTAAAGTTTTGTGGTTGGTAAAGAGTTAAACAAATTTGTAACAGTTACTTTAAAAACATCTGTGTAAAATGAGGATTGGTACATATTAGGGGTTGATACATGAGAATATATGAAAAAAAGTTGTGGCTGGAATAGCACTCATTACGAACCGTTTCTCCTTTTTGTGACCATGTTTTGCACAAATATTCACTGTACTTGTTAAAGTACCTATTAACCTTTACGTAATGACAAATACTTAGACTGGTCCAAATTAAAAGCATCTGCAGATGACAAATTAAATGTGGCTGAAGTGATGGAATTTGTATCTAAAAGGGTAGAAAACATTGTGAGAAAAGAAGAAAATGTTGGTTACCAGCATTTTCTCCTTTTCCCACAATGTTTTCAAAAGCTTTATTTTAAAGGGTCGTTTTAAACATGGGATTACCGGTATTTGGTAAAGGGTTAACCATATATTTTTTCAGACCCATTATGCTAGACAGAGATCTAGAAGTGCCAGTAGAAAAGCTGTTAAACGGAAACGGGACCCATCTGAATCTGCGTGGCAGGTCCGCAGTCGAAGTGTATCTAAAACACCGAGGGATAAGTCAGGAGTTAGAGATGCCAAGGTAACTAACACAGTTTTCTTTTACAGCAGATCTAGTTTAGAAACAACCTTGGTAACCCATTTGCTTTTGTTTATTACCCTTGGATTATCTGGCAAATGTTTCATCATGAATTATTAATCCTCAGGTGCTGTTCAGAACTTTAGTTGCCTTTGCAGCCAGTATAGATCTGGATCAGACGGAACAAAACATATAGTCTGGTCTTTGATCTACGTTGAAGCATGCTTATGAAAAATAACCTTTACACCACAGTTTTGTGGATCTTGTTTCTAGACTGAAAACGTCTGTTAGGCTTATTTGGCAAATGAGATAATCAGATTGGTGAAGTCACTATGTCCAGAGATTATTTGTAGTAATGGTAGACAAAGTTTGCAGCAAAAAAGAGTATTACAACATTTTCTCTTTTTCCCCACAATATTTTCTTACCTTTCAAAGACAAATCGTATCTGTTTAGCTACAGTTAACTTGTTGTCTTGAAATGCTTTCAGTAAAGGTTAAAATATTGTTAAAGAGTAAACTACAGTTCTAAATATGTTGTAGGCAAATCAAATTGATTATCTCGGAATACAGACTTAAAATTGAATATAAATAATGATGCTCTGGCAAAGAGGGTTTAATGCATCTCCAAGATGCATCATACGAAGCAAGTCATCTAATTAATATGGATCTCTAAAACCCATTTTGTTTAAAAACAAGCTGAATCATGAGGTAGAAGGGTCCTTTGACATGCAGAAAATAGACAAATAGCAACAATTTTTGACTCAGAGCAGCCAGCACAGACTGTGCAGGCTGACATGTATCAATACGTTTTGCATATGCATTAACATCCTTTTTACAGAGCATGGAGGTCGGAAAAATAGCTCTTGGATCATTCTGAACTATTATGCAATCAGTCAGATTATTCGACATTTCCACATTGATATTGCTAGCCACAAATACCCTTCTATCCAAGATGGAGGCCATTATTCTTTTTGTATGATCTGCAAAGGATTAATCCAAGACCTCCCACAATGCAGGCATATATAAGCATTGCATAACCAAGCAGGTGGTCTCTTTTGTAGATTTTTTTTCCCGTCTACCATTTTGAATGCTAAAAAAATTTATATATTTTTCAAAATGTAGAATATTGAAGCATTTTTCAAATAAAAAAAATAATTCCTGTTTATCTTACAATAAATCAATATTTTGAATTCGTATCTTATACACAGGCTGATAGCATATGAGCCATGCTTTGGGAAAAGGGGCTTTAATGCATCTCCAGGATGCATTGCACAAAGCAAGTCATCGCATTATTATGGATTCATAAAATCCAATCTGTCTATCAATCAATTGAATCATGAGGTAAACTGATCATGAGAATTGACCAATAGCAACAAGTTTTGACCTAGGTCAGCCTGTGCAGACTGACCTTGGTGGATACTTTTGGCAAATACATTACATCCCCTATTCACAGAGCATGTATAACTGAAATTCAGTTGAAACAGGCACAAAACTCCATTAACCCTTTACCACACAATTCCTAGTTCTAACTACCCTGAAGGAGAAGGCTTTTGAAAACATTGTGGGAAAAGGAGAAAATGCTGGTAACCAGCATTTTCTCCTTTTCCTGCAATATTTTCTTGACTGCCAAGGACAAATCCCATCATGACGCACATTGAATGTGCCAACTGCAAATGCTTTTTAACTTGGACTTGTCTAAAATTTTGTCATCTGGTAAAGAAATAAATGATAAAGTAAGCTCTTAGCTTAGGTGGGAACCTTTTTACAGAGATTTTTAGAAAAGCGTAAACTTAACCTTTTACCATACAACAAAATTCTAGACAGGTCCAATTTGAAAGCATCGCAGATGACAAATTAAATGTGTGCCAAAATGGTGATCTCTTCTTGTATTTGGGTAGAAAACATTGTTGGAAAAGGAGAAAATGCTGGTTACCAGTATTTTCTCCTTTTACCCCAGTGTTTTTAAAAGGCTTCCCCATCGGGGTCATTAAGAGTCGGCATTGTGTGGTAAATGATTAAAATAAATGTGACTTTCAGATGGCAAGAAAAGCACAGAAGATTGGTAGAAAAGCACAGAAGAAATTCAACATGGAGGCCAGAAAGGGAGAAGCAGACAGACGTATCTTACAGTCAAAGCCACAACATTTGTTCTCTGGCAAAAGGAAGATGGGAAAAACAGACAGACGTTAATTATTTTTTTACATTAAACATTACAGCCTGCAGACAAGTTCATTTATGTTTCGCAGCAGACAGCTTTTGAAATCATTGTCTAAAGGTTACCAATTGCTTGCAATGGGTATTTTCTTTTCCTTCTGTTTAAATATTTTCACATTTGAAAAGTATCAACAATATTAACTCTTTACCAAGCTGCAAAATTATAGACTTGTCCAAATTGAAAGAAATTGCAGACAACAAACTTAAATGTCTCAAAAACTGTAATAAAACATTGTGTAGAAAACTGTAGAAAACATTGTGGGAAAAGGAGAAAATGCTGGTTACCAGCATTTTCTTCTTTTCCCACAATGTTTTCAAAAGCCTTCTTCCTTAGGGTCATTGAAACTCGTGGTTGTGTGGTAAAGTATTAACCTTCATTTTGAATATCCATATACATATAATACATGGATATTTTTCTAGATGTGGGGGGAAGTGGGGGGGGGGGGGTCCTGCATGGCTCTGTGAAGGACTCGTGACCTGGAGGCCCCGGGTTCAGGCCTCACTGGATACACTGGGTTTTTTCATGGGAGTGTCCTGAAGCAAAACTCTTCAGAGCCCTAGCCTAGTATTGGTGAAAACCAGGACATACATGAATATGTGATCTGTTGCCTTGATGTGACTAAAATGATGTTGAAAGCAGCATAAAACACCATGCAATCAATATTATTGTTAGTTGCAAACTTGTTTCAGGAGAAAGCAATATGTGGTGGATTTTATTACTTATCACAGCAGATGTGAATACAGTGTGATATATTTGTATAAGATGTTACATGATAAGAATAAATAGAGAACTGGACTACAGCTTTTGAATTTCTTACACTCTGAACTCTTTACCAAACAACAGAATTGTACACTTGTCCAAATTGAAAGCCTTTGCAGACGACACAAGAAATGTGACAGAAATAGAAAGTTGTTTTGAGAACGGTAGAAAACTATGTGGAAAAAGGAGAAAATGCAGGTTACTAGCATTTTCTCCTTTTCCTATGACGTTTTCAAAAGGTGTCTTTCTCGGGGTTGTTAAAACTGGGGATTGTGTGATTAAGGGTTGAGCCATTATTCCATCTGGTTGCATGTACCAATACCAGTACAATTGTCACAAAATTCTTAGACCAGTTATGGAAATAGAAATGAACTATGCTCTGACAAAAGGTATCGCCGTGATGCATCATACCTATCAAGCCGTCATATAATTATGGATCCATTGTAGCCATTTTTTAACAACTGACTTAATCATGGGGATAGAACAGTCCTTGGACATAAAGAAAATTGACCAATCTTACAAACATGAAAGTTCGCAGCAATTGCATAGCTCAAATACAAACTGCCCCGGCTGGGATTCAAACCCATTCGGCAAAGATCCTTGTTTATCAAGGTTTAAAAGACCAATACACTAACCCCTGAGCTAAAGAGAATTCTCCCTAATGCAGTTGTCGGTTATTGATTTTATACAGGAAGAAGCTATGCTGTAAGGAGTGATCTTCCATAACACACCCCCTCTTAAGAGAAGTAATCATTTTGATGACGGAAAGCCTTGTTAGACAGTAAGTCTGTTATTTAGACAACAAATGGCTCAATGGCCAATAATGGGCAATTTTATAGACAACGAATGGCTTGATGGCCAATCCCGGACCAGCTCCCATCTTACGAACATGAAAGTTCGCAACTAGTGCACAGCTCAAATACAAACTGCCCCGGCTGGGATTTGACCCTGTGTGGCAAAGATCCTCGTTTATGGAGGTTTAAAAGACCAATACATTAACCCCTGAGCTAAAGAGAATTCTCCCTGACACAGTTGTCAGGTATTGATTTTATACGGGAAGAAGCTATGCTGTATGGAAGGAGTGATATTCCATAACACCAATAGCAAAAAGCTTTGGCCCAGGTCAGCCAGCGCAGACTGTGTAGGCTGACCTAGGTCAATACTTTTAGCAGATGCATTGAGCCCCTATTTCACTGAGCATGGCTCAAATATAGTGCAGATATTGTGGGGAAACTTAGTTTAGTATGCTTCATGCAATTTCTCCTTGTGATATCTCCGTAACAAAGTTGAGGAGGGGGGAGTTAGTCATACTTGAATCAGTTTGACCCTCTGTCCTCAGATGCAGTTTTGTGTCTTCTACAATTTTCAGCAATAAACCTGCAATGTTACAGGCCCAGTAGTGACTAAAAAGAAAAGATTAGGGTGTTTAAATCATAGCTTTTAAAATATGGCAATTATTGTGAAGATGACCATCTGTTATTGCATGGTTGGTCCAAATTATAGTTGCTGGCAGAAGAATGAAACTTAAAACCAGGTCAAGAGTAACAAAAGATAAAGCCACCTGACAACTTTATCCTAGTTTTAAACTTCATTCTTCTGCCAGCAGCTTACACTTGGACCAACTGTACAATTTATTTATCTGGACAAAATTGTGAAATGAGGCCATTGTACATTTATATTGTGCAAATTTTGATCTCCTACACCCTGTATGAACTATGGTTCACTTTCAACATCCCTTGTTTAACTCTTTACCAAACTTTAAAATTTTTGGACAGCTTTTTCAGACCACAAATTAAATGCGGCTCAAATGGAGGTAATTGTGTTGAGAAAGGGAAGAACACTTTGCAGGAAAAGGAGAAAATGCTGGTTACTGGCATTGCTTCTTTTCCCTTCAGTAGAGTTTGAAAACCTCTTCTTGGGGTTGTTTAACCCTTTCCCAAACGACAAATTTTGGACCGGTCCAAATTGAAAGAGTTGGCAATCGACAATTTTAAATTTGATGAAAATGGCAGAAAGTTATCAAAAAGGGTAGAAAACAATGTGGGAAAAGGAGAAATTGCTCGTTACGAGCAATTTCTCCTTTTCCCAGAGTGTTTTCTAAAGACTTGTACTGCAGACACGTGAAAACCAGGGCTTGTTTGGGAAAGGGTTAAGGTTGAGATTGTGTGTGGTAAAGGGTTAAACTTGCCACAACATAAGAGGGAATACTGGAACAAGGTCAGTCTGTCCATCCTCCCACCAGTCAATGCAATTGAATGTCCTCTTCTATAGGTTTCAAACAGCTTGGGTGAAATTTTAATAAACACCTTCCTATATCACTGGAATTTGCAAATTTCATTATGAATTGTCACTATCACAAGAGTAATAGTCCTTTGGGTTTTGAGATTTTCTGCCGCGGGGGGCGTTGTCTACCTGCTATAGTTCTGGTTTTGATTGTTATTGCCTGCACCGATACGTTACCTTAATCTTTACTGATTTACTGAATGACAAAATTTGTTGCCTGCACCGATACGCTACCTTAATCTTTACTGATTTACTGAATGACAAAATTTTAGACTTGTCCAAATTCAAGGCATTTGCAGACAACAAAAGTGGCCAAAATGACAGAATTTGTCTTCGATAGGGTGGAAAACATTCTGGGAAAAGCAGAAAATGAAGAATACCAACATTTTCTGCGTTTCCCACCATGTTTTCAAAACCCTTCCATCTCTGGGTCATTAAAACTTATGATTGTGTGGTAAAGGTTTATGTTGCACAGGCTCAGCTAGATATATATTTGAGGGCAGGGGCCCTAAAACTCTTTCTAAAACTCTACTCAAGTTTTGTTAACTCGCTCTGCAGGTATTGATCAAAATAAGCTTCTTGACAATTTGAACAAATTTAATTTCCCCTGTTAGTGCTTAACATTTGATCTAATTTTGTCCCCTAGTATTATATAATTCCTATCAGATGATTATTCATAGATATGTGAAAGCAGACATCGGACTATCAAAGTAACCTCACCACAGCATTATGTGCTCAAGTGAGCTAAAATAAAAAAAAATGCTCGTCTGATCTTTAATCTTCACTTATACATACAGAAATGTCACATAAACTTACATTAACCCTTTACCAGACGGCAAAATTTTAGCCTTGTCCAAATTGAAAGCATTTGCAGACGACAATTACAAGGTGGCTCAAATAGTGCAACTTTTCTTAGATAGGGTAGAAAACATTGCGGGAAAAGGAGAAAATGCTGGTTACCAGCATTTTCTCCTTTTCCCACGATGTTTTCTAAAGGCTTCTTTCCCAGGAGCGTCAAAAGGCGGCACTGTGCAGTAAAGGGTTAAGATCTCCTAGATACATACATGTTAAGGCTGTAAGAACTGACATAGCAGGGTGTGCTTAACCTTTGACATAAGTCGACTAGTTTATTTTTCATTTTAGTGGCCTCGACACAGTTTTGAATTGTTTCGTTGTAAATCTGCATAAATATGTGCATCATAACAGTACTTTATCGAATCTTTGCTTTATGGATACATGGAGTCTATACGCTTTTACTGTCTGAAAACATTGTGAAGAATGGTGTTTCTTATCCATGTTCTTCTATTCTCGGATTCTATATCTTTATTTTGCATTTTATACGGCTACTCAGAACGATTTCTGAATCACATATTTTGCCTCAATCTGAAATGCAGTGAACTGTCTCATAGCTCCCCCTGCCAGGTCAATTCTTACAGCCTTTAACCCTTTCCCACACAATCCCGACTTTTAATGACCCTGTAAAAGAAGCCTTTTGGAAACATTGTGGGAAAAGGAGAAAATGCTGGTAACCAGTATTTTCTTCTTTTCCCACAATATTTTCTACCCTGCCCAAAACAAACTTCAGTTTTTCAGTCACACTTATTTTGTCGTCTGCAAAATGCTTTCAATTTGGACAAGTCTAAAATACTGTTGTTTGGTAGAGAGTTAACTGCATTCCTGAATAATTTGAGACAAAACAAAAAGATGAGTTCAATAATTAGACATCTTGCATCATCCGACATCTGTTACAAGATACTTGTAATGCATTCCTTAATAATTTGAGACAAAACAAAAAGATGAGTTCAATAATTAGACATCTTGCATCATCCGACATCTGTTACAAGATACTTGTAATCAGATTAACTCTTTACCAAACAACAAAATTTTAGACTGGTCCAAATTGAAAGCATTTGCAGACGACTGTGACTGAAAAATTGAAATTTGTTTTGGGAAGGGTAGAAAACATTGTGGGAAACGGAGAAAATGCTGGTTACCAGCATTTTCTCCTTTTCCCACAATGTTTTCAATAGGCTTCTTCGTCAGGGTCGTTAAAAGTCCGGATTGTGTGGTAAAGAGTTAACTCTTGGACACCCATTAAGACTTTGCCAACGACAAAATTAAACACGTGTCCAAATTCAAAGCTGTTGAAGAAGACAAAGTGGCTGAATCAGTAAAACCTACCTCTAAAAGAGTAGAAAACGTGGAAAAAGGAGAAAATGCTGGTTACCAGCATTTTCTCCTTTTCTCGCAGTGTTTTCAAAAGGTCTCTTCCCAAGGGTCGTTAAAACTCAGGATTGTGTGGTAAAGAGTTAAATCTTTACCACAAAACAAAATGTTAGACTTGTCCAAATTCAAAGCAGATGATAATTCAAGGGTGGCTCAAATGATGAAATTTGCCTTTTACTCTTTACCAAATGACAAAATGTTGGCCTTGTCTAAATTGAAAGCACTTGCAGGAGACAAAGTAAATGTAACTCAAAACATGAAATTTGTCTTTCATAGACTAGAAAACATTGTGGGAAAAGGAGAAAATGCTGGTAACCAGCATTTTCTCCTTTTCCTGCAATGTTTTCAAAAGATTTCTCCCTCCGGGTTGTTAAAACTCAGGATCATGTGTATTCGGTTACTTAAGTAGTAAACACTGCGGGAAATGAGAAAATGCTGGTTACCAGCATTTTCTCCTTTTCCTGCAATGTTTTCAAAAGATTTCTCCCTCAGGTCGTTAAAACTCAGGATCATGTGTATAGGATTAATTAAGTAGTAAACATTGCGGGAAATGAGAAAATGCTGGTTACCAGCACTTTCTCCTTTTGCCACAGTGTTTCCAAAAGCCTTCTTCAATTGGGATGCTAAAACTCTGGATTATTTTAAAGGGTTAATTGAGTAGTAAACGTGGAAAAAGAGAAAAAATGCTGGTTTCCAGCATTTTTTCCTTTTTCCCACAATGTTTTCAAAAGGTGTCTTTCTCACGTTGTTAAAATTTGGTATTGTATGGTAAAGAATTAAGTATGCCGTTAAGTAACTGAAACACATTTTTCACCAGAAGACAAAACCATTGTGGGAAAAGGTGCTCTTGTTTATCTCGTCCAATTGCCCCTATTCCCAAAGTGTTTCCAGCAGCTGTTAACTTTAAAAAAAAAACTATTAACCCTTCATCAAACAATCCTAACTTTTGACGACCCAGAGGTGGAGGCCTTTTGAAAACATTGTGGGAAAAGTAGAAAATACTGATATCCAGCATTTTCTACTTTTCCAACAATGTTTTCTATCTTGCAAAAGAATTTAAATTTATCTGTACCAGTTTCAGATTTGTTGTCTGCAGATGCTTTCAATTTGGATGAGTCTAAAATTTGTTGTTTGGAAAAGGGTCAACCAAGATGCAAAAGTAAAACCATGAAGTCTTAAGGTTACCATATGAACGTTGGAAGAATCAAGAGCATCGCATGTGGGTGCCATCGCTTGACAGTAGTTGCTTGATTTTCAGTGGAAATTTAAGTAATAAAAGGGGCATAACTGTGTTAAAAATACCTTGATAGTTGTCTGTCTCTATTGTATGGGTTACCCTTTTCAACTTTTTCAAGTTTGAAGTAAACATTTTCGGTAATAATAGAGATATTATAAAATGTCAAGGTTTTTGCATGACAATGCAGACAACACAAGGGCTATGACAATATCTCACCTACTTCTTCAAAAACAGCCGAACTAAAAATGCAAAACTATTTCATATCATGATTTCCTTGTACCTGCTTTTCACTCTTTACCAAAGGAAAAAAATTTAGACTAGTCTAAATTGAAGGGATTTGCTGGTAAATCTATTCTGCTCGTTTGTTCAGTCATGCTGATATTTCTGTATTTCAATGGATAATTTTTTTCAGCCATTGAAAGAGGTGGCATTCATATATTTGGCGCTGAAAGTTTTAAATTTTGCAAGTACAGGTCTCTTCTCTCCTAGAATATATAGATCTTTACAGCACTGAACCCAAATCTAGTCCCTAATGCCTACGGTATTAATGCCATTTTTATTAATGAAAGCTTAGAACCTGCAGTGTGATTTTGGATCTATTTGTCAACTTTATTACAAATACTCTGACAAAAACTGCCTTCAAATTGCAAAATCTGTCAGACACTCTGACAAATATAGCCTTGAAAAGGCACAATCTGAATGCTTTGTATTGATTGGGAATGTTTATTGTTTTTATTTAGCACTACAAAGGTAAAAAATCTACAATGGAGAATAAAAAAATCAGACTTCATGTCTTGCATAAGTCTGACCTTATCAACACTTTACTGTTTCAAATAAAATTGCTCTATGTATCTACAGGATGATTGGTCCATTGGTCACCTCTTTACCAGATGAAAGAATTATAGACTTGTCCACATTGAGAGCATTTGCATAGGAAAATTCTAATGTCACTAACTCTGTGGGCTCTGTTTCCATTAGGGAAGATCTAGAAAACTTTGTGGAAAAAGGAGAAAATGCTGGTTACCAGCATTTTCTCCTTTTTTCACAATGTTTTCAAAAGCCTTCTGCTAAGGTCTTGAAAAGAATGGCTTATCTGGTAGATAAGTCAAAAGCAACTATGATGATCTCTAATCTTCAAGCCTGAAAGTCCTCTACTGATATCCAAATAGTACACATAACAAAGATCACTAGTCTCTCTGCATCCTTATCATTCTTCTCATCTAAAATCTTCAGCAGAAAACATGCCCTGAAAATGGAAAACAGTAATGTCTGCCCGACTTGTTCCCTTCTGAACTTTGCAGCTGATGATTTTGTGAAATAAAGGTTTAATTCTTTATCAGAAGACAAAATTTTGGACTTGTTCGCTCTAAAGCATTTGCAGATGACAAATGCATCTCAATTGGCAGAATCTGTCTTTGGTATGGTAGAAAACTAGGAGGGAAAAGGAGAAAATGCTGGTCATTTTCTCCTTTTGCCACAATGTTTTCAAAAAACTTTTGCATTTGATTTGTCATATGGAAAAGCTTTAAAGGCGGACAAGTGCAAAGGGTCGTAAAAGTCAGGATTGTGTGGTAAGGGAATAAGGTTTCCAAGAAGAAATCATCAAGTAAGATTAATAAAAGTTGTAGGAATAAAAGTTGTAGGAATTTTCTTTCGCAATGTAAAATAGTTATTTTCGAACTTGAAGAGATAGGTGGACAGACAGCCATGGAGACAAAGGGTATGAAGTTCAGTTGTAAGAACTTTCTTTCACAATCATTGTAAAATACATGTAAATATGTTTAACCCTTCACCACACAACAAAATCTCAGACTCCTATAACTTGAAAGCATTTGCAGACAACAATTTCACTGTGGCTCAAACAACGCAATTTTTCTTTGACAGGGTAGAAACATTGTGGGAAAAGAAAATGCTAGTTACCAGCATTTTCTCCTTTTCCCACGAAGTTTTCAAAGCCTTCTTTCTCAGGGTCTTTAAAAAGTCAGTGTTGTGTGGTAAAGGGTTAAAATTAGAACAGGAAAAGGACAGTCATTAACACAACATATTCCACTTCATCACTGGGGATAAGGTGGGAGTTGTAATTAGGAAAAAAAGTCTTTATATATATATACCTTTGCTCTTCTTAAGATGGAATCTTTACTAGCATCATATGGGCTTTCTTTACTTGGGATTTCTAGAACAGCTGGAATGGGATCTATATGACTGTCAATGACATGCCTGATCATCTCTGCTACCTGTAGTGAAAGTATGGATACTTTATAATTAAACCATGCTCAGGCAAAAAGGGGTTTAAGGCACCTCTGCGATTCATTATACCACACAAATCATCTTATAATTTCTGATCCATAAAATCCATTTAATCTCACAACCTACTGAATCATTAGGTAGACTGGTTCTTTGACATGCAGAACATTGACTGATAGCACCTGGGTCAGCCTGTCCGGACTGTGCAGGCTGACTTGGGTCAATACTTTTTGCAGATGCATTAACTCTTTACCAAACGACAAAATTTTAGACTGGTCTAAATTGAAAGCATTTGCAGACGATAAAATAAATGTGACTCAAAAATTGAAATTTGCTTTGAAAAGAGTAGAAAACATTGTGGGAAAAGGAGGAAATGCTGGTTACCAGCATTTTCTCCTTTTCCCACAATGTTTTCAAAAAGCTTTTTTCTCAGGGTCGTTAAAAGTCGGGATTGTGTGGTAAAGGGTTAAAACCCATTTTCACACAGCATGGCTCAATTATATGTAGAGTTAAACCTGTCATAAATGCGTCTTCTATTAAGCCAGCAACCTGTATCAACCCTTTACCACACAATACCAAGTAAATGCACCTGATGAAGAAGGCTTTTGAAAACATTACAAGAAAAGGAGAAAATACGGGTAACCAGCATTTTGTCCTTTTCCAACAATGTTTTCTACCCCTCCAAAGGCAGAGCTCACATTTTGAGTAACTTTTCATCTGTTGTCTGTGAGTGTTTTTAATTTGGACTGGTCTAAAATTTTGCCATTCAGCAAAGAGTTAAATTCAGGGTAAAACCTGTCATAAAGGCTGCCTCTATTGCGCAAACATATATTATAAGCAAGCACATGTTGTTCGTTTTAGATTTGTCCAAACTCAAAATATTTGCAGATGACAAATTCATTGTGACTTAAGTGATTTGTCTTTGACAGGTTAGAAAACATTGTATTTAAAAAGGAAAAAAATTGCTAATGACCAGTATTTTTCTCCTTTGAAAGGTTAGTAAACACCATGGAGAAAAAAATACATGTACTTGTGATAAGTATTTTCTCCTTTTCCCACAATGTTTTCGAAAGCTGTCTAAGAGTCGTTAAAACTAGGTATTTAGTGGTAAAAGGTTAAGTTCCAAGAGAAGGCAAGCATCATGAAATGTACCTGTATCAAGCAAACACCTGTCTAAGCAGGTGCATTTTGAATGTCCCTTAGGTGATTGCTTAAGAAACCTTATACCAAAATATCCCCTGTTTCATCAATCCAAAGGAAGACGACTTTTGAAAACATTGTGGGAAAAGGAGAAAATGTTGGTAACCAGCATTTTTCTCCTTTTCCCACAAGGTTTTCCACACTATTAGCGGTAATTGCCACCCTTTTTGCCCAACTGATGTGTCATTTGTTAATGTGTTTAACTCTATACCAAACGACAAAATTTTAGACCAGTCCAAATTGAAAGCTTTTGCAGAAGAGAAAATAAATGTGACTCAAAAATTAAAATTTGTTTTGGGACGAGTAGAAAACATTGTGGAAAAAGGAGAAAATGCTGGTTACCAGCATTTTCTCCTTTTCCCACGATGTTTTCAAAAGGCTTCTTCCTCAGGGTCGTTAAAAGTCGGGATTGTGTTGTAAAGGGTTAATATGGAAAAATTTTGTCAGTTTGAATCCCCCTGCATGGCCAGTTTCTTTCCCTGGATTGATGATAGTCATTTCGACAGGATTCATTCCACTCTTCAGCAAAGCATGAATAGGTGCACTGGCTGCCACCATATAATTGAAATCTTATTGAAAACGCCATTAAAAACCATACAAACAGCCAACAATTTTTTTTTTTTTGCCTGATTGACAAAAGAGTTAAATACAAAATACGTACATTCTGATTAATCAAAATAATGGCAATGTCGTTCCTTTTGATAAAAGATCTAAAAGCTTCTTCTATCTCCATCACACTTGTATCTGAAAGGACAGACAACAATTAAATACAATCCACTGAAACTAATAAAGATCTTTAACTGATGGACTTAACTAAAGCAGAGAAGACCACATGTTCTGTGCAGTCTGATCTTGATCTATGGCATCACAAGAGCCCTCAATGTCCCCTAATAGTCAAGTCCTATCATTTTACACATATTTGGTATGTTGACTACCGTTACTTACGTTTTTTTTATTTTGCTGAGAGTAAAGTTTCGTTGTCCCATACAGTTAACCATTTACCACAAAATCCCAAGTTTTAACAACCCTGAGAAAGAAAGCTTTTGAAAACATTGTGTGATAGATCTGAGGAGAAAATGCTGATGACCAGCATTTTCTCCTTTCACAACAATGTTTTCTAACCTTTCAAAGAAAAATTTCCTGATTTGTGCAACATTTATTTTGTAGTTTACAAATGCTTTCAATTTGGACCAGTCTAAAATTTGTTGTTTGGTACGGACTTAAATGGCCTATGGCCAATCAGAGGTTTGCTTTGTGTGTTTGTTGTCGTGGCAGCATAGGGTATGCTAACATTCAATTTATTGAAAAAGAAAAAAGTTCAAGTACTGTAACATACTACTCACTTTTTGTTACAACTAAAAAGTTTGGCTCTCTTTTCTTGTTGAGTTCACCAATACCACCCAGGAGGAAACCAACACATGTATCCTAGTTTAAAATCAAATGTGTCATTTTAGTTTAATTCTTTACCGAAGAGACAAAATTTTACACTAGTTCAAATAAAAAGCATTTGCAGATGACAAAATAAATGTGACTGAAAATTTTAAAGTTGTTTTGGGAACAGTAGAAAACATTGTGGGAAAAGAAGAAAATGCTGGTTACAGACATTTTCTCCTTTTCCCACAATGTTTTCAAAGGACTTCTTTCTCAGGGTCATTAAAAGTCGGGATTGTGTGGTAAAGGGTTAAGATTGTTAAGGTCCAAAGCTAGTATGTAATGTCAGTACTTTCCTACAATAGAGGATAAAAATAACTAACAAGTTACAGACAAAGCCATTACCGCTTTACCAGGAGGCGACAAACTTGCAGACTTGTCCAAATTAAAAACACTTGCAGGAGAAAACAAAGTTACCAGACAATACAATTTTATACTGGTTCAAATTGAAAGCATTTTGCAGACAACAATTTCGGAAACTTTTCTTTGAAATGTGAGAAAACATTGTGGGAAAAGGAGAAAATGCTGGTTACCAGCATTTTCTCCTTACCCCACAATGTTTTCAAAAGTCCTTTTCCATAGGGGGGTCGTTAAAACTCAGGATTATGTGGCAGAGGGATAAATCATTACATTTGTCTGTGAAAAGGCAGAAAACTTTATGGTTACTAGCATTTTCTCCTTTCCCCGGGATTTCTTCAAAAGGCTTCTACCACAAATTTGTGAAAAAAAAAAAAAATGCATTGTATAGCATTGTATTCTAAGCTTTATCTTGAAGCTAAATAAAATACCATTCCATTTCATCCTGGCATTTTACACTGATCTATTGCTTGTTTCATTTAACCTGATGCTGACCTTATGCTGAATACATAACTAGGCATATAAATAGAACTATGACCATTATTTCAGAAGTTAAGTTTGCATTCTCTGAATTTACGGAAGACTTGAGCTAGTTCTCTGTATATACATAGGTAAGCCATTTAATACGCCCATATCGTACATAGTATTTCCGTGACCATTTTGGACATATGCCGAAGACAGTCCTGCGCTAGGCCGAAGGTAACAAGAGGGCCATGATGGCCCTGTATCGCTCCACTGGCTTATAAATATAAACCATAAAGAGAAGTCTTCACTAAATAAACTCTTATAAAACTTTGACCCCAGGGTTATAGTTGGACTAAATGGGGAATATGTGTATTAGAAGAATAACATGCCAAATTTGGGAGTCCTTGGCCTTATCGCTAGTAACATAACGGTTTCTGAAGTTTTCACTCCATAAACCCATGTAAAACTTGTGACCCCTGGTGCAGGGCCCAACTTGATCCTAGGGCTGTAACTTGGGCCCTCTTTGTAGTTGTCCACTAGATAAGGCTATAATTATGCAAAATTTGGTAGCCCTAAGCCTTGTGGCTATGTACACCAAGATTTAAAAGTTTTCCCTATATAAGCCAATGTAAATCTTGTGAACCTGCCCCCCCCCCCCCCCCCCCCCAGCATGAGGCCAAATTAACCCCAGGACTATAATTTGGGCATTTTTGGTAGACCTCCACTAGATCAAGCTAAATGCAAAATTTTGTAGCTCTGGGCTTTATGGCTAGGTACAGGAAGATTTTTAAAGTTTTCTCTATATAAGTCTATGTAACACTTGTGATCCCTGGGGCAGAGCCAATTTTGACCCCAGGGCTATAATTTGTAGAAACTTGATAGCGGTCTACTACATAAAGCTACATGCCAAATTTGGTAGCCCTATGCCTTATGGTTTCAGACAAGAAGATTTTTAAAGATTTCCAATATTTTTCAGTTTTGTTGCCATGGCAACCAGAGTTTTTGAAGGAATCAATTTCTTTCAAGAAATTCTGAAGAGGACCATGGCAGGATCATTTCTGTGAAATTTCATGAAAATTGGATGGGTAGTTTCAGAGAAGAAGATGTTTGAAATAAAAGTTAACGCACGCACGGACGGACGACTGACACCGGGCCATGACATAAGCCCGCTGGCCTTCGGCCAGTGGAGCTAAAAATAGAATGATGTTGACCTGGGTCAGCTTAAAGGATGTGAGCTATACATCACTATCCTACAGCCATTTTGAATTTGTATTGACTTTGCTAACATTTTCAAAAAGATCAATGCAATTTGTAAGTGTTAGTACCGATCTGTAGATTAGTAATAAAGCACACAACTTGTAAGCAAGTGATTCCAGGTTAGAGTTCCATAGTGGCCACATTTTTTCCAATAGGATATTATTTTATTAATTTTAAAAGTGGTTGCAAAGACTAATGGGGGTCTAAACCCTTTACCACACAATACCGAGTTTTAACGACCTTAAGCTAAAGGGCTTTTGAAAACAATGTGGGAAAAGGAGAAAATGCTGGTAACCAGCATTTTCTCATTTTCCTACAAAGTTTTCTACCCTTTCCAAATCAAAGTTCAACTTTTGAGACACATTTATTTTGTAGTCTGCAAATGCTTTCAATTTGGACAAGTCTAGAATTTTGTCGTTTTGTAAAGAGTTAAAAAAGAAAGTTGGACTTCAGAATATACTATAGACAAGAAGGAAGATATCATTCAGATATATAAATCAATTCATAATCTGGACAGCAGTTTACAATGGGATATCAAAGTTTTACTGTGGCAAGATATACATGGATATTATCTTAGATTCAAGACAGTAACATACAACAGGAATGTAAGATTAAACATTCTTCTTAAAAGAGCCATTCTGTTTTGGAACAGTATAAGTGAAGAGACAATTTTATCATACATGTATTTTGTCTGTGATAGCTTTATACGTGATTTTGTTTGAAATGTAGTTTTGCTCACAATGTGTATGTTTTTTTTTTCTCCATTTTTTTGTTTAATGTGATGCTTGCCTGTATACCTTATTTGCCTGAATAATGTTTTAGTTGCTTATGTATTCAAGTTGTATATTATACTTGTTTATCACACAAAATCTCCTCCAGCAATGTATTAAATCTGTGACTTATTTTTGATAATAAACTAGAGTGTATCATCATTTTTTGGGTCCAGGTTCTGGTTATGTTGTAGTCATGAGTGCCTGAAGCCAGCGAAACCAACCACATCATGTGCCAAAATTTGTACAACTTTACCACTTTGCGGGAAAATGAGGTCATTGTTGCTAAGACGTATACATTCAGAAAATGTGATTTTCATCTTTAATGGCAATGAGAAATGCAGCATAAGTTATTTACGGTAAACAAATTGAGAAAATATTTCAATTTATTTCCTCTAAAAAACTGTTTTATTCTACTTTTGATGTAAATGTCACAGAACTATCTTCTTGTGTATGCACACATTTCAAACCAAACTACATCTGTAAACATGGACCTGTGAACGATACACAGGCTAAGGTGATGATACAGGATACTTATTTGTCTGTCATTCGTTTTATGTCATAAATAGAATCTCACATTCATGTTTATGTATTATTAATTTTATCAAACTCGCCAAGGCTTACATCATATAATTTTAGTTAACTTGTTTGATAACAAGAGGGCCATCATGGCCCTGTATCGCTCCACTGGCTTATAAATATAAACCATAAATACTAAACATTTCAATTCTGAGCCAAATGGTTTCAAAATGAAGACTTACAAAGTTTTCTCTGTAAAAGCCCATGTGAAAGTTGAGACCCGCAAGGCAAAGCCATTTTTGATCCCAGAGCTATAATTACTTGAACCCTGGTAGAGGTCCACAAGATAAAGCCACATGCCAAAATAATACAAGTCTATGCTGTATGGTTACAAATACGGTGATTTTCAAGTTTTGTCCATATGAAGCCTCTGTGAAACATAAGACCCCTGATGCAAGGCTAATTTCAAAAAAAAAAAAAAATCAAAACAGGAAGATTTCTTAAGTTGTCACTATGTAAGCCAATGTAAAACTTGTGACCCCTGCGGCGGGGCCAATTTTGACCCCAGGGCTAAAATTTTGGCCCGCTTGGTAGAGGCCCACTAGATATAGCAACATGCTAAATTTGGTAGCTCTAGGCCTAATGGCTAGGTACAGGAAGATTTTTAAAGTTTTCTCTATATAAGCCTATGTAACACTTGTGACCCCTGGGGCAGAGCCAATTTTGACCCCTGGGGTATAATTTGAAGAAACTTGATAGAGGTCTACTACATAAAGCTACATGCCAAATTTGGTAGTCCTATGCCTTATGGTTTCAGACAAGAAGATTTTTAAAGATTTCCAATATTTTTCAGTTTTGTTGCCATGGCAACCAGAGTTTTTGAAGGAATCAAATTCTTTCAAGAAATTCTGAAGAGGACCATGGCAGGATCATTTCTGTGAAGTTTTGTGAAAATCGGATGGGTAGTTTCAGAGAAGATGTTTGAAATAAAAGTTAACGCACGGACGGACGCACGCACGGACGGACGGACACACGACGGACACCTGGCCATGACATAAGCCCGCTGGCCTTCGGCCAGTGGAGCTAAAAATGATAAACATAAACACTCATGTAAGATCCCCTAATTAATTTGTACTACATATATATGTCTAATTGTCCTAATAGTCATAAGTTTAACTTTAACTCTTTACCACACAATCCCGACTTTTAACGACCCTGTCAAAGAAGCCTTTTGAAAACATTGTGGTTACCAGCATTTTCTCCTTTTCCCACAATGTTTTCTACCCTTCCCGAAACAAATTTCAATTTTTCCAATCACATTTATATTGTCGTCTGCAAATGCTTTCAATTTGGACCAGTCTAAAATTTTGTTGTTTGGTAAAGAGTTAAATGTGCAAATAATTTTATCAATGTGCACATACTGCATGCCTCAATCAGAGCTTGTTTCTTTTACAGCCTTTATATGTTATAAATATTCTACTGGTATATGTTTGTCAGCAAATAGCCTTAACCCTCTATCACACAATCCCAACTTTTAACAACCTTTAAGAAAATGCCCTTTATAAACATTGTGGGAAAAGGAGAAAATGCTGGTAACCAGCATTTTCTCCTTTTCCCACAGTGTTTTCTACCCTTCCCAAAACAAATTTCAATTTCTGAGCCATATTTGATTTGTCGTCTACAGAGGCTTTCAATTTGGACAGTCTAAAATTTTGTCGTTTGGTAAAGCAAGTGTTTATCTGTTAACGAAGTCCAACGTTAAATAATGCTTCTTGTATCATGTATCATATCTAAACATATGTAAATCAAGGCTGAACACTGAACATCAGAACAAACAATTTAGTGATATTACTCCGACAAATTATTACAGCAAATAACAAACACAGCTAGAAATTTTACAAGTTATGAAGAAAATATTAGCCAAATAATGGTGGGACGTTTTAACCCGTTACCAGGGTACAATGTAGCCAAAAAAAATTAGGGGGGGGGGAGTGGATTTCGAGCTGTCGGGTACCTCAGAGCTACAGTACTTGCCTGGTAAGGGACGGGTACCGGGTTCGATTCTTGTACCGACCGTTCTTCCCCCGAAGAACTTTATCGATACTTCGCATCGTTACAAATTACCTAAAACATACAAAATGTATCGACATATTCCGGTCGAATGTGTCGCCAAAGTCTCGTATCCGTACATGGTAAACATTTTCAGCTCACAAAGAGATACAACAAATTTTAAAACTACCTCATCTCCAATGACAGCAATCAGCTTTCCTTTCTGGGATGTATGCGCCATATTTGTATCATGTGATAATGAGCCGGAACCGGAAGTTAAAATGTTGAATAGATTTTTTTTTCTTCTTATTTTCCTCAGAGGATAGTTCTGAATGAGAGGCGTGGCTTTAAAGAGACTACATACATAAACTGGCAGCCTGTTATCGATCTTCGTATCAACGTATCTATCGGACGTCTACGGGAGATACAACGGGTACCAGTTTACTACATACACAATTAATTTGACCAAACGACAGATCGCTCCTCCCACTGATGTCACGTGGTCCGCAAATTAAAAAAAACAACAAAAAAGCCCTTCTCTCACCCATGAAAGTAATTGATTGATTGATTGTATAGTGTTTAACACAATTTTCAACATTATTTCAGACTTACAAACATGAAAGTTCACAACAAAATGCATAGCTCAAATACAAACTGCCCCGGCTGGGATTCGAACCCCTGCAGCAAATTCCCTCATTTATTGAGGTTTAAAAGACCAATACACTAACCCCTGAGCTAAAGAGAATTCTCCCTATCGCAGTTGTCAGGTATTGATTTTATATGTGAAGAAGCTATGCTGTAAGGAAGGAGTGATCTCCCGTCACACACACCCTCTTAAGAGAAGTCATCATTTGATGACAGAAACCTCTATTAGGCAGTAAGTCTATTATTCAGACAACAAATGCCTCAATAAATGGTTCAAAGGCCAATTCCGGATGAGCCCCCATGTTGCGAACATGAAAGTTCACAACAAATACATAGCTCAAATACAAACCGCTCCGGCTGGGATTCGAACCCATGCAACAAATTTCCTCGTTTATTGAGGTTTGATACACTAACCCCTGAGCCAAAGAGAATTCTCCCTAACGCAGTGGTCAGGTATTGATTTTATATGGGAAGAAGCTATGCTGTAAGGAAGGAGTGATCTCCCGTAACATCAGTTATATTGCAGCGGCCAGTGCACCTATCCATGCTTTCCTGGAATTTCTTTTACCAGTACTATGCACAATATTTTTTTCAAGCCTCTGGCTGCTTTCCAAAATAATCATAGTGGAAACAATGGTAAGTGGTGAGGGAGGAATGAAAACTTTTTCAATGACTATCACCAATCCACTGAAAGAAATTATAAATCAAATTTTAAGAATCGAGACCATCATGAATGCAAGTTACGCAGCTTGAGCTTTGTTCACTGTTAGGAAAATACTTTTTCATGAAATATCTCCGACAGCCTTGGGTAGGGTATAGTCCTTTGTGATATGAACAACCAAAAAATAAGCTGGAAGATTGTCCAGCGGCAACATGTTAAGCCTGCCACGTGAGAGTTAATAAAGAACCTCATAAGTTGCTCATGGAAAAAAGTAACCTGTGTATATATGATCCCTGATGAGTTTAATCTAGCAGCAATAACTTGCATCAGTTTTTGGACAGAATTTTGGCCTGGCCAAGAATTTGATCTTGCATCTCATTAATTATCAGTCCTATGATGACACAATGTGGCTGAGCATGATGGATAACCCATTACAAGACAACTAAATTTCAGATTTGCCAAAATCATAAGCATTTGAAACATTTCAAGAATGTCGCTCAACTGGAAAAGAAAAACTGTAGGAAAGCATGAATAGGTGCACTGGCCGCCTGGTGAAAGGTAACCATTGAACTAAGTTGTAAAGAATTTGATATGTGGCAGAAGATGTTCTGATTGATTGATTGATGGATGGTGGGTTGGTCAGGTGATTGATTGCTTGGTTGGTTGTTGATCGATCTTTCTCCTGAACTTACAGGAACAGGTGATACATGTATATCTAAACTAAATGTGACAAATGGACTCAAGACGAAATTCTCAATAAGTTTGAAAGGATCAAAATCTTTTGTGCACCTAAACTGAATGCAAAAGAAGCTCATACAACTTGTATGATCATGTACAACGGTGTTCATCATGTTATCGAAACCAAGAACCTCCGTTTTGACTCTATAACTGCACCACTTTCTCAGATAGTAATTTCCGGTGCACGACATCTTGTCAAAAAGGTGTTCCTTTGAAATCCATGTATGTTTTAAAATACTGATTGATATTTCCAAGATTTATTTCATGAAAAGCTCTGTCTGGAAGGAAGATTTGAGCCACAATTCATCTGGGTTAGGGTAAGGGTCAGGTCTAGGGATCGTTTTTGACGAATGTGGCTTTTGACGAAATGTTGCGGATCCGTAATTTCAGTGGACAAACCCCAAAATTCTTACATTGGCAGACAACTGCTTAACTTCTGTCATAAACATTACATAGATGACTAGTTGATGTTTATAGTTCTATAAAAGTTAATGTACTTGTTTATTCACTATCGATTGATATTGTCAGAGCTATCCTTTGAGAGTATAAACTGTCGGAAGACACGTGACTGTCAGACAAGATAACTGGACAGGATATAGATACGGGGGTGAAATTTATAGGTAATGATAAATAGATCTAGATTTGTTTGAAATTTATTATCCTTTAAAGGTTTCTTTCTTTTTTTTTTTTTTTTTTTTCCACTCGGCGAAAAAAAAAACATTTTTTTTTTTTCCAATTTTGTATTGTTTAAATATTTTGATCATTAAGGTAAAGTTCAGTGCTGATCAGATTAAAAAAAGCGATATCGCAAAAATCCTGTACCGCGCCAGTTTAACGACCAAGAAAAAGGCTACATCTGAAAATATTGTGTTTTTATCGGCGTAGCAGAATGTGCTAGCTTTTGACCTACTTCATGGTACAGATAACGAATAAATATATGGTAATTTGTGATTGGTAAAAAATGTGCACATGTTTATTCGGCGGGACCCTGTTGGCATATTTGCTCACACATTTATGAAACCACTAAATTATATATTAACAAGTGTTGCTGCTGCTAATCGATACCCCAGGGCCTTGACTCATACCATAACAAATTAATGTAGTAGAGAATGATTCTTTTTTTTTGCTATTTGTAAATTTAATATTTTCATAAGCGTTACCCAATAACCCAGAATAAGAAAAAAAAAAAAAAAAACAGTGAGGGAAAAGAGGCAATTGCTTGTGAGGATACTTTTTATGATTTTATTTCATATTTAGTCACAAAAGAGTTTCAGTATTCATATTCCAGTATCTCCTATGCAGTTTGTTTTGTTTAAAGATATTTCTTGTTAGATCTACATGTTATTTTTTCTTCCAATCAGATTTTCAACCATTTTATTTTTCATGCCATAAAATGTACTTGTCTACTTGTGCCCAATACACAATACATGGATCTGTGGAAATTGATATTTGACCAATCAGGTCATCACATTTATTTGGCCCAATGTGCAGCCTTGCTGTCTGCTATTTCGGCTCCCAAACAAGTGATTGTTAATGTTGGAGAAATGTGATATTATGCGTGTTCACAATGCTTGAATGTAGGAAAGAAATTTAAAAGATGTGCGTTGCGAACATGTACGGCTTACGTGAGATATAAGCAGAGGCTACAAGTTTGTATTATGATTATGATTGACAATGGGACATGATCAAAGAGTTTTGATCAGCGCTTTATTACACAATGGATTAATTAATGTTAGTGTTTTTTTTTCCTCTGAAACTCTCTGAAAGAGACATAAAATGTTTTACAGTGGAAAACAAAGGTAAAATATATAAAATACTAATAAAAAGAAAAAATACTCACTGAAATATCTAACCTTGTTTAATAACCTCTGCACATCCAAAGAGAGGCACTTGTCATCAATGTTTTAGTTTGACATTAACATTAACCCTTGGTGTGTGAAGAATGCTGAATATGTAGATTCAGATCAGTGTGCAAAAAAGTGCAGTTTATTCTTGGATTCAAACGATCTTTTACTTAAATTAAGCACATTTATGTGTATTCTTTACTTAACCCTTTACCAAACATTCCCGGGTTTTCACGACCTTGTGAAAGAATCCTTTTGAAAACATTGTGGGAAAAGGAGAAAATGCTAGTAACCAGCATTTTCTCCTTTTCCCACAATGTTTTCTACCCTTTCCAAAACAAATTTCAATATTTAAGTAACATTTATTTTGTCGTCTGCAAATGCTTTCAATTTGGACGAGTCTAAAACTTTGTCATTTGGTAAAGAGTTAAAGTACATGTAGATTTCATTTATGAAACGGACTAAGTTCTGTACAGTACAGTTTTGGAAGTTCAGCTCAAAAGGCAACTTATGTTAATTAAATCAACTTTTGAAGTGGATTAGCACATCTGCCATTTCAAAGGGTATGTCGGTAAACTGTTATATGATAGGATGTGTATTTGATTCATTGCCGCTGTAATCCACTCGATCACCTGTTGTCTTCAGTATATCATAAGATAAAACAAACAACGGCCAATGATATTTACAAGTTTTTAATTGACCACACACTTTACGCATTTTAAAATCATCAGCAACCATTTTCCCTTAACTTGAAACATTTCTTGGACTTAATCTCCCTGTTGAATGAGACAATCTATAAATATATCAATTGCTTGAAATTTTGTGTAATTTATTATCGAATATGATGTTGAGACAACCTAACAAGCCTTACCAAAATATTAATTATCTTTAATTCTTTTATTTTTAAGCGAAACTCAGGATTATGAGGTGTTTCATTCTTTCTCATTGAAGTTAAAAACTTTGCTGGCACAGGTATTAGATTGTATGTAGCCCCTGAAATTCACTTTTTGTACATATCCTTGTGTAAATCAGGTAGGGTATCCATAAATTTCTTACCGAGAATCCATCATCAGCAGAAACTTATGAAAAGGAATACTTTTCCAGAATTTAATCAATAGATACAGTCATGACAGCATGATTTAAGTAGCCTATCTGTTATACTGTATGTGTATTTACTGCAGTTGTTTTGGAGCCCTTAGCGACGATAACCAAGGGAGTCGGTTTATCTCGTCACCATGGATCTGTGTATCCTTTAGTCAACAAGTCTACCCTTTATTAAACAGTGCATTGTTTCTTGAGGAAAAAAGATTTTGAAAACATTGTGAGAAGAGGAGAAATTGCTAATAATTGGTATTTTCGGCTCCGACGAATCACCGAAACACCAATATACTACCAAAACACTGAAATACTCCTATTCTTTTTCTATTTCAAATTATTAAGTTTAGATAACTGAAGTTGTGGTTTTTGACACGGCTTGTTATTAGATCAATGAAGGGAGAATGGTTTAAAACGTAATGACAAAATAACAACATGCCATTGAGGCACGCCATGAGGAATAGCCTACCCATACTGAAAATGTGTACCAAAATACATGCTCCATGCAGTAAAATTTGTTGATTCTGGGATTCTACCTCCGCAATATCACAAAACTAGCTTTTGTACAAAGTTGATGCGTCTGATCTTTATCCATATATATGCTTATAAGTATTTGTATTAGGAATATGAAATTAAAAAGAAAATCCCCAATTTAGAAAAACCGGCAGCTATTGTGAATCTGGTTAAAGCGATAACTGGCGTAAATTGCTAAGACAGTTATAATTCCACCAATAAGATCATGAATAATGACCATGTCAATTTAAAAATAAAAATGACAAACTTATAAAGACATCATACAAGTTGGATTATATCAGCTGAAAATCTTTAAGTATGATCGCTCCACTTTAACATGCCACACAACTTACAAGTGCATTACGATAGATCAGAGACCTACATCAAGCAGTATCTACCAAATTGGCATGTAGCTTCATCTAATGGACTTCTACAAAGTTTCTTCAAATGATAACCCTGGGGTAAAAATTGGTCCTGTCCTTGGTGTCACAAGTTTTACATGGGCTTAAATATAAAAAAAAACTTTAAAAATCTAGGCCTGGGGCTACAAATTTTGCATGTAGCTTCATCTAATGGGCCTCTACAAGGTTTTTCAAATTATAGCCTTGGGGTCAAAATTGGCCAGGCTCCGGGTTACAAGTTTTGTATTGGGTTATATAGTGAAAACTTTAAAAAAAAGCTTCTCGTTCCCAGCCATAAGGCCTAGTCTACCAGATTTCGCATGTAGCTTTATCAAATATGCCGCTGCCAAGATAGTCCAAATTACAGCCATGGGGGTCAAATTTAGCCCCATCCTAGTAGTCACATTGATTGATTTAATGGTGTTTTACGCCGCCTTTACAATTATTTCAGTCATATCACGGCGACGGCTCAACATATTCATATATGTCTTGGGTTTCACCAGTACTGGGCTAGGGCTCTGAAGTGTCTTGCCCAAGGACATTCCCACAAAAAACCAAATGCTTCCAGTGAAGCTTGAACCCGGGGCCTCCAGGCTAAGAGTCCCACACTTTAGCTCTGAGCCACGCAGGACCCCTGGTAGTCACAAATTTGACATGCATGGGCTTATATTGTGAAAACTTCAAAAATCTTCTTGTTCCTAACCATTATTAGACCTATGGCTGACAAATTTTGCATGTATTCATAAATCTAATGGACCTTTTCCAAGGTTGTTCAAATTATAGCATTGGGGTTTACACTGGCCCCACCCTATATGCCACAAGTTTTACTTAGGCTTATATATAGCAGTGTTCCCACAGCTTTTTCACACGGATTTTTGTCACCTCCCTGAATTAACAATTTTGAAAAACTGGGGGTTTTCTAAAAAAGTTGGGGGTTTCACTCTACTTTTACCAATAAATGATTACTTACCCGTAGAAAAATAGTATACTGTAGTCATCAATTTAATGCTCATGCAGACCTTGCTATATTATTTCATTATGTTAATTATGCTAGATGGCGAGGGCTTCACATGTGGACTTACATCATGTGTGACAAATGATCATTGAAAAACTAAATGTCACATGTTTACGTTATTATTCATATTTCTGGGAGAAAAAGTTATTATTAGCATCAATCAATCCCAAAATTGTATGTAACTACGAGTCTTGTTTCAGGCTAATAATGTTTACATGATTGTAGCGTAAAGATTTATGGAATTAAAATTTAATTGGAATAAATTTTCCAAATATGGCAATGTTTACTGTGTCCAAGTGCTGTAGTTCCATGTGAATGAAAAGCCCGCGAAATAACTGAAATTCTGCCTCACTAATTGTTAGGATGTCTGATATTTTCATTTCATAAAATCACCGAAGGTTTTTCCAAATAAATAGAGATTTCAACATCCACTTATTGTTTCAAACAGATTATGTAAATTTACTGCTTAACCCTTTGCCACACAATCCCGAGTTTTAACGACCCTGAGAAAGAAGCCTTTTGAAAACATTGTGGGAAAAGGAGAAAATGCTGGTAACCAGCATTTTCTCCTTTTCCCACAATGTTTTCTACCCTTCCCAAAACAAGTTTTAATTTTTCATTCACATTTATTTTGTTGTCTGCAAATGCTTTCAGTTTGGACCAGTCTAAAATTTTGTTGTGTGGTAAAGAGTTGAAGTCACTGTTAAAGCTGAAAAGACAGTCTGACGTGACTCTGATCAGATAATGTCAAACTGACATTTTGTTGTGTCATGGGTTTTTCCATTTTGTGCAAGTCAGTTTATTTTGGATAAGTTTTTTCAGCATGATTTTTGACATAAATTTGTCAGTATTTAAAGGGTAGCACATAACTGAAAAACCTGTAATTTTACATTAGAGTAGCCAATTCACATCATCATCATGTTTTCATTGTAATGACATGCCTACTTGATTAGTTGTGATAAACAGTGACATGTGTGTCTTTCACACTTGATACTTATTGTTTATGTAGGGGTTGGATCTTTCAAGTATCATGTACAGGCATTACTTCTCGCAAGTAAATTTGCCACTGCTTCAGTTTTGGAGACACTTTTTCTAAATTGTTGCATTTGGCACCACTTGCAATGGACATCAGTCTGATCAAGTATCCCATGGCAGTGTTTACTTTAGGAGCTCGCGCAGGAACGAAAACCCTGCAAAATTAGTAAGCCTATAAGGCCATACAGATTACTAGCAATATTACATGTGCTTCCTGTTGGAATTTCCAATTTCAAAAATAATCTTACTCCCTATAGAAGTTTGTTTTCAATCAATGTTTTGATTCACAATTTTTGTGAATGCATGTATGTGATCGGATGAGTTTAAAATTTCATACTTGACTTGATTCCCTTTTGCTGTGTGTTCCATGCACGTATAAGACAGGGTTAGTTTGCCAAGCCCCTGTAGCTCAGTAGGTAGCATACAGGACTTGAGAACAGGAGGCCACTGGTTTGATCCCCGGCTTGGCCAATTTCTTTCCACGGATTGATGATAGTGATTGCGACAGGATTCATTCCTCTCTCATTGCTGACCATTGTTTTGATGATGGTTATGTGGGAAAGCAGCCAGTGGCTTGGAAAGAATATTGTGTGGAGTACAGGTAAAAGGAACTCCAGGAAAGCATGGATAGGTGCTCTGACCACAGCGATATAACTGAAATAATGTTGAAAACGGCATAAACACCATACAATCAATCAGGGTTAGTTTGAAATTTAGGACGTGACTTTCGTGTATTGTACGTGATTCTTGCACATTGTATGTACATGTACTTGAATGGGAAGCCTGTATAGTAAAAACTTTAAAGGTGTTCTTGTTCCTTACCTTGAGATACAGCTTTAATATTTTGTGAGTTGTTATCATCTAGTAGGCCTCTTCCAAAATCGTTCAAATGGAAGCTCTGTTGTCAAAATTGGCCCCCACCCCATAAATTTAATGTGTGAGTACAGAGTTAAAATTCTAAAAATTTTCTTGCTCCTAACCATAAATCATAGGGCTGCCGAATGTGGATAACTTCTGAATTTGTTCACGATGTAGCCCTTGGGTCAAAATTAGCCTAACCTCAAAGGTCTCATGTTTTACAGGGGCTAAAAGTTACACTGAGGGAACTTTGAGAATCTTGTTTATAATCATACTGGCCTAGACTTGCATTTAGCATGTGGCTTTATCCTTGGGACCTCTACCAGGATTCAAGTAATTTTAGCTCTGTGGTCAAAAATGGCTTCACCATGGGGTCACAACTATCACTTGGGCTTTTGTAGAGAAAACTTGTTTGAAACCATTTGACCTAGAATTCTAATGTTTTGTATGTATGGTTTGTACTTATTAGCCAGTGGAGTGATACAGGTCCATCATGGCCCTCTTGTTCTTATGTTTGTGAAAACATTGTAATACAATCGTAAGGGGTCAGGGCTCTCTGACAGGATACTTTGTTATATTTGTGCAATAATATTGTAATTTTCAAAATTTATAAACTTGCTTCCTTATAGCTGTATAAATGTTGATGAAATTTGGTAAGCTTTCTTCTTTATGGTTGTGAAAACATGGTATTATATCATGGTAAGGACTTATCGCTCTACTGCACAATCCCGCATTTAAATGACACTGTTAAAGAAGGCTTTTGAAAACCTTGTGGGAAAAGGAGAAATGCTTGTAAACAGCATTTTCTCCTCCCACAATATTTTCTACCCTATCAAAGACAGAAATGATCTTTTGAGCCAAATAGAATTTGTTGTCTGCAAATGCTTTCAATTTGGTATAGTCTGAATTTTTGTTGTTTGGTAAAGAGTTAACCCTTCACAGCACAATGCTGCCTTTTGACAACCCTGGGGAAGAAGCCTTTTGAAGACACTGTGGGAAAAGGAGAAAATTCTGGTAACCAGCATTTTCTCTTTTCCCACAGTGTTTTCTACCCAAATAAAGAAAAATTGCAGCATTTGAGCCACATTGAAATTGTCATCCGCAAATCCTTTTGATTTGGGCAAGGCTAAAATTTTGTTGTTTGGTAAAGAGGGTTCAGGTCCCTATGGCAGGATACGTTGGCCGTGAATTATGTTGCAGATATCAGCTTAGTTTCAAGGATGCTATTATCAAGTGTGATTGATCCAAGTCGTAAGACCCTGTTTCACAAACGATGTAAACTGGACATAGGGTTAACTCGTTACCAAGTGACAAAATTTCACACTTGTTTAAACTGAAAGCATGTGCAGATGACATATTAAAAACGGCTGAAATCGAGAAATTTGTCTTCATAAGGATAGAAAGCATTATGGGTAAAGGAGAAATTGCTGATTACCAACATTTTCTCCTTTTCCCATAAGGCTTCTTACCTGGAGTTGTTTAACCCGGGATGCTTTGCTAAAGATTTTAACTAAACTTCTATAATTTTTTCAGGTCAAGATGGCAGCAGGAGTTGTCATATCACAACCTGGTCAAGGTGGAAAAGGAGCCGAGTTAAATGCAATGCCTATGCCAGCAATGCAGTCGGTTGTTATACCACAGGGTTTACCAGCAGGTCTTGCTTACTTGGGATCTTTGAATGAAGTTGTAATTCATCAACACTTCGATGTTTTAGAAGGTATGTTAACCCAATGGGGAATGGACAATAGCCCAATGGGACAATAGCCCACTGGGACATAGCCCACTGGGGCAATAGCCCACTAGAACAATAGCCAACTGGACAAAAGTTCACTGGGACAATAGCCCACTGGAACAATAGCCCACTTGAACAATATCCCACTGGGACAATAGCCCACTTGAACAATAGCCTACTGTACAATAGCCCACTGCTAAATTTGGCAGGAGGACAATAGCCCACTGTGAAAAAGTGTTGAAAATAATTTTTTGAACATTTTTTTAAAGAAAAAAAGTCTACACTGTTGATGTATGAATACCTATATATTGAACTCATTACATACTCAATTTCTTAATTAAATACATAATTATGAATCAAAGTGGGCTATTGGCCTAGTGGGCTATTGTACCAGTGGGATATTGTCATAGTGGGCTATTGTCCAGTGGGCTATTGTCATGGTGAGCTATTGTTCTAGTGGGCTATTGTCCTACACCCAAATCCAATATATTCCTCCAGACATTTAGACACTCTCTTCATCTTTCAGGGGACCCATTTTAGCTCACCTGAGCACAAAGTGCTCAAGGTGAGCTATTGTGATCATGCTGTGTCTGTCGTCCGTCGTGCAGCGTCAAGATTTTACCTTGTGTGCACTTTAGAGGCCACATTTTCAGTCGGATATGTATGAAACCTGGTCAGAATATTTGTTTTGATAAAATCTTGGACAAGTTTGAAATTGGGTATTGTCAGGTCAAAAAGTAGGTCACGGGGCTAAATCTTAGAAAAACCTTATGTGCACTCCAGAGGCCATATTTCAGCTTGATGCTCTTGAAACTTGGTCAGAATGTTTGTCTTGATAATATCTTGGACAAGACTGAAATTGGGTTATGTTGGGTCAAAAAGTAGGTCACTGGGCCAGATCTAAGTAAAATCTTGTGCACACTCCATGGGCCACATTTTCAGCCTGAAACTCATGCCAGTTAGGAAAAATATTTTGTTCTGATGATATCTCTGACAACTTCGAAATTGGGTCACTCGGCCAAATCTAAGAAAAACTTTGCGTGAACTCTAGAGTCCATAATTTTAGTCAGATACTCATGAAATTAGGTCAGATTGTCTGTCTTGATCATATCACAGACAAGTTTGAAATTGGATCATATTTGGTCAAAAAGTGGGTCACAGGGCTAAATCTTGGAAAAACCTTGTGTGCACTCTAGAGGCCACATTTTCAGCCTAATATTCTTGAAACTTAGTCAGAATGTTTTTCTTGATGATATCTTGGACAAGTTCGAAATTTGGTTATGTCTGGTCAAAAAGTAGGTTACTGGGAAAGATCTTAGAAAAACCTTGTGTGCACTTTACAGGCCACATTTTCAGCCTGATATTTATGAAACTTGGTCAGAAAGTTTGTCTTTGTGATATCTTGGACAACTTCCAAAGTGGGTCACATCCGGTCAAAAAGTAGGTCACTGGACCAAATCATAGAAAAACTGTGTGTGCACCGTAGAGGCCACATTTCAGCCTGATACTCATGAAACTTGGTCAGAATGTTTGTTTCAATGGTATCTTGGACAAGTTTGAAATTCAGTCACATTGGTTCAAAAAGTAGGTCACTTACACACGTTTGTTTTTCATCTTTAAAACCAGGCTCTCTTCAGCTTTATCTACTGTAGATGGTTTTACTCAGGTGAGCGCTTTAGGGCCAATGGCCCTCTTGTTTATAAAAACACATGGCAAATAGGGATGCTTTTAGTAATAAGCAATTTTTTCATTTTTAAAAATGTTTTTGTATGTTTTTGTTTTAAATCTTAATATTTGTTATAATAATAACTTACAAAGATACAGTTAGTCCATCCTGTACAAAGCAAGCACCAAGGGGACACTCAAGAGGGAGGTAGTGATGAAAGCTCCATAGGACAAAAGCCCCATTGAAAAAAAAGCCCTGTAGGATAAAAGCCCCATGCACTTAGCAGAAATAAGGACAAAAGCCCCTTGACATTGAGTATTATGCATCTTCTGACTTGTTAGCTTTTTATTGTATGTTTATGAAAAAAAGGGAGTGAAAAAGGAGATTTAATTGACTGAGCTAATATTGAAGATTAAAAATCCAATTGTATTGAAGTTATTGGTAAAAAAAAAAAAATTAATTAGGTAATAGCACATAAATTTGCAAGTATATTTACTGGTTGTCTTTAGTCTTTGGTTGACCTAATCACACATTTGAAAACATGCCTGAAAAATGGGAACAATAAACAGAAATCATGTTCAATCTTTGACCAAAGGATACCACCTGTTCTTTTCAAAACATAGATAAAAGGTCATTGCTCAACTTATGTGTTCATATTATATCAAATGAGTATCAATAATATCTCAAGTCAATTGAAAACATAAAGTTATTTATCTGCTCATACACCAATATAGCTTCTCTGTTGCTAGAGAATAGATAGCCGATCACTAAATGGATCCGTAATTTTCTGATGACTTACTTGGTATAAAGCATCACGGAGATGCATTAAGCCCACTTTTGCCAGGGCATAGTTCATAATATTATTTAACGATGCTTAGATTAAAATAGTTGAAGACTGTAACAAATTAAAATGGTATTTTTGAAACCCTTTTAAGCGGACTAATTGATCTAGATGAAATGTTTACTGATCAAACTGATCAAACGATCCACTCCTATTGTCACTGTGCCTGAAAGAGCATCATTTCTTTTCTGAAATATGAAACGAGTACTAACTCTGATTTATGTTTTTTTTAATAATTCATTCATTTCCTCCATGTGTATGACCGAGCCCCGTAGCTTTGTCGATAACCTACTGAAGCTGACACAAGGGGTTGCAGGTTCGAACCTCCAGGCTCGTCTTTCAGGCTTTCCAAAGATTTATCATTTTCAATCAACAGGATTCATTTGTCTCTCGTTGCTGATAATTATGCAGGAAAGCAGCCAGTGGGATGGGAAGAATACTGTGCAAGGTACTGGTTCGAGAGACTCCGGAAAGGTATGGATAGGTGCCCTGGCCACCATAATATAGATAAAATAATGTTGAAAACGGCAACAAAAACACTTTAGTTCAATCATTCAACTAATTGATAAATCAATCAATACTCATATCGAGGGTTACAGGTAAAGGGGTTATATGCAGTTTTCAGGGCCAAATTCACTTTTTTTTTTTGCATTGGAACAATCATTATTTGTATATCTTTGTTTGTAAAAGAAAAAAAAAAAAACACTGAAGCTGTAAAATGAATACTTTTAGAGTTATGACCAAATCTATTCTGTGATATTTTGTACAATGAGTTTACATTGCATGGTAATAGCATGTCGCCCTCTTCTGCCGTATATGAGTCAGAATATTTGTCTTGATGACTTCTAAGACAAGTTCGAAAAGGGGCACTTCGGGTCAAAAATAGGTCACTGCGTGAAATCACTGAATACTATATGTACATTTTCAATCCACTTCTCACAGAACTTGGTCAGAATGTTTATCTTGATGAGTTTGAATATGGCATGCCAAGTCAAAACTAGGTCACCAGGTCAGATTTTTCAAAAGCCTTGTGAACTCTCCAGGAACTACATTTTCAGTCCAATGTCTTTGTAATTGTATTGGAGTTTAATGCCGTTTTAACAGCTAAGATCATATTACGGAAGCCAGTGCACCTAGGCATGTGTTTCCTGGCTTCCTCGCACCAGTACTAACTTTTTCCAAGTCACTGACTACTATCTCATGTGCATCAGAGGCAAGAGGCCCAAAATCATGGGAAAGAAAATTTGACGCAACCGAATATCAAACCCGCTACTACCAGGTCACGAGTCAGATACGCTAATCACCAATCTACCCGGCTGGACTTTTCAGTCCAAAACTCATGAAACTTGATCAAAATGTTTGTCTTGATGATACCTTACACGAGTTTGAAAATGGGTTATTTTGGGGAAAAAACTAGGTCACTGGGTCAAATCTGTGAAAACCTTGTTCATGCTCTAGAGGCCACTTTTTTTTGTCCAATCCTCATGAAAGTTTGTTAGAATATCTGTCTTGATATCTCAGACAAATTTGGAAATGAGTTATTTGGGTCAAACACTCGCAGCTGAGTGACTTTCGGGCCATCATTGCCCTCTTGTTTTTGTACGTTTGTGTGTTTGCGTGTGTGTATGTCATTTTTTCCAACCATTTCAATACCAGGAATACTGTAGTGATTAACAGTTGCTTAGTGTCAGTCTTGCATTCAGTCGACATTGAAATGTGTGCTCGTTCCTCCTACAAATAGTAATTTCATGGTGTGGTCTGACCTTGATCTAAACTGTTGGCAAAAGCAAGTCTAAGCAGCAAGAGTTATCCTCACAGACATCCATAATACATGGTATCCCAAAGTTCGACCTTCCCAAAAAGATAGGTCAAAGGTCAAATGATGCTCATCATTCGAACATAGTTTGTAGTGTTTCTGATGGTGATCATCCATGCCAAACTACAACGCACTCTTACCTCTGGTTCGAGAAAAGATTTTTTTTTTCCCATGATTGATTGATTGATTGATTGTATGGTGTTTAACGCCGTTTTCAACATTATTTTTTCAGTTATATCGTGGCGGCCAATGCACCTATCCATGCTTTCCTGGAGTTTCTTTTACCAGTACTTTGCACAATATTCTTTCCAAGCCACTGACTGCTTTCCCACATAGCCATTGTCGAAACAATGGTCAGTGGTGAGAGAGGAATGAATTCTGTCGCAATGACTATCATCAGTCCTCGGAGAGAAATTGGCCAAGCCGGGGATCGAACCAGCGACCTCCTGTTCTCAAGTCCTGTACGCTACCGACTGAGTGAGCTATGGGGCTTGGCTTTTTTTTTTTCATAAATAAAGAAATGATCACCATCTTGTAAAATGGCTAGAATCTGTTCTGTATAAGTTCTCGAGTTTTACCATCACAATATAATAGATTCTGCGCATATATTGGAAATTTGCCTTCGTGTATCTAAATTTTGCCTTATTTTTATTGAAAATCTACAGTATAATTTTAAAATTTGTGTACATAGCGAGAAGTTTGAGTTTAAGCGGTGTTATTTCATGTACATGTATAAAGGTTTCACCTTTCTATAAAGCTATCATATTCTTAAATCATTTCCATATTTCAGCATGTGATATGTTATTGCCTTCATCCAAAGGACTGTGCCTTTGCGTCATAAACTTTTACCTTTTGAAAATCTATTTTAGACAGTATGTAATTAATTGTTTGCCCTATCGACATATTCTTTCTGTACATGTGAGAAATGTCCCAGTTTATCTAATATTGGTATGTGTTTATAAATGAAGAAATTATGTTTCAAATATGGTCTCATTTCTGCACTTACAGACCTAAATGCAGCACATTGTAAACATTTACCTTCATCCCAAACTATTTCATGTTCATATCATAATATTGTATCTTTATAAAATAGAATGATATCTCAATATCACAAAATCTTGTTGTATCAGACAGCTCAGGCATTCCATAAGTTTGCAACTTTGAGGATATAAAGTCATTGCTCATAACTTTTTTTAAATAACACGGGGCTTTTTTCCTACACCTACTAAGAGGTATTAAAAAATTGGGATTGTTTGGTGATGGGTTACGTGTGAAAAGATTTAGTTCCTTCTATAAAATAAACTCCCTGTTTTCAGGAACCCTAGGAAAAAAAGCCTTTGAGAAAATTGGGGGGAAAAAGGAGAAAATGCAGGTTACCAGCATTTTCTCCTATCCTAACAATGTTTTCTATTGTTTGGAAAAAAATACCATCAGGTGAGCCATAAATTTGGACTTCTAGTTGTGTAATACCTTGTTATCTGATAAAGAATAAACCATTATCTCTTTGTACTATGGTAATTCCAAGTGCTCAAATAACTTTCCTAATTCCTCCCTGAAATGCTGACTTGTAGACCCATCAGTTCTAAAAGAAGTTGCATATAACAAAACAAGAGGGCCATGATGGCCCTGTATCGCTCCACTGGCTTATAAATATAAACCATAAATACTAAACATTTCAATTCTGAGCCAAATGGTTTCAAAATGAAGACTTACAAAGTTTTCTTTGTAAAAGCCCATGTTAAAGTTGAGACCCGCAGGGAAAAGCCACTTTTGATCCCAGAGCGATAATCACTTGAACCCTGGTAGAGGTCCACAAGATAAAGCTACATGCCAAAATAATACAGGTCTATGCTGTATGGTTATAAATACGGTGATTTTCAAGTTTCGTCCATATGAAGCCTCTGTAAAACATAAGACCCCTAATGCAAGGCTAATTTCAAAAAAAAAAATCAAAAGTGCTCCAGATTTGTCCTTGGGTTTGCAGTTAGGAGCAAAAGGATTTTTTGAATTTTCACCCTATAAGCACATGTTTATGACCAAATTTGGGAGTTCTTGCCTTATGGCTAGTAACAAGATGGTTTCTGAAGTTTTCACTCCATAAACCCATGTAAAACTTGTGACCCCTGGTGCAGGGCCAAACTGGATCCTAGGGTTGTAACTTGGGCCCTCTTTGTAGTTGTCCACTAGACAGAGCTATAATTATGCAAAATTTGGTAGCCCTAAGCCTTATGGCTATGTACACCAAGATTTAAAAGTTTTCCCTATATAAGCCCATGTTAATCTTGTGCACCTTGGCCCCTCCCCCCCCTCACCCCCCAGCATGAGGCCAAATTGACCCCAGGACTGTAATTTGGGCACTTTTGGTAGACCCCAACCAGATCAAGCTAAATGCAAAATTTGGTAGCTTTAGGCCTTATGGCTAGGTACTGGAAGATTTCTTAAGTTGTCTCACTATGTACGCCCATGTAAAACTTGTTACCCCTGCAGCGGGGCCAATTTTGACCCCAGGGCTAAAATTTTGGCCTGCTTGGTAGAGGCCCACTAGATATAGTTACATGCAAAATTTGGTAGCTCTAGGCCTTATGGCTTGGTACAGGAAGATTTTTAAAGTTTTCTCTATATAAGCCTACGTAAAACTTGTGACCCCTGGGGCAGAGCCAATTTTGACCCCAGGGCTATAATTTGAAGAAACTTGATAGAGGTCTACTACATAAAGCTACATGCCAAATTTGGTAGCCCTACGCCTTATGGTTTCAGACAAGAAGATTTTTAAAGATTTCCAATATTTTTCAGTTTTGTTGCCATGGCAACCAGAGTTTTTGAAGAAATCAAATTCTTTCAAGAAATTCTGAAGAGGACCATGGCAGGATCATTTCTGTGAAGTTTCATGAAAATTGGATGGGTAGTTTCAGAGAAGAAGATGTTTGAAATAAAAGTTAACGCACGGACGGACGCACGCACGGACGCACGACGGACACCAGGCCATGACATAAGCCCGCCGGCCTTTGGCCAGTGGAGCTAAAAATTGTGGCTGAAAATTTGAGAATATCTTTAATATGATAGAAAGCATTTTGGGTTAAGGAGAAAATCCTGGTTACCAGCATTTCTCCTTTTCCCACAGTTTTCTCTCCAGGTCGTTAAAACTCTGGAACTGTGTGGTAAAGGGTTAACACTTATTTCAAACAACAAATTGTTGACTCTTCCAAACCAAGCCATGCTCTGTGAAATGTGGCTTAATGCATCTGCAAAAAGTATCGACCAATGTCAGCCTCTGCAGCCTGTGCAGGCCGACCTTAGTTGAAACTTTTTTGCTATTGGTCAATTTTCTGCATGTGGAAGGACCAGTCTACCAGTTGGTTGTTAGACAAAATGTATTTTATTGATTCATAATACTGTTATGACTTGTTTAGCAGCATGCATCACGAGATGCAGTAAGCCCCCTTTTCACAGAGCATGGCTCAAATGTGATAAAGAGTGAACCAATTACTGTACCATCTAGTTTCTGACCTAGCAAAACATTTTATACAAGGTATAGTATAACTGGGATTGTGGGGGGGGGGGAGGGGGAGAAAAGAAAAGTTTAACCCTTTATCACACAATCCTGACTTTTTATGACTCTGGGATAAAGGCTTTTGAAAACATTGTGGAAAAAGGAGAAAATGCTGTAAACCAGCATTTTCTCCTTTTTCCACAATGGTTTTTTTTCTAACCTATTAAGAGCAAATTTCATTATTAGTGTCACCTTTAATTTGTTGTCTGCAATTGCTTTTAATTTTGACTGGTCTAAAATTTTGGCATTTGGTAAATAGTTAAATAATTCAAACAGTGAATTACATTCTTAGGTAACCATGTAAAGTAAGGTGAAATCAATAGCACCTGTCATGTGTTGTTGCTGGTTTCTTTTTATTTGCACATATACAAGTGAGACAATATCGGCAATTAAGTTTATCAGGAGAAAACTTTGTTATATGATATGTAGGAAATATTGTTAGAAAAGGAGCAATTATTGCTTGTTGCAAGCAATGGCTTCTTTTCTATCAGGGTTTTCTAAATTTTAGATACATGTATGTCCAAAATGTAAGCATTTGCAGACGACATGTTAAATGTGGTTCAAATGGAAAAAAGGTAGAAAACATTGTGGGGAAAGGAGAAAATGCTGGTCACCAGGATGGTCTCCTTTTCCCACAATGTTTTCAAAAGTCTTTCATGGTCAAGGTTGTTAAAATTTAGGATTGTGTGGTAAAGGGTTAATTGCAGTCTAGAAAGTCATTTTCAGTAAACAGTGATGTTATAATTTTTTTTTACCATTTACTTTATTCATCAGCTTGAAGTTTTATTTACCAGTTTTAAAGATCCTGAAGAAAATAGCTTTTAAAAACATTGTGGAAAAAGGAGAAAATCCTAGTAACCAGTAATACCTCCCTCTCCCACAATCTTTTCTAACCAATCAAACAGAAACTTCCTCTTTTACGCCATTAGAATACATTGAATAATATTGGCCCTTGTGAACCAAGAACACACAACACAATGTTTTCAACACTGAGACAAATCCGATCATTTGAGCCTCATGTAGCATGTTGTAAAGTGCTAATATAATGACAGTATTCACTGTGATCACGTTACCAATGAAAGGACCTGCATGGTTGCCTTGAATTCCAGTACTGATGCACAAAGATAGAACTCATTGCATTAATTTTATTATTATCCTCCTCTGACAACACAAATAGGGTCTTCTCATCCATGTTGCGTAGATATAGCTTTTAGCTCTATATCAGATGAAAAAATTGTAGACTTGTCCAATTTGAGCTTGAGCCACAGTCAGTTTGTCGTCTCCAAATGCTTTCAGTTTTGACAGGTCTAAAATTGTGTTGTTTGGTAAAGAGTTTAGAGTTTAAAAGATAGGCGAGAACTATTTCAGTTAGTTATACCAAAGGCCTGTTATCGATCTTCGTCTACTGGACGATTACAGGAGGTACAACAGGTACCAGTTTACCAAGGGACTTGATCACCGGATCACCCGAACGATATATACTATATACGACATATGGGCAGTCGCTAATGTGCTATTTATGGTAACGGTGTTAATGAAAACTTTAGTACTCCGTGGTATACAGACAATGCACCAATGTGCTATCTAATAAGTGTTCGATCATCGACCAAAGAACATTATGCTTGTTCTGTGATAGACCAATGGAGCTTCAAAGGCCTGTGGTTATACAAGTCTGACAGTTGAGGAAATTAACCCTTTACCAAACAGTCCAACAACATAAGTGACTGCTAAAGAAAACAGCTTTTGAAAACATGGAAAAGGTTGTGGAAAAAGAAGAAAATGCTGGTTACCAGCATTTTCTCCTATTTCCAGAACCTTTTCTATGGCTTTAAAGACAAATCTTATCATATATCTCATCATTTGAGTCAACTTTTCACATATGTTTCTGTCTGCAAATATCTAGAAGTGTAAAACTTTGATGTACAGAAAAGAGTATTTGATAGGGTGGTTGAATTACTGATAAGATAAACTTTATTTACATTTATATTTCAGTTTTCTGAATGTGTATCCTTCACCAAACAAAACCTATATCAGCTTGCAATATTGACAGCTAGCAGCTTGCCACATTGGCTTTTCTAAAATTTTCTTGTGTCGTAAAGGGTAAAATGATGGAAATTGAAATGGGCATTTTCATGTAAAAACTAACAAACTTCTCATAATTATCTATGTCATCACTAAAGATATTTACTTCAGACTCCGGCTACTTGTTATCAAAAAAGGAACCCATATGAGATACATGTAGGTGGGTAATCCCAAAAGAAATGTTTGACACAATTACTGCATGAAGCCTATTCAATTCAAAATTTTCACAAAAAAATAACTGCAGCCTTGTGTTCATACTAGCATGAGTGGCTCTTGTTTCTTTTTCCCACAGTGTTTTCAAAGCCTTTTTGCTGAGGGTTGTTAAAACACAAGATTGTGTTGTAAAGGATTAGGAAGGGATATATGACTGGCACTCTGGCAAAAGGGGGTTTAATGCATCTCTGTGATGTACTAGACTAAGCAAGACATCACATAACTATGAGTCATTAAAATCCATTATTGTCTAACAAGTGACTGAGGTAGGAGGTCTTTGGACATGCAGAAAACTCATAAACAGCAAAAAGTTTCGACCCATGTCAGCCTGCACGGACTGCATAGGCTGACCTAGGTCGATACTTTTTGTAGATGTATTAAACCCCCCTTTTGACAGAGCACAGCTTATATCCTTTTCATTGTATTTATCCTTTTCTCCAAAATCTGAGTTTCAACACCCCCTATATGATAAAGCTTTTGGAAACATTGCAGGAAAAGGATAAAATGTATTCTCCCTGTTTACTATACTATTTTCTACCTTTTAACCCTTTACCAGACAACAAAATTTCAGCCTTGCCAAAACTGAAAGCATTTGCAGACGACAATTTCATTGTGGCTCAAATGGCACAACATTTCTTTGATTGGGTAGAAAACATTGTGGGAAATGGAGAAAATGCTGGTTACCAGCATTTCAAATTTCATCATTTGAGCCACACTTAGATTGTCGTCTGCAAATGCTTTCAATTTAAACAAGTCTAAAATTTTGTCGTTTGGTAAAGAGTTAAGCCTTAAGAGTTAATGTTGTTTCAGTATTATTGCATCCTTGAACAACTCCCATATCCTGTATCTCAATACACTTGATAGACCATATCCCTTTAAGGTTGATTAATTAATTGATTGTATGGTGTTTAATGCTGTTTTCAACATTATTTCAGTTATATTGCAGTGGCCAGTGCACCTATCCTTGCTTTGCTCAAGTCACTTTTACCAGTACTCCCCACAATATACTTTCCAAGCCACTGGCTGCTTTCCCACATAACCATCGGTGAAACAATGGTTAGCATTGAGAGAGGGATGAATCCTGTTGCAATAACTATCATTAATCCTAGAAAGAATTTGGCGGAGTTTGGATTGGAACCAGCAACCCGTTTGTTCTCAAGTCCTGTGCGCTACCGACTGAGCGTCAGGGGCTAAATTTCCCTATTAGGGATGTAGGATGGCTAGCCTACTGTTTTCTTACCCCAACTTGTAGATTTTCTCTAAAGGCAAAAAATATTGTGGATCAAGATCAGGCTGCTTAGCATGTGCAAACCAAAAACTTCCATCCAAGTTTTGTATTTCAGAGTTCTGTGCTAGTGTAGCATGGTAGGGGTTTCTGAAAATAGAGATAAAACTGAGTAGGCCTAATAAACAAATAAATTTGGGCAAATAGACAATTGGCTAGACATATTGATTTTTTTAGTCGCCATGTTGCGTAGCAACCAGGCTCTCATTGTTATCATCCTGATGTATAGGGTGATGTAAGCATACCTCCAGCCTTGTACTGCTTCCTGTCCCAAGTTCCGGTTTACGAGATAAAACATAGTTTTGTAATTATTCGGTAAACAACCCAGTTTTTTTTAGCTGTTGTAAATAACTTGTAAACAATTGTGCCTTTGTTACAATGAATATGCCTATAAAGACTTAGCTATTTGATGGTTCAAACCTTTGAAACAGTCATTTCGTCCATAAGGGTACATGATAGCCTATCGCTTACACAGACATCATCTCTAAAAATAGAGCATTATGTATGTATCTTAAAATAGCTGTCATGTATGGAGGGGAATATCCATCTTACTTCTTTATCCTGAATTTTTTTCCCATTTCCCATGTCTGTGTAGCTTATCATTAAAGTGCTATATTCTCGTTTATGCATATTCTGGCAAAAACTATGGGCTTTTGTGATATTAACCCTTTACCACACAATCCCGACGTTTAACGTCCCTGAGAAAGAAGCCTTTTGAAAACATTGTGGGAAAAGGAGAAAATGCTAGTCACCAGCATTTTCTCCTTTTCCCACAATGTTTTCTACCCTATCAAAGACAAATTCCACAATTTGAGCAACATTTAAATTGTCGTATGCAAATGCTTTCAATTTGGACCAGTCTAAAATTTTTTCGTTTCGTAAAGGGTTAAATTGAAGCTATGATAGGTAGCTGAATTAAGGCGAACGAAGTATGCACAAACAAGAATGGCATTTACACGAATACGACTAAACTGGCAGCCTGTTATCGATCTTTGTATCTACGGTTACGGGAGATACAACGGGTACCAGTATAGAATACGACAAGTCATATTATGATACCAGATGGCGCTTTCATATACATTATTCGGTAACAGACAAGTTCGGTAAATTGGACTTCTAAATAAATCAATTGGATGTTCTGTAACAAGGCAGTGCCCTGATGTTTCTCACACCCAGTACATAACTTTCTGTGCAAACCTTTTTTTTTTTAATTTGCAATTGCCACTCGTTTTCTGACATAATAATATTTGTTATGTTGTACCTTTCATGCTGTTTATAAATGCCTGAAATTGATAAATTCTGATCACCATCTTATTTTCGGTTTTCACCCTTTCACCCTTAGTTGATTTAATCAATAATACATAATCCTAAACCTGTACCCATTGTAATCGTCCTACAGATAACAGACTCCCAGCTTAAGCCAATTTTAAGTTTTATAAATATGTTTTATCAAAAAGGCACTGTCTTTGTTAACATTTCCTTTTTGAAAATATTTTCTTTTGGGAACGAAATGGCCGGCTTGCAAACCAGCCATTTACCCTTAGAGCACCTTTTACCCTTGCAGCCATTTCAGATCAAGATCAGACTACACCAAACATGGAGACTGATCGTAGATTTACTCTGTCTATTTTTCTAATACATTATGAATAAGGACAACCTTGAAATCATTTATAGTAGATGTTCTTTTTCTAAAACGAAAATGGCAGTTTGCTTTATTCGATGCTCTACGGGTTAAAATTATGGTTAATCAGTGTGAATTAATAAAGATATTACAGGTGAAATATTGTAGCAAATGAAGAGAGAGAGAGAGAGGCCTCAACAATGCTTTGTTGCATACTTCTTGTAATTTTAACTATGTACATTGTGCTTGTCTAGAAAAAATGTTCTGTTTTGTTCCTCTCCTGCCTCCACAATGTTTTCAAATCTGGTCTGGTGCACACAAGTCGTCGTCCGCAGGTTTTAAAGTGTGTTCATCAATATAACACGGACATCACTGCATTAAAAAAATCATATAAGGTCCCTGACACCTGTACGAACTTTGCGAGAGCAAAGGGAGTACTGTATACTATATACATGTATAGACATGTGTCTTTAACAGCCTATACCAGCCTGTATAGCTCATGTGGTAGAGCGTAGGACTAGTACACGTCATGTGTCGGGACACTTGAGGGTGTGGGTTCGATTCCCTCGGCTAACCATCTAAAATTACTCACAGTTTTTCAGATGAGACGTTAAACTGAGGTTTCGTGTGACGGTGCTATACACCGAGCACGTTAAAGAACCAGGCGTAACTTATGATAGGTTTCGTCGTGTATCTTGCATTATCCCTGTAACATAACTAATAGCCTTCAGGGGCCGTCGCCCAAATGGGAAACCGGTGGCGCCGATAAATAAACGCGAATTCTTTAACAGCCTGTTTTCATACCACCCATTACCAACAAGATAAAGAAGATCCCCATAGATCTTAGAGATTAACCTGGGTTTAAAGGTGGCTTTTTAGAATTTGTGACAAAAAATTAAAAACAAAAACCCTAAAACTCATTTTTATGTCCCTGAAGCATTAATAGGCAAGGCGAAATTTGCAGATCAGACTGCACACATAAAAGTTGAGGGGATAGGGCATGTTCAGATCACACACTGCTCATGCTGTTTGAAAAAAGTATTTGTCAAGAGTATATGTCACTATCTATCTATCTCTCTCATCCCCTCTCTTCATTTGCCACAATATTTTTTCTGTATTAGCCATTTCTGGAAACAATTAAATTATCCATAAGTTTAACTCTAAGAGCTTCGAATAAACCTAACTGCCATTTTCATTGTAGAAATAAAACCGTAATTTTAGCGATTTCAAGGTTTTTTTACTGTTCAGAATGCTTTGGAAAAGGAGCATGTGAAGATCAAAGTTTAGACTCGGTGTTTGGCATAGTGTGATCTTGATCTGCACTGGCCACAAAGGCAACTGAAGTAGTGACAGGCACTCTTAGGGTTAATAGCTGGTTTGGAAGTCTTTAGCCCTTTACCACACAATGCCGCCTTTTAACGCCCCCAGGAAAGAAGCCTTTTGAAAACATTGTGGGAAAAGGAGAAAATGCTGGTAACCAGCATTTTCTCCTTTTCCCACAATGTTTTCTACCCTATCAATAGAAAACTGCACCATTTGAACCACACTGAAATTTGGCTTGCAAATGCTTTCAATTTTGACATGGCTAAAATTCTGTCGTCTGGTAAAGGATTAAGGAAGAAAATATTTTTGCACTGAAATATTCATAAAAACATTTTAAAGGAAGATACATCGGGTACAAGGTTAGGATTGGGTATTATTCATCACCTCAACTATATGGTTGGAATATCGAAAGTAAGATGTGATAGTGATTTCAGGTATATTATTTTACATACAGCATGGCAGGAGCAACATAACAAAATTATTATGTCTCAAAGCGTGTGGAAAAAAGAACCCTTGAACAAATGAGAGCCAAGACTTTACTTGGTGTGAAAAACATCACGGTGCATTAACTCTTTACCACAAGACAAAAAAGTACACTTGTCCAAATTGAAAGCATTTGCAGACGACAATTCAAATGTAACTCTAATGATGGAAGTTGTCTTTGATAGGGTAGAAAACATTGTGGGAAAAGGAGAAAATGCTGGTTACCAGCATTTTCTCCTTTTTCCACAATGTTTTCAAAAGGCTTCTTCTTTAAGGTCGTTAAAACTCGGGATTATGTGGTAAAGGGTTAAACACTATATAATTACCTTGTTACCGAAACATCGGATAGATGTACTTTTATAAGTCCAATTTACCAAACTTGTCTGTTACCGAAACATTTGTCAGCCATTATGCTTCTCGTCTGCAACTAGGAAAGTTTCAATACTGGAGAGGGAAGTATAACAAATATAACACGTATTTAGAAGAAAGTAAAATGCTACTAGAAACATGCAGCAAGCACTTGGAAAAAAGACAAATGCAATGACGCAGTAGGAAGTAATCAGGAAGAATTAATCATTCATAATCAACAAAAACACAATAGACCCTTTTACAACGCCGTTCGTTGCCAAGGAAATACGATCCCAGAATTCCACTTTTCACGCATGCGCACTGTTTGTAGGGCAAAAAGTTCAATATCGCCACTGTTGAAAGCTATTTTCACTCGCAATGTTTTGGCTTTGTCGAAAGATTTTACTGATTAAAATCTGTGAAGATCAATCGTGTTACAGGATGCCGTTATCATGCTGTGCACCGGGATGTACAAACAGATTAGTAAATTAGTATCTGGCTTAAACGTCCTGGTGTCAAAATGCCCTACTTTTGGTTAAAACGTCCACAATTTCCATGACGAATTGGTTAAAACGTCCCGTAAACGCGTCCCCGTATATTTTATTCAAATTATTTGTTTGATCTCGTATGTTTTTTAAAGAGATTTTTCACTGTTAATGTTTTGTATTTTACTGACCATCGTCATTTAATGTTATTAATGTTTGACCCATATCCTGCCGTACTTATATTTTTGACCAGCACAAGAGGAATTCGCGTTAAGTTTATGTCATAAATCTTAATTAGTGTTACTTAAACCATAATCAGGATTTGTAACAGTGTATTTCAAGACCACGCTTCCCCCATGTGCAAACAGATCTCTAATTATGCTTTCGCAAAGTAAATTCAAGATCACCGTTACGTAACATAGGCTAAGGGTTAAGGCTAAGGTCCATATTGTATCCTTACATTATCGTGTATATGACACGCTAAAATGCCTCCCCGTATACAATGTGCTCAATTAATTACTGTTACAATTTCCATTTAACCCTTTGCCCAACAATCACGACTAAGACAAAAGAAAGCTTTTCAAACATTGTGAGAAAAGGAGAATATGCTGGTTAACATTATTTCAACCTTTTCCAACACTGTTTTCAGAAAAGGAATGTTTCTAAATTACATGTTACAACCGATCCCTGGTGGAAAGCAATTATGGAAAAGAGTTGCCACAGACGACTACAGTACAATATATAGTTGTTCGTTCGCTCTTCATTCGTGCGTTAGTTCATCCATCCATCCATCCATCCATCCGCTCGCTAGCTCGCTCATTCATTCATTCATTCATTCATTCGAATACATCTGCGCCAAAATTTGTTTCATGATGAAACTGATCACAATACACACTACCTAAACTATTAGAGGTAACAGCATGAACAATGCCGATCTCAACCCGCACTCTCTGCCATTGAAGTTAAACTAAGATATCCACTGTATTATGGATTAAACTAACAAGTATGTGATATATCAGATGGTTACCCTTTATAAACCCTTTACCTAGCTCTCCCTCGTCTTAATTAACGACCCTACATCAATGGGCTTGTGGAAACACTACGGCAAAAGGTAAAGAATGCTGGTAACATGCATTTTTCCCATTCCCGCAGTGTTCTAGCCCATGCTTCACAGGGTTTGTCTGTTACTGCCTGGGGTGGGTTAACATTTCCTTTGATGATAACGTCAACCCAAAACAGCAACATGGTTTTTTGTTTTTTTTTGACGTCTTCGTCTTATATTGTCACTAAAATACGGATCGTTTTCCTCCACTTTACTGAACCCTCAGCAAATAAGTTAGTCTGATTATCGTTTGTTTGCCTGTGGGAGTCAGCTTTTCATATAATCGCTCATAATTTAACAATTTTGTGTACACTTTCAATGATCTGCAACTGTTTTAGTTGGTCTTTTTGCCCTACACGAGTGCGCATGCGCAGTTTTCCGGTCTCGTAACCAGGAAGTGGTCAGAGACTAAAAGGGTCTATAGTAAATATGACCAAGTTATAATAATGATGCAGGCAATTAGCACCAAACAGTATGCATTAGTAATAATGACACATGAGATGCAATATGCATGTAAGATGTAAGAAAGAAGACGAATAGACATCTAATGTTCACAAATAAGATTGTCATCTAGACCCATAGAATTTTGGCGGATATTCCCCTCCATAGTCATGAACTAAACAAGTTTGTGGGCACGCTGAGAAATACTCTACGACGATAAGTGTTTTTACTACGGCACGCTTCTATTTGTGAACAATTCTCAGTGAAAATTGTTTGATAATTACTCATTAGAGGTACACTCTAAATCTTACCATCTGTCCTTAATTGTAAGTCTTATTTCAATTCAACGCTCAACTTATGATCGGAAAGAGAAAGGCGATACAGAGTTAACATGGAAGCTTTCAATGGAGATTTTTCCTAACAGTAAGCTATTTTTTTTAACAAATTTATAACGACTTGGAATGGTTGCGTTGTCGTCATAGACATTCTTAAACATGGCTGTTTCAGAGCTTTTTATTCTAGACTTTAAATACCTTGCACACCCATATTCTAGGTGCACAAGCAGAGATCGTACATAGCGTATGCGCACGGTTCTAGGCTGTACCAATTCATCGGCTAGCAGGTGCTTTCTGGAATGTAGTTGTGCGACAAATATAGATCGTATAATCATGTGATGTATAATGTCATTTTCACGATGGAATTCTTTATAAATTTACATATTTATGATTTGGTCACTAATCTGGCTTCTATTTTCAGCGTACACCGACCTGGCTCTTCACCAAAACATGTGTTTAATTAATTGTTTTTCGTTTTTAAAGAGGTGAATTTGTCAAAGTCTGCTGTTTTTTTTTTCAATGTGCGATTAACCTAGATCTAGTATTTATGAAACAACAATTTATTAGTGTGGGTGTCAGAATGCAATGTGCTTTTGTAACTGCCAAATTCTGAATTCACACGGGAATTCAACTTGAAACTACGCAGTTCTAACAACCAGCAATCTGAGAACTTTACTTTTTACTCCACTATATTTCAAATATAATAGAACAGATCAATGTTAACCCATTCGAACAACAAGTTCTTCATTGGAATGTTTGTAATCTTGTAAAGGGTTGTTGTAAAGGGTAATAGAGGGAATGGCAAACATTTAATTAACACCAAAGCAATATACACATAGATCTCTACAACATTCAGTTGGTGTGGAAGCAGTACTAATTCCTGGGGCGTTATAAAATGCAGACAAAGTTAAAAAGCTGATGATCATGCTATTGGGCTGTACTGTTTTTCTTGAGCTGTAGCAGCCACATTCTTAGAGTCCACTGTGGGCAAAACTTGAACCCGGACAACAGCAAAAACAAATTATTTCCAAAGGACAGGTAGATTACGGAGTCAAATATTTGTGTGTGCTACAGGGGCTACATTTCAGTGCAGTGATCATGAAATTGCCCGACTGTTTGTCTCAATAATATTTTTGACAAAACTGAATGTAGGTCACTGGGGGTTAAAAGAAAAAGGTTATCACTAGGTCAAATCAGACGAAACCATAATAGATCTAGTGCTGTAGAATCCATTTATGTTCAGTCCAATACTCATGGAACTTTGTCAGATTGCTTAGATTAGATATGGGTGAGTTGCAAAAGGGCATTTTTGGTCTAAAAGTATGTCACTAGATCCTATACCAGAAGACAAAGTTCAGTTGAGTTCCAAACTAATGTTGCCTAAATGGTCTTGTAAAATAGTGGTCCAGCCGTGTTTCTATAAACGTCACAGAAGCTTCAGAACTGAGTAGTAACACTTCAAAATCACTGCCTCTGAAATTGTATAAACAATTATACCCAAATTTCATATCTAGCATCCTGTATTTGGAAAGGACAATTATTCAAATTAACTGATACAGGTATAACCACATGTCTAATTTTAGAAAATTTGTATCGTACAAAAACAACTTGTTCTAAATCTGGAGAGAAAATGTATGCCCTATTCTACTGAAGTCCCCCAGCTGGGCGGGGGGGATAGAAATAGCCCAGCTGTCGCACTACGGAAGGGGTAAGACCCCCCCACTGTGCCTGCCCGTTTGCTGTGGGCTGCAACTCGTGTCGTCTGATGACGGGATCCTGGTGGTTGAGTGGATTCAGAATATGGCCCTTGAATTGTTTTGCTTTCACAACACACCACTTTGGCCTTGAATTGGACTAAACAAGAGGTCAGGAGGGCCTGTCTTGATCAATCGGCTGGTCATGCCTAGCCCTAGGGCATTTCTCTTAACTGTGTATTGTTTTATCGTACACAAAAATTCACAGAAGAATATCATATCTTTTTTCCTCTCTGTCAAAGATACAAATCAATGCACTAGAAGGCGGTGGCTCATGGGCTAATCGGGTGAAAGTTGGTGTTTGATTGACACTTGTAACCGCCCAAAGATAGCCTATGCTTGGTATGACATTCTGAGGGCCTACATTTGTCCAGTCTAGCCCTTTCACTTCGAGTATATTGCCGATGTATCCTTGTCATGATCTGTGTTTGGTTTCCCCAGATCATGTCCCCTTGTTGGGCTCCGAGGCGGGTGGGGAGCATCGGTAATGAATTTATAACAACTATCATGGCAACTCCAAAAAAGGCCAAGTGTGTACTTTCCGATTCAGATTCTGAATCAGATACTTCTTTCACTCACTCTACTTATGCTAGGTTTATTGTGATAGAGTCAGCTGACAAATCAAAAGAAATTACAAAGCTCTCACCTTTTATTATAGAAAAGACAATCTCGTCTATCTTAGGTACTCCAAAATCAGTTAAGAAATTGAAAAACGAAACCCTGCTTGTTGAATGCTTTACCCAACAGCAGGCAAAAAACCTTTTAGGCCATAAAAAGTTCTACAATTTGGATGCTAAAATATACCCACATAAGACCTTAAATACCAGCAAAGGAGTCATCAGATGCAAGGAACTTTCATACTCTGACTCTATAGACGAGATTAAGACTAATCTACAATCCCAGGCAGTGTCTGACGTCAAGAGAATCTCTGTTTTTAGAGATGGGGTACGTAGAGATACCCACACCTACATTTTAACGTTCTCTATGCCCTCTTTACCTGCTTCTATTAAGGTTGGATTTCAGTTGGTCAATGTCGATGTATATGTACCAAACCCGCTGCGTTGCTATAAATGCCAGCGGTATGGCCACCATGAAAGCAATTGCACAAACACCCCTGTTTGCCCAAAGTGTGCTTTTGAGGGTCCCGACCATGATCCGAAAACTTGCAATAACCCAGTGCTTTGTTTTAATCGCAAGTCTTCTCATCCAACCTTCTCCAAAAACTGCTCAGTATGGAAGGATGAGAAGGAAATCCTGTTTATCAAATTCAAAGAAAACATAAGCTTTTTAGAAGCCAGGAAAATTGTCACAAAACGAAGAAATCATGAGACCGTGTTGACGAATGCAACTTCTTATGCTAAAGTCACATCTCCGATGTCTTCACAAGGACATTGCTCAACCTGTGAACTCTTGGCTAAGAAACTTCTTGAAAAGTTTCCAGAAATGGCCAATGAGTTGAAGAGCTTAGTCCCAGGCATTCAACCTTCCAAACCCTCCAAACAGACACAACCTGCGCCCAAACCCACTATGCCATCCTTTACCCAAAAAACACCATCTGCATCTTCCCAAAGTAAAAATAAAGTCAGTTCACAAGATACAAACTCCTCGTCTGACTCCCAAAAACTGAAACCAACATCAGTAAAGAAACAGCTTAGTGCTTCTACTACCCAGACGACCAAAGCAAAACCTCAGTGCAAATCACCAAAGAAAAAGACTTCTACTGCACAGAAATCTAAAGCTTCCAGCTCTCCTAGTGACAATAATCCCAAAAATGATGATTCATTACCTATTTCAAATAAGTATAAACCTCTAGAAGACCAGGAAGAAAACATGGAAGAAGAGGAATTGGAGGGAGAACTCTCCGATTCTGAACTCGCCTCTTCTCCAACTGACTGTGATAAGGATGTAGAATCCTGGTCAACCTCAAAACCCAAGACTGAAGTCATAGTCCATATAAATACATAGGGTATATGAAATACCTACAGAAACATTTCATAACCCATGTTTACATTCTTTTAATGGGCATAATGGCTCACAATATTATACAATGGAACTGTCGAGGTCTAAAGTCAAATCATGAAGAGATTTCACTTTTAATTAATGACCACAATCCTGTTGCAATTTGTTTACAGGAAACTTTCCTGATGGAATCTGACACTGTCTCTTTCAGGTATCACTCAATTTATAATAAAATATATAAAGAGAGTGATAAGGCCCAGGGCGGCGTGTCTGTTATTGTAAATAACAACATTCCCCCATACACAAATACCATTAAACTCCACTCTACAAGCTGTTGCTGTTCGTCTTTCCATTCATAAAACCATTACTCTATGTTCTATTTACCTTCCCCCAAGTTCTCCTATCAATGAAAACAAGCTCAATGACCTCATCTCACAGCTACCATCTCCTTTCATATTGGCAGGAGATTTTAATGGTCATAATATTATCTGGGGTAGCAGTGATACAAATCAAAGAGGCTTACAACTGGAGAACTTTATTTCTAACAATTCTTTGTCAATTATGAATGACTAATTCAAAAACTTATCTTCATCCAGCAACTGGGTCTTACTCTTCCCTTGACCTATCTCTGTGTAGCCCAGCCTTGCTTCAGGATTTTAACTGGAAAGTGGGAGAAGACCTTTGTGGAAGCGACCACTTACCAATTTTTATTACATCTTCTGAGCCATCTACATCTGAACGCCCAAAGAAATGGAAACTCTCTAAAGCCAACTGGGACCTTTTTCAAGTTCTCTGTGAACAAACTATTACAAGAGATAAACTTGTAGATTGTACTGACCCTGCAGAATTATTTTTCCGGCTGCTCATTGATGTGGAAAACAGTCAGTCCCACAGATCTCGGCAAAACCAAAACGCCCAAATAAGCCGTGGTTCACTGATGAATGTAAGTCGGCTATAAAAGAACGGAAAGAAGCTCTCAGAAAATTCAACCTGAGACCCACTCCAGAAAACCATGACCTTTTCCACATTTCCAGGGCAAAAGCCAGACAAACCATAAAAAGTAGTAAGCGTAAGTCTTGGAGGCATTTTGTTTCCAGACTTAATGCTAGAACGTCTACAAAAAAAGTCTGGGACATGATCAGAAAGATTAAAGGCAGTGCTTCTTCGCCTATTAAACATCTTTCTACAAACAATACAAATATTGAAAACCCTAAAGATATTGCAGATACTTTAGCCGATTCTTTTGCCAAAAAGTCCTCCTCTGAGAACTACTCTGAAAAGTTCCAGAGGAATAAAGTTAAAGAAGAAAAGAAAAGGCTGAATTTCAAATCCAACAACCTAGAGTTTTATAATAAACTGTTTTCATTCAAAGAACTCAAATCTGCTTTAGATAAAGCCCATGATTCCTCTCCAGGTCAAGATAAAATACATTATCAATTTCTAAAGCATTTACCAGATACCACTCTATCAATCTTACTTGATATTTTCAATGATATCTGGCAAAAAGGTGATTTACCTTCCTCCTGGAAAGAAGCTTTAGTAATTCCAATTACAAAACCAGGGAAGGATACTTCCGACCCAAACAGCTACAGGCCCATAGCTCTCACAAGTTGTCTATGTAAAACTTTAGAGCGAATGGTCAACACCCGCCTTGTTTGGTTTTTAGAAAAACATAAACTCATTGTTGATGTTCAAAGTGGATTTAGACGTCACCGCAGTACAGTTGACCACCTTGTACGCTTTGAAACTTTTCTTAGAGAAGCCTTCATAAAAAAGCAACATGTTGTATCAGTATTTTTTGACCTGGAGAGTGCTTATGACACTACCTGGAAATACGGAATTTTAAAGGACTTGCATGACTTTGGTCTCAGAGGACGCTTGCCTCTTTTTATATCTTCCTTTTTAAATAATCGCCTATTTCGTGTGAGGGTTGGCACAACCTTGTCAGATACAAGGGAACAAGAAATGGGTGTGACACAAGGATGTATCCTGTCTGTGACACTTTTTAGTATCAAGATCAACAGTATAATTAAGGCTATTAACCCTGGTGTGGGTTGTTGTTTATATGTGGACGATTTCGTCATATGTTTTAGATTAAGCCATATGGCTATCATTGAAAGACAGCTTCAACAATGTTTAAACAAACTGCAAATATGGTCTGATGAAAACGGTTTTAAGTTTTCAAAGACCAAAACAAAATGTGTTCACTTTTGTCAGTTACGAGGTCATCATCCAGACCCAGAGCTACATCTTGACAACACAAGAATTGAAGTTGTATCAAAATTCAAATTTTTAGGTGTCATCTTTGACAAGAAATTATCCTTCTTGCCCCACATTAAAGCACTTAAAAAGAAATGCCATAAGGCACTCAATCTTTTAAAAACAGTTGCACATTCAGAATGGGGAGCTGATAGGAAAGTTCTTCTACGTCTCTATTGCTCCCTTATTCGCTCCAAACTAGACTATGGCTCCATTGTGTATGGTTCAGCCCGCAAATCTTACTTGAAGATCCTTGACACAATCCACAATCAGGGTTTACGTTTGGCCCTTGGGACTTTTCGAACTTCTCCCATTAATAGCCTGTATGTAGAGGCCAATGAGCCTTCTCACTCTCATAGAAGGCTCAAGCTATCCCTTCAATATCTGTTAAAACTGAAAGCAAATCCATCCAACCCTACACACAAAATTGTTTTTAACCCTGGCTGCAAAAATTTATTTGCTAGGAAGCCAAATGCAGTAACTCCATATGGTATCCACATGGAACCTCATCTAGACAATCTCCATGTTGACATGGATGCCATTTGTGAAAACAAAATTCCTGATACCCCTCCATGGTTGATAAAGGCTGCTGAATTTCGTTTTGACCTTCTAGCCCACAAGAAGTCAACCACAGATAGAGTTGTTTTCCTAACTCAATACCAGGAAATAAAAGAACAGTACAACTCCTATAAAACCATTTATACAGATGGATCTAAGGATGGGCACGCTGTTTCAGCAGCAGCAGTATTTGGTAACAAAAGTAAAAAATGTCGCCTTCCTGACGGTTCTTCAAGTTTTTCTGCTGAAGTGAGAGCAATCGACCTTGCCCTGGGTCTTGCGGAGGAAGGTGGGTCTGGCCGCTTTATTCTGTTCTCAGACTCCCTTTCTACACTCCAGGCTCTCTTTAACCAGAAAATTGAAAATCCATCTATTTGTGCTGTTCTTGAGAGAATTTCCTCTCTCTCCAATACAAACAAGTTTGTATTTTGCTGGCTTCCTAGTCACATGGGTATTCGAGGCAATGAAAAGGCCAATGAACTTGCCAAGTCGGCATTGTCTCTGCCCATATCTCATTTTAAAATACCTTACACAGTTTTTAAAGCGTCCATTTCTCCTTTCATCCAATCTCTTTGGCAATCCCAGTGGGATGCTGATCACTTCAACAAACTTCATTCCGTTAAACCAACCCTTACAGGTCTGTTCGTCGAGAAGAGGTGATAATCACAAGGCTCCGAATCGGACATTCTCGGTTTACACACTCATGGCTTTTAACCAGAGAAGATGCACCAGAATGTATTAAATGCAACGAACACCTTACAATAAAACATATTTTATTAGATTGCATTGACTTTCAGCCAATTCGTGAGAAATACTACAATGTTGACAGTATGCACAACCTCTTTGAGACCGACATTGATTCAATTATTACCTTCATCAAAGAGATTGGTCTATACAACAAGCTGTGATATTTTCTTAATTACCTTTTTAACCTATTGTGTAAACTCATATTTCTACCGCTTAAACCTTTTATCTCCAGTTTGCATCTCCTTAATGGGAGGATTACCTCTTTTGAGGGCATCTTATCTCATTGGAGACAGGACCTCTTTAATGGGAGTGTTTTGATCTCATTGGAGGCTCCACACTTTCTCAATTTTAAGTTCTCATTTCCTTTAAACTACTATTCACATTCTTAACTTTTTCATCTAAAACTTTGAGTAGGCAGGAATTGCCCAGCCACTCAATATTATATTTTATGCACATTATCAGTTACACATAACCTTTCTTCATTTAAAGACTCCTTTATTATCAATTTAAGACTGTTCAAATCTTTTTATCGCAATCTTAACATCATTATTCAAAACCTTTTTGAGTTAATAGGGAAGCCCTGTTGCTCAAGTATATCTTTTATACATACTAAGATCACACATGATCCTTCTTAATTCAATTCTTTTACTGTCAGCATGTCTCAAATCTTTTTAGAAAAAAATCCGCCTTAATCATTCCTTCAAGACAGATATGTGCGCTGAATGACCAAAGCTGTCGATGCGCCATAAAACAACATTCATTCATTCATTATTCTACTGAAATTATTTAGAATGCTTGTTTTAGCAATATGTGTAAGAATTAAGATATATATGTAAGTTAAGTCACCCAGATTCTGCACTAGGAACGGAAAGCATTTTCATCAACCTAGAAGCCTGATTTTTGTCCACATTCTTTACAGGCATTCCTAAGCTAGGGAGGAACTGTAAATAGTGATGGAATTTCGACAGTTTTCACCAAATTTCGGGGGTGGGGAGATATATGTCTGTCTGTTTGTCCATCTGATCTTCCGTCCACCCAGACAGATATATTCTAAAATCATTGACGAAAGTTAATGAAACTTCATACATGTGTTCCTCATGATAGTCTGCTGATATACTATTTTTAATTTAATGCCTTGTCATGGAAAAAGGGGGCTTAATGTATATTTTCACCAATAAAAAAAGGCCATTTACATGCAAAACACAATACCTCTTATAATTATGTTTCTTTTTAAAAAATAGGGTTTTTTCAGCAGTGGATATTATTTCAACAAAATGACTTGTTTTATATCGATTGTACCTTTTGAAAACTATTTTTTAAATGAAGTCAGCCGGGGTAAGAGACTTTGAACTTTTTAAACCTGTTCCTGGTAATTAAATTTTAATTCTCACCACATATTTTTATTTGGTGTAAATTTTAATAGGGTCATTAAAAGTCAGAATTGTGTGGTAACAGGTTAATATTTGTGTAGTATATGTTTCTAGATTTCACTAGTACAGTAGGCCGAGGCTCTGGAGTGCCTTGCACAAGGACACCTCCGTGGAAAGCCCAGTGCCTGGGATGAGAATTCAAACCTAGGACTTCTGGATTGCTAATGCTACATACGAACAACTGAGCCACACAGGACTAGCGACGAAATTAATTTGATGCCCTTCACCAGCATTTTCTTTTCCCTCTATGTTTTCAGGTAGAGCCTTTTTTTTCCAAGGTTGTTAAAACTCGGGATCATGTGGTAAAGTGTCAATTCTTTACCTCCCAATGGCATGTTTTACTGACACTGAAGACTTTTGAAGACATTTTAATCCTGTACCACACAATCCCGACTTTTCACAACCCTGAGAAAGAAAGCCTTTGAAAACATTGTGCGAAAAGGAGAAAATGCTGGTAAGCAGCATTTTCTCCTTTTCTCACAATGTTTCCTACCCTCTCAAAGAAACACTGCACCATTTGAGCCACGTTGAAATTGTCGTCTGCAAGTGCCTCCAATTTGGACAAGGCTAAAATTTTGTTGTCTGGTGAAGGGTTTAGAAAAGAAGAAAATGCTGGAAACCAGCATTTTCCCATATTCCCACCCTATTTCATGTCCTATCAAGACAAATCTCTTGATATGAGCCTAATTCAATATGTTGTCTGCAAATACTCTCTGCTTGGACAAGTCTAAAATCCTGTCGTATGGTAAAGATTTATAGACTTAACCAATATTATTATTATCCCCTGCGGAAGGCAGAGGGATATGGTTTTTGCGGTGTCCGCTTGTCCATCCTTCCATCCATCTTTCCAGACAGATATCTTCTAAAATCCTTGACGAAAACTGATGAAACATCAAACATGTGTTTCTTATGATAGTCTGTCAATATTTTTTGTTTTGATATTTTTATTTAATGCCATGTCATGGAAAAAAGGGGCTTTGTTTTTTTTTGCAGGGGATATCATTTCAACAAAAAAGCTTGTGTAGATTAACCCTTTACCACACAATCCCAACTTTTAACAACCCTGTAGGAGAAGGCTTTTGGAAACATTGTAGGAAAAGGAGAAAATGCTAGTAACCAGCATTTTGTCCTTTTCCTACAATGCTTTCTACCCTTCCAAAGACAAATTTCATAATTTGTGCAACATTTGATTTGTTGTCTGCAAATGCTTTCAAACTGGATAACTCTAAATTTTTGTCGTTTGGTTAAGAGTAAAGATACATATCATGATCATGCTGTTTGCAAATGCTTTCAATTTAGGTAAGTCTACAGTTTTGTTGTCTGATGAAAATTAAATGTATTAAACTATGTGAACTTCTCAGAACTTTGATTTTCTTTTTCAGTTGTGGTTGGTTGGGAGAGAAACAACAAATACAGGATATGTAATAACCAGGAACAGCAGTTCATGTATGCTAAAGAAGGTAAAATGTTTATGACATAATTCAAGTATTTTAGACTGACATTAAGATGGTAAAATACTCAAGACATATTCAAATATTCTATAGTTATGTTGACAAGTAAAAAAGAGTTTGATTGACATATCATAAAATTCTAGACCAACATACAGATGGTAAAAATGGTGATATATGTACCTACAAGATAACAGTTGTGTTTTTCCTGTACTACACAATCCCAAGCTTTAGGGACCCCAAGGAAAAGGACTTTTGAAAGTATTGTGGGAAAAGAAGAAAATGCTGGTAATCAACATTTCCTCCTTTTCCCAGAATGTTTTCTACCTTTTGCAGAAGAATTTCATAATTTGTGTAACATCTAAATTGTCCTGTACAAAATACTTTCAGTTTGGACAAGTCTTAAATTTAGTCGTTTGGTAAAGAGTGAAACAATTTCAGTTGTACCTGTCACAGCTTAACACTTTACTAAACAACATAATTGTGGACTTGTCCAAATTGAAAGAATTTGTTGACGACAATTTGAATATGGTTCAGATGAATTGGTTTTTCTATGAAAGGTTAGAAAACATTATGGAAAAAGGAGAAAATGCTGGTCAACAGCATTTTCTCCTTTTCCCACGATGTTTTCAAAAGACTTACCTTGCAGGGTCATTAAAACTCTGGATTGTGAGGTATAGGGTTAAGCTCATAATTTCATCACTGTCCCTCCAGGTTCCACAAGTACTGGGCTCGGGCTCTGAAATACTACTTCCAATAACACTTGCATGAAATCAAGTGCCACCAGCAAAGATCAAACTTAGCACCTCTTCCTGTATTAACCCTTTACCACAGGTTGTAATGACCCCAGAGAAGAATGCTTTTGAATATATATATATATTATATAATATATATATTATAGGAAAATGAGAAAATGCTGGTAACATTTTTTTAAAAGCCTTCTCTGTTAGGGTTGTTAAAACTGGTAAAGTGTTAAACTATGCACTTTCAAAGCTGTTTTGATGTACTGTGTTACACCATACCCGTGCAAGACATTTTGTTGAAAGCGTGTTTCGTGGAAATCCATGTATGTTTTAAAATACCGATTACTTACTTCCTATATTTATTTCATGAAAAGCTCTGTCTGGGTCACGGTAAGAGTCAGGACTAGGGATCGTTTTCAACAAACATGGTTTTTGATGAAATGTGGCGGATCCACGCCATACAGGATAGTAAAGGCCAAAAGTTAGATTGTATTTCTTGTTGTCAACATCTTTTCTTTTTTTCCACAATTATTTTTAAAATCCTTCTTTCTCAGGGTCTTAAAAACTTAAGATCATTTGGTACACTTTGCAATTTTTATTTATTTGAGAGATGTTTTTACCCTTTACCACATAATCCTGAGTTTTAATGACCCTGTGGAAGAGGCCTTTTGAAAACATTGTGGGAAAAGGAGAAAATGCTGGTATTGAGCATTTTCTCCTTTTCACACAGTGTTTTCTACATATCAAAGACAAATTCTATCATTTGAGCAACGTTTCAATTGTCACCTGCAAATGCTTTCAATTTGTACAAGGCTAAAATTCTGTCGCTTGGAAAATATGTTTCACCCCTCTGGACATTGAGGGTCCAAGGTCAGATTGATCTGCCTGATCTTGATTTACACTCTCAGTCAAATAATTGAAGCCATGTTCCATGAAAAGGTGGCTTAGTACATCTGTGAAATGTATTGACCCAGGTCAGCCTGTGCAGTCTGCGCAGGCTGACCTCAGCCATAACTGTTCACTATTGGTCATTTTCTGTAACTATGTCCAAGTGTACTCAAGGACAGTCTACCTGATGAATATGTCATTTGTTAAAAAAAATGGCTCTTATGGATCCAAACTTATGTCATGGCTTGATTGGTATCATGCATTGTGGAGATGCATTGAGCCCCCTTCTGCCAGAGCATGGCACATTTATAGTTGTGCTGAGCTCTCTAAGGGTTAATATTGGACTCGTGATTGTTATTAACCCTTTATCAAACAACCAAATTTTTAGACCAGTCCAAATTGAAAGCTTTTGCAAACAACAAAATAAATGTGACTCAAAAATTGAAATTTGTTTTGGAAAGACTGGAAAACATTGTGGGAAAAGGAGAAAATGCTTGTTACCAGCATTTTCTCCTTGTCTCACAATGTTTTATAAAGGCTTCTTCCTCAGGGTCGTTAAAAGTCGGGATTGTGTGGTAAAGGGGTAAAGACACTGTCTCCCAGGTGATCTGGTCTCCAGTATGCATATATTGATTGTTTACCTGTGGGAAAAAAAAAAACATTTACATGTACACTGAAGAGTTCTAGATATTACCAAACATAATTGACCTGTTGCTAATCAATTTGCATGCATAATGGGTAATTCCCAGGGGACAAAATCAAAACATTACAGTGTATAAATATGACCACTGTAAATATTGAACAGAGTTTCAGAAATTCACCAGTTTGCAGGAATCTTATCCCTTTACCAAAATATCCTGAGTTTTAACCATCATGAAGAGGAAGGCTTTTGAAAACATTGTGGAAAGAGGAGAAATTGCTGAAAAGTAGCATTTTCTCCTTTTTCTCCAATGTTTTTTTTTTAACCTTCAAAAACAAATTCCACCATTTCAGTCACCTTTTATTTGTCACCTGTAAAATGCTTTCAGTCTGGATAAGACTACAATTTTATCATGTTTTCTCCACTTGCAAAGACAAACCCCATCATTTGAGCTGTGCTGAGTATTTTGTCTGCAATTGCTTTGAATCCTAACAAGTATTAATATAAAGGATTTACTCTTTACCAAACGACAGAATTTTAGACAGGCCCAAATTGAAAGCATTTGCAGATGACAAAATAAATGACTAGAACACTGAAATTTGTTTTGGAAAGGGTAGAAAACATTGTGGGAAAAGGAGAAAATGCTAGTTACCAGCATTTTCTCCTTTTCCCACAATGTTTTCAAAAGGCTTCTTTTTTAGGGTCGTTAAAAGTCGGGATTGTGTGGTAAAGGGTTAAAGTGTGAGAGGTCAATCTTTTTTTTTTACTATAATACCAGACTTGATTTAAAATACCATATTGTCCCTTATTATTGCTCCCCCTCTAATTAATCTCCCCCAGCTTTTTCTAACTAAAAATAAGCTTAGCAGACATTGATAAAGTTGAAAAAATATCAGCTGGAATACTCTTACGGCATCAACATACCCTAATTACTTCATAAATCAGTGTCACTAACACCTGACTATCAGAATATACATACCTTTCCAATAACATTTTAAACTTCCTTTAACACAGAGTATTAACTAACTAAAAAAAAAACTTTAGGAAAGTGAAAGTATCGAAGACCAGTGTCACAAATAAATCCTGAATGCAATTTAAATCCCAAGTGAATCATGGCGATTGCTTCACCGTTGTCACTGACTAAAACTGGATAGTAATGTTATCGTTGTCCTCGGAAAATTCTATGTCGTTTACCTCTATTAATTGCCCCCCCTTTCGGAAAATGCAACACCCACAGGGGCATCAAAATGAGACAATGCAATAAATTAAAGTGATTTTGCTGTTAAGATGGAAAACCTGTGCGACATACTGTTTGTTATTTGCAGGGTCTCTCCTTTGACTATACTTTCAAATGTAGTCTTTCTAAACAAAGGCTACACTGGATTTTGTTAATGAACTATTTACCACACGGCAACATTTTAGACGTAGATCCAAGTTGAAAATATTTGCAGACATCAAATCATATATGGCTATAGCGATTGGATTTGTTCTGAAAGCTTAGAAAACATAATGGGTACCAGCATTTTCTCCTTTTTTCACGATAGTTTCAAAAGTCTAATTTCACAGGGTCCTTAAAGCTCGGGATTGTGTGGTAATGGATTAATCCTTTAACCAAGAAATGTTGAGTTCTCAATTGTGTACAACAACTTTTTCTACTGGTTTGATTACAGATACTGATTGTTTGACAAGACAATGCTGTGGACCTGCTCGACCTTTTATTATGAACATCACGGACAACAACATGCAGCCCCTTATACAGCTGGACAGACCTTTCCGATGTGTTGGGAGTTTGTGTTGGTGTTGTTGTCTCCAGGAAATGGACATCATGTCCCCACCTGGCAATGTTATTGGGCGTGTCAAACAAATGTAGGTGTTTATTTACCAATAATTATGGGTAAAACTCAGAGAAAATGAATTTAGGGCATCTCCGATCATTATACCAAGCAAGTTGTCCTATAATTATGGATCCCTAAAGTCCATTATGTCTAACAACCAACTGAATCATGAAGTAAACTGGTCTTTTGAGATGCAGAAAACTGACCAGTAGCAAAATGTCTTGATCAAGGTCAGCCTGCTCGGAATGCGCAGGCTTGCCTGAGTTGATACTTTTTGTAGATGCATTAAACCCCCATTTGACAGAGCAAAACTTGTGTATTTAAATCATCCCTTACTGCAGAAAACTGATTTTAGCTCTACTGGCTGTTAGCCAGCAGAGCTTATGTCATGGCCTGGTTTCCGCCATCCTTCCGTCTGTCTGTCCGTCCGTCTGTTAGTCTTTTTCTTGTTCATGTGATAAAGTCTGCATTTGTGGTCAGATTTTCAGGACCCTATTGATTTTGAAAAAAACTGACAATCATGTGGGAAAAGTAGCCATTTAAAGTTCAAAATTTCAATTTCTCGTTTATGTGATAAAGTTTGCATTTGTGGTCGGATTTTTGTGAAACTTGCACAGTTTGTTTATCTCATCAATAGCTTGAACCCTATTGATTTTGAAAAAATTCCTACAATCAGTGTGATGAGTAGTCTGTCTTTTTGCCAGAATGTTTCCCAAGTTTTCATGTATCAGACTTTAAACAGTTTAAATTGTCAGTGTTTCATATGGAGTTTTCTTGTTTGTTTTGATGATTTAATGGTGTTTTACCCTTTACCAAATGACAAAATGTGCTACTTGTCCAAATTGAAAGCATTTGCAGGCAACAAAATAATTGAGCCTCAGATTTTGAAATTTGTTTCTGGAAGGGTAGAAAATATTGTGTGAAAAGGAGAAAATGCTGGTAACAGCATTTTCTCCTTTTACCACATTGTCTTTGAAAGTGTTCTTTCTTAGGGTTGTTTAAACTCAGGATTGTGTGTCAAATATTTAATGCCTTTTTCAACATTATTCAGTCACATAACTGACCTCATCAGCTTAGTGCATGTGTTTCCTGGGTTTAATCTTTACTAGGCTTATCTATTTATAGTACGGGACCCTACTTGGCCTAGTGGTAAAGTGTAGAACTTGTGACTTGGATGCCCTTGGTTTGAGCCTCATTGGATCTGCTGGGTTTTTTTAGCTCACCTGAGCACAAAGTGCTGATGGTGAGCTATTGTGATCGTGCTGTGTCCGTCGTCCGTCATGCGGCATGTGTCGTCCATCGTCAACTTTTTATCTTGTGTATGCTGTAGAGACCACATTTTCAGTCCGATCCTCATGAAACTTGGTCAGAATGTTTGTCTTGATAAAATCTCAGACGAGTTCGAAATTGGGTCATGTGGGGTCAAAAACTAGATCAAATCTTAGAAAAACCTTGTGTATGCTCAAGAGGCCATATTTTCAGTCCGATCCTCATGAAACTTGGTCAGAATGTTTGTCTTGATAAAATCTCAGACGAGTTCGAAATTGGGTCATGTGGGGTCAAAAACTAGATCAAATCTTAGAAAAACCTTGTGTACGCTCAAGAGGCCACATTTTCAGTCCGATCCTCATGAAACTTGGTCAGAATGTTTGTCTTGATAAAATCTCGGACGAGTTAGAAATTGAGTCATGTGGGGTCAAAAACTAGGTCACTAAGTCAAATCTTAGAAAAACCTTGTGTGTGCTCTACAGGCACCATTTTCAGTCAGATACTTGTGAAATTGGTCAGAATTTTTGTCTTGATAAATTCTCATACGAGTTCAAAATTGGGTCATGTGGGGTCAAAAATTAGGTCAAATCTTAGAAAAACCTTGTGTGCGCTCTATAGGCACCATTTTCAGTCAGATACTTGTGAAACTTGGTCAGAATTTTTGTCTTGATAAATTCTCGGACAAGTTTGAAATTGGGTCATGTGGGGTCAAAAACTAGGTCACTAGGTCAAATCTTAGAAAAACCGTGTGTGCGCTCTAGAGGCCACATTTTCTGTCAGATACTTGTGAAACTTGGTCAGACTGTTAACTTTGTCTTGATAAAATCTCGGATGAATTTGAAATTGGGTCATGTGGGGTCAAAAACTAAGTCACTTGATCAAATCTTAGAAAAACCTTGTGTACGCCCTATGGGCCACATTTTCAGTCCCATACCAATGAAACTAAGTCAGAATCTTTGTCTTGATGATATTTTGGAAGAGTTTGAAACTGTGTCACCTCGGTTCAGAAACAAGGTCATTAGGTAAAATCTTGTGTGTGCTCTAGAGGATACATTTTCAGTCTGATACTTATGAAACTTGGTCAGAATGTTTGTCTTGATATAAAAACTCAGATGAGTTTGGAATTGGGTCATGTGGGGTCAAAAACTAGGTCACTGGGTCAAATTAAAGAAATACCTTGTGGGCACTCTAGAGGCCGCATTTTTCGCTCAATTGACTTGAAAATTGGTCAGAATGTTTGTCTTAATTAAATCTAGGATGAGTTTGAAATTGGGTCACCTGGGGTCATAAACCAGGTCACTAGGTCGAATCAAAGAAATATCATGTGGACATTCTAGAGGCCACATTGTTTGCTCAACTGACTTGAAAATTGGTCAGAATGTTTGTCTTGATTAAATCTCGGATGAGTTGTGGACATAAACTAGGTCACTAGGTCACTAGGTTTCTTTAAAAAACTTCTCCTCAGAAACTATTGACTGGATTTTTACCAAATTTCACAGGAATGTTCCTTTGGTGGTCCTCTGTCAAATTCCTTCAAATAATTGTGTTCCATGAAGAATTCTGGTTGCCATGGCAACCAAAGTAAAAAACCTTTAAAAATCTTCTCCTCCCAAACCGCTATTTGGATAGCATTATTATTTTGCAGGAATGTTCCTTAGATACAGGTTTACAGAATTCCTTTAAAAAAAAAATGATCTGTCAAAAAACATGGCTTTTATGGGAGACTCATTTTCCTTTTATGGTATAAAGTAAAATCTTTGAAAAATTTCTTCTCTAAAACTATTCATTGGATTTCATTGTTGTTTTGCAGGTAAGTTCCTATGGTGGTTGTCTGCCAAATTGTTTCTATGGTGGTTGTATACCAAATTCCTTTTAAAAAAATGATACACCTAAAAACACATTTTTTTTATAGACAAGGCTTACATTTCAAAAAAATGTTCTTCTCCAAAACTATTTATTGTGTTAGTTTTATCGACTAACAAAGAAAAAGCAAGAAAATTGGATTGACTTGACCTAGTCAGGGCTGTCCTATTTAAGCCCACACATTTTCCTTGGTATTAAGATCACAATTTACTCCAATGATATGCTATTAGTTAGTACTAGTAATAAAATATCACTGGCCATAAATAAGATAAAAGCTTGAGCACCTTTCGCAACTTGAGCTTTTCAGTTTTGCCTTATTACTAAGCCTGAGTAACCATGCCAAGATAAAAAAGAAAAAGTATTTTAATAACAAAACCCCCATGTTGTAGGTACTTTATAGTCCTTTTGATATAGAACAAGAGAACCTCTGCACTTTTATTAGTTGTGGTAAAGGTTTGTTGACCTACTAATGAGTAAATGCAGAGTGGACAGAAGGGGTGTAAATCCTGGTGACCTGGTACAAAGTGAGACAGGGCTTTACATTTGTGATAAGGCATTAATGTTATCCAGTCAAACTGATCCCGCAACTTCAGTACACCAGAATTAATCTGTGCCCTGGAGCAGGATATTTGATTTATGTAAATGCATTTGTAGACCATTTTGTGTTGTTTGCCACAGAAGACATTCTAACTGTGACTGTGAAAAGTTGATTATTAGGGATTAGGTGTTCATTGTATGCCAGCATATTTCATTCTATCTGGTGTATTGATGTAAGTTGATCTATATTGCTATAACATTCATTCATTTGCCCTCCTAGCTGTTCTTTTAGATTACCCCTTTACCACACAATCACAACTTTTAACGACCCTGAAAAGACATATTTTCTATATTTTGATGTTTCCCCACCCAAAATGGTTTGTGAAAGGACCTGTTGCAGACAACATATCTTCAAATTAGTAAGACATATATAAAAAAGGATAGAAATTATTGTGGGAAACTAAGAAAATGCTGGTTACCATTTTTTTCTTCTTTTCTCACAAGTTTTTTCCATATCTTTTTTCTTCAGTGAGCTAAAATGCAGGATTGAATGGTAATTGTTAAAAACTTCTTTTCGCCATTATAGAAATATCAGGCCTGTGGAGCGATACAGGCGCTCAAGCGCCTCTAGTTCTCTGATAGGATAGAAACAGAGTGGGAAAAGGAGAAAATGCAGAATACCAGCATTTTCTCCTTTTCCCACATTGTTTTCAAAATGTTTCCTAGAATGGGTTTTTAAAGCACCATGATTCAATCTTTCAGACGGTTTTATGGATTTTTGCACATAATGATATCTATTTGTAGTTATGAAATGGAAATCCCACTGTTGTTTCTAGCTCAAATGGCCAAAGGCAAGCAAGATTATGCCATGGCTCCATGTTCGTCATGTGTGTGTGTGTCTGTTTGTGCCCATGTTGACTTTTATTTCAGACATCTTCTCTGAAACTACCTGTCCACTTTTGATGAAACTTCACAGAAATGATCCTGACATGGCCCTCTTCAGAATTTATAAAAAAAAAAATGATTCCAGTTAAAACTCTTGTTGCCATGGCAACAGATCTGAAAGCAGGTGTTTTTTTTTTTTCAGTCTTTCGGGAAAGAAAGAATGATTATGCCAAAGTGTATTGTTAAACAACCTGTATTGAAATCTAACTGAACGAACATTTTTCAAATTCGAAACCATTACTCACAGACAGCTGTAATTGTTACATATGAAATGAGCAACAGGAAGAAGTATATTTTACTGACAGCCACTTGTCAACCTGTTTCATAAATAAGATGACATTGCAAACATCATTATATGATTCTTGTTGTATCACAAAGATGATTACATGTGACTTGTTAATGGCACTTTTGCCTGGTTCGTATGATTGTTTGTTTTCCCAACAATTGTCGCATGATTGATAAATGCACCTCCATTCCAAATCAGTATAATCCATATAATCACCCCAGTTGACCAAAAATACCCCCAATTTAAAAGTTAAAAAACGGAATTACAAACATATTTGTGCTATTTTAATATTTGGATTTCTCATAAATATGACATTATTCAAAGTATTTTTTCTTGTTACTTTGCCAATTTAGTTCAAATTGATAAGAAAGTTGGGAAAAAAACTTTGGATGCTTTAATTAGAGCAAAACACAAGCTAGAATAGAACTGAAATAATCTGTCTTTCTCTATGTATTTGATGCCATTTTCTGGTTTGTTTGTTGGGCGTAGCAACCAAAATACCGTGTTACTAAGGTGGGCGTGCCAGACTGACGTTTGGAGAAAGGTCTGTTAACGCACAGAGCACCAAATACCAAACAGACATTTTACAGTCAGGACATCAGACCTAAATGATTGCAATTTGAGGGTTACTGTTGTTTAGAATGTTTCAGCAAAGCAGACAGTACAAATCCAAGATCAGACTGGATGTTTTGTGCTGTCTAATCTTAATCTACACTGGCTGCAAAAGCAGCTAAAGTTAAAGGCATTTTGAGTGCTAATTTTATGGAATAGTTGCTACTTTCCTAGGGCATTTTTCATAGAGTTGATAAAATGGTATACTGTATGATACAATGTTTTGTTTCTGTTATTAGTTGGACACCCTGGATACCAAAATACCAAATAGATGATGACCAAGGAAATCCAGTGTTTACAATTGAAGGGGAATGTTGCTATTTCTGTGTTTGCCAGGATATCTTTTTTAAGGTAAACATGCATTTAACCCTTTACCAAACAATCCTGAGTTTTAACTACCCTGAGGGGAAAGCCTTGTGAAAACAATGCTGGAAAAGGAGAAAATGCTGGTAAACAGCAATTTTTCCTTTTCCAACAATGTTTTCCATCCTTTCAAGGATAAAATCTGTCATTTCAGATTCATTTGATCTGTCATCTGCTATTGCTTTCAATTTGGAACTACCTTACATTTTGTCATTTGGTAAAGAGTTAAGTCAGCTTTAAGTCTTTTCATAGCATTTATTGTCAACAATGCTAGGTCCTGTTAACTCTATAACAGACAACAAAATTTAAGCCTAGCCCAAATTGAAAGCATTTGCACAGAGCCCCAGATAATTTTTTGAGCCAAGGAGTATTTAAGCATCATTTTCTTATGGTAGGGGTAAAATGAAATGACTGTGCTTAAGCAGCAAATTTTTAAGCAAAACAATTCTAATGGTAGAGTAAAAATGGAGTTTGACCCCATAAGTGAACATAGAATGTTTCACTCATGTAATGTTAACTTTTTTTCAATTTTATTTACTCGTAGTGCCCAGCTAGTATGACTGACTGAAAAATATGGCAACTTTATTTTATTCTTTTTATCTATTATATGCTAAGCGTTGTATAAAAAATGTATTGCTAAAATATGGATACCAGGGTTCTCAATCCCAGAGTCATGGACTCTTGGACCCTAATTTTCAAGAGTAAAAATGGAATTTCCAAGAATCAAAGAGAAAATTTTCACGTCGAAGGGTCAAAATTACTCAGTTGTTATGGAGAGATAAGTGTGAAATTAACACAATTTTTCATGTATTATGGTCTTAATTTTCACATTCATGAGTGCATTTTCAAACAATGATTACAACTGTTTAGTAATCCCAAGCACTTGATCATCAGAAAGATGGATAGATGAATTTTAACTTGTAGCCCTAACATGCAGTTCGTCATTATCAATAAATGGACACAAACATTATGTTTTAACAGTTTTCCAAACAACATAATTTTAGACTCTTTCACATTTAATGCAGAAGCAGATGACAATTCAAATGTGGCTTGAATGACTGGGTTTGTCTTTCATATACCATACTAGAAAATTGTTGAAAAGGGAAAAAAGAAAGGTCAACATCATTAAAGGGTTCTTTAATTGTAGTCTTCTTTCTTTGTATGGGAGACCAGTACCTTCTTTAACACTTGTTCCAGTGCTAACACGGTCAGACAAGAAGGCCTAACCTTCACCCTCCACTGTCTAATTTGTAGGTTGTCATATATCTTTATTTCATAATGCAACCAATGGTTTTTACTCACTACAAAACAGATATTTTTGCTTCCACTTCTTGATTTATTCAGAGATTTGTGTAAATTCACCATTTAAAATTATTATTACAGACGATAAGACACACTGAAGTGCCCCTGATCGAACAGTATCAAACTGACCTTCGTTGTGTCATGAGTTTTAATGGGTTTTTTTCCATCATCTGATTTTTCATGTCAATTAATTTTTGAAGAAGTATTTCTGCATCTTTTGACATGTATTTGTCAATTAGGGTAGCAGGTAACTCTAAAACCTGTCATTTTACACCAGATCAAGGGATGAACACTTTTATCACATTTTCATAAAATGACTAGCCAGTTTGATTAGCTGTGATAAACAGAGCCGTGTGCATCCTACAGATTTGATACTGATTGTGTAACTTATTAAAGCCCATATATCTGCCGGGTACTCGCTTGCAAGCTAAGTTATATGAAGCTTTAGCTGATAATCTCATGCTTCAGATTGATGCTTGGACATTTTTTTTTTTAGCGTAAAAAATCTAGGTCATTTCATATTTCCAAGTGTCAATGAGAAGTGATAGACCAAGTTAGAAAATTAATGTACAGACTTTTTTTCAACGGAAAAGTATAAAGAAAGATTCTAATAGAAAATTGTGACAAGTGTTTTCTTTTTCTAAGCGGAGCAGTAGAGAGGTGTATTTTTCGAGAAGAAATGTACTATGTAGGTGCATATCAATCTGTCTGATTACAGCTGAGCAAGTTGATCAAAGGATCACCTGAGGTTTGAGGAATGCCAAACCAAGTACACATATAACCAGCTTCTGGCAAACCTATGGTGATCCGTTGATCAAGTTAGATGTAGGTATGGAATCAGCCGTGTTGTGACAAGTGGTATGATCACCTGATCTATGAAACTTGCGATTTGTTCAGAAAATGATATGCGAGCATTTCAGTGACAACACAGCGGATCAAGATGACGATCTTGACTGTCAACAAAATACACAATGAAAATCAGTCAAATCGTGACAAACATGTGCATATTTGTTATGCTTTAAAATGATTTTTGTTGCATATTCGCTGTTCCAAATAGCGTAAAATAAGCAAATACGCAGCTTATCTGGGGCACTGTTTGCAGACGACAAATTAAATGTTACTCAAAACATAAAATTTGTTTGTTATAGGGTAGAAAACATTGTGGGAAAAGGAGAAATGCTGCTTTCGAGCATTTTCTCCATTTCCCACAATGTTTTCAAAAAGGTTTGTGTGGTAAAGGGTTAGATCAGCATTAACTCTTTTCATTGCATTTATTGTCAACAATGATAGGTGCTGTTAAGGTAATACATACTGCACAGAAAGTGCTGTCTGATCTTGGATCTACAAAATTATAATTTATTTGGTTCACTTGAGTGAAACATACTGAGATGCCAGATCCTGATAGTCCAATGTCTATTGACCATTTTGTTGATTTGTTTAACTTTTTGTAACACAGTCATGAGTTCTAACAACGCTGATGAAGAAAGCTTTTGAAATGTTTTTGGAAAAGGAAAAAAATGCTGATAACTAGCATTTTCTCCTTTTCCCACGTTTTCTACCCTATCAAAGTCTGAAGTCATCTTTTGAGATGCGTTTAACTCCTTACCACACGACAAAATTGTATACTAAGTCTTGTCCAAATTGAAAGCATTTACAGACGACAAATTCAATTCGACTGAAATGATTGGGCTTGTTTTTGAAAGGTTAGAAAACATTTTTGAAAAAAGAGAAAATGCTGGTTACCAGCATTTTCTCCTTTTACAACAATGTTTTCAAAAGCTGTGTTTTTTGGGGCCATTGAAAGTAGGGATCATGTGGTAAGGGATTAGTTTGTCATCTGCCAATGCTTTCAATTTGATCAATTCCAAATTTTGTTGTTTGATAAAGAGTTGTATGTTACGGGGCAGCAATATGCTTTGGAGGTCTAATGTTTTATGAAGAGCTAGGTTGGGAAAATGATTACCAAAAAATGTCCAAAATAATTCATGGTGAAGTATTCCATGGTGGATTTCTTTCAAAATTTTCAAATTAAGCCCTATGGTCAAAAATGACCTTACTCTATCAGTCAGATCCATTACAAGAAGTTATATACATGTATTTGGGAAATCAGGGCCCAGTTTCACGAAAAAACTTAAGTCTGTTATTTTGCTTAAGTTTGGTTGATGGTCTAATGTTCTGACTTAAGTTGAGTTCATTATTTGCAAGATATTTCACTAACATTAACAGGCTTATCCTGACAGACACACCGTTTCAGGCTCATCTTAGCAATATAAACAGACTTAAGGTTGTTAACAGACTCAAGTCCATTATTTTACTACGTTGAGACGTTGTGTCAACCAAGGATATGAGAATGTTACTAAAGTCTGTTAATGTAGTGAAATGCATCTCAAATAAAGAACTCAATTGGAAAAATTAATCCATTTGTGGAATTGAGTAAAGTCAAAGACTTAAGTTTTTTTCTTGAAACCGGGCCCTGGGGCTAAATTCTTGATTGAGTAATTTTTAAGCTATCAGGACCCTCTTGTCTTCATTAATCTGGTCTAGTCAACCTGAAAATTAGAGTATTTGAGTCTGGTGTTTAGACTGGCAAAGTCCTTGGAAAAGGAAAATCTTTTTAACATTTGACATGAGACATAAAACTTATTAACCCTTTACCACACAGCAAAAGCTTTGACTAGTCCTGTTGAAAGCGTTGGAGGAAGCTCAGACTCAGTGTAGCTTAAAAGATGATTTCTGTCTTTGAAATGGGAGAAAACATTGTGGGAAATGGAGAAAATGCTGGTCACCAGCATTTTCTCCTTTTCCCACAATGTTTTGAAAAGGCCATCTTCTTTAGGGTTGTTAAAACTTGAGATTATGTGGCTGAAAGAGATATCGCTCAAAATGCACAATTACTCCTTTTGTGACAGCTTTACATTCATTTATCATATAAAACCTTAATAACACCCCAAGCTACAAAGTAGAGTATACTGGTTTCACTCTGTCTGTCCATCGATCCATTTGTCTTGTTTTCGTTTCCTAGCTCTAACTCATCAATGCTGTTTGACCCAGGACCCTGAAACTTTATACAAGTGTTGCTCATGACCCAAGGAGGTGCCCTATTGTTTTTGGGTCACATGGGTCACGTGGGTCAAAGTCAAAGGTTAAACTTGTTTGAAAATCTTTTCCGTGCTCTAACTCAATAGCTGTTTGACCTAGGACCCTGAAACTTTATACAAGTGTTGCTCATGCCCCGGAGGTGCCACATTGTTTTGGGGTAATGTGGGTCAAAGGTCAAGGTCACTGGTGATCTTTGTTTTGAAAGTAATTTCCATTCTCTGATTGTGCTGCTTCAGTGACAAGGTGCTGGTGCAGGGTATTTGTCGGCTTTGTGACAGTTCTAGTTTGTGATGCTTACCTATATGTTCATTTCACAACAGTGTTTTCAGGTTTTCTGCTGCAAACTCATTATAGAAGGTAATGATCTAATGATAAATCATATGTACTGTTTACAGATATATGACACCATGAACCAGGAGGTCGGTCAAATCATCAAACACTGGGGTGGTTGCCGTGAAATCCTTGGTGGTGTGAATGATTTTAGGGTTCAGTGTGAGTATCACAGAATTTCAGGGCAAATGTTCGGCTAAGGTTAGCTAGGAATAAATGATACGCATCTTATCCATGTTGGAAGGATGTGGGTGCCATCTTGGACCCTATTTATAAGAAAGAAAAAAAATGAGCTAGTTTCCCTCTTAACTTTTTACCAAACGTCAAAATTTTAGACTGGTCCAAATTGCAGATGACAAGCATTTGCAGACGACAAATTGAAAGTTGCGCAAATGTCGATTTCTGTCTTTGATAGGGTAGAAAACATTGTGGGAAAAGAGGAAAATGCTGGTAGCCAGCATTCTCTCCTTTTCCCACAATGTTTTCCAGAGGTTTTCCAAAGGTTCATTCTTCAGGGTCGTTAAAACTCGGGACTGTGTGGTAAAGGGTTAACCCTTTACCACACGACACAATCGATAGCATTAATTTTGCTGAGGACAATTAAAATGTGGCTCAAATGATGGAATTTGTCTTTGATAGGGTAGAAGGCATTGTTGGAAAAGGAGAAAATACTGTTACCCAGCAATGTCTCTTTTTCTCACAATGTTTTCAAAAGGGTTCTTTCTCAGGGTCGGTAAGACTTAGGATTGTGAGGTAAAGGGTTAAAGTCCCTGTTCATACCCCTGGAATCCAAAGTGTTTTTAAAATGTGATCCATGGGTCTAGCAGTTTGGAGATTTTTTTTTTCTAATTTGTTAGTTTTATATCAAATCCCTTATTTTCGGTAGTCATAATTTGTGGCAGGCAGACAGTAGAGCATTGGCCTCTGACACCAAAGGTTCTGGGTAAGAATTTTGTGATGAGCGTATTCAATTTTCTGAACCACCCACATCACGGTGTGAGCACTGGTTAAGGTTTCCAGGAAGCAATCATGGAGATTGACTAACACTTTACCACACAATCCTGAGAAAAAAGCCTTTTAAAAACATTGTGGGAAAAGGAAACCAGCATTTTCTCTTTTTCCCACAATGTTATCTATCCTTCCAAAAACAAATTTTAATTTTTGAGTCACATTTATTTGTCATCTGCAAATGCTTTCAATTTGGACAAGTATAAAATTTTGACGTTTTGTAAAGGTTAATAAGTTGTGACAACTTCTTTCACAATCAGTGTAAAATGAATAATTTTAACCCTTTACCACACAATCTTGACTTTTTAAGGACCCCAAGGAAAAGGACTTTTGAAAACATAGTGGGAAAAGGAGAAAATGCTGATGACCAGCATTTTCTCCTTTTCCCACAATGTTTTCTACCCTTTCAAAGACAGATTTCATAATTTGTGCAACATATAATTTGTCATCTGCAAATGCTTTCAATTTGGACTGGTCTAAGATTTTTTTGTGTTGCAAAGAATTAAGATTAATTATGATTGTATGGTGTTTAACGCTGTCTTCAACATTATTTCAGTTATATTGCAGGGACCAGTGCACCTATCCATGCATTCCTGCAGTTTCTTTTATTAGTACTACGCACAATATTCTTTCCAAGCCACTGGCTGCTTTGCCACATAACCATCATTGAAACAGTGGTCAGCGGTGAGAGAGGAATGAATCCTGTCGCAATGACTATCATCAAGCCTTGGAAAGAAATCGGCCGAGCCAGGGACCGAACCAGTGACCTTCGGTTCTCAAATCCTGTACGCTACTGACTGAGCTACCAGGGCTTGGCAGTAAAGAGTTAAGATTTCAAGGAAGCAACGATTGAGAGTAATTAACCCTTTACCACACAATGCCAATTTTGAATGACCTTAAGAAAGAAAGCTTTTGAAAACATTTACCAGACGACAAATTTTGAACTGGTCCAAACTGAAAGGGTTTGCAGACGACAATTTTAAATTGGATGAAAATGGCAGAAAGTTCTCCAAAAGGGTAGAAAACACTGTGGGAAAAGGAGAAATTGCTCGTTACGAGCAATTTCTCCTTTTCCCACAGTGTTTTCAAAAGACTTGTAATGCAGACACATGAAAACCAGGGCTTGTTTGGGAAAGGGTTAAACTTTGTCATTTTACATCGATAGAGAAACAAGTTCTCACAACTTATCAACTCTTTACCAAACAACAAACTTTTGGACTGGAACTCATTGAAAGCATTTGCAGACGACAAATTAAATGTTTCTTAACTGGTGATTTCTGAATTTGATAGTGTAAAAAACATTGTGGGAAAAGGAGAAAATGCTGGTAACCAGCATTTTCTCCTTTTCCCACAATGTTTTCAAAAGGCTTCTTTCTCAGGGTCGTTAAAAGTTGGGATTGTGTAGTAAAAAGTTAACTCTTTACCAAATGGCAGAATATTTGAATTGTCTGTATTGAAAGTAATTGCAGACGACACATTGAATTTGGCTAAAATTATGAGATTTGTCTTTATTTAATAAGGAAGAAAACATTGTAGGAAAAGGAGAAAATGCTGGTTACCAGTATTTTCTCCTTTTCTGCACAATGTTTTCAAAAGCCTTCTTCCTTGGAGTTGCTGATGTTCTGGATTGTTTGTTGACCCTTTACCCCACAATCCAGAGTTTTAACGACCCTGACAAAGAAGCCTTTTGAAGACATTGTGGAAAAGGGAGAAAATGCTGGTAATCAGCATTTTCTACTTTTCCCACGGTGTTTTCTACCCTTCCACAGGCAAATCACATCAATTGAATAAACTTAAATTTGTGGTCTGCAAATACTTGCAATTTTAAGTCTAAAATGTTGTCGTAATATAAAGAGTTAAGAGGATACTTGAAATATTGTTGAGAAATAGTATAGAACTCCAAGTTTACAAGCATTTTAATTCATTTTTCAGTTCCTCCTGACATGGACATTTTCAAGAAGACCCTTCTTCTGTCTGCAACATTCCTCATTGACTTCGCGTACTTCGAGAGAAACAAGAACAACTAGAGCCGAGAAAGTGGTGACAGAATTTAGATTGTTGCCAAAGAGTTCAGGGCAATCAGTCTATCATTTCACCATTTTTAAACAGTTTTATATTGTATGTATATATGTTTGTTTTGATTACAGTGTTCGATAAACCTTTTTACCCCTTTAGCCTATTGCCAAATTACAATATAGTAGACTTTTCCACATTACAAACATTTGCAGATGAAAAAATAAATGTGACTAAAAAATTGAAATTGGATTGTGGAAGGGTAGAAAACATTGCGGGAAAAGGAGAAAATGCTGGGTACCCGCATTTACTCCTTTTCCCTCAATGTTTTCAAAAGTTCTCTTCCTCAGGGTCGTTAAAAGTCGGGATTGTGTGGAAATTTTTGAGTGTAATCCACCTGGAGAAAGACGGCTTTTGAAAAAAAGCATGGAAAAAGAGAAAATACTGGTTACCAGGATTTTCTCCTTTTCCCATACTGTTTTTCATCCTTTTCACAGATGATTTCCATGATATTACTCTCATCTCGTTCGTTGTCTGCAAAAGCTTTCAATGTGGATGTAACTTGAATTTTGTTGTTTGAATCAAATAATGATACTGTGTCCACAATTGAAAATTTTTTGTGAACAAATCATGTAGTTTGTGTTCTTTATTTCAGAGAAAATTTGCATTTTATGACAAATGACTTTTGTTATTTTTATCAGTTCTTTTTGTTATATATACAATAGCTGCCATATCCATTAATCATTCCTAACCCTTAAAATGTCTTTCATAGCTATAGTTGCTGTTGCAGCCAATCTAGATAAAGATCAGACTGCACTGAATGTGCAGTCTAATCTTTGATTAACATAGCCTACTATGCTCAGACACTTTGGTATGTGGAAACCTTGAACATCAAGGTATTTGCATTTTTTTCCTGATCGAATATTTTGATTGTGTTTATTTGGCACTGTAAGGGTTATTTTTGTTCATAATCTAAATTCTAAGACAAGCCATCACATTAGTTGAGATAGAAGGTACTAGGATTTGTTTTGTATAATAAGCTTTGAAGCTGTGTACAATTTAGACCTTGGAAAAACATTTTATGACTTTTTTTGTGAATTTACAAATGTTGTAATCATTTGTACCAAAGATAAACACATACATTATTTTTACCAAAGCTACGCACATAAATTGTTTTTACCAAAGATAAACACCTAAATTATTTGTACCAAAGATAAACTTAAATTGTTTGCACCAAAAATTAAATACATGAAGTATTTATGAGATAAACTCATAATTTATTTGTACCAAAGAATAGCTGTATATGGCATTAACTCTACCACAAAATCCTGACTTTTAACGACCCTGAGGAAGAAGGCTTTTGAAAACATTGTGGAAAAAGGAGAAAATGCTGTTTCTACCCTTCCTAAAACAAATTTCATTTTTCAGTCACATTTATTTGGTCTTCTGCAAATGCTTTCAATTTGGACCAGTCTAAAATTTTGTCGTTTGGTAAAGAGTTAATAGTATCCTACTTTTGTAGGCTCTTGTCTTTCAAAAATCTGTATTACAGTTAATCAAAAACAGTTACATCAAAATTTGGTAATTTCACTTTTCTTTATTCATTTCTGAGGTAAGAAAGTATTCAGATTTTTACATGCACATCTTAATGGAATCTGAAGAGCTGTTCACCTTAACCCTTTACTACACAATCCCAACTTTGAACGACTCTGAGAAAGAAGGCTTTTGAAAACATCGTGGGAAAATGAGAAAATGCTGGTAACCAGCATTTTCTCCTTTTCCCACAATGTTTTCTACCCTTCCCAAAACATATTTCACTTTTTGCTTTTAAAATGCTTTCAATTTGTACGAAAATTTTGTTGTTTGGTAGCGAGTTAATTAACTGTTATCAAACCACAAAATTTTAGACTAGACCAAATTGAATGCATTTGTAGATGACACATTCAGTGTAATGCAAATGATGGAACATTTCTTTGAAACAGCAGAAAGCATTATGGTTATTAGCATTTTCTCCTTTTCCCAAAATGTTTTCAAAATCATTCTTCCCAAGGTTGTTAAAACTTGGAATTGTGTGGTAAAGAGTTAGAATATATCAGTATGCAATTGATAAAAGAACAATCTATTTTTATAGTTTAGCTTTTTTGTAACTTACAATTTTAATTATATATCTTAGTTTCCAGTTTTAGAGGATGTTTCTCTATTTTAACCTTTACCAAAATAGCCTGTGTTTTAAAGACCTTAACCCTTTCCCAAACAACAAATTTTGGACTGGTCCAAACTGAAAGAGTTTGCAGATGACAATTTTAAATTTGATGAAAATGGCAGGAAGGTCTCAAAAAGGGTAGAAAACACTGGGAAAAGGAGAAATTGCTTGTTACGAGCAATTTCTCCTTTTCCCACAGTGTTTTCAAAAGACTTGTACCGCAGACACATGAAAACCAGGGCTTGTTTGGGAAAGGGTTAAAAGAAGAAAATGGGAAAAGAAGAAAATCTTGGTAACAAACATTTTCTCATTTTTTACACAATCTTTTCAGCCCTTCTCAGACAAGTTCCAGATTTGACAGTAGAGTTGTACGACATAATTTTTTTCTTTTAGCATTTGTAAGTACGGATATATTTCACTTTTTCACTGCCAATGTCGCATTGGATAGCTTTAGCAGATGGTGTAGATCAAGATCAGACTGCACAAAACATGCAGTCTGATCTTTGATTTACACCATCTGTTACCTGATGTTAATCTTTGACCAGAGTTAGCTCCAAATGCAACGTAAATATACTTTTAGACCTCGAGAAAACTTGAATCTATTTAGTCAGCAGTGAAAGAGTTAACTGTTTACCAAACAATCCCATGTTGTAATGGCACTGAGGTTGAAGACTTGCAAAACAATTGTGAGAAACAGGGAAAATATCAGTAACCAGCATTTTCTCCATTTCCTGCAATATTTTCCAACCTTTCAGCAACAACCCTCATCATTTTAGCTATTTTTAGTCCCCTACCGGCGAAGCCAGAGGGGACTTTAGGTTTGCACTCCGTCTGTCCGTCTGTCCAGCAATTCAGTTTTCCGGACTTTTTTTCTAAACTCTGGTACATATTGAGCTGAGTTTTGGTGTGCAAGTCACCCACCATCACTTACAGATCAAGTTCCACTTTCGTTCAGGTCCACTGGTTTTTCACGGATTTACGGGCCTTGGACTTACAAAATTTCACTGATAAATCAGTTTTCCGGACTTTTTTCCTAAACGCTGGTACATATTGAGCCGAGTTTTGGTGTGTAAGTCACCCACGATCACTTACAGATCAAGTTCGACTTTCGTTCTGGTCCACTGGTTTTTCATGGATTTATGGGCCTTGGACTTACAAAATTTCACTGATAAATCAGTTTTCCGGACTTTTTTCCTAAACGCTGGTAGATATTGATCTCAGATTTGCTGTGTAACTCAACCACTATGACTTACAGATCAAGTTTGACTTTCGTTCCGGTCCACTGGTTTTTCACTGATTTACTGGCCTTGGACTTATAACATTTCACTGACAAGTCAGTTTTCCAGACTTTTTTCCTAAACGCTGGTAGGTATTGATCTCAGATTTGCTGTGTAACTCAACCACCATGACTTACAGATCAAGTTCGACTTTCGTTCCGGTCCACTGGTTTTTCACAAATTTACGGGCCTTGGACTTACAAAATTTCAGTGATAAATCAGTTTTCCGAACTTTTTTAGCTCACCTGAGCACAAAGTGCTCATGGTGAGCTATTGTGATCATGCTGTGTCCCTCGTCCGTCATGCGGTGTGCATCGTCCGTCGTCTGTCGTCCGTCGTCAACTTTTTACCTTGTGTACGCTCTAGAGGCCACATTTTCAGTCCAATCCTCATGAAACTTGGTCAGAATGTTTGTCTTGATAAAATCTCGGACGAGTTTGAAATTGGGTCATGTGGGGTCAAAAACTAGGTTACTAGGTCAAATCTTAGAAAAACCTTGTGTACGCTCTAGAGGCCACATTTTCAGTCAGATACTTGTGAAACTTGGTCAGAATGTTTGTCTTGATAAAATCTGAGACGAGTTTGAAATTGGGTCATGTGGGTCAAAAACTAGGTCACTAGGTCAAATCTTAGAAAAACCTTGTGTACGCTCTAGAGGCCACATTTTCAGTCAGATACTTGTGAAATTTGGTCAGAATGTTTGTCTTGATAAAATCTCGGACAAGATTGAAATTGGGTCGTGTGGGGTCAAAAACTAGGTCACTAGGTCAAATCTTAGAAAAACCTTTTGTACACTATAGAGGCCACATTTTCAGTCCAATTTTCTTGAAAAATGGTCAGAATGTTTGTCTTGATTATATCTTGAAATAGTACGAAAATGTGCCATGTTGGGTCAAAAACTAGGTAACCAGATCAAATCTAAGAAAAACGTTTTGTATGCTCTAGAGGCCATATTTTCTGTCCAGTACTCTTGAAAATTGGTCAGAATGTTTGCCTTGATAATATCTCTGACTACTTTGAAAATTGGTAATGTCGGGTGAAAAACTAGGTCACTAGCTCAAATCTTAGAAAAACCTTGTGTAAGCTCCAGAAACCACATTTCTGTCTAATACTCTTGAAAGTTGGTCAGAGTGTTTGTCTCGATGATATCTCAGTAGAATTTGAAAATGGGTCATGTCGGGTCAAAAACTAGGTCACCAGGTCAAATCTTAGAAAAACCATGTGTACACTGTTGTGGCCACATTTTTTGTTCAATACTCTTTTAAAGTTGCTCAGAATGTTTGCCTTGGTAATATCTTGGATGAGTTTGAAAATGGGTCATGTTGGGTCAAAATCTAGGTCACTAGGTCAGATCTTAGAAAAACCTTGTGTATGCTTTAGAGGCCACATTTTCAGTCCAATACTCTTGAAATTTAGTAAGAATGTTTGTCCTAATGATATCTTGGACCAGTTTGAAAATGTGTCATGTTGGCTGAAAAACTAGGTCACTAGGTCAAATCTTAGAAAAACTTAGTGTACGAATGACTCTCAGAAAGAAGCCTTTTGAAAACACTGTTTGAAAATGAGAAAATGCTGGTATCCAGCATTTTTTCCCTTTTTCACAATGTTTTCTACCCCTTTGAGAGACCAATCCCACAGCTTGATCCACATATTATTTGTTTTATGCAGAACGTTCAGACTGATGAGTTTAAAATTTTATTGTTTGGTAATACATATATCTCACAAGACGTTGGAAATTGGTTGTGCTTGGTCAAAAGGCTCAGGTAAGCGACTCCAGGGCCATCACTGCCCTCTTGTTTTCTAAATGCTGATAGATATTCATCTGACTTTAGCTGTGTATGTCAACCACCATTACTTACAGATCAAGTTTAAGTTTCGTCCGCTCCACTGCTTTTTCACACATTTACGGGCCTTGGACTTACAAAATTTCACTGATAAAACATTTTTGCGCACTTTTTTTCTACACGCTGCTACATATAGAGCTGAATTTTGGTGTGTACATCAACCACCATGACTTACACATCAAGTTCGAGTTTCGTCCTGCTCCACTGCTTTTTGACGCATTTACGGGCCTTGGACTTTAAAAATTTCACTGACATGCCAGCGATACATACGGCTGGTAGGGGACTGTGTATTGCTATGCAATACTATCAGAATGCTTGTTTAATATGGTGTCTGTAAATGCTTTCAATTTAGGCAAGTCTACAATTTGTCGTCTGGTAAAGAGTTAACCTTTTGCCACACAGTCCAGACTTTTAATGACCTGGAGGATGGAGGCTGTTGAAAACATAGTAACCAGCATTTTCTCGTTTTCCTACAGTGTTTTCTTCCATTTCTAAGTCAATTTCTACCATTTGAGCCATATCTGTTTTGCGTTCTGCAAATGCTTTTGAATTGGACTTGCCCAAAATGTTGTCATCTTGTAAAGAATTAACACTATAGATGACATAGTGCAAGTTACTATTGTTGATATTGAGAGCACTTACAGACAACAAGTGAGATGTTATTCACATGGCAGGATCTGTCTTCAAAAGGGCAGAGAATGTTGTCGGTAAAGCAGAAAATGCTGTTCATGGTATTTTCTCCTTTTCTTGCCATGTTTTCAAAAGCATTCTTCTAACACATGGTTGTCTGGTAGAAGGTTTTAAGTGCCATTTGTAAGCCAACAATATTTTTTATTTTACCATTGAACTCCAAACTAAGGAGTGCCATAAATCATCACTACTTGAAAGAATTTAGAACCTGTAGATATATTTGTGCCATTGTTAAGGTAACAATATTTAAGCAGCACTCTGGTAAAAGGGGACATCACAGAGAATTAAAAAAGTGCCTAGGAAACAATACTGCCTAAAAACATTTAGAACTTATGTAGATCTATATATTTAAATGCCTTAAAGTCCCAATAAAGTCCAAATGTAAACAATGTGGGGTAAAAAATGAAGTTAAATTTTAATCATACCATTTAAAACTATGTAAATTAATATAACGATGACACTCTCTTAATGCGCGATTGGTCAAAGTTCCATTCGCTGGCAAAAGAATTACTTTCAAAACTACAAGAAATACTACCAGGTACCTCTAACTTTTGTTTACATCAATAACGATGACGTAGTTACACCACGTGATACCTTGGAGCTAAGGTAAACGAAAAACAAAATGGAGGACGGTGTGACGGTCGTGAGAATCATATTCGACAGAAAACCAAGTTCGTTTACCGAATTTGCCGAAGAGCGACACAGAAAGAACAAACGGGCGTGTATTTTAGGATTTGTTTCTTTTGTTTTGAACAAGAAGCTCCGTGTAAACATACAGAATGAGCGAACTGTCTGAAAACTGATGCGGATTTCAGTTCGCATTCTCGAATCAGTAAGTTGCCTTACGTTCATCTTATATTTATTGTGTTAAAAACAGATTTATCGCTATATCTGTATTGATTTCCGCATTTACTGTTGGATCAGGATACGTAAGCACTTTCTGATTAATGAATATCGGCTAGTAAGATGAAACACAGGTGAACGGCGAGCGACAGTATAATTCATATATTACACACTAATTTACTATTACTTAGTGTGTAATACATGAATTATACTGTCGCTCGCCGGGCACCTGTGAGATGAAAGTGATCTTTCATTTTTGCGCAGCATCCGATTGACCCATTTTCTTCGCAGAGAATGCAGATAATGATTAAATGTGCATGAATGTAGTCTGAACCTCGGATATACGTGACGCATATTTATTCGGAGACTGGCCATTTACCTAGCAATCCCAAGTTTTTACGATATTGAAAAAATGCTTTTGAAAACATGGTGGAAATATGAGAAAAAGTTGGTAGCCGACATTTTCTCCTATTTCCACAATATTTTTCTTGTATCACAGACAAATTTCATTATTTGAGAAATATTTGTTTTTCCGCAAATGCCTTAGTGTTGGACAAGGCTAAGTATTTGGGGGGGGGGGGGGGGGTTGTATAACACTTTAGAAATACAATTGAAACTCAATGTGTTGAATTAAATCTGCGCCATTTTTTAAAAAAAATTGGCTGAATTTCTTGGGTGACACAAATTTGAACTTAGAACCCAATTATCTTTCCCTAATCTGGTCAGTGCACATATCAATGGAATCTTGGTGTTTTTTTTTTTTTTTTTTAGCAGATGACAAAATTTTGGACTTGTCTAGATTGAAAACATTTGTAGACGACATAGCTTGTATTGGATCTACACGATTTGTATTTGAAACAGGAGAAACAATTGTTGAATTAAAGGTAAATACTAGTCACCAGCAGCATTTTCTCCTTTTCCTACAATGTTCTGAAAAGGATTATGCCTCTGGGTCATTACAGCACTGGATTGTATGTTAACCCTTTACTACACAATCTCGAGATTTTACGACCCTGAGAAATAAGCCTTTTGAAAACATTGTAGGAAAAGGAGAAAATGTTGGTAACCAGCATTTTCTCCTTTTCCCACAATATTTTCTCCCCTATCAAAGACATATTCTATCGTTTGGCCCACATTAAATTGTCGTCTGCAAATGCTTTCAATTTTGACAAGTCTAAATTTTTGTCGTTTGGTAAAGAGTAAAAGATGAATTTGCACATTATTAGGTCTGGGGTTGGATCTGCTGGTTTTTTCATGGTAGTGTCTTTGGGCAAGACACTTCAGAGCCCTAGCCTAGTACTGGTGAATCCCAGGAAATACACGAATTTGTGTGATGCTGCCATGATATGACTGAAATACTGTTGAAAGCGGAGTAAAACACCATTAAATTTCTAGCACAGAATGTTAAATGATATGTAAATGATATTCCAGAGTATGGAGATAATTACTTTACACATCTCTGGCCAATGTGAATGGATCCTCCTACATGATGATACACATACTGAATTATACTGACTGTGCAGATGCAGATGAGCCTTGGTTTCTAACTCTGTCATGATTGTGATTCCATTCCAGTAGATTCAGAATTTGGCGACCACTTTTCAGGTACATGTGTCTCAATCAGATAAATTTTATTTTCAATAGCCAAATTCACAAAATTTACATGACTGGTAAAGTAATGAAAATTCAAAACAATGTATTGCAGTTTCAGGGATTCACCTCAACCCACCACATGGGCTATACCTTTAAAGAAGCAGTGTAGATTCAAGATTACTGGTATACTGCAAGAAGTTTTTGCTGTCTCATTTTGCTAGATCTTAAATGAAACCCTTATTACAGGCCAGGATGAAAATGGAGCAGAATTCTTGAAAACATGCTGTTGGACAAAATACCGGTAGACCGCTGATTAAGCTACTACTGTGCTTATGCGACTGAATTTTGTTTTGTCACTTAGGGCTTCACAGTTCTCCTATATTACTTGAGCTGACCCTTGTGATACTAGTAGTGCCAGTTTTATTCAACTGAACAGATGTAAAGGGCTCAAGGATTATTTCATGTCTCAGTGGTAAATGCATAATATAAGTAATCCATGACTCAGATTCAATTCTCACTGGGTTTTGTTGGGATGTCCATGGGCAAGTTACTTCAGATATTGTTAAAACTCAGGAAACATATGAATTAACGATCTATCAAAATGGTATGACTGATATAATGTTGAAAGCTACATGTATGTATCACTCAGTCAATCAAACTGGGCTTCATTTGCAAAAGTGCTGATTATTGAGTAAAAGATACTGCATTACACTGTTCTAGAATTTACATGTATCATACATGTAAACAGAATGATTGTCAGAAATTGAAAGGCTAAAAACTACATTCATTTGTTTGATGTATAGCCCATACCCATGATTGTATTGCTACTGTTTAAAGGCCCAGCAGCCACCAAAAGTAAACAAAGTGGGTGTTAAAATGCATTTTGATTTAAGTCATACCTTTTGAAAGTACGAAATTGTTGGGAAGATGATAATCTGTTGTTGTACAGTCGATCCAAGTGTAAGTCAATGGCAAAAAAAAAAATTGAAATCAAGTAAAAAGTTAACAAAAGATAGAGCAGCATAGCAACTGCTGACCTACTTTTTGTGTACTTTTTGCTACTATTTGGGCTTTGAGACATATGCCATACTAGAGTAAAGAACATGTGAAGAAAATTAGTAAAAGGTTGGAAATGCAGCAGCAGTCAATTTTGATCCATATGGAAAAGTAACATTGTGGAAGATGGAACACATGTTTTCTTCCCTACAAATGATAAGTAATTACCAATGCTGTTTCGAAACAGGTTTGTTAAAAGCTGTATTTGTACAGTTATGACTTCATACATGTACAGTTTTCAACATTATTTAAGTTCAACCACATGCTGGACAAATGCTGCAATCAATTCTGTTATCAAATGGAATGAAGTTGGAGTAAACCTACACCTATTACTATACTGCTGTCTTTGCTTTTTTTACACTTTCAGATTTAGATAAATTAAAAAAGAGAATACATCTTTTTTTTATTTTTCAGATATACAGCAGAATAATCAGATTTCCAAAGACATATTCTGTGGTGTTGCTGAAGAATATGTAGCATGTGAATACTTGGCCTTCAGTACTACGATATAAAACTGGCTGGTTCAGATCACAACTCTTACAAAGACAGATATGTTTCATGCAACAATCAAGGCAATATAATGTAATATTATTTTATTATTTTAAATACATGTACATCACAATAGTCTTACAAGAAGAATTTGTGGACAAAAAATAAAAAAATATATTGATACATACAGAGCAATGTTAGAAGCTACTGCTTTCCCTCAACCCTTAACTCTTTACCAAACAACAATATTTTGGACATTTCCAAAATGAAAGCATTTGCAGAAATTTGTTTTGGGAAAGGTAGAAAACATTGTGGGAAAAGGAGAAAATGCTGGTTACCAGCATTTTCTCCTTTTCCCACAATGTTTTCAAAAGGCTTCTTTCCCAGGGTCTTTAAAAGTTGGGATTGTGTGGTAAAGGGTTAACCAAAACATCCAAGTTATTATGTAACGCACTATTTAATCACTTTAACAAAGAAAAATACTTTTGAAACATTATGGAAATAGCAGAATTGCTGGTTACCGGTATTTTTTCCTCCATAATACTATTCTTCTTGAAGCAAATCTTTTCATTTGAGCTAATATGTCCAATTTTTCATCTGCAATTGTTTCCAGTTTGAACAATTGAACGAAAATTTTACCAACTGGTAAAGGGTTGCGCACCTGCTTGGAAAGTAAGACAAGAGGGCCATGATGGCCCTGTATCGCTCCACTGGCTTATAAATATAAACCACGAAGAAAAGTCTTCACTATATAAGCCCTTATAAAACTTTGACCTCATGGCTACAGTCTGACTAAATGGGGAATATTGTATTAGAAGAATAACATGCCAAATGTGGGATTTCTTGGCCTTATGGCTGGTAACAAGATGGTTTCTGAACTTTTCACTCCATAAACCCATGTAAAACTTGTGATCCCTGGTGCAGGGCCAAACTTGATCCTAGAGCTGTAACTTGGGCCCTCTTTGTAACTGTCCACTAAATAATGCTATAATTATATGCAAAATTTGGTAGCCTAAGCCTTATGGCTATGTACACCAAGATTTAAAAGTTTTCCCTATGTAAGCCTATGTAAATCTTGTGAACCCCCCCCCCCCCTCCAAGTATGAGGCCAAATTGACCCCAGGACTATACTTTGGACACTTTTGGTAGACTCCAACTAGATCAAGCTAAATGCCAAATTTGGTAGCTCTAGGCCTTATGGTTTCAGACAAGAAGATATTTAAAGTTTTCTCTATATAAGCCTATGTATAAAACTTGTGACCCCTGGGGAAGAGCCAGTTTTGACCCCAGGGCTATAATTTCAAGAAACATGATAGAGGTCTACTACATAAAGCTACATGCCAAATTTGGTAGCCCTATGCCTTATGGTTTCAGACAAGAAGATTTTTAAAGTTTTCTCTATATAAGCCTATGTAAAACTTGTGACCCCTGGGGAAGAGCCAATTTTGACCCCAGGGCTATAATTTCAAGAAACATGATAGAGGTCTACTACATAAAGCTACATGCCAAATTTGGTAGCCCTATGCCTTATGGTTTCAGACAAGAAGATTTTTAAAGTTTTCTCTATATAAGCCTATGTAAAACTTGTGACCCCTGGGGCAGAGCCAATTTTGACCCCAGGGCTATAATTTGAAGAAAGTTGATAGAGGTCTACTACATAAAGCTACATGCCAAATTTGGTAGCCCTATGCCTTATGGTTTCAGACAAGAAGATTTTTAAAGATTTCCAATATTTTTCAGTTTTGTTGCCATGGCAACCAGAGTTTTTGAAGGAATCAAATTCTTTCAAGAAATTCTGAAGAGGACCATGTCAGGATCATTTCTGTGAAGTTTCGTGAAAATCGGATGGGTAGTTTCAGAGAAGAAGATGTTTGAAATAAAAGTTAACGCACGGACGACCGGACGGACGGACGCACGACGGACACCGGGCCATGACATAAGCCCGCTGGCCTTTGGCCAGTGGAGCTAAAAATGGTAGCCGTCTTGCTTTATTTTGACAAAACTTGTTTCATAGTAGCAGACAGTATAGATCTAAAATCAGACTACATATTATGTGCAGTCTGATCTTTATCTACACTGTCTGCAAAAACAACTTTTGTCTGCAAAAACAACTTAAGTTGGTTCCAGGGCTTTAAGCTGCACCCTGTAGCTCAGTCTGTAGCGTAAGGGACTTGAGAACAGGAGGTCGCTGGTTCAAACCCTGGCTCAGCCAATTTCTTTCCTCTCTCAACGCTGACCATTGTTTTGACAATGGCTATGTGGGAAAAGCTGCCAGTGGCTTGGAAAGAATACTGTGCAAAGCACTGCTAAAAGAAACGCTAGGAAAGCATGGATAGGTGCACTGGCCGCCACGATATAACTGAAATAATGTTGAAAATGGCATTAAACACCATAGAATCAATCAATCCAGGGCTTTAAGGGTTAAGGAATGTCCTTAGGCAAGACATTGCAGAGCCCCAGCTTTGTGCTGGTGAAATACAGAAAAGACAGTAATGAGTTGTCACACTGACATGAATAAAAATCTGAAATAATGTTTAAAGTGGTGCAAAATGCTCCAACAAATAAACACCCAATCTTTACAAGAGAAGAACATTTTAGTCTCGTCTAAATTGAAACTATTTGCAGATGAAAAAGTACATATAACTCAACACAATAAATGTCTCTCTGGAAGGGTAGAAAACAGTGTGGGGGAAAAAAGAAAAAAATGCAGGCTACCAATATTTTCTGTATTTTCTACAGGCTATATTGTACCAAAATTTTCTCTTTATCCCACAATATTTGGAGAGGCCATCTTACTAAGAGTTGTTAAAACTTGGATTGTTTGAAAAAGGTTTAAATTTAATAATGCGCCTTTTACCTCTATTTCGTATACTAGTAATTCTCAGCAAATTCTCTAAAATTCACTGGCTGTTTCCCCCATGAGCAAACCCAAATCATGTTCAGGAGTTTGACAGGATCAAATCCAGTTGCAATGACACTTAACTCTTTACCACACAGCACCATTTTAGATTGGTCCAAATTAAAAGCATTTACAGACAACAAAATAAATGTGACTCAAACTTTAAATTTGTTTCTGGTAGGGTAGAAAAGACAGTGGGAAAAGGAGAAAATGCTGGTAACGAGCATTTTCTCCTTTTCCCGGAATGTTTTCAGAAGGCATCTTCCATAGGTTCGTTTAAGCCCGGAATTGTGTGGTTAAGGGTTAATAAACAAGGACATGAAGATGCTTGCAAGCCCACCATGGCCTTTTGGTTGATATGATTTGTAAAAATATGTGTTCAAAATTCAACTGTAGCTGGAGCTTGATAGGTAGTTTCCTTCAAAAAGTAACCTCCCCCAGCTTTATTGCCAGTAATATCTCTTTACCAAACAACAAAACAGACTGGTCCAAATTGAAAGCAGTTGCAGACAACAAAATAAATGTGACTGAAAAATTGAAATTTGTTTTGGGAAGGGTAGAAAACACTGTGGGAAAAGGAGAAAATGCTGGTTACCACCATTTCCTCCTTTTCCCACAATGTTTTCAAAAGGCTTCTTCCTCAGGGTCGTTAAAAGTCGGGACTGTGTGGTAAAGGGATATCAGTTATTGACCCAGTGAACACAAGTAAGTGTACAGCTACTGCTATACAGTTGAAATGCTGTTGAAAATAGATTTATTGCATTGTGACATATATCAGTCAAATACATTTACTTGTTTCTGTTTCTCTTCCTACCTTAGGTGCTTTATGATGGAAAGTTTTATGTGAACAGTATTTTTACCCAAGATACAGATAGCCAGTATTAAGTTTTTACAACAGTCATGAAGAATATTGAATTAAGATTACCAATATGATTAACTCTTTACCAAACGACAAAATTTTAGACTGGTCCAAATTGAAGGCACTTGCAGACGACAAAATAAATATGATTGAAAAATTGAAATTTGTTTTGGGAAGGATAGAAAACATGGTGGGAAAAGGAGAAAATGCTGGTTACCAGCATTTTCTCCTTTTCCCACAATGTTTACAAAAGCCCTCTTCTTCAGGGGTCATTAAAACCAGGGTTTGTGTGGTATAGAGTTGAGTGTGATATTTTTGTGACCATTGTTTTTTATTACTAAAAGGAAAATTATTGAAAGATACTAAACTCTATTTCCAGTTTAAGCCTTTACCACACACTCACTGCTTTTAACAGCCTTGAGAGAGAAGCCCTTTGAAAACATTGTAGGAAAAGGAGAAAATGCTGGTAACCAGCATTTTCTCCTTTTCCCACAGTGTTTTCTTCCCTTCCCAAATAGAATCTTAACTTTTGAGTCACAATTATTTTGTCAACTGCAAATGCTTTCAATATGGACTAGCATAAAATTTTGTCATTTGGTAAAGGGTTACAGTTTTAATTCATGTTTATCAATTTTAAAACAAAACCATATCTTACAAAGTTCGAGACCAATAAAAAGTACATTTGAGCAAACTGCAATTGTTCTCACTATCTACATATTTTCAAGCTTTTAAATCAAGTATACAATGGTCCTTTAGCAAACAATCTCGTCTTTTAATGATCCCCAGGGAGATAGCTTTAGAAACTTCGTGGGTGAAGGAGAAAATGTTAGTAACCAGCATTTTCTTCTATTCCCTCAATGATTTCTACCATTTCAAAGACAAATCTAATCCTTTACGCCACACTGAATTACAGTAGTTGTCAAAAAACACTTCCAATTTGGACTTGTCCAAAATCTGTCATCTGGTAAACGGTTAACCCCATTTCTGCACATAGTTTTTAACTCTTGACAAACAACAAAATTTTAGACTTGAAAGTATTTGCAGATGATAAATGGGACCCAAGTATTGAAATTTGTTTTTGGAAGGGTAGAAAATATGGGAAAATGAAAAAAAGTGCTGGTAACCAGAGAATTTCAACAATGTTTTCAAAAGTCTTCATCTCTAGGGTCGTGAAAACTCAAGATTGTTTAGTAAAGGGTTAAACTGACAAAAACCCTTTTTAAAGTACCTCACACAATAATCTTTCCAAGCCACTGGCTGCTTTCCCACGTCACAATGAATATCATCAATTCTAAGAAATTGGAAAAGCCAGGAATCAAACTACACCCTGTTCTCAAGTCCATGACTGAGTTCCAAAAGAAACCTCCAAAATCCACAATTTTGATCCAAAATTTCTAATATTACGATCACCAATCACTGCAGAAGTCAATTCAAATGTTACTGGTATACTGTTAAGTTAGTAGATGCACTAATATTGTCCATATTTGTCTATAAACTGAGAGTGATTTTTTCCCTGTCCACACTGTTCAAATGTCACGTCACTCTGTTCAAAATGAGACACTGAAATGACAAGAACATAAATTTCTTTTTAACAATCCCGACTTTTAACAACCCTGAAAGAAAAGGCTTTTGAAAACATTGTGGGAAAAGGAGAAAATGCTGGTAACCAGCATTTTCTCCTTTTCCCACAATGTTTACTACCCTATCAAAAAGAGAAATCATCAGTTTAGCAACACTTAATTTGTCGTCTGCAAAATTAATGCTTTCAATTTGGTTCAGTCTAAAATTTTGTCGTTTGGTAAAGAGTTAAATAATGCAAATTGTAACAGGAATATCTATATAGGGCCGTTCTTTCTGGTAACTTTCCTTCCTGAATATTGCAACCTCCGATCCCTCGCCGAATCAGAGATCTAAAAACCGATGGAAATATAAGACTTCCCGAGAGCAGACGACAGAAATTGGCCGACAAAAATAAAGTTGGGGGGGGGGGGGTAGGTTCAGACGACAGACTTAGTAGACTAAATAAATAAGGTTAAGAAAATTGATTTTAATAATGCATAAATATCTATAATCTAGCTTTACTAGATCTATTGTAAATGGAAAGTTACGATTACGTTATTTTAAAACGATATTAAAGATTTCTCAGATAATTAGATTCCAGTGTTGTCATTTACATTTCAATCCTCTCCTTTTTGTAGACTGTCTGATCCTCGTCCGACGGCTGTATCCTGTGTTCCTGATCCGATTATTCTTGTTTTGAATGTTTTATAAATCTACTTTAATTGTATAGAGAAAATTCGTAAACTAAAGAAAAATGAGAAATTTTGTAGTAGAACTAAAAAGACGGAGTTTTGATACGTTAAGGCCGAAATCCAGAGTGAAAAAGCTAGCGTTCCTTGTGCGCTTTCCCTTTTATAATACCGCGCCCTTGAACACTTCAAAACTTCCAAATGCGTACACAGGCATTGAGTGACCAATCACAACATAGGCTCCTACAGAGTCTATATTAAGCTTGTCCAATGGTTCCGCTTTCGGAAAAATCCGAAAGAGGTGTAAGTCCGCCGAACAAAATCTAGTCCATGTTCGGATAGCAGAATGTTCCTTTCGGATTTTTAAAAGTTAATAAAACTGGCAGAGCGCTAGACCTCAAATATTCTAGTCACTCGTAAATACTTAGATAAAGTCAGTGTAACATATCTTTTAGTACAAGGGAGGGTAATTCTACCTTAAAAGTAAATTTTACAAGAGACAAGTAGTTCCGAATCACCGGCTGGCCTTACGACTAAAAATCTAAACAAGTTTTACAAACAGGAGCAGGTCAAATGCCATTGATTGCAAGAAATAATACATACAAGTAAGTTATCAATTCCTAGAGTCAATCTGATTGCATAAAATGCATTTCATGCGCTTTTCAGGCGTATGGAATGACTTATGTGCAATTGTTATGGGTTTCCACGACCTGTCAAATCTGAGGTTAACAATGCGAGTTCCTCCAATGACCAACTTTAAACAAGGTAAAAGAATAAGTTTTCGACTTCTAATGGTTATGTATCTTCAGAGAAACATGTATACGATGATCATAGAATCATCATACATGTTTTCTGACTAGCAATGGTCATAGGTGTACCTCACATTACACTTCCCCCTTCCTTATTAAATAATCCTCCTGGATTATACTTAAAAAGAAAAACAACCAAGAACAAAGTTTGATTGCAATATCTATGTTCAAAGGTAATATTTGAGCATACACATTTCAATGAACCTGAATAAATCATTTACTCATAACAGTGCTTACAGAGACTTTAACCTTTTGAAAACATCCTTTCTCTGTATCTTACATAAATTTGCAAAATCAAAATTTAAAACATCTTAAAATAATAGCACGTTTAAGCATTACTAGCCTATAATACCCTGGACAACCAAGTTTTGTTACCACTTACAGTATTACATTTTTATCTTTATGTTTCCATTGTCCAGTTCGGTTAATATTTGATCTGTATCTGTCCAACGATCAGCATTTTCGAGGCTTTTGATGATGTTCCAGGATGTCTTATTGCCTGTAACCTCTCCCCTCGCTACCTTCATCACATAACAAAAATTATACTGTCTTATCTTTGCCTCTATCTTATCCCCCTCATCCTCTTCTTCCTGTGGTTTCCTCTCCCCATCAAGTGTGAAAAACGCATACTTGTCCAATAAAGTTTTCCTTGATATCACTGGAAATTCCTTCGAACTCCTGTTCTCCAGAAGGACCGCGACATATTCGTGCGCCATTAATTTTTGATCAGGGGTAAGGGCTCTCCAGTTTGTTGGCGGCCATAAAAGATGTTGATTATTCAACTCCAGGTCCACCTGTCTTACTGAATTCCAATCCCTTTTTGCTGGGGGACACAAGGGCATTGCTCCTCTTTCCAAAATACGGTATGCCCTAGCCCTTAAAGAATCTCCTTTTCCTGTCACAACTGAAATGGAATCGGACGAACTAGATGAACCAGAGCAGCTACTCTCACTTTTTGTCTCACTGATCTCCTCCTCTCTGACTTGCTTGGTTCTCTCATCTTGGTAAGCTCCACTATTGTCTATCCTTTTCTCGTATTCACTATCCTTGTCTGTCCTGAATCCGTCTCCTGTTAGTCCAACCTCTGACCTATCATTACCCTCTATGTCATTACCCCTCTCACTAGTCTCCTCTGCTTCTACCGTTGGCCTACTTTCCTCTTGCTCCTCTCCAATACCATCCCCCACTTCGATGTCATCCCTGTAATTTTCTAACTCATCAGCCTTCTCACTTACCCGACCCTGTTTAACTGTCCTCTCTTCTTCATGTCGATCAATCTCCTTTCTCTTTTTCCCTCCTGAACCTGTGCGACCTGCTTTTCCTGAACCCTGTCTCGTTTCTTCCGTTGCGCCTTTTGCCTCCTTTTCAACAACTCTTCTTGTGTCTAGCTGCTCCTTTGACTTACTTCTCTCCTCAGATAACCTTAACCCAGCCTTCCATCCCTTGTTCCACTTTTCAATCCTCTCCTTTCTATCTCCAAATCCCTCTGCCCAATTCCTAATCGCTTTCCTTACATCATACGCAGCGTCACTTTCATAGGCCTGAACTGTATCTACTGTCCTAGCATAATCCTCCGGGTACACCGAAAAGTAAAACCCATTAGCTCTGCTGAACCGATCCTTCGGAATAGTCAGATCCTGATGGCTCGTTTTCATGTGAATTTCCAAGTCACTGACTCTTGTGAAAGTTTTGTTCTTTCCAAAGCACCATGGGCACAATACAGTCAGGCACCGATGCTCTGCAGAGATAAGGTGTTTTACCAGGGCCGTCCGAGAGTGGAACATCGCCTCGCATAGCCAACAGTTCTCCCTGAAACAAAGAGAATTCTCGTAATATCCATTTATAACAATGGTGAAAACCTGAAATGAAAAAAATGGTTTTCCTTCAAACAAATGTGACTTAGGTAACTGTCAAGGGCGGGACCTTTGGCCATTACTTAGTTCGTCTACGCACTGGAAATCTCCGCCGCGTGTGAATACAACCGCTCCCAACTAAAGTAAATCCCTGATGTGTAGATACAACCGCTCTCACCTACAGGAAATCTCCGCCTCGTGAATACAATCCTTTTTAAACGCGCGACAAATATTGTCTTATTCATATTTGTTTATTTATTGAATTGTTAATTTTATAAAAGTTTACAAATGTTGTCTGTTAAACTTATATTTATATACATACATATACTTGTTATATTTTTATTTGTTTGTTTGTTTGTTTGTATAACGTGTAAATTGCATGGTCATATTTTAAGAAAAGAAATAGAGTTAACAGAAAACATAACAGCAATTATTTAAATGATTTATATGTCTGAATTAAGTTTTGTTTTTAACTTCCGCATGTATCCAATTCGGAATCTTTGTCCCATAATATGGATGTAATCTATCGATATGGTAAGCCTTTGGTCGTCCTTTTGATGACTGTTTTACCATACAAATAATGTCATCTAATGTCCTGGTGACAACAAAAGGTCCTTTCCATTTGTTCACCAGCTTTGAGCTAATCCCAACTTTACGTGAAGGATCATGTAGCCATACCAGTTGACCTGGTTTAAATGATCTTTTTTTAGAGCTGCAGTCATAGTATTTCCTCTGGTATCTTGATGCAGCCTTAATATTCTCCCTTGCTATATCATGGCATTTCTGCAAATTATCCTCCAGGTCCATCACATAGTCATTAAAGTCCTTGACAAAGTCATCAGACCTAGGACGCCCGACAACAGCTTGCATAGGCAGAGTTATCTCCCGTCCTAGCATCATCCTATTTGGACTTATTTTAGAGCTACTGTGAGGTGATGACCTGTATGCCATCATTACTTGTTGGAGATAAAAATCCCAATTATTTTGCTGTACTTGACAATAAGATTTCAACATTGAAATCAGAGTTCGGTTAAACCGTTCTACAAGACCATTAGCTTGTGGGCGCAGTGATGTGGCATGAGTTTTGTCAATTCCCATTAAATCGCATAGATCCTGCATAAGTTTAGATTCAAAACATCTGCCTTGGTCCGAGTAAATTTGCAAAGGCACTCCAAACCTGCTAACAAAAGTATCAACAAATGCTTTTGCAACTGTTCTGGTTTCTATATCTGGTATTGCTACACATTCTGTCCATTTCGTAAACCAATCTGATATTACTAATATATATTTGTTCCCTTTGTTACTCAAAGGAAGAGGACCAAGTATGTCCATCATTATCCTTTCCATTGGCTCTCCTACTAGATACTGTCCGAGAGGTGCCTTATTTGATTCCCTTGAAAGTCTTTTTGCAGTGCAATCATCACACTCCCTGCAATATCGTTTAACTGAGTCGGTCATCCCTGGCCAGTAGAACCCTTGTCTAATTCTACTAAGTGTTTTCTCTACCCCAAGATGTCCACTACTTGCGATATCATGGTGATACCTGATAACCTCTTTTTGACGATCCTTTGGAGTCACAAGTTGATACAGAAGGCTCCCGTCATCCTTTTCAAATTTCCGATATAGCATACCTCCCTTGATTTCCAAACGATCCCATTGTCGCCAAAGGGTTTTGAGTTTTGATGACGCAACAGATATTTCATTCCACCCTGGCCGTTGACGTCCCTCCAGTAGATCAACTTTGATTTTTCCTATACTGATGTCATTAAGCTGGCTAGTTGAAATTTCCACAGGATCCCAACCATTTAGAAGAATTTGGTTGTTTGTCATCTCAGAGGTTTGGCTATTTGCCTGGCTTCTTGTTACAATCATTATTGTCTCCTCGGACACCTCATCAGGATTGTTAATTGAATCAAATTCCTCTTGTAGTTTTTGCTGATGTTTGCATGCCTTACATGGCATCCTAGAAAGTGCATCTGCATTAGAGTGACTTCTTCCTCCCCTGTGAATCACTTCTAGGTCATATGTGTTAAGCTCTTGTAACCAACGTGCTACTTGGCCGGTAGGTAATTTCAGGGTGCGCATCCAGCTTACTGCCGCATTGTCAGTGCGTAACAGCACTGACTGGCCATACAGGTAACTGTGAAAATGTTTCAAAGCAGTTACAACAGCAAGAAGCTCCTTTCGTGTGATGCAATAGGCTCTTTCGTGGACATTCATTGACTTGCTCATGTAAGCAATGACCCTCTCTTTGTTATCTTGTATTTGAGAAAGAACAGCTCCTACTGCACTGTTCGAAGCATCTGTGTCCAAAATGAATTTTGATCCTAATTTTGGATAAGCTAAAATTGGAGCTGATATTAATGCCTGTTTTAACGTTTCAAATGAATTTTGGCAATCATCCGTCCATTTAAATGGAGTTTTCTTCTCGCAAAGTTTGTGCAAAGGCCTTGCAATGTCAGAAAATCCCTTTACAAACTTTCTATAGTATGATGCAAGACCCAGGAAGCTCCGAACTTCCTTGTTATTCATAGGTATTGGCCAATCTCGAACAGTCTTCACTTTTTCAGGGTCAGTTTCAACCCCATTTTCAGACACAATATGACCTAGAAAAGAGACAGACTTTTGAAAAAATAAACATTTGGACGGTTTCAACTTGAGGTTGGCTTCCCGCAAACGAATAAAAACGTTTTCAATGCGTTGGAGACACTCGTCTACCGTTTTGCCTGGTGTAATTATATCGTCCATGTATAATAATGACTCGGTCCACTGTATGCCTCGCAAAATATCCTCCATTAGCCTTTCGAAGGTGGATGGAGAATTTACCAGCCCAAAAGGCATAACCCGAAACTGATATAATCCTTGACTAGTAGAGAATGCAGTTTTGATTTTGTCTGGCTCGTCCATCTCTATTTGCCAGAACCCTGAATTCAAGTCCATACAGTTGAACCACTTCGAACCCGATAGTGCATCAAAACAATCATCCACCCGCGGAATAGGGTACGCATCCTTCACTGTTACCTCGTTTAGGCGCCGATAATCAACGCAAAATCTGGTTGATCCGTCCTTTTTCGAAACCAGCACAATAGGCGATGACCATGGACTTTTTGAAGGTTCTATGATCCCCTTCCCGAGCATTTTCTCTATTTCTTGCCTTTCAGTGTCCCTTTTCCCATAGGGTTGTCGTCTTACAGGCTGGCGAATTGGATTGGCTGTCCCTGTATTGATTGTATGCTTAACCCTATTTGTGCATCCAAGGTCATCAGAGGATTTAGCAAATACATCCTGATATTTATTAAGTAATGTTGCAAATTTTTCCTTTTCTTCATCCTCCAGGTTTTCTGTACTGTTCTTAAACATTTCTCTCAAATGTTCCGGTAAACGAGCCTCCCCAGATATTTTAGGATCTTGAAAAGATTCCTGAAAAGAGGCTGCACACAGGTCTGTCTCAACCACGCTCAGTGGTTTATCTTCTATAATTGGGTAACAACATCCTACCCTTTTCCCTACTTCTGCCGTTATAGTTTTATCAGTATAATTCATTAAAGCAATAAGTGCATCGCCCCTATTTATGTCTATAATACCACTAAGCAATTTCAGGTTATCATTATTTTCTATTTCAGAATCATCGATGAAGGCTACCTCCGGGAGGATTTTATGATTTGGTACCTGAACAGAAACAAACATACAACTCAATGCTGGGATATCTACCCCCTCATTGATCTCTACTCTACAGACTGTAGTAGTTTCTTCCCCAGAATAACAGTGAATTACACTGCCATCCTTAGTATACAATTCTAAAGTTTCAATGTTCCACTGCTTGACATTCTCCATGATAAAGTCCTGACCAAGTATTCCTGGAAGGGACATATCACAGACAATTACAGTTACTTTTGCTGTATAATTCCCAAAAGTGATCTTTGTGTTAACATATCCACGCACTTTGATATTGGCGCCATCAACACCCTGAATTCGCAGGTCGCGATGAGAAAGTGGCAAGCTTTTCTCCCCGCCAATCTGGTCATATGTTTCCTCAGATATTAGTGTTGCCGTGGCACCACTGTCAAGCAAAAATGGAATTTCGTTATTATTGATATTACCCTGAATGTATAAACCATTATCCCATTTAAATGGTTTCCTACCAACTTGCCCAATCCTTGAAATAGTGTCCGAGCTGGCCTTAAATGTTTGATTACTATAGATAGGTCGATTTTTGTCATCATCCGTCACCCCACGACCTACTGGGTTGACGGTTTGGCGTTTTCCTGGTTCTTTGAAGTTTTCCTTTTCGGCTTATCCTTGTTAGGACAATTCCTATAGAGGTGATCGCTAGATCCACAAGTAAAGCATGCCTTGTCACCTTTTCTAGCGGAGGTTTCAAGCTTATCGAGTCGTTGTTCTATACGTTTGATTGTATCTCTCAGGGCATCAAGATCCCCGTTATCCTTTAAATCAGAACTTGACAAATTTCCGTGCACCGCTATACCCCGTACACGAGACGCCTCAAAAGTGATTTTGGATCTCCCTAACACGTCTTCGTAGCGTTCCACTATTTCCACAGCCTCCCTGATCGTCCTGCAGCCGTTATCCATCAGTCTGCATCTCATCTCAGGTGAAAAGCTTTTATAGAAATGTTCTAACGCTAACATCTCTTGTGCCTCTGATCCAAGTGACACATACGCCTTCTGGGCATATAGCCTTATCTCATCCCCGAAGGTGGCAACTGACTCGTTTTTGCCCCTTGTCCTGTTCTGAATTTTCGATAACCATCTAGTGGTTTGTCTAGTACTTCCAAACCTCTGCTCTAGTCGGGTAGTTAACAAACGATAGGAGCGCTTTTCATGGGCCGGAAGAGAGCTATAATGTAGCCTTGCCTGGTGCTTTAATGAAGTTGCCAGGTACAGTAACTTTTCTTTTTCCGACCATTGTGCCAAGTCAGCACAGTCCTCAAAATATGAAATATACTGTTCCCAATCCTCCTCACCTGTGAATGGATCAGGCTTGATGTTACGAGAACTCTGTCTGTACCTACGTTCAGGTGATACATAGTTATTATCTCCGTCCTCACCTCTATAATCATCTTCCCCACCTCCAGGATGGTTGATATTGAAATTTACCTCGGAGTCTGAGTCTTCCTGATTTGCCATTTTTTTTTTTTTTTTTTTTGAAGATATTAATTGAGCTTTTCCTAGAGAATGAAAATGAGTAAACTCCGTCTACCAGGATTCCAGACTAATTCCGAGGAAATTTCTTCTCTCGGCCCTTTACTAGATTTACTAGAAAGTCCAGTAAAGTTAAATAATTCAAATTGTTTGGATTTGAACTCCAATAAACAAAGGCTGTATATCCGGACAACAGCTCTCGAGGCTAGCTCTTAAAAAAAAAATAAAATGTGTGGTTCTAAAAATTCCTAACGCACGGATCCGAAAATGAAGTCTAATGGTTGGATCCAAATATCTAATGACGTTGTTCAGATCCGAAAATACCCGGTGTTCGGATCCGATTTTATAATCCGTGATGTTCGGATCCAGCAATGCACGGATCCGAAAGTGCAGACCTAGTGTTTGGATCCGAATATCTGAAGGACGCTCGGATCCAGAAGTCCCTTGTTCGGATCCGAATATCCAAACGACGCTCGGATCCGAAAGTCCCTAGTCTAAACAATTCCCGATGTTCGGATCCGACAATGCACGGCTCCGAAAGTGAGTGTTTGGATACGAAGCTTTCTAATTCTAAAGTTAAAGACACGATTTTCGGATCTCAAAGACTCCCGATATTCGGCCTGCAAAACGGAAATACTCCGGTAATAAAATTCCAGCAACGACGCACAGTCGCAGTGGTGTTCGGATCCGAAAGTAAAAAAAAAATCCTCAGGTTAAAGTCAGATAATGGACGGATTCCAAAAGTTCTCTTTTTTTTTTTTTTTTTTTTTTAAGTAAGCTAAAATCCGAAATCCGAGCCTAGCGCTGTCGTAAGGTCTAGGTTGTAAGTCCAAACCCGACCTGTGTTTCCTAAGTAGACCTATCCAAAACTTTACTCTGCCAAAAATCGTCTGCTAGTGTCTCCTCTGTGCAGTCCAAACACGCCAAAACTGTTCCAGAAAGAAATTTGAGACTTGTCCGTGATGCTGAAAATATATCAGCATCCCACTTCTGACACCAATTGTAACAGGAATATCTATATAGGGCCGTTCTTTCTGGTAACTTTCCTTCCTGAATATTGCAACCTCCGATCCCTCGCCGAATCAGAGATCTAAAAACCGATGGAAATATAAGACTTCCCGAGAGCAGACGACAGAAATTGGCCGACAAAAATAAAGTTGGGGGGGGGGGGGGGTAGGTTCAGACGACAGACTTAGTAGACTAAATAAATAAGGTTAAGAAAATTGATTTTAATAATGCATAAATATCTATAATCTAGCTTTACTAGATCTATTGTAAATGGAAAGTTACGATTACGTTATTTTAAAACGATATTAAAGATTTCTCAGATAATTAGATTCCAGTGTTGTCATTTACATTTCAATCCTCTCCTTTTTGTAGACTGTCTGATCCTCGTCCGACGGCTGTATCCTGTGTTCCTGATCCGATTATTCTTGTTTTGAATGTTTTATAAATCTACTTTAATTGTATAGAGAAAATTCGTAAACTAAAGAAAAATGAGAAATTTTGTAGTAGAACTAAAAAGACGGAGTTTTGATACGTTAAGGCCGAAATCCAGAGTGAAAAAGCTAGCGTTCCTTGTGCGCTTTCCCTTTTATAATACCGCGCCCTTGAACACTTCAAAACTTCCAAATGCGTACACAGGCATTGAGTGACCAATCACAACATAGGCTCCTACAGAGTCTATATTAAGCTTGTCCAATGGTTCCGCTTTCGGAAAAATCCGAAAGAGGTGTAAGTCCGCCGAACAAAATCTAGTCCATGTTCGGATAGCAGAATGTTCCTTTCGGATTTTTAAAAGTTAATAAAACTGGCAGAGCGCTAGACCTCAAATATTCTAGTCACTCGTAAATACTTAGATAAAGTCAGTGTAACATATCTTTTAGTACAAGGGAGGGTAATTCTACCTTAAAAGTAAATTTTACAAGAGACAAGTAGTTCCGAATCACCGGCTGGCCTTACGACTAAAAATCTAAACAAGTTTTACAAACAGGAGCAGGTCAAATGCCATTGATTGCAAGAAATAATACATACAAGTAAGTTATCAATTCCTAGAGTCAATCTGATTGCATAAAATGCATTTCATGCGCTTTTCAGGCGTATGGAATGACTTATGTGCAATTGTTATGGGTTTCCACGACCTGTCAAATCTGAGGTTAACAATGCGAGTTCCTCCAATGACCAACTTTAAACAAGGTAAAAGAATAAGTTTTCGACTTCTAATGGTTATGTATCTTCAGAGAAACATGTATACGATGATCATAGAATCATCATACATGTTTTCTGACTAGCAATGGTCATAGGTGTACCTCACATTACACTACCCTATCAAAAAGAGAAATCATCAGTTTAGCAACACTTAATTTGTCGTCTGCAAAATTAATGCTTTCAATTTGGTTCAGTCTAAAATTTTGTCGTTTGGTAAAGAGTTAAATAATGCAAAGTATGTATGGGCCACACTCTGGCAAAAGGGGGCTTAATGCATCTCCAGGTGTTTTGAAAACATTATGAGAAAAGGAGAAAATGCAGGTAACCAGCATTTTCTTGATTCCACACTATGATTTCTACCCTATTAAAAACAAATTCCATCATTTGAGCCACAGTTAAATTTTTGGCTGCAAATACTTTGAATTTGGACTAGTCCAAAACTTCGTTGTTTGGTAGAGTTAAATGAAATCCTAAAGAGGCCATTTAACAACTATGTCCTTGTATCTTACACTGCCATTGAGACTGCATTCGCATTTTGAGTCTGAAATACAAATTTATTTAAGGTCTCCCTGGCTCAGTGGTAAAGTGTAGCACTCATAACCTGGAGGTCCGAGCTTTGAGCCTCACTGGAAGCAATGGGTTTTTCATAAGAGTGTTCTTGGGCATGACACTACAGAGCCATATATTAAAACCCAGGGTATACATGAATAAGCAAACTGAGGCAATGAAATGACTGATATAATGTTGAATGCTGCATTAAACACCATTCAATCAATCAAGTAAATTTAGATTGAAAAACACATGTATTTTTAATCTACTAGTCTCAGATTGTATCTCTAGAACTATTTTACAAGATATGCTCATTTCTTTATACAGTAAACCCTGCCCTTGTGGCCACCTTTATTCTAATTCTTTTCAAGCTGATAAAATTTCTAACTTGTCCAAATTGAAAGCATTTGTAGACAACAAATTGAACGTGGCTCAAATGACAGAACTTGTTTAAAAAGCTAAAATCACATTTGGAAATAGAAAATGTTGGTTTTCACCTTTTTTCATTATGTTTCAAAAGCCTTCTTTTTCAAGGTAAAAAAAACCCACAATTTGAGAGTCTCTTTGGTGCTGGCTTAATACAAAGCAGCTTTTGAGTGTACCTTTTGTGCTTGCTTACTACAAGTTGGACTTTAATTTGTTTTAGCCCCAAGGCATGCCTTTTTTTCTCTCAAGAGTACATTACTTTTACGAAATACTACTGCAAAGCCCTAGTGGTGCAGCTAGTCACATACAGGGCTTGAGATTGGGGGATTGCTGCTTCAAATCCCTAGCTCAGCCAATTTCTTTCCCAGGACTGATGATAGTCATTGCAAGAGGATACATTCCTCTCTCAATGCTAATCATTGTATTGACAGTGATTACATGGAAAAGCAGCCAGTGGGAAATTATGCAAAGTACTGGAAACAGAAACTCTTGATAAGCATGGACAGGTGCACTGGCTGCCGTGATAAAACTGAAATAATGTTGAAAATGGCGTTAAACAACCGACAACTGGGGAATGTTCACAAAAAAAATCAACTAAATGGAGGAATGTGAGAAAGGAGCAGTTCATTGTAGCAAACAATTGCTCCTTTCAAAAATTTATGGCAAGGGTGTAAAAAAGTTGTATTTGATCAATTATCCCTTCAGCAGCTGATCCTTTCTAAGCTTGAAATATAATAGACTTCAAAGTTCTAACATTAATGTGTAATAGATGTAGATCTAAATATCATTCAAATACCTGTTGACATGGACTGTGCTAAAATCTGTGAAAAAAAAATTGTCGTACAGCAGAGATATAACACCAGACTGGGATATCTATTTGGCGGTTAACAAACATCTTGGTCTCTCTGTATCACACCCTAAAAAAATACACAGTTTTTAGATTGGAAAGAAAAGAGATCAGTAAAAAATGACATAAAAAATTATTTTTCTTAATCACAATGTGGTAGATAAATATTACTTGAGTACTAGTAAACTTCAATTGTCTTGCACTCCAACAACTTGAAGTACATGTATTTATCAGCTTTGGAATATGTATCTATAATTTTGAAAAGTACGGTTCATCTGCATGCAATAACTTGATTGATGAAGTAACATCAACTCTGTCTTCAAAAACTAGCAGTAAAAATATCAATAAGCAATGTGTTTTACTAAACTCTTGAAAGTTGAGAAATATCCTTTGTTGACAGCATAGATCGAGATCAGATTGCACCTAGTAAGAAGTCTGACCTTTGATATAAAACGTCCACCACCTGATGCTAAACTCAGGTCAAAATTCGCTAGTAATTACAGACCCGAAAAAAAAAAAAAAACCCACAAAATTCGTAACTTTTTCATTACCTACGAAGATCAAGATCAGATCGCACATAATGTAAAGACTGAGCTTCGTTATAAAACGTCCGCATTTTGTTTGACTTATTCCCCATGGCTCATATTACAAACCTTTATACCTTGTGTAGACATTCGATTTTGTATGCGCCGAATTTCATACTAGTCGAAATTGTAATAGGCCGAAAGTGTTATAGGCCGAGATGTCATTCGATGTTTGGACGACTCTTGACAAGAAGAAATAGGCATATCATGATCGAAATAAATATAACACAACTCCGATTTACCAATCAAATGCATACAAATAAATTAGATACGATGAGCGCAGGTAATTTAACGAAAATTAAAGACTTACCGAAGTTTCGCAACGTTTTCTAAGGAGAGAAAGCACATCGTCTGTGTAATACGTCATCGGTCACATGGTGTCTACAAATAGGACACCAGAATGATTCCGAATAGTGCGTGGTAACGTCAGTTGGGAGAATTGATAAAAAAAATTTAGGATTTTTGTATGGTTCTGTGACATGAACCGATGCTGCTATGAACGCCCCTATCCCCTTGGCGACAAAATAAGAGTAAATCTAACAGATTCATGCCTTTTTTCAAGCATAAAAAAATTCTAATTTTGGACTTTATTGGGACTTTAAATAAGCCTACTATATTTTTTATTTGTGTATACCTTTTACCAAACTGTCCTGTCTTTTAACAACACGGGCGAAGAAAACATGAAAATGGCGGTAACCACCATTTTCTCCTTTCCCACAGTTTTCCACAATATCAAAAACAAAGTCCATCATTTGAGCAACTTCAATTTGTTGGTTGCAAAATGCTTTCAGTATTGACAGGTTGAAAATTCGAGTTAACCCTTAAGATGCTAATTGCGACCCACTGACCTTTTGCAGACAGTGTAGATCAAGATCAGACTGCACAGAACATGCAGTCTGATCTTTGATCTATGCTGTCCAATATGGTATTTTCTTTCCGTTAAAATCAACTTTGAAACCGCAATGTTTGGGCTTTTAGTATTGAGTAGAAATTTGCGTTTCATTTATTCAGCAGCTTTAGTGTTAACATTTCTCCTAAGAGTGTCTATAATGCAATAGTGCCTGAATGATATTTGCAGGGAAAAAAAAATATCGAAATGTCAAAATGTGATAAAGTATAATATATGAATTTCTGTGAAAACATGTGAATAGGAGGGATTGCTTTTTATGAGCTATTTACTTTATTGTCACAATGTTTTCAAAATCGGTCTGTTGCAAGACAAAAAAAGAAAGAAGTTTGAAGGCAGTATGGTGTCAAAGAATAATTAACTCTTTACCAAATGATAAAATTTAGACTTATTTAGCATTTTCCCACAAGGTTTTCTCAAGGTCATTAAATCTTGGGATTATGTTGCACAAAGTTAAGGTGGTTTTTTTTTTTTCTTTTATTAATTCTATGCCCTGAATTTCAAAATGTTATTTGATTTGTTTGAATTGTTTGTTTACAAACTAATGCATTGTACATCTACGCAAGAATAACAACCTACACATAAGAATAACCTCTTTACCAGATGATAGAGCTTTAGACATGTCTATATTGAAAGCAATTGCAGAAGATATATTCATATAATACCTGGATTATGCTGATCCAATTTGAAAGCATTTGCAGACAACAAATTAAATGTGGCTCAAGTTATAGAATTTGTCTCTGAAAGGTAAGAAAACATTGTGAGAAAAGGACAAAATGCTGTTTACCAGCATTTTCTTCTTTTCCCACAATGTTTTCATTAGGCTTCTTCCCCAGGGTCGTTAAAACTCAGGATTGTGCTTAAATGATAAACGTCCCTCAGAAAGAAAGCTTTGAAAATTTTCTAGAAAAGGAGAAAATGCTGGTAACTAGCATTTTCTCCTTTGCCCACAATTTTTTTCATACTTTCAAAGGCAATTCACATCATTTAAAGAAAATCAAATTTGTTGTCTGCAAATGCTTACAATATAGACAAGCCTGAAATTTTGTTGTTTGATAATGATTTGAAAAAAGCCTGATATGAATGGACTGGCACACATGTTATTTCAACCTGTTGTTTTTACTCTGGACTCTTTGAACAAGGATGACAAAGATATGAACATTTTTTTATCTTGGGTCATGTCATATTTTATCGTTTTTTTGCAACCTGATATTTTGAAAATGTAACTCCACTTTCTTTTTCTTGTCTTTTTTTTTAACTTCTTTACAGTCCTGTTTTATGCAATAAACAGTGATCATGTTTATTTTCATTGCGTTCTGGGTCTGTATTCATTAACCATTCTTAAGAAAGTTCTTTGTCTGTTTCTGCAAGATTTTTCTAAATTTGAAAGTAACACAACTTCTGATGGGCTTAACCAAATGGTTTAGCCCATCAGAACTTGTGTTACATTCAAAATTAGAAAATCTTGGAGAAAACGACAAAAGAACTTTCTTAAGACTGGTTGATGAATACGGATCCTCTAGTTTATAAGTTGTGAAATTCATGGTGATCAAATTTTTTTTTTAGAGCAAACAGGCTGCCTTTGTTCTAGTTATTCTTATGTTAACCCTTTAACAATTAATCTTGTGTTTTAATGTCCCAGAGGGATAGGGTGATTGCAAATATAGTGAGAAAAGGAAAAAGTATCTTTTGAGCCTAATTTCATTTCTCATCTACAAATGCTTTGAATTTGGACAACTCTAAGATTTTGTGTCCTGGCAAAGAGTTAAGGTGGAAAAGGCTTAACTCTTTACCAAATGACAAAAGTTTTGACTTGTCCAGATTGAACACATTTGCAGACAAAGAAATAAATGAGCCTCAAATTGAGGTATTTATTTTTGAAAGGATTGAAAATATTGTGGGGAATAGGAGAAAAGGCTGGTTGACAGCATTTTCTTCTTTTCCCGCAATGTTTTCAAAAGCCTTCTTGCTAAGGGTTGTTAAAACTAGGGATTGTTTAGTAAAGGGTTAAACCAGAAATCATGTGGATTTGCCAGTAAATTCAAGTTTACCAGATTTTTTTTTTTGAGGCGGGGAGGGTGTCATGTCAGAGGTGTCCTCTGGCATTTTGTTCCAGGGACCATGGGTTATTTCTGATGTCATTTTGTAAATGTGTTTGTAAATGTGGTTTAATTGAACTTTTAGCACTACTAACCAAAGATAATGACAATCTTGTGAGTAACCAGAACATTTATGTAGAATGTATTTTTCAAATATATAAGAAATATTTTTTTACTCAGCAGAATTTCAAATTTTTGTTTCTTTGTCCTAAATCTTTACCAGGTGACAATGTTTTAACCCTTTACCACAGGACAAAATCTTAGACTTGTCAGAATTGGAAGCATTTGAAGACAACAAGTTAAATGTGGCTCAAGTGATGGAATTTGTCTTTAATAGGGTAGAAAACATTGTGGGAAAAGGAGAAAATGCTGGTCACCAGCATTTTCTCCTTTTCCCACAATGTTTTTAAAAGCCTTCTTGCTCACTGTTGTTAAAATTCGGGATTGTGTGGCATAGGTTTAAAGAAGTCAAATGTGGCTCAAGTGATGGAATTTGTCTTTAATTGGATAGAAAACGTCATGGGAAAAGGAAACAATGCTGGTTACCAGCATTTTCTCCTTTTCCCACAATGTTTTCAAAAGCCTTCTTGCTCAGTGTTGTTAAAATTCGGGATTGTGTGGCATAGGTTTAAAGAAGTCAAATGTGGCTCAAATGATGGAATTTGTCTTTAACTGGATAGAAAACATCGTGGGAAAAGGAAACAATGCTGGTTAAGCGATGTTTTCAGAAGTGTTCTTGCTTAGGGTTAAAAACTTATCCATTTGGGAAGCAATTTTAATTGACAAAATATAGGAGCTGCTGGTATTGAACAACCACCTCTACACATCATTTTATATTTCCATAAACTGGTTAATTCTTTACATTAACTCCTTACCACAGAATCTTGAGTTTTAACGACCCCTTAAGAAAGGGGCTTGAAGAAACATTGTTTCCCGCAATGTTTTCTCACTATTCAAGGACAAATACTTTCATTTTAAAGTCAATTGTCTTCTCTTCTGTAAATTCCTTCATTTTGGACCAGTCTAAAATTTTGCCATATGGTAAAGGGTTAAAACTAAAATTTTGGACTTTTTCATATCAAAAGCAATTGCAGACAAAAAATTAAATGTGTTTGAAATTATGAGATCTGTCCTTGACACAGTAGAAACATTGCGGGAAAAAGGAGAAAATGCAACATTTTTAGCTCACCTGAGCACGAAGTACTCAAGGTGAGCTTTTGTGATCGCCCAATGTCCGTCGTGTAACGTGCGTCGTCCACAATTTCTTTAAACATCTTCTCCTCCTAAACCACTGGGCCAATCTTGATGAAACTTGGCAGGGATGTTCCTCAGGTGAAGCTCTACCAAAGTTGTTCAAGAGATTGAATTCCACCCATAACTCTGGTTGCCATGGCAACCAAAAGGAAAAAAATAGCAAAATCTTTAAAAATCTTCTTCTCTGAAACTAGAAGGTGTAGAGCTTTGATATTTGGTATGTAGCATCTTCTAGTGGACCTCTACCAAGTTTGTTCATATGATGTCCCTGGGGTCAAAACTGGCCCCGCCCCGGGGGTCACAAGTTCAAACATAGGAACAAAGAATGAAAACTTTAAAATTCTTCTTCTCTGAAACTGGAAGGCGTGGAGCTTTGATATTTGGCATGTAGCATCTCCTAGTGGACTTCTACCAAGTTTGTTCATATGATGTCCCTGGGGTCAAAACTGGCCCCGCCCCGGGGGTCACAATTTTCGAACATAGGAACAAAGAATGAAAACTTTAAAATTCTTCTTCTCTGAAACTGGAAGGCGTGGAGCTTTGATATTTGGCATGTAGCATCTCCTAGTGGACCTCTACCAATTTTGTTCATATGACGCCCCTTGGGTCAAAACTGGCCCCGCCCCGGGGGTCACAAGTTTCAAACATAGGAACAAAGAAGGAAAACTTTAAAATTCTTCTTCTCTGAAACTGGAAGGCGTGGAGCTTTGATATATAGCATGTAGCATCTCCTAGTGGACCTCTACCAAGTTTGTTCATATGACGCCCCTGGGGTCAAAACTGGCCCCGCCCCAGGGGTCACAAGTTTCAAACATAGGAACAAAGAATGAAAACTTTAAAATTATTCTTCTCTTAAACTGGAAGGCGTGGAGCTTTGATATTTGGCATGTAGCATCTCCTAGTGGACCTCTACCAATTTTGTTCATATGATGTCCCTGGGGTCAAAACTGGCCCCGCCCCGGGGGTCACAATTTTCGAACATAGGAACAAAGAATGAAAACTTTAAAATTCTACTTCTCTGAAACTGGAAGGCGTGGAGCTTTGATATTTGGCATGTAGCATCTCCTAGTGGACCTCTACCAATTTTGTTCATATGATGTCCCTGGGGTCAAAACTGGCCCCGCCCCGGGGGGTCACAAGTTTCGAACATAGGAACAAAGAAGGAAAACTTTAAAATTCTTCTTCTCTGAAACTGGAAGGCGTGGAGCTTTGATATTTGGCATGTAGCATCTCCTAGTGGACTTTTACCAAATTTGTTCATATGACGCCCCTGGGGTCAAAACTGGCCCCGCCCCGGGGGTCACAAGTTTCAAACACAGGAACAAAGAAGGAAAACTTTAAAATTCTTCTTCTCTGAAACTGGAAGGCGTAGAGCTTTGATATTTAGTATGTAGCATCTCCTAGTGGACCTCTACCAAGTTTGTTCATATGATGTCCCTGGGGTCAAAACTGGCCCCGCCCCGGGGGTCACAAGTTTCGAACATAGGAACAAAGAAGGAAAACTTTAAAATTCTTCTTCTCTGAAAATGGAAGGCGTGGAGCTTTGATATTTGGCATGTAGCATCTCCTAGTGGACCTCTACCAAGTTTGTTCATATGATGTCCCTGGGGTCAAAACTGGCCCCGCCCGGGGGGTCACAAGTTTCAAACACAGGAACAAAGAAGGAAAACTTTAAAATTCTACTTCTCTGAAACTGGAAGGCGTGGAGCTTTGATATTTGGCATGTAGCATCTCCTAGTGGACTTCCACCAAGTTTGTTCATCAACTGACCTGACAGTTGGTCAGAAATTGGATTATGCACGTTGAGTGAATTTCGCCTATTGACTCAGGTGAGCGACCCAGGGCCATCATGGCCCTATTGTCTCCTTTTTTCACAATGTTTTCAAAAACTTTCTTTCCCAGGATTGTAGACACACCACACTAAATGACCTAAGCTGTCAATACCAATACATCCTAAAACAACATTCCATGTTTAATAACACCAGATTTTTCGGTAATGGGTAAAGAGTCAGTGATAAGCTGTTTTTTGACGTAAACTGGTTTTGTTTAAAATCTAGAACAGAAACAAACCAACAAATTTTTTTTTTTGTATTATTTATGTATTATGTATCATCACAAAATGCTCAAAGTTTCAAAATTTGTCAAAAGTATATTTTTACAATAAGTTTTTTGTCTCAACCCTTGGAGTGCCTATTATAAAATTAGTTGTTTTTGCAGCCAGTGTTGATCAGATCAGACTGTGCAAAATATGCAGTCTAACATTGAATCTACATTTACAGCTAAATTGGTATAAAATTATTCTGGCCTAAAGCAGCCAAGAAACTGCATTATTTGTGGTTTTTAGCTCCGCTGGCCAAAGGCCAGCGGGCTTATGTCATGGCCCGGTGTCCGTCGTGCATCCATCCGTCCGTGCGTTAACTTTTATTTCAAACATCTTCTTCTCTGAAACTACCCATCCAATTTTCATGAAACTTCACAGAAATGATCCTACCATGGTCCTCTTCAGAATTTGTTGAAAGAATTTGATTCCTTCAAAAACTCTGGTTTCCATGGCAACAAAACTGAAAAATATTGGAAATCTTTAAAAATCTTCTTGTCTGAAACCATAAGGCATAGGGCTACCAAAGTTGGCAAATTTGTAGCTTTATGTAGTAGACCTCTATTAAGTTTCTTCAAATTATAGCCCTGGGGTCAAAACTGGCTCTGCCCCAGGGGTCACAAGTTTTACATAGGCTTATATAGAGAAAACTTTAAAAATCTTCCTGTACCTAGCTATAAGGCCTAGAGCTACCAAATTTTGCATGTAGCTATATCTAGTGGGCTTCTACCAAGTGGGCAAAAATTTTAGCCCTGGGGTCAAAATTGGCCCTGCCACAGGGGTCACAAGTTTTACATGGACTTAAGAAATCTTCCTGTTTTGAATTTTTTTTTGAAATTAGCCTTGCATCAGGGGTCTTATGTTTTACAGAGGCTTCATATGGACAAAACTTGAAAATCACCTTATTTATAACCATACAGCATAGACTTGTATTATTTTGGCATGTGACCTTATCTTGTGGACCTCTACCAGGGTTCAAGTAATTATAGCTCTGGAACAAAAATGGCTTTGCCCTGCGGGTCTCAACTTTCACATGGGCTTTTACAGAGAAAACTTTGTAAGTCTTCATTTTGAAACCATTTGGCTCAGAATTGAAATGTTTAGTATTTATGGTTTATATTTATAAGCCAGTGGAGCGATACAGGGCCATCATGGCCCTCTTGTTCTTTTTTTGGTTTCTTTTTCAGTGAATATGGAACTTAACCCTTTACCAAATGACAAAATTTTGGACTGGACCAAATTGATAGCATTTGCAGGCAACAAATTAAATGTGGCTCAAGTAACAGAATTTGTCTTTGAAAGGTAAGAAAACATTGTGGGAAAAGAAGAAAATGCTGTTTCTCAGCATTTTCTTCTTTTCCCACAATGTTTTCAAAAGGCTTCTTCCACAGGCTGTACCACACACCACAGGATGGTGTGGTAAAGTGTTAAAGTGTAAAAATACTCACCTGGGTGAACTTAATCCTTAAAAAAAGATAAAAATGATTCTTTCTCTGTTGCTACACTTTTTTTTACAAAGACATCTCTCAGGTCCAGAACCTTTGAACAACAATTACATTCCAATTATTGCTGTCACGAATGTGGGCCTTACTGCTCTGACAGATATTCATGGTAAATTTTATATTTACAATCTCTCTTTATTTGTTTTATTTTATTAATGTTGACATATTTATCTTCACCTTTCAGCAGAATCCTTTTGAAAATATTGTGGAAAAAAGTGAAATGGTCCATAAAGACAAGTTATCCTTTTGTCACAATGCTTCTGTTTATGATAATATACATGCTTAGAAGAGAATTTCATTTTAGTTTACACTGTTTTACAATAATGTTTACAAGGTGGTCTGCTGCACGTTTGTTTCAGGGGGTGGTATTTACTGAAATCAAAATGATGTTTACCAAAACATACAGAGCTTTAAAAACACTAGGGAAAAGGGCTTTTGAAAACAATGTTGGAAAAGAGAAAATCTTGGTAACCAACATTTTCTCCTTTTGTCACATGATTTCATTCATTGTCAAATTTCAACATTTGAGCAACAGTGAGTTTGTCCTCTGCAAAAGCTTTCAGTATGAACCAGTCTAAAATTTTGTAATCTAGTTAAAAGTTATGGAACTATTTTGTTGTTGTTTGTATTTCATGTTTGTGTACTTATTCTAGATATTCTATTTCTGAACAATTGGGTTTTCTTGTTTTATTTCAGTCCCATGATGAATTGTCCATCCATATTGCCCTTGCTGAGCTAGAAATTAGAGTCAAAAACATAAATTCAATAAAAGTTGTCTGGATAATATAACATGTATATAAAACTCAAGGCTGTTTCTGCCCAAATATGTCACAAAATATGTGTACTGGACAGTGGAGATCCAGGGTCAGACTGGGCATTTTGCAGTCTGATCTTAATCTACATGGTCAGAAGAAGGAAATCAGTTTACCAAACTGCAAAACTGAAGACTTATCTTCATTGAAAGAATTTGCCGATGAATGAACTCTTTACCAAAGGACAAAATTTTAGACTCTGCTGAATTGAAAGCATTTGCAGACAACAAATACAATATGCCTCAAAAGATGATGTATTCAGTTGAATATATCGTCTGCAGATCTTTTGAATTTGAAATAGTCCAAAAATGTGTTCTTTGGGAAAGATTAAAACAACAAGAAAAAGAAAAAGAAAATGAAACATTTCGATACACATGTATACATGCACTTTCCTGAGTGAAAATGTCCATCAAATTTCTTTTAAGTAGCACTCATTAGATGAGAAATCAAATGTGGCTTAACCCTTGACCACATAATCTGGAATTTTAATGACCCTGAGGAAAAAAGACTTTTGAAAACATTGTGTGAAAAGGAGAAAATGCTTGTAACCAGCATTTTCTCCTTTTCCAAGAATGTTTTCTTCCCTTTCAAACTTCCATTCCATTATTTAATTTGTTGTCAGCAAATGCTTTCATTTTGGATATGTCTAAAATTTTGTCGTTAGTAAAGGCTTAACTGATTAGATTTATATCTGAAAGACTAGTGAAGAGGGCAAATAAGTTGTAAGTAGGAATCCTAGTCTTGCCAAGGTCTTTTTAACCCTGTACTAAACAACAAAATTTTAGACTTGTCTAGACTGGAAATGTTTGCAGACAACAAATCAAGTGAGGCACATATGGTGACATTTGTCTTTGAATGGGAAGAAAACAATGTGGGGAAAGGAGAAAATGCTGGTTACTAGCATTTTCTCCTTTCCCCACATTGGTTTTAAGTCTTTTTTTCTCAAGGTTGTCAAAACTCAGGATCACATCGTAAAGAGTTAAGAATTAATTGTCATTGTGACAGGATTCATTTTCTGTCATCTTTTAATATTGTAATGATAATAGGAATGTAGGAAAGCAGCCAGAGGCTTGCAAAGAATATTATTGTGAAAGACTGGTAACAGAGACTAGGAATGCATGGACAGGAACACTGTCCACTGTAACATGGTTGTGATATTGTTGAAAATTGCATTCAACAACAAACAAACAGCTGCAGGGAAATATATATGAGCCCTGCTTTGGCAAAAGGAGGCTTAATGCATCTCCATGATGCATGATACCTAGCAAGTCATCACATGATCATGGATACATAAAATCTATTTTGTCTAACAAGTGACCGAATCAGGAGTACATTGGTTCTTCGACATGCTGAAAATTGAACAAAAGCAAAAGTTTCTGCCCAGGTCATCCTGCGTAGAATGCTCAGGCTGACCTGGTTGATACTTTTTCCAAATGCAATAAGCCCCCTTTTCACAGAGCATGGCCCATGTAGTAAGTTGACTTTGTACAGCTAAGGGATAAGGCCATGTCAGACAAACACTGAAAGGAGAGAAGAAATTATGGATATACTAATAGATCATGGAAGAATATGGAAAGGTATTGTCACAGCAATTGTCTGTATTTGCATTGTGGTGTATAAACTGATATTTCCTCATATCTCTGTTGCAGTTGAAGATTGGCTGATTGTTAACTATCACATGGGCCCCCCCCCTTCCCCAATGGACGAGTGGGTAACCCTTGAAATATTATTTTTTGACTCAGTTTTTGACCCCATTTTCAACTTCATGGAAAAAACACCCACAGCAGAGTTTTAGCACCTGCATCTGTTACTCTTGTCTTCTCGATGAAAAAGCAGTGAAGCATTTATTCTGACAACTGCAAAGTTACTCATTTTGAGCTATTTTGCCGGTTAGATAATTTTTTTCAAAGGCTTTCTTCAAATTAAGATACATGTATCTATTGAGAAATGAGATAAAGAAAGTAAACAAATCCTCAAAGTAAGTCTTTACCAAACAATCTTGTGTTTTAAACGATTCTAGCATTTTCTCCTTTTCCTGCAATATTTTCAACCCTTTCAAAGCAGATTTCCACCATGTTATCTGCCATGGCCACAGTGTTATCTGAAAATGGTTTGAATGTAGACCAGTGTAACTATTTTTGTCTTGTGAATGGTTAACTCTATACCAAATGACAAAATTATAGACCTGTCCAAATTGGAAGCATTTGCAGATGACAATTCATATGTGGCTCAAACGATGGAATTTGCCTTTCGTGGGGTACAAAACTTTGTGGGAAAAGGAGAAAATGCTGGTTACCAGCATTTTCTCCTTTTCCCAAAATGTTTTCAAAAGGCTTCTTCCTCAGGGTCATTAAAACTTGGGATTGTGTGGTAAAGTGTTAAAAGTACATTTTCATAAAAGACTAAAACAGATATGAAAATCCCTCTGGCAAATGGGGGTTTAATACGTATATCTCTGTGATTCATTAAACCAAACAATTCGTCATGTAATTTTGATCCACAAAATCCATTTTGTGTAACAACCAACTGAATCATGAGGTAGACTGATCCTTTGACATGCAAAAAATTGGCCAATAGCAAAAACTTTCGACCAAGATCAGCCTGTGCGGATTGCAAAGGCTGACCTGGGTTGATACTGGTTGCAGATGCATTAAATCCCCTTTTTCACAGAGCATGCCTCATATCTGTTGAGAAATGAGAAATAGCATACTTTGAGCAGCTGTCCCATTTGTGTACATGCTTTCAAATTTTATACATACACAAATTGAAAACGCTTGCAGACAACAAATTGAATTTTAATCAAAGCATAAATAATGTCTTTCAAAGAATTGGAAACAATGTGGAAAAAGGAGAAAATGCTGGTTACAAGCATTTTCTCCTTTTCCCACAATGTTTTTCAAGGCCTTCTTCCTCGGGATCTTTAAAACTTTGGGTTGTTTGGTATAGGGTTAACAGTGACCTTGATGGGGATTAAGGGTTTTATATGGTCGAAAATTGAGACTTTCAAAACATCCTTTTTTTTTTTGGAAAAACAGGAAGTTAACTCTTTCTGATACCAAACTTAATCTTTTTAATCTCTTTTGAAACATTAGCTTTTTTCCAACAATGTTTTCTGTAACTCAAAGAAAAAATGTTTCCTTTTTCCCCAAGTCTTTGCTTCGCTGTTTTTGAGGAATTGCTGGGATACCGTCAAGGCCCTGTCATCCTCTTGTGAAAATTTGGACATGTTTTTGATATTTCATACATTCCTGAAGATATTCAACCCTTTCCCACACAATCCAGCTTTTTAACGACCCTGATGGTGAAGGCTTTTGAAAACAAGGTGTAAAAAGGAGAAAATGCTGGTAATCAGCATTTTATCCTTTCCCCACAATGTTTTCTAGCCTATTATAGAAAAATCCAGCAATTTGAGCCACATTTAAATTGTTGTCTACAAATGCTTTGAATTTGGACACGTCCAAAATTTTGTCGTTTGGTAAAGCGTTAATTCAGTCTCAGGTGAAGCCTGATAGCTCTGTAAGCAACAGGAACATGCAGGGCTTAAAACTGAGGGGGGTTGCTGTTTGAAACCCCAGCTTGGTCAATTTCTTCAAAAGAATTTTTTTTTCTCTCATCACTGACCGTTGTATTGAGGGTTATGTGGGAATGTAGCCAGTGGCTTTGGAAAAATAGTGTGCAAAGTATTGGTATATGTAAACTCCAGGAAAGCAAAGTGTACTGGCCACCATCATATGATTGAAATAATGTTGAAACAGCTTTAAACATCATTCAAACAAACAAATCTAGGTCTATTAAATGCAGGACTTGATACAGATCATTGTGCTAAAGTTTGGTGAAAATGATATAAGAGTTTTAGGAGTTGCGAGGACAGAAGCATTTAGAGGTAAAATTAAGCAAAAGGCCCTAACTCCTCCAAATATTATTGAATATATACATGTAACAGACTGGAGAATATGTGCTGCAGCACATGATACTGATATGGTGAAAAACACATAAGAAATGCAGAAGGATTTTGGAGGACAGATGGATTAACAGGTTAAACCAAGGGCAATAACCCTGTCCCGTATGACCAAATCGGCCAAGCTGGAGAATATGTACAAAGCTATTGATACTTATCATTCTGTGAAAGTCTGGAGCATAGGCACTGGGTTTCCATGACTTTCAGTTTTACAACTTTATTATGGTATATTATAAAATACTAGAAGGTTTTGCAGCTGCCATCTTTTAAAGCAACGGAAGTTCGATCAATGGTTTCAAATTACACCTGTTCCCAAATTGTCGCACAGCAAATATGGCCAATATGATTGTGTACCAAGGTAATATAAACACACTGTTCACTAAATTCACTCAATAGATATTGCAAAATAAAAACTTCAAAATTTGGAATGAATAACAAACAGCTATTAAAGAAGAGAATAGAATCTTTATTGACTAATACATAGGTACACCGTCATCTAACCAACTAGTTTTAGCTCACCTGATCACTAAGTGCTCAAGGTGAGTTTTTGTGATCGTACTGTGTCTGTTGTCCAGCGTCCGTCATCCAGGCATCAACAATTACCTTGTGTGCACTTTAGAGGGTACATTTTCAGTCTTCTACTCATGAAACTTGGTCAGAATGTTTGTCTTGATAATATCTCAGACAAGTTCGAAATTGGGTCATGTCTGGTCAAAAAGTAGGTCACTGGGCCAAATCTCAGAAAGACCTTGTGTGCACTCTAGAGGCTAAATTTTCAGCCTGAAACTTATGAAACTTGGTCAGAATGTTTGTCTTGATAATATCTTGGACAAGTTCGAAATTGGGTCATGTCTGGTCAAAAAGTAGGTCACTGGCCAAATCTTAGAAAAACCTTGTGTGCACTCTACAGGCCACATTTTCAGCTTGAAACTTATGAAACTTGGTCAGAATGTTTGTCTTGATAATATCTTGGACAAGTTTGAAATTGGGTTATATTGGGTCAAAAAGTAGGTCATTGGGCCAAATCTTAGAAAAACTTTGTGCGAACTCGAAAGGCCACATTTTCAGCCTGAAACTTATGAAACTTGGTCAGAATGTTTGTCTTGATAATATCTTGGACAAGTTTGAAATGAGGTCATGTCTGGTCAAAAAGTAGGTCAATGGGCTAAATCTTAGAAAAACCCTGTGTGCACTCTAGAAGCCACATTTTGAGCCTGATACTATTGAAAGTTAGTCAGAATGTTTGCCATAATGATATCTTGGACAAGTTTAAAACTGGGTCATGTCCGGTCAAAAAGTAGGTCACTGGGCCAAATCTTAGAAAAACCTTGTGCCCTTTAGAGGCCACATTTTCAGCCTGAAACTCATGCAAGCTGGGTAGAATGTTTGTCTTGATAATATCTGGGACAAGTTTGAAATTGGGTCATGTCCGGTCAAAAAATAGGTCACTGGGCTAAATCTTAGAAAAACCCTGTGTGCATTCTAGAGGCCACATTTGTACTTAAATATCATGAAACTAAGTCAGATTGTCTGTCTTGATAATATCTCAGACAAGTTTGAAATTGGGTCATGTTGGGTGAAAAAGTAGGTCACTGGGCCAAATCTTAGGAAAACCTTGGGTGCTCCATAGAGGCCACTGTTTTAGTCTTATACTGATAAAGATTGGTCAGAATATTTATCTTGTTGATATCTCTGATAAGTTTGAAAGTGGGTCATGTCGGGGCAAAAGGTTGGTCACATGGTCAAATCTTAGATAAACCTTGTGTGCTCTCTAGAGGCCACATTTTCAGCCTGATTCTCATGAAACTTGGTCAGAAAGTTTGCCTTGATGATATCTTGGACAAGTTTCAAAGTGGGTCACATCTAGTCAAATCTTAGAGGCCACATTTTAAGTCTTATAATGATAAAGATTGGTCAGAATGTTTATCTTGTTGATATCTCTGACAAGTTTGAAAGTGGGTCATGTCGGGGCAAAAGGTAGGTCACATGGTCAAATCTTAGAAAAACCTTTTCTGCACCGTAGAGGCCACATTTTCAGTCTCATACTCATGAAACTTGGTCAGAATGTTTGTTTTAATGATACCTTGGACAAGTTTGGAATTTAGTCACATTGGTTCAAAAAGTAGGTCACTTACACTCATGTGTTTTTCATCATTAAAACCAGGATCTCTTCAACTTTATCAACTGTAGATGACTTTACTCAGGTCAATGGCCCTCTTGTTACAAATGTCATGGTACTTAATAGAGTATCTCTCTCTGTTCTCTCTCTCTCTCTCAGACACACACACACAAACACACGCACTCGCACACGCACACACACGCAAATCTACCAGCTTTTAAGATCAAAAGAATATCAATCATTCTATCGTGAACTAAATGTGGTTCAGTAATTTAAGATTTCTTACGGAGAATGTAAACGCTCATGATTATTATAACTATAATATCACTACATGTATAGACAAGCATATTCATACACTGTACATACACTATCATCATAGTACAATGGCATATCTATAATAATCACACTAAATTTAAACATACCTCCTACTAAACTTCTGTTTTGGGAAAGGACCACATTGTACTGTTGTGGAAAATGGTTGTCAAGATCAGACTGCATAGACCATGCAGTCCGATCTCAGGTCCACACTATCCACAACCTCTGTATTTTCGCAAAAATAAGAGTGAGTATATATAAATACATGTAAAAGAGTCAAACCATATAAACGCATACTGCACCCAAACACCCGCACAAAAATAAACATATTGTAAAGGTTTATGTTCAACCACACGTACCGGTATATTCAAAACATTCGCCACCCCTGGACTGGTTCTACAGAAAAGCAATACTCACTACAGAGTAGGACAAGTTTAGGCTGCATGGCACGTGCAGTCTGATCCCTGGTCCACATTCTGCGATACATTGAGATTTTTCGCGTCAAGAAAAGCAAGAGTGATAATTAATCATAACAGCTGTTAACATTAAAATTATGATTCCTGTAACAAAGTTCATCTTTAAATGCCTGTTCAATGAATTTTCCTAGTTTAAATGCTGTCGACTTATTTTTTGCTGTCATTAAGTGAAGTAATTTTCCCTTACATGATTGTATCAAATGAGTTTATTTCAAACTCTGACATTACCGTGGTACCCATATTGGTTATGTTCGCTATGCAACAATTCGGGAACCGCTGTAATTTGAAACCAGTGGACAAACTTCTGTTGCCTTAAAACATGGCAGCTGCAAAACCTTCTAGTATTTATAATATACAAAAACAAATATAAGTTGTGAAACTGAAAGTCATGGAAACCAAGTGCCTATGGTTTGGAGGACAGAGGCATTTACAGTAGAATTTAATTAAAGGGCAATTACTCCTCCAAATATGGTCAAATATAAAAAGCTCATGGCCATCCCTACAATACTTGAAAATGATCATTCTGTGAAAGTTTGGGGAAAATTGCATGAAAACTGTAGGAGTTGCAAGCAATGTGACAGAGAGAGACTGTGACAGCCTCCTATAATGCCACCATACCAGGGGCATAAAACTGTTCAAAAACAAACCCTAGCTATGATCTGATATCTGCTTTATGAACAATTTGTAGAAAATAGATCTTTGACATCAATTTTGACAATAAATATTGTATATATGCATCTAACCATAATTATTTGTCAATACTGAACCATTGGTACAAAGTAATTGATCCTTTTCAAACAAAGTTTCGTCAACAACAGATTGTAAAAAGGGGTACTTTTAGGGTAATGCACAGACACATAACAGCACACAGACAGTTGTTCATATCTTACAGCAAACCACTTTTGAAAGCATTTTGGTTAACTCATTACCACACAGTCCCGAATTTTAACAACCTTGAAGAAGGCTTTTGAAAACATAGTGGGAAAAGGAGAAAATGCTGGTAACCTTTTGCTGCAATGTTTTCTACCATTTCAAAGACAAATTCCATCATTTGAGCCAGATCTGATTTGTTGTCTGCAAGTGCTTTAAAGTTAGACAAGTCTACGATTTTTTCATTTTGTAAATTGTTAACTCTTTACCAAACAACAAAATTTTGGACTTGACCAATTTGAAAGCAATTGCAGACGTTAAAATAAATGTAGCTCTAATGATGATTTTTGTCTGATATGGTAGAGAACATTGTGGGAAAAGGAGGAATTCTGGTTACCAACATTTTCTCCTTTTCCCACAATGTTTTAAAAAGGCTTCTTTGCTGGGGTTGTTAAAACTTGGGATTTTGTGGTAATGGATTAAAGGAAGAATTGCTCTCCGAAGAGATTTCTTCTTCCACAATGCTTTCTGCGATTTTCATACATAAATCCTCAAATCAGCATGGGTTATCTATTTTTTGACAAGGATGTTTTCGAAATTGTCTGTTTCAAATTTGCTCCTGGGGATTATGGGTAAATTCAACATGCACTTCCTCCTAATACCACATTGTTTTCTATAGATTTCAGCATACATCATATTTTGTGGGACATATGTATCAGTTTGCCAATGTTCATATTCATCAAGAGTATATATCTGGGGGAAAAATGTACCTACATGGCTGTTCACACAAAAAAAAAAGCACCATTATCATAGAAATCTGATTGGCTATTTCATTAACTGTTCACCAAACAACAATATTTTAGACTGGTCCAAATTGAAAGCATTTGCAGATGACAAATTCAATGTGGCTTGAATGATTGGATTTGTTTCTGAAAGGTAAGAAGGTTACCAGCATTTTCTCATTTTCCCACAATATTTTCAAAAGTCCAATTTCCCAGAGTCAGTAAACTCTAGATTGTGTGGTAATGGGTTAACTCTCCCAAATGTCTAAAATTCAGACTTTTCCAAATTGAAAGCATTTGCAGATGACAAATGTGGCTTAAATTCACTGATTTGTCTGACTAATGGGTGCAGGAGAAAATGCTGGCTACCAACATTTTCTCCTTTCCCTACAATGTTTTCAAAAGCCTTCTTCAGGGTTGTTCAGATTCACCATTGTGTAGTAAAGGGATAAGAATTCTGTTCAGGATTAAAAATTTGGTAAAAAGTTGACAGAAATATCAGCTGATTTTCTCAATAGGCCAATCAGGATGGGAGATCTTATAAACAGGGAATATACCTTATTACGGAAGTTCTTCTTAATGACTTAAACCCTTTACAAACAATCCCATTTTAATGGCCCTGAGGAGGAAAGCTTTTTGAAAATAATGTGAAAAAAGAAGAAAATGCCAGTAACCATAATTTTTAGCCTTTTCCCAAACTGTTTACTACCCTTCCAAAGGAAAATACTATCATTTGTTGTCACTAAATGCTTTCCTTTTGGACAGGTCTAAAACTTTTATTGTTTTGATGTTCTGATTAGGGTTGACTCTTTTTATCAAACAACAAAAAATTCAGACCGGTCCAAATTGAAAGCATTTGCAGATGACATATCAAATTTAGCTAAAATGATGGTAACTGTCAGTGAAAGAGTAGAAAACCGTTTGGAAAAAGGAGAAAATGCTGGTAACCAGCATTTTCTTCTTTTCCCACAAGATTTTCAAAAGGCTATTTCCTAAGGGTCATTAAAACTCGGGATTGTGTGGTAAACAGTTAACCCAAAACGTCACTACCTTGTTTGCTTTATGTCTTGTCTTTCTAAACCTCCTTTGATGTAAGCTTTAGCTCTTTACCAGATGATAAAAATATATCAGCTGTGTCCATGCTGAAAACATTTCAGATCAAAAAGTTACGGTAAATTTGGCACCAATGAAGAGACTTGCCTTCGAAACAGAAAAAGGAAAAAAAAACTAGTATTTCCTTTTCCCACATTGTTTTCTATAGCCATCTGCCTCAGGGTTATAAAAAACACAAGATTGCTTGATAAAAAACTGATCTCTGTCTGGCAGTGCCTGCACATTTTCACAGAGGACACTAGAGAATATGCAACACAGGATAGGGGTCAAAATTCATAACAAATAATTTTTGCCCATAGAGTTTATTTTCTGTATGGAGATAAGATGTAAATACACAGAGTTTCATGATTGATTTTGTCTAGAATGTGTCAACAAAGTGGACGTTGTATAAGTTAAGACTCTAAATTCTGTGCAGTCTGATCTTGATTGAAACAAGCAAGAGCAACTAGAGTTGTAAAAGCTGTTCTAAGGGTTCAATGCACTATCGAGGAGAAAATGATTAAGTTCTCTCCATACTGTCGATACGAAACAAGAACAACAATTTTTTTGAAAGTTTAAAAACATAATTTCTTATAGAACAAGAGGGCCATGATGGCCCTGTATTGCTCCACTGGCTTATAAATATAAACTATAAATACTAAACATTTCAATTCTGAGCCAAATGGTTTCAAAATGAAGACTTACAAAGTTTTCTCTGTAAAAGCTCATGTGAAAGTTGAGACCCGCAGGGCAAAGCCATTTTTGATCCCAGAGCTATAATTACTTGAACCCTGGTAGAGGTCCACAAGAGAAAGCCACATGCCAGAATAATACAAGTCTATGCTGTATGGTTATAAATAAGGTGATTTTCAAGTTTTGTCTATATGAAGCCTCTGTAAAACATAAGACCCCTGATGCAAGGCTAATTTCAAACAAAAAGTCAAAACAGGAAGATTTCTTAAGTTGTCACTATGTAAGCCTGTGTAAAACTTGTGACCCTTGCGACCGGACCAATTTTGATCCCAGGGCTAAAATTTTGGCCCGCTTGGTAGAGGCCCACTAGATATAGCTACATGCAAAATTTGGTAGCTCTAGGCCTTATGGCTAGGTACAGGAAGATTTTTAAAGTTTTCTCTATATAAGCCTATGTAAAACTTGTGATCCCTGGGGCAGAGCCAATTTTGACCCCAGGGCTATAATTTGAAGAAACTTGATAGAGGTCTACTACATAAAGCTACATGCCAAATTTGGTAGCCCTATGCCTTATGGTTTCAGACAAGAAGATTTTTAAAGATTTCCAATATTTTTCAGTTTTGTTGCCATGGCAACCAGAGTTTTTGAAGGAATCAAATTCTTTCAAGAAATTCTGAAGAGGACCATGGCAGGATCATTTCTGTGAAGTTTCATAAAAATTGGATGGGTAGTTTCATAGAAGAAGATGTTTGAAATAAAAGTCAACACACGGATGGACAGACACATGGACGGACGGACAGACGGACAGACGCACGACGGACACCGGGCCATGACATAAGCCCGCTGGCCTTTGGCCAGTGTAGCTAAAAATTACGACACATACATTTCATATACAATTTTTTTCCATTAACCCTTTACTATACAATCGCGAGTTTATACAACACTAAGTCAACAGGCTTTTGAAAACATTGTGGGAAAAGAAGAAAATGCTGATTTAGCATTTTTCTTTCTTTCTCAAAATGCTTTCTTCGCTTCCAAAGACAAACCCATCCTTTAACCCATTACTACACAATCCCAAGTTTTAATGACCCCCTAGACAGAAACCTTTTGAAAACATTGTGGGAAAAGAAGAAAATGTTGGTATCCAATGTTTTCTATCTATTCAAAGTCAAATTGCATCATATGCACTAAATTTCATATGTTGTCTGCAAATGCTTTCCAATTCAGCAAGTCTAAAAATTTGTCGACTGGTAAAGAGTTAACCCTTTCCCAAACAAGCCCTGGTTTTCATGTGTCTGCAGTACAAGTCTTTTGAAAACACTGTGGGAAAAGGAGAAATTGCTCGTAATGAGCAATTTCTCCTTTTCCCACAGTGTTTTCTACCCTTTTTGAGAACTTTCTGCCATTTTCATCAAATTCAAAATTGTCATCTGCAAACTCTTTCAATTTGGACCAGTCCAAAATTTGTTGTTTGGTAAAGAGTTAAACCATATTTGTCATGAGCATTATGCTTTCAATTTGGACAAGTCTAAAAATTTGTTATCTGGCAAAGAATTAGAAGGATTAAGCATGTCTGACCTTTTTGTGGAAGTACATAAGTGAAAAAATAAAATAATTTCTTTAAAAAAAAATGAAATGATTACAAGCATATGTCCGAATTGTGCAAAAAAGAAACATTTCAGGACAACGTAAGTCCTGACAGAATGATATGTAAAACCTGTAGAAAAAGGAGCAATTGCCAATCTCTCCCACAAGGTTTAGACAACAATGTTTATGAATACACAGCGACGAAACATCAATTTAACATAGCCGCTTTCTATTTTTTCGTTAGTAAGGTCAAGAAAACAAGCAATAGCTCGTCAAATATTGAAGATCTTCGGACAAAATAAGCATCATTTAGATCAGGTAAAGCTATATTTCTAAATTCCATCAAAAACTAAATTTTGACACTATGCCAAAATGAACCATGTTGTGCTCCAAATTGAGAGCAAATGTTTAAAAACCAAGACTTCTACAACATTTTCTGAGTAAATATAATCTTAATTCTGATGATGTTCTCCTGAGCTAAAAAACGTTTGAATAAAACCAAGTAACAAAAAACAAAAATTTCATCAATCAGACATTATCAAAAATTATCCTAAACTTTTTACTAGACAAATTTTAGACTGGTCTACATGGAAAGCATTTGCAACAAAAATTAACCCTCATCCTGCTAAATAAGTTAAATAAATCTTTCAAGACGATGGTAAACCCAAATAATGTTTTCAAAATTATTTTCTAGAGAACGATATCTCCTAATCAGACAGTGTGGATCAAAGATCAGACTGCACATTCTGTGCAGTCTGATCTTGATTTACACTGTCCGCAAAAGTTCAGTGATTCGCGCTTAGCAGCTAAAGGGTTAATGAAATATGGCTAAAATGATGAGATTTGTCATTGATAGGGAGATTTGTCATTGATAGGTTTGAAAGCATTGGGGGAAAAGAACAAAATGCTAATTTCTTGCATTTTCTCCCTTTTATACATTTTTTTAAAAAGCCCTCTTTTACAGGGTCGTTAAAACATGGGATTATCTGGTAAACATTTGATATGGGGAATGCAGATAAAATTGCCATTTCCTTTCCTTGCAAAACTCATTTGGTTTAAATGAACCAACAAATAAAGAAAGAAGCCCTGTCAAATGATAAAGAATATGACATCCACAATGACAGGTTTATCTGAATACAGCAAAAATAGGTTTTTAGCTCTTTACCACACAACAAAATTTAGACTTGTTCAAATCAAGAGCATTTGCAGATAACATATTTAATGTGGCTAAAATGATCAGGTTTGTTTTTGAGAGGACAGAAAACATTGTGGGAAAAAGAGAAAGTGCTGGTTAAAAGCATTTTCTTCATTTCCCACAATGTTTTTGAAAGCTGTCTTTCTCATCGTTAAAGGTTGGGATTGTGTGGTAAAGGGTTAACCCTTAACCAAACAATACCATGTTTTCACAACCCTGAGGAAGAAGGAAGAAATCTCTAAGTTTCAGTGGATTATATTTTTGAGCTGTTCAATGGGGTCAAATTTATATGAGCTGCACTCTGGCAAAAGGGGGATTAATGCATCTCCTTGATGCATGATACAAAGCAAGTCATCATATGATCATGGATCTTTAAAGTCCATTTTGTTTAACAAATAGCAGAATCATGAGGTAGACTGGTCCTTTGAAATACAGAAATTGCCCTATAGCGAAAAGTTTCTGCCAAGGTCAGCCTGCGCATACTGTGCAGGCTGACCTGGGTTGATAATTTTCCCAGATGCACTAAGCACCTTTTTCACAGAGCACAACTCATATATGATGCTGTTGGAGTTCAACTTTAATTCATATTTTTCAAGAAAATTGTCAAAGTCCTTTTGTTTCAGCAGGTTGATTGACTATACTGATTGCATTGTGTTTAATATGCTTTCAACATAGAGTTTCTTTAAAAGTACTTCACAATTTTCTTTCCAAGCCACTGGCTGCTTTCCTACAAAACCATCAACTAAGCAACAGGTGTAACACCAGAACAGAATGTAGTCCCACTTGAAAAATTTGATATTTACCACTTCTGCCACACTGTTTTATCATGAAAGATGATATGGCAAGTCTAAAATGTGTTAAATTTTATTAAGCTGATTTGATTATTTCTTCAGAGAGTGAATGCATTCTTTGCATTTCTTTCAGGACTATTTTTTGTCTGTGACCAGGCAAAGAGGCATGGTCTATCACCAGTGAGGGCCTAGACTCACAATGATATTCCGAGGGCTGATGCGTTTGAGGAGGAATAGCAAAAAAGTTCATGATGCCATTTTCTGCACCTTTTTGTGATGGACATTGGACATATATCTGATATACAAAAACTGCCATGCTCCTGCTCACAGAATCAGCAGCAGCTAGTAGAAGAGAATGATTTTTACTCTATTTTCAATGAGCCAAAATGTTACCGGTGTGACACCAACAATCTGCTGCGAGAGGAATGAGATGATGAAATAATTTGTGTAGATTATTTTAACCTCCTACATGAGGAGTATTCTGTGTGGAAAAGTGTTAACTTTTGTATTCTATCTACACCTCTACTAAACAATCCTTCTTTAACTGAATCCCATCATTTGAGCCAGGGTGGATTTTTTGTCGGATGTGTCAAAAATTTTGTTGTGTTACAGAATCAAACACTTAATAAAAACAATGTACGCTGTCTTACAAATTAGATTTTTGCCCCTCATGTTGGCTAGATTTTCTGATGAAATGACATAAAATGGGCATGAAAAATGTTAACACTTTAGTGTAAATGATCGATATCAGTAACAAATGGCACACACACAAAAAAACTAAATATTTACAGCAATGTTGAATAAAAATATAAATCAAAAACATGACATTCATTAATAATGACACCTTTATATAAACTCTAATTAGCAAATAACTCTAACAAATGATATATGCATGAAAATCTAAAATAATCGTACCTAATTTCATGAAGAGGAAAGTGAATGAATAATATGTTCTTAACCCCTTTCAATACAATCCAGTTTTAAAGACCCTGAGGTAAAAGGCTTTTGAAAACATCCTGTGAAAAGGAGAAAAATGCTGGTAACCAGCAGAGAAAAATGCTGGTAACCAGCATTTTCCCTTTTTCCCCATAATGTTTTCTACCCTTCTTAGGACAAATTCTATCATATGAGTCACATTTAATTTGTAGCCTGCAAATGCTCTCCATATGGAGTAGTCTATCAGTTTTTTATCTGGTATAGAGGTCATCTTTTCTTTAGAATGTAAATCTGAAAAAAAAGTTTTCCAATGTTTCCAATGAGGGTGGAACTGGCTTTGACCTTTACCACATAATTCCTTATTTCATCAGTCTGACGAACATGGCTTTTGAAAAAATTGAGGGAAACAAGGAAATCCTGGTAACCAACATTTTCTGCTTTTCCCACAATATTTTCTACCCTTTTCAAGAAAAATATCATCATTTAAGTCACATTGAATTTGCCGTCCTCAAATGCTTTCAATATGGACAAGTCTAAAAAAATTGTTGTCTGGTAGAGCCAAAAAAACTAATCAAAAGATGTAATGGAGGAAGAAAAGCCTGAGATCATTGTACATTTTATATAAGCGAAGTCGTCATTGTTACTTTTATTTTCTTTTGAAAACAAAACAACAACAAGACCTATGGACAGATATTTGGTGAAAGCATAATACAAGTACATAAACACAACAACATTTTATTTACAGAACACTCAACAGCCAAAAGTATTTCAACAAATTCAGAAATTCCCATTGACATTTCATGCATTTTTCAGTGTGCAAGACACTTATTTAAGCTGCTTCTGATCATGCAGCCATGAGGAAAACTATACTGGAAGAAAGCAGATTACCAGAGCTATTTTCACTAATATCATGCATTGCTATATTGCAATATTTTCCCACTAAGTTTCATAACAATAGCTTTATTTTCTAATTCACAAAAACTAAAAACTTTACTACACAATCCTGAGTTTTGATTACCCTGAGGAACAAGCTTTTAGAAAACATTGTGAGAAAAGGAGAAAATGCTGGTAACCAGCATTTTCTCCTTTCCAACAATGTTTTCTACCTTATCAACGACAGAAATTATCATTTCTGCTACATTTGTCATCTACAAAATTTTCAATGCTTTTAATTTGATCCAGTCCAAAACTTTGTTGTTTGGTAAAAGGCTAACAACAACTTAATTTTTTCAACCCACGCCATAACTTCAAAAGTAAAGTTGGAAATACATGTAAGTCCATGGGGATTAAGAATTTGACAAAGAATTCATAGCCACTGACTGTAGTTTTGTTTTGTGCCCTACTTTTCTTGAGGTACTAACAGGTTTTCTCTTTGCCATCTTTTTATGCATTAATTGATTGTTTTTCTATCAAATAAATTACGCTTTTTCTCAACACCATTATGCATTTTAGCAAAGTTTCTACTCTCCTTTACACTGAATCCTCAATATGACCTTATAAAAATTCAACTCTTTACCACATAATCCAGAGTTTCAACGACCTTGGCAAAGGACGCTTTTGAAAACACTATGGTAAAAGGAGAAAATACTGGTAACAAGCAGTTTCTCCTTTTCTCAGATTTTAAACAGTCATAGAGAAAAAGGCCTCAAAAATATTGTGGGAAAAGGGGAAAATGCGTGTAACCAGCATTTTCTCCTTTTCCCACAATGTTTTCTACTATATCAAATACAGAAATCATCATTTGAGCCACATTCAAAATCTGCAAAATGCTTTCAATTTGGTTGTTTCCAAAATTTTGTCATTTGGTAAAGAATTAATTTGTGACCTATTTCATACAATGTTTTTTGTCTTGTAGAAGACTACCTTTGAAAAAACTGTGGTAAACAGAGAAATTCCTCATAATGAGCAATATTTCTATTGGCCACAATGTTTTCAAATGTATTCACCTATGGAACCTTCATATTGAGTAGCCTTTTTATACAAAGATGTTGCTGTAAGTGGCTGCAATTTTGTTTCAGTAAGTAATAAGCAAGTGGACTTCTCTTTGCAGAGACTCTGTTTTTTTAAGATCATCTTATTCTTTATTTCTCTTCATACTGTGTCTCTTCATTAATTTTACTGTCTTCATTAGTTTAACCCTTTACCACACATCCCAAGTTTCAACAACCCTAAAAAAGAAGCCTTTTGAAAACAATCTGGGAAAAGGAGAAAATGCTGGTAACCAGCATTTTCTCCTTTTCCCACAACATTTTCATCCAACAGAAGGCAAATATCTATTTACTAGTCACAATTTTTTTTTACTGTCAACAAAAACTTTCAGTTTGGGCAAGTCTTAAGTTTGGTCATTTAATAAAGGGTTAATTGAAATAAGATTACTGAATGTCAGGAAACTAACAATAACTTATATTTGTGCAGGGCCAAAATTTTAACTTGTAATGTTTTTCTGTCACATTAAAAACAAGAGCATCTTATGCGAGTGCCAACGCTTGGTTGCCGTTGCTTGACTTTCAGTGAAAAGTCAAAAAAGGGGCACAACTGTGTTAAAAACATTCTGATGGTTACCTCCATTTTGATAGTTAAGACCTTGTCCAAGTTTGAAGCAAACATCTTCAGTAATAACAGCGGTATTACAAAATGTCAAAGTTCTCACATGATGATGATGACGACACCAGGGCTATGACAATATTTTGAAGTTTTCTTTGAAAACAGCTAAGCTAAAAATCACTTTAAAATTTGATATAGTCTATAGTCTCTGCCTCATTAGACTGTGGAAAAAAAAAAGAAAGAACTTACGGCATACAATCTCAAAAAGATGTTTTCAAAAATGTCTGCTGCATTGATTCATGAAGTAATGAGAGAAAAATCCTCTATATTGCAATGGGATAGAGGAAAGCCCCCTGTAATGCAATTTTCCTCTATCATGAAGGGGAAATGTAACATCAAGCCTCTAGATATAAGAATTAGAAACTACAATGAAAACATTGTAATAATGTTGTTCTGATCAAATTTTCTATCTGTATATATTTTTGAAAAGCATCATTTGATAGACGGATCAAAAGGCACTTACACTGGGAAATACTTCTTAGAGATATCTTCAAATATTTCTACAAAGCATTTCTTTACAAACAATCTTATGTTTCATCAACCCTGTAGAAGACAGCTTTTGAATACATTGCAGGAAAAGGAGAAAATCCTGTAACCAGCATTTTCTCCTTTTCTCTCACTGTTTTCTACCATTTCAAACACATTATCACCACTTGAGCCACATTCATTTTGTCATCTGCAAATACTTGTCAATTTGGACAAGTCTAAATTCTGTCATTTGTTAAAGAGTTAATAGTTGTCTGTTTCATATAATACATAGAGAACCAGCTACTTTGTGGATAAAGGCTGACTGTGTTGCTACATGTGTCTGTATATCATAAAACTTTAAGAGGTATCTGTACATATTCTTACATAGCACTTTACCATAAATAATTATCTATACAAACCAGTTTGTATGAATTGTCTATTAGCCCAGTACTTTGGTACCTGTGTACCATAAAACTTCCATGAAATATCTGTACATATTTTTACATAGTAATTTACTGTAAATAATCATTCTTACTTTGCACCAGTCCTGGGAACCACATTTTCTGAATTATCTACAGTCTAATGTATTGCTAAAGGCCAAACATGTTGGTACCTTTATTCTCTTTCATCTGTGACAGAGTGAACCATTAATCCCCTTAACCCTTTTAACTAGTTGGTGAGAAATCTTTTATTAAACATGATGTCTTCTCGGAAAAAAAAAAAAAATTACAACAGATGACTTTATAGTAAAATAGGGGTAGTCAACATTACTTAATAGGTTTAATTAATGAAACATTGTGAAAAAGATAAATTGCTGGTTCCAAGCAATTCATCCTCTTGCCACGATGATTTCAAACATAGTCTGCTGCAACATAAAAAACTATTTTTCTGCAAGGTAAGATGTGGGGGCAACTTAGTTAAAATATGGCTGGCTGAAATCTTCCTGTCCCACTTGCAGCACTTTGTAAACTGTTCCAAAGTTTGTTCCACGCCTGTACATTGTAACTGTCTTTCAATCCCTCCGCTATCTTGAGACAGGAGCTGCCATCGAAGGCCTGGGTGCGTACAACATTCCTCATTTTGCTTGGCTCAATGCAAGACAATATTGTCTCTACCAACCGTAAATCACGCTGTTCAATGGCGTACATCAGTGGAGTTTTCCCACTCTTCTGATCCTGTGGAAAGAAAAACATGATAGGAACAGCACTTTCTCAACACTTTATTTTCATATGCATTCATTAAAACATCAGAGATAGATTGTCTTTTGGCCACACTGTTGTAGATGAGGCCACGGTTAAAGCAGAGGTCCAATTCTGAAACCATCCATTCTACACTACTAATGTTAATTGTCTTGATGACACAGATCATCAATTTATATGAGTACCTACAACACCCATATAATCTATCTAAGATGGTAGCTAAAGAAATTCAACATTTAGGCTCATTAAAAAAAAAAGATATATTCGCACATCATGTGACAACAGAATTTTAGACTTGTCCACAGTGACAGCATTTACAGCCTACCTATCAAATAAGGCTCAAATGATGGGGTTTCACCCTGCAACGATAGAAAACACAGTGGTATAAGGAGATACAATATTCCACAAAGTAGCAGACAAAATTAAACTGCATGTTTTGTACACTCTAATTTTGATTTACACTGTCTGTAAAAGCAACTTAAGTTGGGTATAGCAGTACAACCATTTCCCACACAATCCTCTGTTTTAAGAACCCTAACAGAGATGGCTTTGGAAAACATAGTGGGAATAGGAGAAAATGCTGGCTACCAGCATTTTCTCCTATCCCACCATCATTTCAAAAGCCATCTTCCCCAGAGTCACTAAAACACAGGATTCTGTGATAAAGGGTTAGAAAAATCCATCTGCTTGAAACAGCATGCTAAAGAAAGTCAGATTGAACTTCTCACCTGTGCCGACACGTCTGCCCCAGCTTTGATAAGCATTTTGATTATGTTTATACTGTCAATTCTGTCCTCGCTGTTTCTCTTCACCCGGTTGTGAGCAGCTATGGCACAATGCAGGGCTGTCTGACCTATAAGCAGATTTATCACATAACTACCCCTGTTTTTGCAGAATTAAAAGTAGCAAATAAACAAATCTAACACCTTGTTTTTAGCACAGGTGAACGGCGAGCAACAGTGTAAATCCTATATTACACACTAATATACTACATAAGTGTGTAATATAGGATTTACTTTGTCATTCACCGTTCACCTGTGGTTTTTAGCTGAAAATATAGTAACGGATAAATAGATTTATCACATAGCTACCCTTGCTTTCAGCTGAAAATAGTAACAGACAGATTTATCAAATAACTACCCTTGTTTTCAGTGTAAAATAGTTATGACATACTTTTTTTTAAATACATGTACACATACATGTCTGAGATACTGTATAAATGGAAATTTTTGCGACATGGAAATTTTTGCGATTTTGAGTATTTGAAAAGTGCACAAACATATCTGTTCACACATTTTACCACAAATATACCAACAAATAACCAGTGTCTTGAAATCGCAAACATTTCTGTGCGCAAAATGTCCACAATGGGTAACTCAGAAATTTTTCAAAATGGGTATATATCCACATATACAGTGAGAATTTGTGAAAACACAGGATGCACATTATGTGACATCATTTGTTAAAAATTTGACATCTTGTCATTATATTTCAAAACACTACAGGTACAAATTTCCTGAGTCAATTCAAAAATCAAAATTGATGATCATATTAAAGCTAAGGTTTAATTTTTATTTTAAATTTAAACCGAGCAGTTAACTGTTTACCGAACCATCCTGGACTTTATGACACCAAAGAAATGTACTTTTGAAAACATTGTGGGGAAAGGAGAAAATGCTGCTATTATTCTCTACCTTTTCAAAGACAAATAACACCATTTGGACCATAATTAATTTGTTGTCTGCTAATGCCTTGATTTTGGGAGAGTCTAAAATTTTGTTGTCTGGTGTCTTGTCTGTGGTTGTGAGGTAGAGCGTCGGCCTCATAATCAAAAGGTCCCACGTTTGATACCAGGGAGCGGATGTCAACTCTGGGACTGTTCACTGGCCCACACATTCGGCGCGAGTACTGGTGTAATTTCCAGGAAGCAGAATCGTGAGAGATTAGTATAAGTTGTAAGAACTTGTTTCTCAATTGATGTAAAGTAAATGTATTTAATCTAACAGTTGAGTGTCAGCTTCTTTGAAAGTCAAGAAAAAAGAAAATAAAAAATTATATTACCTTTTACCAAACAATCCAGACTTTTAACGACCCTGGAAAAGGAGTCTTTTAAAAACATTGTGGAAAAAGGAGAAAATGCTGGTTACCAGCATTTTCTCCTTTTACTACATTGTTTTCTACCCTTCCCAAAACTGATGTCAATTTTTGAGTCCTATTAATTCTGTTGTCTGCAAATGCTTCAATTTGGACTAGTCTAAAATTTTGCTTTTTGGTAAAGAGCTATACAAAAGATAAACACCTCCCACTTACCATAATTGTTGACAATGTTGATAGAGATATCTTTAGCTAAGAGAAGCTGACGTAGAGTATCAATATACTCATGACCTTGAGAGGCTGCAACATGGATGGCTGCTTTTACTTCCCTAGTCTGACCATCAGATGACATGCTCTATAATGAAATAAAAGAAAAAGCTAGACTCTATCACAGGGAAAAAAAAACATGTTTCTATTTGGAATGTAAGTAAAGTTAGAATAACTATCTTGAGAGTCCATTTATGGGTACATGTATTCTATTTTTGATAATAATACAAACAGTTTGTCAAAAATCTGCATACAGTACCAGTATTAACCCTTCATCACACAATCCAGACTTTTAACGACCCCCTGGGAGATAGACTTTTGAAAATATTGTCAGTGGGAAAAGGAGAACATGCCGATTCACAGCATTTTCTCCTTCTCCAACAACATTTTTTGCCTTTTCAAAGGCAAATCACATTGCCTGAGCCACATTAATTTTTTTGTCTGCATATGCTTTCAATTTGGATGTGCCTTTTTTTTTTTTTTTGTAAAAAGTTAAGGATTAAAATAAACACTGCCACCAACATCTGAACCTCTATAACAAAGCTAGGACCAACCTGTGCAAGAACATTAACATTAGCTTGGAACTGGATAAACATAGCAACCATTACAGGCTGATTGATGTAAACAGCCAAATAGAGAGGAGTCTGTCTCTTGTTGTTCTCCTGGTCCACCAAATGGTCCAGACTTTCTCTCCGTAATCTCTCCAGTAGAGCCTGTACCATGTGTTTGTCTGTCTTACATACAGCAATATGTAGATACCTGAAATGGAAGGGTGAATGGGGTGAAATTAAATCTTTCACTACTAATTCAAGAAATTCCACTTCTTTTTTTTTAGAACTTTACCACACAATCCCGACTTTTAACGACCCTGAGAAAAAAAGCTTTTGAAAACATTGTGGGAAAAGGAGAAAATAACCAGCATTTTCTCCTTTTCCCACTATGTTTTCTACTCTTCCAAAAACAAATTTCCATTTTTGATTCGCATTTATTTTGTCGTCTGCAAAAGCTTTCAATTTGGACTGGTCTAAAATTTTGTCGTTTGGTAAAGGGTTAACAGTCTAAAAGGAGATTCCAATTGCTATTGAAGATGAATTGCGTCATAATCTAGCATTGGGTAGTGGATGGTGTGGATCAAAGATCAGACTGCACCTTCTGTGCAGTCTGATCTTGATCTACACCATCCACAAATGTTACTTAAGTCGTCATTAGTAATGAAAGAGTTAATAATTTGGAAGCCATGGCAATTACGTAGATACCTGCTATAAAAGGATGGTTGGTGGATTAAAATTAAGTATTTGGAAGCAACTTCATGTTTACAAGCTCACTTTTTCCGTTGAACATCAACACATTGTAAACCCTTAAAGCACCTAAAATTTCCATTTGCTTTTGCGTCCAAGGTAAATCAAGATCAGACAGCACAGAATGTTGTAGGGATCACAAAACATTGGACAGTTTAGTAAAGGGTTAACCCTTAACCAATTTACAAAATTTTATGCATGTCCAATTCATAGCATTCACAGACAACAAAATACATGCTGTTTAATAATGGAATTTGTATTTGAAGGCAGTTGAAAACATTGTGGGAATAGGCGAAAATGCTGGTTAACCCTTTACCACACAATCCCAAGTTTTAACGACCCTGAGAAAGGAAGCTTTTGAAAACATTGTGGGAAAAGGAGAAAATGCTGGTAACCAGCATTTTCTCCTTACCCACAATGTTTTCTACCCTTTCAAAAACAAATTTTAATTTTTGAGTTACATAAATTTTGTCATCTGCAAGTGCTTTCTAAACAATTGTCCTAGGGTAAAGAGTTAAATCATTATCTCCTTTTCCAACAATGCTTTTAAAAGCTTTCTTCCTCATGGTCATTAAAAGATGGGATTGTTTGGTAAACGGTTAAGAATACTTACGTATCTCCCTCTTCGTCACTTTTCTTCAGTTCCTCAGACTTCATATCAGCAACTGTGCGTCTTGCAATCATCAACAATTTGCTTTGATTCTGTTGTGCTGTGAATTATAAACATAAAGAATCTATATAGAATGCCATGCTCTGGCAAAGTGGGGTATAATGCATCTCCACCATGCATTATACCAAGCAAGTCATCATATAACTATAGATCCATTAAATCCATTTCATCCAACAACTGACTGTAGATTGAAGGTAGAATGGTACCTTTGACATGCAGAAAATTTATTAATAGCAAAAAGTTTCAAACTATAACAGCCTACACAAACTGCGCATCCTGACATGGATTGATACTTTTTGCAGATACATAAAGTCCCCTTTTCACAGAGCATGGCTCAGATAATAATCAAAACGTGTTGTGCGTGATATCAAAAATCTGTCACCAGAATAGTGTGTAATGAGTTTGCAAAAAAAAAAAAGGGTCCAAAGGTTAAGCTTTTTTTTAACCACATCAAATCCCACAGAGTGACAGACATCATCTCCCTACCAAACCACAAAATTTTAGACTAGTCTAAATCGAAAGCACTTGCAGATGAAATAAATGTGACTGAAAATTGAAATTTGTTATGGGAAGGTAGAAAGCACTCTGGAAAAAGGAGAAAATGCTGGTTACAAGCATTTTCTCCTTTTCCTAAAATGTTTTCAAAAGGCCTCTTTCTCTGGGTTGTTAAAAATCAGGATTGTGTGGTAAAAGGTAAAATGCCTCTCACAATCAGTAGATTATTTTATTTATTATCTCTTTACCAAACGCCAAAAATTTCGACTTGACCAAATCGAAAGTACTTGCAGACGACAAATTAAATGTGACTGAAAAATTGGACTTTATTTTTGGAAGGGTAGAAAACACTGTGGGAAAAGGAGAAAATGCTGGTTACCAGCATTTTCTCCTTTTCCCACATTGTTTTCAAAAGGCTTCTTTCTAAGGGTTGTTAAAAGTCGGGATTGTGTGGTAAAGGGTTATACTTGTATACCTATTTCATCCTTTGTTTTCTTAAAAACTGTTCAAAGAAATTGAGAGAAGAGGGGAGACATTCAACCGAAGCTCTCTGCTGTGGAAGAACACATATACCTTGCATAAATTTTTAAATTGGGGCCCTGAACCACTTGCTCACTGCCACAAAAAATGCATAAAAAATTTTTTTCTTGCACAAATTTGGCGCCATTCTTTTCTGTCAGTTGAAGCAGGCAACTATTTCAGATTTATTTTTTTCTGAATTCATAGCAATGCAAAGTTTTACAATCAGTGAAATGTTGATCTACTTGAAACAATTGGATGCATATTTCAGAAAAATACTTTCTCTTTTGGTCATAATGTTTGCCCACAGTTCTAAATCTGTCATTCTATGATAATCAAGATTTCCTGCTCTGTACATCTACTGCAAGTTAAGAAAGTACAAAAAAGTAGTTCCTGACTTCCCACAAAAAAGCTATCTTTACTCAAGTGAAATAATTATTAACCCTTTACCACACAATTCAGTATTTTCACGACCCTGAGGAAGAGACCTTTTGAAAACATTGTGGGAAAGAGAAAAAATGCTGGTAACCAGCAATTTTCCCTTATCCACAATATTTTCTACCATTTCAGTGACAGAAATCATCTTTTGAGCTTTATTTAAGTTGGCAACTGCAATTGCTTTCAATTTGGATGTCTAAAATTTTTTCGTTTGGTAAAGGATTAACTCTTACAGTTACAAAAATGATCTAACCCGTAAATCCCAGTATATCACTGTTAGATTTATAAAAAAAAAATAAAGATTACACCTAACAATAGCCAAATAATTCCATATAATGGAGATCCAGATGAGAGGGAGTGACGGTATTCTAAATCCATTATTTCTTTTCCAAACCCTGTGTTGTGGGTACTCATTAGAATCGTCTCGATGAGATGATTCTAATGAGTGCCCATAACATAGGGTTTAGTGGAGAATAATTAATATTTCCAATTTTAAAAATCAAAATCACTCCCTCTGTCCGGACCTGTGAATAGTCATTCCTACCTTGTAAAGTTGTTGGTTGCATGCCATTCCTGTTATTGATAGGCCCCCCCTCTCGAGGTGTCATTATATTGTTTCTGTTAGCAGGCGAGGTTGATGTTACGACACCAGCATTTGTTGCTGTGGTTGCCGTGGAACCCAGTGTTGTTGATACACTTTTGGGAAGGATCTTTCGTGGCTTTTTGGACTTTTCTGGCTGAGTTTTTGGAACCTGCGTTACAAAGATGACAGGTGCAGCATTATTTGGTGCAGCCTGATTAGGAACAATGATAATGGACTGGGGGGTTGTAGTTGTAGTTATTGTTGTTGGGAGGATGTTTGTTGGGATTCGTGCTGTAGGTTGGACCATCTGAACTGGTATTCCTGGCTGCTGATAGTTCATTGGCTGTTTAGGAATCTGTTGATTTGGTAAGAAAGGTGCGGGTTGGTTCCCACTGATAGGGCCTGGAGGGAGATTTGGATATACTGACAATGGCTGTTTTGGGTTCAATTTTCTGTTCCGATCATCTTTCAAGTCAGACTCAATAAATTCATTAACATCATTAAGTGTCTCTGCTGTGGTAGGGTCTGCAAAAAATTCTTCTGTCTTATTTTGCTGAACTGGACTGTAATAGCCAACTGAACTTCCAGGTGATGGAGTTACTCTGTTAGAAGTAGGTGACATCACCCCAGGATACTTTGGAGATGCCATCACATGATTGTTCTGACCAAATCCTGGCTCATGTTGTGGACTACGACCATATCCACTTTCAACTGACGGAGGACACGAGTAGTTGGAGCCATTTGGACTGGGGGCAACATCAGAGTATGGACTTTTCTCTTCTGCAGACTCTACTCCACTGTCTGCCAGTGGGTCTGAGGCTCTACGGTCATGTTTTGGACTTGTCATGTTTATACTGCTCACACTGGGTGTTGGACTCAAAACATTCTCCTCGGGGCTGCTAGATGAACTTGTACAGTACTTGTGATTCAGTTCTGTTGTGTTCTGATAACTATATTTGTTTGAATGAGTATTAGGCTGCATTTGACTCATTTCTTCCAGTAAACTGTCAACAATGGAAATACCATTTGTGGTGGGAGACTGTACAATTACTTTACCTCCAGAGTTATTCAGACTGTTACATCTCACTACACCTTGATAACCAGGAACGTTGAACGGGTTGGCCTGTGTCGGTGCACTCAAGTTATTGTATGGACCAGTAAACCCTCCCATCATTCCCTCATGTGGCATCAATGTCATCGGAATCTGAGGCTGCTGTATTGGCTGCTGAACTGGCTGTGGGACAGGGCGATAAAACTTGGAAGGATTCCCATACTCTTGATCATCAATCTCAAGTACTCTTCTGCCATTTGTATTTGGCATAGGAACATAGCCTGTGTTTGGAATGTAATTACCAAAGTGATTGATGGGTAAATTTTTTTCTGTGTAATGCTGAGTTGCAACACCACCATGAGGTCCTCGCTTGACCAGTCCATCATCTTCCTTTTCATCATCAGGCTGGATGTTTAGTTCTTTCACATTGTTTGTAAGCTCATCAATGCCATCACTCTCTGTTGCCTCACACATGTTCTTGTCATGTGTTGATCTTTTATTCACTGGAAAATGTAAAGTGAAACATCTGTAATTATATGCAAGGTCAAAGATTGAAAGTTTTTCTCCATTTTTCTTGTCATTTTCTTGAAAAATTTGTTATCTATAAAAATGTCATTCTTTTCTTTGTGAAAACAAGAAAACCATTCATAGATCCATGAATATGAGGTAATGTTTTAGACAAATATCACTTTTAACTCTTTACCACACGACAAAATTTCAGACTTGTCTAAATTCAAAGCATTTGCAGACTGGTTACCAGCATTTTCTCTTTTTCCCACAATGTTTACAAAAGCCTTTTTCCTCAGGGTTGTTAAAAGTCGGGATTGTGTGGTAAAGAGTTAAGCGTGAAAATGTAGAAACAGATTAAGTTTTCTTTTGCAAGTAATATCTCCTTTTCTGTGAATGTTTTCAAACCTAGTCTGCTCCATTATGAAAAAAACATTGGCTCCACACATCACTGTATGTAAACAGAATAATCTAATGCTTCAATACAAGCGTTTCCACAGTCTATCATGTGCAACCATTCTTTACAATAGCCCTTTACCACACAATGCCGACTCTTAACGACCCAGGAAAAAAAAGGCCTTTGAAAACATTGTGGGGAAAAAAAGAAAATGTTGATAACCAGCATTTTCTTCGTTTCCCACAATGTTTTCTATTCTTCTCAGAACGAATTTCAATTTTTGAGCCACATTGTGTGTCGTTGTCTGCGAATCCTTCCAATTTGGACCAGACTAAAATATTGTGTGGTAAAGTGGTAGTCATACTGTCACAGTAAAACCTGTGTACAACGCAGATCAAGCTTGCACAGATAGAGTGTTCATGTAGACCTTCACTGATATATATATTTCTTTTTTTAATTCTGTGAAAGAAAGGATGTTGGTAAACATGATTTTCTCCTTTTCCCTCAATGTTCACTACCCTTCAACACACAAATCCCACCATTTGAGCTACATCAAGTTTGCCATCTGCAAACGCTTTGAATTTGGACAAGACTGAAATTTTGGTCACTCCAATCGTAAATTATTTACGATCCCTGGTCAAATGAACACGTAGGCCGAGCCCCCAAGACAACAACACAGAATGACGAACATCAATTAGACTTTAGAGTCCCAAATTTCTTACCTCCGATGTCAACGTTGTTGACTTTTTCGTGTTCATCGCCTACTTTATCCACTTTAGAATCACCTTCGAGCACTTTTGTGCAGCGGTCCTTCATTATTCTAGCAGATATGTTGTAAAAATGTTTTGAGATTCTTAAAGTTGCCTAACTTCGTTCAACAAGCTGGAAATTTTGTTCCGAGGAGGAAATTGTTTACAATTGGTTGATCTGGGTTTTTCGTCACAAGGGAAAGTCCCTCATACATATTCATAATTACGAAATCAAGCTTGTAACCAATCAAATGCTATCTTACAAACGAATCTGAGACTGTTGGAAGTTCCGGGACGAACTAGGTCATGAAGCTATTTATAAATATTTGTCAGGGGAAGTAAAAGGGACCCCACCACGTTTTATTCGTTCGTCTGGGATTCTTTCGCCACTGAAGTGGATTCACCCTCTTTATAAATCATTAACCCCTAGGATTCTGAGCGCCACCCACTGACATATTGCGGACAGTGTAGATCAAGATCAGACTGCACAGAACGTGCAGTCTGATCTTGATCTTCACTGTCCGACAGGGAGATATTATTCTCCAAAATATACTTTTGAAATTACAACATTTAGGTTTTTACTATTGGATCTCTCCAGAACTGTAAAGAGTTCTATCTCAGAATTACTGAATAATTCATTACAAGTCGATATTTCATCCGTGTACTGTACTCAGTAGTGTTTTATGGTTTTCATTAAAACAAAGGATGCGACTCTGTCCAAAAACGACTTAAGTTTGCACGAGTTACCTCCCTTAGACCATTTAGCGATTGTTCCCATTTGTGAAACATGCAAAACTTTCATTTAAAATAAGAACCAGTTTATAGCAAAAAAGGAAACAAAAGAATTGATAGAATAATGAAAACAACGAAAAACATAAGCTTGGACACACCTTTGAATTTGAAGAAAATCCAACAATTGGTTTGGGAAAAGTGGCTACTTAAAATTGGAAATTTACAATTGTTGTTTACAGTATATAATAAAACCTGCATTTTTCCCATTTCTTTGACACTTGCATGGATCATTTATTACATGGAGTAATAAAGCCTTGTCAAATATGGCTCGAGTCCAAACGATAGGGTTTTTGAAATTTTGCTTTGATTATTCAATCTGTGTATTTGTTCCCTTCACCATGCCAAGCCTGGCAGTGCAGTTGGTACAGGACTTGAAACCCGTGGCATCACTGGTTTGAATCTCCAGCTCTGCAAATCTCTGTCAGAGGACTAATGATAGTCATTGTGATAGGATTTATTCCTCTCTCACAGCTTATCATCGTTTAAACAATGGTTATGTGGGAAAGCAGCCCGTGACTTGGGAAGAATATTGTGCAAAGTTCTTGTAGAAAAAAACTCCAGGAAAGCATCGATACGTGAACTGGCTGCCGCAACATATCTGAAATAATGTTGAAACATGTTAAACACCATACAATCAGACATAAAAATCAATTTTGCCATGCATACTTACACCCTGACTGGCGTGGGTTCAAGCTCCGCTCAAATCCCCCAAATTTGTTATATGTGTTTTTTTATTTTATGCCTTTTTCCCCTTTTTATTAATGTTGAATTCATGATATATGCTGGAAAATGACCACAATTTCCAAAAAATCGTTTGACAAAAATATCTTTAACCTTTTGTTTTAAAGGTTTGTGGGGTGGGGTGAAGGTGGGGTGTCTTGTCTTCCAAGTCTACTACACTTTAACCCTTTACCACACAGTCCCGACTTTTAACGACCCTTATGTTGAAGCCTTTTGAAAACAATGTGGGAAAAGGAGAAAATGCTGGTTACCAGCATTTTCTCCTTTTCCCACAATGTTTACTACCCTATCAAAGACAAATTGCATCATTTTACTCACACTGAAATTGTCGCCTGCAAATGCTTTCAATTTGGATGGGTCTAAAATTTTGTCGTGTGGTAAAGAGTTAAGGTGCATAAAAACTCCTAAGATGTGACATGTGGGTGGGCTGTTGGATAAATAAGCTATTATCAAAATCTTCAAATGCTTCTTTGGACCTGGAAAAAAAATTTAATTCTTTCAGTATGCAGTAAAAGTGTTAATGTTAAATCTTTTTTCCAAACCTTGACTCCCAGTTTCTTCATTTTCTAAACTCACATTTCAAATATGTCATTCAAACTGATAATTCTCTTTTGTTTTTCAAAGTAACAGATCTGTGCTTAGACAGTGTTTCCAAAATATTTGGAGAACAGAAGCCATGGCTTCTTACAAGCATGAGTTGTGCTCTGACAAAAGGGGTTTAATGAATCTCTCTGACTCATTATGCCGAGCAAGTCACCATATAACTCTTGATCCATAGACTCTTCACCAAACGACAAAATTTTAGACTGGTCCAAATTGAAAGTATTTGCAGACAACAAAATAAAATGTGACTCAAAAATTGAAATTTGTTTTGGGAAGGGTAGAAAACATTGTGGGAAAAGGAGAAAATGCTGGTTACCAGCATTTTCTCCTTTTCCCACAATGTTTTCAAAAGCTTTCTTTCTCAGGGTTGTTAAAAGTCAGGATTGTGTGGAAAAGGGTTAAATCTATTTTGTAAAACAACCGACTGAATCTTTAGGTAAACTGGTCCTTTGAGCTGCACTAGATTGATAATAGTAAAAAATTTTAATCCAGGTCAGTGTGATCAGTCCCCACAGGTCAATATTTTTTTGCAGATGAATTAAGCCCTCTTTTCACTGAGCATAGCTCCTCCATTATTTTTCCCATAATGCTTATTATATCAGTCAAACATAGATTTTTCTTTTCCCTTACAAGCTTTTCCTTTGTGCTGTTTTTAAATTTTTTGTAGGCATTTAAATGAGTCTGGTATGGTAAAGCAGTATAACACTGTCTCTGTGATAGGTGTACACAGTTGTTTTTAACCCAGTAACTGCTAGATGAATTAATTAAAAGAAAATTTCCAGGCAATAGTAAAAGCCAGAATATTGAAATTTTAAAGTTTGTATTGCTAGAAAGCAATTTGTTGTTTTAAAAAAACATTTCCATTCTCTAACTCAAGGAGGTGCCCTATTGTTTTTGGGTCACATGGGTCAAAGGTCATGTCAAGGTCACTGGTGATCTTTGTTCTTTGCTTTATTTGTCTGCTTTGCAACAGTTCTAGTTAAATGCAGGGTTCAACTATGCAATGGTTAAGGGTTGAGCTGCCCTTTCATATCCAACCTTTTGTGAGCAATCTTTGAATACTACTGGTAGTTCATAAATGTTGCCAACTTAACTTCAAACCTCCAATAAATGAGTGACACTCTGGCAAAAGGGGGCTTGATGCATCTCCATGATGCATTGTATCAAGCAAGACATCACATAGTAAATCAATCTTTCTTGCCCCTGACAAGTGGCCATAAATCGTCCAATGTAATCACCTGCACTTGGATAACTCACCCAGTGCGAGACTGTTAAGGAAGAATGGCACCAATTCTGGAGGCACCAACATTTGAGCCATGTTCTGTAAAAAGGGGGTTTAGTGCATCTGCAAAAAGTATCAACCCAAGTCAGCTGCGCGGATTGTTCTTGTGGGGAGATACCATTCGCTATGGGTCAATTTTCTGTATGTCAAAGGACCATTCTACCTCATGATTCAGTTGGTTTTTAGACAAAATGGACTTCATGGATCCATGATCATGTGATGACTTGCTTGGTATCATGCTTCACAGGGGTGCATTAAGCCCTGTTTGCCAGAGAGTGGCTCGTTTCTTTTGATCAGGTTAAGCTCAACAATTTCTTTGTTTGGAGACTGCGTTTCAGATGAGTGTAGTGTTTGTCTAAAGTTGTCAAAGAGTTAAAGGCCTTGATACCATGTTAAGGTTTTCGTAATTGGCATCCAGACAGATGACCCGCTGTCCTAACATGGCTGCAGATAGAGTATAAACACCTATGTTACACCCTATATCCATAAATATCAAGTCTGGATGTGAGCTCAAAACTTCAACCATTTTTTTCACTAATCCTTTTTCCCAAACACAGTTTTATGAAGATATAAGGTCTAATCGTGGGTTGTAAGTACAAATGTCTGCTTGCCGATTTTGAGTCTAGTTTGGAAGCAAGTCTTTTCCTGTCAAAAGGATATGCCTTCCATGTCTCGAAGGATTGTTCTAGCACAGTTTCCTTTTTAAATAACTGATACAGACATAGACATATCTCCTATACATGGATACCTCTTGAAGTCATCAATGGGGGATATGTCATAATTTATTTCAACCAGAGTGTTGTTCATTCTGCAATTCAGTTCCATCTTTCTGGTAAACATTAACCCTTTACCAGATGACAAAATTATAGCCTTGTCCAAATTAAAAGCATTTGCAAACGACAACTTCAATGTGGCTTAAATGATGCATCTTTTTGTTGATAGGGTAGAAAACATTGTGGGAAAAGGAGAAAATGCTGGTTATCAGAATTTTCTCCTTTTCTCACAATGTTTTCAAAAGGCTTCTTTTCAAGGGTCGTTAAAAGGCAGCATTGTGCGGTAAAGAGTTAATCTGTGTACCTTGTACATTAATAAAGTTATCATTATCAGTATTCCAAACACCTGGGCCTGTATTCACCAAACATTCTTATGAACAGTCTTGGTCTTATTCTTGAGATTTTCTAAATTTGAAAGTAATACAACTTCTGATTGGCTAAACCAAATGGTTTAGCCAATCAGAAGTTGTGTTACATTCAAATGTAGAAAATTCTGGAGAAAAAGACTAAGGCTGTTCTTAAGAATAGTCGGTGAATAGGGATCCAGGATCGTTTTTAATTCTACAAGACTAAAGCCTGTTTTGATGAATTTGCCAACATTTTATCCCTTCTTGTGTCTCGTTTAACACTTTAAATTCAATAAATATAAGATATTAGATCTACACAAACGGATTTTCTTTTACTTTAGTTCATCTGCTATCATTTCAAATGTTCTACACTTTAGACCAATTAGATTTTTTTTGTAAATAGAATCAAGATCAACAGGATCAAGTTTCAAAAATTGATAATATTAACTTCTTGATGTTTCCATTACAACAGGCTTGCTGTACCCTGTTGCCCATGTATTACCTCGAACATTGTCTCACCCAATAAATATGAGCCATACTCTGTGAAAAGTGGGCTTAATGCATCTGCAAAAAACATTGACCCAGGTCAGCCTGCGCAATCTGCACAGACTGACCTTGGCCGTAACTTTTCGCTATTGGTCAATTTTCTGTATGTCAAAGGACCAGTCTACCTCATGATTCAGTCGGTTGTTAGACAAAATGGATTTTATGGATCCATGATTATGTAATGTCTTGCTTGGCATGATGCATTACAGAGATGCATTAAGCCCCCTTTTTGCTAGAGTATGGCTCATATTTTTTTTTTTTTTTTTAAATACTAGGCTCTACACCCCTTTATCATAGACCTATGACAAAACTCTTTGAAAGACTATAGCATCTCGTCAATAATAAAAGCATTTACAGACAAGTAAAATGTGACCTAAATCAGGATGTTTGTCTCTGAAATGCTAGAAAACATTATGCAAAAGAAGAAAATGTCAGTTACCAGCATTTTCTCCTATTCCCACAATGTTTTCAAAAGCCTCCACCTTCAAGGTCGTTAAAACCTACTTATTGTAAAGGTAAAGGGTTAACCTTGTGTTGATCTTGATATTATTTACCAACAAGACGGCCATTGGCCCTAAAGTGCTCACCATGAGTAAGGTCATCTAGGATTGATAAGGCTGAAAAGATCCTGGTCGTGATGATGTAAAATGCATGAGTGTAAGTGATCTACTTTTTGACCAGTTTACCCTATTTTTGAATTTCTGATCAGGCTCAAAATGTGACCTCTAGTCACACAAGGTTTTTATAAGATTTGACCCCATGACCTACTTTTTGGCCTGACCTAACTTGATATCATTACTTTTCTGAGATTTCATCCAGACAAACATTCTGACCAAGTTTCATGAGTATAAGGCTGAAAATGTGGCTCTTAAAGTGCACACAAGGTTGTTCTAAGATTTGGCCCCATGACTTACTTTTTGAGCAGACCTGACCCTATTTCACATTTGTCCAAGATTTTATCCAGACAAACATTCTGACCAAGTTTCATGAGCACGAAGCTGAAAATGTGGCCTCTAGACTGCATGATAAAGGGGTTATTCTATGAATTGGCCCAGTGACCTACTTTTTGACTTGACATGACCCAATTTTCTATGTGTCCAAGGTTTTATCAAATCAAACATTCTAAACAAGTCTCATGAGTATCGGGCTGAAAATGTGGCCACTAGAGAGTACACAAGGTTTCTCTATGATTTGGCCCAGTGAACTACTTTTTGACCCTATGTTACCCAATTTCAAAGTTGTCCAAGATTTCATCTAGACAATCATTTTGATTAAGTTTCATGAGTATCAGGCTGAAAATGTGGCCTCTAGGGTGCACACAAGGTTTTTCTAAGTTTTGGCCCAATGACCTACTTTTTGACCCGACATGACACACTTTCAAACTAATATGAGATTTTATCCAGACAAACATTATGTCCAAGTTTCATGAGTATCAGGCTGAAAATGTGGCCTCTAGAGTGCACACAAGGTTTTTCTAAGATTTTGCCCCGTGACCTACTTTTTGACCTTGCATAACCCGATTTCAAAGCATCCCAAGATTTTATCCAGACAAATATTATGACCAAGTTTCATGAGTATCAGGCTGAAAATGCGGCCTCTAGAGTGCAGACAAGGTTTTTCTAAGATTTGGCCCAGTGACCTATTTTTTGACCTGACATGACCCAATTTCAAACTTGTCCAAGATTTTATCCAGACAAACATTCTGACCAAGTTTCATGTGTATCAGGCCTCTAGAACATACACAAGCTTTTTCTAAGGTTTGGCCTCGAGACTACTTTTTGACTCCATGTGACTCAATTTCAAACTTGTCCAAGATTTTATGCAGACAAACATTCAGACCAAGTTTCATGAGTATCAGGCTGAAAATGTGGCCTCTACAGTGCACACAAGACCTTTCTAAGATTTGGACCTGTGACCTACTTTTTGACCCAACATGATCCAATTTTGAACTTGTCTGAGATTTTATCAAGACATGGTCATGCGTATCAGGCTGAAAATGTGGCCTCTAGAGTGTACACAAGCTTTTCTAAGTTTGGCCCTGTGACCCACTTTTTGATCCCACGTGACCCAATTTCAAACTTGTCTGAAATTTTATCCAAACAAACATTCTGACCAAGTTTCATGAGTATCAGGCTGAAAATGTAGCCTCTAGAGTGCACACAAGTTTTTTCTAAGATCTGGCCCTGTGACCTACTTTTTAACCCCATGTGACCCAATTTCAAAGTTGTCCGAGACTTTATCCAGGCAAACATTCTGACCAAGTTTCATGAGGATTTGGTTGAAAATGTGGCCTCTAGAGTGCACACTAGGTAAATATTGACAACTGCATGACACACGACACATGCCGGACACAGCATGATCACAAAAGCTCACCTTGAGCACTTTGTGCTCAGGTGAGCTAAAAATCTAATCGACATCTATTTAGCCACATTCAGTTTGTCATCTGCAAATGCTTTCATTATGGAAAAGTCTAAAAGTTTGTTGTCTGGTTAAGAATCAAGGGAGAGGTCCTTTATGGCCAATTGGTTAAGGCGCTGGATTTGTAATCAGCAAGTCTTGTTTTGATCCCCATATTAATCCATAATGGTGGCATTGGTCATGTAGGGATATCCTTCGGCAATGTGCAGCATAGTCCTAGTGCTGGTAAAAGCCAGGAAAGACATGACTGTCTAAGTGAGCATTGAATGATTGAAATTCTATTTAAAAGTCTGTAAAGCCTCATTCTCGATGTATAAGCCATCTTCTATGAAAAGGGGCTTAATGCATCGGCAAAAAGTATTGACTACGGTCGCACAAGCACAGGATGCAGTATGCACAGGCTGACCTGCATCACAACTTTCTGCTTTTGGTCAATTTTCTGCCTGTCAAAACTCCAGTCAACATCATCATTCAGTCTGTCGTTACACAAAACAGATTTTATGGATCCATATTTGTGCGATGACTTACTTGGTTCAATGGATCACAAAAGTACTTAAATACCCTTTGTCCAGAGTGCTACACAAAAAAAAGACAGTTGTGGATATAAGCTGCTTTTTGAACAGTTGTGGATATAAGCTGCCTTTTGAACAGTACTTCTTGCTCATGTGAGCTTAAAAGTCTTGCATCACCTTTTACCACACAATCATGAGTTTTAACCAACCTGAAAAAAGACAGCTTTTGAAAACATTGTGGGAAAAGGAGAAAATGCTTGAAATCAGCATTTTCTCCTTTTCCCAGACTTTTTTCTACCTGTCCAAATATAAATTTCACTTTTTGTGTCACATTTATTTTGCCGTCTGCATATGCTTTCAATTTGGACAAGTCTGAAATTTTTATCGTTTGGTAAAGGGTTAAGAGCTGCTGGAAAAGTGGGCGAATTTGTACAAACTTTGATTTGGAGACAAACATTGCCATATAAAGGATATACCTATTTTGAGCTATATCTTCATTCATCAAAATCACTTTAACCCTCTACAAAAAAATCCTGTGTTCAAAATGCTTATGAAAAGGGCTTTTGAAAACATTGTGGGAAAAACAAGAAAATGCTGGTTACCAGCATTTTCTCCTTTTCCCATAATGTTTTCTAGCCTTTTGAAGACAATTTCCACTATTTGAGCCACATTTAATTTGTTGTCTGCAAACGCTTTGAATTTGGACAAGTTCATTTCTTTTTTTGTGCGTGTGGTAAAGAGTTAAACACATTTTACAACGAAGGAGTCATGGGTGAAAAGTTTAGCTCCTTTATCAAATGCCAAAGTTTGGTCTAGTTCAAATCTTTAAGCGACAGCAGACAACAGATTAAATGCAGTTTGAATAATGGAAATTGTCTTGAAAGGGTAGAACACGGGGAAAAGGAGAAGTTGAAAGGAGAAGTTGCTGGTTACAAGCAAGCATTTTCCCCTTGTCCCACAATATTTTCAAAAACTTTCTCAGAGTGGTGAGGATTTTATGGTCAGGGAAAACTGGGTAAATTTGGATGGTTTTTGCAGTACCTTTGCGGAGGTTCAATTATGCAACATAGTGGTGAAACTTGGACACAAGTCCACTGTTACTCATTCGGGTTATCATTTTACTTGCATTTTATTTACAAAATGGCTAGTGAGATATGAGTCAAGACGCTGAGAAAGAGTGGTTTTTTTTTTTATCCTACTGCAAAACAGGTAAAGTCGGACACGATAGGAAAAATACGGATGCAAAAAAGGGGAAACCTGGACAAGTCAGTTATCAAAGGGTAAAAATTCAGACAGCTTGAACTTTTGTTTAAAAAAACTAGGCTAAATCATCAGTTAGAGAGTTTGGGAGATGAGATTCATCAATCTGCATAACATTCTTTTCTAATCAGTTGGATCACTGACATAGGCTGTATTGATAAGAATGATTTTTACTAAATCCACTTGTATGTTATTACGAGGATTTTCTTTCACAACTTATCAAAACTACAAGGAACCTTTATCAACCTTTTTCCAGACAACAAGTTTTGTTATATTGACAGCAATAGGTTTTTTTGCAAGGACCGATCGGAATAAACCCTAGCATTAGGCTATCGGTTTATACCAATTTATACGTTGATTACTGCCAGTCCGAATTTATACGACATCTGAAAAATAGGTGGGGAAATTTGGACAACTTAAAATCTCCTCATTTTCTCATTTTTTTTCTGTTTAAATGTTGCTTATCAATTCATCTGTCAAAAAAACATCACTTCTATAATTGTTTTTCTCCATGCTATACCTTTTATTAGTCGGAGAACAGGGCCTGCGTGAATCCGCTTTGTTTTGAAGTCTGCCAACTATCAAAAAGAACGTGTGCATGGATTACTTTAAGAAACTCAAACTAAGTCACCATCTTCATGACTTAATTACTTTATAAAATTCCTTAAAAAGGACAGAGAGCTCATTTCAAAGAGGTGATAGTTTAAGGAACTGGTTCAGCTTTTCGTAAAAACCATGGATTTTAGACAACTATCCAGATTTATATGTTTGTCCCAATTTACTCAGTTTTCCCCTAAAGGGTTAAAATTTCATTGTAGTATTACAAATGATAAGAATATCAAACAAAACTTGATCTAGAAACTATCTTTAATATAAAAATATCTACCATAACACATGCTTGTATCTCTGTGTGATAAGCAGACAAATACTATAGCTTTTGAGACAGATATAAACAATTAGAAAAAAATGAGCATTTTCCTTACAGATATATGGATCTTGTACCCTTTTAAAAAGCCTTAATAATCAAAATGCAAAAAATAAAAGATGTGTTGAAAAACACTATGTCCCCAAATGGTAGCAAAACATGAATACTTAACAAAAATTTCATCACCAAGGTTTAACCCTTTACCTGACGACAAAATTTTAGCCTTCTCCAAATTGAAAATATTTGCAGACGACAATTTCAGTTTGGCTAAAATGGTGCAATTATTCTTTAATAGGGTAGAAAACATTGTGGGAAAAGGAGAAAATGCTGGTTACCAGCATTTTCTCCTTTTCCCACAATGTTTTCAAAAGGCTTCTTTCCCAGGGGCATCAAAAGGTGGCATTGTGCAGTAAAGGTTTAAATGGTTTCATCGAAAAGCTCTGGTAAATAATTATCAACAGGTTTTTAACCAATTATTAACTTGTATGTTACAGGTTAAAAGCCACGTACAAATCTGGGTTTAATCTGCCAATGAATATTTGATTTATTTGATGGAAACTAGGAAATTTCTATAATTCCAAAGTCCAACAACTGATTGATTTACCTTAGGCTGTTAAGTGTGACTAAAGGACCTTTTGCGGACAGTGTAGATCAAGATCAGATTGCACAGAACTTGCAGTCTGATCTTGGATCTACACTGCCCGATAAGGAGACGCCTTTCCCTCAAAAACACCTTTGAAATAGCAAAATTTGGGATCTTGGATTTACACTGTCCGATAAGGAGACGACTTTCCCTCAAACACACACCTTTGAAATAGCAAATTTGGGTTTTTACTATCGGCTTCAAAGTTTAATTTCACTTATTTACCAAAATAAAGGTTAACTGAATGTTGTTCAACTTTCAACATTACTTCTGACAGTAACATTATGGCAATAGTTCATCTATTCACTTAGTCCTAGGTTTCACCAGTACTAGGCTAGGGTTCTGAAGTGTCTTGTTCAAGGACACTTCCATCTAAAACTCAGCCATACAAGTGAAGATCTGACCAACAGGTTGGGAAGCCTAGTACTTCACCACAGAGCCAGAAAAGACCCCTCTTCTTCACAAGATTGGATTTTAACTATATTCAAACTTATATGATAATATAAGACAACATTCAGATTAAATTTGATAATTAACATTAAGTTTTTGATGGAAGCCAGAAATTTTTCCAACTTTAATGGTTTCAAAATCCCGTAGCTCTTCAAAACATCAAATTTTGGCCTTAGTCAACGCTTAAATGCATCTCATTGATATAAAGATCACACCAAATTTGGATCAAATCTAATCTTAGACATTTAAGAACCGGTAATTTAACAGAAACTACATAACGCTGACAAAAAGACAGACAAATGGACAAATATACAAACTGAAAAAGAAACAGACCACCGATCTGCAATCTCTGAAGCACAAAAACCTTATAACTCTTTACCAGACAACAAAATTTTGTACTCAACCAAATTGAAAACACTTGCAGACGACAACATGAATGTAGCTTAAATGATGATTTCTCTCTTAGATATAGAAGAAAACATTGTGGGAAAGGAGAAAATGCTGATTACCAGTATTTTCTCCTTTTCCAACAATGTTTTCAAAAGTCTTCTTCTTCAGGGTTGTTAAAACTCAGTATTGTGTGATAGAGGGTTAAATGCCATGTGATAAAGGGTTAAGTGCCATGTAGACATATTGATTGCAAACAATCCCGTGTTTTCGATACCCTGAGAAAGAGGCCTTTTGAAAACATTTTGGGAAAAGGAGAAAATGCTGACCAGCCACATTTAAATTGTCGTCTGCAAATGCTTTCAATTTGGACAAGTCTACATTTTTGTTGAGTGGTAAAGAGTTAATCAAAGAAAATTGTGATGTCTGGACAAAAAAAAAGGCTCATTGCACAATAATCACTCACTGAAAATTATACCTCATAACAATCAAAATTCTAAAACAGCTATCAAAATTGGTATAAATCAGCCAAAATTTAGGGTTCTTTTTCCTAAAATGTTTCCAATGGTATCAAGGATGAGTCCCATGATTTCAGCAATATTTATTTTGCTGTCTGCAAAATTCAATGCAATCAATTTGGACAGGTCTAAAATCGTGTTGTCAGGATAAAAGGGTAAAGAAAAAGGGCACTGCATATGGGTGCCATCGCTTGGCTGTAGGTGCTTTTTTTTTTGGTGAAACTTAATGTCAAAAAAAGGGGGATAATTGAGTAAAAAATATGTCAAGTTACTTGCTCTTCTGGTATTGGTTCCTTTTTGATATTACACAATTAGCCTAAATTTTAGGTAAATATCTTGAGTGGTGACAAATATCTTGAGCTATAACAGACTATGATGAAATGTCAAATTTTTCACATGACAACGACGACGACAACTGAGCAACGACAATATCTCAACATTTTCTTTAAAAACCATTAAACTTTTTATAACTATACAAGTTTCTAGAAAGCACTAAAAAACAATGGTATAAATACATATCACAGGTTCAATATCATTCACAGTTTTGAACACAGAAAACCTATACATGACAGTAACCTTTTCATTTTCATGGGTAACTTTTTTTGCAAATGATATAGATAAAGATTTGACTTCAAAACGCATGTGCTCTGGTAAGAAAGGGGTTTAATGCATCTCCTTAACCCTTTACCACACGACAAAATTTTACACTTGTCCGAATTGAAAGCCTTTGCAGACGACAAATTAGATATGGCTCAAATGGTAACATTTATCAGTAACAGGTCAGAAAACATTGTGGTAAAAGGAGAAAATGCTGGTTACCAGCATTTTCTCCTTTTCCCACAATGTTTTCAAAAGACATCTTTCTCAGGGTCATTAAAACTCGGGATTGTGTGGTAAAGGGTTAATATACCAAGCAAGTCTTATCACATAATTATAGATCCACACAATCTATTTTGTCTAAAAACTGGTCCAATTATGTGGTAGAATGGTCCTTAGACATACAGAAAATTTACCACAGCAAAAGTTTCAGCACAGGTCAGCCTGCATGGACTGCGCAGGCTGACCCTTTGTCAATACTTTTTGCAGATGCATTAAGCCCCCTTTTCACAGAGCATGGCCCATGTAGATAGTGCTTTGATTTCAAAAAACATGCATTCTGGTTTCCGATATCTACATTTTCCACCACTTGTCCCAAAAGTTGATTCCATTTGCATTGCAATCACATTTTTCAGCCTCAATGAATTCATTTCTGCAAAGGTAACCCTTCATCAGACTGTGCCAAGTTTTAATGACCCTTAGGAAGAGGGCTTTTTCTGAAGACATTGGGAAAAAGGATAAAATGCTGGTTTCAAGCATTTTCTCCTTTTCATGCAATGTTTTCTACCCATTCAAAAACCCTTGTATTTTGAATCAAAGTAAATTTGTCTTCTGCACATGCTTTGATTTTGGACAAGTGTATAATTAATATCCAGATAAAACAAACATTTAACAATCTGAAAGACTAACACTGTGACACTACATATAAATAAGTCATGCTCTGTGAAAAATGGGTTTAACGCATCTGCAAAAAGTAGTGGCCCTTGTCAGTCTGTATGCTTTTGGTCAATTTTCTGTATGTCAAACGACCAGTTTACCTCATAGTTAACTTCATTGTTAAACAAAACTGATTTTATGGATCCATGGAATGAAATCCCTGGTGTAATGAATCATGGAGATTTAAGCCCCATTTGCCAGAGCAACACTCAAATACAGATAAAATTGCATAACATGTACAGTTACTATGCACAAACTACAACTGTCAAATTAAAGGCATAACTCTTTACCAAACAACAAAATTCTAGACTTTTCCAGATGGAAAGCATCTGCAGACAACAAAGATAAAAATTGACTAAAACCAAAAAGTGGTAACCAGCATTTCTCCTTTTCCTTAACCCTTTACCAGATGACAAAATTTCAGCCTTGTCGAAATTGAAAGCATTTGCAGACGATAATTTCAATGTGGCTCAAATGGTGCAATTTTCTACTGATAGGGTAGAAAACATTGTGGGAAAAGGAGAAAATGCTGGGTACCAGCATTTTCTCCTTTTCCCACAATGTTTTCAAAAGGTTTCTTTCCCAGGGGCGTTAAAAGGTGGCAATGCGGTAAAGGGTTAAATGTTTTCTGCAGATTTCTTACCTGATTTTTAAAACAGGCAACTGTTTAGAAAAGGTTTAACTCTTTACAACATAATCCTGAATTTTAACAACCCTGAGAAAGAAGGCTCTTGAAAACATGGGAAAAGACGGAAATGCTGGTAACCAGCATTTTCTTCTTTTCTGACAATGTTTTCTACCATTTCTGTTACAAATTCCCGCATTTGAGTCACATTTTATTTTTCGTGTGCTTTGAATTTGGACCAACCTAAAGTTTTGTCATCTGGTAAAGGGTTAAAATCCCCAACAAAGTGCACTGATGAAGACGGATGTTAGAACATAACTTGTATTATACACTAAAATGTCTAAGATTTCAGGGGAAAATAACTCCTAAAAGAGTCAGGGCAAACATTGACAATTGATTCTTGCACATCTATAGTGTCCGATTAATACTTGTACAAAGTTTCAATACAATTAATCCAAGCAAAACTGTGGAAGAACTTTGCAACACAAATAACCATTGCTGGACAGTCAGGCAGAGAGGTCAATTTGGTTACAGCCCTGAAAATATTAGATATAAGCCATGCTCTGGCAAAAGGGGTATAATGTATCTCTGTGATCCATGATACCAAGTAAGTTATCATATAATTATGGATCCATAAAATCCATTTTGCCTAACAGCCAAGTGAATCATGAGGTACACTGGTCCTTTGACATGCAGAAAATTAACCACTAGCAAAAATTTTGCCTACACTTTTGCAGATGCATTTAGCCCCCCTTTTACAGAGCATGGCTCATTTATCAAGGGTAAAATATTTCATCTACATAATGGTGCATACAAATATGATATTTCTGTAGAATTTTGATCTTAATTTACAGGCAACAAAACAAAATTTAATGCAAATATTAACAATACAAAGGTGTAAAAAAAAAAAAAACTGTCTAAAAATACATCAAATAAATCAAGACTTTATACGAGGGCCTCACACTTCTAACTAATAATTAACCCTTAAAGTGCCTTTCACAATTCAGCATCAATCTGGGCAAAGAGGGTTGAATCAGAATGTATCTTGGTAATGCATTATACCAAGCTTGATATGGATGTATTCTGTCAAAAAAACAACAGATGAATCATATCATATGCGTTTTTTAGGCTAACCCCTTTGACATGCAGAAAATTTAAGAATCAATCAAGGTCGACCTGCACGGACTGTGCAGGCTGACCTGGGTCTACCAATTTTATTGCAGATTCATCAAACCCCTTTTTCACACAGCATGGCTCATTTAAAGATGCATTTTCAGCCAGTGTAGTTCAAGTTTTGAGCAGTCTGATCCTTGATGGACACTGTCTGCTTTTCCGAGATATTCTGGATGAAAGTAACCCTAAAATTGATTGGAGTATTATTTATAGGTTGATATCGTCAATAGAGGTTTTTTTTGGTGCTCTAAGGGTTAAAAACATTGAACCAGAAATTTTGTGCATTTCTGTTAAATAAAATGTGATGCCATGTTCCATCTCCATAGATAGTATTTTAGTGATCACAGATTTTGCATGCACTATATACAGTATCGAAAATTAAGTGCCAACAACAAAATGCTGATTGAAAAAATGTGATTTTTAACTTTTTACCAAACAATCCAGTCATTTTACAAACCTTGAGGAAAACGGCAACAGAAGAAAAAGTTTTTTTTTTTTTTTTCTGAAATGAGATGGAAAATGTTGTGGGAAAAGAAGCAATTGCTTGTCACAAGCAATTTCTGCTTTTTCCACCATACTTTTATGAGCAGCCTACTGCATGGGCATTTCAAACTCATATAGGTGACATGTTATGTAAAAATATGCTATTTCTACTCAGTAAAAACTCGTCATCTTCCCTTGCTGATACTCTACATGTTAGATTAGTTTATCTAAACACTACCCCGCGAAGACAACTTTTCCCATCTTGCAGCAAACCACTTACGAAAACACAGTGGCAGAAGGAAAAATCGCTCTGAACAGGCAATTTGTCCTTTTGACAAGATGTCGTCAGCTGTGTTCATCCACCTTCTCTCACATGAACTATCCTTATTTGAAAAAAATTAAAAATTTCGAAGTCATCATCTGCAAATTTGTTTAAGCAGGTATTGACCTTTTACAAAACAAGTCCATGTCCCTGAGGAAGAAGGCTCTTGAAAAATTGTGGGTAAAGAAGAAAATGCTAGTAACCAGCATTTTCTCCTTTTCCATCAATGTTTTCTACCCCTTTCTGAGACAAATGCTATCATTTCAGACTCAGGTAATTTGTCGTCTGCAAATATTTTCAATTTGAACAAATCTAAAGGTTTGTCATTTGGTAAAGAGTTAACCCTTTACCATACAATCCCGGTTTTAATGACCCCGAGGAGGGAAGACGGCTTTTCAAAACATTGCGGGAAAAGGAGAAAATGCTGGTAAGCAGCATTTTTTTTCCTTTTGCCCCAATGTTTTCTACCCAATCAAAGATAGAAATCATCATTTGAACTACATTTTATTTTGTCGTCTGCATTTACTTTCAATTTGGTTGATCCAAAATGTTGTCATTTGGTAAAGAGTTAACTGCTTTTAAATATTCTTTATCACCCGCCTTTATGACAGTACTATTCAAAATAGTTTGGATTCTGTTTGCCTGGGATTACAATAAGATCCTCATCGTCATTTGTTGGTGGAGGAGGTGGGGTTTGCTCAATGGGGCGTTCATCTTCCCGATAGGTGTGGCGGTGCTTCTTCCTACGTTTCTTTTTGTGCCGCTTTCTTGGCTCCTCGTCCGTGTACAAGTATTGCGTGTCAAGACCAGGTAACTGATGAGCACGAGGCTGTTCATATGTGTTGTCATACATAGATCTAAAATTAACAAAAAACACATTAGACATTATAATATCCTTAACCCTTTAACATACAACCTAAAGTTTTGACCACAGGCCTTTGAAGCTCCATTGGTCTATCATGGAATACTGAGATTTTCATTGGTTGATCATGGAACACCAATACCTACACTAGCACATTGGCACATTGGCTCTATATTGTACGTAAAAACACAAGGTGTGTAACAAAATCAGCGAAAATTGACCCTCTGTCCCTTTTGAAAGAGAATATTTAACCAAAAATGGGGAAAAAAAATCCTTGTGACTGGTGTAGATGGGTTCGGAAATGATTTTTCTTTCCTTCAAAGATTTCGAACGCCTCTTGCATTCAAGCATTGGCATTGGTCTCATTTCTGGAAATGCTATGCTCTAACACAAATTATTATCCTGCTGCAAACTCTAATTTAAACGTCTTTTTTTTTTTAAAACAACACTTTTTCGGTTGACATTGGGATAAAATTCTTATAATAATATTTCCTCTGTCATTATTCTCTCATCTAATCCAGTTTCACAAATTTCATCTTCTATTTCCGATCTTTCCAATGTATACTTACAGTTTATTGGTACAAAATTTGGTGCATCTTCTGTGATTATTTCATATGAATTATAATTCACTACAGGATTAACCCTTAGGCTGCTAAGACCAACTCACTTACCTTTTGCAAACACTATAGATCAAGATCAGACTGCACAGAATGTGTAGTCTGATCTTGGATCTACACCTTCTGATAAGGAGACATTTTTCTCAGAAAAATAAGTTTGAAATAGCATTATTCAGATTTTCTCTATCAGCTTGAGAGTTTTGTTTAACATAGCAGAATAAACGTTAAAGACTCAAATACTGCAATTTCTTGTTGCAAGCTGTTTTTGTCAGAATATCTCACAACAGAGCTGACACTGTAGATCCAAGATCAGACTGCATGTTCTGTGCACTCTGATCTTGATCTATACTGTCTGCATATGCAGTTAAATACATGTACAGGGCTGCAGGTACGAGAACTACTTACATGATTGGTCCGCCATCATGAGCAGGTTTGAGATAGTATCTTGGAGTAGCATACCTTGGTTCCTCTGGTTCACTAATAACACTGTCAAGAGAACAATACATAAAGATTTTTGACTAGTGAAGCTAGTCTATAGGCATCAAGACTGACCTAGATTCAAAGTAAACAAAAAACCCCACAGTTGCCAAATACTGCCTCACAGAAAACACTTTTTTTCTGTTAGAAATCTTAATTCTGTTATATTTGACAATTTTGACAAAAACCACTACATCTCTACCACTCCAAGGTGAACATGTCATCTTACAAAGTAATAAAGTGAACAAGATGTCAACTATAAGGTACAAGATCTTTGCTGATATGTAAATTAAGTGACCTATGCAAAGCAGAGAATCACTTATTCCTACACCACTGTAACATTATGAATGAATCTTTACCACACAATCCCGACTTTTAACGACCCTGAGAAAGAAGCCTCTTGAAAGCATTGCAGGAAAAGGAGAAAATGCTGGTAACCAGCATTTTCTCCTTTTCCCACAACGTTTTCTACCCCATCAAAGACAACTTCAACAATCTGAGCCACATTTAAAATGTCATCTGCAAATGCTTTCAATTTGGACAAGTCTACATTTTTGTCGTTTGGTAAAGGGTTAATAGATACATCTAGGTATTAACTTGTAGCAACTGCCGGCTATATCAACCCTCACTGGACAGAGAACCCTTGTCATTCATTATCTAGATCATTGTGCACAGTTAAACTGTTATGCTTAACTGTTATTCTACCTCTTGAATATTAACCCTTTACCAAACAATTCCAAGTTTTAATGACACTGGGGAAGAATCCCATTGAAAATATTGCGGGAAAAGGAGAAAATGCTGATAACCATCATTTTCTCCTTTTCTCACATTGTTTTCTGCCCTTTTGGAATCACGTTTCATCAGTTCAGCCACATTTAATATCTATGTTCTACAACAGCTTTGAATTTGGACAAGTGTAAAATTTTTGGTTTTGTACAGAGAGTTAAATAGTACATCTTGTGCTATTGGATATTGACTTATTGATTGTATGGTGTTAAACGCCGTTTTCAACATTATTTCAGTGATATAGTGGCGATCTGAGCACCTATCCATGCTTTCCTGGAGTTTCTTTTACCAGCACTACTGCAACTCAATGACCTTCTGTGGACAGTGTGGATTAAGATCAGATGGCACAGAGCGTGCAGTCTGATTTTGGATCTATACTGTCCGATAAGAGGATATTTTTTTCTATAATGTAACTTTGAAATACCAATATTCAGGTGTTTACAATCTGCTTGAAAGTTTCATTTAACATTTTTAGCATGTTAAGGGTTAAACCTAAACTGGATTACAGTTAAACAATAGCACGCATAGCCGCGGCAGCTCAGTCTGTAGCGTACAGGACTTGAGAACAGGAGGCTGCTGGTTTGATCCCTCACTCTGCAAATTTCTTTCTGAGGACTGATGATAGTCATTGCGACAGGATTCATTTCTCTCTCACATTTCGACGATGGTTATGTGGGAAGCAGCCAGTGGCTTGGAAAGAATATTGTGCAGAGTACTGGTAGAAGAAACTCAAGGAAAGCACGGGTATGTGCACTGTCCACTGCTACATAACTGAAATAATGTTGAAAACAGGATCAAACACTGTATAAACAATCAATCAATCAAATTCGCTAGTCAGTCAGTACTTTCAGTACTTTGATTTTTCACTGTCACTAGCCCTCAACCCTTTACCACACAATGCAAACTTTTATAAACTCTAAAGAAGAAGACTTTGGAAAACATTGAAAAAGAGAGAATGCTGGTAACCAGCATTTTCTACTTTTCAAACTTTGTTTTCTACCCTATTAACCCTTTCCCAGACAAACCCTTGTTTTTACGTGTCTGTAGTACAAGTCTTTTGAAAACACTGTGGGAAAAGGAGAAATTGCTCATAACGAGCAATTTCTCCTTTTCCCACAGTGTTTTTTACCCTTTTTGAGAACTTTCTGCCATTTTCATCAAATTTAAAATTGTCATCTGCAAACTCTTTGAATTTGGACCAGTCCAAAATTTGTCGTTTGGGAAAGGGTTAAAGACAGAAATCATCATGACAGCTAAATTTAACTGCATCTACAAATGCTTTCAATTTGGTCCTGTCCAAAATTTTATTGTTTGGTAAAGGGTTAACTATCATTTTAAACCTTCACCAAATTTCCTGTATTTGAAGAACTGGGAGAAAAATGGCTTTTGAAAGCACTGTGGGAAAAGGAGAAAATGCTTGTAACAAACACCAACAAGGGTTAAGAGGAAGTAAGAATTATGTTACATGTAGCAGATGACTATTAATTGGCACAAAGCATTGTACTGAACAACAGAATCCCTGAAAACCAACTAGCCATCAGTAATCACCACTATGACATGACCTACATGTAGAAAGTGCACAAGAAGCTAATTCTTTATCAAGTTAAAAAGAAAAACTTCTAATAGGCTTATATATTTCATATAGGCCGATCTGAAAACCATCTTTGAATTCTAGTCAGTGACTTTAGAATTTTAGAACTAAACGATGAGAGGGAAATATCTGCCCTTTGTACACAACTTACGCTGTATGTCCATTAACCAGCACCCCAACATCTTTTCTAGACACTGTAGAACTTGTGGCTGACACAACAGACCTATGAAATGATTGGGAGGGAAGGGGAAAATTAGTACAGGATAGAAGTTAAAGAGACATGTCTATCTACAACTACAAAATAATAGTCTCAACCCTTTACCAAACAATCTCGTTTTTAAGAACCATGAGGGAGCTGTCTTGTGAAAACATTGTGGAAAATGGAGAAAATACTGATTACACTCTGTTTTCTACTCTTTCAAAGGCAGAAGTACCTTCAATTTGGACTTGCTTATAATTAAATTGTCTAGTAAAGAGTTCACCTTTTACCACACAATTCAGAGTTTTAACAACCGCTTAGGAAGAAGGCTTTTGAAACATAGTGGGAAAAGGAGAAATGCTGGTTACCAGCATTTTCTCCTTTCCTACAATGTTTTCCACACATTCACAGAGAAATTTCAGTTTTTGAGTCACATTTAATTCATTGTCGGCAAACTCTTTCAATTTGGACAGTCTAAAATTTTGTCGTTTGGTATAGAGTTAAGCTGATCTCACAAATTATTCTGTTTTGGTTTGAATGATCAAATCTTTTATTTAATATGGAAACATTAGCTTGTTTTCACTGTTGCCTCCTATATTTGTCTGCCAAATGCAAGGACAACCTCTCCACCGCACTTAGGAAGAGGGCTTTTGAAAGTATTGAGGGAAAAGGAGAAAATGCTGGTAACCAGCATTTTCTCCATTTCGCACAAATTGTTTTCTATCCTTTCTAAAACAAACTTCATTGTCTGAGTCACATTTATTCAATTGTCTACAAATGCCTCATATTTGGACAAATCTAAAATTTTGTCATCTGGTAAAAAGTTAGATCTAATAGATATAAGATAAGAGTGAGGAAAGGGTTCAAAGGGATTGGAAAGAAAAACAGTGTAACAAAATGTCACTTCTTAACTCTTTACCACACAATCCAAACTTTTAACGACTCTGAAGAGGAGGCCTTTTGAAAACATTGTGGGAAAAGGAGAAAATGCTGGTAACCAGCATTTTCTCCTTTTCCCACAATGTTTTCTACCCAATCAAAGAAACTTCCACTTTTAGAGCCAAATTTGAATTGTCTTCTGCAAATGCTTTCAATTTGGACAAGTCTAAATTTTTCTTGTGTGGTGAAGAGTTAAGCAGGTTGTGTTGATGCTCTACCAAACAATCTGAAGTTTTAACAATCCTGAAGAAAAAGGCTTTAGAAAACATTTTGTGAAAAGGAGAAAATCAGCATTTTTTTTCTGCTTGTTTTCTTGCCTTTCAAAGACAAACTTCAGTTTTTTAAGCCACATTTACTTAAACATCTGCAAAGAGTTTTTATTTGGAAATTTAAAATGGTAAAGACATAAAGAAATTCTTGGTGTCAAATAGCACCTACTGTAGGTTCTATTAAATTATAACTAAACTTTAACCCTTCAACTGGTAAATAAATTAAAAGGGCATTTCAGGCCAATAAAGCAAAAATCTAAGTAATGCCATTTTAATTATTTTTCCCACAAAAACAAAAAAAGACTTTGCAGTATTGCATAATGTTGATTCATATCAGATCCATCTTAATATGTGCTGCCCAGGAAAAACCTTACTTTGGATCATGCTTACCAGAATTAAAATGGCCATGATATATCTTAAAGTGCTTTACTTGTCATTTTACATCAAGATCAGACTACACAGAATATACATTCTGATCTTGGGACAACACTGTCCATTGTTTTATAAGATATTAAAGTCCAATCAGTGCTGAAGAAGCAATGGTCAGTTATTTTTTCCATGCCTAAATTTGTCCTTTCTGATTTATGTGCCAGTTTAAGGGTTAAAGAAACAGTCAGAATAAAGTAACAGAAGGGGTTGGTAGGAAAAAAAGCAACAAATGACTGTCATGGAGAACTAGCTGACCTTTAACCTTTTAACTCTTTACCACACAATCCTGACTTTTAACAACCATAAAAAGGAAGCCTTTTGAAAACATTGTGGGAAAAGGAGAAAATGCTGGTAACCAGCATTTTCTCCTTTTCCCACAATGTTTTCTACCTGTTCCATAACCAATTTCAATTTTTAAGTCACATTTAATTTGTCATCTGCAAATGCTTTCAATTTGGACAAGTCTAAAATTTTGTCGTTTGATAGAGGGTTAACTCTTTACTTGACGACAAAATGTTAGACCTGTCCAAGTAAAGAGGATTTGCAGACGACAAATAAGATGTACATGTATCTGAAATGATGGTTTTTGTCTAGGAAATGGTGGAAAAAAACTATGGGGGAAAAAGAGGAAAACACTGGTTGCCAGCATTTTTCTTTTTCCTAAAAAGTTTTTGCAAGTCTTCTTCAAGGTTATTAAAAAATGGTATTGAGTGGTAAAGGGTTCACAATATGGTCCATGGCTTTTGAAAACATTGTGGGAAAAGGAGAAAATGCTGGTGACCAGCATTTTCTCCTTTTTCCACAATGTTTTCTATCCTATAAAAGAGAAATTCCATCATTGAAAACATATTTAAATTTTCATCTGCAAATGCTTTCATTTGGAAAAGTCTAAATTTTTGTTGTGTGGTAGAGAGTTATTCATATTTGTCTGTTATAGAGTTACATGATCTTTTCAGTTGGTTAAAAGGATAGTTTGCACTGCAAGTGAAGATAATTCATGTTCCTAGTTTAGATGCAAATAGGCAGTGGAACAGATCCAAGATCACATGGCATAGCTTGTTCACACAGATCTTGTTCTGCTCTGTCCAACAATGCTTCAAACTGCATCACTGAGAAACAAACTAACTCTTGACTAAATGACAAAATTTTACCTGCATTTTCTCCTTTTCCCAAAGTACTATTTACATAGCCTTCTTCTTTAAGGTTGTTTAGACTCCAAATTGTGTGGTAAAGGATTAAAGCTCTACAGAGCCCCTAAACCCTTTACCACACAAAGCTGACTTGTAACGACCTTGAGAAAGAAGACTTGAAAACATCGTGGGAAATGGAGAAAATGCTGGTAAACAGCATTTTCTCCATTTCCCACAATGTTTTTTTACGCTATCATAGACATCTTCCACAATTTTAGCCACATTTAATTAGACTGCTGCATATGCTTTAGGTTTGGATAGGTCTAAGATTTTGTCTTGTGGTTCAGGGTTAATCCTTTTTCAAACACTCCCTTTTTGTGTCCATAGTTATTTAGATATCAAGCTCATGCAAAGAATCAAATTTTGTATGAAATTTTTCCCTTGTGGTATAGATTTTGTCATTCTATTGGTCATTTATTTCAATACAATAACAACACTACCGGTGATTGAAAATATTGCTATAAATAGATTCTTGGTGTGACGGTATATGTAGAAACCAGACTGGAGGTTCTGTTCAGTATGATCTCATTCAATAAATGTACTATTCTTAAAAGCACATTTTTTTCACTCTACATCTATCAGGTAAGAATTCCAACATGTTCTATTTGAGAGCAACAACAGTTCCTGTATTACAAAAAATGACTTTTTGTGGCAATTGTCGAAAGACAATGCCACTATGAGTTCCATACGGCATTTTGAAAATCATGTATCATGTTTGTGCAAATCCAAACGAAGTAAACCCATCTGAACTCAAATTTTCTCAGGCAAATAAATGTTTTGATAGGACTCAGAGATAAAATTGAAAAATGGTGTATTAAAGTTATCTGGATAGGGCCATTGATGGTGGAAATACTTCTTTTTCATTGAAAATAGCTTTACCCGCTCATAGCCTTCTATTGGCACAATGATACACACAATCTTTGTCTCCTGTGCTTGTTTGTCCCAAAACCAGTTCATCCGAGCTTTTTCATCCCACATGATTGCCCACTACTCTATCTTGGATTGCGCATGAATATTTACAGATTGAAATAATTTACTATCAAGCGAATACTGGACAATATTTCAAATTATTGATTCAACTCAATGGCTCCCTTGACAAATACCACACCAATGCCACACCAGTGCTTTCATTATTCTATACCAGACAATCCTATGTTTTAACAAGCTTCAAGATAAAGGGCTTTTGAAAACAAGATGGGAATATGAGAAAATGCTGGTAAGTATTTTCTCCTTTTTCCACAGTTTTCTACCTTTTCAAAGACGAATTTCACCATTTTAGCCATGTTAGTTTGTTGTCTGCAAATGCTTTCACACTGGACAGGTGTAAAATTTTGTCATCTTAGCAGAGAAATAATTCAGATCATACCTCGGTATATAAGGTTTGACTTTTGGCTGTTCAACAATGACTGGTTCTATCTGTACTTTCTCCTTCTTGCGACACCATCCTGTAAATTTATAAATAAATGAAAAATTTTAACTCCCTTTTGTATTCATGTTTTGCATTTTTAATATGTCATCAACATAAAGTGCCGAGAAACATCATGATAAATAGAAGAAATTGTCGTAGGGCAACATTACCCTTTCTATCTAAATTACCTTAGTTACATCTTCATATGAACTTTGTTTCAACATCTCTGCTTTTTTACTAGAGAAACTGCACACTAGGGAGGATCCATTAGAACTGTCATTAACCCTTTACCACACAATGCCGCCTTTTGACACCCCCCCCCCCCCCAGAAAGAAGCCTTATGAAAACATTGTGGGAAAAGGAGAAAATGCTGGTAACCAGCATTTTCTCCTTTTCCCACAATGTTTTCTACCCTATCAAAGGCAGAAATCATCATTTTAGTAACATTTATTTTGTCGTCTGCAAATGCTTTCAATTTGGATCAGTCTAGAAAATTGTCGTATGGTAAAGGGTTAACAAAAAGAACCCCATACCAACCAATCTTGAGTTTTAATGATCTTCAGAAAGAAGACATTTGAAAACATTGTGGGATTAGGAGAAAATGCTTGCAACCAGCATTTCTCTTTTCCCTACAATATTTTCTACCATTTCAAAAAAAGCACTCATAAGTTACACTGAAGTTGTTGTCTACAAATGCATTTATTTATTATTATTTATGCTGAATCTTTGACCCTTAAAGTGCTGGAACCAACTAAAGTTATTTTTGTCGACAGTGTAGATCAAGATCCGACTGCACAAAACATGCAGTCTGATCTTGATCTACACACTCCACTACTTTGTTACGTGTTTTGATGGAAACAACCTAGACACAGCAAAATTTTGGCAGTTTTTCCTAACTGAAAAGGTCTGATTAATTAATTCAGTGCTTTAAGTACTCATTTTGTTGTCTGGCAAGGACTTAATACCCCTGGCTAAGTGCTTTGATAGATGGAAAAAAAATATGTTCAAAACTAATGCCCATTATGCAAACAAGTACTTCAAATCAAGTGGAGGTAACTTTGCAACTCTCTGAAGGTAACTGCAAACAATTCTGGTGTGCACATACATATTTCAGTTCAGGGGAAAAGGTGTATAACATTTTAACCCTTTACCACACAATCCCGACTTTAAACGACCCTGAGAAAGAAACCTTTTGAAAACATTGTGGGAAAAGGAGAAAATGCTGGTAACCAGCATTTTCTCCTTTTCCCACAATGTTTTCTACCCTTCCCAAAACAAATAACAATTTATCAGTCACATTTAATTTGTCGTCTGCAAATGCTTTCAATTTGGGCTGGTCTTTAATTCTGTCGTTTGGTAAAGAGTTAAAACAATGACAACAAATCTGAGGGAGGGTTTTGTGAAATAGATAAATGTTACTAACCCATCTGCATGTCCATAGACAGATAGACAGATGGACAGACTGATACCCAGACAGACATACAGCCAGACAATATGGAAAGAACCTTCATTTTGCAAGGGTATGATCATTGTGCCAGTGAGTTACAGTTTTTAGCCTGTTATCATGCTGGCCAGTTGAAAGCCGACATTAATCCTTTAACTATTAATCCCATGTTTTCACGACGCTGAACAAAATGGTGGGAAAATATTTTCTAACTCTTAACTCTTTACCACACAATCCCGACTTTTAACGACCCTGAGAAAGAAGCCTTTTGAAAACATTGTGGGAAAAGGAGAAAATGCTGGTAACCAGGGAAAAGGAGAAAATGCTGGTAACCAGCATTTTCTCCTTTTCTCACAATGTTTTCTGCCTTTCTAAAACCAAACTTCCATTTTTCGGTAACATTTATTTTGTCGTCTACAAATGCTTTCAATTTGGACCAGTCTAAAATTTGTCGTTTGGTAAAGGGTTAAAAAACAATTCTGATATTAGCTTCAACCAGTTTGCTGTCTGCAACCTAAATGCTTTCAATATGGACAAGTCTAATTTTTTTTTCTTTGGTAATGACTTGAAGATACTATAAGTAGAACATTTCTTTACCATAGGTACAGCAGCAGATAATGATGATAATTATCAGCAGGATAAAGAAGATAATTCCAATAACAATAGCTGCAATGGTTCCTGTGGAGACACCATCATCTTCCGTTGATGCCCCAGTGCTTGCTGAAAAATCACAGATATAGATATGAAACACATTTTGGTGCTAATGCTTGGTTACAGCTGTTTGTTCAGTGACAATTCTTTGTTAAAAAAAGGGCATCATTGTGTAAAACCCAGGAAAGACCTTAAATTATAATTCAACCTGAATACTGGTTTGCAAATTTGCACAGGAAATATAACCCTTGGACCATACATTCAGTATGTTCTGTGCAGCCTGATCTCAATCAAAATTATCTACAATAGTAACAAATAGAGTCTTTGCCATGAACCACAGTAAATGACAGCCCCCCCCCCCTTCCCACCTTGGAAACAAGAGTGCCATTGGCCCTAAAGCACTCACATGAGTAAGGTCATCTAGGATTGATAAGGCTGAAAAGTCTCGTGATGATGTAAAACGCATGAGTGTAAGTGAACTACTGTTTGACTGCTTTAGCCTATTTGTTTAATTTTTAATCTGGCTCAAAATATGGCCTCTAGAATCACACAAGTTTTTTCTAAGATTTGGCCCTGTGACCTACATTTTGACCTGACTCGATATCATTCTTTTCCGAGATTTCATCTAGACAAACATTCTGACCAAGTTTCATGTGTATTGGGCTGAAAATGTGGCCTTTAGAGTGAACACAAGGTTTTTCTAAGATTTAGCCCAGTGACCTACTTTTTGACCTGACGTGACCCAATTTCAAACTTGTCCGAGATTTTATCCAGACAAACATTCTGACCAAGTTTCATGAGTATCAAGCTGAAAGTGTGGCCTCTAGAGTGCACTCAAGGTTATTCTATGATCTGGCCCAGTGACCTACTTTTTGACTCGACATGACCCAATTTTCTGTGTCCAAGATTTCATCAAATCAAGCATTCTAACCAAGTTTCATGTGTATCAGGCTGAAATTGTGGCATCCAGAGTGTACAAAAGGTTTTCTAAGATTTGGCCCGGTAACCTTCTTTTTGACCTGATGTCACCCAATGTCAGATTTGTCCAAGATTTCATCAAGACAATTATTGTGACCAAGTTTCATGAGTGTCAGGCAGAAAATTTGGCCTCTTAAGTGCACACAAGCTTTGTCTAAGATTTTGCCCAGTGACCTAATTTTTGACCCGACATGATCCAATTTCAAACAAATCCGAGATTTTATTCTAAAAAATATTCTGACAAAGTTGGATAAGTATCAGGCTAGAAATGTGGCCTCTAGAGTGCACACTAGCTTTTTCTAAGATTTGGCCCTGTGACCTACTTTTTGACCCGGCATAAACTGATTTCAAACCTGTGTAAGATTATATCCAGACAAACATTCTGACCAAGTTTCATGAGTATCAGGCAGAAAATGTGGCCTCTAGAGTGCACACAAGCTTTTCCTAAGATTTGGCCCCATGACCTACTTTTTGACCCGACATGACCCAATTTCAGACTTGTCCAAAATTTTATCCAGACAAACATTCTGACCAAGTTTCATGCGTATCAGGCTGAAAATGTGGCCTCTAGAAGGCACAAAAGGTTTTTTTAAGATTTGGCCCCATGACCTACTTTTTGACCCAATGTGACCCAATTTCAGACTTGTCCAAGATTTTATCCAGACAAACAATTTGATAAAGTTTCATGTGGATGTGCTAAAAATGTGGCCTCTAGAGTGCACACAAGGTAAATGTTGACGACGGACGACAGATGCCGAACACAGCAAGATCCCAAAAGCTCACCTTGAGCACTTTGAGAAACAAATATTGGTTACCAGAATTTTCTCCTTTTCTTGTAATGCTTTCAAAGGCCTTCTTTCAAATGGTAGTTGGAATTGTGAGGTAAGGGTAAAAAGGTTACAACTTTGGAAATAAACCATTACAGGTTTGTCATAAGCCAGATATTTCACTACTTTAGCCATTTCAAACATTACGGCACTATAGTGAGCAAACACTTCATATTACCTTTATGGTAAGCATCCCATATACAAGCTGCTGTCAGTATGGTACCAATTTAACTCATTCACCAGCAGTAGCTCTTACAGATGGCATAGATCAAGACAAGATGGCAAAAAACATGCAGTCTGATCTTGGATCTACACCATCCCCGATTTGATGCTGGATTATGGCCAAATTGTTCTTAAGGGTAGTGGAAATCTACTCTAGGACTTCCAAAAAAAGTCTAATTTCTCAAGTTGGTAGTTAAAGAGTTTTCACAGCAAAGTTTTAACAACCTGACAGAGAAGGCTTTTGTACAAATTGTAAGAAAAGGAGAAAAATGCTGTTAACCAGCATTTTCTCCATTTCCTCAAATACTTCCAAACCTTCCAAGATCAAATCACATGAATTCAGCCACATTTATTCAGTGATCTCAAAATGCCTTAGACATGGACAAGTCCAAAATTTTGTATTTGGTAATGGGTTAATAAACACGCACTTCACATTACTTTTAACCCTTAAAGTGCTTTTCACTACTTTGGTTGCCTTTGCAGCCAGTGTAGATCAAGATCAGACAGCACAAAACATGCAGTCTGATCTTTGATCGACACTGTCCACTTTGCTGAAACACAGCAGACAAAAAGCAACCAAGAAACTGCAACTATCTGGGTCTTATCCTAGATGGAAAATGTCCATCTAGTTTATTCAGCACTTTGTAAAAATCACAGAGGCACCCATGACAGCTGACTTACGTGCAAGCTGCTGTAACTGGACATTGAAGAAGAGAGGCTCTGATGTTCCTACACTGTTGTCAGCGTTACATCTGTATGTCCCATATCCCAGGCTCTCTGTCACTGTGTATGTATTGGAGGTGGAAACAGCCAGAATTCTGCCCTGTAAAGAATGTAAGACCATATTTCAGTCATATTACAGCAACAGTTAACTTCACCCTTAACTCTTTACCACACAATCCCGACTTTTAACAACCCTGAAAAAGAAGGCTTTTGAAAACCTTGTGGGAAAAGGAGAAAATGCTGGTAACCAGCATTTTCTCCTTTTCCCACAAGGTTTTCTACACTATCAACGACAGAAATCATCATTTGTGCTACATTTAATGTCGTCGTCTGCAAATGCTTTCAATTTGGTTGAGCGTAAAATTTTGTCGTGTGGTAAAGAGTTAAAGCACCTTTCACAGCTATAGTTGCGTTTGCGGCCAGTGAATATCAAGATCAGACAGCACAAAACATGCAGTCTGATCTTAGATCTATGCTGTCTACTTTGCTATAAGCTTCAGACAAAAAAACATTGTGATATTGTAATTATCTGGGTCTTATTTCCAAACTGAAACTGTCTGTTGGGTTTTTTCAGTGCACTAAGGATTAACAAAATTTTGGACCAGACCAAATTGATAGCATTTGCAGACGACAAGATAGATATGACTCAAATGATGATATCTGTCTTTGATAGGGTAGAAAACAATTTGGGAAAAAGAGAAAATGATGGTTACCAGCATTTTCTCCTTTTCTCACCATGTTTTCAAAAACCTACTGTCAGGGTTGTTAAAACTTGGGATTGTGTGGTAAAGGGTTAAGCCCTTATAAAAATCAAGCGTACAACTTTATTTTTGTATGACTGGAGACCATGGACCCCGTCCACAGTTGAAGACAGTATCCAACAAGATTGTGAATTGATCCTGCTAGTTTCTCAAGACTGCCCTGTAGCTTCCAGAAAGTCTTAGAAAATTACAGAAGTGATTTGCATGTTGTGAATTCAGTCTGCCATGTTACAGCAACCATGGGACATTTAGAATCTGTATGACAATGTTGTAGGTGCTGGACAAAACCCAGTGACTTTTGTCAGAAAAGGTAATTGCATAGAGCTTTACAGCTGCCATATGGCTATGTGAAACAAGCTTTATTGGTATCTCATGAGTTTTACCAACACTGTGCCCAGATTCAACACTATGTTGTCAAAAGACATTCCAATAAGCCCAGTCAGATCTCCAGATGAGAGGGAGTAATAGTATTCTAAATCCATTATTTCTCTTCCAAACCCTATGTTGTGGATACTCATTAGAATTGTGTCGATGAGAGGATTCTAATGAGTACCCCATAACATAGGGTTTAATAGAAAGTGATTAATATTTTCAATTTTGAAATCAAAATCACTCCCTCTATCTGGAGCTGTGCCCAGTGCTGCAAGTAGAAATCAAAACCTGAAAATTTCTCACACCTGGACACGAACCATCTATTCTCTACTTATCTAATTAATTTATTAGTATTACCAGAGAGTCATAAAATCTGTACTGGGTTATTGCCGGGTTGGCCGACATCGAGCATGTAATGGTAATCGAATCTGTGTTAAGATTTCCGAAAATGCTGATTGTACTGCCTCCACCCGCCAAGCTAAACGTTGGTCTATCTGTAGCAGAAAATTACACAAGGTTATGCACACGTATTTCTGTTTAACCCTTTACCAGACGACAAAATTTTAACCTTGCCCAAATTGAAAGTATTTGCAGACGACAATTTCAGTGTGGCTCAAATGATGCAACTTTACTTTGATAGGGTAGAAAACATTGTGGGAAAAGGAGAAAATGCTCCTTTTCCCACAATGTTTTCAAAAGGCTTCTTTTCTAGGGGCGTTAAAAGGCGGCATTGTGCGGTAAAGGGTTAACGAAAACATTTTTTGACTCTTTACCACACAATCCCGAGTTTTAACAACCCTGAGAAAGGAGGCTTTAGAAAACATTGTAGGAAACCAGCATTTTCTCCTTTTCCCACAATGTTTTCTACCCTATCAAAGACAAATTCTATCATTTGACCCACATTTGAATTGTTGTCTGTAAATGCTTTCAATTTGGACACGTCTACATTTTTGTCGTTTGGTAAAAGGTTAACCCTTGAAGTGCCAAATAAATCTAACACACATTAAAATTCTAGAATGAGGACCCTTAGATGTGGAAAATCAAGGTTGCTTTTGTCCAGAGCGTCTCAGCAAAGTGGACAGCATAAATCAAAGATCAGAATGCAGAGTCTGGTCTTGATCTACACTGGCCACAATGGCAGCAAAAGTAGTGAAAAGTGCTTCAAATGTCGAAGAAAAAATTGTTTTCAAATTCATTGATGAAATACAGAAACAATGCTAGTAAGTAAGGTCTGACTTAACCCTTTCCCTAACAAGCCCTGGTTTTCACGTGTCTGCAGTACAAGTCTTTTGAAAACGCTGTGGGAAAAGGAGAAATTGCCATTTTCATCAAATTTAAAATTGTTGTCTGCAAACTCTTTCAATTTGGACCACTTAAAATTTATTGTTTGGGAAAGGGTTAATGGAGTATCCAGGTATAACTGAGCCATACTCTGTGAAAAGGTTGCTTAATGCATCTGTGAAAAGTATCAACTAAGGTCAGCCTGCGCAGTCCGCGCAGGCTGACCTGGGCCAAAACTTTTCACTATTGGTCAATTTCCTACATGTCAAAGGATATTCAGTCTCATGGTTCAGTTGGTTGTTGAAAACAGTGGCCATTATGGATTCTAGTCATGTGATAGCTTGCAGGGTATCATGCATCACAGAGATGCATTAAGCCCCCTTTTCACAGAGCATGGCTCAACTATAGATGAAATATGGTACTCTGTTCAATTGAGTCTTTCCATTTGCCTACTTTAGTTTCTACAAAACTGTTCCAAGTTTTAATGACACTGAGAAAAAGGCCTTTTCAAAACACTGTTGAAAAAGGAGAAAATGCTAGTAACAAGCATTTTCACTTTCTCCAACAATATTTTCTACCATTTCAAAAGCAAATCCCATCATTTGTTTCACATTTAATTGTTGTCTGCAAATGCTCTGGATTTGGATGAGTCAAGCTTAATCGTTTGTTAAAAAGACAAGTCTTTATCAGACAACAATATTTTTGAATTGTCCAAACTGAAAGTAAAATGCAGAAAACAAAAAAAAAAATGTTTATCAAATAATACAGTTTGTGTGTGAAAGTGAGAAAAATATTGTGGGCAGAAATAAGAAAATGCCGGTAACCAGCATTTTCTCCTATTCCACAGTGTTTTCAACAGCCTTATTCCCCAAGTTTGTCAGCGCATAAGATTGTTTGGTAAAGTGTTGAGTTGAAAAAGTAAAAGTATATTAATGTAAAAATATTGATTTTAATTTTGGCAACTCTTAATGCATAACTTTATTCCTATGGACACAGATATACACTTGCCTCCCTTCCAGCCTATATAATGGCTAAAAACTAGAATTGTTACAGGCCCCCCAACCCCCTCCCTCCTTCCCATTTGGTTACCTTGTCAATGAATCAGCAAAACAAAAAGCTGCACAAAGAAAAACTGGATACAGTGTACATCAGAAAGAAGCTATCAAGAGCATGTCACCTATGACCTCCCCCCTTGCTGTGACCTTGACCTTGATGCCTGAAACCTCTGTTCTGCACCTTGTCTCACCAAGGTGCACGCAATCACACCTGTGAAATATTTTAAAATCAGCTGCAGAGTTAAAGAGATAACACATGATTTAAGTCCATGTGACCTTTGAACCGCTTGCTGTGACCTTAACCTTGGATACTGGTGTCTGAAACTTTCACTCTGCACCTTGTCTCATCAAGGTGCATGCATGTGTGAAATATTTTCAAAATCTGATATCAGGTTGAAGTGATATACAGCAGACATGAAATTACTAACACATAAACAACTGAGGGCATAATACAATATGTCTCTTAAAGCATAATAAAAAATAAAGGGCCATAATTCCATTAACATTCAACTAATCATAATGAAAATTGCAGACACACAAGTTATCATGATAGGAAGGATTCCATCCGACTCTTTACCAAACGACAAAATTTTACACCAGTCAAATTGAAAGCAGTTGTAGACGACAAAACAAATGTGACTGAAAAATTGCAAATTTGTTTTGGGAAGGGTTGAAAACATTGTGGGAAAAGTAGAAAATGCTGGTTACCAGCATTTTCTCCTTTTCCCACAATATTTTGTAAAGGCCTCTTTTTCACGGTCCTTAAAAGTCGGGATTGTGTGGTAAAAGTTTAATGTTTCAGCCAAATCAGTTGAAACTGTTGAAGAAAACACAAAGTTGCTGCTCTGGAAGGGCAGACAACCTGATTCCAGCATACCACCCCAACTTCACTGGGGGGGGGGGGGGGGTGGGGGGGGGGGGGGGGGGTGCGTTGGTAAATACATGAATGGTGCTCTGGCAAAAGGGGGTTTAATGCATCTTTGTTATCCATTATACTAAGCAAGTCATGCTTATGATTATGGATCCATGGTATCTATTTTGTCTAACAACAGACTAAATCTGGAGCTAGAATTGTCCTTTGACACGGAGAATATTTACAGATAGCAAAAAGGTTCGATCCTTTTTGCAGATGCATTAAACCCCCTTTTAAACAGAGCATGACTCATCTATGCTTACATTGAACATCTATAGATTGCTGATTAGTGCTAACCACACTTCCAAACTCGTTAGCAGCAACACATACATAGGTTCCAGAATCCGCTGCTTGGATCGAAGACAAGATGAAGGATGCAGTATTTTGTATGCTCACACCATTTCGCAACCACTCATAACTTGTTGACACATTGGCAGGCACTGTGTTGCAGGTAAATGTGACGGAATCTCCGGCCTCTGGTGTGTTGTCTGAGACAACAGTGAAAACAGAGGAGATCGCTGTCAAAAAAAAAGGGGTACAATTTTAATTTTTACCAACCAACAAAATTCTAGACTTATAATAAGCCAAACTGATTTTAAGCATTTGTAGGCAACAAATTAAATATTGCTACAATGACTGGATTTTTCTATGAAAAGTTAGAAAACATTGTGGGAAAAAAGAGAAATTGCACGTTCCTGCATTTTTTCCATTTCCCGAAATGTTTTCAAAAGATTTCTTTTGCACCATGATAAAACTCAGGATTATGTGTTAACCTTTTACAACATAATCCCGAGTTTTGACAACCCCTATGAAGAAGCCTTTTGAAAACATTTTGGAAAAAGCAGTAAATGGTGGTAACCAGCATTTTCTCCTTTTCCCAAAATATTTACAATTCTTTCAAAGACAAATCTGATTATTTGTTCCTCGTTTAAATTGTCATCTGCAAATGCTTTCAAAATGGACGAGTCTATAATTTTGTCATGTGTTAAAGAATTAACTCATTACCACACAATCCCAACTTTTAACGACCCTGAGAAAGAAAGCTTTTGAAAACATTGTGGGAAAAGGAGAAAATGCTGGAAAACAGCATTTTCTCCCTTTCCCACAATGTTTTCTACCATTCTTACAACAATTTTTATTTTTTGAGTAACATTTATTTTGTCGTCTGCAAATGCTTTTAATTTTGACTAGTCTATAATTTTGTCACATGTTAAAGAGTTAAAGAGTTCAAAATAACCATGAGCTTTTGCTACCCTGGGGGTAAAAAGCTTTTGAGGGTTAAGCAGAATCACAGAATTGACCAAAATCAGGATTAATTCACATAGAGTTTTCAGTCTATTCTGTGCTTGATGCTTCTACAAAACATTGATTCAGTTGATAAAGATAGAACTTTGTCAAGGCAAGCAAGAAAAAAATGTAAAGAGGGCCCATTGCTCATTTTAAGAATTTTTCCCACTGTCTGTCACTTTTGTTTTCTAAAGATTTATTTTTGACCCGAAAAAATTGAAATCATTTGCAGTCGTCTAATCAAATGTGGCTCAAATGGTAGGATTACTTGTTACAAGGGTATAAAAAAAAGAAGATCCTGGTTTCCATTTCTCCATTTCCCACAATGTTTCCAAAGCCTTTGGCCTTGGTGTCTTTGAAATGTTTTACATTTTTTTTTGTAAAAGATTAAATGCTGCACCAAACACTTGTGTGTTTTTTCAACCTTGAGTAAAATAGCATCAGAAACATTGTGGTAATCAGCATTTTCTCCTTTTCCCAAAATGTTTTTAACCCTTACAAAGACAAATACCAGCCTCTGAGCCACGTTGAATTTGTTGTCTGCAAATGCTTTTATTTTTGGAAACTGCAATATTTTGTTACATAATACAGAATTACCCAGCAGAGGCATTTGAAATGGAGAATCCTACTGAAACTTACCGGTTCCGTTTACTTGGACTTCGACAGGTACACTAAATGTACACCGAGTCTCACTTTCACCGTAACACAAGAAACAAGTATAGAAACCGTCATCACCGCTCTGCACATTTGAAATTGTAAGAGACGGTATTCCAAAATCACCATTTATGAATCTAGTTGTTGAACGATCAACTTCCACCATGTCTGGGTAACTGCGCCAACCACCATCTCTTAAAGGAGCTGCTTTTCTACTGTCTTCACAGTGAAGAACTACTGTTCCAGTCAGACTAACTTCGTAACACTGTCTATTGACCGTGACATCTGGAGTTAGTTGTGGCACTGATACCCCTGCTGTAGTGTTTGGAAGCTGACTTGCTGAAGAGCCTAACAGGAGGGGAAAAAACAAGAAAATTCTTTTAAAAAAGATAGACTGTGTAAGGGGAACTGGAAAATGAGTATTTAAACTTTTTTTGTGGCTCCATATGAAGAAAAATAATGGAGAAAAAAAAAACCTTGACAGCAATTGCTTTTTTTCATCATTGTTCTTCACTTTATTGAAAAGTGGAATTTTAAATCAGATATATATTCAAGATCACAAGTTAATCCAATCATAGTTGACAAAGTTAAAAAAAAAATGTAAAGACACACTTCAGAATCACATTATGATCACGTCAACTGTCCAAGCACTAACCCTGACTTCATCAGAGGGCCGTGCATCATACCTGACCACTGTGACAGCTACTTGAACATTTCCTATGCTTTAACCCTTTACCACACAATCATGAGTTTTAACAACATTGAGAAAGAAGCCTTTTGAAAACACAGCATTTTCTCCTTTTCCCAATATGTTTTCTACCCTTCCAGCAACAAATTTCAATTTTTGAGTCACATTTATGTTGTCTTCTGCAACTTTCCATTTGGACAATTCCAGAATTTTGTCGTTTGGTAAAGAGTTAAGTGGTAATCTCGATCACTGCTCTCCATGATACGTACATGCACTCATTCAGCCGATTCCGAAATCTAACAAAGTTTGTTAAATTACACTTGTGTAGACAGACAGTATTGGATTACTGGATAAGCCTTGGAAAAATACTAAATTACCAAAGAGTGCAAGAAAAGGATCATCCATAGTTAGAAAAGCAGACAGCCAATCAAAAGAGATTGAAATGATGGAAAAATGATAAAAATTATTTTTGGATAGGGAGAGTACCTTCTGGGCAAAAAGGAGAAAAATGCCTAATATCAACATTTTCTACCTTTGTCAAAATGTTTTCCCAAACCATCTACCTCACATCATGAAACTGACAGAAATTTTGGTCAAGGGTTAACCTTTTACAAAACATTAGCTTAAGTTTCAACAAGAACTTTGAAAACATTGTGGGAAAAGAAAAAAAGTGTTGGAAACAAGCATTTTCTCCCTTTTCCCCACAATGTTTTCTACAATTTAAAAGACAAGTCCAATCATTTAAGCCATGGTTACTAAGTGATTTGCAAAATGCTTAGGATGAATCGAAGATTCTGGATACCAGTACTGTATTCTGGATACCAGGACATGTATTTTCTACCTTTGTCACGATGGTTTCAAAAACCTTCAAGAGACAGGACTGTTGGTGAAAGCTTCACTTTTTAACAAATCATCCCAAGTTTTAATGACCTTCAGGGGCAAAGCTTTTGAAAACATTGTTTGGAAACGAGAACCTGCTGGTAATTACCGTAGCATTTTCTCGTTTTTCCCAGCTATATTTTCAACACTTTCAAAGACAAATTTTATCAATTCAGCCATCATTTGAGATATATCGTCTAATAATGCTTTAAATTTAGATTAACCTAAAACTGTATTGTGCGGCAAAGACGTCATGTTCAAATTTTTACTCACAATAGCCTGTTCCACTAATGACAGTACATACTCCTTGATTGTTGCTATACCCAACATTGCAGGTACATCGGCCGGTATTACTGGAACACTGAGAGTTACCGTCGCTACACGAATCTAGTACCGCTGTGTTGCAGCTTGATCCAACACCAGCCTCTGTAAATAATATAGTGAAAGTGAAGTCTCCATAATAACTCTTTACCAAACAATTCCATGTTTTTCACAAGCCTGAGGAAAAAAGCTTTTGAGAACATAGTGGGAAAAGGAGAAAATGCTAGTAACAAGCAATTTTGAAAAAACATTGTGGAAAAAGAAAAGGAGATGCTCATTATTTTGACGTCTGCAAATGTTCTCAATTTTGACAAGATCAAAATTTTGTTTTCTGCGTAAGCGTTAAACTCACGTTCCTTGTAGAAGTCTGCAACTTGTTTGTAATCAAGGAGTTTACTTCTAAATGGACATTAAAACAAGAGAGCCCATTGGCACTAAAACCGCTCACCTGAGTGAGGTCATTTAGGATTGATAGGGCTGAAAAGATCCTGGTCGTGATGAAGTAAAATGCATGAGTGTAAGTGATCTACTTTTTGACCGCTTTAGCCTATTTTTGAATTTCTAATCTGGCTCAAAATGTGGCCTCTAGGGTGACACAAGGTTTTTGTAAGATTTGGCCCCGTGACCAACTTTTTGACCTGACGTCTTTTCCAAAATTTCATCCAGACAAACATTCAAGTTTCATGAGTATCAGAGCTAAAAATGTAGCCTTTGTAGTGCACACAAGATTTTTCTAAGATTTGGCACAGTGACCTACTTTTTGGCCCGATGTGACGCAATTTTAAACTTGCCCGAGATTTTATCCAGACAAACATTCTGACCAAGTTTCAAGCTGAAAATGTGGCCTCTTGAGTGCACACAAGGTTATTCTATGATTTGGCCCCGTGACCTACTTTATGATTCGACATAACCCAATTTTCTATATGTCCAAGGTTTTATCAAATCAAACATTCTAAGTTTCATGCGTATCAGGCTGAAAATTGGCCTCTAGAGTGACACAAGCTTTTTCTAAGATTTGGCCCAGTGACATACTTTTGAACCCGACATGACCCAATTTCATGTAGTCCAAGATTTTATGCAGACAAACATTCTGTCTAAGTTTAATGAGTATCAGGCTGAAAATGTGGCCTCTTGAGTGTACCCAAGCTTTTTCTAAGATATGGCCCTGTGACCTACTTTTTGACCCAGCATAAACTGATTTCAAACCTGTCCAAGATTTTATCCAAACAAACATTCTGACCAAGTTTCATGAGTATCCGGCTGAAAATGTGACCTCTAAAGTGCACACAAGCTTTTTCTAAGATTTGACCCTGTGACCTCCTTTTTCACCCCACATGACCCAATCTCAAACTTGTCAAAGATTTCTAGACAAACATTCTGATCAAGTTTCATTAGTATCAGACTGGAAATGTGGCCTCTAGAGTGCAGACAAGGTTTTCCTAAGGTTTGGCCCTGTGACCTACTTTTTAACCCGATGTGACCCAATTTCAAAGCTAAGATTTTATCCAGAGAAACATTCTGACCAAATTTCATGTGTATCATGCTGAAAATGTGGCCTCTAGAGTGCACACAAGCTTTTTCTAAGGTTTGGCCTCGTGACTACTTTTTGACCCCATGTGACTCAATTTCAAACCTGTCCCAGATTTTATGCAGAAAAACATTCAGACCAAGTTTCATGAGTATCAGGCTGAAAATGTGGCCTCTAGAGTGCACACAAGCTTTTTCTAAGATTTGGCCCTGGGACCTACTTTTTGACCCCATGTGACCCAATTTCAAACTTGTCAGAGATTTTATACCGACAAACATTCAGACCATGTTTCATGCGTATCAGGCTGAAAATGTGGCCTCTAGAGTGCACACAAGCTTTTCTAAGTTTGGCCCTGTGACCCACTTTTTGATCCAATGTGACCCAATTTCAAACTTGTCTGAAATTTTATCCAAACAAACATTCTGACCAAGTTTCATGAGTATCAGGCTGAAAATGTAGCCTCTAGAATGCACACAAGGTTTTTTTAAGATCTGGCCCTGTGACCTACTTTTTGACCCCATGTGACCTAATTTCGAACTTGACTAAGATTTTATCCTGACAAACATTCTGACCAAGTTTCATGAGGACCTGGCAGAATGCACACAAGGTAAATGTTGACAATCTCACTACAGACGATGCACAAGGCAGGACAGACGACGCATGACAGACGCCGGACACAGCGCGATCACACAAGCTCACCTTGTGCACTTTGTGCACAGGTGAGCTAAAAAGAGATTGATCAGTATATTTGAGCTGTCGGATCTTGCTGCACAATTTTTCCCATTTTCTTCATTCTACTTTAATGATAACAATGATCTAGTCAGAAATACAGAAATTAAGACACTTCTTGTTGATTCACCAGCAGCAGATCGTACTGGATAGCAGTTGTTACAGGGATTCATTTCTTCCTTACAGCATAGCTTCTTCCTGTATAAAATCAAAACCTGACAACTGCATCAGAGAGATATCTCTTTAGAATTAGAACACCAAATAAACATTACCTTTTACTAGATTAATCACGAACATTCCGTAACACAGCACATTCAAGTCTTTTAACCCTTTACCAAACAATCCCGACTTTTAACGACCCAGGGAAAGAAGCCTTTTGAAAACATTGTGGAAAAAGGAGAAAATGCTGGTAACCAGCATTTTCTCCTTTTCCCACAATGTTTTCTACCCTTCCACAGCCAAAAAGCATAATTCCAGTCGCATCTAAATTGTCGTCTGCAAATACTTTCAATTTGGACAAGTCTAAGATTTTGTTATGTGGTAAAGGGTTAATGGGCTTCATCATGTATAATCACATGCAGAAGTGTGTTTTTGCCTAGACAACAGCGGTGTGCTTAACAAAATCTACCCATCATTTAGTCCTACCAGGAGGATAGCATTCTTGAACAAATATCCTTAGTCTGGATAGATTGGGGCTTGGCAGACTTATGCAACACTGATTTTATCCAAACTGGCTTTGAACCCTAGTCTAGCCAGACCTTGGTTAGACCTTCTTCCTGCTTTAACTCTTTACCAAATGTCAAAAAAATGAAAGACCACTCCAAATTGAAAGCTTTTGCAGACAACAAAATAAAGGTGACTCAAAATTTGGAATTGGTTATGGGAAGAGTAGCAAACATTGTGGGAAAAGCAGAAAGTGCTGGTTACCAGCATTTTCTCTTTTTCCCACAATATTTTCAAAAGACTTCTTCCTCAGGGTTGTTAAAAATCAGGATTGTGTGGTATAGAGTTAAATACTTTTTTAAATTCAACCCGCCCTACATGTCCCTTCTGAACGTAAAGATTATATGAACTAGTCAAAAATACAGTTTTGTGGCAATAAGTTATTCTTCACCAAACTACAAAATCTCAGACTTGCCTGTAGCACAGGCAAATGGCAAATTAAATGCAGCAGATATGACTGGATTTATGTTGTAAGTTTAAAAATTTATTGTGGGATAAAAAGAAGGTGCTTGTAACCAGCATATTCTCCTTTTCCCACTATGTTTTAAGAGCATAACCTTTTACCACACAATCTGGAGTTTTAATGCCGCTGGAGAAAATAGCTTTTGAAATCATTGTGGGAAAAAGGGGAAATGCTGGTAACTATCATCCTACAATGTTTTCTACCATTTCACAGAGAACTCCGATAATTTGAGCTACATTTGATTGGTGTCTGCAATGAGTTGGTGTTTGAGATATAAAATTTTATTAAATGAGTCTACAATAAATATTTTTAAGCGAATCTTTGGCGAGCTTATAACATTTTTTGTGGGTAAGTTTAATAAATTTTTAGCTCAAATGCCAACAAATGTCAAATTCTTTTTATCACATAACTGTATAACCCTTTCCCAAACAAGCCCTGGTTTTCACGTGTCTGCAGTGCAAGTCTTTAGAAAACACTGTGGGAAAAGGAGAAATTGCTCATTACGAGCAATTTCTCCTTTTCCCACAGTGTTTTCTATCCTTTTTGAGACCTTTCTGCCATTTTCATCAAATTTAAAATTGTCGTCTGCAAACTCTTTCAATTTAGACCAGTCCAAATTTTGTCCTTTGGGAAAGGGAAAACAAGAATTATAGTCAATGATGCGTTAAAACATAGGTACACATTTATAATGAGTAATGAAATTTACATGAAGCCTATTTGCTTCTTTAACATTACAGACGAAAAATAGTTCCAAAGAAGCTTCTATATATTGATTTTGTTTTGAATCTAAAAGAGATTAAATTTGCAACTTTATCAAAATTGCCAATTTTGACAGTTAATTTCACACAGGAATCTAGGTCTGTAATGCTTTAGAAATAAGGTTCATAATTACAGAGTGCTGACCAAATACAGCACTATTTTCTTATCTCAAATGCGTATGAGACAAGAAATTGTGTAATGGTTGTATTACAAGGAAAACAATTGATTGACTGATTGATTGAATGGTGTTTTACACCGCTTTCAACAATATTTCGGTCATATCACGGTGAAAAGGAAAACAAGGGGAGTTATGTGATAAAAGCCTGATTTTAATACAATATATCATCGATGACTTCACTCACTGATATTGCACGCTCCGTTAAATGAGTAGTAATCGACGGGACACTGGCAAATGTTGTTGATACACTGCGGTGTTGTGGTGCTCGACTGCCCTGAGGAGATACTCCTACATCCAAGATTGGGTGAACAGGCTTGACCTAACGTGGCTGAAATACATAATCATAAATCACTTAAACTCTCACCTGCCCAAAAGCCATATTCACCAATTATTCTTAAACCTTGATCGTACAATCCCACATTTTAATGACTCTGAGAAAGAAGGCTTTTGAAAATATTGTGGGAGAAGGAGAAAATGCTGGTAACCAGCATTTTCTCCTTTTCCCATGATGTTTTCAAAAGGCTTCTTCATCAGGGTCATTAAAACTTAAGACTGTGTGGTAAACGGTTAACTTTTTACTAGATGATATCATTCTAGACTTACCAAAATTCAAAGCATTTGCACAGACAAAATTAATGAAAGGTTTCTCAAATGATGTGTTTTGTCATTGGAGTATAGAAAATATTGTGGGAATAGGAGGAAATGCTGGTTATGAGTCTTCAAAAGCCTTTGAGTTAGCTAAAACACAGAATTGGATAGTAAAAAATTAAATGAAAACAGAGCATGGAGAATAAAATTTTTCAGGTTATCTCTACTTTGGATACTTACGTATGTTACATGTATTTGTTGAGAATGTGTACACGAAACCATTTGGACATGTACATCTGCTGGTGACTGAGTCACAGTATGACGCACTCGTACTGCAGGAAATGTTATAAGCGGTATTGCAGATTTCTCCAATCACACTCTCTGGAAAGAAACAATTACAACTTGGTATTGTATTAACATTTCTAAATCCATCAAAATCAAGATCTATTATAAATTACACAATCAACTAACATTTAAAAGCTTTAATTTTCAAGCAGGCAAAGTTTTCGACTAGATCTACTGAAAATTGAAAGTATTTTTTACTGACCACTACTTAACCCTTTTCCACACTATGCTGACTTTTAACGACCCTGAGAAAGGATCTTTTGAAAACATTCTGGGAAAAGGAGAAAATGCTGGTAACCAGCATTTTCTCCTTTCCCCACAATGTTTTCTATCCTATCCAATACATAAATCACCATTTAAGCTACACTTAATTTGAAGTCTGCAAATACTTTCAATTTGGTCCAGTCTAAAATTTTGACGTATGGTAAAGAGTTAAATCCGACACAAATGAGGGATTTGTATTTTAACCCTTTACCAAACAATCATGAGTTTTAACAACCCTGAGAAAGAAACCAGCATTTTCTGCTTTTAAGCAGATTTGTATAGCAAATGACACTGTACCATGATATCGGTTTGACCTGTGCCAAATATACTGTCATTCACACATGTGCCCATTCTACTTTCAGTTTTAGCTAATACACCTCAGCCTCACTTTTGTCACTACCGTATATACTGTCCTACACATGTATACATATTTATTCCGAAATATATACCAGCAAAAATCTGCGCAAGATTAACGGATCAAATTACCACTCCTTAAACAGTAATCGAATAACAATTACTGCGCAGCCCGCAGAACAATTCTGACTTACCCTGCCCTTGCTAACCCCATTCTAAAATGATTGCACATGTGTTGCGTGTGATGTTACTTTTTTATTACAACATATTACAGCTTTATACTACTCCATAAATCTGCTTTCCAGGACTTTGAGTACTTTGATTCCATTTTCAAACAATCCTGTGTTTTAATGACCCTGCAGAAAAGGTCTTCTGAAAACATTTTGGGAAAAGGAGAAAATACTGGCTAATAGCATTTTCTCCTTTTCCCAAAATGTTTACTACCCTTCCAATGACATCTTGAGCATTATTTGGTCCATATGTCCACAAACTGCTGAAATTGAATAACTTTTAACGGATTTGTATAGCAAATCCACTTACTGTGATCGTTCTGACCGGAACCAAATATATCATGTGTAATGACGCATGCACTCACACTGTACTATGATATCGGTTTGACCTGTGCCAAATATACTGTGATTCACACTAAGTCTTGTTCCCATTTTACTTTCAGTTTTAGCTAATACACCTCAACCTCACTTTTGTCACTACCGTATATACTGTTCTACACATCTATAGCCTACCTATAGTCTGAATTTTAATACCACCAAAAAACTGCGTAAGATTGACAGATCAAATTACCACTCCTTAAACAGTAAGAGAATAACAGTTACTGTGGGGCCCGCTTGGCAGAACAATTCTGACTTTCCCTGCCCTTGATAACCCCATTTTAAAATGATTGCACATGTGTTGCAATTGATGTTATTTTTTATTACAACATATTAAAGCTTTATGCTACTCCAAAAATCTGCTTTCTAGGACTTTGAGTCTTTTGATTCCATTATGTTTCCAATCTTTTCAAAGAGAAACATCATTCTTTGAGAAACATCCAATTTGCTGTCTACAAATATCTTTCAAATTAAAAGAGCCTAAAAAAGTGCTGTTTGGTAAAGACTTAAAGAGTAGATAGAGTAGACAACATCATGAGAATTGAAGAAAATGCACTTAACCAGCATTTTCTTCTTTTGCTATATTGTTTTCAAAAGGCCTTCCTCCTCAGGGTCGTTAACTCTTGATCAAACGATAAAATTTTGGTCTTGGCCAAATTGAAAGCATTTAAAGACGACAAAATAACTGTAGCTCAAATGACGATTTCTGTGTTTGCAGGGGAAGAAAACATTGTGGTTACAGGAAAAAAATTGTATTCCTTCAAGAATGGTTATGTCCGTCCAGTTGATAGCTCTAGAAATCATTGTCTGTCTTAAGCCTTATCCTGCTATATAAGTTAAATAAAACTCTTAAGCCGATTATAAAAACCTGCACAATATCATTTCAAACTTATTTTTTGGAGAAAAATATCTCCTCATCAGACAGTGTAGAACCAAGATCAGACTGCACATTCTGTGCAGTCTGATCTTGATCTATACTGTCTGCAAAAGGTCAGTGAGTTGCGCTTAGCAGCCATAGAGTTAAAACAAGAGGGTCATTGGCCCTAAAGCGCTCACATGAGTAAGGTCATCTAGGATTGATAAGGCTAAAAAGACATTGGTCATGATGATGTAAAATGCACAAGTGTAAGTGATCTACATTTTCACTGTTTTTGCCTAATTTCTAATCTGGCTCAAAATGTGGCTTCTAAAGTCACACAAGGTTTTTCTAAGATTTGGCCTGGTGACCTACTTTTTGATCTGACAAGACTCGATATTATTCTTTTCCGAGATTTCATCCAGACAAACAATCTGACCAAGTTTCATGAGTATAAGGCTGAAAATGTGGGCATCTGAGTGCATGCAAGGTTTTTCTAAGATTTGGCCCTGTGACCTACTTGTTTACCTGACTTGACTCAATTTCAAACAATATTTTATCAAGACAAAGATTCTGACCAAGTTTCATGAGTATCAGGCTGAAAATGTAGCCTCTAGAGTGCACACAAGGTTTTTCTAAGATTTAGCCCAGTGACCTACTTTTTGACCCAACATAACCCCATTTCAAACTTGTCTGAGATTTCACCTAGACAAACATTCTGACAAAGTTTCATGAGTATCAAGCTGAAAATGTGGCCTCTAGAGTGCACACAAGGTTATTCTAAGTTTTGGCCCAGTGATCTACTTTTTGACCCGACATGACCAGATTTCATGTGTCCAAGGTTTTATCAAGACAAACATTCTAACCAAGTTTCATGAGTATCAGGCTGAAAATGTGGCCTCTAGAGTATACACAAGGTTTTTCTAAGATTTGGCCCTGTGACCTACTTTTTAACCTGACGTCACCCAATTTTAAATTGTCCATGACTTAATCCAAACAATAATTCTGACCAAGTTACATGAGTAACAGGCTGAAAATGTGGCCTCTAGAGTGCACACAGACTTTTTCAAAGATTTGGCCCGGTGACCTACATTTTGACCCAACATGACCCAATTTCAAACTTGTCCGAGATTTTATCCAGTCAAACATTCTAACCAAGTTTCATCAGTATCAGGCTGAAAATGTGGGCTCTAGAGTGCACACAAGCTTTTTCTAAGATTTGGCCCTGTGACCTACTTTATGACCCACATGACACAATTTCCAACTTGTCCAAGATTTTTATCCAGACAAATATTCTGACCAAGTTACATTGAGTATTAGGCTGAAAATGTGGCCTCTAGAGTGCACACAAGCTTTTTCTAAGATTTGGCCCTGGGACCTACTTTTTGACCCGACATGACCCAATTTCAAACTTGTCAGAGATTTTATATGGACAAACATTCTGACCAAATTTCATGAGTATCCGGCTGAAAATGTTGACTGTAGAGTGCACACAAGGTTTTTCTAAGATCTGGCCCTGTGACCTACTTTTTACCCCATGTAACCCAATTTCAAACTTGCTTGAGATTTTATTTAGTCAAACATTCTGACCAAGTTTCATGAGTATCAGCCTGAAAATGTAGCCTCTAAAGTGCACACAAGGTTTTTCTAAGATCTGGCCTTGTGACCTACTTTTTGACCCCACGTGACCCAATTTCAAACTTGTCCAAGATTTCATCCTGACAAACATTCTGACCAAGTTTCATGAGGATCTGGCTGAAAATGTGGCCTCTTGAGTGCACACAAGGTAAATGTTGACAACCGCACGACAGACGTTGGATGACGGACGACGGACACAGCACGATCACAAAAGCTCACCTTGAGCACTTTGTGTTCAGGTGAGCTAAAAATGGGGGCAAGAGAATGATTATGGAGTTCTCCACTGTAGAGTATTATGAAAGACTTGGGGTATGAAAGTACTTACTTCTAGCGCATGTAGTTGAGCCTAACTGGTAGTAATTGGTGTTGCACTGGCAAAGTCCACTGATGCACTGTGAGTTTGAGATGATACAGGTTCGGGATGGGTTTATACAAGACTCACCAAGACCAGCTGAAAACAATTAATAACAAAAATGACAAAACCATAGACTTCCTGAAATCGAAAGCATTTGCAGACGACTATTTAAATGTGACCCAAATGATGAAAGTTGTCTTTGATAGGGTAGAAAACACTTGAGAAAAGGAGAAAATGCTGGTTAATGGCATTTTCTCTTTTTCCCTAAATGTTTTCAAAAGGCTTTTTTCTCAGGGTCGTTAAAAGTCGGGGTTGTGTGGTAAGTAGGGCTGTCGAGATACGCCTTAAGTGTACCACAATATATTGCAATACACAGAAACCATATTGCGATACATACCACAATATATCGCGTCCATGTTAAAATTAATATTTCTTTTTTTTTTAAGAATACCTTTGCTATTTATAATTCAGGTTTAATTCTTCCCAAAAAGGTGATGGAGAACCAATTAAATCACCCAATCTCAACAAAAGTGATTCCAAATATCGTATTTTGCCTTCTTATTCAGTATTTTACTGTAACCGTCCTAGGTCGCATCTATAGCATTAGCGTTGGCAGCCATTGTTGATATGGTCGTACTTAATTCAGAAAATGCAGACGCAATCAAGTAGGATTACAAGAAAATACTTCAGTATAATTTGCACACATTTTCCATTAATTTAAATATCGTATTAATGAATTTTATTCTTATATTCCTTTTTTTAAAAATCTATAACTTTTGATGTTTTAAACATTACGTTGGAGACTCAGCACTGCGTGGTTTGGATTGAATTGACTGTGACCATAAAATATTGACAATCACACATCAAGTATGCCCTAGTCTGCTTTCATACTAAACTGGTACCCATAACCGTCTGGTAGACAACAGGCTGCTAGTTTACTTTCATATGCACTACAATTATAATAGTGATAAGCGTTTGCAGGATCGCGATGTTTTAGAAATGACCAGATCAAAATAAACCGAAAATACATCGAAACTAGACAATATCGCCAAAAAAAAACTGTATGTGAAGTTTGTATCGCGGTACATATTGACTTTGAATTATATTGCAGTATACTGGTATATCGTGACAGCCCTAGTGGTAAGGGCCAAGAAACATCACTGATGTTGAAGAGTACTTCTTATTTCTTATACTCTTCAAGTTAGAGGCGTGTTTAGACCTACTATTGGGACCACGAGTAAAGCAAACGTCAATGGCATCATACATGAAGTACAAACAAACATGGCCATCTGTACTAATGGAGGCACATTTCATTCAATTTGTGATGCAGTGTCTAGTAAGTATATTTACTCTTTACTACACAACAAAATTTTGGACTGGTCCATATTGAAAGTATTTGCAGATGACATAATGAATGTGACAAAAATAATAGGACGTGTCTGTGGAAGGTTAGAAAACATTGTGGGGAATGAAGAAAATGCTGGTAACCAGCGTTTTCTTCTTTTCCCATAATGTTTTCAAAAGTCTTCTTCCTCAGGTGGTTAAAAGTAGAGACTGTGTGGTAATGAGTGAAGGCTTTGATTTCTCATTTTCTTCTCCCATTACGGGATAGTAAACGAGGTGGCTATGATACGGGCACCATGTAGGCTCCAATAATATTTTACCCTTTTGTGATACTGTTCATTGTCTTACAATATATTATGCACAAGACTGTTCAAAGAGAGATAACTCTATTGGACTGGCAATAATAAGCATTAACCCTTCATCCTTTACCAGATGCTAAAATTAAAGACTTGTCTGAATTGAAAGCATATGCAAATGACAAGTTAAATGTAGATGTCACACTTATGACCAGATTTGCTATTGAAATGTTCCTCCTTTTCCCTCAATTTTTTCAAAGGCATTTTACCTACAGCTCAATAAAACTTGGAACTGGCTTTTCCCCTTTCCAGCTAGTCGCAATTAAGATCAGACTGCAACAAAGGTGAAAAGGTGAAAAACTCTGTTAACCTTATTTTATCCATTTCCTACAATCTTTTCCAGCCTTTCCTTCACAAATGCCATGCTTGAGAGCTATCAAATCTTTTATACACAAAACATTTCAGACTTGGCCAAAACTGAAGCCATTTGCAAACCATACAGTTAACACAACTCAAAGACTAAAATTTGTCTTTGAAGGGAGGAGAAACGTTGTCAGAAACGGAAAAACTGCTGGTTACCAGCATTTTCTCCTTTTCTTACAATGTTTTCAAAAAAATTCTTCTTTCAGGGGCCTTACAACTAGGGATTTTTCCCAAATTTTGTGCCGTTTTCTAAGTTTTACTGTGCACTGGCACAAAGGACACATACAAGGGTTGTCCCAGAAGTATGTAGGCTTTTTGCATAACTCACTTATTTTTAACATTTTAATACCAAATTTAGCAATGTATCATTTGGATGTGTCATTGATACATGCTACTAATTTCATCAAAGTACATACAAAAGATCAAGTAAAAACTTACAAAGGATTAAATGACACTACTAACTGCTACCCTGCGCATGATGTAAGGTCACTTTTGGGATGGCTAATGGGTCACCTTAATCTTCTTCCAATAATCTTACATTGTACCCAGGGTTGCAGTTTTGGGTGTATTTTAATCCTTTGTAATTTTTAACTAAATCTTTGTTTTTCTTATGAAAAATGTAGTATGTATCAATGATATGTTGCCAAGTTTTAGTATTAAAATGTTTATAAACAGCTGAATTGTGGGAAAGGAGTGTGGGGGTGTTAAAAAACTTTAAACATCTTACCTGATGCATCCGGGATACAGACAGATCCAGACCGTATATAATTAGGGAGACAGGAGCAGTTACCATTACAGAATGAGTTAGTGGCTATACAGGTGTCTGGAACAGTGTTGTCGCAAGGATTTCCAAGGGCAATTTCTGGAACAACAATTGTGACAATGTCTATTGCAAACTTAACTCTTTACCACACAACAAACTTTTAGGCCTGTCCAGATTGAAAGCATCTGCAGACGACACATAAAATCTTACTCAAAAGATGAATCTGTCTTTCAAAGGGTAGAAAACATTGTTGGAAAAGAAGAAAATACTGGTTACCAGCATTTTCTTCTTTCCCACAATGTTCTCAAAAGCTTTCTTCCTCTGGGTCATTACAAATCAGGACTGTTTGGTAACGGGTTAACCCTTACCACTCAATTCTTTATCTGTATGATACTGAGACAGAAAGAAAAGGAGAAAATGCTGGTAACCAATATTTTCTACCCTTTCAAACAAACATCCCAAAATTTGAAAATGCTGGTTACCAGTGTTTTCTCCCCTTCCCCCAAAGTTCTCAAAGGTCTTTTTCCTCAATTACATAAAAACATGGGATTGTTTGGTAAAGGGTCAAGCCCTCAAAACACTATCAACAAGCATTCTGATAGTATTGCATAGCAATACACAGTCCCCTACCGGCCGTATGTATCGCTGGCATGTCAGTGAAATTTTTTAAGTCCAAGGCCCGTAAATGCGTCAAAAAGCAGTGGACCGGGACGAAACTCGAACTTGATGTGTAAGTCATGGTGGTTGATGTACAACCAAAAATCAGCTCTATATGTAGCAGCATTTAGAAAAAAAGTGCGGGAAAATGTTTTATCAGTGAAATTTTGTAAGTCCAAGGCCCGTAAATGTGTGAAAAAACAGTGGAGCGGGACGAAACTTGAACTTGATCTGTAAGTCATGGTGGTTGACTTACACAGCAAAAGTCAGGTGAATATCTACCAGCATTTAGAAAAAAAAGTCCGGAAAACTGATTTATCAGTGAAATTTTGTAAGTCCAAGGCCCGTAAATCCGTGAAAAACCAGTGGACCGGAACGAAAGTCGAACTTGATCTGTAAGTCATGGTGGTTGAGTTACACAGCAAATCTGAGATCAATACCTACAAGCGTTTAGGAAAAAAGTCCAGAAAACTGATTTATCAGTGAAATTTTGTAAGTCCAAGGCCCGTAAATCCGTGAAAAACCAGTGGACCGGAACAAAAGTCGAACTTGATCTGTAAGTGATGGTGGGTGACTTACACACCAAAACTCAGCTCAATATGTACCAGCGTTTAGAAAAAAAGTCCAGAAAACTGAATTGCCAGACTGATGGACAGACGGACAGACAGACAGACAGACGGACGGACAGAGTGCAAACTTAAAGTCCCCTTCGGCTTCGCCAGTAGGGGACTAAAAATACTGATGTTTTTTTGTCATAAAACAACCCCAATGGATCTATACATATTGCAATCTTATGGCTGCTTTCAGCAAATATCAAACAAAATACAAGTATCAGAACTAGAAATAGGTATACACCAGCCTTAGGTAATATACATTGCTTTTATGATGACAGTTTATTTTTGGCATAGCTGAAGGTGCTGGCTTTTGACCTACTATTTGGTACTGATAACAAATAATAAAGAGAAATTTGTGATTGGTAAAAAATGTAGACATGTTTATTTTAAGGGCCCCTGCCCATGTGCTGGCAAATTATCGCCATCTATCTTTTTTGAAAGGCATTTCATGTTATAAATTATGCAGCCTCTTAGTTTAAATCTGAAGAGAATAACATGAAATTCTGCAGTGTTTTTAAATTCCCAGGGTTGTTCGTAGATTGAGACGTGTTGTAAATTGTTAACATGCTAAAATAAAATTCGATGTTTTTTTTTATCTGGACCTTTTGAAACCAAACAACATGACATATAATCAATAGACAGAGATGACTAACGTTCAACACAGGTTCCTTGAGGTTGACCTCCATTGTCGTCATAGTAACCACCAGAGCATCTGCAGGTTAGTGTTGTACTGTCACAATATGCATACTGGCCACAGGGTACATCACCATTGAGTGTACAGCTTTCTCCAAGATCCACTAGACATATACAAATACAGAATCTCACATGCTCACACCATGACATAAATAATTATCAAAAACTTATTAAATTTACACATAGTATTATAATGCCCCCTCTAATAAATGCTCCCCAAGCTTTTTTCTATTTTCTAAAATAAAAACATCTCATGGCCAATCTACTGATCAAATTGAATTGAATTAAATTCTATGGCACTGACATACTCCCAATAACTTCAAAAATTAATCAACACCTGTAATTAACACTTGTCTATGGATATACCTATACTTCGAACAACATTTATTACACTTCTGGTAACATAAAAAAGAACCTATTGAAGAACAATGTCTCTGACAAACCTTCATTACTATGTAATGGCCAAAACAATCATGATGATTGGAGCTAAAAAGGATAGAACTGCAGTAAAGCAAGCAGGTTTTTTTCAGAAGAGATGGTAATGCAATTGGCACCAACTAAAGCCTGGACAGCAATGTTATCCTGGACCTCAAAAAAAAACAACAAAAGTCATTTTCTCTGTGTATGTATGCCACCAGATGTGTACATGATGAAGGGATGGCTCATTTTAACCCCGTATATTTGTTGTAGAATGACAACAAACGATAAAATAATTATGAAACTATACTCATTTATTTAGAAAAAAAATCCATTCTTTCAACTCTAATGACAACCATCGAGGGAAATTAGTAATAATATGGTGTTTTAAGTATATTTGTCTTGTGGGCGGCTCATATCGATTGACACTGCTGAAAGAAACTTTGGACCTGTATCTATCATCATACCAAATTGAACAGAACAAACACATTAGTTTGGAGAATGTGTGCTCTTAAAAGACTTAACATAAAACTTTGATGTAAAATATGAGATCAGGCAATAAAGTATATGAAATATAAAATATCACAGCTTGACCTGAAGATCATGGGCATGGGTGGGATATTGCTGAAAGAAACTTTGGACCAATACATATTGAGCCATGCTCTGTGAAAAGGAGGCTTAATGCATCTGCGAAAAGTATTGACCCGGGTCAGCATGCTCAGTCTGCGCAGGCTGACCTGGGCTGAAACTTTTTGCTATTTGTCAATTTTCAATATGTCCAAGGACCAGTTTACCTTATGATACAGTTGGTTGTTAGACAAAATAGTTGATATAGATCCATAATTATATGATGACTTGCTTGGTATCATGGATCATAGAGATGCATTAAGCCCCCTTTTGCCAGAGCATGTCTCATATCTATTATCATACCAAATATGAACCAAATTCATTATATATGGTTTGGAAATTGTGAACTCTAAGTTTGGAAAATGTAAACCTGCAATAGCTCTTACTCAGTCCATATTCACCAACCATTCTTAGTTTAATTCTTAGTCTTATTCTCAAGAATTTTATGAATTTGAAAGTAACACAACATCTGATTGGCTAAACCATTTGATTTTGTCAATCAGAATTAAGGTGTGTTACTTTCTAAACCTAGAAAAAGACTAAAAATGAAACTAAGAATGGTTGGTGAACACTGGCCCTGGACTTTGTTCAGACAAGCTGAAAATGAAGATAGAAATGGACATGTGCATGGAACTGTGTTATTCTTGCTATTACCTGCAGTGCTTGTCTGGTTGATCCACGCAAATATATCTATTCTTGGAGAAAAACCACCACTGTCTATGGCTCCACAATAAATCTGCTTCGTAACTCTGGAGTTTGTAACTGTGAACACTAACTGACTCCTTGCAGATCCATCTTGTGGGTCTGTATCAAACTCTGGAGCAGAAGCCTGAAATGTGAGGTCCTCTAATTCTGTGTAAGGTGCAAATGGTTCCCTTATCTTCCAGATAAAAGTGGGATCAGGACCACTTCCTGTGGCAGCACATATGTAGGTGGCAGGTTGATTCAACACTACTGTAGGTGACTGTTGAAGCACCAGAGTTTCGGCTGCAAATAGATATAAACCCATTTTAACCTTTAGATTGCCAAATAAACTGAACAGGGTCAGTGCTTATAAAACTTTTTTCATGCTTAACTCAGCTGGGCACGGAATTTCAAATTCATACATAAATGAGTTGAGATGCCTAACAGAGCAACTTTTTAACTTTCTGAACTTCTCTTTCCTTCCTCTTATTAAATGAAAGTCTTTATTCTTCATTGATGTACTTGCAGAAGCACATGTGAAATTCAAAGTTTGAGGATAAACACAGTTGAGCACAAACTCAAGTTTTATTTGCACCATGCTCTGGCAAAAGGGGACTTAATGCATCTCTGTGATGCATGATACCAAGCAAGCCATTACATGATTATCATATGGATCAATAAAATCCATTTTGTATAACAACCGACTGACTTACAAGGTATACTGTTCCTTTGACATGCAGAAAATTGACCAGTAGCAAAGTTTCAGCCCAGGTCAGCCTGTGGAAACAGGCGCAGGCTGACCTGGATCGATACTTTTCGCAGATGCATTAAGCCCCTTTTCATAGAGCATGACTCATTTATGTAAGCACAGGGCCAGAATACACAAGAAGCATGTCCAAGATTGGAGCTAATGACCTAGTTTTACTCTAAGCTCAAATTTGCACAAGGTGTTTCCAAAAAGTTTAATCCCACCAAGTTTCCCGTAAAATTGAATAAAATCTGTTGCATTGAGAGAACACAAATTTTAAGAGTTTCCTTGATTCGACATAGTGACCTACTTCTTGACCATCATGCGCCTTTTTTAATGCTTTACAACAAAATTCCCAACTTTTATGAACCTAAAGAAAGTACACTTTTGAAAACACTGTGGGAAAAAGAGAAAATGCTGGTTACAAAAAAGGAAGGTGATGCTGGTTACCAGCATATTCTCCTTTTCCATGATAATTTCAAAAGCCTTCCTGTTCGGGGTATCGTTAGTATAAATCGGTGCACAACATTTTGTCCAAAGGGTGTTTCGTTGAAATCCATACACCGGTAGATGTTTTAAAATACCAATTGCTAAATTCCTAGATTTATTACTTTGGACACAGAAGAAGCCTCCTTCTAGAAGCAATCGCAGACCCCGGAGACGTTAAACAAGACGTTGCTAAAGGCTCTGAGAAATAACACATGTCCTGATAATCGCTATCTTTGCTGCCCTTTTAGAAGAATGAAGATAAAGATCATACCGTATATTATAGTATACTGGCTGCATTTGAAATATTGTATTATTGGTCAGAGGCCTTCATTTGCAAATTAAATCTTTGTATTGTATGAACAGTGTAGAAAAAGATCACCATGCTCATCTGCATGGTCTACTCTTAGTCTTCACTCATTCAATTTATTGTTTCAGGCTAAATACCAACCATACTCAGTGTGAGTGAGTGAGTGAGTGAGAGAAAGAGAGAGAGAGAGAGAGAGAGAGAGAGAGAAAGGAAGGAGCAACAGTTACGAATACAGCAGGTTTGCTTGATTTAACTATTTACATTAATTCTCTTGGATGGTATATACTTTGGCAATGGATTTTTAAGGTTGCTATACGCTCTGTCTGCGAGGAAGATTTGACCCAAAATTTATCTGGGTTAGGGTAAGCATCAGGGCTAGGGATCGTTTTCGACGAACATGGTTTTCGATGAAATTTCATGAATGCAGTATAAATATGGGATGTTTGGCAACGGTTAATTCTTCAGATCCCACTTATATATGACTATAAATGGATTTTGCTGTAATTTGGGAAAGAACCAGGGAAAAGTTTTCACTTACTCGTTGCACTGACTGTTGAAATGGCTCCAAGAAAACACAGTGTACCGATACATAACAGCACTGTGGGTGACCAAGTCCGTTTTGTTCTCATATCTAACAGACACTTTTTGATCATTTTAAATATTCTCTCCAGTCATATAAAACCACTAGCACCAGTTTTAGTACTTTTCTCAAGAACTCTCGCTTGTTTTTCTTTCACTTTTCCGTATGTACCAATTGCTATTTAAGTCATTTTGATGAACCTGAAAATAAACAAACGCAGATGAAACATGCTCTCTGAAAAGGTTTAAATGCATCGGCAAAAATTCAGTGCTATGCTCTGTGAAAAGGGGGTTTAATGCATCTGCAAAAAGTTGTGGACTGCACAGGCTGACATGGGTCAAAATTTTTTGCTGCTTGTAAAGTTTCTGCACATCCAAGGACCATTCTACCTCACAATTCAGTCAATTGTTAGACAAAATTGATTTTATGGATCCAAAATTATCTGATGACTTGCTTCATGGAGATTCATTAACCCCCTTCTCCCAGAGCACATCTCAAATACAGTCAAGCCTGTATTATGAGACCACCAAAGGCCAATAAGATAACTGGTCTTTTATTGCAGATGGTCTTTAACTTTTTACCAGAGGGCAAAATTCTGGACTATTCTAATTTGAAAACATTCACAGACTGCATTTTTCTAAATGTGATGAAAATGATAAGATTTGTGTTTGAAAGAACAGAAAACATTGTGGGAAAAGGAGAAAACGGTGATTACTGGATTGTGAAGTTAAGGGTTAAATCAAGTTCAATGAAATGAAAACCTAACTAGTGCTTTCTCAACCTTTGTAATACTATATAAAATTTAATGAAAAGGACCTCCAAGTCTGAATCAAAGGTGCCGATATGGCAATTTAAAAAGCTGTTTTGGTCAGAATTATTTGGCAAAGAAAAATATTTAACTTTCTGATAAAGACGTCAAAATATCTGGTGAAATGAAATTGAAAAAAGGTAAAATGACATACAATAAAGGTTCTGGTCATAATAACTGGAAAAAAAAAAACAGAGTAGATCCAAGTAATAAGACTGAACATTACATGCAGTCTATTGATGTGGACTGTCAGCATAAGCCATTGCATCCAGACTCTATCATAAATTCTAAACAGTAAATGACCAAACAACAAAATTTTAGACTAGTCCAATTGAAAGCATTTGCAGGTGACAAAATAAATATAACTCAAAAACTGAAATTTGCTTTTGGAGGGGAAGAAAACATAGTGGGAAAAGCAGAAAATGATGTTTACCAGCATTTTCTTATTTTCCCTTAATGTTTTCAAAAGGCTTCTTTCTCAAGATCATTAAAAGTCAGGGCTGTGTGGTAAAGGGACTTTTTGGTGCGAAAGATGCACAAACCTGACTTGCTTTGATGGCTAAAAGTACAATCCACTGACAATGGGAGAAGGTAAGTTACCATACAATCAATTATTGATGTTTAGCCAGCTATAAATTCCTTACTTCAGTGATATATCATTTTTTTTAAGTTTAGTAAGATTAGGAAAAAAAAATTAATATCTCCCTGTAACTCTTAACCAAATAGCAAATGTCCAAACTGAAAGCATTTGCAAACAACAAATTGAAAGTGGTTGAAAATGATAGAACAGCCATTCAGAAAATGGGGACAATCACACCTGAAAAATGTCCAAATTTTTAGTTTCTCTAATGATTAAAATATCTATTTGATAGTGAAATTCAAATATCAAAGAAAGTATCTGCAAAGTTTGACTGAGTGAACATTAACAGTCTCTAAGAAAAGTGCTGGCAAAATAATTAAGTGTCAGACTGTTACGGAGGTTAGAAACATTACTTTAACATAATATGTTGAATAAAATTAATCTACTTTCATGACAGAGATATGCTGTTTAAGTTTGTGATTTTGACAGATGATTTCATAACCTTTATGGAAATGATTAAGAATTTGGCAAAGTTTCGTAATAGCATTAAAAACACATCCTCAAACAAAGTCGATATTCTGTGAAAAGATGTATTTTGTTAAAACATTGTTTATGTTTGTAATTTAAATACTCTGAATGAGTGATGGAACACATGTTTACCATAAAAGCAGAACCAATAAACAATACAACCATTTGAACTGACATACCTATGACATCATCGGTGTATACACTAGTACTCCTGGTATCCACCTAGCCAGTGCTAATGTTAAGGAGGTTAGCAAAGCCTGTTCACTCACAAAATAAACCAAACATGTTTAACCTTATTCCTGTATGCACAACAAGATACCATTAGCATGCAGCGATCATTCTTATAAGACGCTAAGTTATTTAGTGTCTTATAAATCAGAATCCAAGCTGTTTGACCCTTAAAAAGTACCGCAGTTGCACATAACATTTACAGCAGTAAATGGGTTAGGTACATGTATTAAAGTGTTGTTAACATGCAGTTTCTGCTTTTTTTTTAAACAGAAAACAGAACCACAAAACAAAATAAAAATTTCAATAGGCATATGGTATATCATGTCAGTACTTTTGTTATGAATATTTCTTTTTCAAACCATCGTAACTTTTCTAACGTCCGTAACATTTAACATTAACATTTATCTAAATTATAACTCAATCGAACAACATTCAATCTACTTATGTCATACTGACATAGAAAATTCACAAATACAATCATTACTTCATCTATACATATATTTTTATTATCAATGTCTGCACTTTTCACATTTCACACAGTATGCAACATCTTACTAGATCGTAAAACATGATTTAAGAAATTCAAAATGGGTCTACATTGATTTCATATAATAAAATGCATGTTTGGTGCAAGTCTAACTTCCATAACAAAAAGGGGGGTCTATTGTTCAATGATATCCATTGCCAACAGTGGTATCACGGTGGCGAATTTGTTTTACAGTCACATCCCTGGATGTCGTTATATATCTCCACAACAATCATGCAGTATTAACATCACCGTTCAAAACAATGTGTATGGTTTACAAGAGAACATATTTTGTACTTACTTTCAATCTCTGGCATCAGTTTCAAACGTTGCACAAGCAGACGATGATTTTTTTTGTTTGGAAGTATACATTGGTGGTTAAGTGTCAAGATAGGCTTTACCCCTAGGATTACATCTAAAGTGAAGTAACTTTTGGAAGAATAAATATTTCGTTATGGATGTTAGTCGTTACGGGTATTAGAAATATTTCATTGAAAGTGACGTTTAGCTAATAAGATGCAGGAAATACTCACTTGCAGTGTTTCAATTATCTATCCTTGATTATGTGTAAACTAAAATGGCATCAATTTCACAGGGAATAATCAAGTTATAGTGTAAAGTGCCGATATGGATGCTAGCAACCAATTTGTCCCAAACAGATTATAAATTAATTAATTTTGTATGTTATATGTAAGATTCAGCTCAACTTTAAGGGAATGTTAAAAAATATCAAAGGGTCGTGAACTGTATTCATCCTACAACTGAAAAACAGTATTTCAGAGTACATGATATACTTCAAAAGACTTGCCATCGATTGATCATAATGTGTTACGGAAGTTAGGTGTGGTTTTGCGACAAATGATTTTGAATGAAAAAAAATATCGGCTCTGGATGTAATTAAAAAAAGTAATCAAAGACTGCAGATGACAGTTGTATCAAACCAACAAATAAAGTATACTACCTGATTGCATCTATTTTTAAGATACAGCAGAAATACAAATATTGTGTATAGTACTTGCGACAGGCAAAATTTAACAACATCGACCTAATTAAATTATATACTTTTGTCACAATAATGAATATGATGGCTTTCAAAGTATAATTATTATACACTAGTGCAGTCAATAATATGAAAATATTTGGTCTCACTTTCATTTGTATGTAACTGATAAGTGTAATTCACATATTTTTTAATGAGACAGGCATTTTTCGTAATTGTCCCATTTTCTGAGAATGACTGAGAATGTTTCTATAAAAAGCAAAAAAAAATATTGTGGAAGCAGGAGAAAATTTATTTACAAGCAGTTTCTCCTTTTCCCAAAATGTTTTCAAAAGCTTTTTCTGTCAGCCTTGTTTAACCCTTTCCCAAACAACGAATTTTGGACTGGTCCAAATTGAAAGAGTTTGCAGACGACAATTTTAAATTGGATGAAAATGGCAGAAAGTTCTCAATAAGGGTAGAAAACACTGTGTGAAAAGGAGAAATTGCTCGTTATGAGCAATTTCTCCTTTTCCCACAGTGTTTTCAAAAGACTTGTACTGCAGACACGTGAAAACCAGGGCTTGTTTGGGAAAGGGTTAAACCCAGGATTGTGTGGTAAAGGATTATCAAAGTGCCTTTTACTGATGGGTGAAAGATCACCAATTATCCAATATTTTTTTTACCTCAACAAGATCATACAAGTAAATGGGTTAACCCATTCCACAGTTTGCTGTTGTCTGTTTTTAATGGTTTGCATAGTGTTAGGTAATCTTTTAACAGATTAATTATACTCTATTCAAACTTTTTTTCCGGTGTTGACATGATAAATATGTAAATTGTACAATAACAGGGTCACCTTTTGTAGTGGGTGTGTGTACAGTTAGATTATAACCAGACACGATTGATCAAACCCAGCTATTTTCTCTTAGAAAAAGCTGCCTTGAAATTTCCAAAATGTATAATTTTCAATGCCTAAAACAGGTGCTTTTTTTTTTTTATCAGCATAAAAAAGGAGTTAACTCTTCTCAAACAACAAAATTTTAGACTTGTTCACAGAGTTCCAGATAGAGGGAGTGATTTTGATTTCAAAATTGAAAATATTGGTTATTCTCCTCTAAACCTTATGTTATGGGTACTCATTAGAATTGTCTCATCGAGACGATTCTAGTGAGTACCCAAAGCATTGGGTTTGGAGGAGAAACAATGAATTTAGAATACCATCACTCCCTCTTATCTGGAGCTCTGTGTTCACATTGAAAGGATTTGCGGATAACAAATAAAACATGGCTCAGTTTCACAGAAGATGTTTGAAATAAAAGTTAACACATCCACACACAGACGAATAGCAGACGGATGCATAACGGACACACGGCCATGGAAAAAGCTCGCTTACCCCTGGCTAGTGGAGCTAAAAACCCTATCACTAATGAGCTGCATCTTATTCCTGTCCGCAAAAATATGTACTTTTGAAATAAACAAGTTTGAAATTTTGTCGTCTGGTATAGAGTTACCGTAAGTAATATATAATATGGGTGTTTTCTCTTTAACCTTTTACGACACATTCCTTATTTTAACGAACCTGAGGAAGAAGCCTTTTGAAAAAAGCTGGTAAACAGGTTTTTTTCACATCCATTTTCAGAGTGTATTTGGTATGCTATATTTCTCAATAACTCCAGTTTAAATATAGCAGCTTGAGGTTTTTGATTTGTTTATTTTTTTTGTATAGTGATTAACAATTCTTTAAACATTATTTTAGTTATATCATGGTGACCAGTCCACCAATCCATGCTTTCCTGGAGTTTCTTTCACCAGTACTTCGCACAATATTCTTCCCAAGCTACTGGCTGCTTTCCTACATAACCATTGCTAAAACGATGATCTGCAGTGAGAGAGGAATGAATCCTGTCACAATGAATATCATCGATCCTCGCTGAGCTCAGGACTGGAACAAGCAATCCCTAGTCACAAGTTCTGTATGCTACCGACCATGCTACTGGGCCCGGCTTGAGGTTTTGATATTTGCATCTGTCTGTATTATTTGAACTCTACACCAGATGACAAAATTAGAGATTTTTTCAAATATAAGCATTAATTTTGCAAACAACTAATTCACCCTTAACCAAACAATCCTGTGTTTTAAAGACCCTGAAGAAGAAGGCTTTTAAAAAACAGTGTGGGAATAGAAGAAAATGTTGGTAACCAGCATTTTCTTCTTTTCCCACTACATGTTTCAAGATCATTCCCACCACTTGAACTACATTAATTTGTTGATCAAAATTGTTTTAGATTTGGAGAAGTCTTATTGAAAAGTCATAGTTCTGGTTGTCTTGTAAAGGGTCAAATATTAACCCAAAACATGAAATTTGTCTTTGAAAGAGAAGAAAACATTGTAAGAGGAGAAAATGCTGGTTACCAGCATTTTCTCCTACTCCCATGTGTTTAACCCTTTACCACACAATTCCGAGTTTTAACAACCCTGAAAAAGAAGCCTTTTGAAAACATTGTGGGAAAAGGAGAAAATGCTGGTAACCAGCATTTTCTCCTTTTCCCACAGTGTTTTCTAACCATCCCAAAAAAAATTTCACATTCTGACACACATTTATTTTGTCATCTGCAAATGCTTTCAATTTGGACCAGTCTAAAATTTTGTCCTTTGGTAAAGAGTTAAGGGCCTTTTTCACAGTGTTTTCTAACCATCCCAAAACAAATTTCACATTCTGACACACATTTATTTTGTCATCTGCATATGCTTTCAATTTGGACCAGTCTAAAATTTTGTTGTTTGGTAAAGAGTTAAGGGCCTTTTTTCCACAGGGTTGTTAAAAGTCAGGATTGTGTGGTGAACGTTTAACTCTTCACCAAACGTCAAAATTTTGGACTGATCCAAATTCAAAGTATGCAGATGACAAATTAAAGGTGGTCAAAATGACAAAATTTGTCCTTGATAGGGTAGAAAACATTGTGGGAATATGAGAAAATGATGGTTATCAGCATTTTCTCCTTTTCCCACAATGTTTTCCAAAAGCTTTTTCCTCAAGGTTGTTAAATCTTGGGATTGTGACTGGTAAAGGGTTAAACTAATGAAAAATAACTGTTCCACAGCAATACTCACAGAACGTGATTTTCCTCGTTCAAATTTCAAAATTTTTCATTGTAAAAACTGTCACTGTCATAAATAGTCTTTACTCTTTATAACACAATTCTTTTTCATCAACCCTCAGTAGGAAGGCTTTGGAAAACAGTGTGGGAAATGGACTGAATGTTCAAGTAATCAGTATTTCTCCCTTTTCAGACATTATTTTCTTCTCTCTTTGACAATGTCCATTATTTGACTCACCTTTAATTTACAAATGCTTGAAGATTATGAAAGTCTAAAATACCGTTGTCTGGTAAAATAGTTACTATGGCACACAATTCTTATTCCATAGTTTTCACACTGTTTACGATCATCACAGAGAATTTAAGAAATAAAAAAAAAAGCTTCTCTCCACTTAGGCAGTCCGCACAAAACTAACACAGATCTATCATTATAATGTAAAAATATTAAATTTTGTAATCTGGTTGTCAACCCTTTACTTCACATTTGATCTCTGAAACTGAGTTTTACGGTAGGATACCCACAAAAATATTGAAATACATTGATAATTGTAGCATTGATATACACAAAGTCCGCCAAAAGTGTAAAAAATAGTAAGGTTTCATATTTCAAATAACTTCTTAACTTTTTGTATGTTTTTCAAAACTTTGTATCATACTGTCCGATAAGTTTACAGGGTTACAGTAAGTACAAATTCCTAAGAGAAGGGATTATAGATTTATAAAGAAGGTATTAAAAAGTTCAATACACACTTTTCACATTTGTTTGCTTATCAATAATCAAAATATAAATTTTCTATATGAAATTTCTATTTCAAAGGGTTGAAACATTGTAGGAAAAGGAGAAAATTTTGGTTACAAGTTGGACTCGAACCCACTGCCTTTAGATCATAATTGTGAATGACACAAATTATGATACCAATTGATGTTTTACTGTATTAAAAATTTAAGTATTTATCTCCTATTATGCAACACCAGCTATACCCCTAACTAATGGAACAGAAAATTTTTGTGTAAAGAAACAAAAAATTTGGTAATACAAGTACCATGTGTTTTCTACAATGTCATGTATATTCTATTTATGAATTCATTTTCAAGCCATGTTTGCATGCGAATGAAAATAAGAAGTGTTTGTTGAGGTCTTGGAAATGAATTCTGAGTTTAATGCTTTATCAAACAACAAAATTTTAGACTTGTACAAACTCAAAGCATTTGCAGACAACAAATCAAATACTGCTTAAACGGTGGTTTCTGTATTTGATAGGATAGAAAGCATTGTGGAAAAAGGAGAAAATGCTGGTTACCAGCATTTTCTCCTTTTCCCACAATGTTTTCAAAAGGCTTTTCCCTCAGGGTGGTTAAAGCTTGTGATTGTGTTGTAAAGGGTTAATGCCCCTTTCAGTGTGTTTCAAATGATAGAATTGTCTTTGAAAAGCCAGAAAACATTGTGGGGAAAGAAGACTACAGGCCCTTGAGGGCCTGAAATCGCTCTACTGGCAATGAGTTTGCTTTTTTTCCAGCATACATTATTAATTCATGATGCAAAAAGATGAAAGACAAACATCCCCCTCCTCCCCCCCCCCCCCAAAAAAAATGGGGGTATTGTTGCAACTGGGTTTGACCCCACTAAGAAAGCACAAGCAGGCATGTTGAATTGAACAAATAGTGAAAAAAAAATTGAAGTACAATTTCTCAAAACCAACTGTTTGAAATCCAGTCAAATTTGATAGGGTTTCAGTACTCATTGTATTAAACAATCCCTGCAAATTTCAAAGAAATGGACAAATAATGTGGACTGTGTTGAGTAAACAAACCCTGGTCTTCAAATGTCTGCTTTTCCTAAACTGTTTGCTAGATTTTCTTCATTTTTATTAGAGTGTAATCCTTTGATGGCACAAATAATCTTTGCAAGTTTCAAAAGAATTGGATCTAAAATGCGGACTTAACTGCGTAAAAAAGAAATGTAAATTTTCAACTTTAAATGGCTCTTTTTCTCATACTGATTGTCAAATGTTTTTCAAAATCGATAGAGTTCAAGCTATTGATAATATAAAGCAACTGTGCAAGTTTGATGAAAATTCGACCACAAATGCCGAGTCGTAGCATAAACAAGAAATGTAAATTTATTAATTTAAATGGCTCCTTTTCCAATACTGATTGTCAAATTTTTGTCAAAATCAATAGCGTTCAAGCTTTCGATGATAAAAAGCAACTGTGCAAGTTTCATGAAAATCCAATTACAAATGCTGAATTTATTGGGTAAACAAGAAATGAAAATTTTGAACTTTAAATGGCTACTTTTCCCATACTGATTGTCAGATTTTTTTTCAAAATCAATAGGGTTCAAGCTATTGATGAGATAAATAAACCCTGCAAGTTTCACGAAAAATATGACCACAAACATAGACTAAAACACATAAACAAGAAAAGGAAATGTTGAACTTTAAATGGCTACTTTTCTTACACTGATCGTCAGATTTTTTTTTTCAAAATCAATAGGGTTCAAGCTTTCAACAAGATTAACAATCTGTGCAAGTTTCACAAAATTCCGACCACAACTGCAGACTTTATCATGTAAACAAGAAATTTAAATGTTGAACTTTAAATGGCTACTTTTCCTACATTAATAGATTTTTTTCAAAATCAAAAGGGTTTTGGCTATTGATGAGATAAACAATCTGTGCAAGTTTCACGAAAATCTGACCACAACTACAGACTTAATTGTATAAACAAGATATTTAAATGTTGAATTTTAAATGGCTGCTTTTCCTACACTGATTGTCAGATTTTTTAAAATCAATAGGGTTCAAGCTATTGATGAGATAAACTGTGCAAGTTTTAAAAAAATCAGACCACAAATGCAGACTTCATCACATAAACAAGAACTTGAAATTTTGAACTTTAAATGGCTACTTTTCCTACACTGATCGTCAGATTTTTTTAAAAATCAATAGACTTCAAGCTATTAATGAGATAAACAGACTCTGCAAGTTTCACGAAAATCCGACCACGAATGCAGACTTTATCACGTAAACAAGAAATTGAAATTTTGAACTTTAAATGGCTGCTTTTCCTACACTGATATTCAGATTTTTTTCAAAATCAATAGGGTTCAAGCTATTGATGAGATAGACAAACTCTGAAAGTTTCACAAAAATCCGACCACAAATGCGGACTTTATCGCGTAAACAAGAGAAAGACTAACGGACAGATGGATGGACGATGGAAACCACGCCATGACATAAGCTCTGCTGGCTTACAGCCAGTAGAGCTAAAAATGCTAGTTAACAAGAATCTCTCCTTTCCCCATTTTTTCAAAGGTTTTCTTCCAAAAATACACTTGAAATAGCAAAATTGGATCTACACTGTCCAATAAGGAGATTTTTCTTTTTCCAAAAAATACCTTTGAAATAGCAAAATTTGGTTTTTTACAATCTGCTTGAAAGTTTCATTTTACTTATTTAGCAGGTTAGGGGTTAAACATAGGTTGTGTGGTAATGGGTTATCGTAATTACAAACTGGGTCACCAACATGTCCCTCTGAGACTACACAGCATCCATTTAGTTAACCCTTTACCACACAATCCCAACTTTTAATGACCCTGGTAAAGAAAGCTTTTGAAAACGTTGTGGGAAGAGGAGAAAATGCTGGTAACAAGCATTTTCTTCTTTTCCCACAATGTTTCTACCCTTTCACAGCCAAAAGCATAATTCCAGCCACTTCCAAGTTGTCGTCTTCAAATGCTTTCAATTTGGACGACACCCAAAGTTTTGGCATTTGGTACAGAGTAGAGCTGGGACGGGTAGAAATTTTTTACCCGATGTTATTAATTGCAGTGATTAGAATTAGTTACAAGTTAGCAGCAGTTCATTCCTGTAGTCGCTGAACAAATTTTGTCATTTAAATTGTTTCATATTGTCTTAAAGACCTTAAATAATAATGATTGTATTTAAAAGTAAGCTCCAGATTGTCCTGATCACGCAACGCCTGCAAAATGCGGATTATTCTCTGGATAGACTCTTTCTTATTACTGTTGAATAGGCCTTTGATTGTGTTGAGTATTCCGTGATGATTTGAGCTGTTATAAATAAATCACAGAATACGCACGCATGTTTTGCTTTTAATTCAAATTACCATTGTCTATGTCAAATAAACCTAAAATGCTGAAGGGCAAATATATAACAATATTTACCCATTACTGACGAGTTATGCGTTGCAGGGGATATAACCGGTACAGCCTTATTTCAAGCTATTTCGATTATCTACTTCCGGTTCATGTACGGGAATGGGTAACATGTTTTTTGCTTGTATTTAAATTAAGATCAAACTAGAGCTATCACTAAACGTGATCATACCCCCCAACAGCTCCTTGTCACAAAACAGATTAATGTCACAGGAATGCAAAATAAGTGACTGGAGAGTCAATTATACCAGAGCTATCACTGAAGGTGATGAATATCCTGCAATGGCTTCTTGCCAAAGAATTACTCTTTGTTACAGACTAAAGACTTGGAGAGAATAAAACTTACTTGATACATTTTTTTTTACCAGCTGGACAAATTGAGATTGGTTTAAATGAAAAGGTTTTGCAGACAACAAATGTCTTTTCATGCAATGTTTTTGACCAGACTCTACATCTTACTTATACAGTACGGAAACTAACGAAAGCAACCTCCGAACCGAATCGGAACCGTAACAGTAACTGAACTGAACCGAAAGTAATAAACTTAAGAAAACATTGTAAATACAGAAGCCATTGCTCACGATGTTTACAATGTTTTCCTTTTTAGTCATATAATACGGAATGCACTGAAACCGCAGCGAAGCCGAAGCGGAACCGCAAAAAATGTTGCTTTCGTTAGTTTCCGTACGGTATTGGTATCTATTTTAACACATCACAAGTTGAAGACTTGGAATAGTTGTGGAGAACGTAGTAAATGCTTGTAATCATCATTTCATTTTTTTCCCAAGTAACTGCAAAAATTAATCTTTCCAATTTTGTGTAGAAAGTAGTAAGTGCTGGTAATCAGCATTTTCTCCTTTTCCAAACATATCTGAAAGATTAATCTGTCTTATATTTGAGTAAACTTCCGATGAAAAGATGAAATTGACATGACATGACATAAGTGAAGTGACATGAAAACTTACTAGTGATGGTTAGTGATGGTAAGTCTACTGTTAACTATCTACAGGTGTAGGAATCTATCATAAGAGAACGACAAAAAAGGGCTTAGCTCTTGGAAATTTTATTTAATTAACTAAGAACAATTTATGATATGCACATCTTTGCTGAGTGCAAAGTCTATCCATGAAGTTTGAAAGAAATTTGTCCAGAATCATCAAAGGGCCATAACTCCATGAAACCTAAATAAACCATAACCAAAATTGGATATGCACATCTCTGCTTGATACTGAGTCTATTTGTGTAGTTTGAACCAAATCTGTCCAATAGTTGATGAGAAAAAGAGCGGACAAGAAATTTCATGAAAGGGCCATAACTCAGTGAAAAATCAATGAACCATAACCAACATTTCATATACACATCTCTGCTTGATACTGAGTCTACCTGTGAAGTTTGAATAAAATTCGTCCAGTAGTTTATGAGAAATAGAGCGGACAAAAAGCTACAGACCGACCGACGGACGGACGGACCGACGGACGGACGGACCGACCGACAAGCTGACTCCTATATACCCCCCAAACAGAGTTTTGGGGGGTATAATTATTTCATTGGAACTTCAAAATTATAGCTTTACTTAATAAGTCACTATATAATTATCGGGTACTCGGGTAATGATTTAGTACCCGGGTACCGGCGGTACCCTACCCGATACCCGGGTACTCGAGTACTCGTCCCAGCTCTAGTACAGAGTTAACTTTTTCCCAAACCACAAAATTTTAGACTCCTCTAAATTGAAAGCATTTGCAGACGACAATATAATTGTGACTCAAAAATTGAAATTTGTTTTGGGAAGGATAGAAAACATTGTTGGAAGAGGAGAAAATGCTGGTTACCAGCATTTTCTCCTTTTCCCACAATGTTTTCAAAAGGCTTCTTTCTCAGGGTTGTGAAAACCGGGGATTGTGCGGTAAAGAGTTAATTAAACTTGGTTGATTATTATACCGTCGACTGAATTGAAAGAAATGCATGTACATGTTTTTAAAATAACCATCTAAGATCACTCATCACAATATAGACTTATTCTGTAATTGCATCGAACCTTGCCCATATTTTCCATAGGAAATACTTTTACTCACATCTTATACATCAGGGTGCCAAACAACTGAACCATGCTCTTTGAAAAGGGAGTTTAATGCATTTGCAAAAAGTATCAAGCCAGGTAAGCGTGCACAGTCTGCACAGGCCAACCTAGATCAAACCTTTGTGCTGTAATTAAATTTTCTGCATGTCCAAGGACGATTCTATCTCTTGATTCAGTCAGTTGTTGGACAAAATGAATTTTAATTCTTTACCACACGACAAAATTTTAGACTGGTCCAAATTGATAGCTTTTGCAGACCACAAAGTAAACGTGGCCCAAATGACAAGATTTGTCCCTTATAGGGTAGAAAAAATTGTGGGAAAAGGAGAAAATGCTGGTTACCAGCATTTTCTCCTTTACCCACAATATTTTCAAAAGGCTTCAACCTCAGGGTCATTAAAAGTCAGGATTGTGTGGTAAAGGGTTAAAGATCCATAGAACTTTACGAGATGACTTCGTTGGTTAAATGCAACATGGGAATGCATCAATCCTTGACAATGACAGCTACAGTAAAGTTATTTATGTCTATCAATTCATTGGTGAAAACTGTCAACGAAATTGATCATTCATCTTGAAAGTGAATGAATATACCATTTTGTCCACGAAAATCTTTTCAGATGGATTTTGATTGAAAATTGTGATTCCTCTTTTCTTTCTTCAATGGATTTACTCTGCCTGCTATTTCATGAGATGTTCTGACAAAAGCAGTCTTAAGAATGCTGTACCTAAGCGTTTAGGTTGTTTTACTGGCAATTCTTTTCTCCAGATTTTTCTTTTGTCTTTTCCGTATACAACAAAGGCTTGTCACATCCATATGATTTTTCCTTACAAAATATCAACATTCTACCCCTCCCAACATAGAAAAATAAAATTCAAATTGGGCCCAAATCTGTTTAACATCATTTTAATCCTTCACCCAAAAAACAAATGTTAGACTTGTCCAAATTGAAAGCATTTGTAGACAAAAAAAAATGTGACTCAACTGACCACTTTCATAGATTACAAAACATTGTAAGAAAAGGAGAAAATGCTATTTACCAGCACTTTCTCCTTTTTCCTCAATGTTTTCAAAAGCCTTCTCTGTCAGGGTCATTAAAACTCGGGATTATGTGGCAAAGGGTAAACACATCTTCTGCAAATTCATTCAAATTGGACAAGTTCAAAAGCTTTGTAGCCTGATACAGAGTAAAATCAAAGGACTCAAAGTCCTGGAAAGTGGATTCGTGGAGAAGCATAATGATGTGATATTTTGTAATAAAAAAAATTATTTTCATGCAATCATTTTAAAATGGAGTAAGCCAGGGTAGGGAAGTCAAAATTGTTCTGCCGAGTGAGCCATGCAGTAACTGTTATTCTATAACTGTTTAGCTCTTTACCACACAATGCCACTTTTAACGACCCTGAGGAAGAAGCCTTTTGAAAACATTGTGGGAAAAGGAGAAAATGCTGGTAACCAGCATTTTCTCCTTTTACCACAATGTTTTCTAGCCTTCCCAAAACAAATTTCTGTTTTTGAGTTACATTTATTTTGTCGTCTGCAAATGCTTTCAATTTGGACTAGTCTAAAAATTTGTTTGGTAAAGGGTTAAGGAGTGGTCATTTGATCCGTCAGTCTTCCGCAGTTTTTCGCTGGTATTAGATTTCGGTCTATAGGTGTACATGTGTAGGACAGCATATACGGTAGTGACAAAAGCAAACTGAAAGTAGAATGGGCGCAAGCATGAATGACAGTATATTTGGTCCAGGTCAAAATGATATCATAGTACAGTGTGAGCACACATGCGTCATTACGCATGATGTATTCGGTTCCAGTCAGACCAATCACAGTAAGCAGATTTGCTATACAAATCCGCTAAAGAAAAAAATTATAAAGGGTTCATGATCAATTCCTGATCTCATGTCAAACATAACAGAGGCAATATTTACTCTTCCACTGGGGCTCACACACACTGACCTCTCCATGATGTCCAAAATGTTTACTTTCCTATTTCTGTATATTTACTGTTGCTGTTGAAATTTGAACAGAAATAACATTGCCATTCTCTTTCTGTGTTCTTGGATTCCTGTTCCTGCTTTATCCTTTCACACACATTGATTCATGAACAATTTACCCTTTTTCAATAAAACGAGAAAATTTCAGACATGTCAAATTTGAAAGCATTTGCCAATAACCATTTAAATGAAAGGTTAGAATACATTATGGGAAAAGGAGAAAATGCTGTTTACCAGCATTTTCTTCTTTTCCCACATTGTTTTTAAAAGGTTTCTTCCAAATGGTTGTTAAATCTCTGGATTGTGTGGTAAAGTGTTAACCATTTAATTGTGATCATCAAGGCCAAAGAGAGCACAAAAAAGACAAACCCGACACAAACAGGGATAACACTGGGGTATGTAAGAATTATGAGTGTGAGATGATAAAATGATCAATACTTTCAATGAATAAGTGAAAAACGGGGCTTTTATCATCGCCAAATTCATAGATCAAGATCAGTGGACTGCAGGATTTTACAGAGCTTTTTAAAATGGTGGTCCACTAAATGCAATCTTGAAAAAATCTGGGGTCCAAGCTTTCATTTTTGGGGTCCCATAGTGCATTGACAGGTACTTTTTGGAATGTTATGATAATAACACACTAAGTATTTCAGTTTGTATTAGACATGATTTTTCAGCGTAACAAATTTTCTGTACTAGGAAGAAAGGTGAAAACTCCGAATATAAATGCAGATCGAACTTGATTTGCAACTCTGTTTCTTCCATGGATCTTTTTAAAATCAAGTGCACAGTAGCAGCTGTGCAGTTATACACTAATGCCATAGAATCAAACGTAAATAACTTTAAAAAATTCAATTCGTGAAAATAATGGCTTTGTCTGTCTTAGGAGACTGATGATTGTGCCAACGCAGTTTATCCGAGACAGCTGTTCAGAGTATACAGGAGGACTATTGGAGATTGCAAATCAAGTATGACCAATAATGTCCATAAAACCGGTAGGCCTGAAATACGCATTGGAAATTTTTCAACAAAATGGATGAAATGGAAATCGTTTGACGAAATGGAAATCGTTGGGATATAAAACGTAATCATTTACTGATGAAAACATTAAATAACAGTTGTTCAATCATTTTGAATGTAATTTCCTGCAATTTAGAAACAAATAGTTTTCCTTTGAGTGATAGATCACCACAGTATGAACATAATCATGAACACGCTATTACATTCTTTTTGGGATGAAATAGAAATTGTCTATCATTTAAACATGGTACTTTATTTCATCTTTTAAGTCCTATTTCTCATGCAATTTACAGTATGTGAGTTTTTTAAAATCTTTTTTTAATCTATTTTTTGTTTAAATTTTATTCAGCAACAGTTTCCATTTCCTCCTCCATTCCAACTTCCATTTTGCACAGGTAAATGGTTAATAAAGAAATTCTAAAATAGGAAAAAACATACATTTCTTAAACTGCGAAAACTTATTCCAAAAATTATTAAAATGATATTGTTTATTAATTGTATTGTCGCTTTATTCAATTCCCTAAAAAATCACACCTATGATTTTTCTATTTCGCCTACCCATTTCCATTTTGCAAGGTTTACAAAGAGGATAACATAAAACTGGTAAGATATTACGAAATATTACCTAAGTAATTTTCATTCCAAAATTGTTCAAATAATATCAATACTTAACGTTTTGTGATAAAAATATTAATTAAAACATCAATGTCAGACCAAGTCCAATTTCAATTTTGTCAAATGATTTTCATTTTGTCCATTTAGTTGAAAAATTTCCAATGTGTATTTCAGGCCTACCACCAAAAAACTGCGACTGCATTATTTTGACTGCAGTACAGTAGAGAATTTTCTTTTCAAGAAACGGCAACCAACAAGAGATTTTTTGCTTTATTCAAGACTTTTTATTCAGATTGGAATTAATTTTCATGCATCCATGGGACACTTACTGCTGAAAATGTGCATAAGGTATTTTATTTATATGTATATGGGCGTGGAAATCAGTGTCCTGTAAAACCCTGGACTGCATTTTTGAGCCGTAGATAGAAGTTGAGTTTATATATGTAGCACTGAGCGAGTATTTTTTTTTTTTGACACAAAATATCCACTGGGTCAATCACAAATAAAGAATCACTTTACTGTGATCATTGGTCATGATGTTTGATTGGCCATTTGCCAAGTTAAATTTCTTTATTTGGAAATTAAAAGTAAATAAATACTTTTGTGATTTATTGACAGAGACCATGCTAGAAGTCTTTCACAATCAATGTATTGGATTTTATTTTTCAACTCTCCATAACTCTCCAAACAAATTCGCAGCAGCTAACCCAGAAAGTTAGCTCTTCACTACAAAGTCTCATGGTTTAACGACCCTGAGAACGAAAGCTTTTGAAAACATTGGTGGAAAAGGAGAAAATGCTGGTAACCAGCATTTTCTCCTTTTGCTACAATGTTTTCAATGTTTTCTACTTTTCAATGTAATACTTATCATGTTTGCCACATCTTATTTGTCATCTGCAATTGCTTTGAAATTGGACCAGTAATTTAGCCATGTGGTAAAAAGGTAACCATTCTGAAAAAGAAACATTCATTTTCCAATCATTTGAGTGACATTAAATTTGTCATCTACAAATATTTTTAATTTGGATCAGTCAAAAGTTTCGTCATCAGGTAAAGAGTTCAAATTATGACCTTTAGACTAGAGAAGAATGCCAATGCCAAGCTTTACACAGATAACAGGTAAGACAGTAATCACCCTATTATCAAAATTGACAGATACTTGAAAGAAAAGTTTATAAACTTGTCTAATTTTTAACCTTTAGAGCCTCATATAATTGGAATGAACATTTCCTATCAGTTATATACCAGCCATGCTCTGTGAAAAGGAGGTGTAACCCTTAACCACACAATCCCGAGTTTTAACGACCACAAGAAAGAGCCTTTTTGAAAACATTGTGGGAAAAGGTGAAAATGCTGGTAACCAGCATTTTCTCCTTTTCTCACAATGTTTTCCGTCCTTTTTACAGACAAATCTCACCATATCAGCCATATTAAATTTGTCGTCTGCAAATGCTTTCAATTTGGACAAGTGTAAAATTTTGTTGTGTGGTAAAGAGTTAAAGCATCTGCAAAAAGTACCAACCCAGTTCAAGCCTGTGCAGTCTGCATAGGCTGACCTAGGCAGAAAGTTTTCACTATTAGTCAATTTTCTCTTTGCCCAGGGACCTGTCTATCTTATGATTAACCCTTTACCACACAATCCCGACTTTTAACGACCCTGTGAAAAGAGCCTTTTGAAAACATTGTGGGAAAAGGAGAAAATGCTGGTAACCAGCATTTTCTCCTTTTCCCACAATGTTTTCTACCCTGTCAAAGAAAAATGGCACTGTTCGAGCCACATGGAAAATGTCGTCTGAAAATGCTTTCAATTTGGACAAAGCTAAAATTTTGTTGTTTGTTAAAGGATTAAGTCTGTATCTCAAAAAAAAGTGGATAGTATGGATCCATAAGTATGTGATGGCCTGCTCAGTATAATGCATTACGGTGATACGTTATGCCCCATTTTCACAGAGCATGGCTCATGCAGTTCAAATTTAGCTATTTACCAGACAACAAAGTTTTAGAACTGTCCAAATTGAAAGCATTTGCAGATGAAAGTTGACCTTGATTCAAATGAAGAGATTTGCCTTTGAAAGAGTAGAAATGTAGCCAAAAATGAGAAAATGCAGATGAACTTATTACCACACAACAAAAATGTAAAATCTTTCAAACTGAAAACATTTGCAGATGACAATTCAAACGTGGATCAAATGATGGAAGTTGTCTTTCATAGGGTAGGAAATGTTGTGGGAAAAGGAGAAAATGCTGGTTATCAGCATTTTCTTCTTTTCCCATAATGTTTTCAAAAGGCTTCTTCCTAAGGGTCATTAAAACTCAGGATTGTATGGTAAAGGGTTTAAGGGTCAAAATGAATGACTCATGTGACCTGGGCCCTCTATTCACCAATCGTTATTAATAGCATCCTTTGTATAATTCCCAAGAATTTTCTAAATTTCAAAGTAAAACAATTTCTGATTAGCAAAGCCAAAAGGTTTCTAAAGCCAATCAGCAATTGTGTTACTTTCTAAATTTAAAAACTGGCAAGACATACAATTTAAAATGGTTGGTGTATATCCTGATGTCATTGATTTCTCTTGTTTCACAATTATTTGTTCAAAGCTTTTCACAACCATTAACTCTATACCAAACGACATATTTTTAGAATAATCCAAATGGAAAGAATTTGCAGACGACAAAATGAATGTAACTCAGAAATTGAAATTTGTTTTCGGAAGACTAGGAAACATTGTGGGAAAAGGAGAAAATGCTGGTTACCAGCATTTTCTCCTTTTCCCACAACGTTTCCAAAAGCCTTCGTTTTCAGGGTCGTTAAAAGTCAGGATTGTGTGGTAAAGAGTTAGCCCTTAGTGCACCAAATTAACCCAGCCAATATATTCATTCTAGAAATAAGATCAAAATAAGTGTAATCTCAAGGCTGCTTTTGTCTATACCAATTTTGTAAAGCAGGCAGTATAGGTCTAAGATCAGATTGCACATTTTGTGCAGTTTGATCTTGATTTGTTCTGGCTGCAGTGGCTACTATAGTTGTGAAAGGCACTTTAAGGTTCAAGTAATGTTTCAAACCTTTTGGGATAATCATCAATAGAGAACATTTATTCATACTTTACAAATTAACTCTTTACCAAACAACAAAATTTCAGACTGGCCCAAATTGCAGACGAAAATTTAAATGTACCGGTAGCTCAAATGATGAATTCTGTCTTTGATAGCGTAGAAAACATTGTGGGAAAAGGAGAAAGTGCATTTTCTCCTTTTCCCACCATGTTTTCAAAAGGTTTCTTTCTACGGGTTATTAAAACTCAGGATTGAGTGGGAAAGGGTAAAACTACACTGTTGCTGTAGCAACTGACTGGTCCCTTCCCAAACAATCCCAAACTTTCATAACCATAAAAAGAAAGTCTTCTGAAAACATGAAGCAACAGAGAAAATGCTGAAAACCAGCATTTCTACTTTCACCACAGTGTTTCCTACCTTTCAGTGATGAAACCCATCATTTGAGCCATATTCATAAAAATCTGCAAAAGCTTTCATGATGTAGAAGACATCCTTACATACTGTCATCTGGTTAAAAGTTTAAAAAAAAAAAACCTTTTTACCGCACAATGCAGACTTTTAACGACCCTTGCAAAGAAGCCTTTTAAAAATGTTGCCGGAAAAGGAGAAAATGCTGGTAACTAGCATTTTCTCCTTTTTCCCCAATGTTTTCTACCCCATCAAAAAAAATTGCACCATTTAAGCCACACTGAAATCGTCATCTGCCAACACTTTCAATTTGAACAAGGCTAAAACTTTGTTGTCTGGTAATGGGTTAAAATCCTTTACCAAACAAGCCTGTTTTATGATGACTCTGGGGAAGTATACTTTGTGAAAACATTGTTGTAACTACCATTTTCTCCTTTTCCAACAATGTTTTTGACCCTTTTAAAGACAACTTTCATCATTTTAGCCTCAATTTATTTGTTATTTACACAGTCATGCCATAGTAATGTGTTAAAAAGTACTGGCACAATGGAAAACTTTTCCTTAAAAGGGAGAAAGGTAAAAGAAATCAATACATATCATAAATCAATGTACAGTCAATGTAGAGGCATTTCTTCTGTGGCAGGTCATAATACCTGCCTTTTTTCAAAGTGACCATTTCACCATATTTATCCATGATGACTGTTTTACAAAATATTTTTTGGTATACAAAAACCCTATTGTAGTATCATTTCTAGGCAGTTCTGACCAGAATATCTCTTAAAAATATCTAACACAGTGAATCGATAACCAGAATTGATGTTTTTTGCAGTCTGATCTAGGTCTTAACTTCCAGCAGTAGCACCTGTCATATTTAGTCCAGCATGCAAAGAGTAAAATGTAATCCATGATTTAACTCTGATTGACAGTACAAATGAGCTTAAGCTCTCTGATAGGGTAGAAAACATTGTGGGAAAAGGAGAAAATGCTGGTGACCAGCATTTTCTCCTTTTCCCACATTGTTTCAAAAGCCTTCTTTCCCAGGGTCTCGAAAACCAGGGATTGTTTGATGAGGAATAAGGACTCTTCCGTATTCAAATTATCTGTAGACAACAAATTGGAAATGTAACCAAAAGTACCTCTGATTGTCATTGAAAAGGAGGAGAAAATACTGGTTACTAGTCTAGATTACCTGCCCTTACCACTATGTTATCGAGTTGGGCAAAGCGCAATAATGGTGGCCTCCTAGGTGACCTCAAGTGCACCCCTACATGCTTCCCTGTTTTCCCCAGTTTCATGTGATCCAGTTTGATCAGTGAATAAAATGAGGTCAATTTTGTACGAAAAATACATTACCAAATCTAAAACGTGCTGCTGGGGTATGGTTTAAATATAAAGTTGACTATGAATCATATTAAAAGTAGCTCTGTTTTCAGATGTTATGTAGGTCCATTGACATTTTGGATACTTTTCTGATATGTAGTTTTTCTCGCTAAACAAGAACAACATGTAGAAAAACTCACTGCCATGACTTTATTGCAAGCGATCTATTTTGAATTCAGCCTATGATCCGATTTGATCATGTGAAATAACAATATCCCGTCTCCTCTGCATATTACTAACGTATTTGCAGCAACAAAAGAAATGTGCCTTTAAAACATAATCATCTTAAAAATTTTGTTCTTGAAAGGCTGGAAAACATTTCGGAAAAAGCAGAAAATGCTGGTTACCAGCATTCCTTCCTTTTCCCACAGTGTTTTCAAAAGCCTTTTTTCCAAAGCTCAGTAAAACTCAGGATTGTATGGTAAAGGGTTAACACTAATGTTGGTGGGGTAACTTATTTCAACAATGATGACCCCTATTTTAACTCTACCAAACAATCCTGGGTTTTAACGACTCTGAAGAAGAAGCCCTTTGAAAATATTGTGGGAAAAGGAGAAAATGCTGGTAACCAGCATTTTCTCCTTTTCCCACAATGTTTTCGATCCTACTGAGGTCTAATACAATCATTTCAGCCACATTTAATGTTTCGTCTGCGAATGATTCCAGCTTGAACTAGAACAAAATGATGTTGTTTGGTAAAGAGTTAAGCTAGTGGTGTCCGTGGTTGTGAGGTACAGTGTCGGCCTCGTAATCAAAAGGTCTTGAGTTCGATACCTGGGAGCGGATGTCAACTTTGGTACTGTTCATTGGCCCACACATTCGGCACGAGTACTGGTGTAGTTTCCAGGAAGCAGAATCGAGAGAGATTAGTATAAGTTGTAAGAACTTGTTTCTCAATCGATGTAAAATAAATATGTTTAAACTAAGAGTTAAGCTAGTTTTTCACATCAATATCTGTGATCTGTTTGGTGTTTAACCCTATACGAAGTAATCTTGTGTTTTAACAACGCCTAGGAAAAAGCCTTTTAGGATCATTATGAGAATTTCTGATAATCACTACTCTCTCCTTTTCCCATAGTGTTTTTTTACCTTTTTGACGACAAATCATATCATTTGCACCACATTTCTATTTGATGATCAAAATGCTTTCAAAAATGAATCTTTTCTGAAGAGTTATGCCTTGCTAAATCCCTGTGCACGATATTTCATCAAAAGGGTGTTTTGTTGAAATCCATGCATGTTTTAAAATATCATTTGCTAAATTCGTAGATTTATTTCATGAAAAGCTCTGTCTGGGAGGAAGATTTGAGCCACAATTCATCTGGGTTAGGGTAAGGGTTATGGCTAGGGATCGTTTTCAACAAACATGGTTGTCAACGAAATGATGGAATGTCCAGGATCCACTAAATCCCATGAATCTGAAATTTGGCTGACTCCCAGTGATGCAGTAGGTACATCTAATTTACTTACTGATTACCGTATGTGTTTTTGCATTTGACTTAACCCTTAGAGCGCCAAATAACATTTTCAATCTTGAAATAAGACCATGATAAGAGCAATTTCAAAGTCACTCTCGTTTAGAATGACTCAGGGAAATAGACAGTGCAGGTCAAAGATTAGACTGAGCACTTTTCCGGTCTGATCTTGATCTACACCAGCCACAAAGGTAACTAATGTAGTAAAAGGCACTGTAAGAGTTAAATATGACATGTTATGCATTTGCATTTGAAAGATACAGAAACATTCTAGAAGAGGCAGCTATGGTTTGTCACTTTTAGTAAAACGTTATTAACTAGTACCAATGAGGACAGAGTTAGTGCATGCAGGTACCGACTCTTAGGCTGTGGGTGTTGTTTCAGTCAAAATTCTTAGTCTACAGAGGGCCATAACTGTGTAAAAATGTCTTGAGAGTTACCCACTCTTTGGAAAGAGTGTTTACTTTGTCATTTGGGAAAGGGTTAATTCTCATTTGGGGAGGGCTAAATGAGTAGTACCTATTTGTCTCTTAACTCTCTACCAAATGACAAAATTTTACACATGTCCAAATTGAAAGCATTTGCAGACGACAAGATCAGTGTGACTCAAAAATTGATATTTTTTGGGGTAGGGTAGAAAACGTTGTGGGAAAGGGAGAAAATGCTGGTTACCAGCATTTTCTGCTTTCCCCATAAGGTTTTCAACGGGCTTTTTCCTCAGGGTCGTTAAAACTCCAGATAGTGTGCTAAAGACTTAAATATTGTGTTTGGAAAGATTTAACGGTCCAATCTTTAAAGGGGTTTTGATGCATTAAAAATTTACAGGCATTGTGAAACTTTGTCAGTTTCCATTTTTAAACATCGCAACTGTCTACAGCAGCAAAAAAATATTAGTCTCCCTTCCAGTTTATATCAGACGACAAAATACACGGAAAACATGCATAATTTATCAGTCAAATCAGTCACTGTAGAGCTGTTATGTGCTCAACTCTTTACCAAACAACAAAAATTTAGACTTTTCCAAACTGAAAGTAATGACGGATGACACATTAACCCTCTACCACACAATCCAGAGTTTTAACAATCCTGAAAAAGAAGGCTTTTGAAAATATTGTGGGAAAAGGAGAAAATGCTGGTAGCCAGCATTTTCTCCTTTTCCAACAATGTTTTCTATCCTATCTGAGACAGAAATTATCATTTAAGCAACACTCAAGTTGTAGTATGCAAACATTTTTCAATTTTGTCAAGTTCAAAATTACGACATTTGGTACGGAGTTAATGTGTCTCAAGCAATGGGATGTGTCTGTAAAAGGTACAAACCATTATGCCTGTCATGGTCATTAAAACTCGGTATTGTGTGTTAAAAGGTTAAACCTTGTACCAAACAATCCTGTTTGTACAACCATGGGGAAGAAGGCTTAAAAAAGAAAAAGTTATTAAATCCTAAAATTTAATCTACAGTTAATTTGTCATCTGCAATTTACTTTGGAAACTGATAAGGGTGAAATTGTTTCATGTAGAAAAGGGTTAAGTCTCATTACTCCTTTTGATTGCCCAAATACACAGGTTTTACTGTCTTTAAAAGCTAGAGAGCTACCATGTTCAGTGAAACTAACCAAATTTTTTACTGTGCAAGCAGCCAAATAAGGCAAAAATGTGTTTTCCAACCAGAAACTCTAATAAAATATAAATCATGTTTCACAACTAGTTTTCTTTACGGTCAGTGTAAATCAAGGTCAGGCTGCAAAAAACATATAAACTGATCTTTGATCTACACTCCTCACTTAGATGCGACATTCTGGACAAAACCAGCCTTGAAACCATGAATGAATCATGTTGTGTGAACAGGAGGTTTAATACATCTACAAACAGTCTCCACCCATGTCAGCCTGCACGCAGTTCAAGCAGGCCATGACGGATTTAAACTATTTGCTGTTTGTAATTTTTTTGTATGTCAAAGGACCTTTCTAATTCTGGATTCAGCTGGTTATCAGACATAAAAAAAAAAGATTTCATGGATCCATTAATGTGATGAATTGCTTGGTACAGTGCATCACAGAGATGTATTAAACCTCTTTAGCCAAAGCATGGTTCCATTATTTTTGTCTTATTTTTGGACTGAAAATGTTGTTTTGCTCATTAGGCTCTCTAAGGGATAATGTGTTCCAGCGTAAGATTATAAGTAGTAAGGAGCAAATGCACTTTTTCTATATCAACTTCTAGTTCAATTTTTTTGTTGGTTTGTTGGTGTTCAAAACCATTTCAACATTATTTTTGGTTAAATTGTGGCAGGCAGTGTATATATCCATGCTTTCCTGGAGTTTCTTTAGCCAGTATTTAGAAGAATACCTGTCCCAAATCAATGGCTGCCTTTCCCCATAATGATTGTTGAGACAATGTTCAGTTGTGAGAGAGCATTGAATCCTGCCACAATTGTTATCAACAATCCTTCAAAAGAAAATTGTCAAGCTGGAGAGTCAAACAAACGACTCCTTGGTTGTAAGCTGTGTGTGTTAATGACTGAGCTACTGGGCTTTATAATTTGCTGCTCTTTCATTTGTGTCACTTGTATTAGTTTTGAACTGATCTGAAATAGGCCAAAACAGTGTCAACAGTTCAGCTGCTTTCACTCTTTCAGTGCAAAATAGATAAACTTAATCTTTCAACGACTTATAATACAATCAACTAAAATTCAGAAAAATTATATATGAGCCATGCTCTGTGAAAAGGGGGCAAAATGCATCTGTGGAAAGTATTGATTCAGGTCAGCCTGCGCAGGCTGACCTGGGCCGAAACTTTTCCCTACAGGTCAATTTTCTGTATGTTAAAGGACCAGTCTACCTGATGATACAGTAGGTTGTTAGACAACGCATTTTATGATTCTGTAATACTGTGATGACTTGCTTAGTATGATGCATCACAGAGATGCATTAAGTGCCCTTTTGCCAGAGTGTGGCTCTTATATAAAAAGATATAGATCCAAGATTCTGTGCAGTCTAATCTTGATCTGTGCTATATCTGCTTGATTGATTGTATGATTAATTGTATGATGCTTAATTCTGTTTTGAACAGTATTTCAGTTACCAGTACTCCACACAATATTCTTTCCAAGCTACTGGCTGTTTTCACACATTACTTTCATCGAAACAATGGTCAGCTGTGAGAGAGGAATGAATCCTGTCGCAATGACTATCATGAATCCTCGGAAAGAAACTGGCCAAGCCGGGATCGCTCTACCGACCTCCTTTTCTCGAGTCCAGTATGCTACCGACTGAGCTACCAGGGTTCGGCTGTGCTATCTGCAAAAGCCCATGTTTTTCACCTATGGCTATTAGGGTTAAAAATTCTCTTTGAACTAAAGGATTTATTTCCGATAGCAAAATGCTTGAATGAATATTCCTAATTATCATTATGTACATCATGAAATTTGTATGAATGTGGTTTACAGAGAACAACTTGTATCCTCAAAAGACTTGGCACGTTGACAATGTTCTTTTTTGACTAATATGTCATCTCTCTTTCTTTGTATTGTGTTTAACCCAATTTACAACATTATTGCAGCTATACCCCAGTGGCCAGTACACCTACCCATGCTTTCCTGGAGTTTCTTTTACTAGTATGATGCCCAATATTCTTCCAAAGCCACTGGCTGCTTTCCCACGTAACCATCATCAAATTGATGATCTGCTGTGAGAGTATCCCTTGCATCCCTTGTAAAATAGTCAAAATCATTAATCGCTACTCTCCCTAAGAAAAAAGAAAATTATGAAGCATGCTACATAATAAAGATGCTTGTAATTTTTTGTGATAGACCTTGAAAATTATTTGCAGTTGAATAAGCCAATGTGAAAAGACGACAGAAAACAAACAAAAGTGCAAAACTGATCAGAATTGCCTTTCAGTTGTATGACAATTTAAATTTGTCGAAAATACATGTATCTTACACTCTATCTGACTATCGTAAAGTATGGATCTAAGATGAAACTTTTTCTAAAGTGTTTTTTTTAATCTTTCGAAGGCAGTTCAAATCATTTGAGCCACATTTAATTTGTTGTCTGCAAATTAATGCTTTCAAATTTAGACAAGTTAACAATTTTTGCTGTTTAGTAAAGAGTTAAAACCAATGGGCATTTTCAATCTAGAGATTATACATGAATAATTGCAGTTTCAAGGTTGCTTTATCTAAATTGTCTCAAAGCAGACTGTAGATCAGATATGGTTGCATGTCATGTTCTGTACAGTCTGACCTTGATCTATAATGGCTACAAAAGTGGGAAGAGTAGAAAAAATTGTGGGAATAGGAGAAAATGCTGATTACCAGCATTTTCTCTTTTTCCCAGAATGTTTTCAAAAGCTTTCTATCCCAGGGTCGTTAAAAAGTCGGATTGTGTGGTAAAGGGTTAAAACTTGGGATTGTTTGGTAAAGGGTTCAAGTCTCATTATGGTTGGCACAATAAGGGTTAGAAATATGGTGAGAAATCTAGCAATGGATTTGAGAAGCAATCAATATTAACCCTTCAGCAAGTGACAAAATATCAGTTTTGACCAAATTAACCCTTAGGCTGCTAAGCGCGACTCATTGACCTTTTGCGGACAAAGTAGATCAAGATCAGACTGCACGGAACGTGGAGTTTGATCTTGGATCCACACTGTCCGATCTGAATTGTCTTTCCTTCAGAAGTACCTTTTAAGTAGGAAAATCTGGGTTTTTACTTTAAGCTAGTAAGTTTCATTTCTTTTATTTAGCAGGGTTTAAAAACATTTGCAGATGATAAAATATAGATGTTTGAAAAGATGGGGCCGGCTTTGAGAGGAATAGAAAATGCTTTTGGAAAAGGGGAAAATGCTGATTATCAGCATTTTTTCCTTTTCCAATAATGTTTTCGTAAGTTTTCGTTCTCAGTTTCATGGAAATAGTGGACTGTTTGTCAAGAGTTTAAACCCTTTATCAAATAATCTTGAGTTTTAACGACCTTAGGAAAAAAGGCTTTTAGAATTATTGTGGGGAAAAGGGGAAAATGGTTATGACTGTCATTTTCTTCCTTTCTGACAATAATCTCTACCCTTAGATTATATCAAAAATTGAAGCAACTCTGAATTTGATGTCTGCAAATGCTTTCAATTTGGTCAAGCCTACGTACATATTTAGCATTCAGTCAAAAGTCGGTAACTCTTTCCAAAACAAAAAAATCATAGACTGGCCCAAACTGAAAGTATTTGCAGACAACAACATAAATGTGACCCATGAATTGAAATACCGGTATGTTTGTGAAAGGGCAGAAAACTTTGTGGGAAAAGAAGAAAATGCTGGTTATCAGCATTTTCTACTTTTCCCACAATATTTTCAAAAAGCTTCTTTCTCAGGGTCGTTAAAAGTCAGGATTGTGTGGTAAAGGGTTAAAGAAGTGTCTAAACATTTTCTCACAGTGGCTAAAAAATGTGTGCTAAACAAAACTTCCACAGTAATATACTACTCGAAAATGGTCAAGGGTAAAGAGTCATACTATATACCTTTTACTTCAGCCGAGCCCTGGTAGCTCAGTTGGTAGCATACAGGACTTGAGAACAAGGAGTTGCTGGTTTGATCCCCAGCTTGGCCAATTTTTTTCTGAGGAATGATAATAGTCATTAAGACATTCATTCCTCTCACCACTGACCCTAGTTTTAACGATGGTTATGTGGGAAAGCAGCCAGTGACCCGGAAAGAATATTGCACGTAACTACTTGACTGGTAAAAGAAAGTCCAGGAAAAGCATGGATAGGCTCACAGAGGCCGCCCCGATATAACTGAAATAATGTTTAAAACGGCATTAAACATCATACGATTAATCAATTAACCTTTTACTTCAGCTATGATTTTTTAGTATTTTTTTTGCTCCTATATAAATTGTGGATCACTTCCCCAAACTAAGGAAATAATTAAAGAGCCAAAATTCTAAAACTGATAAATAACCCTATACCACGTACTGGTAATTCCATGTTTTAACTTTCCTAAAGAAAAAAACTTTTGAAAACATTTTGGAAAAAGGAGAAAATGTGGGTAAATAGCCTAAGTTTCTCCTGTTCCTCAAATGGTTTGTAACCTTTAACCCTTTCCCAAACAACAAGTTTTTGACTTTCAAATTCGAAACATTTGCAGAAGACAAATTCACACATACAAATGAGCTTAAGCTCTCTGATAGGATAGAAAACACTGGGAAAAGAAGAAAATGATTACGAGCATTTTCTCCTTTTCCCACAATGTTTTTTCTAAAAGCCCTCTTCCCTAGGGTCATGAAAACCTGGCATTGCCTGACAAAGAGTTAAGAGCCACGTTTGATTTGTTATCTGCAAAAGCTTTCAGTATGGAAGAGTCTGAAAGTTTTTTGTCCCAAGTTTTAGTGGCCCTGGGCTTGAAGGCTTTTGAACGCATCGTTTTAAAAGGAAAAAATGCTGGTAACCAGCATTTTCTCCTTTTGCCAAAATGTTTTCTACCCTAGCACAGAACTAAAGCTCATTTGTACCAGTTTTGAATTTGTTGTTTGGAGATCATTCGGTTTTGGAAGTGTCTAAAATTTGGGTTGCTCCAGAAGTGGTAACCTGGAAAACTCGTAGCCTGGAGATCTGATACTCTAATTTCAAGGGTACATGTTCTCCGTAAAAGACGTACCCAGAGCTCAAGTTCTCCAGAGTCTCGTACCCCAGAAATGAATTATTATTATATAGGGTTGATTCAAATCTTTTTGGTCATTTATATTAGCAGAGACCCAAAAACTGGTTTAATGCCCAAGCGCAAAGCATAAGGGTGTCTAACCATTTTGAGGGCCTCTGCGAATGTAAACGACCATAATTTTAGCAATGAAGGCAAAAACAGAAATGCAAAGAAACAGACTTGAAATATACTGGGACCTATACAGGTCAAAACCAGAAAATGGCGATGAGCTTTTGTTACGCACAGTTAATGGCTATGGTCCTATGCCATTGTTTTGACTTCTTGCAGCGTATCACTTCTAATATTTAATACAAAGTGGACTTTTTGGGATTAACTTGCACAGGTTTCAATCGATTACAATAGGATAAATGAGCTGATATGACTCTGGGACTCAAGGACGTCAAATGGATATATCAAGTGAAGAAAATGCCCACCATGTTAAGAAAGTGGGTGGGATGTTGCTGGTGAACAGTACATCACAATTTTTAGTTTAGATTTCAATGAGACTGAAATTCTGCATACGATGTGTGGTGTACTAAAATCATCAAAGACAAGCCATAAAAAGGATCTAATATGCCAAAATATGTAAAAGTTCCTACAGCATTGTTGCTTGGAGTCTGGGGATGTATGACAAGAATAAACGTTCAGCATACATTGTCTGCAAGGTAGCCCCAGATCAAGGATACTGAAAGCACAAAGCCAAGTGTTAATGGCGCATGAATTTACTGATTAATACACATTTCCTCTTGTTATTTCCTCATCAATACATGTTTATAATGGCCCGGAAACGTATGTTTTATGCAATCATATCTGCTCATCTTATTTTCAAAATGTATCTTCAATATTAATGGAGAGGACAAACAATGTATACTTTATTGATGAATGTGGGAATTAGTTCATATTTTGAGCAAAGCTCTAAAAAAGCGCAGAAAAGCGAAATACTTAGCTTCAACTTTTATAAATGCCTTTCAGTTCCACTTGTACAGTAGATTGATTTTACTGATGAAGTTTTGGTGACTTTGTCATAGTCTTTTATTGAGTAAATTGTCACTTCAAATAAGAACTCATAAATAATACAAGAGGGCCATGATGGCCCTAGATCGCTCACCTGAGTCAATAGGACAAACAGTCTGACCAAATTTCACAAGTATCTGACTGAAAATGTGGCCTATATAGCGTACACAAGGTTTTTTCAAAGATTTGACCTAGTGACCTAGTTTTTGACCCCACATAACCCAATTTTTAACTCATGTGAGATTTTATCAAGCCAAACATTCTGACCAAGTTTCATAAGTATTTGACTGAAAATGTGGCCTCTAGAATGTACACAAGGTTTTTCGAAGATCTGACGTAGTGACCTAGTTTTTGACCCCACATGACCCAATTTCGTACTCGTCCGAGATTTTATCAAGACAAACATTCTGACCAAATTTGACAAGTATCTGACTGAAAATGTGGCCTCTAGAGCACACACAAGGTTTTTTGAAGATTTGACCTAGTGACCTAGTTTTTGACCCCACAAGACCTGATTTCGAACTCGTCCGAGATTTTATCAAGACAAACATTCTGACCAAGTTTCATGAGGATCGAACTGAAAATGTGGCCTCTAGAGTGTACACAAGGTTTTTCTAAGATTTGACCTAGTGACCTAGTTTTTGACCCCACATGACCCAATTTCATACTCGTCACAGATTTTATCAAGACAAACATTCTGACCAAATTTCACAAGTATCTGACTGAAAATGTGGCCTCTAGAGCGTACACAAGGTTTTTCAAAGATCTGACCTGGTGACCTAGTTTTTGACCCCACATGACCCAATTTTGAACTCGTCCGAGATTTTATCAAGACAAACATTCTGACCAAATTTCACAAGTATCTGACTGAAAATATGGCCTCTAGAGCGTACACAAGGTTTTTCGAAGATTTGACCTAGTGACCTAGTTTTTGACCCCACATGACCCAATTTCGAACTCATTCCAGATTTTATCAAGACAAACATTCTGACCAAGTTTCATGAGGATCGGACTGAAAATGTGGCCTCTAGAGTGTACACAAGGTTTTTCTAAGATTTGACCTAGTGACCTAGTTTTTGGCCCCACATGACCCAATTTCGAACTCATTCCAGATTTTATCAAGACAAACATTCTGACCAAGTTTCACGAGTATCTGACTGAAAATGTGGCCTGTAGCACGTACACAAGGTTTTTTTGAAGATTTGACCTAGTGACCTAGTTTTTGACCCCACATGACCCAATTTCAAACTCATCTGAGATTTTATCAAGACAAACATTCTGACCAAGTTTCATGAGGATTGGATTGAAAATGTGGCCTCTAGAGCGTACACAAGGTTTTTCTAAGATTTGACCTAGTGACATAGTTTTTGACCCCACATGACCCAATTTCAAAGTCGTCCGAGATGTTATCAAGTTTCATGAGGATCGGACTGAAAATGTGGCCTCTAGAGCGTACACAAGGTAAAAAGTTGGCGACAGACGATGCACGACGGACACAGCATGATTACAATAGCTCACCATGAGCACTTCGTGCTCAGGCGAGCTAATAAACGTCAGTCATAATTGGTTTAAAGCCAGATTAAGGGGCTTAAAAGATATTTTCACATAGGCTTAACAGCTCAAAAGTCATTGCGAAAGATGTTGTAGACTTTTTAGAACTATTTTCATTTTTAAAAATGAATTTTGATGATGAATATTAGTGTTAAATTGCTTGTACATCATTTTGAATAAATCATTACGGGAAGGGTACTTCAACTATTTTTTGCGCAATTTCATTTTCTACTTCATGTTTTACCATGTTAGTCCATTCTGTGAGCTGAAAAACTGACAAATACCCAAACAAATACCTCCCCCCCCTCCCCAATGTCAACCAACCATAATGAAGATTGCAGATGCACAAATTGCTACATGAAAAACTTCTGTTAAGCCTTTGAACACCTTTCACAACTGTAGTATCTTTTGCAGCCAATGTAGATCTAGATAAGATTGCACAATATGTGCAGTCTGATTGGTCTACACTGTCTGCCTGACTGAGACATTCTGGACAAAAAACCACTTTACGTTGCATTCATTTGGGTCTTATTTCTACATTTGAAATGTCTGTCGGGTTTATTGGGCGCTCTAAGGGTTAAGATTTGTCAAGTTTGTTAAAAACTGAGAAGAGTACACAATAGTTGGGTCTTTCTTCACCACACACTAAAATCTTAAATTTTTCCAAAGTGAAAGCATTTGCAGACGACAAACAAAATGTGGCTCGCACAACAATATTTGACTTGGAAAGAGTAGAAAACATTGTGGGAAAAGAAGAAATGCTGGTTACCAGCATTTTTTTTCTTTTCCAACAATGTTTTCAAAAAGACTTTTCCTCAGGGTCGTTAAAAGTTCAGATTACAGTATTTGGTAAAGAGCAATGGAATGATAGAAGTGTGAACAAACCGTTTCCAGCATAGAGCCCTCCCCTAGATATGTTGTGTTCAGTGTAATAAGCAGCTACTTGTATAGAAAAGCTCAAAATAAACATCCATTAACCCTTTACCAGATGACAAAATTTCAGACACATCTGTATTGAAAATATTTGCAGAGGACAACTTAAATGCTGGTCAAATTATGGGACTTGTGTGTGGAAGGGTTGAAAACATTGTGGGAAAAAGGAGAAAATGCTGGTTACCAACATCCTTTTCCCACAATGTTTTCAAAAGTCTTCTCTATCAGTGTCACTAAAACTCAGGATTGTGTAGTAAAGGGGCAACCTTCATCAGACGAAACCTTTTTAGACTTTTCTAGATTGAAAGCAACAATTGCCGACCAAAATATGAACGCCCTGTCTTTGTTGGGATCGAAAATAAAATGGGAAAAAGATTAAATGCTGGTTACCATTTTCCTACAATGTTTTTCAAAAGCTGATTTTTTTCTATGGGTCATTAAAACAGGGAACTGTCCAACAGAGGGTTATGCGATTTATTTAAATCTCAAAAGGACATATTGATTACTTCTTGTCAATCAATACTACAGGTGTGATTTTGTTGATGTCCTGTACTGCAATTCTTTACTCTAGATAAAATTATAGACTTGTCCATGTTGGAAACATTTCAAATAAAAAATCATTTGTAGCTCATATGATGCGATTTGCCTTTGGAAGAGTAGAAAACATTGTGGGAAAAGGAGAAAATGCTGGTTACCAGCATTTTCTCCTCTTTCCACAATGTTTTCAAGTCTTTTTTTCCTCGGGTTATAAAAACTCAGAATTGTTTGGTAAAGGGTTAAATTGTCCGTTAATGTCGGGCTGTGTCTTTTGTGAAAGAATTGATCCATTTCCATTGTAGAGAAAGCTTGTGTTAACCCTTTGCCAAACAATCCAAGTTTTAACGACCCTGTATGAAAAAAGGTCTTTGAAAACACTCTGGTAACCAGGGAAAATGCTGGTAACCATCAAACCCCCCACCCCCCATGTTTTCTTCCCTTCAAAAGACAAATTTCATGTTACACAAAAAATTTATGATAAAATGATAATTCAGTAAAACCTATCTTAGTTGCCAAGCAGCCTGCATTCAGCAAGCACACAAAGCGTTTCCCTAAGATAGAGTCAATACCCTAAAATATACCTGCACTAAGCAAGCACTTTTCTTAAGCAACCACATTTTAAGTATCCCCTAGGTGTTTGCTTAGTACACTTTGGATGATATAAGACAGAATAGAAAAAAAAATTCCAAAGTTTGTTCAATCTTTTCAGAATTTTTTCTGTTCTGTCTCTTATATAATCACATGCAATCATTTGAGCCACATTTACTCTGTTGTCTGCAAACACTTTCAATTTGAACCTGTTTAAAATTTTGTTGCGTGGTGAAGAATTAAACTAGAATTGGCAAAAAACAAAACATATTTAGAAATTGATATGGTATATGGTATAATTTTTTTTTCTGGTAATGAGTTGATTGCTCTGAAGGATTGCATTCAAGATCTAGAAACCTTGGCAGTCCTTGTGCCAAGATGTTCTTAATGTCAATTTTGGTCAACCTGGCCCACCATTGGGGTTGGGTTTGAACCTGGAACTGATGATATGAGACCTTTAAGCAGCTGATGCTCCACCCCAGCATTACTATTGTCTCCCACAAAATATTAGTGTAGATACAAGATCAATCCACAATAAAAGTGCAGTCTAATCTTGATCCAAAATGTCTAAAAAGCACCTAAACTATAACTGTTGTGACATCTTCAATGTTAAAAACTTTAGTGAAACAATTTTTCATCCTTTTATTGCCTGTGCTAAACCTCAACATTCGTTTGAATCCAGTTTATCACCCTGGGAAACATGTTTGACTGCACTGGTTTGGTCGTTTGGATCAAATATAGGCAGTCACCAGGGGCGTACCTAGTCCACTATTCATGTTGAATCATACTCCTCATAGAGGGATGTGGGGGAAGACTACGACCACGATGTGGGTTGTTCTTCTCTTTGCCTGGTGTGCGTAAACTTTTATCCCTTTTGCGGACAGTGAAAATCAAGATCAGACTGCACTTAGCATTCGGTCCCATCTATGTTTTCACATACTGCGTGTCCTTTACATAACTTGAGTACTGAGGAAACAAGTGTGAGATAAAGAAATCCAATAGATAACATAAAATATCTGAAGATACAGAACATATATAAAAGAGAAAATGAGCAAGGGGAAAATATTTATTTAACCCTTTACCAGATGACAAAATTTTAGCCTTGTCCAAAATGAACGCATTTTGCAGACAACAATTTCAATGTGGCTCAAACGGTGCAATTTTTCTTTGATAGGGTAGAAAACATTGTGGCAAAAGGAGAAAATGCTGGTTACCAGCATTTTCTCCTTTTCCCACAATGTTTTCAAAAGGCTTCCTTCCCAGGGTGGTTAAAAGGCATCATTGTGCGGTAAGGGGTTAAATGGTTTTCAATACGTTTAGCAGCAAAAAAATAAACTAAGAGAGTTTGCTAACAAAAAGTAAATATTCATAATGGATTTCTTTGGTTTAAAGATATTCAATCAATTTCCACTGACAAACCTTATAGAATTAACTCCAAATGGCGTTACAAACTATCAAAACATGTTCTGTATGGAAGAAAGGTGAAGCATCTGGAAAAAAAAATCATATCTAAATAATTCGGAAAATATTGTGAGAAAAGAAGTAATTGCTTGTTGCAAGCATTTGCTCCTTTTCCCTAAATTTTCTTCAAAAACTAGCAAAGACTATTGTTCAGTAGTTGTGTGAAAATCTGTATTTTAACCCTTTCCCACACAATCCCGAGTTTTAAGGACCCAGGAGAAAAAAACCTTTTGAAAACATTTTGGGAAAAGGAGAAAATGCTGGTAACCAGCATTTTTTTCTCCTTTTTCCGACAATGTTTTCTACTCATCCCCCAAAGAATTTCAATTTTTCAGTTACACTTATTTTGTTGTCTGCTAATGCTTTCAAGTTGGACTAGTTGGTAAAGAGGTAATTACACAGTTCATATTAAAAGCATTTACAGACCAGACGACAAATGAAATGAAGTTCAAATGATGGGATTTAGCCTTGAAAAGCTAGAAAACTCTATTGAAAGAGGAGAGAATGCTGGTTACATGCATTTTCTCTGTTTTCCACATTGTTTTCAGAAGCCTCCTTCCTTTAGGTTGTTAAAACATGGGACTGTTTGGTAAAGAGTTAATGTTTCCAAAGTGAAGGACAACAGACAGTGTATTATGTGACCTCAGTTGCTAAGTTGTTTGACAGGGATCAGAAAGAATGTGTTCCTTGTGAAAAGATTAGCCCTGACACTGCAAAACATACAGTCCTGCAAATGCAGAGTAATACAAATATAAGTATGAGCCATGCTCTGTGAAAAGATGGCTTAATGCATCTGCCAAAAGTATCCATCCAGGTCAGCCTGTGCAGGTTGACCTTGGCTGAAACTTTTTGCTATTGGTCAGTTTTCTTCATGTCAAAGGACCAGTCTACCTCATAATTCAGTTGGTTATTAGACAAAGTGGATTTTTTTTAGTCCCATTTATGTGATGTCTAGCTTGGTACAATGAAGATGCATTAAGTTCCCTTTTCACAGAGCATGGCTCATATCTTTGTTTAGCAATTCCAGTTAGCAGTTCTTGATTTTTATCCCCAATTTTTTAAAAATATAAAAAAGCAGACCTTCAAAACAGCAAAAAAATTCAAAATGGAACGTTTCATTTCATAAACGCATTGGATACCGCATTGTTCCTTATTATCGCTCTCCCTGTAATTAACGCTCCCCCAGCTTTTTTCTAAGAATAAACTTACCAGACTGCCAATCCATCAATAAAGTTGAAAAAAAAAATCAGCTGGAATACACTTACAGCATCCACATAATCCTGATAACTTCATAAATCGATGTCATTAGCACCTGACTATCCGAATATACATACACTTCAGATAACATTTTAAACTTCCAGTGACACAAAGTGTTAACTAACTTAGAATAACTTTAAGAAAGTGAAAGTATCAAAGATCAGTGTCACAAATTAATCGTGAATGCAAATGAATCATGATCAGTGATAAAATTGATATTCTGCATTAAATACAGCAGGTTTCTCAAACAGTGTTGCTCTACAGTCGGCAGTGACTAAAACCCGCCGACAGTACTATTATCGTCATCCTTGGAAAATTCTAGGTCATTTTATCTCTATTAATCGCCCCCTTTCGAAAAGTCTTGTCCTCAGGATCATTAAAAACAGAATCATTTGGTAATGGTTTAAAAAAGGTGCAGCAGTCATGAACTTTTAAATACATAAATACAAGTGAAATATTGTGAGAAAATGAAGAAAATGCTTGAATTCCCCCATATTCTCTTATATTCCTTTTTTGCAGATTTGTATAGCAAATCCGCTTACTGTGATGGTTCTGGCTGGAACCAAATACATCATGCATAATGATGCATGCTCGCTCACACTGTACTATGAAATCGGTTTGACCTGAACGAAATTTTCTCTCATTCACGCTTGTGCCCATTCTACTTTCAGTTTTAGCTCATACACCTCGACCTCGCTTTTGTCACTACCGTATATACTGCCTAACACGTGTATACATATTTATTCCAAATTCTAATAACAGCAAAAATCTGCGCAAGATTGACAGATCAAATTACCGCTCCTTAAGTAATTGAATAACAGTCTTTGCATGGCCCGTTAAGCAGAGTAATTTTGACTTTCCTTGCCCTTGCTAACTCCATTTTAAAATGACTGCAGATGCGTTGCATGTGATGTTATGTTTTTATCACAACATATTACAGCTTTATGTCCTACTCCACAAATCCCCTTTCTAGGACTTTGAGTCCTCTGATTCTTGAAAGTTAAAAGTCTGCGTCAAGAGGAATTAAGTTGCCCTCGAGTTCATTTATAACATTGTGGAAAAAGAAGAATAAGCTGGATACCGGCATTTTATCCTTTTTCCAATGTGTGTTCAAATGTCTTCCTTTTTAAGTCCTTGAAAGTCAGGATTGTTTGGTACAGGATTAAATGGAATTATGGATTTGACCTTTGGGAGCGAAGGTTCATTTTAACCCTCTACCCAACAAACAACATTTTAGCACTTTACCAAACGATCCCTTGTTTTTACGACGCTGAGGAAAAGGCCTTTTGAAAACACTTTCGGAAAAGGAGAAAATGCTGGTAACCAGCATTTTCTCCTTTTCCCGCTATGTTTTTCAAAACACTTACATGTAAGCTTGTCAAAACACTTACATGTAAGCTCATTTGTACCACTTTCAAATTTTTTGTCTACATATGCTTTTAATTTGAAAGGATCCAAAATTTGTCGTTTGAGAAAGGGTTAAGCCTTTACCACACAATCACAAATTTTAACGATCCTGAAAAGTAAGGCTTTTGAAAACATTTTGGGAAAAGGAGACAATGCAGGTATCCAATGTTTTTAGCTCCACTGGCCGAAGGCCAGCGGGCTTATGTCATGGCCCGGTGTCCGTCGTGCGTCTGTCCGTCCGTCTGTCCGTGCGTCCGTCCGTCCGTTAACTTTTATTTCAAACATCTTCTTCTCTGAAACTACCCATCCAATTTTCATGAAACTTCACAGAAATGATCCTGCCATGGTCCTCTTCAGAATTTCTTGAAAGAATTTGATTCCTTCAAAAACTCTGGTTGCCATGGCAACAAAACTGAAAAATATTGGAAATCTTTAAAAATCTTCTTCTCTGAAACCATAAGGTGTAGGGCTACCAAATTTATGTAGCTTTATGTAGTAGACCTCTATCATATTTCTTCAAATTATAGCCCTGGGGTCAAAATTGGCTCTGCCCCAGGGATCACAAGTTTTACATAGGCTTATATAGAGAAAACTTTAAAAATCTTCCTGTACCTAGCCATAAGGCCTAGAGCTACCAAATATTGCATGTAGCTATATCTAGTGGGCCTCTACCAAGCAGGCCAAAATTTTAGCCCTGGGGTCAAAATTGGCCCCGCTGGAGGGGTCACAAGTTTTATATGGGCGTAGATAGTGACAACTTAAGAAATCATCCAGTACCTAGCCATAAGGCCTAGAGCTACCAAATTTTGCATTTAGCTTGATCTAGTGGGGGTCTACCAAGAGTGCCCAAATTACAGTCCTAGGGTCAATTCGGCCTATGATGCTGGGGGGTGGGGGGGTTCACAAGATTTACATGGGCTTATATAGGGAAAACTTTTAAATCTTGGTGTACATAGCCATAAGGCTTAGGGCTACCAAATTTTGCATAATTATAGCACTATCTAGTGGACAACTACAAAGAGGGCCCAAGTTACAACCCTAGGATCAAGTTTGGCCCTGCACCAGGGGTCACAAGTTTTACATGGGTTTATGGAGTGAAAACTTCAGAAACCGTCTTGTTACTAGCCATAAGGCCAAGAACTCCCAAATTTGGTCATAAACATGTGCTTATAGGGTGAAAATTCAAAAAATCCTTTTGCTTCTAACCGCAAACACAAGGGCTACCAAATCTGGATTTTTTTTTTTTTTGAAATTAGCCATGCATCAGGGGTCTTATGTTTTACAGAGGCTTCATATGGACAAAACTTGAAAATCACCATATTTATAACCATACAGCATAGACTTGTATTATTTTGGCATGTGGCTTTATCTTGTGGACCTCTACCAGGGTTCAAGTAATTATAGCTCTGGGATCAAAAATGGCTTTGCCCTGCAGGTCTCAACTTTCACATGGGCTTTTACAGAGAAAACTTTGTAAGTCTTCATTTTGAAACCATTTGGCTCAGAATTGAAATCTTTAGTATTTATGGTTTATATATTATAAGCCAGTGGAGCGATACAGGGCCATCATGGCCCTCTTGTTTTATTTTTCCACAATGTTTTCTACCCTATGAAAGAGAGATCACTGTTTGAGCCACATTTAATTTGTCAGTACAAAAGCCTTCAATTTGGTCTAGTCCAAAAGTTTGTCGTTTGATAAAGGGTTAAACAACCAAGTGCTTCCAAAATAATTATGCAAAAAGGAGCATTTTGTCCTTATCCTACAATGTTATCTATGCTTTCAAATACCAATCCTGTCATTGAGCCATGTTTAATAAGTCATCTACAAACACCTTCAATATGAGCCAGTCAACTTTTTTTTCATCTGGTAAGGAGTACAGAGATTTGTTTTCGTTATATTTCAAATGATCAAAGTAGAAAGTTTGACTTTGTATATGATTATGTGCAGATTATCCCTGTATAACCCTTTACCAGATGACAAAAATGTAGATGTGTCCAAATTGAAAGCATTTGCATACAACAATTTAAATGTAGCTCAATTTAGGAAATTTGTCTGCAATAGGATAGAAAACATTGTGGAAAAAGGAGAAAATGATGGTAATCAGCATTTTCTCCTTTTCCCACAATGTTTTCAAAAAGGTTTTTCTCAGGGTTGTTAAAACTCAGCATTGTGGGGTAGGGAAAAGCTGAATGAATAAAATGGATGTTTTTACTTTAGGGAAAAAGACAAAAATAATTATTGCAATTTCAATGTTTCAAAAAAATGATATCTTAAAAGACATTTGACAGTGTTGTTCCAGGATCAGTCTACATATTCTGTATTATCTTATCTTGATCTATACAATCAACCAAAACACTTAACCCTTTCCCAAACGACAAATTTTGGACTGGTCCAAATTGAAAGAGTTTGCCGACGACAATTTTAAATTTGATGAAAATGCCAGAAAGGTCTCAAAAAGGGTAGAAAACACTGTGGGAAAAGGAGAAATTGCTCATTACGAGAAATTTCTCCTTTTCCCACAATGTTTTCAAAAGACTTGTACTGCAGACACGTGAAAACCAGGGCTTGTTTGGGAAAGGGTTAAGTATGTGCTTACTGCTTAGCACTTCAAGGTTTTACTCAACGCCAGAAGTTTAGAAATGTCCAAATTGAAAGTATGTGTAGAATGATGCATTAAAGGTGGCCCAAATGATGAAATTTGTCCTTGATAGGATAGAAAACATTGTGGGAAAGGGAGAAAATGCTGGTTATCAGCATTTTCTCTTTTTCCTACAATGTTTTCAAAAGCTTTCTTCCTCAGGGTCATTAAAAGTTGGGATTGTTGGTAATGTGCTAAAGCTTTAACGGTGAACTGAATAAAGACTTAAAATCCTCTACTTCATACACTGCCATAACTTGTTCTTGATTGTAGAAAGAATCATACCAACTAGGCTATCATTCTGAGACTCAACTTTAAGAGAAAAGCGCACAATCATATGCCATTTTCCAAATGATGTAAGTCAGGATCAGACTGCATCTATTATAAAGTCTGATCTTTGATTTACACTATCTACTATTCTATACCTACAATATGGCTTTGAAATCACAAATTAACCCTTTACCACACAAACCCTAGTTTTAATGACCCTGATAAAGAAGTCTATTGAAAACATTGTGGGAAAAGGAGAAAATGCTGGTTAACAACGTTTTCTCCTTTTCCCACAATGTTTTCTGCCCTTTCAAAGACAGATTCAATCATTTGAGCTACATTTTAATTGTCGTCTGCAAATGCTTTCAATGTGGACAAGTGCACATTTTGGTCGTGTGTTAAAGAGTTAATTATCAGTTTCGCCATTTGAAATTTACATCTCATTTATTAGGGCTATACATCGAAGTCTTAACCCTCCAAATCCGGAATTAATTTTTACCACTCTACAAAATTTCAGACTTGTCCAAAACCAAAGCATTTGGAGATGCAAAATTAAATGTGACTAGAGTTGTGGAAGTTGTCTTTCGTATGGTAGAAAATATTGTGAGAAAAAGAGAAAATGCTGGTTACCAGCATTTTCTCCTTTTCCCACAACTTTTTCAAAATTATTGTTTCTCAAGGTCGTTAAATGTCGTCATTGTGTGCTAAAGCGTTAAGTGAACCCTTTCAATCGAGGGAAAAAAAAATCTCAATGTTTTCTATATTTTCAAGCATCATCTTATCATTTGAACCATAACTAATTTGTAGTCTGCATCAACCCTTTACCACACAGTCCTGACTTTTAACAACCCTGAAAAAGAAGCCTTTTGAAAACATTGTGGGAAAAGGAGAAAATGCTGGCAACCAGCATTTTCTCCTTTTCCCACGATGTTTTCTACCCTTCCAAAAACAAATATCAATTCTTGAGTCACATTTATTTTGTCGTCTGGAAATGCTTTCAATTTGGACCAGTCTAAAATTTTGTTGTTTGGTAAAGAGTTAAAGCTTTCGATTTGGAAAAGGCTAAATTTTTATCATATGGGAACAAGTGAAGTACTAACAAATTTTACACAAAAAAGAGACAAAATTTTGGACTGGTGCAAATTGAAGCATTTGCAGACAACAAATTAAACGAGGCCCAAATGCTGAAATTTGACTTTGATAGAATAGAAAACATTGTGGGAAAAGGAGAAATTGCTGTCAACCAGCATTTTCTCTTCCTACCAAAATGTTTTCAAAAGAATTATAATCGTAGTAAAAGTCTGTTAAACTGAGATGTATTTCTGTTATCTTGCAAGACCTTTCAATTTTAACGAGTCTACAACCTTGTCATTTGGTTAAGTTTCTAACTCTACCAAAATTTCAAGAGCTTTTTTTTTTTTTATTTTTTTTTCAGTATCTTTACTTAAATCTTCAACCTTTCATTAAGAAAAAAAAACCTCCCGTGTTTTAGCAAACGAAAGAGGCTAAAGAAAACATAGTGAGAAAAGGAGAAAATGCTGGTAACCTTCCCCTACCTTATTTTCTGCCCTTTCAAAGAAAAAGTCCAACAACTGAGCAACATCTTATTTGTTTTTGGCAAATTCTTTTACACTGGACAAGTCTAAAATTTTGTTGTATTGAAACAAGTTCAAAGTAATTCATTTTGAATTAGCCATAACAACTATTCAAAAGAAAAAAAAAATATTGAAAAACAAATTTAGGGGAAAAAAAATCATACCTGATTATAATGCAACAATTCCCATAGCAACCACAGCTCTGGAACTCCTGTTCAACTGTCAATCACATTTGTCATCCCAGTAGTAAGTAAACCTGACAACGCTATAAATATAACCAATAACTTTGTGATCACGAGTCCCGTCTAACAAGTTCTATAAACATGACCCTCTGTTATGTCAATAATTTCATCTGAAATTGAAAAGAGATCCCTTTATTAACCCTTTCAATGTCACAGGTGAAAACAGGAGCTTTTGCCGATGGTATAGATCTAAGATCAGACTGCACAGAATGTACAGTCTGATCTTAGATCTATACCATCGGCTTGTTCAAACATATAGGATAAAATCTTTCTGACTTTCATTGGATTGCATTTTCAGCTATCGAAAGATGCCCACTTTACATTTTTGGTGCTGAGAGGGTTTTAAAAATAGGTTACTTTACAGGTGATATGACTTGGATATCAGTATTTCATAATTTAAGATATCAGTAACCATTAATATTTCTAGGAAATAACTAAAGTGTTGCAGGTGATGAACGTAGAAAGCCTTTACTCTTTACCAAACGACAAAATCTTAGACTAGTCCAAATTGAAAGCATTTGCAGACAGCAAAATGAATGTGACTGAAAAACTAGTTTGTTCTAGGAAGGTTAGAAAACGTCGTGGAAAAAGGAGAAAATGCTGGTTACCAGCATTTTCTCTTTCTCCTACAATGTTTTCAAAAGTCTTCTTTCTCAGGGTCCATAGTAAGGACTGTGTGGTAAAAGGTTAATTGTTTTTTTTTTCCTTTTCTGTCAATATCTTCAATAGATCTCTGATATACCTGGTTCAAATTCATTCTACTTTGGGGAAAAGTTATACAATGACATATACTGGGAAAAATATTAGAAGGGTTTTATATTCAGACTCACACTGTCACCGATGTGTACCTCATTTACTAGATCTACCATATATAATTATGATTTTCAACCAGAGTTTTAGAAGTACCTTCTACACTGCCTTTTGAAAGCATTGTGAGAAAAGGGGCCATTGCATTGTTACCTTTCCAACTATGTTTTTTTGTAATTTATAACCAACCCACCCACCCCCAAAAGGAAAAAAAAAAGGAATTTGCCTTTCCTTCAAATGTTCCTCAGGGTTTTCCCTTGGCAACAAAAATAAGGGATCAGTGACGCACCCATGTGTTTCCTGGTTTTCTCACACCAGTTCAGTAACTGACACAACTTTCTTTCAAAAGACACTGACTACTTTTCTCACATGCATCAGAGGTGAAAGGCGAAAAATTGCCGGAAAGAAAGTTTGCCTCAACCGGGTATCAAACTCGCAACCACCAGGTCACAAGTCAGGTACGCTAACCACTGAGCTACTCAGTGCCATTTCACTTATTTAGTGGGATAAGGGTTAACCCTTCACTTGATTTCAAAATTTTAGAATTGTCCATGTAGAAATCAATTGCAGGCAATAACATAAATGTGGCTCATTTTATCAGATGTGTCTGAGTTAGAAAACATTGTGTGACAAAAAGAAATCATTATTGCCCATAACCAGCATTCTGTTACCAGGTGCATGACATTTCATCGAAAGGGTGTTTCTTCAAATAGGATTGAAAGCATTGTGGGAAAAGGAGAAAATGCTGGTTACCAGCATTTTCTCCTTTTCCCCTAATGTTTTCAAAAGCGTTCTTCCTCAGAGTCGTTAAAAGTTGAGATTGTGTGGTACGGGGGTTAACCCTTTCACAAACAATATATTTCAGACTCTTTCAAATTCAAAGCAGCTGCAGTCGACACATTCATAATGAGTACAAATGAGCTTAAGCTCTTTAATAAGCAGAAAAGAAGAAAATGCTGATCACTAACATTTTTTTACTTTTCTCTCAGTGTTTTTAAAAGCTTTCTTTCCCAGTGTCATGAGAACCAGGGATTGTTTGGTAAAAGGTTCAGGACTATACTTGCCTTTGCAGCTAATGTAAATCAAGACCTGACTGCAGGAAAAGTGCAGTCTAATCTCTGATCTCTGATCTAATCTCTGATCTACACTGTCCCCTTTGCTGCAACATTATAGACAAATTGGACCATGAAATTACTATTATTTGGGTCTTATCTCTATACTGAAAATGTCTGTTGGGTTTATTCGTCACTCTACGGGTTAATCTGTTGATGACTGCTTTCTGAGAACTTCAGCACTCACTCCGCAATGTTAGTAGTTCCGAAGCTTTTCCTAGCTTAGCACAGAAATCAAACCTGGAATCCCTGAAATGAGAGGTAAATGATCTACTGCCTCTATACTGTCTCCCATAAGCTATGACTTTCAATGCCAGGGATATCAATTGGTTTTACAGCCAGCGTAGATAAATATAGGACAACACAAAAATTGGGGTCTGATCAGATATACATTGTTTGATAGACTGACAGATACTATAGCATAAACTAGCCTGTAAAAGAAAGAAAGGGTAATCTGCAGTACAATCTTAACCCTTATCCTACTGAATAACTGAAACGAGTCTTTCAAGCTGATGGTAAAAACCAAAATGTTGGTATTTCAAAGTTATGGGGGTTGGGGAAATATCTCCTTATTGGCCAGTGTAGATCCAAGATCAGACTGCATGTTCTGTGCAGTCTGATCTTGATCTACACTGTCCGCAAAAGGTCAGTGAGTCACGATTAGCAACCAAAGGGTTAACTTATATATCTTCAAGTAAAATCTATTTTTAACAAAGAAAATATTTCACCCTACAATTGAAAACCAATCAGCCGTAACATTCTTAATCCACATCTACTTTTTCCAATACAAGCATTGGGCAATAAATTGATCATAAGCGGTCCTGTTCTTATTGGCAAATGTTGTAAAGGTGTGGTGGCATGAGTTTCTTTAACCCTTTACCACACAATCCCGACTTCTAACGACCCTGAGGATGAGGCCTTTCGAAAACATTGTGGGAAAAGGAGAACCAGCATTTTCTGCTTTTCCCCAAAATATTTTCTGTCCCCTCAAAGACAACTTTTTCTACTCAAACCACATTTAATTTGTCATCTGCAAATGTTTTCAATTTGGACTAGCCTAAAATTTTGTTGTTTGGTAAAGAGTAATAACCCTTTACCTCATGACAAAATTTTACATCTGTCCAAATTGAAAGCATTTGCAGATGACAAATTAGATATTAAGGCTCATAATGTTGAGATTTGTGTATAATTTTATTTGTCAGCATGTTCTCCTTTTCCCACAATGTTTTCAAAAGACCTCTTTCTCAGGGTCATTAAAACTCATAGGTGTGTGGCAAAGGGTCAATGCATTAAGGTACAAATGTGACTTTTCACCACCAAGTCTTAACTTTTTCCCAAACAACAAAATTTTAAATAAGTCCTGAACATAGCTGCAGACAACAAAATACATTAACTTTTGCTCGGGGTTTGTTTTTGCAGGGGTAGAAAAGTTTGTAGAAAAATGTGAAATTTTTAGTTTAACTCTTTACCAAATGTCAAAATTTTAGACCAGTCCAAATTGAAAGCATTCTCAGATAACAAAACAATGTTGACTTCAAAATTGAAATTTGTCTTGAAAAGGGCAGAAAACATTGTGGGAAAAGAAGAAAATGCTAGTGCTAATTACCAGCATTTTCTTCTTTTCCCACAATGTTTTCAAAAGCTTTCTTTCTCAGGACTGTTAAAAGTCGGGATTGTGTAGTAACGGGTTAATATATCTACCTGCATTTCTCCTTTTCACATATTATTTGTGAAACTGTTTTTTCACACGATTGACTGAATGGTGTTTTATGCCGCTTTCAACATTATTTCAGTCATATCACAGCTGACAGCTCACATATTCATGGGTTTCACCAATACTAGGCAAGGGCTCTGAAGTGTTTTGCCCAAGGTCAATCAAATGAAAACCCAGTGGATCCAGTGAGGCTCAAACCAGGGGCCTGCAGGTCATTGGTCCTATACTTTACCATTGAGCCACGCAGAACCTCAGTGTTTTTTCTCAGGGTCAGTATTTAATGGTTTGGTAGAGGGTTAAATGTCTGTGTTAGACATAAGATAGTTGTGCTGAGGGTGCAGATCAAGATCAGCCAACATTCAAACATGCATTTCAACTGGGAACAACACTATTTATTATTTCTCTCTGTCCGTGTAAGAGCAAGATGTCATGTACATGTACTGTTGTCTGATATTAATCTACATTTTCTGAATTATAAGAGCATCAAGTCATACTAAGAAGTCTAAGGTGCATATGCCCCTCTTGCCCACTTATGGGTTCGGCACTTTGACATCGTTTGCTGACAGTTTTGTAAACTTTGACAATTGAAAAACAGATCTAGATCTAATATTTAAATTAGAAAATATATTAGAAAAACAATAGAGAATGAAAATCGACTTATATTCTGATGGAAAATCAGTGTCCGGATATGTCCGGGTTGTGGACTATTTCTTTTCCCACATTTCACCCCCCTTTTTTTCTGTTGATGGAAAGTCGGGAAGGGGGTCGGTATGAATTTGTTCATATTTCACCTGTGCAGGGCCTTTGTAATATTAAAAAAATAAATAAATAAAGCGTTCCAGATGAACACAAAAAAAATTAACGAAAAACAGAAAAAAAAAAAGGCACGGCGAATAGATCTACCATATTTGTGTTGGCCATGACTGTACCAACATGAGAGCCGATGACAGTTGTTGTGCCGTGATTTCAAACATTTTCTTGTTCTTGTGGTGGATCTAGGTGAAAATACAATCAATTATTTAAAAACGTACCTAGCCGTAAATCAACATTAAGTCGATTAAAATACTTACCGAGCACCGACACGCACAAATCGCAACCTTCTGCAACAGTCGAATTTTGGCGGCAAAAAACGAGGGGAAATCACAGGGGTAACTAAGGGGAGTAACTCTAAGATATCATCAACCCGCCTTGAGATGAGTTTTTGTCCCGTTGTCTGCGCATGTCATATTCTTGGGGGAAAAAATGTCGGAATGGCGGAAGATAATGCTTTTTGCCCTTTTTTATTGACTGGAAAGTGTCGAACATAGATCAAAATGGAATTTTTCCCCAATACACTTGTGTTGGAAGCAATTTCCATTCCATTGAACGTCAGTTTTGTTATACAGGGTGTCCGGAAAGTACAGTAACACTTTTGTACATTTATAATATGGCTTTTAATTTCAGAAGAAGAGATGAAAATATATATACATGTACATAAAATATGTAAGTTTTGTTTTTTTGTGTGATAATTTCACTCGATTTTTGTAACATCACACACTTTTATACAGATTTCAAATCAGAAGTACCTTTTTGTCGTCAGCGTCAATTAAATAATTACTGACGTTATCAATGTGAAGACCTTTTCATGCTGACCACCCACGATGCAATTGTCAATCACTTTAGCAATATCACACATGTATCACACATCTATCACAGTATATTTACCTTCCAGTGAAAAACTAAGTGTATGGTGTGCAATATCTTGAACGACATGATTAATTTCGAGCGCTACCTACCCAAGTTTAACCTGCGTATGAAAAGAAGCCATCTACATTGCAAAACATGTAGTTTATGCAGGATAGTACTACAACACACATATTTCATACTACTTATGACAGACTTCTTATACAATACGTTTGCTGATGGGTTAATATCGAGACAATATACGGAGGTTAAAGATTGCGAAATATCGTGGTCTGGGCACAGTCAGTACCTAAACCCTTGCAATTTCTTCCTTTGGAGTTATTTGAAGTCAAAGGTCTACTATCCAAAGCCAGACAGCACAGACATTTTGTTAAGAATATAAACGTGAAATCAATAAGATTGATATTGGAATGTGTGCTAAAGTGATTGACTATTTCGTTGTGGGTCTTCAGCATGGAAAGAGCCTAACAGGTAATCACAATGAAAACGTCATTAAATATTATATGACGCCAATAACAAAAAAGTACTTCTGATTTGAAATCTGTATAACAGGATGTAATGTAACAGCCATATTATAAATGTTCAAAAGTGTTACCTTACTTTCCGGACACCCTGTAGATCTACATATAATTACTGGTTTTATGCATTTTCACTCATATTTCAGCTTCACGAACCAGTAATGTATAACATTTGTCAAATCTGATAATGTAAGTATTCTGCGAGTGTTTCAGATTTTAATCCACTTAATTACTTGTTTTTTATTAATGTCCGTTCTGACATTTTTTTTTTTTTTTCATTAAATCTCAAATACGGCCGAAAACAATACCAGGTTATGTAAGAGGAAAGTTAAAAATTCGACAGAATTTCGAAGGAATCATGGATATTTCGGGGAAGCAAAATGTGACAAAAAGAATGCGTGTACTACGTGCTCTAGCCTCAAGAACGTACAGTTTGATCTTTGACTTAACAATCCAATATTTCGCGAGATAACAATACGAAAACAGTTTCAATTTGCAATATTGCGATCTTTCAGTCGAGCTACATGGTTCGATTCATTTATCCAGGATTCCATAGATATACCTACATATGCCGTTGTCTTAACCTCTTTATCATACGAAAAATGTTGGACTTGCCCAAAATTGAAAGCAATTGTAGGCAACAATGTAAATGTGCCACGAATTATGAGATTTTTCTGTGTAAAAGTAGAAAACCTTGTAGGGTTGTAAAAAAATAAGTTTTAAGTCACATTATTCGGGTTTTTACCGTCGACTTGAACAGTTTCATTTAAGAAATTTAGCAGGGTAAGGTTTAAATGGCCATGCTCAGCTGTTTACATAGAAAATGTCGAGGTATTGTCATGGCCCTGTCGTCGTCTGCATCGTCATCATGGTGCGAAAACTGACATTTCATATCGCTGTCGTTACAGAAGTTATTTGCTTCAAATTTGGGCTACCTATTTGCTATCAAAAGAAGAACCAATACCAGAGGGGCAGGTAAGCCTTATAACGTATTTTGATACAGAAGTACCCATTTCTAGACTTAGCACCTGCAGCCGACCGTAGGGACTCGCATGCGGTGCTCTTGTTTTAGCTCTTTACCAAACGACAAAATTGTCGTCTCTGCAGAATTGAAAGAACTTGCAGACGACAAATTCATTTTACCTCCTAAGATGAATTTTGTCAATGAATGATAGAAAGCAGTGTGGGAAAAGGAGAAAATGCTGATAACCAGCATTTTCTCCTTTTCCAACAATGTTTTCAGACGCCTTGTTTTCACCAGGGTCGTTAAAACTTGGAATTGTTCGATAAGGGATCAGTCTATAGTTGACTGCCTGTTAGTTTTTTTTTTAAGATTTGCTAACTTTAGTATACAAGAGCATAGCTGGGAACGTAGTTAAGGTGAAATCGGTGCCAAGGGTATTAGCTAAGTGATCACGCTATCGGAACACTTACATTCATTTTTCCAATCTTGCAAAATTGAGGTTAAACTCTTTACCAAACGACAAAATTTATGACAGTAGTAGGGGTTTTGTTTGTTTCAAAACAAAAACGTTTCATACCGTCTCATACTAAGATATTAATGTCTAAGTGTGTCAATGAGTCGATTGAAGCGATGTCTAAGTGTGTCAATGAGTCGATTGAAGCGATGTCTAAGTGTGTCAATGAGTCGATTGAAGCGATGTCTAAGTGTGTCAATGAGTCGATTGAAGCGATGTCTAAGTGTGTCAATGAGTCGATTGAAGCGATGTCTAAGTGTGTCAATGAGTCGATTGAAGCGATGTCATAAGTGTGTCAATGAGTAGATTGAAGCGATGTCTAAGTGCGTCAATGAGTCGATTGAAGTGATGTTCGATTGACTGCGACTGCTATTATCAATTTCATGTAACATTAAGCATGCTCATAAAATTAACAGTTATTATACTTACACAAAACTGTCTAACTACCTTCATAATAAAAACTTGTTAACCTTTTTTCCAACCCATACATTGGCTAACCAGTTTATTAAATAGTGGGTAGCTTAAGATTTTGGTAAAAAAAAAAAAAAAAAAAAATTAATTGCATAACATCATAACGCAAATCATTGATTAAGGGTGAAACGAAAAATTATATTTAATATTTTTTCTCTATTGGAAAATCCTCTTTAGTTACAAGAGGTGTTAAAATTTCTAATAAATCATCTTTACGATAAGACCAACATTTTTTTATTTCCTTATTTCTTGCTAATATTTTAAGTCTATTTACTCCATAAAAATTTAATTTTTCTTGAGGTGTTGAATATTTCCAATCATAAGAAAATCCAATTGATCTTTTCGATCTAGGTAAACAATTTTCACAAATAAAATTTTTATTACAGTCATTTCCTAAACATTTTCCATTTTTATCTTCCCTTTTTACTTCTTTTTTACATTTAATACATGTTGGTGTCAAACAATTTTTACAATTTATATATAGAAAATCTTTTCTTTCATAAATACATGTACAAGGCAAACTATAAGATCTTTGATATTGTGATAATATATTATCCCTATACTTACATTCTTCACACTTCTTTTTACGATACTTTTGTTTTTCTTTAAATATTCTCTCTAAATCATCATTACAACAAATACATTTAGTAAATAAAATACTTCTTAATTCAAAATTATTTTCAGTTAAAATTTTCATCCTATTACATTATATTATTAATTAAACAACAAACAACAAAATCAAAAATTTTTATTTTTATTTGTTTCAATACAACAAATAAAAATTTATTAATATGTGTTTTTTGGTCTTGCCCTTGTTGCTCATACATTTCTCTTTCTTCTTTTGTTAACTCAGATATCCTATAATGACCATGTGATAAAGTTCTATAACTATCATCCAAGAGTATCACTCTTTTATCATCTTCAAAGCTTATTGCTCTTTTGTTCATTTTTATAGTTGTTAATTCATGAAGTTTACTTCTTATTCCTCTCATATTTACACAAAAATCTTTTCCAGTATCTAAACAATTTTATAAGTTTTAAATTTTAGTTCATTTTTAATCACAGACTTTTTAACTCCTTTACATTTTTTAGTTTCTGTTTTCTCATTATAAAATATTGGAAAAATTGTGAAATACTATACCACATGATTTTAGTGTGTGTATCAATATAAACCCTTTACTGGGTTAAATATTTTTTACAAGTCTAACTCTATCAGTAACGTTAAATATGCATTTTTAGCATTAGGGTTATCTGTCCTTGTTATAAAGTTTATAACATCACATTGGTCTAATACTAAAGGTTGTGGAAAAACTATACAACTACAACCTTCTCCTTTCTTTTTTACTATGGAGTAATCAACCTGTTCAACTCCATTTATGACTGTATTAACTTTTGCCTCTTCTTTTAGAATACCATTACCTCTAACAACCATTAAAGTTCCTCTTATAATTTTACCAGGAGCAGACATACAATAACCCCCTATCCCATGGCTTACTCCGGTACTCCCATTACCAAACGAAAACTCATAACTACCAATTGATAAAGAACCTTGTTCCTCCGCACATACGCTTATAATAGGTTTAAGAAGCGTTACCCTTTCATCCACGTAGGATTTTGTTACTAAATCATCATCACTTTCCGGTTCCTTACCATTTACTAATCTATTACCTCTTAAGTTTATATCTGTTACAACTGAAAATGAACCATCAGAATTTTTTCTAATAGCACCACCATTATCAACATAATTTTTATTAGCAGCAGCATACAGCTCTTCAGGATTTGATAAACTAGTGATTGAGTTACCACCCATATCTATTTTACCATCTATTGAAAAAGATCCGTCTTGGTTTTTTGTTAAAGCCTTTTCACCTGCGGTAGCTATCTCAAAAACACTATCTACGTAAAGTTTATTTGCTGCTTGGTTATTCTCAATTGGAGAAGCAACAAAATTAATTCGACGGTTACCCATAGATATTTCTCCTATTGCAGTATAAAAGTTACCATTAGGGTTATACAAAAACGGTGTGGATTTACTATCAACATACCCCTTTGTTGCTACATCATCAGGTTCAGCTGGTGACAGAACGTTAATTAACCCATAATTTCTCATATCTATATTTCCTGTAGCAATAAATTTTCCATCATTACGTTTAACAATGGCACTTTCTCTACTAACCTTATCCACATAACTTTTTGTAGCAGCATCATGTGGTTCTTCAGGGTTAAAAAGATTATGTATTTTTTTAAAACCCATATTGAAAGAAGCAGTAGCAATAAAATTTCCATTTTCTTTTAATAGTGCTGATTCATGGCTACCCCCTGCTGTATTATCAACATAATCCTTTGTCGCAACATCTTGAGGATTTACTGGATTACTAACCCTTGTTAGCGTGTTACCATTCATATTTATAGAACCGGTAACTGTGGTTGTTCCAACTTTACGTAAAAAATTATTACTTATGTAAGCGAGTGACACACCATCACCGCTTGTTTTAACCTCATCCATTCTTCCAAATTTATCAACGGGCATTTTTAATATTACTAAAAAAGTTTATTTAAAACATTTTGAAAATTATTACCTAAACCCAACTCTTTAAGAATGTACAAACATAAATGACCACAAAATACATCACCAGTATGTTGTAATTGGTCTGTATTGTAGTATATTGGTGTTTTTAAATAGTCTATAACTTCAATAGGTGGTTGGATACCATAACTATCAAAATAAATTTTTATTTTTCCATTCTTAAACCATGCAACCCAATGCGTGCCAGGTCCTTTGCTATCATCAAGGTTTAATATACCACATTCTTTATTTTTTACTTTTTTAGGTAGGTTATCTCTTAAAAATATTCCTCTAAAATTTTTTAATTTTAATTTTTTTGCGGCATCCTCAAGTTCAAAATTACTTAAAGGTTTATTTTTTAAAGTTATATTATCAATTGTAATATCTTGCATTTTTTATATATTTAAATATTTACAATAGCACTATTATCAACCCATGAATTAAACTCATCAGAATAACCTTTCCACTTTACAAGAGATTTCTTTTTTCCTTTTTTAATAACCTTTTCTATCCTATACAACTCTTGACTCGTTTTTTGTAGTTCAGGTTCATAAAAAGAACCTTTTATTTCTTCACCATTTAAATCTTCAATTTTATATGTTACAGGTGATGTACGTTTTACTTCTGAAACTGTAAAAACCTCTTCAGTCCATCTTGTGGTATAACCTTTTTCAAAAGTCTTTTTCTTTTTACTTATCCTTACTTTGTCTCCAACAGAAAACTTTGGTTTAATATCTTCTTTTACTTGATTATAATCAGGATATAATGTTTTCCAAACTTTATTTTCATTCTTTTTCTTACTTGCTTCAGTTGGTAACATCTTAATAGAAGAATGTCTTGTGTTATTATATTCTTTAACAAGATTTGGTAACACGTTTATATAAACATTTGTTGAGTGAGCAGAAAAATACTTCCACATTTTTTCTTTCATTGTTCTTATCCATCTCTCAACAACGCTTGATTTTTCCTCGTTTTCAGTGGAATATAATTCAATCAAATCTTTAACATCTTTGTTATAAAACTCTTTACCTTTATCCACCCACATTTTCTCAGGTTTTCTTTCCTTGAAAATACTCTTCAATGCTATAGAAACAGATTTTCCTGTTTTATCTTTTAGGGGGATAAGATAGCCATATTTTGAAAAAATGTCAATAACAGCAAGAAGATATTTTACACCACGATTAAATTTAGAAAATGCTTGCATATCTACTAAATCTGCAGCCCATATTCTATCGACACCCCCTACTCTAACTTTTCTTTTCTTAAATTTACTTTTTACGGGTTTATGTAATTCTTCTGCTAACGTTATATTTTGATCATTTTTTTTTTTAATTCCAATACCAAATCTTTTCTTGGTACCAATTAATGAAGAAACCAATCCTCTTTCCATTTTTTCCTTAATTGTTGGATTATAGATACCTTTTAACTCTTTAAGCATATTAGCATCACAAACAGAATTTCTTGTTGCTGTGTCATCATGTTTAAGATAACATATATCATGATGATATGCTGCTTTATCAACACGATTTACAGGCTTTGACCATTCTTTAGGTGTTAAATCAGGATTTAATCTTTTCTTTAACTTGGTACCAGGACCAGTAAAATTATGACCTGGTAAGTGCATTTCAACAGGTAAGTTATTGATAACCTTGTTTAACAATGAACCACCCTCCTTATCTATTTTAATAAACTGAGTTTTAGTTGTTCCACATTCTTTACATTTACCCTTTTTCATATTTCTTCCATTTTTACTTACACCATAATTTAAATCAATTGTTTCAGTTTGTTTTTTACACTTAACACAATACATTTTTTATATTAAATTAATTTTTTCAATATAAAATATGGATATTGTTAATTTATCATGGAATGAAGCATTAGCAAAAAGATTTAACCACCCCCTTTTACCAAGAAGTATTAGAGGTTTAATAGTTGGTAAATCAGGATGTGGCAAAACTACACTATTACTTAATCTTTTGTTACGTCCCGATTGGTTAGATTATGATAACTTATGTGTTTTTGGTAAAAGTTTGTTTCAACCAGAATATCGTATATTAAAAAAAGCATTTGAAGAAGAAATACCAAAAGAATATATATTAAGATTATTTTCATTTAAGGATGAAGTACAAAGAAATGATATTTCTCCTTTAGCATTAGTTGAAGAATGGGCAAAAACAATTAAGGGAAAATCAGATATTAAGTGTGAATTCTTTGAAAATGCAAGTGATGTACCAGACCCAAGAAATTTAAATGCAACAAATAAAAACTTAATGATATTTGACGATTTACTTTTAGAAAAACAAGGTAAATGTGAAAATTATTATGTTCGTGGAAGACATAGTAATGCTGATTGTTTTTATCTTGCACAAAGCTTTTTTGAATTACCTAGACGAACCATAAGGGGAAATTCTAACTTAATTATACTTTTTAAACTACCTAAAAAAGATCAAGTAAATATTTATACTGATTATGTAAGTGAAGATATGGAACTTACTGAATTTAGAAATTTTTGTAAAAAATGTTGGAATGAACCTCATGGGTTTGTTGTAATTGACTTAACAAGTAATGTAAATAATGGTAAATATAGATATGGTTTTGATAATTTTTATATGCCAATGAATTGTAAATAAAAATTAAATTATATCTTAAACAAAAAGATATAATTTTTAAACATATTAAAACTTTAATTAAAAAATATAAAATGGAAGAAGAATTACTAAAACAAATAGTAAAAAACACCGACCGTAAATCTTCATTTCAAATTATTGTAAGTAACAACGTTGCTAATTTTAATACAAGATTTACACCACCACTTCAACTTGAACGTGATAAAAAATATGAAGTAGCATTAGTTAATCTTGAAACTTACTATTCATTTCCAAATATTACCAATAGTAACAATGTGTTTATTTATTCAACTGATAGTGGTGCAACGTGGGCAAAAATCAGGTTGCCAGCTGGAACATATGAATTAGTAGATATTAATGATTATATACAACAAGAAATGAAGAAAAAAGGACATTATGATCAATTTAATGATGATTACTATATTAGTTTATCTGCAAACACAAACACATTAAAATCAGTTTTAATTTTACAAAATAATTATGAAGTTGATTTTAATCATAAAAAAAGTATTGGTAAGGTATTAGGATTTAACAGAGCAAAATATGCTAGAGGATTTCATGAATCAGAAAATTTAGTTAATATCTTAAGTATCAATAGCATATTAGTTAATATTGATTTAATATCTGGTAGTTATGTAAATGGTTCTCAAAGAAACACAATTTATAGCTTTTTTCCAAATGTTGCTCCAGGTTATAAAATAATTGAGTCGCCAGTTAATCTGGTATATTTACCTTTAACATTAGATACAATACATGATTTAAACGTAACGCTAACTGACCAAGATGGAAACGTATTAAATTTAAGAGGTGAAACATTGACAATTAGATTTCATATAAGAGAATCACGTTAAATATAAAATGACAAATTACATTACAGTTAAAGTAAATATATCAGAAGGGCAAAAGAAAAAGCTACAACATGCTGTTAAATCAAGTTGTCCTGTAAGTATTAGATTAAATCATGATGATCTAGACGGTGAAGATTTAATAGCTGTAACCGGATCACAACTAAACAAATTAAATAAAGCATTACAGGGAGGCAAAGGGGTGACCATTAGAATGACAATTAAACAACTTAAACACAACATGAAAGTAGAAGGCGGTTTTTTACCATTAATTGCGGGTCTCGCATCAGCTGCGTTACCCGTATTAGCAAAAACTGTGTTACCTGCTTTAGGTGTGGGTGCCCTAACTGGTTTAGCATCAACAGGAGTTCAAAAAGCAATGGGTAACGGTTTGTATCTTAAGAAAGGTGGTAATATTTGTCAAGTTGAAACTGATGGTGAAGGTTTATATCTTAAACCATATAAAGGTAAAGGGTTAAAAAATAAAGGTGAAGGATTGTATTTAAAACAAGGTGGAAAAATTTACGATGGAAAAGGTCTTCTTTTAGGACCAAATAGTCCATTTGCTAATATTCCTATATTAGGTGCAATATTGTAATATTAAAAATATGAATGTGCATAAATTTGGAAATATACCTAAAATGGTTCAACCAAAAACTATTTTTTGGAACCCTGTAGAAGTTAAACATCCAGCTAAAAAAGTTAATCCTGTTACTTGGGATGTTTTTACTCAACAACCTCTTGTATTAAAAGCTGGTGAAACTAAGACCATTGTTTTAGGTTTTGGTTTTATGATGAGTAGGGGTGCCGTTTTAATTTCTCTATCATTCAACTTAAAAATTAAACAATTAAGTATTACAAATGAGGTAGTATTGGAGGAAACCCCAGATGTGGTTACCACAATTACAAACAACTCTGGTAATCTATTAAAAATTAATGAAGGTGAATTTTTGTGCCGCCTTTACTATTCTATTTAAAAAAATAGTTGTAATTAATAAAATGGAACTAAAAGAAAAGATTTATCCAGTATTATCAGAACCACGAAATATACCAAATGCACCATCATTAGAACCTATAATATCAGCAGAAGACAATGGTCAATCCTTTAGACTACAAAAAATATCAGAAATTCAAACATTTCTTGAAAATGAAGGTAAGGTTAGAGAGCAGTTATGTAAAAAGTATTTGAAGATCAGTAAATCAGTTGATAACGTTGAAACAGGACTAACTGTAGTAGCTTTAGGAGCAGGAGGAGGTGGAATAGCTTTACTAAGTACCATTGTAGCAATTCCAGCAACGATAGCTTTAGAAGGTTGTGCCTTAGCTGTTGGTCTTGCTGCAATTGTTAGTAAATTTGTGGTTAGAAGAACCAGAACAAAATCTGAAAAACACCTTCAAATTAAAATGTTAGCTGATGCAAAGTTAAATACACTATTTACACATATATCTAAAGCTATCAGTGACAACAAAGTAGAACATTCAGAATTTAGCCTTATTTTGGGGGAATTAGAAAAATATAAAACAATGAAGGAAGAAATCAGGAGTAAGTCAAGGAAAAAAAGCAAGCTAGAGGATCAAGAGAGTTTAATAGAGAAGGGACGAATAGAAGCACGGGAGGAATTTCGCAGACTAGTAGAAAGAAACAATGGAACCCATTAAAGTTAAAACTAAAACCAACTAAGTTTAAATGTTCTTGTGCTTGTGAGATAGGTAATACTGATTAAAAAATAAGATAAAAAATTTTTTTACTTAAAAAAAATGTCTTTTATAAATGTTGATTATAAAACAAGAGATAAGATGGTAAAAGATTATCTTTTAAGAAAAAAACTGGTTCGTGATAGGTTACTTGCTGAAAGAGTAGGTGATATTGAACTACAACAAAATCTAACTAAGTTTTTTAAACCCTTAACTAAATCACAAAAGGAGATACAAGAAGAGGCAACTAAAAATATTGGCAGGTACCAACTAGAAGCAGCTAGAAGAATTACTGAGGGATTAACACCTATTAGGGAGGGAATTCAACAATTACCAGGAGTAATTACTGAGGGATTGACACCTATTAGGGAGGGGATTATTCAATTACCTGTTCAACTTTCTAAAGAAATAATGACTAGCCAATTATCAACTGCAGAACTTCCTTCTTATCATGAAGTTAAGATAGAAAAAAATAAAGAAGAAATTAATCATTTTGTTGAAGTTTTTAATGAAAAATTTACACAAAAATATAAAAATGATTTTGACAATGTTCTTAGAATAGTTTTTGATGAAAATTTTGGTATATTTAAATTTGGTAATAAAGAAATTTTTTTAGACCCGAAAGATGAAGGGTTTTTTTATTTTGAAGAAAAAAGATATCCTGCTAGTGATGGGTTATGGGAATTGATTTTATCAAAAAATCCAAAAAATTATACTAAAGAAGATTTAAGAAATTATCAAGAAATGATTTATTTAAGTGATATTATGTTTGTGGATAATAATCGAAAAAGTTTTAAATTAAAAAAAGATGGTGAGGATGAAAAATGGAACAAAATAATTAATCCTGTTATTGAATACATTATTAAAGAAATGGAAACAACTGGTAAAGGATTAAGAAAAAAGAAAAAAACAACCATTATTATACCATCAGACCCCAACGCACTATTAGAAAGGTTTGACCTTTTAATGTCTAGCAAGGATGCAGGTCACACAGGTGTAAAAAATGAGTTGGTAAGTATTTGTGATGAATTAAAAAGACAAAAAGTATTAAATGCAAAAAGTTATAAAAAGTTAATGTCTATACTATAAAAATGATTACATCACAAAAGAGAGGAGTTAAAAGAACTTATGCTTATGGTGGAGCAGGTATATTTGATACCTTAGCTAATTTTTTAAGTAGATTATTTACAAGTGGAGCGGTTAAGCAAATAGCAAGTTCCGCAGTTGATGTTGGTAAAAGTGTAGCTAAAGAAGGTGCAAAGAAAGCTTTAGAGGCAGGTAAGACAGTTGCAGTTGATGCTGGAACCAGATTAGTTAAAAAGGCTTTAACACCTAAATCTAAAAAGATTATTGAAAAATATAGTCAAGTTCCAACCATACCAACAATACAACCTGTTGAACAAAATGTAAGTTCATTGATTGATGGTGGAGCTGTTAATATACAAACAATGGTTAAGAAGTTAAACAAAAAAAGGGGTAAAGGGATAAAAACAATATAATTTTTAATTTAGCTTAAGTAATTATTACATTAAATAAAAAAATATGGCAAAGTTTAAATTTAGATTAACAGAATATAAAAAATATAATACAAAAAGAGTTGGTATTCTTTTTGCTAATTTTAAAATTACTGAAGATGATGAAATTGTTGAAGTAAATAATACAAGTTATGATTATAAAAAGGTTGTTGTAAGATTGTCTTCTGAAAAAGCTGATGTTGTTAAGGAGTTTGAAGATGAAGTAAATCAATATTTAGAAGAAAATGATATACCAAAGATAACTTTACTTTATGGTAATCGTATTTATTCAAAAGTAAGAAAAAATGTTAATGTAGAAAAACTTAAAACTATTAAACTTAAAGGTGTTTATGTAAATGATGAGAATAAATCATTTCCTCAACTATGGTTAGAAAATTAAAAACAAAACACAATTATAATTTTAACTTAAAAATTATAAATGTATATATAAAAAATGGATATTTTAAATGTAAAAGCACCAATTTTAAAAGATGATAGTATTGATGAATATGAATACTTTGAGTATGAACCTACCATAGGAACCAATTTTAACAACAATGGAGGTAATATTAGGATTGATATAGGAAACAAGGATGTTTTTCTTCATCCTTCTGAATCATACTTGAGTTTTGAGGGGAAACTTGTAAGAGAAGATAATGGTAATCCTTATGATAATGATATTAATAATGCAAATGATAATTTGGTAGCGCTAACAAATAATGCAATAATGTATTTGTTTAAAAGTATCAGATACCAACTTGAAGAGCAAGATATTGAGTATATTAATTATCCTGGTTATGTTAGTACGATGCTGGGGTTGTTAAAATATCCTGATGATTTTTCTAAATCACAAGGTTTAAACCAACTATGGTATAAAGATACCGGACTTAGAGCAAGTCGTGATACTAATAGTGGATTTAAAGTAAGAAGAGATTGGATTTTTAGTTCAGATCCGGTTGGTTCATTTAATGTTTGCATACCATTAAAACACATATTTGGCTTTTGTGAAGATTACAACAAAGTAGTATATGGTATGAAGCATAGTTTAACCTTAACAAGAACAGGTGATGATAACGCAATTTTTAAAGCTGCTTCAAACGTTGTAGGTGGAAATCCAACTAATAATTTTAGAGGAAAAGTTGTTTTAAGTAAAATAACTTGGTTTATGCCACACGTAACACCTGAACTTGGTAATAGATCAGAACTTTTAAAATTTATTGAGAAGAAAGAAAGATTTCCTGTTGGGTATAGAATGATACAATCAGATACAATAGCTGTACCAAACAATACTAACTTTGCTTGGAGACTAGCAACTAAATCATCACCTGAGGTACCACGTTTTATCATTGTTGGTTTTCAATCAAATAAGCGTGATAACCAGGAACAAAACCCAGCTATATTTGACCACTTAAATGTAAGAAATATTAAAGCTGTGTTATCCACAAAACAATATCCACATAATGAACATAATATAAACTTTGATACTAACCTAATTGGAAGAATATATGAGGAAGCCGCTTCGTTTAGAAAAAAGTTTTACAACATGGATGAATTGGTATCAAATCCAAATATTAATCCTGATGATTTTAAAAAACTTTTTCCCTTGTTTGTATTTGATGTATCAAAGCAAAGTGAAAGAATTAAGTATTCTGTAACTGATATTCATATTAGAGCTAGTTTTACAGGTAATCCAGGAGCGAATGTTGAAGCATATGCTGTTTTACTTAGTGATAGGTTAATTAACTTTCAAAGTGATGGAAACAAGATGGCAGTTATATATTAAGTAATTTTTTGTTTAATATAAAAATATGTTAAAGATTGCTGATTTTAAAAAGATATTAACAGATAACAATATTAAGTTTTATTCATATTGGAACAAGAAAAAATATATTGTTGTTTTAAAGGAACATGGATTGTATCCTGAAGAAACTATACCACTTAAAAAAGTACCTAATTATGATAGAGTAAAAGATATTGCTAAAAAACCTAAAAAAGTTACATTAAAAGATGTTGAAACTGAAGAGGTGATTGAATTTCCATCAATTTACAAGGCTGGTAAGTTTATAGATAGATGTCCTCAAACGATTGAAAATTGGAATGGTAGAGTATGGAATGGTAAATATAAAATTGACATTCAATAATTTATTATTTTTTAAAAAATAATAAATTAAAAAATTTGAGTTAAGCTAATTTTATTTATTTTAAAATATTATAGAGAGATGAATTCTTTTTCACGAAGATTTATCAATAGATTAACAGATGTTAGTCAACAGCTAGCATCTAATTTATATAGTGGTGCTCAAAGGGTTGCCTCAGCAGCAATTCCTCAGAGTGTTAGAAGAAGAGTATCTAATTTTACTAATTGGATAACTGGTAATGTTCTAGAAGAGCAGATTCCACAAGTTTTAAACCAAGTTTTAGAAAATGTAGAAGAAGACTTGCCAAGAAGAGAAATGCCAATCACCGAATTAAGGCGAGAAGCGTCGGCATTAAGAGAATTTGCAACACAGCATGTTATAGATGGAGTAGAGGGATGGGGGCCGGATGATTTTTTTGAAGTATGTAGAGAAAGCATTACAAGTTTTTTAAGAAACCACAGAAATACAAAGGTAAAGCTAGAACTTTTATGTTTATTTTCAAAGGAAACACCACAAGGTATCGAATATACAGAAGTTAAACTTTCTTCACGTCATGAAATTATTACAAGGGAAAGTGATGTAAATGAAATGTATGATGGAATGTTAGAACAAATTATGGAAAATTTTGCAGCTTTTTTACGATCAGGAAGTGGATGGGTTTTTGAAGAGGTTATAAGCTTAACATTACATGTTGTAGAAAATAGACCGTTATGGGAAGGGCTAGCAGGTTCATGGATGCCTTTACCAGCAGGATTAAAAAGATCAAATAATAGAAATGGTCTTGTTAATATACAAAATAAGGAGGACTATAACTGTTTTTTATATTGTGTTATGAGGGTGGTTTATCCAAAAAAAGAAAATCCACAAAGAGTTGATATAAAATTAAAAGAACAAATCCAAGAATTAAATATGAAAGGAATAGAATGTCCTGTTAAGTTATGTGATATTAATAAATTTGAAAATCAAAATCCGGATTTTTCTATCGTTGTTATAGGTTATGATGAGAAAGATGGACTATATCCTCTTAGAAGGCAAAGAAAAGAAACTTTTGATAGAAAACACTTAGTAGTTCTTTTGTTAATAAAAGATGAAGATAAAAATAGTCATTATGTTTGGGTAAAAGATCCAAGTGCACTATTAAGTGCAAAAATATCAAAAAATACAAATAAAATATTTTTTTGTTGGAGTTGTTTAGGACATTTTACGAGTGAAAGCGTTTTAGAAAATCATCGAGAGTATTGCTATGAAGAAGATGCTGTAAGAATTAAAATGCCTTCAAAAAAAGAAAGTACAGTAATGTTTAAAAACTGGGTTAAAACACAATGGCATCCCTTTGTTGTTTATAGCGATTTTGAAACGATGCTTGTACCAATACAACATGCAAAACCAGATCTAAGTAAAAGTTCAACAACAAAAACTCATATGCATGTACCAACAGGTTATGCTTTCTTTTTAAAAAGTTTTGATGAAAATGTTTTTTGTCTAGATTGTTACTATATCGAGGGGAAAAAGCAGAGGAAAAGTTTGTGGAAGAAATAGAAAACCTAACCAGGGAGATTTTTAAATTACCAAAAAAAGATATGATACTTACTGCAGAGGATGTAAAAGATTTTAATAAGGCAGATACTTGCTATATTTGTAATAAGAAGTTTGGAGAGGAAGAAAAAAGTGATGAAGAAGAGGAAAGCGATGAAGAAGATGGAGTGGAAGAAGAGGAAGAAAAAGGAAAGAAAAAGGAAAAAGATAAAGATAGATGGAAAAAAGTAAGAGACCACTGTCATTTTAGTGGTAGATATAGAGGAGCAGCACATAATAAATGTAATCTTAAATTCCGTAAACCAAACTTTCTTCCTGTTTTCTTTCATAATTCGTCTGCATATGATACTCATTTGTTTGTTAAAAATCTTGGTGTTAGTGAGGGGGAAATTAATGTAATTCCAAACAATGAAGAAAAATATATAAGTTTAACAAAAAAGACTTTAGTAGATCAGTATAAAAGTAAAGATATTTATAAGGATATTAGATTTTTAGATAGTTTTAAATTTATGGGTAGTAGTTTATCAAAACTAGCAGAAAATTTAAAAGATTATCAATTCAAAAACTTAAAAAGTGAATTTCCAAAAAAAGAAGAGTTTGATCTTCTTCGTAGAAAGGGTGTTTATCCATATGAATATATTGATTCTTTAGAAAGGTTAAATGAAACACAATTGCCACCAATAGAAGCATTTTATTCAAAACTTACTGGGGAAGGAATTACAGAAGAAGATTATAAACATGCAAAAAAGGTATGGAAAACATTTAAAATTAAAACTATTGGTGAATATCATGATTTATATTTAAAAACGGATGTTCTTCTTTTAACAGATGTGTTTGAAAGTTTTAGAGAAGTTTGTTTTAACATTTATAAATTAGATCCTGCCTGGTATTTTACTGCTCCTGGTTTAGCTTGGGATGCTGCATTAAAGTTAACCAGTGTTAAGTTAAAACTGATTAGAGATAAAAATAAAATCCAATTTATTGAAAGGGGGATCAGGGGTGGAATTTCAATGATTGCTAAAAGACATATAAAAGCTAATAATAAATATTTAGGTAAAAAGTACAATTCGAATATGCCTTCAGTATTTTGTAAATATTTAGATGCAAATAACTTGTATGGTTGGGCAATGAGTCAGAAGCTTCCAATTGGCGGATTTAAATGGATGACAGAAAAGGAATTAAACAAATGGGAGCGGCATTCCTGTTTTTTAGAAGTTGACTTAGATGTTCCTAAAGAGCTGCATGATTATTTTAATGAGCTTCCTCTTGCTGCGGAGAGAAAAAAAGTAAATAAAGTTGAAAAGCTAGTACCAAATTTACATAATAAAAAGAAATATATTATACATTATAAAAGTTTAAAACAGTGTTTAAGTCTTGGTTTAAAATTAAAGAAGATACATAGAGGGATTAAGTTTAAAGAGAGTGATTGGTTAAAACAATACATAGATTTAAACACACAACTAAGAACAAAAGCAAAAAATGATTTTGAAAAGGATTTTTATAAGTTAATGAATAATTCAGTATTTGGAAAAACTATGGAAAATATAAGAAAAAGGGTGAATGTTAGGCTTGTTAGAAGTAGAAAATCAGCAAGGAAATTCGTAAACAAACCAAACTTTAAGCATTTAGAAATATTTAATGAAAATTTGATAAGCATTCATATGGGAAAAACACAAATAAAATTTGACAAGCCTATTTATTTAGGGTTTTCTATTCTTGAGTTAAGTAAAACTTTGATGTATGATTTTCACTATAACTATATTAAAGCAAAATATGGGGATAGAGCAACTTTAGGACTTACTGATACTGATAGTTTATTATATGAAATTAAAACAGAAGATTTTTATAAAGATATTTCAGATGATGTTAAAGAAAAGTTTGATACAAGTGATTACCCAAAAGAGGGACATCCTTCTGGAATTCCAGTTGGTATAAATAAAAAGGTAATTGGAATGTTTAAGGATGAAACAAATGGGGAAGAAATAGAAGAATGTATTGGATTAAAACCAAAAATGTACAGTATTAAAATGGATGATGGGGGGGAAAATAGAAAATGTAAGGGGATTAAGAAATATATAATTAAGAAAACTATAACACATCAGGATTATCTGAATTGTTTAGAAAAAAATAATATTCAACATAGAACTATGACAAATATAAGAAGTTATAAGCATCAAATTTATACAGAAGAAATTAATAAAATAGCTTTAAGTGCAAATGATGATAAAAGGTTTATTTTACCTGATGGAATTCATACACTTGCTTGGGGGCATCATAGGATAGAGGAATACAAAAAATAAATTTTTATTTGTGATAAAAACAAATAAAAATTACAAATTTTCGTTTACTGTTGTCTTTTTAATTATACCACACGTTGCACATTCTTGAGTAATGTTTTTATAATTAGAGCCTGTTATATAATTTTTTATTTTATAAAATAAACCTTCTTCTTTCTGTGTAATTTTAAATAATCCATAGCAATCATTTTCAAGATGAAGAAAGGAATTATAATACTTATAAAGACCATATTTTTTACCATCAAAAATTATATAATCTTTCCAATTTGTCAATTCTTGCATTTTTTTAGATAGTTCACTTCTTTTTTCATTATAATCTGATATTAAGTTATTAATGATGTCTACTTCTTCATTTATTTTTTCAATTGTCTCTAAATCTTCTTTTGTTAAAGTGTCTCTATATTTTTCTTTTGTGTTAAGTAAAAGAACATAATTTTTTAATTCTTGTAAAAGTTTAATATAGGTTTCTTTTCCATATTGTATTTTTTTACCTGTATTATAGTTTATTCCTCTTTTTAATTTTTCATATTTTTCTTTTAAAGTAATAGCTTTTTCTAAATCACTATATAAATTAAAATCATCTATACTACATTCTATGCATGTTAATGAATATGGTATAAAATTTCTTGGATAAAATGAAACTGGATATTTTGATGGTGGTAGATACCTTTTAATTTTTTCTTCTTCCATTTTGTTTTTTATCTTCATAAATTTTTTTACTTAAATCAATTTTTTTTTTTTTTTTTTTTTACCAAAATCTTAAGCTACCCACTATTTAATAAACTGGTTAGCCAATGTATGGGTTGGAAAAAAGGTTAACAAGTTTTTATTATGAAGGTAGTTAGACAGTTTTGTGTAAGTATAATAACTGTTAATTTTATGAGCATGCTTAAAGCCCCAATAAAGTCCAAAATTAGAATTTTTTTATGCTTGAAAAAAGGCACGAATCTGTTGGATTTACTCTTATTTTGTCGCCAAGGGGATAGGGGCGTTCATTGCAGCATCGGTTCATGTCACAGAACCATACAAAAAATCCTAATATTTTTTATCAATTCTCCCAAGTGACGTTGCTACGCACTATTCGGAATCATTCTAGTGTCCTATTTGTAGACACCATGTGACCGATGACGTATTACACAGACGATGTTCTTTCTCTCCTTAAAAAACGTTGCGAAACTTCGGTAAGTCTTTAATTTTCGTTAAATTACCAGCGCTCATCGTATCTAAGTTATTTGTATGCATTTGACTGGTAAATCGGAGTTGTGTTATCTTTATTTCGATCATGATATGCCTATTTCTTCTTGTCAAGAGTCGTCCAAACATCGAATGACATCTCGGCCTATAACACTTTCGGCCTATTACAATTTCGACTAGTAAGAAATTCGGCGCATATACAAAATCGAATGACTACACAGGGTATAAAGGTTTGTAATATGAGCCATGCAGAATAAGTCAAACAAAATGTGGACATTTTATAACGAAGATCAGACTTTACATTATGTGCGATCTGATCTTGATCTTTGTAGGTAATGAAAAAGTTAAGAACTTTGTGGTGTTTTTTTTGGTCTGTAATTACTAGCGAATTTTGACCTGAGTTTAGCATCAGGTGGTGGACGTTTTATATGGAAGGCCAGACCTCTTACTAGGAGCAAGCTGATCTCGATCTATGCTGTCAACAAAGGATATTTCTCAACTTTCAAGAGTTTAGTAAAACACATCGCTTATAGATATTTTTACTGCTAGTTTTTGAAGACAGAGTTGATGTTACTTCATCAATCAAGTTATTGCATGCAGATGAACCATATTAATTTATTTTTCAAAATTATAGATACATATTCCAAAGCTGATAAATACATGTATTTCAAGTTGTTGGAGTTCAAGACAATTGAAGACAAAAGGAGAAGTTTACTAGTACTCAAGTAATATTTATCTACCACATTGTGATTAAGAAAAATATTTTTTATGTCATTTTTTACTGATCTCTTTTCTTTCCAATCTAAAAACAGTGTATCTTTTTAGGGTGTGATACAGAGAGACCAAGATGTTTGTTAACTGACAAATAGATATCCCAGTCTGGTGTTATATCTCTGCTGTAGACATTTTTATTTTTTCACAGATTTTAGCACAGTCCATGTCAACAGGTATTTGAATGATATTTAGATCTACATCTATTACACATTAATGTTAGAACTTTGAAGTCTATTATATTTCCAGCTTAGAAAGGATCAGCTGCTGAAGGGATAATTGATCAAATACAACTTTTTTACACCCCTGCCATAAATTTTTGAAAGGAGCAATTGTTTGCTACAAGCAACTGCTCCTTTCTCACATTTCTCCATTTAGATGATTTTTTTTTTGTGAATATTCCCCAGTTGTCGGTTTTTTAAGGCCATTTTCAACATTATTTCAGTTTTATCACGGCAGCCAGTGCAGCTGTCCATCCTTATCAAGAGTTTCTGTTTTCAGTACTTTGCATAATATCCCACTGGCTGTTTTTCCACATAATCATTGTAAATACAATGATTAGCATTGAGAGAGGAATGTATCCTGTTACAAGGACTATCATCAATCCTGGGAAAGAAATTGGCTGAGCTAGGGATTTGAAGCAGCAATCCCCCAATCTCAAGTCCTGTATGTGACTAGCTGCACCACTAGGGCTTTGCAGTAGTATTTTGTAAAAGTAATGTACTCTTGAGAGAGAAAAAGGCATACCTTGGGGCTAAAACAAATTAAAGTCCAACTTTTAGTAAGCAAGCACAAAAGGTACACTCAAAAAAGTTGCTTTGAATTAAGCCAGCACCAAAGAGACTCTCAAATAGTGTTGTTTTTTTACCTTGAAAAAGAAGGCTTTTGAAACATAATGAAAAAAGGTGAAAACCAACATTTTCTACTTCGAAAGGTGATTTTATCTTTTTAGACAAGTTCTGTCATTTGAGCCACTTCAATTTGTTGTTTGCAAATGCTTTCAATCTAGACAAGTTGGAAATTTTATCAGCTTGAAAAGAATTAGTATAAAGGTGGCCACCAGGGCAGGGTTTACTGTATAAAGAAATGAACATATCTTGTAAAATAGTTCTAGAGATACAATCTGAGAGTAGTAGATTAAAAATACATGTGTTTTTCAATCTAAATTTACTTGATTGATTGAATGGTGTTTAATGCCGCATTCAACATTATATCAGTCATTTCATTGCATCAGCTTGCTTGTTCATGTATACCCTGGGTTTTAATGGTACAAGGCTATGGCTCTGTAGTGTCATGCCCAAGGACACTCTTATGAAAAACCCATTGCTTCCAGTGAGGCTCAAAGCTTGGACCTCTGGGTTATGAGTGCTACACTTTACCACTGAGCCAGGGAGACCTTATATAAATTTGTATTTCAGACTCAAAATGCGAATGCAGTCTCAATGGCTGTGTAAGATACAAGGACATAGTTGTTAAATGGCCTCTTTAGGAGTTCATTTAACTCTACCAAACAACAAAACTTTGGACTAGTCCAAATTCAAAGTATTTGCATCCAAAAATTTAACTGTGGCTCAAATGATGGAATTTGTTTTTAATAGGGTAGAAAACATAGTGTGGAATCAAGAAAATGCTGGTTACCTGCATTTTCTCCTTTTCTCACAATGTTTCCAAAACGCCTGGAGATGCATTAAGCCCCCTTTTGCCCGAGCATGGCCCAGACATACTTTGCATTATTTAATTCTTTACCAAACAACAAAATTTTAGACTGAACCAAATTGAAAGCATTAATTTTGCAGACAACAAATTAAGCATTGCTAAACTGATGATTTCTCTTTTTGATAGGGTAGTAAACATTGTGGGAAAAGGAGAAAATGCTGGTTACCAGCATTTTCTTCTTTTCCCACAATTTTTTCAAAAGCCTTTTCTTTCTGGGTCGTTAAAAGTCGGGATTGTATGGTAAAGTGTTAAAAAGAAATTTATCTTCTTGTCATTTCAGTGTCTCATTCTGGACAGAGTGACGTGACATTTGAACAGTGTGGACAGGAAAAAAATCGCTCTCATTTTATAGACAAATATGGACAATATTAGTGCATCTACTAACGTAAAAATATACCAGTAACATTGGAATGGACTATTGCAGTGATTGGTGATCGTAATTTTAGAAATTTTGGATCAAAATTGTGGATTTTGGAGGTTTCTTTTGGAACAATTTGAGTGAGCAGCCAGTGGCTTGAAAAGATTATTGTGTGAGGTACTTTAAAAAGTGTTTTTGTTAGTTTAACCCTTTACTAAACAATCTCGAGTTTTCACGACCCTAGAGATGAATACTTTTGAAACCATTGTTGAAATTCTCTGGTTACCAGCGTTTTTTTTTTCATTTTTCCCATAATGTTTTCTACCCTTTCAAAGACAAATTTCAATACTTGAGTCCCATTTATCATCTGCAAATACTTTCAAGTCTAAGATTTTGTTGTTTGTCAAGAGTTAAAAACTATGTGCAGAAATGGGTTAACCATTTACCAGATGACAGGTTTTGGACAAGTCCAAATTGGAAGTGTTTTTAGACAACTACTGTAATTCAGTGTGGGTAAAGGATTAGATTTGTCTTTGAAATGGTAGAAATCATTGAGAGAATAGAAGAAAATGCTGGTTACCAACATTTTCTCCTTCACCCACGAAGTTTCTAAAGCTATCTCCCTGGGGGTCATTAAAAGACGAGACTGTCTGCTAAAGGACCATTGTATGCTTGATTTAAAAGCTTGAAAATAAGTAGATAGTGAAAACAATTGCAGTTTGCTCAAATATACTTTTTATTGGTCTCGAACTTTGTAAGATATGGTTTTATTTTAAAATTCATAAACATGAATTAAAACTGTAACCCCTTACCAAATGACAAAATTTTATGCTAGTCCATATTGAAAGCATTTGCAGTTGACAAAATAAATGTGACTCAAAAATTAAGATTCTTTTTGGGAAGGGAAGAAAACACTGTGGGAAAAGGAGAAAATGCTGGTTACCAGCATTTTCTCCTTTTCCTACAATGTTTTCAAAGGGCTTCTCTCTCAGGGCTGTTAAAAGCCGTGAGTGTGTGGTAAAGGCTTAAACTGGAAACAGAGTTTAGTATCTTTCAATAATTTTCCTTTTAGTAATAAAAAACAATGGTCACAGAAATATCACACTCAACTCTTTACCACACAATCCCGGGTTTTAATGACCCTAAAAAGAAGAGGGCTTTTGTAAACATTGTGGGAAAAGGAGAAAATGCTGGTAACCAGCATTTTCTCCTTTTTCCACAATGTTTACTATTCTTTCCAAAACAAATTTCAATTTTTCCATCATATTTATTTTGTCGTCTGCAAGTGCTTTCAATTTGGACCAGTCTAAAATTTTGTTGTTTGGTAAAGAGTTAATCATATTGGTAATCTTAATTCAATATTCTTCATGACTGGTGTAAAAACTTAATACTGGCTATCTGTATCTTGGGCAAAAATACTGTTCACGTAAAACTTTCCATCATAGAGCACCTAAGGTAGGAAGAGAAACAGAAACAAGTAAATGTATTTGACTGATATATGTCACAATGCAATAAATCTATTTTCAACAGTATTTCAACTGTATAGCAGTTGCTGTACACTTACTCATGTTCACTGGGTCAATAACTGATATCCCTTTACCACACAATCCCGACTTTTAACGACCCTGAAAAAGAAGCCTTTTGAAAACATTGTGGGAAAAGGATAAAATGCTGGTAACCAGCATTTTCTTCTTTTCCCACAATGTTTTCTACCCTTCCCAAAACAAATTTCCATTTTTCAGTCACATTTATTTTGTCGTCTGCAACTGCTTTTAATTTGGACCAGTCTAAAATTTTGTCGTTTGGTAAAGAGATATTACTGGCAATAAAGTTGGGGGAGGTCAGTTTTTGTAGGAAACTTCCTATCAAGCGCCAGCTACATTTGAATTTTGAACACGTTTTACAAATCATATCAACCAAAAGGCCATGGTGGGCTTGCAAGCATTTTCACGTCCTTGTTTATTAACGCTTAACCACACAAATCCAGGTTTAAACGAACCTATGGAAGATGCCTTCTGAAAACATTCCGGGAAAAGGAGAAAATGCTCGTTACTAGCATTTTCTCCTTTTCCCACTGTGTTTTCTACCCTACCAGAAACAAATTCAAATTTTGAGTCACATTTATTTTGTCGTCTGTAAATGCTTTCAATTTGGACCAATCTGAAATATTGCTGTGTGGTAAAGAGTTGAGTGTCATTGCAACAGGATTTGATCCTCTCAAACTCCCGAACATGATTTGGGTTTGCTCATGGGGGAAAACAGCCAGTGAATTTTAGAGAATTTGCTGAGAATTACTAGTATATGAAATAGAGGTAAAAGGAGCATTATTAAATTTAAACCTTTTTCAAACAATCCAAGTTTTAACAACTCTTAGCAAGACAGCCTCTGCAAATATTGTGGGATAAAGAGAAAATTTTGGTACAATATAGCCTGTAGAAAAAGCAGAAAATGTTGGTAGCCTGCATTATTTTTTCTTTTTTCCCCACACCGTTTTCTACCCTTCCAGAGAGACATTTATTGTGTTGAGTTACATGTACTTTTTCATCTGCAAACAGTTTCAAGTTAGACAAGACTAAAATGTTCTTCTCTTGTAAAGATTGGGTGTTTATTTGTTGGAGCATTTTGCACCACTTTGAACATTATTTCAGATTTTTATTCATGTCAGTGTGACAACTTATTACTGTCTTTTCTGTATTTCACCAGCACAAAGCTGGGGCTCTGCAATGTCTTGCCTAAGGACATTCCTTAACCCTTAAAGCCCTGGATTGATTGATTCTATGGTGTTTAATGCCATTTTCAACATTATTTCAGTTACATCGTGGCGGCCAGTGCACCTATCCATGCTTTCCTAGCGTTTCTTTTAGCAGTGCTTCGCACAGTATTCTTTCCAAGCCACTGGCTGCTTTTCCCACATAGCCATTGTCAAAACAATGGTCAGGGGTGAGAGAGGAATGAATCCTGTCGCAATGACTATCATCAATCAGCGGAAAGAAATGGGCCGCGCCTGGGATCGAACCAGCAACCTCCTATTCTCAAGTCCCTTACGCTACAGACTGAACTACAGGGTGCGGCTTAAAGCCCTGGAACCAACTTAAGTTGTTTTTGCAGACAAAAGTTGTGTTTGCAGACAGTGTAGATAAAGATCAGACTGCACATACATGTAACATGCAGTCTGATCTTAGATCTATACTGTCTACTACTATGAAACAAGTTTTGTCAAAATAAAGCAAAGCCGCTACCGTTTTCTTACTTTCCAAGCAGGTGCGCAACCCTTTACCAGTTGGTAAAATTTTAGAAATTGTTCAAATTGGAAACAATTGCAGATGAAAAATTGGACGTGGTAGCTCAAATGAAAAGCTTTGCTTCAAGAAGAATAGTATACATTATGAGAAAAGGAAAAAATACTGGTTATCAGCAATTCTGCTATTTCCAAAATGTTTCAAAAGCATTTTCTTTGTTAAAATGATTAAATAGTGCTTTACATAACAACTTGGATGTTTTGGTTAACCCTTTACCACACAATCCCAACTTTTAACGACCCTGGGAAAGAAGCCTTTTGAAAACATTGTGGAAAAAGGAGTAAATGCTGGTAACCAGCATTTTCTCCTTTTCCCACTATGTTTTCTACCTTTCCCAAAACAAATTTCAGTTTTTGAGTCCCATTTATTTTGTCATCTTCAAATGCTTTCAATTTGGAAATGTCCAAAATATTGTTGTTTGGTAAAGAGTAAGGGTTGAGGGCAAGCAATAGCTTCTAACATTGTATGTATGAATATATTTTTTATTTTTTGTCCACAAATTCTTCTTGTAAGACTATTGTGATGTACATGTATTTAAAATAATAAAATGATATTACACCATATTGCCTTGCTTGTTGCATGAAACATATCTGTCTTTGAAAGAGCTGTGTAATACAGGAGAACTGTGATGCCCTAAGTGACAAAACAAAATTCAGTTGCATAAGCAAAGCAGTAGCTTAATCAGCTGTCTACAGGTATTTTGTCCAACAGCATATTTTCAAGAATTCTGCTCCATTTTCATCCTGGCTATAGCTTCTTTATAGGTATAGCCCAGGTGGTGGGTAGAGGTGAATCCCTGAAACTGCAGTACATTGTTTTGAATTTTCATGACTTTACCAATCATGTAAATTTTGGAATTTGGCTACTGAAAATAAAAGTTGTTTTATCTGATTGAGACACATGTACCTGAAAAGAGGTCGACAAATTCTGGATCTACTGGAATGGATTCACAATCATAACAGAGTCAGAAACCAAGGCTCATCTGCATCTGCTCAGTCAGTATAATACAGTATGTGTATCATCATGTAGGAGGATCCATTCACATTGGCCAGAGATGTGTAAAGTAATTCTCTCCATACTCTGGAATATCATTTACATATCATTTAACATACTGTGCTAGAAATATAGTGGTGTTTTACTCCGCTTTCAACAGTATTTCAGTCATATCATGGCGACATTACACAAATTCATGTATTTACTGGGATTCACCAGTACTAGGCTAGGGCTCTGAAGTGTCTTGCCCAAATACACTCCCACGAAAATACCAGCCAATCGAACCCCGGACCTAATAATGTGCAAATTCCCACTTTAACTTTTTACCCAATGACAAAAATTTAGACTTGTCCAAATTGAAAGCATTTGCAGACGGCAATTTAATGTGGGCCAAATGATAGAATAGGTCTTTGATAGGGGAGAAAATATTGTGGGAAAAGAAGAAAATGCTGGTTATGCTGGTTACCAGCATTTTCTCCTTTTCCTACAATGTTTTCAAAAGGCTTATTTCTCAGGGTTGTTAAAACTCGGGATTGTGTAATAAAGGGTTAACATACAATCCAGTGCTGTAATGACCCAGAGGCATAAAACTTTTGAGAACATTGTAGGAAAAGGAGAAAATGCTGCTGGTGACTAGTATTTACCTTTGATTCAACAATTATTTCTCCTGTTTCAAATACAAATCATGTAGATCCAATACAAGCCATGTTGTCTGCAAATGGCTTCAATCTAGACAAGTCCAAAATTTTGTCAAATTTTGTCATCTGCCAAAAAAAAAAAATCACCAGGATTCCATTGATATGTGCACTGACCAGATTAGGGAAAGATAATTGGGTTCTACGTTCAAATTTGTGACACCCAAGAAATTCAGCCAATTTTTTTAAAAAATGGTGCAGATTTAATTCAGCACATTGAGTTTCAGTTGCATTTCTAAAGTTATAAACACACACACACACACACACACATACACACAAATAACAAATACTTAGCCTTGTCCAACACTAAGGCATTTGTGGAAAAACAAATATTTCTCAAATAATGAAATTTGTCTGTGATACAAGAAAAATACTGTGGAAATAGGAGAAAATGTCGGCTTCCAACTTTCTCTCCTATTTCCACCATGTTTTCAAAAGCATTTTTTCAATGTCGTAAAAACTAGGGATTGCTAGGTAAATGGCCAATCTCTGAATAAATATGCGTCGCGTATATCCGAGGTTCAGACTACATTCATGCACATTTAATCATTATCTGCATTCTCTGCATAGAAAATGGGTCAATCGGGTGCTGCGCAAAAATGAAAGATCATTTTCACCTCACAGGTGAACGGCGAGCGACAGTATAATTCATATATTACACACTGAGTAATAGTAAATTAGTGTGTAATATATGATTTATACTGTCGCTCGCCGTTCACCTGTGTTTCATCTTACTACCCGATATTCATTAACCCTTACAGCCCTGGAACCGACTCTAAGTTGTTTTTACAGACAGTGTAGATCAAGATCAGACTGCACAAAATGTGCAGTCTGATCTTGGATCTACACTGTCTGCTATTATGTTACATTTTCAAATGGAGAAACCTTAAAATAGCAAAATTTCGGACTGTTTTTCCAGATTAGAAAGGTCCAAATCTTAATTTCAGCACTTAAAGGGTTAATCAAAAAGTGCTTACGTATCCTGTTCCAACAGTAAATGCGGAAATCAATACAGATGTAGCGATAAATCTGTTTTTAACACAATAAATATAAGTTGAACGTGCGGCTTACCGATTCAAGAATGCGAACTGAAATCCGCATCTGTTTTCAGACAGTTCGCTCATTCTGTATATTTACACGGAGCTTCTTGTTCAAAACAAAAGAAACAAATCCTAAAATAGACGCCCGTTTGTTCTTTGTGTGTCGCTCTTCGGCAAATTCGGTAAACGAACTTGGTTTTCTATCGAATATGATTCTCACACCGTCACACCGTCCTCCATTTTGTTTTTCGTTTACCTTAGCTCCTAGGTATCACGTGGTGTACCTACGTCATCGTTATTGATGTAAACAAAAGTTAGAGATACCTGGTAGTATTTTCTGTAGTTTTGAAATTAATTCTTCTGCCAGCGAATGGAACTTTGACCAATCGCACATTAAGAGAGTGTCATCGTCATATTAATCTACATAGTTTTAAATGGTATGATTAAAATTTAACTTAATTTTTTACCCCGCATTGTTTACATTTGGACTTTATTGGGACTTTTAAAGCCCCAATAAAGTCCAAAATTAGAATTTTTTTATGCTTGAAAAAAGGCACGAATCTGTTGGATTTACTCTTATTTTGTCGCCAAGGGGATAGGGGCGTTCATTGCAGCATCGGTTCATGTCACAGAACCATACAAAAAATCCTAATATTTTTTATCAATTCTCCCAAGTGACGTTGCTACGCACTATTCGGAATCATTCTAGTGTCCTATTTGTAGACACCATGTGACCGATGACGTATTACACAGACGATGTTCTTTCTCTCCTTAAAAAACGTTGCGAAACTTCGGTAAGTCTTTAATTTTCGTTAAATTACCAGCGCTCATCGTATCTAAGTTATTTGTATGCATTTGACTGGTAAATCGGAGTTGTGTTATCTTTATTTCGATCATGATATGCCTATTTCTTCTTGTCAAGAGTCGTCCAAACATCGAATGACATCTCGGCCTATAACACTTTCGGCCTATTACAATTTCGACTAGTAAGAAATTCGGCGCATATACAAAATCGAATGACTACACAGGGTATAAAGGTTTGTAATATGAGCCATGCAGAATAAGTCAAACAAAATGTGGACATTTTATAACGAAGATCAGACTTTACATTATGTGCGATCTGATCTTGATCTTTGTAGGTAATGAAAAAGTTAAGAACTTTGTGGTGTTTTTTTTGGTCTGTAATTACTAGCGAATTTTGACCTGAGTTTAGCATCAGGTGGTGGACGTTTTATATGGAAGGCCAGACCTCTTACTAGGAGCAAGCTGATCTCGATCTATGCTGTCAACAAAGGATATTTCTCAACTTTCAAGAGTTTAGTAAAACACATCGCTTATAGATATTTTTACTGCTAGTTTTTGAAGACAGAGTTGATGTTACTTCATCAATCAAGTTATTGCATGCAGATGAACCATATTAATTTATTTTTCAAAATTATAGATACATATTCCAAAGCTGATAAATACATGTATTTCAAGTTGTTGGAGTTCAAGACAATTGAAGACAAAAGGAGAAGTTTACTAGTACTCAAGTAATATTTATCTACCACATTGTGATTAAGAAAAATATTTTTTATGTCATTTTTTACTGATCTCTTTTCTTTCCAATCTAAAAACAGTGTATCTTTTTAGGGTGTGATACAGAGAGACCAAGATGTTTGTTAACTGACAAATAGATATCCCAGTCTGGTGTTATATCTCTGCTGTAGACATTTTTATTTTTTCACAGATTTTAGCACAGTCCATGTCAACAGGTATTTGAATGATATTTAGATCTACATCTATTACACATTAATGTTAGAACTTTGAAGTCTATTATATTTCCAGCTTAGAAAGGATCAGCTGCTGAAGGGATAATTGATCAAATACAACTTTTTTACACCCCTGCCATAAATTTTTGAAAGGAGCAATTGTTTGCTACAAGCAACTGCTCCTTTCTCACATTTCTCCATTTAGATGATTTTTTTTTTTGTGAATATTCCCCAGTTGTCGGTTTTTTAAGGCCATTTTCAACATTATTTCAGTTTTATCACGGCAGCCAGTGCAGCTGTCCATCCTTATCAAGAGTTTCTGTTTTCAGTACTTTGCATAATATCCCACTGGCTGTTTTTCCACATAATCATTGTAAATACAATGATTAGCATTGAGAGAGGAATGTATCCTGTTACAAGGACTATCATCAATCCTGGGAAAGAAATTGGCTGAGCTAGGGATTTGAAGCAGCAATCCCCCAATCTCAAGTCCTGTATGTGACTAGCTGCACCACTAGGGCTTTGCAGTAGTATTTTGTAAAAGTAATGTACTCTTGAGAGAGAAAAAGGCATACCTTGGGGCTAAAACAAATTAAAGTCCAACTTTTAGTAAGCAAGCACAAAAGGTACACTCAAAAAAGTTGCTTTGAATTAAGCCAGCACCAAAGAGACTCTCAAATAGTGTTGTTTTTTTACCTTGAAAAAGAAGGCTTTTGAAACATAATGAAAAAAGGTGAAAACCAACATTTTCTACTTCGAAAGGTGATTTTATCTTTTTAGACAAGTTCTGTCATTTGAGCCACTTCAATTTGTTGTTTGCAAATGCTTTCAATCTAGACAAGTTGGAAATTTTATCAGCTTGAAAAGAATTAGTATAAAGGTGGCCACCAGGGCAGGGTTTACTGTATAAAGAAATGAACATATCTTGTAAAATAGTTCTAGAGATACAATCTGAGAGTAGTAGATTAAAAATACATGTGTTTTTCAATCTAAATTTACTTGATTGATTGAATGGTGTTTAATGCCGCATTCAACATTATATCAGTCATTTCATTGCATCAGCTTGCTTGTTCATGTATACCCTGGGTTTTAATGGTACAAGGCTATGGCTCTGTAGTGTCATGCCCAAGGACACTCTTATGAAAAACCCATTGCTTCCAGTGAGGCTCAAAGCTTGGACCTCTGGGTTATGAGTGCTACACTTTACCACTGAGCCAGGGAGACCTTATATAAATTTGTATTTCAGACTCAAAATGCGAATGCAGTCTCAATGGCTGTGTAAGATACAAGGACATAGTTGTTAAATGGCCTCTTTAGGAGTTCATTTAACTCTACCAAACAACAAAACTTTGGACTAGTCCAAATTCAAAGTATTTGCATCCAAAAATTTAACTGTGGCTCAAATGATGGAATTTGTTTTTAATAGGGTAGAAAACATAGTGTGGAATCAAGAAAATGCTGGTTACCTGCATTTTCTCCTTTTCTCACAATGTTTCCAAAACGCCTGGAGATGCATTAAGCCCCCTTTTGCCCGAGCATGGCCCAGACATACTTTGCATTATTTAATTCTTTACCAAACAACAAAATTTTAGACTGAACCAAATTGAAAGCATTAATTTTGCAGACAACAAATTAAGCATTGCTAAACTGATGATTTCTCTTTTTGATAGGGTAGTAAACATTGTGGGAAAAGGAGAAAATGCTGGTTACCAGCATTTTCTTCTTTTCCCACAATTTTTTCAAAAGCCTTTTCTTTCTGGGTCGTTAAAAGTCGGGATTGTATGGTAAAGTGTTAAAAAGAAATTTATCTTCTTGTCATTTCAGTGTCTCATTCTGGACAGAGTGACGTGACATTTGAACAGTGTGGACAGGAAAAAAATCGCTCTCATTTTATAGACAAATATGGACAATATTAGTGCATCTACTAACGTAAAAATATACCAGTAACATTGGAATGGACTATTGCAGTGATTGGTGATCGTAATTTTAGAAATTTTGGATCAAAATTGTGGATTTTGGAGGTTTCTTTTGGAACAATTTGAGTGAGCAGCCAGTGGCTTGAAAAGATTATTGTGTGAGGTACTTTAAAAAGTGTTTTTGTTAGTTTAACCCTTTACTAAACAATCTCGAGTTTTCACGACCCTAGAGATGAATACTTTTGAAACCATTGTTGAAATTCTCTGGTTACCAGCGTTTTTTTTTTCATTTTTCCCATAATGTTTTCTACCCTTTCAAAGACAAATTTCAATACTTGAGTCCCATTTATCATCTGCAAATACTTTCAAGTCTAAGATTTTGTTGTTTGTCAAGAGTTAAAAACTATGTGCAGAAATGGGTTAACCATTTACCAGATGACAGGTTTTGGACAAGTCCAAATTGGAAGTGTTTTTAGACAACTACTGTAATTCAGTGTGGGTAAAGGATTAGATTTGTCTTTGAAATGGTAGAAATCATTGAGAGAATAGAAGAAAATGCTGGTTACCAACATTTTCTCCTTCACCCACGAAGTTTCTAAAGCTATCTCCCTGGGGGTCATTAAAAGACGAGACTGTCTGCTAAAGGACCATTGTATGCTTGATTTAAAAGCTTGAAAATAAGTAGATAGTGAAAACAATTGCAGTTTGCTCAAATATACTTTTTATTGGTCTCGAACTTTGTAAGATATGGTTTTATTTTAAAATTCATAAACATGAATTAAAACTGTAACCCCTTACCAAATGACAAAATTTTATGCTAGTCCATATTGAAAGCATTTGCAGTTGACAAAATAAATGTGACTCAAAAATTAAGATTCTTTTTGGGAAGGGAAGAAAACACTGTGGGAAAAGGAGAAAATGCTGGTTACCAGCATTTTCTCCTTTGCCTACAATGTTTTCAAAGGGCTTCTCTCTCAGGGCTGTTAAAAGCCGTGAGTGTGTGGTAAAGGCTTAAACTGGAAACAGAGTTTAGTATCTTTCAATAATTTTCCTTTTAGTAATAAAAAACAATGGTCACAGAAATATCACACTCAACTCTTTACCACACAATCCCGGGTTTTAATGACCCTAAAAAGAAGAGGGCTTTTGTAAACATTGTGGGAAAAGGAGAAAATGCTGGTAACCAGCATTTTCTCCTTTTTCCACAATGTTTACTATTCTTTCCAAAACAAATTTCAATTTTTCCATCATATTTATTTTGTCGTCTGCAAGTGCTTTCAATTTGGACCAGTCTAAAATTTTGTTGTTTGGTAAAGAGTTAATCATATTGGTAATCTTAATTCAATATTCTTCATGACTGGTGTAAAAACTTAATACTGGCTATCTGTATCTTGGGCAAAAATACTGTTCACGTAAAACTTTCCATCATAGAGCACCTAAGGTAGGAAGAGAAACAGAAACAAGTAAATGTATTTGACTGATATATGTCACAATGCAATAAATCTATTTTCAACAGTATTTCAACTGTATAGCAGTTGCTGTACACTTACTCATGTTCACTGGGTCAATAACTGATATCCCTTTACCACACAATCCCGACTTTTAACGACCCTGAAAAAGAAGCCTTTTGAAAACATTGTGGGAAAAGGATAAAATGCTGGTAACCAGCATTTTCTTCTTTTCCCACAATGTTTTCTACCCTTCCCAAAACAAATTTCCATTTTTCAGTCACATTTATTTTGTCGTCTGCAACTGCTTTTAATTTGGACCAGTCTAAAATTTTGTCGTTTGGTAAAGAGATATTACTGGCAATAAAGTTGGGGGAGGTCAGTTTTTGTAGGAAACTTCCTATCAAGCGCCAGCTACATTTGAATTTTGAACACGTTTTACAAATCATATCAACCAAAAGGCCATGGTGGGCTTGCAAGCATTTTCACGTCCTTGTTTATTAACGCTTAACCACACAAATCCAGGTTTAAACGAACCTATGGAAGATGCCTTCTGAAAACATTCCGGGAAAAGGAGAAAATGCTCGTTACTAGCATTTTCTCCTTTTCCCACTGTGTTTTCTACCCTACCAGAAACAAATTCAAATTTTGAGTCACATTTATTTTGTCGTCTGTAAATGCTTTCAATTTGGACCAATCTGAAATATTGCTGTGTGGTAAAGAGTTGAGTGTCATTGCAACAGGATTTGATCCTCTCAAACTCCCGAACATGATTTGGGTTTGCTCATGGGGGAAAACAGCCAGTGAATTTTAGAGAATTTGCTGAGAATTACTAGTATATGAAATAGAGGTAAAAGGAGCATTATTAAATTTAAACCTTTTTCAAACAATCCAAGTTTTAACAACTCTTAGCAAGACAGCCTCTGCAAATATTGTGGGATAAAGAGAAAATTTTGGTACAATATAGCCTGTAGAAAAAGCAGAAAATGTTGGTAGCCTGCATTATTTTTTCTTTTTTCCCCACACCGTTTTCTACCCTTCCAGAGAGACATTTATTGTGTTGAGTTACATGTACTTTTTCATCTGCAAACAGTTTCAAGTTAGACAAGACTAAAATGTTCTTCTCTTGTAAAGATTGGGTGTTTATTTGTTGGAGCATTTTGCACCACTTTGAACATTATTTCAGATTTTTATTCATGTCAGTGTGACAACTTATTACTGTCTTTTCTGTATTTCACCAGCACAAAGCTGGGGCTCTGCAATGTCTTGCCTAAGGACATTCCTTAACCCTTAAAGCCCTGGATTGATTGATTCTATGGTGTTTAATGCCATTTTCAACATTATTTCAGTTACATCGTGGCGGCCAGTGCACCTATCCATGCTTTCCTAGCGTTTCTTTTAGCAGTGCTTCGCACAGTATTCTTTCCAAGCCACTGGCTGCTTTTCCCACATAGCCATTGTCAAAACAATGGTCAGGGGTGAGAGAGGAATGAATCCTGTCGCAATGACTATCATCAATCAGCGGAAAGAAATGGGCCGCGCCTGGGATCGAACCAGCAACCTCCTATTCTCAAGTCCCTTACGCTACAGACTGAACTACAGGGTGCGGCTTAAAGCCCTGGAACCAACTTAAGTTGTTTTTGCAGACAAAAGTTGTGTTTGCAGACAGTGTAGATAAAGATCAGACTGCACATACATGTAACATGCAGTCTGATCTTAGATCTATACTGTCTACTACTATGAAACAAGTTTTGTCAAAATAAAGCAAAGCCGCTACCGTTTTCTTACTTTCCAAGCAGGTGCGCAACCCTTTACCAGTTGGTAAAATTTTAGAAATTGTTCAAATTGGAAACAATTGCAGATGAAAAATTGGACGTGGTAGCTCAAATGAAAAGCTTTGCTTCAAGAAGAATAGTATACATTATGAGAAAAGGAAAAAATACTGGTTATCAGCAATTCTGCTATTTCCAAAATGTTTCAAAAGCATTTTCTTTGTTAAAATGATTAAATAGTGCTTTACATAACAACTTGGATGTTTTGGTTAACCCTTTACCACACAATCCCAACTTTTAACGACCCTGGGAAAGAAGCCTTTTGAAAACATTGTGGAAAAAGGAGTAAATGCTGGTAACCAGCATTTTCTCCTTTTCCCACTATGTTTTCTACCTTTCCCAAAACAAATTTCAGTTTTTGAGTCCCATTTATTTTGTCATCTTCAAATGCTTTCAATTTGGAAATGTCCAAAATATTGTTGTTTGGTAAAGAGTAAGGGTTGAGGGCAAGCAATAGCTTCTAACATTGTATGTATGAATATATTTTTTATTTTTTGTCCACAAATTCTTCTTGTAAGACTATTGTGATGTACATGTATTTAAAATAATAAAATGATATTACACCATATTGCCTTGCTTGTTGCATGAAACATATCTGTCTTTGAAAGAGCTGTGTAATACAGGAGAACTGTGATGCCCTAAGTGACAAAACAAAATTCAGTTGCATAAGCAAAGCAGTAGCTTAATCAGCTGTCTACAGGTATTTTGTCCAACAGCATATTTTCAAGAATTCTGCTCCATTTTCATCCTGGCTATAGCTTCTTTATAGGTATAGCCCAGGTGGTGGGTAGAGGTGAATCCCTGAAACTGCAGTACATTGTTTTGAATTTTCATGACTTTACCAATCATGTAAATTTTGGAATTTGGCTACTGAAAATAAAAGTTGTTTTATCTGATTGAGACACATGTACCTGAAAAGAGGTCGACAAATTCTGGATCTACTGGAATGGATTCACAATCATAACAGAGTCAGAAACCAAGGCTCATCTGCATCTGCTCAGTCAGTATAATACAGTATGTGTATCATCATGTAGGAGGATCCATTCACATTGGCCAGAGATGTGTAAAGTAATTCTCTCCATACTCTGGAATATCATTTACATATCATTTAACATACTGTGCTAGAAATATAGTGGTGTTTTACTCCGCTTTCAACAGTATTTCAGTCATATCATGGCGACATTACACAAATTCATGTATTTACTGGGATTCACCAGTACTAGGCTAGGGCTCTGAAGTGTCTTGCCCAAATACACTCCCACGAAAATACCAGCCAATCGAACCCCGGACCTAATAATGTGCAAATTCCCACTTTAACTTTTTACCCAATGACAAAAATTTAGACTTGTCCAAATTGAAAGCATTTGCAGACGGCAATTTAATGTGGGCCAAATGATAGAATAGGTCTTTGATAGGGGAGAAAATATTGTGGGAAAAGAAGAAAATGCTGGTTATGCTGGTTACCAGCATTTTCTCCTTTTCCTACAATGTTTTCAAAAGGCTTATTTCTCAGGGTTGTTAAAACTCGGGATTGTGTAATAAAGGGTTAACATACAATCCAGTGCTGTAATGACCCAGAGGCATAAAACTTTTGAGAACATTGTAGGAAAAGGAGAAAATGCTGCTGGTGACTAGTATTTACCTTTGATTCAACAATTATTTCTCCTGTTTCAAATACAAATCATGTAGATCCAATACAAGCCATGTTGTCTGCAAATGGCTTCAATCTAGACAAGTCCAAAATTTTGTCAAATTTTGTCATCTGCCAAAAAAAAAAAATCACCAGGATTCCATTGATATGTGCACTGACCAGATTAGGGAAAGATAATTGGGTTCTACGTTCAAATTTGTGACACCCAAGAAATTCAGCCAATTTTTTTAAAAAATGGTGCAGATTTAATTCAGCACATTGAGTTTCAGTTGCATTTCTAAAGTTATAAACACACACACACACACACACACATACACACAAATAACAAATACTTAGCCTTGTCCAACACTAAGGCATTTGTGGAAAAACAAATATTTCTCAAATAATGAAATTTGTCTGTGATACAAGAAAAATACTGTGGAAATAGGAGAAAATGTCGGCTTCCAACTTTCTCTCCTATTTCCACCATGTTTTCAAAAGCATTTTTTCAATGTCGTAAAAACTAGGGATTGCTAGGTAAATGGCCAATCTCTGAATAAATATGCGTCGCGTATATCCGAGGTTCAGACTACATTCATGCACATTTAATCATTATCTGCATTCTCTGCATAGAAAATGGGTCAATCGGGTGCTGCGCAAAAATGAAAGATCATTTTCACCTCACAGGTGAACGGCGAGCGACAGTATAATTCATATATTACACACTGAGTAATAGTAAATTAGTGTGTAATATATGATTTATACTGTCGCTCGCCGTTCACCTGTGTTTCATCTTACTACCCGATATTCATTAACCCTTACAGCCCTGGAACCGACTCTAAGTTGTTTTTACAGACAGTGTAGATCAAGATCAGACTGCACAAAATGTGCAGTCTGATCTTGGATCTACACTGTCTGCTATTATGTTACATTTTCAAATGGAGAAACCTTAAAATAGCAAAATTTCGGACTGTTTTTCCAGATTAGAAAGGTCCAAATCTTAATTTCAGCACTTAAAGGGTTAATCAAAAAGTGCTTACGTATCCTGTTCCAACAGTAAATGCGGAAATCAATACAGATGTAGCGATAAATCTGTTTTTAACACAATAAATATAAGTTGAACGTGCGGCTTACCGATTCAAGAATGCGAACTGAAATCCGCATCTGTTTTCAGACAGTTCGCTCATTCTGTATATTTACACGGAGCTTCTTGTTCAAAACAAAAGAAACAAATCCTAAAATAGACGCCCGTTTGTTCTTTGTGTGTCGCTCTTCGGCAAATTCGGTAAACGAACTTGGTTTTCTATCGAATATGATTCTCACACCGTCACACCGTCCTCCATTTTGTTTTTCGTTTACCTTAGCTCCTAGGTATCACGTGGTGTACCTACGTCATCGTTATTGATGTAAACAAAAGTTAGAGATACCTGGTAGTATTTTCTGTAGTTTTGAAATTAATTCTTCTGCCAGCGAATGGAACTTTGACCAATCGCACATTAAGAGAGTGTCATCGTCATATTAATCTACATAGTTTTAAATGGTATGATTAAAATTTAACTTAATTTTTTACCCCGCATTGTTTACATTTGGACTTTATTGGGACTTTAATGTTACATGAAATTGATAATAGCAGCCGCAGTCAATCGAACATCACTTCAATCGACTCATTGACGCACTTAGACATCGCTTCAATCTACTCATTGACACACTTAGACATCGCTTCAATCGACTCATTGACACACTTAGACATCGCTTCAATCAACTCATTGACACACTTAGACATCGCTTCAATCGACTCATTGACACACTTAGACATCGCTTCAATCGACTCATTGACACACTTAGACATCGCTTCAATCGACTCATTGACACACTTAGACATCGCTTCAATCGACTCATTGACACACTTAGACATCGCTTCAATCGACTCATTGACACACTTAGACATCGCTTCAATCGACTCATTGACACACTTAGACATTAATATCTTAGTATGAGACGGTATGAAACGTTTTTGTTTTGAAACAAACAAAACCCCTACTACTTATGACTCGTCCAAATTGAAAGTATTTGCAGACGACAAATAAAATGTTGTTCAAATGACTTCATTTTTCTATGAAAGGTCAGAAAACATGGTGGGAAAAGAAGAAAATGCTGCTTACCAGCATTTTCTTCTTTTTCCACAATGTTTTCAAAAGGCTTTTTCCCCATGGTCGTTAAAACTCGGGATTGCGTGGTAAAGGGTTAAGCCTAAGCTTTCACCCCGCCCCCCCCCCCTCGACCCCGCCCGCCCGGATGTATTTGACATTTAAATGCAAAAGATCACGACATAAACACATGAATTAACTTCCAATATTTATCAATTAACCAAGATGGAAAGTTTAGAAGTAAAATACATAATTATTATACAAGCACATGCCCTAACATTATTCAAATGTACAACAACGTGTGTAGTTCTAAACTCTCATCTGCTACTTTCGTCCTTACAAAACTAAGACCATTGCCGAGTCGCGGGATTCAGCTCATTCGGACACTTGTTCGGAAGTGAGTTCCTTTCCCAAATTAAGTTTAGATGCAAGCTCCCTCCGACACGAATTAGGACGAAAACACTTTCCGACATGTGGTCGGACGTAAACTTCCGCCGACATAAGTTCGTGAGCTTCCCCTCCACTTCCTCCCGCCAGTGCAGAATTGAATTCCGCATCTTTATGTTGAAAGCCACATAGATGATAATTAACGAGCCGTGCTCTGTGAAAAGGCGGCTTAATGCATCTGCGAAAAGTATCGACCCAGGTCAGCCTGCGCAGTCCGCGCAGGCTGACCTGGGCCGAAACTTTTCGCTTTTTGTCAATTTTCTGTATGTCAAAGGACCAGTGTATGTCATGATTTAGACAATTATTTGACAATATGGATTTCACGGATCCAGAATAACATGACGAGTTGCTTGTTATCATCCATCATGAGAAACATTTCGCTCCTTTTTGCCAGAGCACTGCTAAATACATATGTACATGGATCGGTCTCCACAAAGTTATGCAGGATCTAGTGTCCGCCTACTTTATTTCGAAGTTAGAAGCATACGTCCGAAGGGCTTCTGCACACTGACCACCTCCACTCAATCATTACGTCGTCTGCAAGAGTTGGAATCTCCCCAAACAATCATGTGTACATAATAGACAGAACTCAACGATAACTAAGTATAATTTGAATGTACAAAGTTTACAGATTACTCATCATGGAATAAACACTAAATTATACAAAAAATCTAGTCACATTTGACGTAGGCCTGTTCCCTTTCACACAAAACTAAACATCTAGTTTGAAAAACAAGAGAGGACTGCAAAGGTGTACAACAGCCAGATGACATTCTGTCTACGAAGTGACAAAAATATTTGTTTTGAAATTAACCTGAAACGATAATGTTGTTTTGAGCCATTGCTGTATACCAAATTACTTATACAACGTAAAACATACTTTTTTAATCAAATGTTGGCATTTGTCTTTGAAAAGAAAGAAAACATTGTAGGAAATCAGAATTTTCTCCTTTACCTACTTTGATTTTTTCCTTTCCAAAGACAAATTTTCCAATAATTTAAACCACATTAAATCAGTTTTCTAACAACTTAGATGAGTCCAAATTTTGTCGTCTGCTTAAATAGAAGGACTCGTCTCCCAATTTTTTTTTTGATGCAACATCAAGCTGACTCGAACGTGATACTAGCACTTATGAATGGTTCAAACTAAATGTCGACAAGCACATAACAAAGAAAATATGATGCGACAGAAATAACAAATAATAAATGCAATTTCAGCTGCTGTACAGTCCAAGATTTTGATTGGTCGAAATCCCAGTTCTGTCGGTTTTACACTATCATGTCGTTCTTGGCAATATCCCGGCAAATGATGAATGAAAAAACAACCAGTAAAATCTGAAAAGAAAGAGTCAAGATCTATCTGTATTCATTTTAAATAGTAGATATACCCATTTTCCAAAATATCCTGTCCTTTAATGACCCTGAAGAAGAAGAAGGTTTTTGAATACATTGTGGGAAAAGGAGAAAATGCTGGTGGCCAATATTTGAGACACAGCTTCTCTGTAGTCTGCACATACTTTCAAGTTGGACATGTCTCAAATTATCCATGCTGGTAAAGAGCTAACTCATCTCCATTGTCTGGCTATTTCAAACATAACCACGGACCGTGCTTATACACTTTGAATTCATGCTCAACTGAGTTTGTGCTCAAACTTTCAATTTCATGAGTGTTTCTGAAAATACGGGAATAAGAAAAAGACTTTCAATAAATAAAAAGGAAATGTGGTTTGAAAAGTTAAAAAAAAAAATGCTTTGCAATGAGTATCAAAACACTTCTGTACCACTTTGAAATTTTATGCTCAGCTAAGTTGAGCATAAAAAAGTTTTATGAGCACCTAGCAAGACCTAATGCCAGTGACACCCCCCCCCCCCCCCCCCCAAGGGGGGGGGGGGGGGGGGGGGGGGGGGGGGAGTAAGATGTCGGAATATAAAATCATTTGTTATACAGGTATTTTAACTGCTCAGACCTAAGATCACAAGCCATTGTTTGTTACGGATTAACCCACTTGGGCTCTATAAAGGTCTTCAAGTTCTCTTTAGATTTCACCATAAAAATATATCTAGAAAGGTTGGTGAATACAGCCCCAGACTGAAGCCCGTAGTAGATACAAGTTTTTACAATACCTCCAGAACGATAAGAAGAACCCCAATGGCGATTGCAGGTGTCTGGTAGCTCATCAACCAGTCCTTAAATGTTTCATAACATCCCTGTAATAAGAAAATCAACTATTAAATAGCTAAATAGATAAACGGACAATTCAAGCCAGCGGTCAAAAGAGGCTATTCAGATTGTTATAATCATACCAAACTAAAAAGAAAAACCGTTTAATCAAGGAACAAATTATAGGCAAACCATCAACGAAAAAGAAAAAGAAATGTAAGAGGGAAAAAATGTATTTTACTCATGTGATACAAATTCTCTTCAGGTCATTTTAGATTTCGAACCAGAATTCCCATCTGGGAATGTCACATGATCAATCACGTGTGTCGATTACGTTTGATCGTGTTCTGGCGGGTACGATGACGTCATATATGGGTCCGTATTCACCAATCATTCTTTGTTTCATTTTTAGTCTTATTCTTGATTTAGAAAGTAACACACCTTCTGACTGGTTAAAAACAAATGATTTAGCCAATCAGAAGTTGTGTTACTTTCGAATTTGGAAAATCTTGGAGAATAAGACTGAGAACGTTCTTAAGAATGGTTGGTGAATGTGGACCCGGGTCTAACAAAGGCCAGAACATGCACCTTTTGACTGAAAGTAACCTTCTTTACGCTTGCACAAATAATATAGTTAGTACTATTTGTCAGTTCTATGCAAAACATTTTAATTAACAAAAATGTCTATGTATATCTAGAACGAAATAAACCATTTTAATTGACATAGATTTCCTTAACCCTTTACCTCACAATCCAGACATTTAACAGCCCTGAGAAAGGCGCCTTTTGAAAACATTGTGGGAAAAGGGGAAAATGGTGGTACCCAGCATTTCCCCCTTTTCCCACAATGTTTGCTACCCTTCCCAATACAAATTTCAATTTTAGAGTCATGTTTATATTGTCATCTGCAAATGCTTTGAACTTGGACCAGTCTAAGACTTTGTTGTTTGGTAAAGCGCTACAGATCTTACATCGGAATTAACAGCTATATAATTGCCGTCTGTACACGAGGCATCCACGCCCGTTTTATAGTTATCTTCAGTTGCCACTTTACAACAGCTGTATGGTATTTCCTTGGTGCCCCTGCTCTGATACCACACAGAGTTTATAAACTCCTCTCTATTGTTCGGTCCAACATCTTCAACACCACAGCAGTCAAACTGAAATGGTTACACAAACTTATTACATGTATATCCTGCAGGCGATTTCTTTTCGTACTGAAGCAGAGCCCTAAGGAAACTAGAATAACTATCACTAAAGGTGATAAATACCCCCGCCCCTATATTTCATGTCACAGGGGCAATAACTCTGCAATGTCAATTTAGGGGCAATAACTCCGTAATCATTAGGCCAACACTCATGAAATTTGTGCTTTGCACATCTACTGCTCCTGGTGAATATCATGACAAATATCAAGTGAATAAGACTTAAACTGAAGGAATAGTTCTCTGGACAAGAAGTTTTGAGTAAATTCAGGGGTAATTAATTTGGCAAACATTTGAGAAAAATGCATCTTGAACCTCTACTGCTCCTGGTGAATATTTATGCAAAGTATCAATTTAATTGGACACAAAACTAAATGAGTGTAAAAAAGTGCAGACCATGATCTGATAATATGTCTGAGACACAGTGGCTGGTCTGGATCCAAACTTGTTGCAAATGTCCAAAGGTGCCTTTTCGCATAATGTTGGCCAACTATACATATGACAGAAAAGACCTCCTTAAAGTGAATCAGACAGACACTGTAGGAGGAGTTGTCCGGACAAGCATTTTTAAGTCAAATCAGGGGCAATAACTCTGTAATTCTTGATGGAATTTTTACAAAATGTGTGTCTTGCACATCTATAACTCCAAATGGACACTTCTGCCAAGTATAAAGCGAATCGGACTGAAATTGTAGGAGGAGTTTTCCGGACAAGCATTTTAAATGTGAATCAGGGGCAATAACTCATTAATTCTTGATGGAATTTTTACAAAATGTGTGTCTTGCACATCTACAGCTCCTAATGAACACTTATGCCAAGTTTAAAGTGAATCAGACAGAAACTGTAGGAGGAGTTGTCCGGACAAGCATTTTTAAGTCAAATCAGGGGCAATAACTCAGTAATTCTTGATGGAATTTTTACAAAATGTGTGCCTTGCACATCTACAGCTCCTAATGAACACTTATGCCAAGTTTAAAGTGAATCAGACGGAAACTGTAGGAGGAGTTGTCCGGACAAGCATTTTTAAGTCAAATCAGGGGCAATAACTCAGTAATTCTTGATGGAATTTTTACAAAATGTGTGCCTTGCACATCTACAGCTCCTAATGAACACTTCTGCCAAGTTTAAAGTGAATCAGACAGAAACTGTAGGAGGAGTTGTCCGGACAAGCATTTTTAAGTCAAATCGGGGGCAATAACTCAGTAATTCTTGATGGAATTTTTACAAAATGTGTGTCTTGCACATCTACAGCTCCTAATGAACACTTTTGCCAAGTTTAAAGTGAATCAGACAGAAACTGTAGGAGGAGTTGTCCGGACAAGCATTTTTAAGTCAAATCAGGGGCAATAACTCAGTAATTCTTGATGGAATTTTTACAAAATGTGTGTCTTGCACATCTACAGCTCCTAATGAACACTTCTGCCAAGTTTAAAGTGAATCAGACAGAAACTGTAGGAGGAGTTGTCCGGACAAGATTTTGCAGACAGACCGACCGCCCGACCGACCGCATGAACGACCGACCGACCGACAGGCTGATTCCAGTATACCCCCCACAAACTTCGTTTGCGGGGGTATAATAATGAAGTATTAAGTCATAAACTCTTCTCTTTCGTTTGGTCCAACATCCTTCACACCACAGCGGTCAAATTAAAGTGGAAACCTAATTCTTATCATCTCTACAAACGATTGTTTGTATTGTTGTAGACGACCTGTCTGTAGTAAAAGCCTGAAAATGCTCTTCTGATACCAAACGCTCTCTATTGTATGGCCTCACGTTGTCTACCAGAGAGCAGGTCAAAGTGGAGTAGATTGCCTTGATTCATAAACTGTATAGAGACGACTTTGTTATCTAGGAGCAATCGATTTTTGAATGTTTCCTGTATTGAAATTAAACATTCAGTTATATCATTATCAACGCACTTTTAACTCTATCGTCAAGCTCCCGTAGCTCAGTCCGTAGCGTGCAGGACTTGAGAACAGGAGGTCGCTGGTTCGATCCCCGGCAAGGCCAATTTCTTTCCGAGGATTGATGGTAGTCATCGCGACAGGATTCATTCCTCTCTCACCGCTGACTATTGTTTCGACGATGGTTATGTGGGAAAGCAGCCAGTGGCTTGGAAAGAAAATTGTGCGGAATACTAGTAAAAGAAACTTCAGGAAAGCATGGATAGGTGCACTGGCCGCCGTGATATAACTGAAATAATGTTGAAAACGGCGTTGAACGCCATACAATGCTATCAGTTTAACCCTTCATCACACACAAAAAATATATATAGCCTTGTAGACATGTAGTTGTGGACAGCTAAATAACATGGACTCAAATGACTATATCTGTCTTTGAAATAGTAGAAAGCATTGCAGGAAAAGGATAAAATGCTACCTACCAGCACTTCTTTCTTTTCCCACAATGTTTTTGAAAGGCTTCTACCACAGAGTCGTCAAAACACAGGACTGGTTGTACAGGATTAAGACGGTAGCGAGAACTTGATGTATTACAAACTCTGGCAAACATGACGCACCAAATTAGGGCAAATAGATGCCGCATGTGCAACCATGGTCGTAGATACATGAGCCATGCTCTGTGGAAAGGGGGGCTTTATGCATCTGCCAAAATTATCGACCAGGTCAGCCTGCGCAGTCCGCGCAGGCTGACCTGGGCCGAAACTTTTCGCTATTGGTCAATTTACTAAATGTCCAAGGACCAGTGTACCTTATGATTCATTCGATTGTTTAAAAAAAGTGGCTATTGAGGATCTATGATTATGTAATGGCTTGATTAGCAAAAAGCATCACTGAGATCCATTAAACCCCCTAATGCCAGAGCATGGCTGACATGTAAAATGACTCTACAGGAAGTACCTACCCCGACAAAAAGTAAATCCCATCCTATTGAAACCTCATTTGTAGACGTAGGTCCTTCATACTTTCTTAGAGCTGTTTCCAATTCATCTTTCACGACATTCTCCACCTGGAACAAACCACATGGCACTACTTTCAGTTTGTTTCCACTCTATTCTTTTTTTAGTTTTATTTGCACCGTAAATTGGTATGAAAGAGTCGTGGCCATCTCCCACTATGCTTTACAATTCAGTGTAAGTAGCATAGATTTATAAGTAGTTTTTCATTATAAAAATGGTAGCCATAATACAAATGATAGTCACTTAATAATTATTATAATATTGAGACACTCATATACGAAAAGATATGTTTCATATACATGTAACTAAAAAAGATTGTACTTTTCAAATACTTATTCCGTCACTTAAATGTACCGTTATGCTTCTTCGTGCATTTTAATCCTTTACTGAAAATCCCGAATTTTAGCCACTCTGAGAAAAAAGGCTGTAAAAATATCGTTGAATAAAGAGAAAATGTGGTTCACCATCATTTATGTGTTTCCAACAATGCTTTAAACTCTTTGGAAGACAAAATCTTATCGTCTGAGAGACATTTAGTTTGTGAGTATGCAAACGTTTTCAATTTAAACAAGAACGAAATTTTGTCATTTGGTAAAAAGTTATTAACCAAGTGTTTAGGTACTGTTCAATCGAAATCGAACATAAACTACTGAAATCCCAATGTCGTTTAATTTGATGACTTTAAAAATAAACATCAACATAAACCGGTTGAATACGACGGCATTGCCAAGCAATAAAATAAAACAGTTTACCTTTTATCAGACGAAAAACACGGGATCGTTTGGTAAAGGTTTGAAACACTGTCAAATTTTAACCCTTAAGCTGCCAAGCGGGACTCACTGACCTATTGCGGGCAGTGTAGATCAAGATCAGACTGCACAGACCGTGCAGTCTGATCTTGGATCTACACTGTCTGATAGAGATATTTGTCTCAAAAAAAAAAAAAAAAAAAAGAATAAATTTGAAATAACATTACACGGGTTTTTACGATTGACTTGAAAGTTTTATTTATTTAGCGGGATAAGGGTTAAAGGAAATGAAAGTCGATGAAGAAGCGATACTTACTCTGTTTTTCATTGTAAACCAGAGAGCCACGGCCACAATCTGTGCCACGAGGATAAGTAGAACTATCATTGCATACTGGAAAATATAAATGAGCCACGCTCTGTGAAAAGGGGGCTTAGTGAATCTGCAAAAAGTATCGACCTAGGTCAGCCTCGCAGGCTGACCTGGGCCGAAACATTTCGCTATTGGTGAATTTTCTGTATGTCAAAGGACCACTCTACCTTATGATTCAGTCGATTGTTAGAGAAAATGGACTTTATGGATCACAGATCATGTGATGAGATCATGCATCGCGGGGATGCATTAAACCCCCTTTTGCCAAAGCGTGGCTAACAATTTAATTTAATTACTCGCCCTACCGCAAAGTCTTATCAGGGGCGCAAACTGTCCACCGTGAAGAATATTCCCAAGGTTTAAAGAAATCTTGCGAAACTTCGAAATTTTAAACTGTCTCATTTTTTTATGTCCAAATATCGCAGACGGCTAAAATATACACTCTGTCTTATATTAATCATTGAAACGGATATTTTTTACCGATAAACTTATTTATTCATTGACAAAATAATAATAATAAAAAAAATATCCAAGTACAGAATTCCTCCGCCATTCTTCTAAAAGAATTTATGAGTATCTCTTATAAGTTGACTAATTGGTGCATATCATATTGAAAAACTGCCAACCATTACGTTGAATGTTAACTGATGTCTATCAGGCGGGTGGAAAAATCATGTACAACGGGCACCACTTCCTGACAATATCGACTTACCGTTACCAGTAGACAGCGATTTTTGCAGCATGCACCGCAGCCACCGAGGAACGCAATGATTGCAATAAATCCACCCAGAACAATCACGAAGATGGACAGGTTACTGACAACGTTACCCAAACTCAGGTTTCCATTGAAACTGACTTCATTAAGTGTGGTAACCACTTCCTGTTTGTCAATCACGTCACTGTTGACCTTCATCACTATTCCAACCACCATCAATCCGATGCCAAGCAGCTACAATGTATGACAAGAGTTGCTGTATCTAATTCTCACCATAGTTTTTAATGGAATTACATGTTTAGAACATGTGTACCACACAATAAACTTGTCTAAGAACTGCGTTGAGAGAGGCCGGAAGGCACGTTTGTGCTGCTTTAAAGGTCCATTACCTGGCACATTTAAAATAGTTCTGTAATACATATAAAAAACAGGTAAATTTCATTCGTACCATTTAAATGTATTGTGATTATCATAAGACTGAGGACCTGATAAAAGTACGATTGTTCAAGGTTCCGGTCCCCAGAAGAATACTGAATATTAAACAAGAACTAATGTTGCCAACATTATTTAAGTCGATTAAATCACAGGCCTTTGAAGCTCCATTGGTTTATCACGGATCACTAATATTTTCCTTGGTCGAACATCGAACACTTATATAGGGACAATTGTGCATCGCTTGTATGTATAATGGAATACTGAAATTGTCACTAACACCGTTACTATAAATAGCACATTGACGACTGCCTCTAAGTTCATTCGGCATACCTCGGGTGATCCGGTGATCAAATCCCTCGGCTGTATCACGTAGCTTGATATGCACCTACACGGTACATTTCACACATCTCCGGAAGCACACCGCTTTACCGTTATTGAAATTGTAAGGCTCCTCTTTAGAAAGAACGCATGAGTAAATTTTCTATCGTTATCTTTCTAAGAGTATTTGAGTCGGCAAACAGTTTGTACATTCAAGTTTTAGCGTGGTTTATCAATTCCGTTAGGAGCTTTCATCGACAGATCGATAGAAGTGAATAACTTCACAGTGGTTGTTCATGTCGTTGCTAAGCGATCTACAGGGGCGCCGCCATGTTTAAGATCATGTGATTGGTAGTTCAAAATGGAAGCCTCCCTAATACAGACGAGGTTAGATGTAGGTACGGAATCGGCCGAGTTGTGACGAGTGCCTCTAAGTTGTACAGTATATAGTAATGGTGTCGCACCACTGCGAGTTTGCTTCCGGGTCGTGGTAGTCAAAAGTAGTCCGATGTGAAATTTTGCAGTATCACTTTTGTTGCACTGTTTCGTGGAGCTGAGAGGGCTTGGTGGTATATGATTTAGATTTGCTTCAAATTTAGGTAGTGGGGGACCATTTAGATGTGATTTTATCATATATTGATTGGACTATTTTATGTCAGTGGAGGCATTTTTGAGAGGACAATGTCTAGGGTGCCTGTATTGATTGGGATTTAGCGAAAAACGCAATCGGTTGACATGTTGTTTTTTATGCATTTTTTTGAAGGATTATGACTGTACTTTTGAGAGCAAGAGACGGTAAAGCCAAAGTTTTGCCATTAAGCGATTTGTGAAGCTTCAAAGATGGTCAATTTCACTTATTTTCAATATGGCAAAAAAACCAGTGGTGTGACACCTAATATATGATACAGTGGCAGTCTTCAATGTGCTATTTATAGTAACGGTGTTCGATAATGAAAAATTCAGTATCCCGTGATAGACCAACGGAGTTTCAGTGGCCTATGATTAAATACATATGAGCCATGCTCTTTGAAAGGGGGCTTAATGCATCTGCAAAACGTATCTACTCATGTCAGCCTGCGCAGTCCGCACAGGCTGACACGAGCCGAAAAGTTTTGCTATCTTTGAATATTCTGCTTGTCAAAGGACCATTCTACCTCATGATTCAGTCAACAAAATCGATTTTATGGATCCATAAGCATGTGATGAAATGCTTGGTATAATACATCACGTAAATGCATTAAGTCCCCTTTTACCAGAGCTAGGCTCATATTTAGAGTTCTGCTAATGACTGAAACTCCCACCAACTGCACTTTCACAAATCCTCAGACATACAATAATCGCCAGGTACTTTCAAATGGTACGTATGAAATTTTCTTGCATTACAAATACAGATTTTTTTTTTTTACATTTGGCCGCTAATTGGGCCTTTAACGGCGCCATACACAGTTTAGGCTTCTTTCGTGGACAGTGTAGGAACAAGATCGCACTACAAAGAACGTGCACTCGTTAACTGAATCCACAGTGTCCGCTACTATGTGGTTCTTTGCCCATTTTACAGTCTGAATACGTGAAAAGTATTATCATCGGCTAGTTTTGTATGAATTTGAAACTCTCCTTCATTTATTGCATCTGACACTTTTCGGACTTATAGATCTATGACAAGAAGAGAAAATGGACATTATTTCAGCTGCCATAATGTTGTTGTGACTTTACCAGGAGCGAAAGTTGATCTTTTATTACATAACACGATCAGAAGTTTATGTTCTTTATGAGACTCTTAAACTTTAAAGCGCTAAAATAATGAAATGAAGACAGACCAAATCTTGCCATTTCAAGATTTTTTTTCCCACCAGAATACGTAGGAAAGTAGCGGACAGTGTTGATCTAAGATCAGACTGCACGTTCTGATCGCTATAAGTTGATCTTGATCAACACTGGCCGCAAAGGAAACTTAAATCGGTTTCAGCACTTTACAGAGCTATAAAGCCCAGCAACGCTGAAATATGCAAGACTTTGCCGGCTTATCCTTAGCTTATCCTTTTTTTATCACTACTTTTCTTCTTTTCTCAAGCATTATGCATGTGTCATAACGCTTGCATACTGAAGTTAGGTATGCAAATCCTTTGGGGATGTTTTGTCGTAAGTCTGTGAAACCTGCACGACCATGGCTGTGATACCATATACATGTATAAGGAACTTATTTTCTGGTGCCAGTTAGATAACAAGATGAGGCATACCATTTGTTGCAAAATCAAAACTCGGCTGTCATTTTTGATTGATTTGGCAAAAATAAAGATGTATTTTGTCAAGTAAAATATGCCTTATTCATAATTTGTCTGTGGCAAGATCTAGATGACTTAGGCTACTAAGTGCGACTCACTATATTTTTGAGGACGATAAAGATCAAGATCAGACTGCACAGATATAAAAATATTTATATCTTAGACTTCTTAAACCATTTCAGTGCTAGCTTCAGTTGTTTTAATTGTCGGTGTTGATCACGATCAGAATGCATAGAACATGCTGTCTGATCTTGGACCTGCACTGGGCGATATATGGTTCTATAGCCTTATCATAACATCGCTGGAAATTAAACTACTGTTATCATTTTCACTGTCTCTTAAAAAAGAGAGAGAGAGAGAGAGAGAGAGAGAGAGATGCTCTGTGAAAAGGAGGCTTAATGCATCTGCAAAAAGTTTCGGCCCAGGTCAGCCTGCGCAGTCCGCGCAGGCTGACCTGGGCCGAAACTTTTTGCTACTGGTCAATTTTCTGCTGTTTAATGGACCAGTGTACCTTATAATTCAGTCGGTCGTTATACAAAATAGATTTTATGGATCCATAATACTGTGATGACTTGCTTGGTATCATGCATCGCGGAGATGCATTAAGCCCCCCTTTTTGCCAGTGCATGGCTCAAATGTAAGCGCTCTTAGGAGTTAAATAATTAATTTGGACTTTGTTAATCCCAAAAAGCGTTAAAAAGATTACAGTTTGAAAGCTGCTTTGGCCCGAAAACTTCAGAGATAATTGGTTAGAACTATGATCAAGTTTAACCCTTATCCTGCTAAATAACTAACATAAAAGTTTCAAGCCGATAGTAAAAAACCGAATAATGCTACTTCAAGATTAATTTGTGCAGAAAAATATCTCCTTATCGGACGGTGCAGATCAAAGATCAGACTGCACGTTCTGTGCAGTCTGATCTTGAGGCACGCTGTCCGCAGAAGGTCAGTGAGTCGCGCTTAGCGGCCTAAGGATTAATGTTCTATAAGGTACGATTGTAATCTACACTGTTCTCAAGCGAAACTTGAGCTGCTATAAACATGCTACCTACCAGAAATAGTAGATTGATCGCTATAAGCAGGAACATGCCACATTTTCCCGCGAAGCTGAACCCCATTGTTTACAATTTGTTTGACTGGTATATCTGAAATAAGAATATAATAAAAAATATACTGCTTTATTAAGTTTTCACCAAATAGTCACATAGTTGAACGACTTCAAGGAAAATGGCTTTTGTAAACATCGTGGGAAAACGAGACAATTTCCCAGACTCTTCTCAACCCTATCATAGAAAATTTCCACCATTTGAGTCAAATTATTCTGTCGTGCTTCTAATTCGGACAAGTCCAAATTTTGTTGTTCGATAATGAGTTGATGGACATACTGTCTTGAAAATCTCCGGTATTTCAGGGAGAAGCACCTTACAGCTTCTCTTCCAGAGAAGCGTTACAGTGTAGTGTCATCCGTGTTAAAGAAGATAATTATGAATATAGGGTGCGTTGTGGCGTCACTCTTGTGCCTAAAGACGTGAAAATAGGAGCGTAGTTTAGCATCATTTTTGGATAGCAAAGGTATGCATATTTAAATAGGAGCGTATATAGTACCGGTAGCATTACTCCCTTTGATAGTATTCGTGTAAATGTAGAAGCGTATCGTTGCGTCATTTTTGACAAGAGAAGAGCATTGTCTAAAGCCGCCTTTAGCAAGTGAAGATAAAATTATTGGAGGCTAGTGGAGCGTCATCCTTGGCTAATGAAGATGAGATAGAGTAGCCTAGTGATTTGTCGCACTTGAATAATTAAAATTTGAATACTAGTATGTAGACCTTGGCTAGCGGACACTTAAACAGAGGAGCGTGCATTGACGTCACCCTTGGCTAACAGAGATGTGAATATAGAAGCGTAATGTTGTGCCACTCTTGGCTTGAACAGAGGTGAATCTAGGAACGTCGTCTAGTGTCGCCCCTTGGCTGGCGAAGGTGTGAATAAAAGAGCGTGGTTTGACGTCACTCTTGGATAGCAAAGACGTGAATGTTAGACGTAATGTTGCATCACCTTTTGGCTTTTAAAAGAAGATGTGAGGGGCATAGTGTAGTCATCCTTGGCTAGCAAATATATGGAAACAGACCGTTGTGTTGTGTCACCCATAGCTAGCGAAGATGTGTGAGAAAATGTCCAGTCCAGCGTCATCCCTTCCTAACCATTTTGTAAGTACAGGTTGTGGTGTGACGCAAATTGAGGACTGTGGCGTTACCCTTGGCCCGCGAACAGACGGGAATACAGAGACGAAGACGTAAATTGAGACGTGCTGTGGCGTTATCCTTGACCCGCGAACAGATGGGAATACTGGAGCATGATGTAGCGCTAATCCTGGCGTAAATATTCATTAACACAACAGCGTATTGTAGCGTCACCCTTGGCTAGCGAAGAAAGCAATGAGCCATGCACTGTGAAAAGGGGGTTTAATGCATCCACAAAAGTATCGATCTATATCAGCCTGCGAAGGCCGCGCAGGCTGATCTGGGCTGAAACTTTTTGTTTTGTTATCGCTAAATTTTCTGCATGTCAAAGGACCATTCTGCCTCCAGGTTCAGTGGATTGTTAGACGACATGGATTCCATGGATCCATAATTACTAGAATGCGATGACTTGCTTGCTAAAATGCGTCCCACAGACGCACTAAACGCCTTATTCCAAAAGCGACCCAAATACAGGATCGAGGCATGGGGTAACCATTTGTTTGCGGGGATGTTAAAACAATATGTAATATGGCGTGATTTTTTTCATGCAAAGACATGTACGAAAACAGGAGCATAATGTGGCGTCAACCTTGACCGGCCAAGAAGTGAAACCTGGGGTAGATGAAATGAGTAATATAAGGGAGTGTAAGGTACCGTTACTATGAAATGACATAGAATTAGGGCGCTATGTGGGTTGATCCCTTGGCTATCGAAGATGCGAATATAATGTATAGGGATGTGTTGTGGCGTCACCTTTTGTCAACGAAGATGTTGAGACAAGATTTTAATGCGGCTTAACTTAACTGAGGTGTATATGAGAAAATATGAGTATAGTGTAGCCCAAATATCAGTTGGTAAGTCCCTGTAGAACGCCTGTGCCCTGTAGTTTGAGTTTGGTGTCTGCTCTTTCAGACAAGGTATGAATAACTCATCTGTTAGGTGACTGATTTCCCTCTAGCTAGTTGCACATAGAAGCTGGCTCTTGTTCTGCCCTGCTAATGGGTTAGCTTCTATAAAAAGGTGGTAAGCGTTTTTTTTTTTGTTTTTTTTTGTTTTTAATGACGCAGAGGTCGTATGTTCGATCACCGCCTACTCACCGTCCTGGAAAGAATGTTTATCGGCCCAATCCAAAGAGAAATCAGAAACAATGGAAAGCTTCATTGATTGCCTTGTTGATTATTTAAATTCAACAGGACAAAGGTTATCAGATACAGTAAAAAATGTTTTATGCAATCATCTATGGGACACTGAAAATGTGCTCGCTTAAGTCAGGTACTTGGTTAGTTTAGGTACAATTTAGCATAATTTACCTTCTCCGGGAACCCAGTTTATGCTCGTTTGTTAAAGGTTGTTGGCTGGATAGAGGTGACCACAAAGATAAGTTTGGATGTGTTTATACTAACCCCATGACAACATACGCAGCAGTCTCTCTATGTCAAATAACTTTCAATATTCAGTTTTACATCAATATTTCGAAATGCTCAATCCGTAATTACACGATCGCAATTTTATCATTGGCAACAGTTGGTGAAGTATATAATGATTCATTCAAGCAGTGTTTAGCCTTCATAGATCCATCGGCAAAATCAACGGCTTTTACGGACGGCATAGATCGAGATCAGACTACACAGAGGGTGCTGTCTGATCTTAAATCTCTAATGTCTGCTTGTTTAGTCCATTCTATAAAAAATCTTTCTCGAGTTTTCGGTGGCTTGCATTTTTTTTTCTTTTAGCCGCCGAAAGAGTTCAGGTGTGTACTTTTGGCGTTGAAAGAGTGGGTGTGTAGTGTATGGTGGTCAAGTTGTGCCCTGCTGATGTTTGTATATGAGCCATGCTCTGTGAAAAGGAGGCTTAATGCATCTGCGAAACGTATCGACCCAGGTCAGCCCGCGCAGTCCGCGCGGGCTGACCTGGGCCGAAACTTTTCGCTATTGGTCAATTTTCTTTAAGTCCAAGGACCAGTCTATCCCATGATTCAGTCAGTTGTTAAAAAAAGTGGCTAATATGGATCCATTGTGTGGATTATGTGATGGCTTGATGGATACAGTGCATCACGGAGATGAATTAAGCCCCCTTTTGCCAGAGCGTGGCTCACATATATATGAGACATGCCCTGGTAACAGCGGGATTGATGTATTTCCGTGATGCACTATACCTATCAATTATGGATCCATAATAGCCACTTTTTTTTTTTTTTTTTTAAACCACAGACTTTATCGTAAGGTAGGATGGTCCCTGGACATACATAAAATTGACCAATAGCGAAAAGTTTCGGCCCAGGTAGATACTTTTCGCAGATCCATTAAGCCCCCCTTTTCACAGAGCACAGCTCATATGCATTTACAAATGAGCTGTGCTCTGGGAAAAGGGGGTTACATACATCTCCGTGATGCATTATATCAAGCAAGTCATCACATAATTATGGATTCGTGAAGTCCATTCAGTCTACAAATCGACTGGATCTGGAGGCACATGTATGTACAATGGTTCTTTCACATGCAGACAATTTACAGATAGCAAAAAGTTTCGACCCATGTCAGCCTGCGCGGACTGCGCAGGCTGATATGGGTCGATACTTTTTGCAGGTGCATTAAGCCCCCTTGTCACAAAGCATGGCTCAAATACTTAAAAAACAACCTTGTCGGAGAACCAGCATCCGTCGATATGGATTTAGCTCTCAGTAAAAGTAGAGCTGCATGCTATCGTTTTAGAGCTTGGGCGGGTATCTCTACCTGTCGCAAGTTACGTTTTTTGATACAGAAAAGGGGTTAAGCCGCTTAGGATGAATGAATGGTGAAGCATAATTGGGTTCCACTGTTTAGTAACAAGACTCCACAGGTATATACTGTAATATCAATGTAATCACCACACAAATCCAAAAGGATTAGATTTGTATTTCAAAGGGTTATAAACATTGTAGGGAAAGGAGCCCAGCCCCCTTAGCTCAGTCGGTAGCGCACAAGACTTGAGGACAGGAGGTCGATGGTTCGATACCTGGCTCGGCCAATTTCTTTCCGAGGAATGATGATAGTCACTGCGACAGGATTCATTCCTCCCTCACCGCTGACCATTGTTTCGACGATGGTTATGTGGGAGAGCAGCCAGTGGCTTGGAAAGAATATTGTGCTTAGTACTGGCAAAAGAAACTCCAGGAAAGCATGGACAGGTGCACTGGCGGCCGTGACATAACTGAAATAATGTTGAAAACGACGTTGAACACCATACAATCAATCAATCAGTCAATCAGTGTGGGAAAAGGAGAAAATGCTGTTTACCAGAGTGTTCTCTTTTCCTACAATGTTTTCCAAACCTTTCTTCCTTAATGTCATTAAATCTCGGGATTGTGTAGTAAATGGTTAAAAACATGGGCTTGTTTAGTAAAAAGCAGGTCAATTTAAGAGATTGCGTAAGAGGGTCAGATAAATTCTAATTCGAGATTCAGCGAACGTGTATGATATTTTGTAACCGCTTGAATTAAATCGGGTTCCGTATTAGAATATAGAGGAAATAGTTAAAAATCGATTTATCAGGTGACTTTATACAATGCGATGAGTTGCTATAGCAACAGTGTGACAAATATTGAACGCTGTTCAAGTAGGTTTAGTGATAACATGACTCGAATAGATGTATTTTTGTTTCCTAGTAACCATTTCAATATTACTACCATTCAACTTACCTTGTTTTGTAATCAACCTAATTAACTTTAACCCTTGTAGGTTACTACTAAATAAGTAAAAAGAAAGTTTCAAGCCGACAGTAAACACCCGAATGTTACTATTTCAAATTTATTTTTGGAAAAACAAAAACATCTCCTTATCGGACAGTGTAGATGCAAGATCAGACTGCACGTTCTGTGCAGTCTGATCTTGTTCTACACTGTCCGCAAAAGGTCAGTGAGCAGCGCTTGGCAGCCTATGGGTTAAGGGCGAGACATAAGTAAACTGTCTAAATGGATTTTGTGTCGATTTCAGCCGTCACAGCCTAGGTCTACTGTACCACTTCCTATCTAGGTTTAACCTGGCACTAGCCTGAGGATCTATAGTGCCTTGCCCAAGGACATATTTGCCGGACTAGCGTCGCCAGCAGGAACTGAACCTAGGTTTTCTGATTAAAATTCTACCGCCCTGACCTCAAACGCAGTCCGTGCAGGCTGACCTGGGTCGAAACTTTTTGATAATGGTAAATTTTCTGCATATCCAAGAACCATTCTTACTCAAGCACAGTTCAAATTTTCTGATACCTTGTACATCTTAGATCAAACTGCGTGATCCTTGTTGGTTGAGTTTTTTTTTAAATCTCTACTATCAACTAAAATATCCTAGAGAGAACTATAAATATCCTAAAACTTATTACGGTACTACAGTTATAGCTGTTTAAGTGGCCATGGCCACCCCTAGTCACAAGTAGCCTGTAATACACAATAAATTCAGTTTCCAGAGTTGCCAAATACATATGAGCGGTGCTGTTGGAAAAATGGTCTTTAATGCATCTCCGTAATGCATTTATACTACGCATAATTAAGGAACCATAAAACCTATTTAGTCCAATCACCGTTTGAATCTTGGGGGTAGAATAGTCCTTGAACATTTAGAAGATCTACATATAGCAACAGGTTTCGACATGGGACGATAGTTTTTCGGTGCATTTAGCCCCCTTTTCACAGAACATGGCTAATAGGTATGTTGAAATGTGCCTGTACTAAGCTAGTGCCTGTCTTAAGCAAGCAAATTTTGAGTCTCTCTTAGCTGACTATTTAATACTGGCTAAATGCATCAAGCTCATAAAGTCTGGGGTGAACCATACCATGCTCCCTTTTTGAGAAAAGGGTAGAGCAGAATCTCTCTGCATATCTGAATAGTTCGGTCCAGATCGGCTCTCTTAGGTGCCTGTTATTAGCGTTTTCAATAAGCGTTACATTGTCCATTAAAAATCAATGACATAGATTGATCCGAACAGATGGTTGGTTCCATTGATTAACTTCAGGAGGTAAAGAGCTAATTCATCATGATGGTCAAGGCAGTAAGCAGCCTGGTTCAGATGGGCGGCATGTTGTAGTATTGTAGTTGTAGTATTTATGGTCAAATATTGAATCGGATTTTCCTGATAGATCGAGCAATAAATCAAAAAGGCGAACAGAAGTTTATGGTGAGTAGGCTATTCGAGAGGTTGTACTTTCCTATTGAGGTTTCGGCTATTCTCCCTTTTCACTGCAATGTTTTCTGTCCTTTGAAATACAGATTTCAAGTTTCTAATAACATTGAATTTACCGTCTGCAAATGCTTTCAATTTAGACAAGTCTATAATTTTGTCGTCTGGTAATTTCTAGTATCCCCAGGACAGATAAGTTACAATAGAAATAAAAGATCTGAGAAGATTTCCTATCTTCTCGACCCATAAACAGTCAAATAAGTAACGCCCTGTGTATTTCACAAGTCTATAGATACTGTTGTATGGAAACGGCTTATAAAATGTAACACAGATAAGTTAAAAAATTTTCCTCATAGTAAAAAAAAAAGCTTTTGACAAGGACATTTTTGTCTCGGGACAAGTGATTTTTTTTTTTCACGATCCTTGCATGGCCCTAGGTTCGAGCGAATTTTTAGTAGACAAATGGCTTGAAACTTCCGTTTGATTTATAAGGCACTTTATAGATTAAAAGACTTTTCTTTTACTTTCTCTTGTATTTTCATTTAAACCCATTACCAGACGACAAAATTCTAGACTGGTCCAATTTGAAAGCATTCGCAGACGGAAAAGTGAATGTTGCTAAAATGATGATTTCTGTCTTTGATAGGGTACAAACCTTATGGGAAAAGAAAATGCTGGTTACCAGCATTTTCTCCTTTTCCCACAATGTTTTCAAACGGTTTCCTAGTCAGGGTCGAGGTCAAGATTGTGTAGTAATGGGTTAAACAATATCGAATTAGCAACTCAATGTTCAGACCGATGATAATAGGGCGTGTTTCCGTAAATAGGCATACAATATAAAAGACGTTCTTGACACTGCTCATAGCTCATAGAAATTAGGAACATAAATTTAGCTAATAAGTTCCAAAAAGTGTGTCTGCTGCGAGACGAAGAAGTTGATGTGGTCAAGCACAAGTTAACTGCTAGCACATTATCTTGTTTCTTTGTTTTTATCTACATAATTTTTATATTTCTTTCTATTTCTTTTATTCCTATATAAGCAATGCCTAGATAACAGACATAGTTACGGTTTTATCAATCAGAACACCATGCCTTTACTTACCACTTATCTTATGTAAGTAATCCCTGAGTTTTACCCACAAAGTATAAATAAAAATAAAATAGATTTCCTTATTAAATCTATGATGTTTCTTTGTTTTGTGTACGTACTTACTCTCTCTCTCTCCCCCGCCTCTCTCTCTCTTATATCTGCACGTACTTACTCTCTCTCTCTTATATCTGCAGTTCGTTATATATATATATATCACTATGATCGTACTTAACCACTTGTTTTATGTAAGTAATCGCTGGCTGTTTTCATATGGCCCACAATATATCAACATGATGATCTTACCGCTTGTTTCATGTAAGTAATCGTTGATATTTGTCCACAAAATATCAACACGACTAAAGTTATGGTCAATTATAAAGTAATATAGATTTCCTTATATTCCCCAATCTATCATGTTTTTGTTTTGTTTTGTGTACGTGTTTCCTAGTTTCTTTCTCTTGTTTTTACAGTTAGCATTGCTAAAAATAACTACAACACACACAAAAAAAAAAATAATTAGATAACTCATATTATCTTACTTACCACTTGTTTAATACAATTAATCCCTGAATTTTTGCCCTCAAAATATAACCACCACCTCACGGTTAAATTAACTACAAGATAGGTTTCCTTAAATAGAATAGAACGGATGCTGTTGACACATCCCCACCATGAAGCAATCCAGGTATTTCAAAATGGCGCTTTATCCTTAGGCTGCTAAACGGCGACTCAGTGTGCTTTTTTCGCGGACAGTGCAGATTCAGATCAGACTGCACAGAACGTGCAGTCTGATCATGGATCTACACAGTCCGATAAAGTGGAAGTTTTACATGGTCAAATGAACCTTAAGACGGTAATATTTCCCATCTCCATTGGCTTGAAATTTCCATTCTATTTAGTACGAAGTTTAAGGGCTGACACAGGTATAATGTGATCGATATTCCGTATGATTGACCCTTTTTGTCTGTTCAATCGACACTTCACCGTACCTTCTGCTATGTTTTAAACCGTATTAAAGCATAACGTTCTGAAACAAATGTGTTGAAAAGAACTTTGAAATCATTTTTGTAAGTAACTATGATTGACGCAATGAGCAATTTGTCCCTATACCATGTTTTCACATGTTTTACACCTTTATTCCAATTAGTTGTCCAAATTTTACAAAGATACTTTCAAATTTCCTACCTATAATGAGTTTAACCACAACAACAATAATAATAATAATAAAACAGTCTACTCTGTGACAAGCCTCCACCTTAGAGACACTCAAAATGTGCTTACACAAGACAAGTGCTGTCTTAGTAAATTTCTACAAATTTGACTTTTCTGAGAACTTACAAAGGTTTCTTGCTTAGCAGACGTGGCCACATAGGTTTCACCGTAATATTAATAAGGATACCTCCTTACAGCCAGAGAGAGAAAAAAACGCTATTAAGCAGTGATAGTGTGTAGAATGGCTCAGAATTTAGTCAGCTGTATAAACATACATACATTACCAATATATTTGGTGTAAGGGATAGCGAAACTCCAAGGATTTGTCCTCATTTAAAACCGGAAACGACAACATTGATTTCTTTCAAGGCCGCCAGAAAATGAGAAGCATTTTCTATTCGTCGTCATCTGTGCAACCTTGCAACCATCAGGGGCAATCTTTGGCATGAAGATACAAGAATGATTATGGTCTCATAAAATAAAAATAAAATGGGTTAAAAACTGGCTTAAAACGAGTATAGATGTATCTTTAAGCAGTCATAAATGACGTGGTCACCATTTTAAAGACAGTATGCAAGTATCATATAAGATTTAGATCCAAATATCTTACCTTCCATGAAAAGCAAATGACTCGCACATAGAAAAACTTACCGTTTGTAAAAGACAGTTGATTAAAGGGTTAAGTTATCATCGTGGCTTGTGCACCTATCCATGTGTTTCTTGAGCACCTGTGCAAATAACTTGCCTAACGTTCTTCCCCAGCCATTGACTGCTTCCCCAGATACTGCCTGTTCATGAGATAGAAAGAATGACAAGCCCCGGTACAGAGGTATATAGAGTATATTAACCCTTATTCTGCGAAATAAATTTAATAAAACGTTCAAGCCGATAATAAAAACCAAAATTTTGCTCTTTCTAAGGTTTTTCTAGGAAAAGTCTCTCCTTTTCGAACACTGTAGATCCAAGATCAGGCTGCACGTTCTTTGTAGTCTGATCTTGATCTACACTGTCCTCAAAAGGTCAACGAGTCGTGCCATGGATCGTAAATTACGATCCCCGGTCATGCTTATCCACCTAAGGATTTTAAGTGTATGAGTTCAGGTATGCTTGAAGGGAAGAAAGGGTGGAAAATGGCTGATTAGCCAATAAGCGTGACTTAGGTCATTAAAAACACAAAGCTCATGTTTCATTAATAAGTAAAACGAATGTATTGTTTTACAGCTGCTATATATAGCAAAAACAGTGTTGCACCCCCTGTGTTTTTACTGGGTTTGATTTTCTTGCTTGAATGATATGAAATAGCTGATGGAAATTAGAATCTGGATGCTGCATACACCAACAAACCAGTCTGTTGCCTCTGAAATGAACTGAACTGAGGTGTTCCTTGACCTCATGGCAGCGCCTCTTGTGAGAGATATGAGACGAAGACTGCAAGCTGTTCTGCAAGCCCTGGGCGGAAGTACGCAATGATTGATTGTGTGTGCCCATTTTTTGCAGGTCACTTTCAACCTGTCGTAAGTTTTATTTCGACATTAAATTCCCAGTTTTAATCAAACTTAAAAGCTTCTCATTTTCCTTAAATTTGAAAGCAATATATAATAAAAAAATCCTACTTGTCGTGAGGCCAAGGGATACCTCAGTTCAGTTCATTTCATAGGCAAAAGACTGGTCTGTTGGAGTATGCAAAAGCCGGATTCTAATTTTTACCTTGTATTATATTATTCACGTCAGAAAATCAATCCCGGTAAAGAACTCTGGGGGATGCAAAACTTTTTTACAAAATAAACTTCGTTTCCACACCAGTCAAAGTGATCTTACGTTAGCCTATAAGGTATGGAAATTCTCCTGTTCCTACCATACTTTCTACCCGATCATAGCGCTAACGCTTATCTGTACCAATTTTGAATTTGTCGTCTGCAAATGTTCTGAATTCAGAAAAGTTTAAATTATTCCATTTGAGATATGCTTAAGAAAACCCTTGCGTAAGCCACAGCTCAGATTCGAGATCAGGTATTACAGCTGTTCACAGTAACATTTTTCGAGAAATTCCGAGACTAACGCCGACATATAGTACGGTATTAACACATTTGAGGTAGACTTTAAACCTATTTATTTTACATCGATTGTGAAACAAGTCCGTTATATAACAATTATCATAATGACACTCTTCACGATTGCTTTCTCGAAACTTTAACCAGTACCCACGCCGTCATGGTGATGTGGGCAGTTCCAAAGGCTGACCCATCACTCATCATGGTATTCATACCCCGCGGACCCGTTAATAAATCAGCTCTCTATCTATACCACTGTCTCTATATCTTTGAATGAGGCTTTGAAATCATTGTCATCATCATTGTAAGACGGAATATCGCTATACACAGTCGGTGTCACTGGTTCTGAGATTTTCAAGACAACAACAACAACAACAAGCACCGAAGTAAGACATTTGGATTGTTACACTGAGAAGGTTCCTCATGGTGTAAGACACAATTAGCTACTGTCGTCATTCTGCCAGGGCTTACAAGAATTTTATGAGTGAGATTATCTGTCGAATTTACATATAGGCCTTCGTGTAATTAACCTCATTCCCACTTCAATTAGAGGAGAGCCTGTAAGTTTAAAGTACTGTATATAACGGTTCTGTGAAAAGATCGAACCTATCATCGCTTACATTTATAAATGGGACATGCTGTGGCAAACGGGGGCTTAATGCATCCCCGTGATGCATTATAATTATTGAGCCACAACAGCCACTCTTTTAACAGTCAACTTAATCATGAGGTAGAATAGTTCTTGGACATACAGAAAATTGACCAATAGCGATAAGTTTCTGCTCAGGTCAACCTTCGCGGACTGCATTAAGCCCCCTTTTAACAGAGCATGACTCAAATATAAGTCTTGATTTATACCAAGATTGATAACGTTCCCTCTTTAATTTTCAAGAATTTTCTAAATTTCAAAGTAACACAATTTCTGATTGGCTGAACCAAATGGTTTAGCTATGCAACCAGAAATTGTGTTCCTATCTTAATCTAGATTATTAGGCCAGAGATATATCACGTATACCTATATCCATGTGATTCCTGATTAGACTAAGAATGGAATTCAGAATACGGTTGCTGGTACATATCTTACGGCCCCTCTGGACTCGTTTTCAAGCAGCACCCTAAGTTGCGTTCTGATCTTGGAATTAAAAAAACTGACTATCTGATTGGCTTAGACCGGGGATCATATAGAGTGTACGTGTAGGCCTACGGTCGCTGCTTCTGAACTCTTTCAACGACAAATATTTACACTCGACATCTTTCGACCGCTGAAAATACAATCTACTGAAAGTCAGTAAGGTTTTTTATTTCATAGGCTTGACTAAACAAGCCGACGGTATAGATTCAAGATCAGACTGCACGTTCTGAGCAGTCTGATCTTGATCTATGCCGTCCGCAAAAGGCCTTGTTTTCGCCTATGGCGCTGAAAGGGTTAAGACGTTCTGTCTCAGATGGCTAGCCCTTGAATTTAGACCTTGGTCAATTTTAAGTCAGAATGGACGGAAAGTGAAACACGGCCCTCATCTTGTCAGTTGGCTATCTCGTCTCACGGGGCTTATTTGAGGCCAGTGCTCATGAAAACTTCAGGTTTGAGCCATCGGGATCGTAGCAAAACAGGTAAACAGGTATCTAGAGCTCTTTGCTTGAATATGGGTTTTTACAAGGTTTGGCATTCTGGAAGTTGAACTATAAATTCATACGCCACTAGGCTGGTGCACTGCGTAATGTCTAGGAAGATTGTCAGTGAAACCAGCGGTGATTGAACCAGAAAATACATGGTCTAGAGTAACCAGCTGTTCTTCTATGTTGTCCTTCTAAAATTCCAAGACTATCCATCTGATTGGTGAAGAAAACACGTCCTGTCCAATCAGATGGTTACCTGTTAATTTAGAACTTTAAGGTGACTTGAAGCATCAAAGAAGTATGCATACCAGTACTTTTATTGTCAACGCGATTTTGATAAAAATTACCGTCAAATTTCATTGTGAAATGCATATATAGATCGTAACGAGGCATGACATTAATCTGCTGTTGTTTGTTTGTTTCGTTTGGCGGAATATGACGTACAAGGTTGAAAAAGGTCAAGTTGTGAGATGAGCTGCTCTGATTGGTGGAATTATCGGCCATTTCGTCGTGCGTCGAATATCTTGAAGAAAGAAGAAGGATCGAGAAAGTTATACGCAATAAAAGGTAAAATTTTACAGGTTTTGTTGTGTACATGGTTTATGTTAATTTCTAAAGGTGCTTGTCAATAAAACTTTGTGTAAAATGTATAACTTAAGAATGAAAATAGTGTTGTGGTTCTGAGAAAATTGTCGAAAACTCGACCGACGAAGGTGACCTACTTCTGTAAACAAAGACTGAAAGAGTATCCATCCAGTACAATTTTGTCATGGGCTGATTTTCTTCATTAAACCTATCATTAAACGATCTCTATACGTTTGAATTAAACTGTTTATTGATTTTTTTTCTGTATATAATTTGATATGTACTTATACTTTTGTAACAGAGGGTGGCAGAAAGAACGATCGTAGACCGTCAACACCAAGAAACGAGGCCAAGAAAGTGATTCAGTGCATAGAGAATTCAGGGCTCATTTTTTTCTCATGATCAATCTGTCATCTCCAAAACCCAAAAAGGACAGTTATGAGAGAAGAAATAGCAGCAGCAGTCGTGTTTGTAACTCGACTCGTCAAGTTAAAAGATAGCATTCCAAAAGAGAAAGTAGAAGAATTTTCCAGCAAACTTTCATCCCTATTGATAGAAAGGTTTAAGAACCATTGGTATGCAGACGAGCCAGCCAAGGGACAAGGTTATCGCTGTATTAGAATTAATTCTTCGGAACCAATAGACCCAGTCCTTAATAAAGCAGCTAGCGATTGCGGACTTCAATACTCTGATCTCAACTTGCCCAAAGAATTGACATTATGGGTGGATCCAAAAGAGGTTTGCTGCAGGTAAAGGGCTGCTCATATGTGCTGATGTTGTTGAATCATAACTCTTTACTACACAATCACGAGTTTTAGGAATCCCTGAGGTAGCAGCTGTTTGAAAATATGGGAAAAGGAGAAAATGATGGTTATTCTTTTTTCCATATATGTTTCATTCCATTACCAAAACAAATTTCATGATTATAGCAACATATAATATGAGGTCTACCAATGCTTTCAATTCAGACAAATCCAAAATTTTGTCCTCTGGTTACAGGGTTTACCCTTTACTACAGAATCACAAGTTTTAACGACCCTGAGGAAGAAGCCTTTTGAAAATATTTTAGGGAAAAGGAGAAAATGGTAGTAACCAGCCTTTTCTCCCTTTTCAATATGTTTCATTCTCTTTCTGGAAAAAAAATTTATGATTTTATTGCCAATTAATTCGCCATCAGCTATTGATTTCAATTTGGACTAGTTGTCTTCTGGTTACAGGGTTAAAAACCCTTTACCACACAATGAGGCCTTTCAAAAACATTATGTGAAAAGAAAAAAAAGCTGGTTACCAGCATTTTCTCCTTTTCCAATAATGTTTTCTGTGGCATTTTGAATCTGGAAGTTCAGGTTCAATCTTTGCTGAAGTCTCTTGTTGCTTTGATATAGCCTTGGACAGCCTTGAAAATACCCATTTCTGTGAATTATAGCACAAAGGCTTAACCCTTTACCAAACAGTCACTTGCTTTTATGACCATGATTGAATGTTTTTGAAGATATGGAGGGGGCTAGAAAATGATGTTAACCGTCATTTCCTCCCTTTCCCAAAATTTCTTCTTTACATTCAAAGACAAATTAAACATTTAGGCCACATATAATTTGTCGGCTACCACTACCTTCAGTTTGGACAAATCTAAAATTTTGTTGTTGGCTACAGAGTTAAATGTTACTCTCTTGACATAATCATCAACAAAAGGGGTTCAGATAAATTAGAGGCGGTTCAAGTCCTAAAAAACAGTATTTCTTCACTTAAACCTACATGCAGTACTTGGGTGTGGGTCCTTGAGAGCACTTTTCCTTTGAGACACCACAACATAGGTTTTAGAGAAGAAATTGGCATTTTAAAACTTGGAACTTCAAAATACCCAAATCTCTACCTCTGCAATGCTTCTGGACTCTAGTTCATCTCTGAATTTAGAGTCACCTGATTGGATGAGATAAACTTCTTTGCTTCTCAGTCAGTCAGATCTTGTAGGTAACATTAAAATCAGATTTGCTTGTTAGTTAATATAATCTCTCTTCACAGGTTTGGTGAAAGTCAAGGTTCATTCTGCCAGCTGGCCGTGGCAAAAGAAGATGGCAACTTAGAGAATCAAGCCCATACTGTGAATATTGAAGATTTCTTGGAACAACAACAACGTCAGTATAGCATGAATCTCAACATTGTTACCACTCGCACAAGTGCCACAAAGCTTAAAGCTCTAGCCATGAAAAACGCTACCTTTCAGCATCAGCAGAAGTCGACCTTTCATTACAACAACAAATTTCAGCATAACCTCTATAATAATCATCAGCAACCCCATACATCGTACTCTTCCACTCGATCATTCCACAAGTCTCATCACAAGAATGGATACCATAGCAATCATTCAGTTTCAGTGAACAATGGGTACAGTTACCAGGGTAACAGAGCAGGTCATGGACATACTGGAAATAGTGCTTCTTCCCACAACTCCAATTTTAACTCGCAGCATCAAAACAAGGACAGGTTCCACTGGGTCAGAACGAAGCAGTCACCACCTCCAGATCAGACGGAGAAAATGCGTCTCAGTCCCAACTAACTGTCACTGTCCTAAATCATGTCAACAGAAAGTGTAGATTCAGGAAATCTGTTGTATGCATAATTTTTTACCATACAACAAAATTGTGGACTTCTTTAAAATCAACCATTTGCAGTTGAAATCTTAAATGTGGCTGAACTTGTGGAATTTGTATTTGAAAGGCTAGAAAACATTGTTAGAAAAGGAGAAAATGCTGGTCACCAGCATTTTCTCCTCTTTTCACAATGTTTTCAAAAACTGACTTCTACAGGGTTGATAAAACACGGGATTGCTTGGTAAAGGGGAAGAATTGATGCATTTTCTTTTCAGTATGTACAACAGAGTTTTTGTAATCTAGCTTTTACCATTCAGTATATTATATTTGTGATATTAGATATTTACTACCATTAGATTGAAAACATTTAACCATCTACCCTCCATTTTATTTTTTATTAACCCTTTACCAAACGATAAAATTTTAGACGATTGCATATTGAAAGCATTTGCAGACGACAAAATTAATGTACCTCAAAAATTGAAATTTGGTTTTGGAAGGGCAGAAAATTTTGTGGGTAAAGGAGAAAATGCTGGTTACAAGCATTTTCTGCTTTTTCCACAATGTTGTCAAAAGCTTTCTTTCACAAGGTCGTTTAAAGTGGGGAATGTGTGGTAAAGGGTTATAGAAGTCTTGTTTGTTTTTCTCCTGGAACTAAAGATGGAAATGATTTATAAGAAAATCAATTATCATAAATGGTTTTGAATTGGCATGACATCCCTAACTCTTTACCAAACGACAATATTTTAGACTGGTCAAAATTGGAAACATTTGCAGACGACAAAGTAAATATGACTAAAAAATTGAAATTTGTTTTGGAAGGGTAGAAAACATTGAGGGAAAGGGTTAAAATGCTGGTTACCAGCATTTTAACCCTTTCCCACAATGTTTTCAAAAGGCTTCTTTCGCAGGGTAGTTAAAAGTCAGGATTGTGTGGTACAGAGTTAAATGTGCAGTCAAAAAAAAAGATTTTAACATGATACCATTCAACATTCTTAAGCAAGATTTTCTGAATATGTCATCTTTTTTTAGCAACCAAAGAATAATAATTAATGTTACGGATGTATATGAATTTTGAACTCTTTTCTATACAACAAATTTTATACTCTTCCAAATTTTAAACATCTACAAATAACGAATTTGAAATTTGTATAATTGAACTCTGATACACCGGAAAATTTTGTGCATAAAGGAGAAAACGCTGATTACCAGAATATTTGCTGTTGTACTCTTTGCTAGCTTTCCTATACTTAAATGTTATTCCAAAGTTTAAGACTACCCAGCCCAGCCCATCAGATTCTGACAGTGTGTATGTACCAAATGGCTAGTGTGGAAAAAAAACAAACAGAATGCTGGTAATATAGATGAATCATGCCCCTGGTTTTATATTTAATGGTAGTAAATATTTCTCTTTGACCCTTTACCAAACAATCCTATCATGTAACGACCTTGAAGAGGAAGGCTTTTGGAAAAACTGGGGGAAAAGAAAATGCTGGTAACCAGCATTTTCTCCTTTTCCAACCAATTTTTTTTATTCCCTTTGAATAAAAATCACACTCTTGAGCCATATTTAATTTCTGTTAGAAGAACTACAAATGCATTCATTTTGGGGAAAGTCTAAATTTTTGTTGTTTGGTAAAAGAGTTAAGCAAGGATGCTGACAGTGTCATAGGGCAAAGGTTTTGATGGATTTGCAAGTTTAAAATGTTCTAGTTAAGTCTTTTGTAAAAAAAAGATGATTATTTTATGATGCCGACAAATGCAATGTTTTAATGGATCTGAGATAGTTACTAACAGTAAGTCTTATTATTGGCCTTGTGTAGTTAGGAAGGAGTGTCAGTGAGTTCTTTTTTTTTTCACCTATTTTTGAGATTTTTTTCTCTCTGAAAATGCTTTGAGAATTGAATATTTGATTTTGTGAAAATGACTGAACAGGGAGGTTAGATGATTTATATCTATGTTCAGTGAAAGTCATTTAATAGAACAACACAAAAATAAATTGAAATTGGAATTACAAGGCAGAATGGTAGTCAGAAGTGGGTTTTACTCTTTACCACACAATCCAGAGTTTTAACAATTGGGAAGAAGAAGGCTTTTGAAAACATTGTGGGAAAAGAAGGAAATGCTGGTAACCAGCATTTTCTTCTTACCACGTTTTCAACGACCTCAAAAGACAGATACTGTCATTTGCCCCTTTTTATTTGTGATCTGCAAGTGCTTTAAGTTTGGACTGGTCTAAAATTTGGTTGTCTGGTAAAGAGTTAAGAGGACACACAATCTGTTTTGGGCAATTTCTCCAACTGCCTCTTGGTTGTTACTGTTGTCTTCAGTAAAGTATCAGAGTGTAGTAGATGGAGAAAAATGGGCTTATATGTATATTTGATAACTTCTGTATATTGAAAACATCCTTCAGAATATTGTTCCTTGTACATGTATTGTGAAAATCTGCAAGTCTGAACCAAAGGCATACATATTGATAGGTTTTGCACAACTTATGGAAGCACATTTGTACTCCCTATTTTAAACCATTTAAAAATTTGCAAAGTCTTACAGCTGACATTTAATGTGCTTAAGTAACCTTAAGATGCTTGTCCTTTAAACACAGGAACTAGCTTGTTTTTGTGAACAGTTTAAATCAAGATAAGACTGCACAGAACATGCAGTCTGATAGTGGATCTACACTGCTGCTACTTTGTTACATTTCCTGGTCCCAAAATAGGTGGAATAGCAATAGTTTGGCTGTTTTTCAAAATTGAAAAGGTCGATTTTGGTTAATCAGTGCTCTAACAGTTCAAAAGGGTATGATAGTCCAGCATGAATTTTTTTTCCCAGCTGTTTTTGCTGACTTTTTCCTGGTTTAGTCAACGCCCATTCCATGTGTTTAAATACTGTAGCGCTGTGGCCTCCATGGGTTTAGTCGCTGTTTTGAGCTCTTTGGCTTCTGCTGGCATTCCAACTTAGAACAGTGTGTGAGTCCTTGTCTGATGTATGTCAGTTGTCTTTCCTGGCTACCCTCTGAGTCTTCGATCCACTTTCGAAATTCCCCCAGTCTTTCAGTAAAAAATTCCTTCATTGCCATTATGTTGTCTTCACAGTCCTCCACCTTGAAAACTAAATTTTCATATTTGTCTTGATACATTGTGCTTGAAAGCAGAAAAAAAAAAAAGGCAACTCTGATTAAAAATCTTTTTGTCCGAAACTGTAAGGCCTAGGGCCTACCAAATTTGGTATGTAGCTTCATCCAATAGACCTTTACCAGAATTCTTCAAGTTAAAGCCCTGGGGTCAAAATTGGCCCCACCAGAGGAGTAGGAAGTTTTACATAGGCTTACATTGAGAAAACTTTAAAATTTCCTTACCATATAGCATAGGGCTACCAAGTTTGGCAAGTAGCTTTATCTAGTGGACCCCTAGTAAGATAAATTACAGCCCTGGAGTCAAAGTTTGCCCCACACCAGGGGTCACAGGTATTGCATAGGCTTGCTTATATAGTTTAAACTTCAAAAATTCTCTTGTTCCTTCATCTAGTAGACTTCTACCAATATTGTCCCCATTGTAGTCACAGGGTCATTAATTGGCTCCATCCCTGGGTTCTCAAGTTTTACATAGTAGGACATGAAGTCTGTATGTCTTTAGCTAATAAATTATATATTGATCAATGGAAATAACTGTTGTTCACTCACAACAGATGTATCTTTGTTACCATTCACCTCCCTTGATAATCAAAACTGCATTGGTAAATGTTAGGTGTTGGGTATTCAAGTTTTTTGGGTAGCAAATGTTCAGTTTTCAGTGAGAGTGATTTACTTTGATGTTAATTGTTATGCTCAGATGAGTTGAAAATTTAATATTAAGTGAGGTTTGTATCGTTCAGTTTTTTGTTCCTGAACTTTTCCATTCAGGACACTACTTTTTAGGGTATAGTGATATTCTGTATGAGCAATACTTAATTAGACCTGCTTATACTTATATTCATTGAAATTGTCTTTGCATTTGAAATAAATGACTTTTTTTTGGGGGGGGGGGGGGGCGCTATTTTCTTTATGGAAGTTTATTGCCTTACAAACCTCTTACAATTCATGTCTGTGTCAGTGCCAATTAAGCACATGATACATTCATTTAAAAAGCAGTGAGTGATGTAGGGGCATCATTTCCCTCTTGTGTGAAGATTGAGATAATCCATTTCAATCATTTAGTGCATCACTACGTTAAGGTTTCTTTGGCCATAAAATGTAACAAAGTAGTGGACAGTGAAGGTCCAAGATCAGACTGCACTTTCTGTACATTCTTGTTTTGATTTACAATCTTTGCAAAAGCATCTTACTTGGGTTTCAGGGTTAAGAGTTGAGTACTTTATGGTATGACATAACATCCTCATTATTCAGGTAACCTAGTCAACATTTACAAGTCTGGACTGTGTGTTGTCAAAGTATGAGTTGTAACATCCTTTCTGATGAGTGTCATTCACAGTGATAGAGATAGAATTGTAGAAGAGAAATGTAGAATTTGTACATAGAAACACAGAAGTTCAAAAATCCTTTTCCCACAACAGTTTGAATAGAAGAATTAGCCCATGTTCTCATTGTTAACCCTTTTTAACAATGCAAATTAGAGGGGTCATTACACTGTAAAGTGTAGCATGGATCAAAAGTACTTTATAATTCACTTCTTTACATCATCCTCAGATAGACTCCAGGGATCAAAGTTGCCCTTTGATATTTTGAGCTAGATTGAAAACTGTCTTGCCATATTAAGCATTTATGATGGTTCTGTCCGTGTTTGAAAGTGATTGCAATATTCAAGTTCGTACAAACATACTGGAGAAATATTTGAATGAAAGAAAAGATACACTCTTAATTAGGCAGAAATAGTTTTGACGGGAAAAAAAAAGTAAAAGGCTTTTAACCCTTTACCACACAATCCCAAGTTTTAACGACCTTCAGGTAAAAACCATTTGAAAACATTTTGAGAAAAGGGGAAAATGCTGGTAATTTGAGTGTCACTTTTTTTTGTCATCTGCAAATGCTTTGAATTTGGACCAGTCTAGAATTTTATCATTTTGTAAAGAGTTAATAATTGAGCACTTCTTTTCCCTGCAATGTTTCAAAAGCTTTCTATTGCAGGCCAAGGGGCACAGAAATCTGAAATGTGTAGAGTCAAATAACATTTTTGGCATGTAGGGATCATTGTAAACTTTTGTCTGAAAAGGATTTTGTTTTTTGCAGATATAAGTTATCTGTCTGGGAGAGAGAATTAATTTTGTACAGAAATACGGAATGCTACCAATCATGTACAGGAAATATGCAAGGTTTATATATCATACAATATTGTATCATTATTATTATTTATTTTGAACTAAAGAGAGAAAAGTCTTTATATTTTAAATGTTGTATATTACTTTGTGAAACTTCTTTAAAAAAGGGGATGGAGCAGGTAGCTGTGAGTGCATTGTGTGATAAGAAGTCATTTTATTTGCCAGTGTGTGAGGAAAATGCAAGAAAAATGTAGGTACAAGGAGTCATTGCCAAGACTTTCATAGATTTTGAAACATACCTGCACCCGTGCTTTACCCTTTACCAAACAATCGGAGTTTTAACAACCCTGTTTAAGATACCTTTTGAAACACTGTTGGAAAAGGAGAAAATGCTGGTAACCAGCATTCTCTTCTTTTCCCACAATGTTTTCTACGCTTTTAGAGTCAGGCTTCATAAGTAAGCCACATTTTATTTGTCGTCTGCAGCAGCTTGAATTTGGACTGGTGTAAAGTTTTGTCATGTGGTAAAGAGTTAGAACATGATGTTGAAATCTACAGTGGAATTAAGTCTTTACCAAGCGACAAAATGTTAGACTTGTCCAAATTGGAAGCACTTGCAGACAACAAAATAAATGTAACTCAAAAATTGAAGTTTGTTTTGGTTAGGAGTAGAAGGAAAAACATTGTGGGAAAAGGAGAAAATGCTTGTTACCACATTGTTTTCAAAAGTTTTTTGCTCAGGGTCATTAAAAGTCAGGATTGCATGGTAAAAAGTAGGTTTTCTCAGATAATTAAGTTTAGACTTGCCGGAATAGAAAGGTTTTCTCAGATAATCAAGTTTTAGACTTGCCGGAATTGAAAGAATTTGCGGATGACAAACATGCCTCAGTGAAGTTGAGTTTTGTCTTCGAAAGGATACAGCTTTTCTCCTTTTCCCATAGTGTTTTCAAGAACCCTCTTCCTCAAGGTTGTTTAATTAAACATGAGGTTATTTGGAAAGGGGTGAAACAATTAATGCACAGACAAATTTTGACCCCCAGCAGTAGATTGGTTTTAAAAACTCTTAGGGAAAAGAAGGAATTGTTTTAAACAAGGAATTACTGCTCTGCACTCAATGTTTTTCATACAGCTATAGAAAAGATTTTTACCCCTGAAACCTTTCCCGTTATTGTCATGTGTCAAATTAGCAGGTTAATTGAAAAAAATATAGGGAGTTAACTGGTATATAACTTGAAGAAATTACTGTGACTTAGAGGAGAAAATTTTGACTGAACTTCATTCTGATATGTCATAAATTCATCCTCCCTTTACCCTGTACTACAGAATCCTGACTTGTAACAACTTTGCAGAGGAAGGCTTCTGAAAACATTGTGGGAAAAGGAGAAAATGCTGGTTACCAGCATTTTCTCCTTTTGCCACAATGCTTTCAAACTATTCAGAAACAAATCCAGTAATTTAAGTCACATGTAATTTGTCATCTGCAAATGCCTTTGATTTGGACTAGTCTAAAATGTTGTCATTTTGTATAGAATTAATGTTGAAAAGCTGGGCAAAAGCTACAGGATAGAGACCAAAATGATAATTTATCATGCCTTGGCAATGACTGCCTGTGACATTTTTCTTTCCCTACATTGTTTTGATTATTTTTGGCATTAGTTCTGGTGCAATATATACCATTGAAAAGGGACAGTCTTTTCCCAGCCATTTGTTTTTGTATATGTATTTGTTGATATTATACAAGAGTATTACACCAAATATGACGAGATGTCGTAACAATCAGATATGTTGTAGGTAACCATTAGAGTGCGAAATAATCTCAACAAACATTAACAGCCTAGAAATAACAGACCTCCAGATGAAAGGGAGTGGTAGTATTCTAAATCCATTATTTCTCTTCCAAACCCTATTTAATGGGCACTCATTAGAATCATCTCGATTAGACGATTCTAATGAGTACCCATAACATAGGGTTTAGTGGAGAGAGAATAATATTTTCAATTTGGAAATCAAAATCACTCCCTCCATCTGGAACTCTGAATAGTAAACCCAAATTGTTGCAGTTTCTAGGTTGATTTTGTCTAGAATGTCTCTGTAAAGTGGACAGTGTAGATCAAAGATCAGAATGCAGTGTAATTTTGATCTACACCTGCTGCAAAGACAAGTATAGTTGTGAGAGGTGCTGTAAGGGTTAACATTGAATTTTAGATTTTATCAATTTTATTTGTTAAATATTGTTAGCCAAAGACATCATTTTTCTATGTCACAGATACACACATGTTCTACATGAAATATGAATATGTAATCTGTTTTATGATATGAATAAAAAGTCAGGCTTGAAAAAACAAAAGTCTTGTACAATCCTCTACCAAAGGATCCCAAAAAAGACTTATGATAACATTGATGGAAGAGGAAAAAATACTGGTCATCAGCATTTCTCCTTTTGTAACAATGTTTTCTACTCTTTCTTACCCCTTTACCACACGACAAAAATTTATACCAGTCCAAATTGAAAGCATTTGCAGACGACAATTTCAATGTGGTTCAAATGATGTGATTTTTTGTTTGATAGGGTACAAAACATTGTGGGAAAAGGAGAAAATGCTGGTTACCAGCATTTTCTCCTTTTCCCACAATGTTTTCAAAAGGCTTCTTTCTCAAGGGTGTTAAAAGTCGGGATTGTGTGGTAAAGAGTTAAACAAATCACATCAATTGAGCCATATGGAATATGTTGTCTGCAAGTCTATTAAATTTGGACAAGTAAAAACTTCATCGTCTGGTAAAGGGTTTAGATTTGTATTGTAAGCCTTGTTCTTTCACTCAGAGAATGGCTTTGAATAAGAAGGTAGAGACTTGTATAAATTTTTTTTGGTGATGGCTCTAATTGTCTTTAGATTTTTTGGCTTTCAGAGTTGATTGCCTGTAATACAATAGAAAAACAAATGTATTTGAAGATACTGGCCAATGTGCCATCTTGATTGACAGCTACTTTTCCTTATCTATTGCACAATATTTGCATCAAGAAAGAAATGATTGTGGTAAATTTTAGAGGAGTTTCACTCTTAAGTATCTTATTTATCAATAGGTGGCCTAACACAGTTTAGGTTTAAAACAATGCATGGTCTGAATGGATATATTGCTGTCCAGAAGTCAGCACTATGTGCTGAATTTACTAGTCAATGAAAAATACACATGTTTTTACCTGTTTGAAATTTATACAGAATATTGTCACAAGGGAATGAAATATCTAAAAAAAAATGGGGGGTATTGGTACAAATACATGTAACTGGAGATGTACATTTGTGTTGTGGCCATATCAGAGTACAACAAATATCCGTACTATATAGTTTAGCCCGACGGGTGCTTACCTTTACCAAATGACAAAATTCTAGACTGGTCCAAATTGAAAGAAGTTGCAGACAACAATTTAATTATAGCTTAAAGGATTTCTGTCTTTGGTAGGGTAGAACACATTGTGGGAAAAGGAGAAAATGCTGTTTACTAGCATTTTCTCCATTTCTCTCTATGTTTGAATAAGGCTTCTCTGTCAGGGTCGTTAAAACTTTGGATAGTGTGGTAAAGGTTGATTACATAAATTCCAGAAATACTTAGAGTAATAAATAGAATTTGTCAGGCAGCGTAAGAGAACCTAATCTTGAATCAAAACAGGAATGCACCATAATTAAAGGAATCACTTTTAAGTACATTGAACCAGTAGAGTCACATGTATTACAGACTGTTTTAAATTTTCAAGTCATTATCATAATTATTCTCTGTGTCCTAGTTAACAACTAAGGATAGAACTTTGAAAAACAAACCATAATTCTTCAACTCTTTATCAAGTCAAAAAAATTCAGACTTGTACAAATTTAAAGTGTTTGCAAGATAACGAGAATGTCTTTGAAATGGTTAAAAACATTGTGGGAAAATGAGAAAAGGCTGGTGCCAAGCATTTCTTCCTATGCCCACTATGTTTCTTGCTGGAGATTGATTGGTAAAGAGTTGAAGCACTGAGCTCAACTTAAGTACTTTTGTGGAAATTGTGGATCAAGATCAGGCTGCACAGAACTTGCATTCCATTTCTAGGTCTATGTTTTCATTTTTGTGTCAGATATTGCAGCTAGAACAAATTTAAAATTGCAAGATCAAGATAAGTTGAACTGACTGAAAATGTCTTTTTCCTTTAATGAGCACTTTAGAGGGTAATCCGGGGGCTGCAACTGTGACTAAGTGCCACTTTTTGGACAGTTTAGATGAAGATCTAACTTCTCAAAATGTACAACCTGATCTTTGATCAACAGTATCCCATACAAGGTGATAAGAATTTTGAAATAACAGTCTGCAATTAGACTTAGTTAGAATTTTTTATTTAGATTTACTTAGCTGTTTAAGGGTTACACAGTGGTTGTAAACTGATTCCTGATGTAATTCCATTGCAATTTTTTGTAAGAAAAGAATATGAGCCATGCTCTGTGAAAATGGGGCTTATTGCATTGCAAATGGTATTGACCCAGGCCAGCCTGTCCAGCCCGTGCAGGCTGACCTGGGCCAAAACTTTGCTATCGGTCAATTTTCTGCAATTCCAAGAACCGGTTTACCTCATGATTCAGTGGGTTGTTAAACAAAACAGATTTTATGTATCCATAATCATGTAATGACTCGCTTGGTACCATGCACCATGGAGATGCATGAAGCCCCTGTATATCAGAGCATGGCTCATATATGTATTCCATGCAGATTGATCTCAGATGCAAATGTAACTTGTCATGTGATTTTTCAAACAATACATGTTTTAAAGTATCATCATAATGATATCTGTAAGACTTATGGCAACCCTTCTACTGTAAGTAACTCATTTTCATTTACTAGTAAGTGCAGCATAATGTGATGACCTGGGAGGTAGTTACCATCAGTAACTGTTCTGAAACTTGTTTTTAATTCCACAGACAAGCCTAGTAAATCATTTACCAGATGACAAAATTTTAGACTTGTCCAAATTGAAGGCATTTGCAGGCAACAAGTTAAATGTTGCTTAAATGATATAATTTGCATTTGAAAGGGTGGAAAATGTGATGGAAAAGGGGAAAAAATGATGGTTACCAGCATTTTGTCCTTTTTCCACAATGTTTTCATTAGTCACTTCTTAGGGTTGCTAAAAAACAATTTTGTTTGGTAAAGGGTTACATGATTGCTTGAGAAAATTCTGTCTCATTCAACCAGATGGCTTGTTTTGGATGTAAAGCATGGAATTATAGTGTTTGCTTAGTATGGCCCCTAAAGATATAAATAAGATATTTTAATTGTAGGGTCTTTTTTCCTTCATTGTAAAGCATCTACTAGGGTGTCCTGTTGCTTTTCCATTGAAGTATTTGTATTTAGTTTAAATGTGAAGTTTAACTCGTTACTGCACGAGAAAACTGTGGACTTGGCCTAATCCAAGGGATTTACAGACAACAAATTAAATTAAACCCCCCCCCCCACACACACACACACACTACCACTAATGTTAACAGAACGCTTTAAAATAACCAACCATATTCCAAAAAGTGGACTAGCAACAGGTTCCAATGTATTGTTATTGTTTCCTTACATTGTTGCAGCTTGATGCCAAACTGTTGTAAATAACTTGCTGTAGTTTTGTATCAGCCTGCAAACATACAGTGATCTATTGCTTGCACAGATGTTAAAGGGACATTGCACCCAAAATGGTGGTTTCTTCAGTTAGGATTTGTGCGCCACTGTATGTTAAATTTATTTTTGATTTTACGGATTAAGATACGGACTTGACTTATGACCCAACTTCTTGACGCAAAGTGTAGATGAATTAATGGGATAAATTTTTTGTGTTAGTTATTTTAATGTGCTGTTTGTTGTCAGGAAGTTGGATGTGTTCAGATCTGTGATGTGAACGTGAGACTGGAGAGAAAGGAACCTGGCTGTGTGAGAATAATGAAGAGGTACAGATGAAGGTAGTATATTGGGGCTCAAGGAGTAATACATGTATTACCACTGATCTTCAAAATAACTTGTGTTGTTGGTGCTCTTAAGAATTTTCTTGAAGAGATAAATTGAATGAGTACTCACTACATAGGTTTATAGGTTGTAGTGAAGAAATGATTAATTTTAGATTTCAGTACCACCCATGACTTACCAGTACCAGTACCTCTGATATTGAAAAGAACATGTATAGATGATTAGCATCAGCTTTCGTTTACAGTAAAAGTCTATACCTGACAATTATTTCATTTTTAGCCAATTATCAATGTTTGAAAATTGGTTTATCTTGGCCAAGAGCTACACCATTTTAGATTCAAGTCAAAAGTTGATATTCTGTGATTAGGTGCTGATTTACTGAGACCTGTCTCAGATAAGATATATCTCAGCCACTCACATGGCAAGGTTTTGAGTTAAAACAATATTTGGAAGTCTTAGTAAACATGGCCCCTTTGGGATTCAGATGGAGGGAAAAATGAAAAATTGTGAAATGATAATTTTTTGAATGACCTCGAACACAGTCGGGTGAGAGAGAGAGAGTGTATGGGTGACATTGTTTACTGAAAACTGCTGTTGACACGTAACAAAAAGCTATTCACCTTTTACCAAACAATCTCGAGCTTTAACGACCAGAAGGAAGGAGGCTTTTCAAAAAGTGGGAAAAAGGGGAACGTGCTGGAAACCAGCATATTCTCCAGTCACCACAAAGCTTTCTACTATTTCTATGACTAACCCCGTCATTTGAGCCACTTTTAATTTGTTCTGTGCAAATACCTTCAATATGGATGAGTCAAAATTGTTTTCTTGTGAAAGGTTATATATTTAACCCTTTACCAGATGACAAAATTTTAGCTTTGTCCATATTGAAAGCATTTGCAGACGACAATTTCAGCGTGGCTCAAATGGTGCAGTTTTTCTTCGATAGGGTAGAAAACATGGAGAAGGAGAAAATGCTGGTGACCAGCCTTTTCTGCTTTTTCCATAGTGTTTTAAAAAGGCCTCTTTCCCAAGGTCGTTAAAGGCGGCATTGTGCGGTAAAGGGTTAAAAGGCTTGATTGAATGAAATAGAGCAATAAGTGATTGTATTGTAGATTTCTGAAATACTGTGTTCGATTGCTAGATATGTATTTATACAGATTAAGTTACTTTTAAAAATGGAATACTAAGTGAAACTTACTAGTATGTATTAGTCTATCAATTCCACGAAGAAAAATGGTAACATTTGATACCAGCAAATTGTGATGAAATTAAGCATCAGGTGCAGTCTGTTAATGTCAGTGCAGCGAATGATGATAGATTTGTCTTTCTGTCATGATTTCTGTTTCTTTGCATGCAAGATTGTATACTGTATAAGAGATTTAATCTTTTAACCCTTTCCCACACAAGCCCTGGTTTTCACATGTCTGCAGTACAAGTCTTTAGAAAACACTGTGGGAAAAGGAGAAATTGCTCGTAACGAGCAATTTATCCTTTTCCCACAGTGTTTTCTACCCTTTTTGAGAACTTTCTGCCATTTTCATCAAGTTTAAAATTGTCGTCTGCAAACTCTTTCAATTTGGACCAGTCCAAAATTTGTCGTTTGGGAAAGGGTTAACATAACTATGTCTATGGGAATAGTACATACCAAACGATTCAGACTTTTAATGACCCTGAGAAAGAATGCTTTTAAAAACATTGGCCAGAATGCTGGTAACCACCATTTTCTCCTTTTCCCACGTTTTCTGCTCTATGAAATACAAATTTCATGTTTAGCATTACATTCAATTTGTTATCTTCAAAACCTCTCAATGTGGATATTGTGAAAATTTTGTCATCTGGTAAAGAGTTAAGTGTTTGATTTCTCACAGCGTTTGGTCATAGGTTATTATGATACATTTGTAGATTCCAGTTGTATGTCTTGACAGTATTCTGGAATAATTGACCCAGGATATTTGTGAATGCAGGAAAACATGGTATGGTCCCCAGCAGGGGGGGATCAGTATGATAATACTGAAATTTTCTTAACCCTTTACCAAATGAACCTGTGTTTTAATGATCCTGAAGAAGAAGCCTTTCGAAAACATTGTTAGAAAAGGAGAAAGTGTTAGTAATCAGCAATTTTTCATCTACCAACAACTGGTACTATCCTGCCAAATACTGTCAGATCCTGTAGATCACATTCAAATTCATCATCTACAGATACTGTCAGTGTTAAAAAAGAGTCTAAAATTTGTTAGTTTGGAAAGGATTAATGACATCAGTTTATCACTACAGTACTAATTGCAGGTAGCTGCTCTTGTGTAGCAAACCATGTATGGGTCTGCTCTGGCCACTTTTTCACTAGCTTTCATTAGAACTAGGTAAGAATATCCATTTCATGTATTAAAGTTAATTTATACATCATTAGAATATGATCATGATCTTTTGGGTAGTCTTGAAGATTTCAGTGCAGATGCAAGCATTCAGTGACCTGGATATACTTTCCCTTGGTCAATGAATGCTTGCATTTACTCTGAAGTCTCACTGACCATCTGAAGGATCATTCTCGGGATTCAGTGATAGAAATAAATACCATAACATTTACAAGGATAAGTGAGAAAGGTGTATTCCTAAACAAATAGTGGAACAGCATTGGTGCAATCTTCAGGGTCCGTACTCACCAACCATTCTTGAGAACAATCTTTATCTTATTCTCCAGAATTTCCTAAATTTGAAAGTAACACAACTTCTGATTGGCCAAACTAAATGAGTTAGCCAATCAGAAATTGTGTTACTTTCAAATTTAGAAAATCTCAGATATAAAGACTTTTCATGAGAATGGTGGTGAATAGGGACCCAGATTTCATGTTTTAGTACACCATTTTACCACATTTTACTGAGGTTCTTTTTTATAAAGGTTTCAACACCATGTTTTATTCCAACTGTTTGTTATCAAGTTTATCAGTCTTAGGTCTTATATTTGTAGACCTACTCCAGAAATAAGATCAGCATTAGTACTCCAGATATCTTTAACTTACAATACGGACATATTATTATCATCCGAATATAGCAAAAACAGAAACTTACTATTACTGACTTTTATCTTCCAAATGTAGCAAAAACGGCATCGTATCTTCAAATTTTTGGTCATTCCTGCCACCACAAATAGTTATTTTCATTTTTGGAAGTTTAACGAAAATTCAAAACAAGTGGTTTTATATGGAACGTTTAGTATCTATTTGTCTCTTTTTAATGATAGTGCATAATTAGATTTGTATGATTACATATCTTGTGAAAAGCAAACTGAGATTTACACTGTATGAGTGTCACTGTGTGATGGCCATTCTTGTATAGAGTTATTCTTATAAACCCTTCAGTGGCCTTTCACAACTTCTTTTTTGCCTTTGCAGCCAGTGAAGATCAGGATCAGACTGTACAGAATTGCAGTGTTATATTTTACACAGATACTCTGCTTTGCAAGGACATTGTAGATGACAATTAAAATTGCAATTATTTGGATCTCATCACGACCCATAATTTGTGCTGGTTTTATTTTGCACTCAAAGTGTAAACTCATATCTTGATGACAGAAGTGCAAGTTTGTCAATGTTAACCCTTGGTACTCCCTTCACAACTATAGTTGCCTTTTGGGGGACAGTAGATAAAATGTGCAGCCTGATCTTTGATCTACTCTGTCCACTTTGTTAACTCTTTACCACACAATCCCGACTTTTAACGACTCTGAGGAAGAAGCCTTTTGAAAATATTGTGGGAAAAGGAGAAAATGCTTTTTTCTCCTTTTCCCACAATGTTTTCTACCTAATCAGAGAAATATATCATTTGAGCCACACTGAAATTGTTGTCTGCAAATGCTTTCAATTTGGACAGGTCTAAAATTTTGTTGTGTGGTAAAGAGTTAAACACTATATACAAAAACTGCCATGATATTGTAATTATTTTGGTCTTATTTCTAAAGTGAAAATATCTGTAGGATTCAGTTGGCACTCTTAAGAATTAAAAGCAATCACAAGATGACAAATAAAACATGCCTAAAATGATGGGAATTGTCTTTGAAAGGCTAGAAAACATTGTGGGAAAAGGAGAAATTATGGTTACTAGCATTTTCTCCCACGAAGATTTTCAAAAGCTTTCTTCTTCATGGTCTTTCTCGATATTCCATTAACAGACTTCCCTTTGCTTTTATCTCTAAGTTCTGGCTTCTAAATTTTTAACGGAACAAGTTACAAGCATGGGAAATGGAGCGCTGGCTTGTTACAGGTACATGATTTTTTAACCTTTTACCACACAATCCCAAGTTTTAACGACCCAGAGGAAAAGGACTTATAAAAAAACATTGTGGGAAATGGAGAAAATGCTGGTAACCAGCATTTTCTCCTTTTCCCACAAAGTTTTTTATCATTCCATAGACAACTTTCATAATGTGTGTTTCATTTCATTTGGTGTCTGCAAATGTTTCCAATTTGGACCAGTCTGAAATTCTGCTGTTTGGTAAAGAGTTAACCTAAATGTTTTCTATCCACTTTAGGATGTAAAGTTGTGTTTTTGCGGTCATGGGTTGAAGGGTATCTCTCTACAAGAATTTGCTATATGAACATAATTGATTTCATTTTGAAATTAGATGAAAGTTAGTCTAGATGAATGCAGTAATTTCAATAACTACCATACAAACATGGACATTGCTGTATTTTAGATAGAAAATAATTTTATCCTGGATGAAACTTTGTGAAAACTTAAACCCATGTATTGACATGTTGCAGAAAACCGTTGGGCTTGAAAATTGTTGGAGAAAGGCTGTCAGAGCAGTTACAGTTTTTAGGCTTATTCTTTAATGAGGTATCTGCTTGATTTAACCCTTTACAACATAATTATGAGCTTGAACAGCCCTGAGGGAGAAGCCTTTTGAAAATATTGTGGGAAAAGGAGAAAATGCTGGTAACCAGCATTTTCTCCTTTCCCCACAATGTTTCCTAATGTTTCAGAGATAAATCCTGTCATATGAGGCAAACATAATTTGTTGTCTGCAATGCTTCCGATTCAGACTTGTCTAAAATTTTGTTGTGTGGTAAAGGGTTACATCAGAAAGACTTCAATTTAGGATGAAAAAGTACTGAACTAAATACCGAAGGCTATTTTGAACGATGATCTGCATATACTTTCTAATTGTTTAGCTCTAAAATTTTGTTTTGAAGAGTTGACCACTCTGAAACACGTTTAGTCTGTGGTTTACTTGGCTGATTGAGGAAACTTTACATGCTCAATACATGGGTATAGGTAGTGAAGATTTGTTGGTTTTACCATATCATGTGTGTGTTTTTACTTTGTCATCATGTCTAATCTGTGATAAACAGCATTTCATTACAGTGTTGCCAGGGAAAGTCACTAGCTCACAATCAAAAGCAGATCTGATCAATAAAAATATTTTATTGCATATAAATTTGATGTCTGTGATAGTCTCTTATCCCTTTACTACCCAATGCCGAGTTTTAAAAATTTCAATCTTTGAGCCCTATTTACTTTGTTGTCTGCAAAGACTTTAAATTAGGACATATCTAAAATTTGTTTTTCTGGTAAAGAGTTATATTCTCCACATATTGGCGTTTAATGACAGTTCATCATTATTTCAGTTATATTGCGGTGGCAGGTGCACTAGTCAATGCTTTACAGGAGCTTTTCTTTACCAGTACTTAGCACAATATTCTTCCTAAGCCACTGGCTGCTTTCCCATATGACCATTGTCAAAATGCTGATCAGTTGTGAGAGACAAATGAATCGTGTTACAATGACCAAATGACACATCCATGAAAGATTTGGTGCTTCCAGTGAGGCTTGAACTGGGACCACCATACTTACGATTTACCATTGAGCCATACAGGACAAATGTAGCACATCCTGTGCAGTCTGATCTTAAATTGCACTTTAGCATATGCAATAAGAGCTAGGTTCAGCACTGCTAGGGTTATAAAGTATAACAGACAAAGCACTTCTCATTATCCCCTGCCAAAGGCAGAGGATATAGTTTTTGTTTTGCCTGCCAATCAGTTTGTCTGGCCATCTGTCCAGACAGATATCTTCTAAAATCCTTGACAAAAATTGATGAAACTTCATACATGTTTTCCTTTTGATAGTCCACCAATATAGTTGTTTTGTTTTTAGCTCACCTGAGCACGAAGTGCTCAAGGTAAGCTTTTGTGATCGCCCAATGTCCGTCGTGCGTCGTCCGTCGTCCACAATTTCTTTAAACATCTTCTCCTCCTAAACCACTGGGCCAATCTTGATGAAACTTGGCAGGGATGTTCCTCAGGTGAAGCTCTACCAAAGGTGTTCAAGAGATTGAATTCCACCCATAACTCTGGTTGCCATGGCAACCAAAAGGAAAAAAAATAGCAAAATCTTTAAAAATCTTCTTCTCTGAAACTAGAAGGTGTAGAGCTTTGATATTTGGTATGTAGCATCTCCTAGTGGACCTCTACCAAGTTTGTTCATATGATGTCCCTGGGGTCAAAACTGGCCCCGCCCTGGGGGGTCACAAGTTCAAACATAGGAACAAAGAAGGAAAACTTTAAAATTCTTCTTCTCTGAAACTGGAAGGCGTGGAGCTATGATATTTGGCATGTAGCATCTCCTAGTGGACCTCTACCAAGTTTGTTCATATGATGTCCCTGGGGTCAAAACTGGCCCCGTCCCTGGGGTCACAAGTTTCAAACATAGGAACAAAGAATGAAAACTTTAAAATTCTTCTTCTCTGAAACTGGAAAGCGTGGAGCCTTGATATTTGGCATGTAGCATCTCCTAGCAGACCTCTACCAAGTTTGTTCATATGACACCCCTAGGGTCAAAACTGGCCCCGCCCCAGGGGTCACAAGTTTCGAACATAGGAACAAAGAAGGAAAACTTTAAAATTCTTTTTCTCTGAAACTGGAAGGCGTGGAACTTTGATATTTTGCATGTAGCATCTCCTAGTGGACTTCTACCAAGTTTGTTCATATGACGCCCCTAGGGTCAAAACTGGCCCCGCCCCGGGGGTCACAAGTTTTGAACATAGGAACAAAGAATGAAAACTTTAAAATTCTTCTTCTCTGAAACTGGAAGGCGTAGAGCTTTGATATTTGGTATGTAGCATCCCCTAGCGGACCTCTACCAAGTTTGTTCATATGATGTCCCTGGGGTCAAAACTGGCCCCGCCCCGGGGGTCACAAGTTTCAAACATAGGAACAAAGAATGAAAACTTTAAAATTCTTCTTCTCTGAAAATGGAAAGCGTGGAGCTTTGATATTTGGCATGTAGCATCTCCTAGTGGACCTCTACCAAGTTTGTTCATATGATGTCCCTGGGGTCAAAACTGGCCCTGCCCCGGGGGTCACAAGTTTTGAACATAGGAACAAAGAATGAAAACTTTAAAATTCTTCTTCTCTGAAACTGGAAGGCGTAGAGCTTTGATATTTGGCATGTAGCATCTCCTAGCGGACCTCTACCAACTTTGTTCATATGATGTCCCTGGGGTCAAAACTGGCCCCACCCCGGGGGTCACAAGTTTCAAACATAGGAACAAAGAATGAAAACTTTAAAATTCTTCTTCTCTGAAAATGGAAAGCGTGGAGCTTTGATATTTGGTATGTAGCATCTCCTAGTGGACCTCTACCAAGTTTGTTCATATGATGTCCCTGGGGTCAAAACTGGCCCCGCCCCGGGGGTCACAAGTTTCGAACATAGGAACAAAGAATGAAAACTTTAAAATTCTTCTTCTCTGAAACTGGAAAGCGTGGAGCTTTGATATTTGGCATGTAGCATCTCCTAGTGGACCTCTACCAAGTTTGTTCATATGATGTCCCTGGGGTCAAAACTGGCCCCGCCCCGGGGGTCACAAGTTCAAACATAGGAACAAAGAATGAAAACTTTAAAGTTCTTCTTCTCTGAAACTGGAAGGCATGGAGCTTTGATGTTTGGCATGTAGCATCTCCTAGTGGACATCTACCAAGTTTGTTCATATGATGTCCCTGGGGTCAAAACTGGCTCCGCCCCAGGGGTCACAAGTTTCGAACATAGGAACAAAGAAGGAAAACTTTAAAATTCTTCTTCTCTGAAACTGGAAGGCGTAGAGCTTTGATATTTAGCATCTAGCATCTCCTAGCGGACCTCTACCAAGTTTTTTCATACAATGCTCCTTGGGTCAAAACTGGCCCTGCCCCGGGCGTCACAAGTTCTAACATAGGAACAAAGAAGGAAAACTTTAAAATTCTTCTTTTCTAAACCTTGAAGGCATAGAGCTTTGTTATTTGGTATGTAGTGAACCTGTTCTAAGTTTGTTAGCCCACCTGAGCACAACATGTTCAGTCAGTTTGAAATTGGGTCACCTGGGGTCATAAACTAGGTCACTAGGTCAAATTAAATAGATACCTTGTGGGCACTCTAGAGGCCACATTTATTGCTCAAATGACCTGAAATTTGGTCAGAATGTTTGTCTATAAAATAAAGGATGATTTGGATTTAGGTCACCTGGGATCATAAACTAGGTCACTAGTTCAAATTAAAGTAATTCCTTGTGGGCACTCTAGAGGCCACATTTTTGGCTCAAATGACTTGAAAATTGGTCAGAATGTTTGTCTTGATAAAATCTCACGTGAGTTTGAATTTGGGTCATGTGGGGTCTTAAATTAGGTCACTAGGTCAAATTAAAGAAATACCTTGTGTGCACTCTAGAGGCCGCATTTATTGTTCAATTGATTGGAAAATTGGTTAAAATGTTTCTCTTGAGGAAATCTATGATGATTTCAAAAGTGCATCACCTGGGGTCATAATCTAGGTCACTACGTCAAATTAAAGAAATACCTTGAGGGCACTCTAGAGGCTACATTTCTTGCTCAATTGACTTGAAAATTGGTCAGAATGTTTGTCTTGATGAAATATCAGATGAGTTTGATATTGGATCACCTGGGGTCATAAACCAGGTCATTTGGTCAAATTAAAGAAATACCTTGTAGGCACTCTGGAGGCCACATTTATTGCTCAAATGACCTGAAATTTGGTCAGAGTTTTTGTCTTGATAAAATCGCGAATGGATTTGGATTTGGGTCACCTTGGGTCATAAACTAGGTCACTAGTTCAAATTATAGAAATACCTTGTGGGCACTCTAGAGGCCACATATTTTTGCTCAGTTGACCTGAAATTTGGTAAGAATGTTTGTCTTGATAAAATCTCAAATGGGTTTGGATTTGGGTCACCTGGGATCATAAACTAGGTCACTAGGTCAAAGAAATACCTTGTGGGCACTCTAGAGGCCAAATATTTTGCTCAATTGACTTGAAAATTGGTCAGAATGTTTGTCTTGATACAATCTCACATGAGTCCGAATTTGGGTCAACTTGGATCATAAAATAGGTCATTAGGTCAAATTAAAGAAATACCTTTTGGGCACTCTAGAGGCCACATTTATTGCTCAATTGACTTGAAAATTGTTCAGAATGCTTGTCTTGATAAAATCTCTTGAAAAAATCTAGGATGAGTTTAAAATTGGGTCACCTGGGTCATAATCTTAGTCACTAGGTCAAATTAACGAAATACCTTGTGGTCACTCTTGAAGCCACATATCTTGCTCGACTGACTTGAAAATTGGTCAGAATGTTTGTCTTGATGAAATATCGGATGAGTTTGAAATTGGGTCACCTGGGGTCATAAACTAGGTCACTTGGTCAAAATAAAGAAATACCTTGTGGGCACTCTAGAGGCCACATTTATTTCTCAATTGATTTAAAAATTGGTCCAAATGTTTGTCTTGATAAACCCTACATGAGTCTGAATTTGGGTCATGTGGTGTCTTAAATTAGGTCACTAGGTCAAATTAAAGAAATACCTTGTGGGCACTTTAGAGGCCACATTTATCGTTCAATTGATTTGAAAATTGCTTAAAATGTTTGTCTTGATGAAATCTAGGATGAGTTCAAAATTGGGTCACCTGGGCTCATAATCTAGGTCACTAGGTCAAATTAAAGAAATACCTTTAGGGCACTCTAGAGGTCACATTTCATGCACAATTGACTTGAAAGTTGGTCAGAATGTTTGTCTTGATGAAATATTGGGTGAGTTTGAAATTGGGTCAGCTGGGGTCATAAACTAGGTTACTGGGTCAAATTTAAGAAACACTTTGTGGGCACTCTAGAGGCCACATTTATTGCTCAATTAACTTGAAAACTGTTCAGAATGTTTGTCTTGATAAATTTTTTTATGAGTTCTAAATTGGGTCACATGGGGTGATAAATTAGGTCACTAGGTCAACTTACGGAAATTCCTTGTGGATGCTCTAGAGGCCACATTTTAAGCTCAATTGACCTGACAATTGGTCAGAAATTGGATTATGCACATTCAGTGAATTTCGCCTATTGACTCAGGTGAGCAACCCAGGGCCATCATGGCCCTCTTGTTAGCTCACCTGAGCACAAAGTGCTCAAGGTGAGCTTTTATGATTCTGCTGTGTCCGTCATCTGTCGTCAAGGCGTCAACAATAACCTTGTGTGCACTCTAGAGGCTACATTTTCAGTCATATACTCATGAAACTTGGTCAGAATGTTTGTCTTCTTAATATCATGGACAAGTTCGAAATTGGGTCATGTCAGGTAAAAAAATACGTCACTGGGCCAAATCTTAGAAAAACCCTGTGTGCATGCTAGAAGCCATATTTTCAGCCTGACACTCTTGAAACATGGTCAGAATGTTTGTCCTGATAATATTTTGGGCATTGAAATTGGGTCCTGTCGGGTCAAAAAGTAGGTCAAGGCCAAATCTTAGAAAAACCTTGTGTACACTCTAGAGGCCACATTTTCAGTATGTCACAAACATTCATATTTTTTACATCATTACAACTAGCATATCTTCAGCTTTATCAATCCTAGATGACTTTACGCAGGGGAGGCTGTGGGCCTCTTGTTTATTTAATGCTGTGATGGAAAAAGGGGCTATTTCTTTAGTGGGGGATATCATTTCAACGAAATAGCTGGTTTGCCATCAGACCTGGGTCCATATTCACCAACCATTCTTAAGAATGTTCTCAGTCTTATTTTCCAAGATTTTCTAAATTTTAAAGTAACACATCTGACTGGCTACACCAAACGGTTTAGCAAATTGGACGATGTAGTACTTTCAGATCTAAAAAAATTCTTGAGAATTAGACAAAGAATACTCTAAACTCTCAGACTGCTGCACACGACCCAAGAACCTTTTTTGGACAGTGTTCATCAAGATCAGACTGCACAGAACATGCAGTCTGATCTTGGATCTACACTGTCCAACAAGGAGATATATTTTCTCCCCAAAGATAACTTTTATATAGCAATATTTAGGTTTTTATAGTCGACTTGAAAGTTTCATTTAACCTACTTAACAGGTTAATCCTTTACCATACGATCCCGACTTGTAACCATCCTGAAAGAAAAGGCTTTTGAAAACATTGTTGGAAGAGGAGAAAATGCTGGTAACCAGCATTTTCTCCTTTTCCATTAATATTTTCTACCCTATTAAAGAAAGAAATCGCCATTTTAGCAACATTTGTCGTCTACAAATGCTTTGAATTTGGTCAAGTCCAAAAAGTTGTGGTTTGGTACAGAGTTAAGGATTAAGGATGTTTGGTGACTACTGACCCTGGTGTTTCAATATTGACAAAAGAGTTCTCTCTCGCTTGAAACAAGCAATAGGGGCCATGATGGCCCTGTATTGCCCCTCTGCCTTTCAAATAAATGTGCTATACACTTAATCGGCATTGACAGAGACATCAAACAGACAGAAGTCTGTATGACAATAGAATTTCAGAGAGAAAATAAGCCTAGTCCCCCACCCATTGAAAAATTCATATCCTTTTCAAATGCCAAGATGATTTCATTGAATACAAGTTCTAAATGTCATTCATACCAACTATTAGTGAACTTTTAGCAAAGAGTACTTTGACAAGATTTCCAAAACTTTAGTGGCAGAAAACATCTTTTCTGTGGCATGAAGGTAACATTTTGGAACGAAAAACAGGATGATACAAACCTCACTTTTTATACGCCTGAAGGGTCGTATTATGTTATACCCCCGGTCTTCCGTCCGTCCGTCAGCAATTTCTTGTGTGTGCAACTCCTCCTACAGTTTCCATCGGAATTATTTGAAACTTGCCACAATGAATCTCCATGATGTCTAGTTGTGCACCTGACTCTTAGAATTTGGATCGCTTTTGCGTTCAAAAATTATCTGCCCTTGATTTCTGAAATAACAAACTTTCCACTTTGAATTTTTGTTCAGGCCATAACTTCCATACCATTAAAGGTATCAACTTGAAACTACATACACTGATAGAACACATTATGGAGAAAAGCAGTGCACAAGAACCATAACTCTGCTGCTCTTGTTTTTTGAGTTCTTGCCCTTTGTTAATTTTCAGTTGGAATTTTTGTCCAGGCCATAACTTCCAAACTATAAAAGCTATTAATGGAACTTGTTTGGAACTTCATACACTGATAGAAAACGTTATGGAGAAGTGCACTGCACATGAACCATAACTCTGCCACCTTTATTTTTTGAGTTATTGCCCTTTGTTAATTTTCAGTTTGAATTTTTGTCCAGGCCATAACTTCCAAACTTTAAAATCAATCATCTTGAAACTTCAAAGACTAATAGAACACATTATGAAGAAGTGCATTGCACAAGAACCATAACTCTGCCATCCTTCTTTTTGAGTTATTGCCCTTTGTTAGTTTTCACTTTGAATTTTCGTCTGAGCCATAATTTCTAAATTATAAAAGCTATGATCTTGAACCTTCAAAGACTGATAGAACACCTAGTGGAGAAGAGCAATTCACAGAAATTGTAACTGTGCCACCCTTATTAGCTCACCTTAGCACAACGTGCTAAAGGTGAGCTATTGTGATCGCCCTATGTCCGGCGTCCGTCGTCTGTTGTCCGTCAACAATTTCTTTAAACATCTTCTTCTCCTAAACCACTGGGCCAATCTTGATGAAACTTGGCAGGGATGTTCCTTGGGTGAAGCTCTACCAAAATTGTTCAAAGAATTAAATTCCACCCACAACTCTGGTTGCCATGGCAACAAAAAGGAAAAAAAAGCAAAATCTTTGAAAATCTTCTTCTCTGAAACTAGAAGGCGCAGAGCTTTGATATTTGGTATGTAGCATCTCCTAGTGGACCTCTACCAAGTTTGTTCATTTGATGCCCCTGGGGTCAAAACTGGCCCCGCCCCAGGGGTCACAAGTTTGAGCATAGTAACAAAGAAGGAAAACTTTGAAAATCTTCTTCTCTGAAACTAGAAGGCGCAGAGCTTTGATATTTGGTATGTAGCATCTCCTAGTGGACCTCTACCAAGTTTGTTCATTTGATGCCCCTGGGGTCAAAACTGGCCCCGCCCCAGGGGTCACAAGTTTGAGCATAGTAACAAAGAAGGAAAACTTTAAAAATCTTCTTCTCTGAAACTTGAAGGCATAGAGCTTTGATATTTGGCATGTAGCATCTTCTAATGGACCTCTACCAAGTTTGTTCATATGATACCCCTGGGGTCAAAACTGGCCCCGCCCCAGGGGTCACAAGTTTGAGCATAGAAACAAAGAAGGAAAACTTTAAAAATCGTCTTCTCTGAAACTAGAAGGCATACAGCTTTCATATTTGGCATGAAGCATCTCCTAGTGGACCTCTACCAAGTTTGTTCATATGATGCCCTTGGGGTCAAAACTGGCCCTGCCCGGGGGGTCACAAGTTCGAACATAGGAACAAAGAGGGGAAACTTTAAAAATCATCTTCTCTGAAACTGGAAGGCGTAGAGCTTTGATATTTGGTATGTAGCATATGATGCCCCTAGGGTCAAAACTGACCCAGCCTCTGGGGTCACAAGTTTGAACATAGGAACAAAGAAGGAAAACTTTAAAGTTCTTCTTTTCTGAAACTGAAAGGTGTGGCGCTTTGATATTTGGTATGTTGCATTTCCTAGTGGACCTCTATCAAGTTTGTTCATATGATATCCCTGGGTCAAAACTGGCCCAGCCCCGGGGGTCACAAGTTCGAACATAGGAACAAAGAAGGAAAACTTTAAAATTCTTCTTTAAAACTGGAAGGTGTAGAGCTTTGATATTTGGTATGTAGTGATTCTCCTCTAAGTTTGTTTGCCCATCTAAGCGCAACAATTTCATTGAATTCAAAATTAGGTCATCTTGGGTCATAAACTAGGTCACTAGGTCAAATTAAAGAAATACCTTTTTGACACTCTCGAGGCCACATTATTTGCTCAATTGCCTTGAAAATTTGTTGGAAAGTTTGTCTATATAAAGTCTCACATGAGATTAATTTGGGTCAACTTGGGTCATAAACTAGTTCACTGGGTCAAATTAAAGAAATACCTTGTTTGCACTCTGGAGGCCACATTTATTGCTCAAATGACCTGAAATTTGGCCAGAATGTTTGTCTTGATGAAATACCAGATGAGTTTGGATTTGGGTCACCTGGAACCATAAACTAGGTCACTAGGTCAAAATAAAGAAATACCTTGTGGGCACTCTAGAGGCCACATTCTTTGCTTAATTGCCTTGAAAGTTGGTCAGAATGTTTGTCTTTGTAAAATCTCACATGAGTCTGAATTTGGGTCAACTGGGGTCATAAACTAGGTCACTTGGTCAAATTAAAGAAATAGCTAGTGGGCACTGTAGAGGCCACATTTATTATTCATATGATTTGAAAATTGGTTAAAATGTTCCTTTTGATATAGTCAAAGACCAGTTCAAATTTGGGTCACCTGGGGTCATAATCCAGGTCACTAGGTCAAATTAAAGAAATATCTTTAGGGCACTCGAGGCCACATTTTTTGCTCAATTGACTTGAAAATTTGTCCGAATGTTTGTCTTCATGAAATATGAGTTTGAAATTGGGTCACCTGCGGTCAAAAACTAGGTCACATGGTCAAATTAAAGAAAAACCTTAAAGGCACTCTACTAAGGTGAGCGACCCAGGGCCATCATGGCCCTCTTGTTTTTTTAGTTATTGCCCTTTGATATTTTTCACATTAGATTTTTGTTTGGGCCAGATCTTCCAAATTATAAAAGCTATCAACTTGAAACAATATACACTGATAGAACAGATTGTGGAGAAGTGCAGTAAAGAAGAACCATACCTCTGTCACCCTAAGTTTTTGAGTAATTGCCCTTTAAGAACTTCATTTTGAATTTTTGTCCTGGCTACATCTTCCAAACTACACTGACAGAACACATTATGGAGAAGTGTCATGCACAAGAACCATAACTCTGGTACCCTTATTTTTTGAGTTATTGTCCTTTATTTATTTTTAAATTTTTACCTTGTATTTTTGTCTGGGCCATAACTTCCAAACTACAAAAGCTCTCAACTTGAAACTTCAAACACTGATAGCACATATCGTGCTATTACAGACAATCAAGACTTACTTTCTTTATCATGGAGAATAACTACTCTTCATTCACGGCCCATCCTTCATTTCAACTCATTTCACTGACAAGCCCCTTCGGGCGTATATGCGCCGCTCTGCGAAGCTCTTGTTGTTAAATATTCTGCATAATCCTGAGAACTCCCTACTATGGATTGCTTGGCAATCTTGGAGGGATAATGCAAGAAATGGAAGAATGAATGTTGAAATGGTGAATATGCAGGACTTGTTATTTCCTCATGTCAACACGCATTCTGTACATTTCTTGCACTATCCACCCAAAATTGCCATACAGAATCCATGGTGGGGAGTTCTCCGGATTATGGAAAATATTCAGCTAATGTGAACATAACCATTGACATCAAAGTAAATCAATATCACTGAAAAAATGAATTTTTCTTTTCCAATACAAACTGACTGAAATAATGTTGAAAGGGGCGTAAAATGCCATTCAATCAATCAATCAATCAATCCAAAACAAACAATCATGTTAAAGTGCTGTTAGATAATCAAGGGATATAAATGGTAACAAACTACAGGCCTGTAATTAGTAAACAGGAGTAATTTCCCTTGATCAAAATATGAACCTCTTATGAATGACTGAATCATAACACAACCAAGTCCAAAGGATTCTGGGGAAGAAGATATTCAAAGATTTTCCATATTGGTTTTTTTTTGTTCAGTTTTAATGCCATAGCAATCAGAGATTTTTACTGAATAAAGTCTTGTAAGGAATGCTAAATAGCACCATAGAATGATAATGTTTGTGAAGTTTGGTCAAAATTTGGTTTGTAATTTCATCAGATATGCTTGAAATAAAAACCAGCATTTTCTCCTTTTTAGCAGATTTGTATAGCAAATCTGCTTACTGTGATCGTTCTGACCAGAACCATGTGTAACGACGCATGCGCGCTTACACTGCACTATGATAAGGATAAGAGCTAACCCTAAAAGCGCTTTTCAAATCTGTAGTTGTATCTGTGGCCATTGTAGATCAAGATCAGACTGCACAACACATGCAGTCTGATCTCTGGTCAACACTGTCCGCTTTGCTTAAAGAATGTACACATAAGTAACCATCAAATTGCAATTGTGTCTTATTCAAAGTCCAAATATGCCCATGGGGTTTATTTGTTCACTTTAAGGGTTAGAGTTAACAGGCACATGGCAGACACTGGGCCATGACATCAGCTTGCTGGCCTTTGGCCAGTAAAACTTATAATGTGGATAAAAAAAAAATGTAATTTAACCTTTTCCCAAACAAAAAATTTTAGACTCTTTCAAATTCAAAACACCTGTAGACGACAAATTCAAAATTGGTACATAGTTTTATCCAATTTTGAAAATTTTTTGGCATTGAATTTACTCCTTAAGCTCTCAGCCAGGGAAGACAACATTGTCGGAAAAGGAGAAAATGCTGGCTCCCAGGGCCATCAAAACCGGGATCATTTGGTATGAGTTAACCCTTGAGGCCATGAACCAAGAATTACGAGCTTTTGCATAGATTGTAGATCAATATTAGCCTCCAAAGATTGCAGTTTGTTCTTGAATCTTGTCTTGAATCTACAATCTACTGCTTTGCCATTATTGAAAATTGCATTATCTGGTTCTGTTGTCTGCAAATGCTTTCAGTTTGGACTAGTGTAAAATTTTGTCCAACGGTAAATAGTTAACAAGAGGGCCATGATGGCCCTGGATCGCTCACCTGAGCCAATAGGCAAAATGACCTCAGGTGACCAAATTTCAAACTCATCTAAGATTTAATTAAGACAAATGTTTTGACCAATTTTCAAGTCAATTGAGCGAAAAATGTGGCCTCTAGAGTGTCCACAAGGTATTTCTTTAATCTGACCTCGTGACCTACTTTATGACTCTGGGTGACCCAATTTCAAGTTTCCTGAGATTTAATTAAGAAAAACATCCTGACCAATTTTCAAGTCAATTGAGCGAAAAATGTGGCATCTAGAGTACCCACAAGGCATTTCTTTAATTTGACCTAGTGACCTAGTTTTTGACCCCACATGATCTAATTTCAAACTTGTCCGAATTTTATCAAGACAAACATTCTGACCAAGTTTCACAAGTATCTGACTGAAAATGAGGCCTCTGGAGCTCACACAAGGTTTTTCTAAGATTTGACCTACTGACCTAGTTTTTGACCCCACATGACCCATTTTTTAACTTGTGCGAAATTTTATCAAGACAAACATTCTGACCAAGTTTCACAAGTATCTGACTGAAAATGTGGCCTCTAGAGCACACACAAGGTTTTTCTAAGATTTGATCTAGTGACCTAGTTTTTGACCAACTTTCACAAGTATCTGACTGAAAATGTGGCATCTGAAGCGCACACAAGTTTTTCCTAAGATTTGACCTAGTGACCTAGTTTTTGACCCCACATGACCCAATTTCAAACTCATCTGAAATTTTATCAAGACAAACATTTTGACCAAATTTCACAAGTATGTGACTGAAAATGTGGCCTCTATAGCGTACACAAGGTTTTTCTAAGATTTGACCTAGTGACCTAGTTTTTGACCCCACATGACCCATTTTCAAATTTGTCCGAGATTTTATCAAGACAAACATTCTAAACAAGTTTCATGAGGATCGGACTGAAAATGTGGCCTCCACAGCGTACTAAAGGTTTTTCTAAGATTTGACCTAGTGACCTAGGTTTTGACCCCACATGACCTAATTTTGTGCTTGTCCGAGATTTTATCAAGACAAACATTCTGACCAAGTTTCATGAGGATCGGACTGAAAATGTGGACTCTAGAGTGTACACAAGGTTTTTCTTAGATTTGACCTAGTGACCTAGTTTTTGACCCCACATGACCCAATTTCAAACTCGTCTGAGATTTTATCAAGACAAGCATTTTGACCAAATTTCACAAGTATCTGGCTGAAAATGTGGCCTCTAGAGCATCATACACAAGGTTTTTCTAAGATTTGATCTAGTGACCTAGTTTTGACCCCACATCACCCAATGTCGAACTCGTCCGAGACTTTATCAAGACAAACATTCTGACCAAGTTTCACGAAGATCGGACTGAAAATGTGACCTCTAGAGCATACACAAGGTTTTTCTAAGATTTGACCTAGTGACCTAGTTTTTGACCCTACATGACCCAATTTCGAAGTCGTCTGAGATTTTATCAAGACAAACATTCTGTCCAAGTTTCATGAAGATCGGACTGAAAATGTGGCCTCTATAGCGTACACAAGGTTTTTCTAAGATTTGACCTAGTGACCTAGTTTTTGACCCCTAGTGACCCAATTTCGAACTCATCCGAGATTTTATCAAGACAAACATTCTGACCAAGTTTCATGAAGATCGGACTGAAAATGTAGCCTCTAGTGCGTACACAAGGTTTTTCTAAGATTTGACCTAGTGACCTAGTTGTTGACCCCACATGACCCAATTTCGAAGTCGTCCGAGATTTTATCAAGACAAACATTCTGACCAAGTTTCATGAAGATTGGACTGAAAATGTGGCCTCTACAGTGTACACAAGGTTTTTCTAAGATTTGATCTCGTGACCTAGTTTTTGACCCCACATGACCCAATTTCGAACTTGTCCGAGATTTTATCAAGACAAACATTCTTACCAAATTTCACAAGTATCTGGCTGAAAATGTGGCCTCTAGAGCGTACACAAGGTAAAAAGTTGACGACGGACGACGGACACAACATGATCACAATAGCTCACCATGAGCACTTCATGCTCAGGTGAGCTAATAATACACACAACTGGGCTTTAGACGCATCTTTATGTTCTTCCAGAACAGCATCTCAATATAATTTTGTCCTCCTATTAGATAACAAAATATAGATGTCACAGAACTGGTACACTGGAATTTCACAAAAACAAGAGGGCCATTGACCCTAAAGCGCTCACCTGAGTAAAGCCATCTACAGTTGATAAAGCTGAAGAGAGCCTGGTTTTAAAGATGAAAAACAAAATTAATGTGTGTAAGTGACCTACTCTTTGAACCTATGTGACCCAATTTCAAACTTGTCCAAGTTATCATTGAAAGAAATATCATGACCAAGTTTCGTAAGTATCAGGCTGAAATGTGGCCTCTACTGTGCACACAAGGTTTTTTCTAAGATTTGGGCCAGTGACCTACTTTTTGACTGGATGTGACCCACTTTGCAAGTTGTCCAAGATATCACAAAGACAAACTTTCTGACCAAGTTTCATGAGTATCAGACAGCAAATGTGGCCTCTAGAGTGCACACAAGGTTTTTCTAAGATTTTTCCTTGTGACCTACTTTTTGACCAGACATGATCCCAATTTTGAACTTGTCCGAGATATCATCAAGACAGACAATCTGACCTAATTTCATGAGTGTCAGGCTGAAAATGTGGCCTTTAGAGTGCATACAAAGTTTTTCCAAGATTTTGCACAGAGACCTACTTTTTGACCCGTCAAGACCCAATTTTGAATTCATCAGAGATATCATCAAGACAAACATTTTACCCAATTTTCATGAGTTTCAGGGTGAAAATGTGGCCCCTAGAGCATGAACGAGATTTTTCTAAGATTTGGACCAGTGACCTACTTTTTGACCCGACATGACCCAATTTCAAGCTTGACCAAGATATTAGCAAGACAAACATTCTGACCAAGTTTCAAGAGCATTAGGCTGAAAATATGGCCTCTAGAGTGCACATAAGGTTTTTCTTCAATTTAGCCCAGTGATCTACTTTTTGACCTGACATGACCAAATTTCGAACTTGTCTGAGATTTTATCAAGGCAAACATTCTGACCAAGTTTCATGCATATCTGAAGATGTGGCCTCTAGAGTGCAACACAAGTTTTTTCTAAGATATGGCCCAGTGACCTACTTTTTGACCGGACATGACCCAATTTCAAACTTGTCCAAGATATCATCTTTCAACGATGGTTATGTGGGAAAGCAGCCAGTGGCTTGGAAAGAATATTGTGCGGAGTACTGGTAAAAGAAACTCCAGGAAAGCATGGATAGATGCACTGCCACCGCAATACAACTGAAATAATGTTGAAAACGGCGTTAACACCATACAATCAACCAAGATATCACCAAGACAAACACTCTGACCACGTTTCAAGAGTATCAGGCTGAAAATGTAGCCTCTAGAGTGCACACAAATTTTCTCTAAGATATGGCCCAGTGACCTGCTTTTTGACCCAATTTCATATTTGTCCAAGATAATCATCAAGACAAAAATTCTGAGTGCACACAAGGTTTTTCTAAGATTTAGCCCAGTGACCTACTTTTTGACCCGACATCACTCAATTTCGAACTTGTCCAAGATATCATCAAGGCAAACATACCGACCAACTTTCATGAGTTTCAGGCTGAAAATGTGGCCCCTAGAGTGCACACAAGGTTTTTCTAAGATTTGCCCTTGTGACCTAGTTTTTGACCCGACATGACCCAATTTCGAACGTGTCCGAAATTTTATCAAGACAAACATTCTAACCAAGTTTCATGCATATCTGACTGAAAATGTGGCCTCTAGAATGCATGCAAAGTAAAATGTTGATGCTGCACAACGAACGCCTGACACAGCTGTATCACGATAGCTCACCTTGTGCACTTCATGCTCAGGTAAGCTTAAAACAAGAGGGCCAAAATGGCCCTGAAGCGCTCACCTGAATAAGTTTTACTTTTTCCTTCTGATCACCAGAGCCATGTTTCTTGACGGATCAAAATATCACGAACAATTTTTGAAAAGGGTCAACCAAAGAACATCCCTGTGAAATTATTTCAAAATCTGACCAGCGGTTTCAGAGAAGAAGAATTTTTAAGAATTTCTTCATTTCTGTATAGTGCAAGTAGCCCCCATTCACCAGAGCCATGTTTCTTGACGGATCAAAATTTCGCGAACAATTTTTGAAAAGGGTCACCCAAGGAACATCTCTGTGAAATTATTCTAAAATCTGGCCAGCGGTTTCAGAGAAGAAGAATTTTTACGAATTTCTTCATTTCTGTATAGTGCAAGAAGCCCCCATTCACCAGAGCCATGTTTCTTGATGGATCAAAATTTCGCGAACAGTTTTAAAAAGGGTCACCCAAGGAACATCTCTGTGAAATTATTTTAAAATCTGGCCAGCGGTTTCAGAGAAGAAGAATTTTTAAGAATTCCTTCATTTCTGTATAGTGCAAGAAGCCCCCATTCACCAGAGCCATGTTTCTTGACGGATCAAAATTTCGCGAACAATTTTTGAAAAGGGTCACCCAAGGAACATCTCTGTGAAATTATTTTAAAATCTGGCCAGCGGTTTCAGAGAAGAAGAATTTTAAAGAATTTCCTAAAAAATTCCATTTTGTTGCCATGGCAACCAGAGTTTTTGACGGAATCAAATTCTGCTAACATTTTTTAAAGAGGACCTCCCAAGGAACATTCCAGCCAAGTTTGGTCCAAATTGGCCCAGCGGTTTAGGAGGAGTTGATGTTTAAAGAATTGTTGACGACGCACGACGGACACTGGGTGACCCTAAAAGCTCCCCTTGAGCACGTTGTGCTCAGGTGAGCTAAAAACAAGCAAAATTTCTGTAATTTTCTACATTTTTTATTTACTTGATGGTCAATTATGAGACAACATAGATACTTTACTATAAATCCATTGTATGAACTTTCAAGCAGTTCACTGAATATGCTTAGGTATAAAAAACAGACTTCTACTTGGCTAGAAGTCCTCATACACTTTTTTTAACTCTTTACCAAATTTTAGACTAGTCCAAGTTGAAAGCATTTGCAGAAAACAAAACAAATGTGACTCAAAAATTGAAATATTTTTCGGAAAGGTAGAAAACATTGTGGGAAAAGGAGAACATGCTGGCTATTTTCCCAAAATGTTTTCAAAAGCTTTCTTTCCCAGGGTCCTTAAAAGTCGAGATTCTGTGGCAAAGGTTAATACTCTATAGCTCTTTACCAGAGAACAAAATTTTAGATTTGTCCACTTTAAAAAATTTTGCAGAAAACGACTTACATGTTACTCAAGTCATGATCAAATCAGGTCAACTTTGTTGGCTGGTAAAGAAAATTCAGTACAGAATATCAAGACCGTCTAGATGGAACACTGTACATGTATCAGTAAACAGTTGTCTTCAGTCCTACTCAACTTAAACCTTTACCACATGACCAAGTTTTAGACTGGTCCATACTGACAGCAGATGACAAATAAAATGTTCCTTAAATGGTGGACTTTCTCTTTGAAAGGGTTGAAAAAACTGTGGAAAAAGGAGAAAATGCTGGTTTCCAGCATTTTCTCCTTTCCCCACAATTTTTGAAAAAATCGTCTCTTTTATGATTGTTAAAACTTGAATAGTGTGGTAAAGGGTTATTACTCTTTGATTGCATTTCTAACATTCTTTGTACAATTCCATACAGGGTTCTTGTGAAAAAAAAAAAGGTAACCAATTCATTAAGAAAAAAAAACTCAATTCATAGAAAACAAAGTGAACTAAAAGATTAAGTTTCACAAAAACCCTTCTCCATTAATGACTTAAGCAACACACAACAAGCTATGCAGTGAACACAAAAATTGCTCATAAAATGCATTTAATATATCAGTGTCGGCATACCATACTGATCTCTGAAACCTTTACCACATAATCATGACTTTTAATGACTCTGATGAAGGAGGCTTTTGAAAAAATTGTGGAAAAAGGAGAAAATGCTGGTGACCAGCATTTCCTCCTATTCCCACAATGTTTTCTGTCCTATCAAAGACAATTCCATGATTGAAGTCACATTAAAATTGTCGTCTGCAAATGTTCATCATTTGGACAGTCTACATTTTTCTCCTGTCGTAAAGTGTTCACAAAAAACTTGAAAAATATAATTTCTCTTGACCTGTACTTTCTGTGTTAAACTCTTTGCCAAACAACAAAATTAAACACTTTCCCATACAGAAAACATCTGCAATAAACAAAAGTGGCTCAAATGATGGGATTTGTGTTTGTAAAGTTAGAAAATGCTATGGAAAAAGGAGAAAACAATCGTCAGCACTTTCTCTTTTGCTCCACAATGTTTTCAAAAGCCTTCCAGAGACAAGTAAGAATGGGACTGTTGGGTACAGGGTAGATTTGATACAACCAAATCAAGAACTTCATCACAAGTGTTCCTTACACATTTTTACAGTATGAAATAGTCTCTCCCATAAGGAGGAAGAAAACTTTACTCAATCGTTGACCACAGAATCCCAGGTTTAAATGACCCAAAGGAGTAACCAGTATTTTCTTCTTTTCCCCATAATGTTTTCTTCTTCTTCAAGGACAAATGCTATTAGCTGAAAAACAACTGAATTGTTGTCTGTAAACTTCCTCAATATGGACGAGTCTAAAATTTTGTAGTGTGGTAAGGAGTTAAGCTTCAAAAAAGCTTGCCAGCCCTATATCCTACAGGTAAATTGAAATTTACAGGTCAATGATACTGCAGGCGCTGTATTAAACATTTTACCAAACAATGCCCCGTTTAAACAAACCCTGAAAGCGAAGGCTTTTGAACAAATTGTAAGAAAAAGAGAATTATCCATTTTGTACAGTTGTTTTAGCTCTTCTCCACATGAAAAAATTTGGACTTTTCAAAACTGAAAGTATTTGACAACAGCTAATCAAATGTGACTTGCATTACTGAAATTGTCTTCATGAAGGTAGACAAAGTTGGGCAAAAAGAACGAGATGCTAGTTACTAGCATTTTCTACTTCTTTTCTGCCCCTTAAAGGGCAGATTCTTAAAATGTGAGCTACAGTCTATAGATTCAACATGTCATCATTCCAATGTTTTTGTAGTCCATTAAAAGGTGAACTCTTTACAAAATGATCCCAATTTAACGACCCTGAGGTAGAGGACTTTTGAAAACATTGTGAGAAAGGAGAAATGCTGGCAACCAGCATTTTCTCCATTCTCACAATGTTTTCTACTCTTTCTAAAACAGGTCACACTTAATTTGTTATCTGCAAATGCTTTCAATTTGGTTGTGTCCAAAATTTTGTTATTTGGTAAAGAGTAAAGCATAAAAAATCAACAGTTACCATAATAGCCGTAGTCCTAGAACGATCCTATTACCCTTTACCAGGTGATCCTGTGATGTAATGACCCTGATGCAGAAGGGCTTTTGAAAACATTTTTGGAAAAGGGGCATTTCTTCTTTCTTCAACAATGTTTCCTACCCTGTCAAGACATAAATCTTCATTTGAGCTACAATCAATATAGAATCTGCAAATGCTTTCAGTTAGGTCCAGTATAAAATTTTGCCATTTGGTAAAAGGGTTAAGTAGATAATAGGTTCATTGAGAGTGTATGTGTCATATACGCATTTTACATTTTATATATGCCATACTCACGATAATAATGAAAACATTTGTAAAATAAACGAAATATATTCTAGCACTCTAGCATTTTACAAAACAATATAAAACAAAACAAAAATGCACATTCGCACTTAACATCAATCTGTAACACAAAAGATACCCACTGTCCACAGAAGGACAGTAACAGTGCAATGCAATCCATACCATTTAGAATATTGACTCTTTAACTCTTTACCACACAATCCCGACTTTCAACCACCCTGATAAAAAAGCTTTTGAAATCATTGTGGGAAAAGAAGAAAATGCTGGTAACCAGTATTTTCTCCTTTTCCAACGATGTTTTCTACTCTACCCAAAACAAATTTCTTTTATTGAGTCATATTTATTTTGTCATCTGCAAATGCTTTTAATTTACACAAGTCTAAAATTTTGTCATTTGGTAAAGAGTTAAAAGTTGACAACATTAACAGAAAACAACCCTTGGACAAACAGCCATGTTTTAGGGCCAAATTGAAAGCATCAGTAGATAACAAATTGGATGAAGCTAAAGCAATGAGATTTGTCTTTGAAAATGTAAAAAGAAAAACAGAGTGGCATGGCAGTTATATAGAAATTAACCTTCACCATACAATCCCCACTTTTAATATCCTTTAGGATAAAGGCTTTTGAAAGTATTGTGGGAAAAAGAGAAAATGCTGGTAACCAGCATTTTCTCCTTTTCCAACAATGTTTTTACTCTTTCAAAAACAAATTTCAAATACCCTTTCTAAAACAAATTTTAACTTTTGAGTAACTTCCATTTTGTCATCTACAAATGCTTTTAATTTAGACATGTCGAAAGTTTTGTCATTTGGTAAAGAGTAACAAAGAGTTAAAAGTTATTTCCTATTTATCACAATGTTTTCTGGTCATTCGCTGTAAACTCATCAGATATCATATTCCTGTAAATATTCATCTCTTCATATTTGTGTATAGATTCTACTGTTTTCAACCGATTTCTTTGTTTCTTTTTCTAATCAGATGTTTCATAAAACTGACTGATGCATCAAAAAACTTCATATTTGTGTATAGATTCTACTGTTTTCAAACGATTCTTTTTCTTTTTCTAATAATATGTTTCACAAAAAAAAATTTTTACAATAAACACATGCACCAGGTATAAAAAGAAGTATTTTTTCACTATGTGAAATCATCACTACAAACAAAACAGACCTACAAACAAAATCCACAACAAACAAAGCTTAACAACAAATAAAGAGAAGCAAAGCAACAAAAACACAGACATGCAACCAAACTTAATGTTTAACCAAACAAAAAAATGTTAGTCTTGTCAAATCTAAAAGCATCTGCAGATGATAAAACAGAATTTAGGCACTATAATGAAATTTGTCTTTGAAAGGGGTAAAAAACTTTGTGGGAAAAGGAAAAAAAAAATCTAGTTACCAGCATTTTCTCTGCAAGATTTTCCGATACACTCTTCCTTACATCAATCAAAATATGGGGTTTGTTCAGTGAGGGATTAACCCTTTACCACACAATCCACAATTTAACCACTGTGAGGACCAAAGCTTTTTAAAACATTGTGGAAAAAGTTGAAAATTCTGGTAAAATGCATCTTCTCCTTTTCCCACAATGTTTTCTACCCTTCCCAGGCCAAATTTAAATTTTTGAGTCACATTTATTCTGTTGTCTGCAAATACTTTGAAATACTTTGAATTTGGACTAGACTAAAATTTTGCCGTTTGGTAAAGAGCAGACTTAAAGAGGCAACAATTATATTCCATCCAATACACCACTAAATACATGAAATGAACATGTTCAGTCTGTAGACATAAACCTATCCATAGCAAAATCAAGTCTTTATTCCAAAATTTCACACAAAAAATTTAGACAGTGTACATGCAAGCTTCTACATCAGGTTCTGCTCAGTAGACTCTTGATCTAATCTGCCCACATAACCAATTTAAATTGTTCAAAGGATTCCAACAATTGACCCTTTATCACACAACAGAATTTCAGACCAAGCTGACAGCATTTGCGGAAGACAAATTAGAGAACACTCATAAAGTGGGATTTGTCTATAAAAGGGTAGTAAACATTGTGGGAAAAGGAGAAAATGCTAGTTACCATTATCTCCTTTTACCAATATGTATTCCTAAGGGTCTTTAAAACTCCGGATTGTTTGGTAAAAGGTTAAAAGCTTATTCATAAGCAATCTATTTATACTGACCCTTCAAAAGTGCATCATTACCACCCTCCATACAACTTATTCAGGCTTTTAAAAGCTATGTGGCAAATTTAGAAATTGCTGCTAATATAAATTTCTAACAAGCAATTTATCCTTTTTTCACAACATTTCACATGTACTAGAATACTAAATCTTTCTTCATGTCTACTTTACATATTTTACATTGACGTTTTCAAGTTGTCTGCCGCAAGTTAGTGTGTGATAATTAATTCACCTCCCAGATTTCATTTCCTTTACAAAGCTGAAATCAAAGTTACAAAGTTACAAGGTTACTAATTAAGTATATCAGTAACAAAAGAGCACATAATTGTACTTAAGCATTAAGATTCCATCAACTCTTCACCACAAAATCCCAACTTTATATGACCCTGAAAAAGAAGACTTTTGAAAACATTGTGGGAGAAGGAGAAAATACTGGTAACCAGCATTTTCTCCTTTTCCAACAATGTTTTCCACCCTTCCAAAAACAAATTTCAATTTTTCAGTCACACTGATTTTGTCTTCTGCAAGTGTTTTCAATTTGGACAAGTCTAAAATGGTGTGGTGAAGAGTTAACTCTTTACCACATGACAAAATCTTATTGACATGTCCATATTGAAAGCATTTGCATATGACACATTAATAATGACTCAAAAATTGAGCTTTTTTTTTTTTAACCCTTTCCCAAACAAGCCCTGGTTTTCATGTGTCTGCAGTACAAGTCTTTTGAAAGCACTGTGGGAAAAGGAGAAATTGCTCTTAATGAGCAATTTCTCCTTTTCCCACAGTGTTTTCTACCCTTTTTGATAACTTTCTGCCATTTTCATAAAATTTGAAATTGTCGTCTGCAAACTCTTTCAATTTGGACCAGTCCAAAATTTGTTGTTTGGGAAAGGGTTAAGTAGAAAATATTAAGGAAAAAAGGAAAAAAAATGCTGGTTATCAGTATTTTCTCCTTTATCCACAATGTCCTCAAGTCTTCTCCCAGGGTCATTAAAACTCATGATAGTCTGGTAAAGGGTCAACAAAGAACATAATTATATGTAGGCTATATCATTATTGAAAAATATGAGGGCTCTTCACGGATGTTTTCAACATATGTTATCCATGGGCCTCTCCGTTTTATTTGAATACATACATTGATACTTAACACTTCAATAATTAAAGTAAATTATAGCACATAATTATAAAACCTCCATAATATCTTAACAGCAAAGCTATTTTTGTTTATTTTGCATGAAAGTGCTTTCTCTTTCTCACAAAGATTTTCCCTCATATTAATTTTCTTTCACGAAATTCTTGAAACAAAACCCAACTCTTGACCTAACCACAAAGTCTTAGACTCAACAAAGTTGAAAGCATTTTTCTGTCAACAGGTTATATGTGGCTTAAGTGATTGGATTTTTCTCTAAATGAGTGGAAAATATTGCCATAAAAGAGAAAATGGTATCTGCCTGTATTTTCTTATTTTCTAACAATGTTTTCAGGAGCTAATTTCCCTACGGTCTTTAAAACGCAAGACTATTTGGTAGGTGGATTCCCCCCCCCCCCCCCCCCCCAAAAAAAAAAAAAAAAAAAATTTGAAAATCCAGCAAGTTTATATACCATTATGGAGGCATCAGCTTCCATCTCCAGTCCATTCAATCCACTTACAGTTTCAGATTTATACAAATAAACCTGCAATAAGCAAGCACCTATGGGACAACAAGAGTATTCCTGCATAAAACAGGTGCTTGCTCAGTGCATGTACATTTCCAGGAACACAAAGTATGCTTGCTAAACACAGGTTATTTGCTCAACAGAGGTGATCACTAGGCCAGGTGTCATTGTATCACTATTCCTCGGATAAATAGAACTGACAAAGTTCACATGCTTGCTTTGCAGCTTTTGATCTGGATCTGTCGTGTTTGCCATCCTTAAATATTTCACGACACACTCATCATCCCTTTACAATGTATATCTGTGTTTAACCTTTTACTACACAATCCCGAGTTTTAACGACCCTGCCCAAAAGGATTTTTGAAAACAATGTTGGAATTTAGGTTGTTGGACGCTAATAAATGAACTGGAGCACAACAAATTCTAGTTTACATGTGCATCCTGCTAAGATCAGCCTGTTCATTTTGATCAGCGTCCTCAATGACCACTCTATTCTTCCTCCATTTGAGCCACACCGAAATTGTCCTCTGCAAATGCTTTAAATTTGGACAAGTCTAAATTTTTGTTGTGTGGTAAAGGGTTAAATAGTTCTGAGGAAGGTTTTAGTGAACATTTTAGCAAAAGGAGAAAATGCTGGTAACCACACCCCCCTTGCTCCCCACAATTTCTACTCCTCCAAAGACAAAATCCCATTATTTCAGCCAAGTTTGATTTGCATCTGCAAATGTCTTGAATTAGGACAAGTGTAAAATTTTGTTGTCTGGTAAATAGTTGAAGGATAAAAGGAAATATGTCATTCATATTCAAGTTGAATCATTGTCAAAGCAAGATATGCAATCATTTACTTAGTATTCACAAGCAAATTCTCAGTTCAATACCAGATGTTAAAATTTTACACTTGTCTAAAATGAAAAAAATTGCAGAAGATGAATTTCATTTAGTTCAAATGATACAATTTCTCTTTGACAGAATAGAAAACACTGTGGGGAAAGGAGAGAATGCTGGAAACCAGCAAATAATTAGTTTAATTACTAGCTGACTGAATCTTCATCCTCATTTTCTTAACCCTTTACCAAACAATAAAATTTTAGACTTGTCCAAATTGAAAGCATTTGCAGACAACAAAATAAATGTGACTCAAAAACAGATTTGTTTTGAGAACATTAGAAAACATTGTGGGAAAAGGAGAAAATACTGGTTACCAGCATTTTCTCCTTTTCCCACAATGTTTTCCAAAGGCATTTTCTTCAGGTAATTAAAACCCATGATTGTGTGGTAAAGAGTTAAAAAAAAAACAAAAAAAAAAAAAACGAAAAATGGAAAATTAATTGAAAACATCAGCTGCATCGAGGTTTTCCAAACAATCACTTTATAACATCTGTACTTGCACCAAAAATCATAACCAATTACAACAGAAATGTCAATTTTTACCTCCCTGCAGTTTTTTTCTAGGACTAAAATTAAAATGTGCGTTAATAGGCTAAATATCTTTGACCAATGAGTTGACTTTCATTCCACTAAGACAGAACAGTCACAAAGAATAAGATAATCTGCAAAATTAAAGAGTTCAAGCAAGTTATGTACAAAAATATAGATATATATATATTGTATATATAGGTGCTGTAACTTACAGTGTGGTAAAATACATGTATTGTCTCTACAATAAATGCCCTATACAAAAATTGAGTTTTGACACTGATGATCTTCACTTCAAAATGGCATTTGCCTTATTTTAAGTTCAAAGTCACATGACTGAACTTGACTTTCAAAGCATTCACTACAAAAGATGTAAGGTCGTATGAAATGAAAGAAAAGATGAAAATGAACAATATCAAATAATGCACGAAAAAAAGATACCTTCCCTTTTCCAAACTTTGTAAATTTTAAACAGTCCTTTAACCTTTTACCACACAATCCTGAATTTTAATGACCCTGAGAGAGAAACCTTTTGAAAACATTGTGGGAAAAGGAGAAAATGCTGGTGACCAGCATTTTCTCCTTTTCCCACAATGTTTTCTACCCTATCCAATACATAAATCACCATTTAAGCTACACTTAATTTGTTGTCTGCAAATGCTTTCAGTTTGATCCAGTCTAAAATTTTGCAGTTCGGTAAAGAGTTAATATTTTCCAAGAGCCTTACGTATTCTCAACATTCCTTTACATCCTGTATCATCTACAAACCCCATTTAAGTCTCTGTAGCCAAGACAACAAAATTTTACACTTGTCCAACTTGAAAGCATTTGCAGAAGACAAAATAAATGTACATCAAATGATGGGATTTGTCTTAGTAAGGTTAAGAAAAGATAGTGGGAGAAAGAGAAAATGCTGTTAACCAGTATTTTCTCATTTACCTACACTGTTTTTTAACTTTTCGAAAACAGATAATTTGGGTCACACTTATACTGTCATCTGCAAATGCTTTCGATTTGGTCAAGTCCAAAATTTTGTCATCTGGTAAAGAGTTAACTGGTCAAAATTAAAGTCCCTTTTGACAGACATAGCTTCATAACAACTAAAATGTACATGGTTTGAGGACTGACTGCTTAAAAGGCTCCTAAACAAAAACTTCATGCTAACAAATACAAAACACAGACTGTAACCAACTTCACCATTGAGCCATGCTCTGTGAAAAGGGGGTTTAATCTATCTGCAAAAAGTATTGACCCCGGTCAGCCTGGGCAGTTCGCCCAGGCTGACCTGGGCCAAAACTTTTAGTCATTGATGAATTTTCTGTATGTCAAAGGACAGGTGTACCTCATGTTTTACTCAGTTGTTTGACAAAATGGATTTTATGGATCCATCATAGCATGAAGCCTTGCTTGGTATCATCTATTACCAAGATGCATTTAGCCCCCTTTTGCCAGAGTGTGGCTCAATTGTATGTGTACAAATAGTAGGTAAAAGTTTACTCTACTTCTAGCAGATTCCTTGTCTCATCTAAATTAGTCTCCTGAGGAAACAGCATCATTGTCTTGAAGCAGACGAAAATGGCAGGTGTATCCACTTAGTAATCTCTATATAAAAGAGTTTATCACTTTCTTTCCAACATTTATCACCAAGTATCTCTATTATCAATTAAAACATGATTTTTCAGCAAGTTCAACAATATAAAATCAAAATAAGAAAAAAAGATCTCATTCACACTCTCTCTCTCTCTCTCTTTTTATATATAATACAAGTTTAACTTTTAACCATAGCACTTTAGCTTTGAGACTATCTCTGATCAATTACCATACTTATTTGACATCCCTGAAGCCAAAAACTTTTGAAAATGTTGAGGGAAATGGACAATTTGCTTGTTACAAGAAATTACTCCATTTACATCAATGTTTTCTGCATCATTCAAAAACAGAAACTTTCCATTCCTTCAAAAATGTCTCCATTCTGTGACCAGTCTCAAAAATATGTCCTAAAATAACATGGTAGGTAACTGGTAACAGATGAAATTCAAACAGTCATCAAAATGTCTTGACTCTTTCAGCACCAAGCATAGGCCTGACTAAACAAGTAAAGGGTAAAGATCCAAGATCTGATTGCATGTTTTGTGCAGTCTGATTTTGATCTATTCCATTACAAAAATTGCCCGTTTTCGCCTATGGTGCTGAAAAGATCAACTCCCTTTTTTCTAAAAACTAGCTATTCTCGTCCATCATTTAACTTTTTTGCTCCTATCTAGTCACTCCTTCCTCAAGTCCACCTTAATGTTATCAAAATGGTATTTATAATCTTCAACAGATGTGAAAAAAAAGCGCCATTCTCTAACACTTTAATACAACAACAATAATTGTCTCAGCAAGAAGACTCGCATTGCTCCACTTTCAGCGTCTCTGGCGCAGGAATCTCCTCAATGTCTACAATCTTCAGCATATTTAACGACTCGGCACGATCCATTTCCCATTTCAACAGCCGATTTAAGGGGAAGCCTAGTACAGCAGATCCACATAGCATCGCTCCAACGATGTAGAAAACCATATCTCCTTTTATAACACCTGAAGAGGAAAGTTCGTAGGTTTGTAATGCCTGGCACAATTACTTCCCTTAAAGGCCAAAAAGCGGCCAAAAGTAAACAATTAGAGTGTTAACTCTTTACCAATCAATAAAATTTTGGACTCAACCAAATTGAAAGCATTTGCAGACGACAAATTAAATATACTTCAGCGGATGATTACTGTCTTTTATTGGGTAGAAAACAATGTGTGAAAGGGAGAAAAATGCCGATTACCACCATTTTCTCCCTTTCCCACACTTTTGATGAAAGCCTCCTTCTTCGGGGTCCTCAAAACCAGGGATTGTGCAGTAAAGTGGTTAAATGGATTATAATTTAAATCATACCATAAAAGAAGCCACTGGCTTAGACTGTTGTGCAAAGTACTAGTAAAAGAACTTTTGGGACAGCATGTATATGTATACTGGCTGCTGCAAAAGTTTGATTTGCAATGGAGTTTAACTCCATTTTAACAGCTCAGGTCATATCATGGCAGTCAGCGACCCACCCAGGTGTTTCCTGGCTTTCTCACACTAGTACTGACACAACTTTCTTTCCAAAGCCAATGACTACTTTTCTCACATGCATCAGAGGTGAGAGGCAAAATATTGCCAGAAAGAGAGTTTGCTTCAACCAGGTATTGAACTTGCAACCACCAGGTCATGAGTCAGATACGGTAACAACTGAGCTACCTGGGCAGGCCAAAATTGCCTAAAACAATGTTAAAAACTATGTTTAAACACAGAACAAACTTGATTCTTTTTTTTAATCCTTTTTATACTAAAGCCTTTATGAAATGATCTGGTGTAAATGACAAATTTTGGACACATCAAAATTGAAAGCATCTGCAAGACGACAAATTTGAAATTGGTAAAAATGAGCTGAAGTTCTCTCTGATAGGGTGGAAAACACTGTGGGAAAAGGAGAAATTGCTTGTTACAAGAAATTTCTCCTTTTCCCGCAATGTTTTCAAAAGCTTTCCTCCTAAGGGTTGTTAAAACACAGGATTTTTTGGTAAAGGGTTAACAACCGAGACTATAAGCATTCTCTCCCTTTCCAACATATTTTCTACCCTTTCAAAGACAAATCCTATCATGTGAGCTTTATTAACCCTTTACCACACAATCTTGACTTTAAACAACCTTGTGAAAGAAGCCTTTTGAAAATATTGTGGAAAAAGGAGCATCTTCTCCTTTTCTCACAATGTTTTCTGCCCTTCCCAAAACAAATTTCAATTTTTTAGTCACATTTATTTTGTTGTCTGCAAACGTTTTCAATTTGGACCAGTCTAAAATTTTGTCGTTTGGTAAAGAGTTAAATGCGTTATCTACATGTTTTTTTCCACTTTGACAAATCTCCAAATTTACAATCTGTAACAAGAAAAAGAGCACCTCATGTGGCTGCCAACGCTCAGCTGTGGTTGGTTGATTTTCAGTGAAACCTCTAAGTCGAAGAAGGGGCATGACTGTGTCAAAAATGCTATGACCGTAACCTGCCCTTGTGTTATAGGTTCCCCTTTTGATCGTTAACAATGTGCTAAAGTTTGAAGTAAGTATCTTCAGTTATAACAGATATATTATAAAATGTCAGTTTCAGCATGACAACACAGATAACGATGACGACGCCAACACTACAACAGTAAATCAATGTATTCTTCGAAAACAACTGAGATAAAAATTAACACAGAAACATAATGTTAAAGGGAGAAATATCTAACTACAAGCAATTTCTTCTTTATCACAATGTTTTCAAAGTGGTACAGTGCAACAAAAAAAGGCCTCTGTGTAGGGTAACAAGTTAAGTTCATACCTGACAGCTGGTATCCAGCCAGCAAAGCCAAACCCTGGAAGAACAGCAACATTCCAAGCGAACTGGGTAACCGATCCTTTCCAAACAGCTCAATCACAATGATCGACCTCAATGCCAAAAACGCCGCTGTTAAGTAGTAAAATACAATTAGAACATATTATTAAGCTCCAGAAATAATTACATGTATGTATGACTAGCAATATTTAGCATCAAGCTGAAAATTAATTGAGCAATCTCTGTGAAATGGGGTTTAAAACATCTGTAAAAAGTATAGATCCAGATCAGCCTGCGCATTCTGTGACGAAAGTTCTTGCTTTTTGTAAATTTTCTGCATGACAACGCACTATTTTACCCCCAGATCCATTCAACTGTAAGACAAAATAGATTTTATGAATCCATAATTATGTAATCACTTGCTTGGTACATTGCATCACATCCAAACACTGCACCCTCAATATCATCATTCATGTTAAAATTCTCCTATGCAGTTCAAGGCATGTACAAGCCCAAGGAAAGTTAATACAACATAGTATTTTATTATAAACTAGTAATACACGTATTTTAGAAGAAAATATTGCAATTAGTGACAGTTTTATTCCAAACAGTAAGAAATTAAAACATATTTATATCGGTTCAGTTTGCAATAACTTTTTTTTAATGAAGGGCATATAAACATTATTTCATGATAATGACCAGCCTCAATAGGTGGTATAGCATTAAACTTGTGAACGTCGTATCTCTGGCAGCTTGAGGTGTGGGATCGATCCCCAACGCTGGCCACCTAAAATTATTTACGGTCACGGTAAAATTATTTACCATCACCCTGTGACATGTTAAAGAGCCAAGAGTAATTTTGGACTGGTTTCGTCCTGTATCCTGCACAATCCCACGTATCATATGTAACAGTCTTCTGAGGGCGTTGCCTATATGGGCAACTGCTGACGATGATAAATGATTGAAAATCAATCAGTGACATGATATTTAAAATACAACATCACATGATGTCATAAAGCCCAATTGAGACCATCTTTGATACTGTCAGATACAGTTTTTTCCACCCTTGCTGATATGTAAGGCATGTATTTGAACTGGAAAATTTGTAGATTTATGATAAAAAATAAAATTACCTGTGAAAAATCCAAAGACAAAGGCATAAACTGACAGCAGGCCATAGGCATCCAACCTTGACACAAAGAAAGACGTAATACCAGCCATAAACAGTACTGTATTGTTCAACTGAACAGCTGTTGCCCATCGTCGATCAGCAATCCAGCCAAGAGCAACACGCCCAATCAAACTGGCAACCCAAAGAATTGAGATCAAGAACATTGACTTCGCTTCACTCTCCCCTAACATCTTGGCTTTGGTTGGTAGATGAGAAAATGGAATGACATATCCTGTAATGGAAATGAAATTTCTGTCAAATAGTCATTTCAAAATAACAAAAATTTATACCCACTGATATTGAAAGTGTCTTAACTCTTTACCACACAACAAAATTTTAGGGCCAACCAAATTGAAAGTGTATGCAGACGACAAATTAAATGTTGTTAAAATGAGGATTTCTCTCTTTGATAGGGTAGAAAACATTGTGGGAAAAGGAGAAAATGCTGGTTACCAGCATTTTCTCCTTTTCCCACAATGTTTTCAAAAGCCTTCTTTTGTTGGGTCGTTAAAAGTTGGGATTGTGTGGTAAAGAGTTAAGATGGTAAATCAAATGTGACTCAAATGATGAAATTGCCATTGGAAGAGGTGAAAATATAGTGGGAAACGGATCAAATGCTGATTACAAACATTTTTTCCTTTTCTCGTAATGTTTTCAAAAGCTCTCTTCTTCCAGATCATTAAAAGTTGAAAATGTGTTGCGTAGGGTAAACTCTTTACCAAATTTATTTACAGAATTTTAGACTCACTGATATTGAAAGCATTTGCAGACAACAAACCATATGTGACTCAAGTAATGAAATTTGTCTTTGAAAGGGTATGAAACATTGCAGAAAATGGACAAAATGCTGTTAACCGGCTTTTTCTCCTTTTTTCAACAACTTTTCCAAAGATCTTTTTTTTTTCAGAGTTACTGAAACTCTGGATTGTTTGGTAAAGCATGAATGGTTGTGTTACACAGTTTTAACTCTTTACCAAACGACAAAATTTTGTACTTGTAAATTGAAAGCTTTTGCAGATGACAAAATAAATGTGACTCAAAATTGAAATTTAAATTTCACAAGTTAGGAAAAATTGTGGGAAAAGGAGAAAATGCTGGTTACCACCATTTTCTCCTTTTCCAACAAGATTTTCAACAGGCTTCTTCCTCTGGGTCGTTAAAAGTCAGATTTGTGGGGTAAAGGGTTAAACAAAATTTCAGTTATATCATGGTCACTCACTCATGTGTTTCCTAGTTTTCACCAGAACTAGGCTGGGAGAGAAATTGTAGAGTGATTGGCATTTTACACCACTTTCAACATTATTTCATATCACAGCAACATCTCACATATTTATGTATAAACTGGGTTTCAGTAGTACTAGGCTTGGCCTCTGAAATACCTTACCCCAAAAAACTCCAACTTAAAACCCAGTGGTTTCAGCAAGGCTCAAACCCAGAGCCTCCATGGTATGAGTCCTGCACTTTATCACTGAGCCAGGCAGGAAAAATATACAGACAAAAATATAAATGCAATAAACTTTTTTCATGGAATTGTTTGATCTTATTTAGTATTTATTAACCCTTTAGCAAACAATCCCGTGTTTTCACATCCCTGAGGAAGAGGCCTTTTGGACATATTGTGGGAAAAGGAGAAAATGCTGGTAACAAGCATTTTCTCCTTTTCCCATAATGTTTTCTACCCTGTCACAAAACCTTAAGAACGAAAACATGGTGGTTTTTGAAATCATTGTGGGAAACACCAGAAAATGCTGGTGACCAGTATTTTCTTCTTTTTCCCACAATGGTTTTTTACCCTTTCAAAGACAGATTTAATCATTTGTGACATGTTTGGTTATGTTGTCCACAATTACTTGTGATTCTGACAAATCTACTCCTTTTTTGCTTGGTAAAGATTTGTTACATTACACCAGTTTGCAGACAATTTCTTTTTTATTTTGAACTAAACATAAGCATTCAACTTCAACAGTGGCAAATGTAGACATTGCTCAAAAGATGTATAATACTATCTCTCCTTCAATTTATTTAACCTTTTTTTAATGCTGGTTACCAATATTCCAGAAAAATGTTTTTTGAAGTTGTTGCTAATATGTTTCATGAAATGAGTTTAGACCATTTCCTCTTCTTTAACCCTTTCCCAAACGGTGAATTTTAGACTGATCCAAATTGAAAGAGTTTGCAGACGACAATTTTAGATTTGATGAAAATGACAGAAAGTTCTCCAAAAGGGTAGAGAACACTGTGGGAAAAGGAGAAATTGCTCGTTACGAGCAATTTCTCCTTTTCCCACAGTGTTTTCAAAAGACTTGTACCAGGGCTTGTTTGGGAAAGGGTTAAGTATTACTACTTGACATCTCGTGTATTTAGATAGCAGGTTGTCTAAAAATAGCCATAATGGCAGAGATTGTACAAAAATAGCCAGTATGGTCATGCATACAAAACCTGTTCCCAGCTTACTTTCAGCTCCGCTATACAAGCAGTAAAAGTATAACCCTTTACCATATAATTCCTTGTTTTGATGAGCCCAAGGAAAAGCGCTTTTGAAAAAAAAAAATCTCTGAAAGGGAGAAAATGATGGTAACCAACATTTTCTCCTTTTCTCCACAATGGTTTCTATCTGTTCACACACAAATCCAATAAATTGGGCCCATTTTAACTTGTCAATTGCAAATGCTTTCGTCATGGATGCGCCTAAAATTTTGTTGTCTCATAATTATAAGGTTAACCCTTTACCACACAATCCCAAGTTTTAATGACCCCAAGGAAGGAGCCTTCTGAAAACATTGTGAGAAAAGCAGAAAATGCTGGTAACCAATAAATTGGGCCCATTTTAACTTGTCGATTGCAAATGCTTTCGTCATGGATGCGCCTAAAATTTTGTTGTCTCATAATTATAAGGTTAACCCTTTACCACACAATCCCGAGTTTTAATGACCCCAAGGAAGGAGCCTTTTGAAAACATTGTGGGAAAAGCAGAAAATGCTGGTAACCAGCATTTTCTTCTTTTGCCACAATGTTTTCTACCCTATCCAGGACAAATTTCACCATTTGAGCCACACTTAGAATGTCGTATGCAAATGCTTTCAATTTGGACCAGTCCATATTTTTGTTGTGTGGTAAAAGATTAAATAGCTTGCATTTGAAAAACAACTCTTTACCACATGACAAAATTTTAGGGTTGTCTAGAATCAAAGCATTTGCAGAGGACAAATCAGAGGTGGCTCAAATGATGAAACTAGCCTTCACCTGAATAGAAAAACATTGTGGGAAAAGGAGAAAATGCTGGTGACCAACATTTGCTCCTTTTCTCACAATGTTCTCGACAGTTTCTTCTCTTAGTCATTAAAAGTTGGGATTGTTTGGTGACTATAAGATAGCCCATTACATTGCACATTGTGACAGAGGGTGAACTACTGTGCTCCTAAAGATTTCATTTAACTCCTTAACAATGGACCCTGATAATTTTTTGAAGGAAACTTTTGAGAACATTGAGGAAAAAGCAGATAATGCTGGTAACAATAGGTTTTTCTTGTTTTTCCTTGATATATCTTTTAACTCTTTACCACAAAATCCTGACTTTTAACGACCCTGAGGAAGAAGCCTTTTGCAAACATTGTGGGAAAAGGAGAGAATGCTGGTAACCAGCATTTTCTCCTTTTCACACAATGTTTTCTACCCTATCTAAAACAATTCCATTATTTTAGTCACATTTAATTTGTCATCTGCAAATGCTTTCAATTTGGACCAGTCTAAATGTTTCTTGTGTGGTAACGAGTTAAAAGATTTTCAAGGACAAATCCCAACATCTGAGCCACATTCTCCTACATTAACCCTTTACCAAACGACAAAATTGTAGCCTTGTCCAAATTCAAAGCAATTGCAGACGACAATTTCAATGTGGCTGAAATGGTGCACTTTTTCTTGGATAGGGTAGAAAATATTGTGGGAAAAGGAGAAAATGCTGGTTACCAGCATTTTCTCCTTTTTCCACAATGTTTTCAAAAGGCTTCTTTCTCAGGGTCGTTAAAAGTTGGGATTGTGTGGTAAAGGGTTAAGTATATTATAATGGACAAGTCTAAATATTGTCTCGAGTATAGAGTTCAATCCATTACCGCACAATCCCAACTTCTGACGACCCTGAAAAAAAAACTTTTTGAAAAGATTGTGGGAGAAGGAGAAAATGCTGGTAACCAGCATTTTCTCCATTACCCACGATGTTTTCTACCCTTGCCAAAACAGATTTCAATTTTTGAGCCACATTTGATTTATCGTCTGCCAATCCTTTCAATTTGGGCCACCATGAACTTTTGTTGTGTTGTAAAGAGTAAACCCTTTACCACACAAAAAATTGCAGACCCGTCCAAATTGAAAGCATTAGCAGACGAAAATTTCAATGTGGCTCAAATAATGTGATTTTTCATTGATAGGGTAGTGAACATTGTGGGGAAAATGAGAAAATGCTGATTACTAGCATTTTCTTCTTTTCCCACTATGTTTTCAAAAGGCTTCTTTTTCAGGGTCGTTAAAACTCGGGATTGTGTGGGAAAGGGTTAACTCTTAACCATACAACATACATGTAGACTTGAAACTGAAAGCATTTGCAAACGAAATTCTAAATAAGCTCAAATGATGGCATTTTCTTTGATACGGTAGAAAACATTGTGGAAAAAGGCAATGTTTTCAAAAACCTTCATTTTCAGGGTTGTTAAAACTCTGGATTATGTGGTAAAGAGTTAATTTTCTCTCTGGAAAACAGGGAGAAGAAGTAAATATTTTCTTGAACTTGTCTGTCTAGTGAAAAAATGGTGATTCTACAGGTGAATAATTTCTATACCACTGCATCTGCATAAATTTTGTATAAATAAGCCTGCCAAAGAGAATAAAATTAACTTATTACCTTAAACTTTAACTAGATAACAAAATTTTAGACTGGTCTACTGGTTTGCGAGCATTTTCTCCTTTTTCCACAAAGTTTTCAAAAGGCTTTTTTTTCCAAAGTTGTTATATATATATAAAACTCTTAATTGTGTGGTAAAGAGTGAAAATAATAAAACAGCACATATTGTCCATGGATATAATGTTGGCTAGGAATTCAGGCCCTGCTTTTGAATCGTTCCAATGAACAAGGTACATATCTATATTTACTAGACAACAAAATTTAGACTAGTATATTACAGTGCTCCAGATGGAGGGAGTGATTTTGACTTCAAAATTGAACATATAAATCACTCTCCACTAAACCCTATGTCATGGGTACTCTTTAGAATTGTCTCATCGAGACAATTCTAAAGAGTACCCACAACATAGGGTTTGGAAGACAAATAATGGATAAATTTAGAATACCATCACTCCCTTTTATCTGGAGGTCTGTACATGTATATAGATGAAGTATTTGCAGATGACAAAATAAATGTACCTCAGGTGATGATATTTGTTTTTGAAAAGGTGGAAAACATTATGGGAAGTGGAGAAAATTTGTAACCAACATTTTTTTCCCTTTTTCTACATTGTTTTCAAACATCTTTTTCCTCAAGATTGATAAAAAAGAGATTGTAAATACTCTGCCCCCTTCAACTCCCTACAATCTTCAGACCTTTGATATTCACTTAAAAGAACAATATCATAGTGACTCAAGTGTGACATGTCCAGAGGGAAGTGCATAAGTATCTATCTAGTACATTTATCCCTTTATTATGGTAACCCTTTCCCGCTTGACAAATTTGTGACTCAACCAAATTCAAAACATTCTGCAGATGACAAATTCAAAATTAGTATGAACGTACCGAAGTTCTCTGATAGGATAGAAAACATTGTGAGAAAATGCTGGTTACCAGCAGTTTCTCCTTTTCCCACAATGTTTTCTACCCTATCAAAGAAAATTTTCACCACTTGAGCCAACTGAAATTGCTGTCTGCAAATGCTACAATTTTGTTGTCTGGTAAATCTGCTGTGTTTAACCCTTTCCCAAACAAGCCCTGGTTTTCACGTGTCTGCAGTACAAGTCTTTTGAAAACACTGTGGGAAAAGGAGAAATTACTCGTAACGAGCAATTTCTCCTTTTCCCACAGTGTTTTCTACCCTTTTTGAGACCTTTCTGCCATTTTCATCAAATTTAAAATTGTCGTCTGCAAACTCTTTCAATTTGGACCAGTCCAAAATTTGTCGTTTGGGAAAGGGTTAAACCTTTACCACATGGCAAAATCTAAGACCTGTCCAAATTGAAAGCATTCACAGATGAAAAATTACATATGACAAAATGGTGGAGTTTTACCTTACAAAGGGCTGAAGACATTGTGGGGAAAAGGAGAAAATGCTGGTTACCAGCATTTTCTGAGGATTGTTTGGTAAGGGGTAAAGACAGTCACTTCTGCTGACACGCCAGAAGAGATTTGAGAAAAGCGGTTATATGTCCCATTTCTGGTTCAATATGGATTCACCACAAAACAACAAAGAAAGCGGTCAAAATGGCATCCATCAACATTCCAGCATTACAAACCTACATAAAACATCAACATAATCATCACCCACAGGTGACCTTTGTTTTTTACTCTTAACTCTTTACCGCACAATGACACCTCTTAATTACCCTGAGAAAGAAGCCTTTTGAAAACATAGTGGGAAAAGGAGAAAATGCTGTTAACCAGCATTTTCTCCTTTCCCCACAATGTTTTTTACCCTATCACAGAAAAATTGCATCATTTGAGCCACACTGAAATTGTCGTCTGCAAATGCTTTTGATTTGGACAAGGCTTAAATTTTGTCATCTGGTAAAGGGTTAAAGCACCTTTCACAACATTTGTTGCTTTTGTGGCTAATGTGGATCAATATCAGACTGCACAAAACATGCAGTCTGATCTTTGATCTACACGTCCCACTGTAGACAAAAGCAACCATCTAATCGCAATTATTTGGGTCTCATTTCAAGACCGAATCTGTCTGTTGGGTTTATTTGGCGCTCTAAGGGTTAACTAGCAGCAGAAAACTTTAACAGCAGGGAAGATAGTTTGACAAACATTGTTGCAAAATGGGAAACTCTTTGTAACAAGCTAATTCCCATTTATCCACAAGATCAGCACTTTAACAAATGACAAAATTTTAGACTTGTCCAAATTGAAAGATTTCCAGATATCAAATTTAAAATGACTCAAAACTGATTTTTTTGTTCGAAAGGATAAAAAACATTGTGGAAAAGGGAGAAAATGCTGGTTACCAGCATTTTCTCCTTTTACCACAATGTTTTCAGAAGATTTCTTCCGTGTTGTCAAAACTCGGAATTGTTTGGTAAAGGGTTAAAACACAAAATTTGTGGTCCGACGAATCACCGAAATGCCACCGAAACACCGAAATACCCCTACTTTTTTCAATATTAAGTTCAGATAACTGATATTAGTTTGCAGTATTTTTCTTTCTTTCTTTTTTCTTTAACTGAAAATGCGCTCAATGAAAGTATCGATCATTAATGAGAAGAATGCTGTTGTTAATATATTCATTATTAATTTATGTGGAGATCAATCACCAAAACACTCGCGTGTCTGGTCTGTTACACACCGAAATACCCGATCTTGATTACACCAATCTAGACTCGAAGAATTATCAGTATCATATGATCACATGAATATTATTTCTTTGAATGATAAACACACATACAAAATCATTTGCGGACGAAGTAGACCCAAGATCAGAATGTAGGTCTCTGATCCATCGAAACGCACAAATAGCTCGGTTCTGTTCTGTTCTGTTAAAGTGATTCAATCGTAATTGAAGGCGTTCGGCTGATATGATCAAACTTATTTTATGTAAGTTTGTCATTGTGATTTTTAAAATGGCATGGTTATTATTAATAATCTTATCGGTGGAATTATAATTGTCTTATCAATTTACGCCTGGTAACGTGTTAACCACAGATTTAAAATGGCTGCCGGTTTTCCGATGTGATGATTTTTAATTTCATCTATATCCAACATAAAAGTGAAAACTATTTTTGCCAGCATAGTTATGGATAAAAATCAGACACATCAACCTTGTGCACAAGCACAGCTACTGTAGTTAGATTGCAGATGTAGAATCCCTGAATCGACAAATTTACTACGCTGGGCGGGTATTTCGGTGAACATTTACAGTACCGGTGGGATATTCCGGTGCACATTCTTCACGTCGGGCTTCAATGGCATGTTGTTATTTTGTAATTAGGTTTTAAACTAACCCTCCTTCATCAGTATGATTACAATTTGTGTCAAACACCACAACTTCAGTTGTTTGAAATCAAAAAAAAAAAAAATCTGGGGTATTTCGGTGTTTCGGTGGCATTTCGGTATTTCGGCGATTCGTCGGACCCCAAAATTTGTCTGGTAAAGGGAAAACTTTACCAAAGGACAATATTTAAGACTTGTTCAATTTGAAAACATTTGCAGATGACATATACATACCAAAATCAAGGATTTGTCTGTGAAAGGACATAAAACATAGTGGGAAGAGGAGAAAATGATAGTTACCAGCATTTTCTCCTTTACCCACAATGTTTTCAGTAGCGCATCAACTCGGGATCTTAAGAATACAAGATTGTTTGTTGCAGAGTTATAGTGTAAACATTAGAGTACTTACCCATCATGCTAAGAGAACTTGAAGCAATGAGAAGCCAAAATGTCAGAGATTTGAACAGTCCGAGGTTTAATGCATTGCAAATCTTCCGACACAGCTTAAAGTCTTCCACGACTTCTTCCTCAAGATAGGGGTTAACATTCATTGGATGAACAGCAGCACTTGAAGTAACAGTCCCGCTGCAGTTTGCAACAAACTTATTTCTACCGTTCACACTCTGAATCGAGCCGGTTTCTACACACAAATTTAAACTCCGACCACTGCCAATTGGAGTACAATTGTTACTGAAAGACTTAGTAGGTTCAAGTTTATGAGCAGCAGAGTCCAAGGTATTCAAAGTGCTCTCGCTTGTTGATGCTTTGGTTTTTAAAGGGCTTTTCTCAGGGGGCAAGTTTACGACTAAATTAGCATCTTTATCCCAGGGATCTTCAGAAGGCAGTGCCTCATAACTTTTTGATTTAAAATTAGGAGAGTCCAAGCTACCCCCACATCCACTGTCTCTCTTAGGCGTAGGTGGTGTTGATACAGGCTTTGGCTTTAAATGTCTATTTACAGGCTTGGGTGACTGTTTTCCAGGTCTGTAGATTGGATCTACCACTACTTTAGGTACCAGGGAGTTCTTAGATCTATTTAAACTTCGGGAACTAAAACCGAAGGTCATTTTTAACTTGTTGATGTAGGAGGTACTCTTGTTTGTAAGATCTATCTTGTCTATTTTGATGAGCCTATTATCTTTAGTAATAATACAATTGTCCAGAGAGCCGTTTGAGATCGTGCGCTGTCGGGCTTTTTCAGCAATCAGGGCTTTCATTATTGCACCATGTTGAATCACGCCACGTTTCATCCCTTTTGGTTTTGCGTGGGTCAGGGGTCTGAAGAGAGCACCCCCTATGGCACAATGCATAAACACAGCTCCAATTATCACAGTCGCATATTTCCAGTCATTTATGTACAACAGGTTCTCATATATAGGCTTAAATACGAAATATCCGATAGCAGATCCCGCCACAGCCAATCCCGTCGCAAAGGCTCTCCGTTGTTCAAACCAGGTGGCAACGATTACCAAAGAGGACAAGAAAGTCATACTCAGTCCAATTCCTGAAATAAACAAAAAATTAACCCATTAAAACAAGTTAAAAATTTCCAGCTGGTAATTTTGAAACTACTCTTGCAAATCTAGAAAATTAACTTTGCAGTAAACCACTGTGAAAAGTATTAACCCAGGTCAGCCTGTGCAGTCTGCGCAGGCTGACCTGGGCTGAAACTTTTCGCTTTTCAAAACATGGTCATATCATTATAAGTAATCTGCACCCTTTGCCACACTATCCCAAGATTTAAGGACCCTGAACAAGAAGACTTTTTAAAAACATTGTGGGAAAAGGAGAAAATGCTAGTAACTGGCATTTTCTCCTTTTCCCACAATGTTTTCTACCCTATCAAAGACACTGTGTAGGTTAATTCATCACAAAATCTTTCAACATCATCAAATTTGTGTGAAATGAGTTTCCTGAGCTTTCAGCAGTCATCACAGCAACAGCTTTTTTAATACATGTCTTTCCCAAGTTTCATGTCTTAGACTGAGCATTTACAGTGCCTTGCTCACCCTTCAGCACAACCTTTTGAAACCAGGGTTCCCTTAAAAGTCAAACATCAGAACCCATTCCAAAATGATACCATGTTCAAACAACTCTGAGGAGGAAGGCTTTTTACAACATTGTACGAAAAAGAGAAAATGCTTTAAGCCAGGATTTTGTGTTCTTCCCACAATGCTGCCTATCCTTAGGGGCACCAATCACATCATTTGAGTCACATCTACTTAGCTGTGAGTATAATGCTCTCATTTTAAATGAGTCTACTATCATCATCTTTGCTTATATGGTGTTTAACACCATTTTCAACACTATTTCTCACATACCACAGCGGCCAGTGCACCTATCCCTGCTTTCTTGGACTTTCTTTCAGAGTTCCAGATAGAGGGACTGATTTTGATTTTCAAACTTGAAAATATTAGTTATTCTTCACTGAGCCCTATGTTGTGGGTACTCTCAATGAGACGATTCTAATGAGTACCCACAACATAGGGTTTGGAAGAGAAATAATGGATTTAGAATACCATCACTCCCTCTTATCTGGAATTCTGTTCTTTACCAGTGCTTTGTACAATATTCTTCCCAATCCACTGACTGCTTTCCCACATAACCATCGTCAAAACAGTGATCAGCGGTGAGAAAGAAATGAATCCTGTCATAATGACTATCATCAATTCTTTGAAAGAAATTGGTCAGGCTGGGTACTAGAACCAGCGCCCCCTCTCAAGTCCTGTCCAATACCAGGCTCCCTTTGTTGTCATCTGGTAAAGAGTGAACAAATGTGCTATGCAAAAACATGGCTGTCAATGAAACAGAATCTGACACTAACATTTTTTTTCTTTCACTTACCTGCCATAAAGCCGTAGGAGAGACGCAACAAGATCAAGTTTGGCATATATGTACTAATAACCAGTGCTGCGCATGTCGTAATGCTGCCGATAATAGTTACACGCCGACATCCATATCGATTAATTAGTAGACCCGCAAATGGCCCTGCAGTAGAGAAAAAACTCAACCCTTTATCAAACAGTTATGATTTCAACAACTCCGAGTAAGAAAACTCTTGATAACATAGTGGAAAACTTTCTCCTTTTCCCAAGCTGTTTTCTACCCTCTAAAAGATAAATCCAGAGATTTACATTCATTTTGCTGTCTTCAAATGCTTTCAATTTGGGAAAGTGCATGTATGTGTATCAAATTTTTTGTCATCTGGTTAGGAGATAAGAATGGCATTGTGACTTGCCATAATAAAGCTTTGAGAAATTATTTAACCCTTTACCACACAATCCCGAGTTTTAACGACCCTGGACAAGAAGTCTTTCGAAATGATTGAGGGAAAGGAGAAAATGCTGATAACCAGAATCTTCTCCTATTCCTACGCTTTCCATCCTTTCACAGCCAAAAAGAATAATTCAAGCCACATCTTAATTGTTGTCTGCAAATGCTTTCAATTCAGATCAGTCTACAATTTTGTTGTTTACCAATTTCTTGTGGCAGACAACTGTTAGTCATGCATCATGCTGCTTTTGAAAACATTGTGGCAAAACAATAAATTGCTTGTATCGAATGCATAATATATATGTATTAACTTCATTTGCGTATTATGGATACCCCTTTTATCTTGGTCGGTCAAAATGTCAAAGATATTTTGCGATCTTTCCTACAAGTTCAAAATATGGTACAGTCCACAATCTGCACACTGCCAACCCATTACCAAACAATCCTGTGTGTTAACCCCATACCACACAATCCACAGTTTTAATGACCAGTTTTGAGAAAGAAAGCTTTTGAAAACATGAGAAAATGTTTTCTACTCAATTAACCCTTTACTCGTGGTGTCCGTGGTTGTGAGGTAGAGCGTCTGCCTCGTAATCAAAAGGTCCCGAGTTCGATACCCGGGAGCGGATGTCAACTTTGGGACTGTTCATTGGCCCACACATTCGGCGCGAGTACTGGTGTAGTTTCCAGGAAGCAGAATCGAGAGAGATTTGTATAAGTTGTAAGAACTTGTTTCTCAATCGATGTAAAATAAATATGTTTAAACTAAACCCTTTACCACGCAATCCCAACTTACAACGACCCTGAGGAAGAAGCCTTTTGAAAACATTGTGGTAACCAGCATTTTCTCCTTTTCCCACAGTGTTTTCTACCTTTCCCAAAACAAATTTCAATTTTTGAGTCACATTTACTTTGTCCTCTGCAAAAGTTTTCAATTTGAACTAGTATAAAATTTTATCGTTTGGTAAAGAGTTAAAAGCAAGTTTGATCATTTGAGCCGCCTTCCATTTGTCGTCTGCATATGCTTTGATTTCGGATGAGCTTAAAATTTTGTCATTTGGTAAAGAGTTTATAGCCCTTAATAAAACAGCTTTTGAAAACTTAGTGGCAACAGGAGTAACCAGCATTTCCTCGTTTTCCCACAATATTTTCTACCCTTTCAAAAAAGAACAAACTCCATCATTTGAGCCTCAATAAATTTGCTATTTGGACAAGCCTTGCCACTTGGGAAAGAGTAAGGTCATTGCTACTGTCCAGGAAGGAGGTCAAAGCTCATTAATTTTATCAGTTGACAAATAGACAAGCTGATAAAACATATCTTCTATCTCTTCAGGTCCAACAAATTACTTTACAAACTTTTCAAACTCTTTCCCAGGCAAGAAAAATTTTAGATTTGTCAATACTGAATGTGCTTGCACAATATAAACTAAATGTAGCTGAAAAAATGAATTTTGTACTTGAAACAAAAGAAAACAACATGCTTTTCTCCATTTCTGACAATGTTTTCTTCCTCATTAGGGTCGTTAAACATGAAATCCTCAGTAAAGGGTTAAAATCATGACCTCCTGAATGTGCAGCAGACGACTTTGAAAAAATCTTTGTAAAGTATTCCTTAAAGGATTTACCATGATGTTTGCTGAGGAAGAAGGCTTTTGACAACATTGTCTACAGGAAGAAAATGCTGATAGTCGGCATGTTCCCTTTTCCCACAATGCTTCCTATCTTTAATTTCAGCCACATTGTATTTGTCATCTGCATGTTTTTACATAATAACACCATGTGTAGAGGTACTGATGAAGGGGTACGTTTGGGTAAAATAACATTTCCTTACTTCTTCACTAAAACCTATGCTGTGGGTACTCATTAGAATTGTCCCACCAAGTTATAGGGAAGAAATAATGATTCAAAAACATGATCACCCCTTTTCCTGATACATCTTGACCTCTGAAAATATATACTCTATACTTACCTCCAAGATGGCAGAAAGAAGCTAGCAATACCCCAACAAAGTGAACACTTTCTTCCTCTACACTCAGGGTTTGACTTATCTCTTCAGATAAGACTGGGAACGACACAATAAGCCCTTCCACAAACAGGTTCACCAAGAATGAACCAAACACGACCACCCAGCCCCATCCTCCATTTGGGGCTTCGCCTGGTTTTCTGGGCTCCCGTACTTCTTCCTCTTCTCCAAACTCCTCCTCCTTCTCATCGTATTCAAAGAACTTTGCCTGAGTCATGTTTAAGGCCACCTCAGGTTTGGCTCAACATTCTGAAAAAAAAAATGTATTAGACTTTTTTGACCCTTTACTCTTTACTTCACAATCCCAAGTTTCAACCACCCAAAAGGAAAAGGACTTTTGAAAACACTGTGGAAAAAGAAGAAAATGCTGGTAACCTGCATTTTCTCCTTTTCCCACAATGTTTTCAACCCTTTCAAAGCCAGATTCCATAATTTGTGTAACATTTGTCATCTGCAAATGCTTTAAATTTGGACTAGTCTAAATTGTTGTTGTTTGGTAAAGATTAAAAGCGTCAAATAAACCCAACAGGCATTTTCGGTCCAAAAAATAAGACCCAAATAATTGCAATTTCATGATTGCTTTTGTCTGTTAGAATATGCGAAGTGGACAGTGTATAGACCAAATATCAGACTGCATGTTTTATGCCGTCTGATCTTGATATACATTGGCCGCAAAGGCAATCATAGTTACTTTAACCCTTAACAAAACAATCCACTGTCGTAGCATCTCTTTTGCAACAATCCCTTGGAAGCAGCTGTCACAGAAAAATTGCAGAAGAATTAGAAAATGCTGATAAGCAAGATATTGTGGTAAAGGGAGAAAATGCTGGCTACCAGCATTTTCTCCTTTTCCCACAATATTTTCAAAAGCCTTCTGTCTGAGGATGTTATTCTAGCCTTCTACCTCGGGGTATTTACCCTTGCTATACAATAACAGATCTGCTGTCAGTAGAAATTTAAGTGAGTATAAGCAATTTTGAGAAAAAAATTACAAATCTCTTGGTATTTTTTCATGTTTACTACATGTGTTTCTATGTTTTAATTCAAAGCCCCTTTTTGCATGCTAATAAAAATTAACCTTCTTTGTTAATGTGCTGAATCACTTGGAAACCAAATCCAGTCTAATGTGCTTTTAACCCTTTACGGCATAATCCTGACTTTTCACGACCCTGAAAGAGAGGGCTTCTGAAAACATTGTGGTTTTCTCCCTTTCCCACAATGTTTTCAAAAGGCTTTTTCCTCAGGGTCCTTGAAAGTCGGCATTGAGTGGTAAAGAGTTGAAGAAGTATTTAAAATATGACAAACTGCATCCAACAAACAAAGGGACCTTTAGATGCCAAGGCTTACCAGCAGTCCAGGGAACTTCAGTGAATGCAAGTAATGTCATCACTTACTGCAAATTACTTATTTCCACTTGCGCTGGACAACATTTGAAAACATCTGCGCAAAAGGAGAACTTGCTAATAAAAGAAACAACAAATATTTCGCTCTCTGGTGCAATGTTTTGCATTACGCATTTTACGTCTGCTTTTCTTTATTTTGCTATGTATTTACACAAAATCTATCAGCTTAAAATTTGTACTGGAGAAAAAGGAGTTAACGAGTAAAATAATAAAATCTTCAGACAATATTACATAAACACAAGTATCAAATTTAGAAATGTAATAATATATTTACCACTGACATTATTCAATCCTATTACATGGATGGGTATTTCCTTTCTTTTACAGCCTTTCTGGATCAACTGAGTTATTTATAGTGCCTTATGTATGCCATGTGTAATTTTTTGTCAGTTTAGATGTAGTTACCTCCCATTTTGACCTAAATCTAAACCTCAAACTTATAAATAGTAACAAAGAGATCAAGTAAACAACATGGCCTTGTGCAATACACCTCCCGTTAACCTGGGACCCCTTACTTTTCAGCTTTGCAGTGTGGATCCAGACTACTTTCTGTGTCGTGTTCAACACAAAGTAATACAGCATGATTGCCTATTTCAACTAAATGCTGAATACAAAATGGGATTACACAAAAGAAACATAGAAAAACTTCTTCGACATACACGCATAATTATTTATACGTTGGTTAATTCATAATCTAATCTACCAGGTCCTGCAAAGGAGCAAACAGGTCTCTTTAACCTTTTACCAAACAATCAAATTGTTTTAAGACCCAGGAAATGGAGACTTGAAAATTTTATGGGAAAAGAAGAAAGTACTGGTAGCCAGCATTTTCTCCTTTTTACACAGCATTTTCTTTCCTTTGAACAAAAACAATCAGATTCTGCAAGTAGAGACTGAAAATGAGCAATCGCTTGTCCTCTTTCTCCCAACAAATTTATCTGTAGACACGAGTCAAGATAGGTTTTAAGTCAAGAGAGGTTTTTTCCCTACCCCCTTAACTCTTTACCAAACGATTAAAGTTTAGACAAGTTCAAATTGAAAGCATTGCAGACAACAAAGTAAATGTGACTCAAACATTAGTATTTTTTGGGGGGAAGGACAGAAAACATTGCGGGAAAAGGAGAAAATGCTGGTTACCAGGTTTCCCCCCAAATGTTTTCAAAAAGGCTTCTCTTCAGGGTCATTATAACTTGTGATAGTGTGGTAAAGGGTTAATATTTCTACTGACTGTCACTTGGACTAGATTTTAATCCATCTGAATTCAGTCTGGTTTTGTAATGGATAAATTTGAAACACAACACCTTCAATGTAAATGTCTTCTACTCATGAATTAACCTTCTACTAAACTACCCTGTGGTTTCCTGACCCAGAGAAAAACATCTTTTGAACATATTGTGGAAAAAGGTGACTCACTGGTACCAAGCATTTTCTCCTTAAACCACATTTTTTTTCTCTACCCTTTGCTGACTAATTCCATCGCTTGGCATACATTTTGTTAGCCATAATTGCTTTCAATTTGGACAGAGTAAAATTCTATGATCTGGCAAAGAGTTAGGATATAAAATGGGTCAACACAGTTTACAAAGGGGCTGTTTGTTCATGTTGAATTTATAATGCTTATTCATAATTAACTCTCTGCTATTCAGTGCTTTAACTCTTTACTACACGACAAAAATGTTGACTTGTTGAAAATTGAAAGCAATTATAGACAATTTACATGTGACTCAAATGGAGTCTATCTTTGATACTAGGCTAGGCAACATTGTGGAAACAGGAGAAAATTCTGGTTACCAGCATTTTCTCCTTTTCCCTCAATGTTTTCAAAAGGCTCCTTTCAGAGGGTCGTTAAACGTCAGGATTGTGTGGTAAAGGGTTAACTCTTGCCACACAATCCTGAGTTTTAACCACCCCAAGAAAGACGCCTTTTGAAAACATTTCACACAATATTTTCTACCTTGATATCACATACGAATTCAATCATTTCAGCTAAATTTAAATTCTCATCTGCAAATAATTTGGATGTGGACAAGTCAACATTTTTGTCACGTGGAGTCTCATCCTTTACCATCGCTCCCCTGCAACCATCTTTTTCTCCTTTTTCTCACAATTTTTTCCACTCTATGAAAGACAAACTCAGTGTTTTTAGTTAAATTTAATTTGTAGTCTGCAAATGCTTTTAACTCTTTACCACACAATCCCGACTTTTAACGACCCCAAGTGAGAAAGCTTATGAAAACATTGTGGGAAAAGGACAAAATGCTGGTAACCAGCATTTTTTCCTTTTCCCACAATGTTTTCTACCCTTCCTAACACAAGTTTCAGTTTTTGAGTCGCATTCATTTTGTTGTCTGCAAATGCTTTCAATTTGTGAAGGTCTAGAATTTTGTCCTTTGGTAAAGAGTTGATGAGGACTAGTCAAAAATTTTGTCGTTTGGTAAACAGTTCAGTGTTAATAACCTGAAGCATCTTTCTTAAAAACTTTGAACTTTGTTAAAAAAGCTTGTTTCCATATTTTTTGAACAGGGTTGCTTGTAATACTGCCCTTACTTGACATCAATTCTGAAACACCCAATTCTGCTAATAGTAACAAGAAAGCCATTGGCCCTAAAATGCTCACCTCAGTAAAGTCATCTAGAGGTCATAAAGCTGAAGAGATCCTCATTGTAATGATGTAAAACACACTCATGAGTTTTTGTGATCTACTTTTTGACCTCCTAGTTGTATTTTTTATCTTGTCACAGATATCATCAAGACAAACATTCTGATGATATTTCGTGAGTATCAAACAGAAAATGTGGCCCCCAGATTGGACACAAGATTTTTCTAAGATTTGTCCCAATGACCTACTTTTTCACCCAACATGAACCAAATTTGAACTTGTCTGATACACAGGTGAATGGCGAGCAACAGTGTAAATCCTGTATTACACAGTAATATACTGAAAAGTAAACAACTTGTGATTTATTTTCAATACCCCAGTCACGAATTTCATGCTGTTTACAAGTCATTTCAGTACCAATATTACCATCCATTGTACCAATGGATAGCGGAATATTATGCTACTAGAAAATCATGTCGCAATTTGAGCCATTTCAAGTTGTTAAGAAAAATCTAGCGCGAAACTGTCAAACAACCCAACTCGGAAGAGATCTGATTGCATTGAATCACGAAAATTTTCAAGAGATAAAACCCATTTTCAACGCGAAAAATGTCCGTTCTTATGCAAGGTGCATTCGAGGCCTACAAATTTTAAAGTATATCTGCACTGAAAATAGAATTTCAGTATGTTTTTGTGTCGTACAAAGCTTTTTTTATTTGAAAATGTCCAGCCGTGTAAAGTGTCATCCTTTAAGGCCTACTAAGCATGCTTTTGTATCGCGTTTTCTCATTGGCCGGGTCCAGACACACCTTCATCAATAACCAATGAGAAAACGTTTTGAAAAACAAACCGAGCATGCGCAGTACGTCAAAATGGTAGGCAGCTGAGCGCTGGACAGATTTACCGATGAAAATAAGGATCGTACAGCCTATTCACATCAAATAGTTTAATGTTTCAGGTTTATACGCCTTATTATTGCTGGACCCGAAATGATACCTGTCAAATATTCAACGGCTTTCACGTTGAAAATGGGTTTTATCTCTTGAAAATTTTCAATGCAATCAGATCTCTTCCAAGTAGGGTTGTTTGACAGTTTCAAGATAGATATTTCTTAGCAACTTGAAATGGCTCAAATTGTGACATGATTTTCTTGTAGAACAATGTTTCCGCTATCCATTGGTACTATGGATGTTAATATTGGTCGTAAAATAACTTGTAAACAGCATGAAATTCATGACTGGGGTATTGAAAATACATTACGAGTTGTTTACCTTTCGGTATATATTAGTGTGTAATATAGGATTTACATTGTCGTTGCCGTTCACCTGTGGTCTGATATATCATCAAGACTAACATTCTGACTACGTTTCATGAATTTCTGGCTGAAAATGTGGCCTCACGAGTGCTCACAAGGTTTTCCTAAGATTTGTCCCAGTGACCTACTTTTTGACCTGACATGACCCAGTTTCAAACTTGTCCAAGACATTATCAAGAAAAGGATTCTGACCAAGTTTCATAAGTATTGGACTTACAATGTGGCCTCTAGAGTGCTCACAAAGTTTTTCTAAATTTTGACCTGGTGACCTACTTTCTGAGCCAACACGACCCAACTTCGAAATGGTCCAAGATATTATCAAGACAGACATTCTGACCAAATTTCATGAGTATATGACTTTAAAATGTTGCCTCTACAGTGCACAAAAGGTTTTTCAAAAAATTTGGTAGAGTGATCTACTTTTTGACCCAACATGAGCCAATTTCATCCTTGTCAGAGATATCATCAAGACAAATATTTTGACTAAGTTTCACAAATTTCTGGCTGGAAATGTGGCCTCTAAAGTGCCCACAAGGTTTTCCTAAGATTTGTCCCAGTGTCATTCTTTTTGACCCAACATGACCAAGTTTCAATCTTGTCCAAGACATTATCAAGAAAAGTATTCTGACCATGTTTCATAAGTATTTAACTTAAAATGTGGCCTCTAGAGTGCCCACAAGGTTTTTCTAAAATTTGATCTGGTGACCTTCTTTTTAACCTGGCATGACCCAATTTCAAGCTTGTCTGTGATTTTATCAAGGCAAATATTCTGACCAAGTTTCATGAGTATTGGACTAAAAATGTGGCCTCTATAGTGCACACAAGGTTTTTCTAAATTTTGACCTGGTGACCTACTTTTTTACCCCACTTGACCCAATTTCGAGCTTGTCCGAGAAACATTGTCAGCACATGTCATGTTCTTTGAACACTGACCTATCTGCTAGGACCCATCAAATGATAAACAAGAGGGCAATTGGCCCTAAAGCGCTCACCTGAGTAAAGTCATCTACAGCTGATAAAGCTGAAGAGAGCCTGGTTTTAATGACGTATCAATCAATCAATCACAATCACACGGGACTGTTCTCCCTAACTCTTTATCAAACAATCCAGACCCTTGAAGAATGCTTAGAAAACATTGTGGGAAAAGGAGAAAATGCTGGTAATCAGCATTTTCTCCTTTTCCTACAACCTTTTCCATCCTATCAAAAACAAATCTCACTGTTTGGGCACTATCTTATTTGTCATCTGCAAATGTTTTCATTTTAGTCCAAACTAAAATTTAGTTGTTTGGAAGAGAGTTAAATATGGTGTCCAACTATGACAAGTTTTGCTCTTGATTAAGACTGTTTTCAAAAGAAAATACTGCTGCCCTTGGAATGTTATATATAGCATACCATATTGTCTCTCTTTAATGCACTTGGATGTTACACTTTCCGAAGCGCGGCAATCACTATACAAGTACATGTATATGGAACTGTAGAGGTAGAATGATTAAGAATTTTCATAATGTAAAAACCACAGTGCTGTCTGGGTTTTAGACGATACCATCCGTGAAGTGATTGCAATGTGAGAAACTAGCTGTATTTATGATGCGAACTATCAACCCTTTACCAAACGACAAAATTTAAGACTTGTCCAAATTGAAAATATTTGCAGATGATAAAATGAATGATTCAGAAATTCAAAATTTGTTTTGGGAAGGGTAGAAAACATTGTGGGAAAAGGAGGAAATGCTGGAGAAAATGCTGGTAACCAGCATTTTCTCCTTTTCCAACAATGTTTTCTAATACATTCTCTTTCAGGGTCGGTGAAACTCAGGATTGTGTGGTAAAAAGTTAAGCAGATTGTTCTGGATATGAATTGGAATTTACAATAATCAATCTCAGACTATTCTTTCAAAAGTTTTCTTCTTAGTAGAGTCGTTAAACTCAGAATTGTGTGGCAAGTGGTAAAACTTGACCCATGGTCATGTCCATTTTCAGTTAGGAAAACACCTGGTAAACATTAACACTTTTATCACACAATCCTAAGTTTTCATGGCATTGAGAAAAAAGCCTTTTGAACACATTGTAGGAAAAGGAGAAAATGTTGGTAACCAGCATTTTCTCCTTTCCCCACTATGTTTTCTACCGTATCAGAGATAAATTCTTTCATTTGACCCACATTCAAATTGTCGTCTGCAAATGCTTTCAATTTGGATGTCTAAAATTAGTCGTTTGGTAAGGAGTTAATAGGTGGAAGGGTGTCAATTTGGGACCTTACTGAACAAAGGTATAAAGAATGTATATGAAATAGACAAGGATCAAGCCTGTATGGGCCATTTCTGAAGAGGGCTGTGGAATGTTTACATTTTTGCCCAGAAGGAATAATGTGTCCTTCAACCTGACACAAAGAAAATTGTGATAACTTCAAGGGTCTGTTACCCTAAAAATCTCACATGGCTTTTTAACCCAGCACTGTGTTGAGTATCTTAAGCCTTACAGTGCCTTTCACTTACAGTTGCTTTTGCTTTTGTAGATCAAGATAAGACTGCACAAAAAATGCAGTCTGATCTTTGAACTACATTGTCTGCTTTGCTGAGACACTAAAGAAAAAAAGCAACCATGAAATCTCAATCATCTGGGTCTAATTCTAGACTGAAAATGTCAGTTGGGTTTATTTGATGCTTTAACCGACAAATTTTGGACTGGTCCAAATTGAAAGAGTTTGCAGACAACAATTTCACATTTGATGAAAATGGCAGAAAGTTATCAAAAAGGGTAGAAAACACTGTGGGAAAAGGAGAAATTGCTCATTACGAGCAATTTCTCCTTTTCCCACAGTGTTTTCAGAAGACTTGTACTGCAGACGCATGAAAACCAGGGCTTGTTTGGGAAAGGGCTAAGGGTTAACCCATTACCAAAAGACAAAATTTTAGAATCATCCATTTTCAAATCTTTTACAGACAACTAATTCAGTTTGGCTCATATGACGAAGGCTGACATTTAGAGGGTAGAAAACTTCATCCTAGGGTGGTTAAAACTGGATTATGTGACACAGGGTAAACAACCCTAAGGAAGAAAACCTTTGAAAACAAGTGCACGACATTTCATCAAAAGTGTGTTTCGTCGAAATCCATGTCCATTTCAAAATGATTGCTAAATTCCTAGATGAAAAGCTGTCTGGGAGGAAGATCTGAGCCACAATTTGACTGGTTAGAGTATGGGTCAGGGCTTGGGATCATTTTTGACGAACATGGTTTTCGACGAAATGTATCCGATCCTTTGAAAACATTGTGGGTGAAGGAGAAAATGCTGGTGACCAGCATTAACAGTGTTCAATCTAGAGGGCGCCATTGCTGCCTAGGCCCCCTGAAAGTCCAAGATGGCGCATTTCTAAACCAACTTCGGTCCCATTGAGCGCACTCAATCTTAAGAGAACCATTCCGCAAATTACGTTAATTTTCGTCCCTTTCTGCCTTTTCTGTGCTACTGAGCGTGCCAGTGAGAATTTATTGATAACCCGACAGATGTTATGGTTAACATTTAAGTGGTAGCCTGTTCGATCTTCGTATTGTACGGGGTACAGGAGATACAACGGGTACTAAAGTTACGATTCCTTAAATCCCTTTGTGATTGGATGTCAAAATTTCAAAAGTCTACCATTGAGACATATTTCATCATTGTTTAGGTTTAAATTAATGGCGGAAATAAGGTTGCGTCAATCAACAGTGATAAATTCTGCAGTGTTGCAGTCTTATTAGCATGGTATTCATAGATACATGAAAGGGAATACACTTGTTAAATAGAAAGGCAACACTTGTTCAATTAAAAGGTAAACATCAGCAATAAAATAATTTTGTGTGTGGCCCCCAGTTTTCCAAAATGGCCCTCTATTTCAAATGTCTGTGGGCCTGATGGGTCCCCTTACAAGCAAACCTAGATTTAACACTAGCATTAAATTTTGTTCTCTTTCCTTCAGTGTTTTTCTACATTTTCAAAGACAAATCCATCATTTGAGCCAAACTTAATTTGCCATCAGTAAATGCTTTCAATATGGCCAAGTCTGAAATTTTGTTATCATGTGCTTAACCCTTTACCACACAATCCTGAGTTTTAATGACCCTGAGAAAGAAGCCTTTTGAATCCTTTTCCCACAATGTTTCTACCCTTCCAAAAACAAATTTAATTTTTGAGTCACAATTATTTTGCTGTCTGCAAATGCTTTGAATTTGGGCTAGTCTAAAATTCTGTCGTTTGGTAAAGAGTTAATTTTTTATCACATGACATGAGAAAATTTTATACTCTTCCAAATTGAGAATGTTTGCAGACACACAAATAAAATGTGACTCAAATGATAAAATTGCTTTTGGAAAAGGAGAAAACATAGTATGAAAAGGAGAAAATGCTGGTCACCAGCATTTTCTCCTTTTCCACAATGTTTTTGAAAGCTCTCTTTTTCAGGGTTGTTAAAAGTCAGTATTGTGTAGTAAAGGGTTAATTCTTTATCCCAAAATCCTGTATATAAACAACCCTGAGTAAGTAGACTTTTTATAGTATTGTCGGAAAAGGAAAAAATGCAGGTAACAAGTATTTTCTCCTTTCCCCAAAATGTTTTCTACCCTTTCAAAGACAAATCTTATCATATGAGCAACATTAAATTTGAATTCTTCAACTGCTTGCAATGTGGACAAGTCTTAAATTATTGTCTAGAAAGAGCTAATCAATGTTTAGTTCAATCAAAGAGTTGCAAACACTGGTGTGGCACTTGTCAAGGGAGCCATTGTGTGGAATTGATAATTAATTTTGAAAAATAAACAATAATGTGGGAAGAACAAGTCCAGACAAACAAGCCCAGGGACAGAAAAGTTTTGGGACGAACACGGTCAAGAGACAAAGGTTGTGTGTATCATTGCACCAATAGAAGGCCATGGCAGGTATAGATGTTTTCAATAAAAAAAAAAGAAATATTCTCATGATTGATGGCCTTATCCAATTTATTTTAATACCCCGTTTGTTAATTTGTTAACTATATATCTGAGTGCTATCAAACCACATATTGAGTTTAATTGGGTTTACTTCCTTTAGTCACATATTGAGTTTAATTGGGTTTACTTCCTTCAGTTTTGCACAAACTCCAATACATGATTTTGAAAATACTGTACTGAACTCATAGTGGCATTGTCTTCGACAAATGCTACATAAACCACTTCACCATCTAGAAAGCTATCATTTCATCCCAAAAGCAAGAGTACCCTATGCAGGGGCCAATGCTCTGCATGCAAAAGCCAACGGTGTACTCTTATTTCTCGAAATTTAAGTGCCGTCATATAGTAGAGTAAGTATGGTACTTTGATCAAGGTTTTAGTCAGTGCTGATTGCAAAGTGAATGCCATTTGAAAAACCCGCTGTACTAATGCAGAATATTGATTTTACTGCCGATCATGATTCATTTGGACATTAAATAGCATTCACAATTAATATGGGGTTCTATACGTCACTAACTTAAAGTTTTTCCAAGTTAGTTGACAAATTTTTTGTTACCTGAAGTTTATTACGTTGTCAGAAGTGTATGTAGACTCAGATACTCAGGTGTTAATGACACTGATTTGTGAAGTAATTTGGATTATGTTGATGCCAAATTGATATGTCTATTTATAAAATATAGGTCGTCATTAATTTTTGTCAGTCTGCGTTTGAAAAGTTTTAATGCAGTTATCTTGTGTTCGGAAGTTTGTCACTCCAGTCGTCAACTTCAAGCTAGGGTTGGGAGGAGGGGCTACTATTAGGAAGGGAGCATTAATTAAGTAAAGTATGGTATCTGCCCTCTTCTGGTATTGTGTCCCCTTTTGATAACGACTAGCACAAGTTTAAAGTAAAAAAATTAAGTAAATGAAGTAATGGCAGAGATATTAGTAAATGCCCAACTTTTCCCAGAAAAAGAATGCTTTTGAAAACACAGTGGGAAAAAGAGAAAATGCTGGTAACCAGCATTTTCTCCTTTTCTCCATGTTTTCTACCCTCTGAAATGTAAATCAAAGGACTGATAGTCCTGAGAGTCGCCTGGATGGTAATGGGTTAGAAGTTTTCACCCTTTTTTGTTCAAATATAGTAAAAGCATTCGAGATAAAAATAACTCAACCGTAAGACAGTATTATATGCAAGCAAGTGACTTCATTTAAAAAATGTTTTTCAAAAGGTACAATCAATATAAAACAAGTCATTTCGATGAAATGATATCCACCGCCTGAAAAAAAAATTTTTTTTTTTGATCGAAACATAATTATAAGAGGTATTTTGTTTTGCATGTAAATGGCCTTTTTTGTTATTGGTGAAAATATACATTAAGCCCCCCCTTTTCCATGATACGGCATTTCATTAAATAAAAACAAATACTGATTGTCTGTGGCTTACGATAAACAATACAAATATGAAATTTCATAAATTTTGTCCTGTAGTTAAAGAGATTGATCCAGAATGGAAATATACATCAAACCCCCTTTTCCCGTGACACCGCATTAAAAACAAAAAACAAAATCAAACCGAAAAAAATCAAGTCCCTTCTTCCATGACAAGGCATTACATTTAAAAAAAGTATATCGGCGAACTATTATGAGGACTACATGTATGCAGTTTCATTAACTTTCGTCAAAGGTTTTAGAACATATCTGTCTGGATGGACGGAAGATCGGACGGACGAACGGACAGACGGACAGACAACATGAAAACCATATCTCCCCCCACCCCCAGCCCGAAATTCAGCGGGGCGTAATAACTGTCGAAGTTAAATCAATATTTACAATTCCTCCCTAGCTTAATAATGCCTGTAAAGAATTTGGACAAAAGTTAGGCTTCTAGGTTGATAAAAATGTTTTTTCTGGCGCAGAATCTGGGTGGCTTAACTTACATGTGTATCTTAATTCTTACACATATTGCTAAAACAAGCAATCTAAATAATTTCAGTAGAATAGGGCATACATTTTCTCCCCAGATTTAGAGCAAGTTGTTTTTATATGACACAAATTTTCTAAAATTGGACCACATGGTTATACATATATCGTTTAATTTGAATAATTGTCCTATCCAAATACAGGATACTAGATATGAAATTTGGGTACAATTGCTTATACAGTTTCAGAGGTGGTTATCTTGAAATGTTACAACTCATTTCTCAAGCTTCTGTGAAGTTTATAGAAACAGAGCTGAATGACTTGAACAATTTTACAAGAGGACCATTTAAGCAACATTAATATGGAACTTTATTGAACTTTGTCTTCTGGTATTGGATCTAGTGACACACCTTTAGACCACAAATACCCTTTTGCAATTCACCCATATCTAATCTAAGCAGTCTGACAAAGTTCTGTGAGTATCGGACTGAACATAAATGGATTCTAAAGCACTAGATCTATTACGGTTCCGTCTGATTTGACCTAGTGACAACCTTTTTCTTTTAACCCCCGTTGACCTACTTTCAGTTTTGTAATAATTATTATTGAGACAAACAGCCTGGCAATTTCATGATCATTGGACTGATAGCCTCAGGAGCACACACAAATATTTGACTCGGTAATCTACTTGTCCTTTGGAAATAATTTGTATTTGTTGCTGTCCGGGTTCAAGTTTTGTCCACAGTGGACTCTCGGAATGTGGCTGCTACAGCTCAAGAAAAACAATATAACCTAATGGCATGATTATCAGCCTTTTAACTTTGTCTCTGTTTTATAACGTCCCAAGAATTAGAACTACTTCCACACCAATTGAAAATTTTAGAGATCTACATGTATATTGCTTTGGCTTAAACTAAATGTTTGCAATTTGCTCTAAATTACGCTTTATAACAACCCTTTACAAGATTACAGACACTCCAATAAAGAACTTGTTGTTAGAGTGGGTTAACATTGATCTGTTCTATTATATTTGAAATATAGAGGAGTAAAAAGTCAAGTTTTCAGATTGCTGGTTGTTAGAACTGCGTAGTTTTAAGTCGAATTCCCGAGTGAATTCAGATTTTGGCAGTTACGAAAGCACCTTATGTTCTGACACCCGAACTAATAAATTGTTGTTTCATAAATACTAGATCTAGGTTTATCGCACAAACACAAAAAAACAGCAGACTTTTACAAATTCACCTCTTTAAGAACGAAAAACAATTAATCAAACACGGTATACTTTAAACACTCTCTCTGCATGGATCGGCGAAGCGGTAGGTCAGTATACGCTGAAAATAAGGGCCTCTTCAGCGACTGATTCATAAATATGTAAATTTATAAAGAATTCCGTGGTGCAAATGACGTTATACGTCACGTGATTATAAGATCTATATTTGTCACACAGCTACATTCCAGAAAGCACCTACAAAGCGACGACTTGGTACAGCCTAGAATCGTGCGTATTACATACGCTATGTTCGATCTCTGTGCACCTAGAATATTGGTGTGCAAAGTATTTAAAGTCTAGAATAAAAAGCTCTGAAGAAGCAACATGTAAGAATGCCTAAGAAGGCAACGCGACCATTCCAAGTCGTTATAGATTTGTTTAAAAAAATAGCCTACTGTTGGGAAAAATTTCCATTGAAAGCTTCCATGTCAACTCTGTATCGCCTTTCGCTTTCCGACCATAGGTTGAGTGTTGAATTGTAATAAGACTTGCAACAATTAAGGACAGATTGTAAGATTTAGAGTGTACTTCTAATGGGTAATTATCAAAACATTTTCACTGAGAATTGTCCACAAATAGAAGCGTGCTGTAGTAAAGACGCTTGTCGTCGGAGAGTATTTTTCAGCGTGTCCGCAAACTTGTTTAGGTCACGACGGCTATTTTTAGATACATACATAATGCGATATATTTAGAGATGACGTTTGTGTAAGCTATCGTGTACCCATGTGGACGAAATGATTGTTTCAAAGGTTTGAACCGTTAAATAGCTCAGTCTTTACAGACATATTCATTATCACAAAAGCACAATTGTAAGTTATTTACGACAGAAACTGGGTTGTTTACCGAATAATTAGAAAACTATGTTTCATCTCGTAAACCGGAACTCGGCCAGGAAGCAGTACAAGGCCGGAGGTATGCCTATGTCACCCCATAGATCAGGATGATAACAATGAGAGCCTGGTTGCTACGCAACCAGGTGACTCAAAAATCACCATTTAAGTTACATTTATCGTCTACAAAATTTAATGCTTTCAATTAGGTTCAGTCTAAAATCTTGTTGTTTGGGAACAAATTAAAAGCAGTGTGAATAAAATACTCTGGGTTGAATCTAATGTTACCCAGTTGTGCAAAATTGGACTCTGAGCCCTTAAACTTCGGCAGACTGAGACAACCAACTGCTGATGAACTGATCAATTATCACAATGGAATTTTTCTTTTTTCATCTAGGACTGAACATGGTGTTTTCTGACCTACAACCAGATGATTTGTAGGTCTAAACCCAAAACATGCAGCAAAGTGTGTTTACTTCTTTCTGTTGAGTGCAGCATCACACCCAACAGAGCACCAAGAGCTCTTTGTCCTGATTTGTCAATCAACTCTTTATCACACAACAGAATTCTAGACATGCCCATATTGAAAGCATTTGCAGACGACAAATCATGTGTTACTTGAAACATGGAATTTGCCATTCAAAGAGTAGAAAAACATTGTGAGAAAAGGAGAAAATGCTGGTTACCCACATTTTCTCCTTTTTCCCACAATCTTTTCAAAAGTTTTCTTTGTTAGAGTCATTAAAACTTGGGATTGTGTGGTAAATGGTAAAATTATGTAAAAAAAAAATACATGTGGTAAATGGTTAAATCATGTAAAAAGAAAATACAAACAATGATTCGCGATGACATTGCTATGAGATGAAATAAGACGAAAATAACAGCAGGTGGCTGGGAAGAGACTAGACGGCACAAAGATTGACAAAAATTACAAATCCTTATTCACTAACCATTCTGAATTGATTAAATCTTTACCAAACAACAAGAATTTGCAGATGACAAAATAAAACATGGCTCAAATGATTGGTTTTGCTTTAATAGGTTAGAAAACATTGTGGGAAAAAGGAGAAAATACTGGTTACCAGCACTTTCTCCTTTTCCTACAATGTTTTCAATTGCTGTTTTCTTCATGATTGTAACTCTGGACTGTGTGGTACAGGGTTAAGAAGGTAACAAAATTTCTGATTGCCTACAGAATTGGGTTTGGCCTATCAGAAACTGCATTACTTTCAAATTTAGAACTCTTGAGAATTCAGCTAAGAATTATTAACACTTAATCTGAGTTCTAACGATTCTAGAGAACAAGATTTGTGAACTTTGTGGTAAAATGCTGATAACCCACCCCTCCTGAACAAATTTCAGTTTTTGAGTCACCTTTATTTTGTGGTGCTAATGCTTTCAATTTGAGCATGTCTAACATTTTATCATTTGGTAAAGAGTTAAAAATGATAGGTGAATATGGGCCCAGAAGTATGTAACTTAACTGTTTACCACACAATCCTCAGTTTTGACGACCGTGAGGAAGATGTTTGAAAATATTGTGGTTACCAGCATTTTCTCCTTTTTGCCACAATGTTTTCTAGCCATTCAAAGACAAAGTCCTCTTTTAAGCCACATTCAAATTGTCATCTGCAAATGCTTTCAATTTAGACGAGTCAAAGATTTTGTCATGCGGTAAAGAGTTAAAGAAGTTGTAAAATTGGATATAAAATTACAACATGGTGTCTTTATGTTCTTGGGATAATCTTGCCTTTTTGGAAAGTGAAATGGTGGTGACTTGTGGAATTAGCTAAGATGTGGAGTGCTTAACCCTTTCCCAAACAAGCCCTGGTTTTCACGTGTCTGCAGTACAAGTCTTTTGAAAACACTGTGGGAAAAGGAGAAATTGCTCGTTACGAGCAATTTCTCCTTTTCCCACAGTGTTTTCTACCCTTTTAGAGACCTTTCTGCCATTTTCATCAAATTTAAAATTGTCGTCTGAAAACTCTTTCAATTTGGACCAGTCCAAAATTTGTCGTTTGGGAAAGGGTTAAGTACCAAAAAGTCCTGAACTAGTGAACCAGTCATAGTACTGCATCTTACAATGGATGAGTTTTGTCTATGGAAGGGTAGAAAACACTATGGGAAAAAAAGAGCAAATGCTGATTTTCAAAAGCCTTTGTTCTTGGGTCATTGAACATAGAACGGTTTGGTAAAGGTATTTGGAATTACAAATAAACCGATTGGATAAGAGTTCATCACCCGAGATATGTTAACCCTTTACTGCACAATGCCGCCTTTTGACGCCCCTGGGAAAGAAGCCTTTTGAAAACATTGTGGGAAAAGGAGAAAATGCTGGTAACCAGCATTTTCTCCTTTTCCCACAATGTTTTCTATCCTATCAAAGAAAAATTGCACCATTTGAGCCGTATTGAAATTGCCGTCTGCAAATGCTTTCGATTTGGACAAGGCTAAAATTTTGTCGTCTGGTAAAGGGTTAAAGATCAGTCATGAATCATTGAAGTGAAAAGGAAGCTCACACAGCCTTATAATGTACATAAAGGAGACCTCAACCTTTCAGCTTCGCTTGAAAAACAATTGTTTGAGCTTGAGGCTAATCCTTCAGGAAATTTTCCTTTTTCGTGGTACTGAAAACATCTTGACAAATGGATATACATTGTATCATTCAAAGTAAGCAATGGATCTATCATTCGGAGTCAGCAATTCAAGTTTCTTATCTTAACTCTTTACCAAGCGACAAAAATATAGCCCTGTCCAAATTGAAAGCATTTGCAGACGACAATTTAGATGCGACTCAAATTGTAGAACTTGTATTTGATAGGGTAGAAAACATTGTGGGAAAAGGAGAAAATGCTGGTTACCAGCATTTTCTCCTTATCCCACAATATTTTCAAAAGGCTTTTTCCTCAGGGTTGTTAAAACCCAGGATTGTGTGGTAAACATTTAACATGAAACAAGAACAAATATGCACCGCGGGCACATCCAACCTTGTTTCATAATACCTCATAGAAAGGAAAAAAAAAACAATATTTATCATTTCAAGGTTTGTTTTGTAGCTGATACACAACATAGCATAACCCAGTTATTCTTTCACCTGGTTGGAGTTATTTCTACCTATTACTCCATGAGCAATTATTATTGTTTCACCTACTTAAAGCACTTTGGTAAACTTTAACTTAGACTTAACTCTTTACCAAACGACAAAATTTTAGACTTATCCAAATCGAAAGCATCGGCAGACAACAAATTTAATCTGACCGAAAAATTGAAATTTCTTTTGGGAAGGGTGGAAAACATTATGGGAAAAGGAGAAAATGCTGGCAATTTCTCCTTTTTCCACAATGTTATCAAAAGGCTTCTACACATCAGAACATTGAAACATGGGATTCTTGAGTATAGGATTGAAAGCACCAACTCCCCTGTTTGCAAAATGGAGAAATGTATTTCTTTCTGACAATATCTCTATTTGATACAATGTTTCAAAAAACTCACAAATGGTGATATTGCCTTCGAAAGAGTAGAAAATATTGTGGGAAAAGAGGGAACTCTGCTTACCAGCATTTTCTCCTTTTCTCACAAAAATTTAATAAGCCCTCTTCCTCAGGGTCATTAAAACACAGGATTGTTTGGTAAAGGGTTAATTAAGCTTCAGCTGACAGTAACATTAGGTGACAGTCCAAGTGTTTCACATCAGCCTTCAGCTCTATCATTCATTCATCATGTGGCAAGAGGGATCATGTGACACACATGTAAATATCTTCGGCCTTGCCTCACATTTTCTTGCCCCCCCCCCCCAACAGATAGGAATATCCTGGTCTCAAACATTTTTACCATCCTGCAATCAACTTTTTCTTTCTCTTGGCACCACACATTTGAAACACTGTGGGAAAAGGATAAATTACCACACAATGCCGCCTTTTAACGACCCTGTAAAAGAAGCCTTTTGAAAACATTGTGGGAAAAGGAGAAAATGCTGGTAACTAGCGTTTTCTTCTTTCCCCACAATGTTTTCTACCCTATAAAAGAAAAACTGAACCATTTGAGCCATGCTAAAATTGTCGTCCACAAATGCTTTCAATTAGGACCGGTCTACAATTTTGTCATTTGGTTTCTAAAGGGTTAGCGGACACTTTAACCTTATTCTACTGTGTTTCCACAGAGTAACCAGGGTTTTACTCTGTAACTTCAGATTCAACCAAACTGAAAGCATTTACAGATTGACATATTAAAATATGGCTCAAATGCTTAGATTTGTCTTTCAAAGGCAAGAAAACATTGTGGGAAATGGAGAAAATACTGATATATCAGCATTTTCTCCTTCTCCACAATGTTTTCAAGAGCCTTTTATAGAGGTAAGGGGTTTACTCTTCATAACAGGACAAAATTTTATAATGTACATGACTTACTGTATTTCACCTAATTAATGCTTCCTCCCTGATAGCAGCGCCCCCACTGTATTTCTTACTCTAGAGGCTTCCGGAAAACCCTCACCCACATTGACCTTACCTTAAAATTGACGACTGCAGTGACAAACTTCCATACGCAAGATAACTCCACTAAAACTTTTCAAACGCAGACTTACGAAAATCACTAATGACTGATATCTTATAAATAAACTTACTGGTACAGCGTCGACACAATCCAAATTACTTCACAAATTGATACCATTAACACCTGATTATCCAAATTCATGCTTCCCAACTTTTCCAAATACCAAAGGGGGTTTTTGAGCGTTTCAAAGGGGGAGATTTGGGGTTTCAAGGGAAAGACTTTCTGACGTGTACCGGACAGTTTCCCTATAGATATTTTTTAAACCATTCTAAGTCAAATATCTTTATAATTGAAGAAAAGTCTGGTTTATGATTTATTTCTTTTTATTCTCCATTAAACATTGTTGTTTATCTAATATATGTGAATATTTAGAGCAAAAAACAAAATCAATCATTACAGTCATGCATACATGTATATAGGAAGCAATGACTATGGTAAAGAAGCACTGTAGTGTTTATCATCAAATAATACTTTGTCCATTGTGTTTTCACTGTTTTGTAAGTAGATCATGTGATTTTGACTTATTGTTTAAAAGATATTCTGCTATTTTTTTTTGTGCCCATTAATTATTTAGCTTTAAATATAGACTACAGGTATTACATTTTATCCCAACATTATTCATTCTCTTTGGTACTCCATAACCACAAACAGGTGTCTCACATAAACACCTTATAATCAGGCTCGAATTGCTGGCAACTATCTAAATGGCAAGCTGTCACACTGTTTGCCACTTGAAAAAAAAGTTGAGTCCCATTGAGTTCCTTTTGTGTACCACTTTTTGTCTGCATAAATCATCAGTAAAAACATCTCAAAAATGTGAAGAAAATAAAAGAAAATAAAAAACTGCACTTTTCAAAAAAAAAAAAAAAAAAATCTGGAGGTATTCTTCAGACGAAAAAATTCTGGAAGCAATAGTCAGCATCGGTAATGCTGGGCAACAGTTGGTTCCTCCAATCAATGCCCTGGAAATTACTATATTACTCTCTCGTTGGTAACCAGTCAAATATTGCTACGTCATTTATTTAAAATAAAACTACGGTTGCATGCAGGTCGATCTATTTTTTGATAAATTGGAATTCCTGTGGTCCTGCAGTTAGAGTTTAAAACTTTGTATTTTCATTGTTTTCATTACTGATTACGTTAATGTTTTCACTCATTATTGTCTCCGTCCCGGAGACGCAGTGAGAATTGTTTTTTTGTGTTTATAGATGTATACTCTGAAATATATTTTCCCTGTTAACGTCAGGTGAACAACGTTTTGATTTCCCCTCTGAAAAGTACCTCGGCCTGTTCTCATATTCGATTGGTTCACGATCATCGATTGATAAACCTCAGTATTCCTATTTATAGACAACGAATCCGATTAACTGTAAAATACACATCCAAGTCAACCACTTGTCAGCTTCAGATTAAACTGGTACCCGTTGTATCTCCTGTAACCGTCTGATAGAGTTGATATGAAGATCGATAACAGTTTACGATTCCTCGAACTTCCGCTGATCATTCAAGATGACAATGAAGCGATTTTCTGAGTATGTTGGAAGTATCAGTGGCGCAAAAAAGGCAAAACCTGTTGAAAGTATTACTTTCGAAAGCACAATCAGGACAGTCCCTACCCCTAGTTCAAGCGACGAAAATAAAATCCCACAGTAACGCAAGTTTCAACTAAAATAGCTCCTAGACGATCGGATCAAAGATGGTTGGTTTACGACGAGAAAATAAACTGTAGTTTGAGTGATCAACGGGAAAGTTAAATACCTTTATGATTTGATGTCAAAATTTCGAAAGTGTACCTTTGACAGACCCATTTCGTTACTTTTTTGGTTTAAATTAATGGCGGAAATAAGGTTGCATCAATTAACAGTGATAAATTCTGCAGTGTTGCAGTTTTATTAGCATAGTATTCATGGATACATGAAAGGGAATACACATCTTAAATAAAAAGGCAACAGTTGCTAAATAAAAAGGTAAACATAAGTAATAAAATATTTTTTGTGTGTGGCCCCCAGCTTTCCAAAATAGCCCCCTATTTCAATGTCTGTGGGTCCGATGGACCCCCTTACAAGCAAAGCTAGATTGAACACTGAGAAAATGGTTGCAGTATTCAATATTTTCTCCATCTCCCACACTGTTTTCTACTAATAAACGGTAAATCCAATCATTTAACCAATTACTGCCCAATGCCACCTTTTAACAACCTGGGAAAGAAGTCTTCTGAAAACATTGTGAGAAAAGGAGAAATGCTGGTAACCAGCATTTTTTCCTTTTCCCACAATATTTTCTACCCTATCAAAGAAAAATTGTAACATTTGAGCCACATTTTAATTGTCGTCTACAAATGCTTTCAATTTGGACATGGCTAAAACTTTGTCATCTGGTAAAGGGTTAAGCCACAGCTATTCTAATTTGTCATCTGAAAATGTTTTCAATTTGGAAAAGTCAAAACTTTTCTGGCCTGGTGAAAATCCTTTATCAAATAATCCTAATTTTTAAACACCCTGAAGTAGAAGACTTTGAAAACAATATGGGAAAAGGGGAAAATGCTGGGTAAAACAATGTGGGAAAATTAAAAAAAATGCTAGTTACCCAGCATTTTCTCCTTTTCCCACAATGTTTTAATGACCCCTGAAGGCCAAGACTTTTAAAAACATTGTTGGAAAAGGAGAAAATGCTGGTAGCCAGCAGTTTGCTTTTCCCACACAGTTTTCTGCTCATGAAAAGGCAAATTTTATCATTTGAGCTAGGTTCAACGTATTGTCTGCAAAAGCTTTCAGTATGGAAGAGGCTAAAATGTTGTGGTATGGTAAAGAGCTAATTAAGACCTGGAAAAGATTTAACCCTTTACCACACAATCCCAACTTTCAACAACCCTGAGAAAGACAGCTTTCAAAAACATTGTGGGAAAAGGAAAAAAATGCTGGTAAGCAGCATTTTCTACCTTTTCCACAACATTTTCTACCCCTCCCACACACATTTCCATTTTTGATTCATATTCATTTTGTCAATCTGCAAATGCTTTCAATTTGGACAAATCTAAACCTTTGTCCTTTCGAAAAGAGTTAAAAAAAAATCTTTAATAAATCCTTTATCAAATTTATTATCAGTTTCTCTGTAACTTTAATTCTACTAGATCCATCTAATCTGAATGTTATAAGTTTATGGATACAATAAATGGCTAGTGGCAAACCCCCAAAATACAAGCCTAGCGACCTTCACCCCCCATAAACTATGCTATTGTATCTATATTTGGAAACAGAATAACCCACTCACTCACAGCGTGTTCACCCAGTTTGCAGCCCCTCTATGCATAAACATTAGTGGATTTAACTCGTTCTTCACACAATCCCTAGTTCAAATGACCCAACAGAAAAAGCTTCTGAAACTTTGCTGGAAAAGGAGAGAATGCTGGTAACCAGCATTTTCTTGTTTCACAACAGTGTTTTCTACCCTTTCACAGATAAATCCCATCAACTGAGCCACAAGTAAATTGTCATCTTATCTGCAAATGCTTTCTATATGAAGGTCTAAAATGTTGTTGCCTGGTAAAGGGCTAACTCTATAAAGTATGAGGATAATTTATTGTGTCCATTCTGAAAGCATACTGCAGACAACAAATTAAAATGTTGCTTAAATTTAAAAATTAATATTAGAACCTTTTTACAACACAATCATGAACTTTAACAACCCTGAGAGATACAGCTTTTGAAAACATAGTGGGATGGGTGTGGGGGATGGAGAGAGAGAGAAAAAAAGCTGGTAAACAGCATTCCTGTCAAAGACAAATCCAATAAATTGAATCTTGGTGAACTTGTCTACAAATGCTTTTAAATTGGACAAGTCTAACATTTTGTTGTTTGGTACGGGTTTAAAATGTTGCTCAAATAAAAACTCGTTATTTTATCCCCATCCTGGTGGCTCAGTGGTCTGCCTATCCGACTCGTGACCTGGTTGTTTCAGGTTCAATACCAGGTTCAAACTTCCTTTCTGGCGATCTTTTGTCTCTCACATCTGGATCACGTGAGAAAAGCAGTCAGTGGCTTGGAAAGAAAGTTCTGTCAGTACTGGTGTGAGAAAGCCAGAAAAAACATTCCTAGGTGTACTGAATGCTGTGGTAAGACCTAAGACCTCTTACAACTGTGTGAAACTCCAATACAAACAATTTAACCATTTACCAACCAACAAAATTTCATGTCCAAATTCAAAGCATTTGCAATGTTACTCAAAACATTTATCCTTTTATTGTTTACCACACAATCCCCACTTTTAACAACCCTGAGAGTGCAGCCTTTTGAACACATTGAGGGAAAAGGAGAAAATGCTAGTAACCAGCATTTTCTCCTGATACCACAATTTTTTCTAACTTATCAAGCACATATTTCGTCATTTGGGCTGTAATTAATTTGTCGTCTGCAGTTGCTTTCAATTTGGACCAGTCTAAAATTTTGTTGTTTGGTAAAGAATTAAAGGGTAGAAAAAATTGTGGGAAAACATTTTTTTCAATCCTTAGAATCATTAAAGTCAGCATAGTTTGGTATAGAGTTAAAACAACATAAAAAGTAGCATGGAAAAAGAAGGAAATGCTAGTTTCTTATTTTCTCCTTTCCCCATGATGATTTCATAAACCTTCCTCTGAGTAGTGAGCAGTCATTACAAAATCAGACTGTGACTTTGAATAAACTTTTAGATGAACACATTTTTTATTTGTTGTTTTCTAATGCTGTTTTTCAAGTTCATGTTTTTTCACTGCAGGAAAAAAAATACAAGAGGCCCATGATGGCCCTGGATCGCTCACCTGAGTCAATAGGCGAAATTTCACTCCAGGGTCACTCTAGAGCGCACATAAGGTTTTTCTAAGATTTGACCTAGTGACCTAGTTTTTGACCCCACATTACCCAATTTCAAACTCGTCCCAGATTTTATCAAGACAAACATTCTGACCAAGTTTCATGAGGATCGGACCGAAAATGTGGCCTCTAGAGCGTACACAAGGTAAAAAGTTGACAACAGACGACACACACCGCACGACGGACACAGCACGATCACAAAAGTTCACCATGAGCACTTTGTGCTCCAGTGAGCTAAAAAACATAGGTCAAAAAAGAGCACCACATGCAGGTGCCAACAATTGGCTGTTGTTTTTCGACTGATAAAAATTACCCTAACAATTTTCTAAAGAGGTCACCCTAGGAACATTTCTGTGAAATTATTTCAAAATCTGACCAGCCATTCCAGAGAAGAAGAATTAAGAAATTCCTCTTCATGTCCCTATGGTGCAAATAGCCCCCATCACCAGAGACATGTTTCTTGACAGATCAAAATTTTGCAAACAATTTTTGAAAAGGGTCACCAAAGGAACATTTCTGTGAAATTATTTCAAAATCTGACTAGCGGTTTCAGAGAAAAAGAACTTTTAAGAATTTCTTCGTGGCCATACAGTGCAAGTTGCCCCAAGTCACCACAGCCATGTTTCTTGACGGATCAAAATTTCGCGAACACTTTTTGAAAAGGGTCACCAAAGGAACATTCCTGTGAAATTATTTCAAAATCTGACCAGCGGTTCCAGAGAAGAAGAATTTTTAAGAATTTCTTCATGGCCGTATAGTGCAAGTAGCCCCCATTCACCACAGCCATGTTTCTTGAAGGATCAAAATTTCGCGAACAGTTTTGGAAAAGGGTCACCCAAGGAACATCTCTGTGAAATTATTTCAAAATCTGACCAGCCATTTCAGAGAAGAAGAATTTTTAAGAATTTCTTCATTTCTGTATAGTGCAAGTAGCCCCCATTCACCAAAGCCATGTTTCTTGACGTATCAAAATTTCGCAAACAGTTTTGAAAAGGGTCACCCAAGGAACATCTCCGTGAAATTATTTTAAAATCTGACCAGCGGTTTCAGAGAAGAAGAATTTTTAAGAATTTCTTCATTTCTGTATAGTGCAAGTAGCCCCCATTCACCAGAGCCATGTTTTCTGACAGATCAAAATTTCGCGAACAATTTTTGAAAAGGGTCACCCAAGGAACATTCCTGTGAAATTATTTCAAAATCTGAATTTCTTAGAAAATTCCATTTCGTTGCCATGGCAACCAGAGTTTTTGATGGAATCAAATTTTGTAAACAATTTTTAAAGAGGACCTCCCAAAGAACATTTCTGCCAAGTTTGGTCCAAATTGGCCCAGTGGTTTAGGAGGAGATGATGTTTAAAGAATTGTTGATGACGCACGATGAACGACGCACGACACACAGACGCACGACGGAAGACGGACACCGGGTGATCCTAATAGCTCCCCTTAAGCAGGTTGTGCTCAGGTGAGCTAAAAAAGATTTTTCAAACTCAACTTTCGACTCAAATGGACTGTGGAGGAAATCTAATATTTTTTTCCAAAACTGACTATTACCGTAATTCCCCCAAGTATTCGGACGGAAAAAAATAATTATTTTTTTTGGTGTCCGAAAACTTATTAAATTATTTGTGTGACTGTCTGAAAATTTCGGGAAATCTCTTTCCAACAACAACATATCCTTTAATAGACATCGTATGTACAACATACAGTAAGGCAAATGTTTCCCGAAAAAAACTGACATGAGATCGACCTTTATGGATTAATAAAACTTACTTGTAAAAAGAGTTCACACAATTACGTATTCGAGCGCAAATAGCTACTTCGCTAAACAATCCTAAATCATGGTCGTGATAAGGGTTATTCTTGACCTGACTAAACCTGGTTACGTCACCCATACACGTGCTTGTCTCCATGCCAACATGTCTGTGTACAGGTCGTTACAACTAGCCATCCCGTTATGCATTAAAAGTGTATCTTATAGCGTCTATAGATAAGATTTACATCTTTAATGCGTCACGGGTATTGGACTAAATATATTCGGCCTGTGTAACACAAATTAGCACCTGCATTCAGTCTACCGCGATCAGTCAGATACCAAACAAAGGATTTAAGCTTAAAACATAGATCGATTTACTCTTCTCAGGTACTTGCTAATTAACTCTTTACCACACAATCACGACTTTAAACGATCCTGGGGTAAAACCTTTTGAAAACATTGTTGGAAAAGGAGAAAACGCTGGAATTAATTATTTTCTCATCTTCCCCCACTGTTTTCTTCGTTATCCAATCAAAAATTATTTTAGCAAAATGTAATTGTCGTCTGCGAATCCTTCGAATTTTATCTAGTCCAAGAACATTTTCGTTTGGTAAAAGTTTACCATATCCCAAACAAGCCTTTGTCGTATGCAAACTCTTTCAGTTTGGAAGAGTCTTTAATTTGTTGTCTGGGAAAGAGTATTGCAGACCTTCGTCAATCTTCTGAACCATTTTAATTTGTTGTTTGGGAAAGAGTATAGCGAGTCTTCGTCAACTTCTAAACCATTTTAAATTGTTGTTTGGGAAAGAGTGTAGCGGGTCTTCGTCAACTTTTGAATCATTTTAATTTGTTGTTTGGTAGAGTACTGCGGGACTTCTAAACCATCATAATTTCGTGTCCGAAAATTTAGGGACAATTATTTTACCAAGTGTCCGAACTTAGGGACAAAAAATAAATTATTTCGGAAAATAATTAATGGTGTCCGAAAATTTAGGGTGTCCAAATACTTAGGGGAATTACGGTACAATGGAACTGCCTATTTCAATTTTTTTATACTGGTGTATTCTTGCAAAACATCCATGAAACTACAATTCCGAATGTAATTATGTTCGCCCATTGCATGACAGATAGATGTTGAAGTTATGTGATATGATGAAGGTACGATTAGTGCACGATTTTTTGCCACGCACACATACAGGTTTTCTTTAATTGAAGGCCCTTGCTTCTCCAGTTTGAATCCTAAAAATTTCCAGACTACTGAACTGTACATAGGAGAAAATTTCACTCAAATTATCACGTTATCGCACATCTTGTCAAGTAGGAGTAATGCCCCTTATCTTTATTTAAAGCAATACACAAAAGTAGCAGAAAGGGATCAATAGATCAAAAAGTGACATACTCTACCTACCGATAACATCATTTTAACACCACCAACATCACTACCCCTAGTCATACAAATTTTACCCTTTACCACAAAAAATTGATTTTTAACCACCCTGAGGAACAAGGCTTTTAGAAACATTGCAGGAAAAGGAGAAAATGCTAGTAACCAGCACTTTCTCCTTTTTCCACATTTTTTTTTTCACCCTTCTACCCACAAATTTCGACATTTGAATCACGTTCATGGGGGGGGGGGGGGGCTTGAAAGACAGGACCTGGTGGGTGTAATTCCGAATAAACTGAAATGGACAAAACCCGACCTGTGACAGAATGATGGAACATTTATTCTGTGGGACAATGTCCCATGGCTCCTACCTTGCCCCCACCAGTGTGCACCAATAAACCAGGATCAAAATGTTCCATACAGAAACATGCTGTTTCCATACAGAAACATGCCAAGTCAGCAATGCACTGATGACTCATGGTACCTAACAGGTTATACTTGCCATCTCTAAAAATCCATATTTGTAGCCTATTGATCATCAGTGAAAAAGCAGATGCACAGATGATCAATGAACTGAAAAATCTCCTGGGTTCTATTGACCTAGTCTTTAAAATAACCCATATAATGCATGCAGCTGTTTTCATCTATTTTTAATATTTAACTACAAATACATGCATTAGACTTGTCCATATTGGAAACATTGTATAGAAGAAAAACTAAGTATGGCTCATTAGATGGGATTTGTCTCTGAAAGGGTAGCATTTACATTGTGAGAAAAAGAGAATATCGCTTTTTACCAGTATTTTCTTCTTTTTCCATAATGTGGTGTCTTCCTCAGGGTTGTTAAATCACCAGTTTGTTTTGTTTCAAACTGATCACTGGTTCATTTTTTCTGAGTACGATTTATTTTTGTCGTCTGCTGCAAATCACTTTCAGGAAGTAATTAGTAAAACGATGGGGCGCCAAATTAATTTAAAAACTTTCAACTCTAAAACACCAATACAATATTGCAGTTCAGTGACAACTTTTACTAAATATCTGACATTGTGCATCCAAGATCAGTCTTCACAGATTCAACAATCTGATCTTTATCTAAACAACTTAACTCTTTACCAAACAACAAAATTTTAGACTGGTCGAAATTGAAAGCATTTGCAGATGACAACTTAAAATGTGGCTCAAATGAGAGAATTTGTTTTTAATTAGGTAGAAAACATAGTGGGAAAAGGAGAAAATGCTGGTTTCCAGCATTTTTTCCTTTTCCCACTATGTTTTCAAAAGCTGTCTTTGTTAGGATCAATAAAAATCGGGATTGTGCGCTAAAGAGTTTAGTGACGGTGTTTAGTTTTGGGGCTTCATCTTTGAGAGATACCAGGGTTCCTGTTGGGCTTCGCATTTCGCAATACAGTGTTCCCACTCACATCTCTTTTTTGGAGTGCATGCGCTCCCTAGAATACAAGTTTGGGAGTGCAAGAGAAATCCTAGGAGTGCACTTAATATTGACAATTATAGAGCATCTATGGAGGACAGTAAGGGTCTGTTGCATTGAAAGTTTGTTTTGATGAGTCTAACTCTGCAGTCGGCTGCTCTTGAAAACAATATGGGCAATTTAAAAAAAGAAGATGCTTGTTATAATTTCCTTACTCATGGGACCAGTTTCAGAGGGACAACTTGCAGCCTGACGGCCAGTAGAATTTTCCATTTCACTTCAATTTCAATTTCAGACACTAATTACCTTTCACTTGTTTTATAGAGATACTTATGTAAATTTACTGTTCAAAGTCATTGATAAAGCTGAATAGACAGTTTGAAATGCGTATGATTGGACGATGTCAAACCAATTTTTGTTGTGTCATGGGTTTTCGCGTTTCTTGCAGCGATCTCTTTTTCATGCCTGTTAAGTTTTGGAGTAGTATTTCCGCATGATTTGACATAGATTTGTCAATAAGAATAGCATGTAACTTCAAAACCTTTAATTCTACTCTAGAAAAGTGGATTGATGCAAAGTTTGATTAGCAGTGATAAACAGTGACTTTCTAACATGATAACTTGTCCCAACTGGCGCCACTGGTGATCGACAATAGGAGCCCTAAAACCTGTGCGTGCATGCACGTTTCACTTCATATTTTTGTGCGTGATTATTCAATTCATTGCGTGAATCACGCACATATGTGCGTGAATGGGAACCCTGGCAATAGGTTTTGTAATAAGCTGCAAGAAAATGCTGAATGGCGAAAATGCCTGGCACCGACATTTTTCATATCCGGGTGCTGTACATTTTGATACTAGTCCCCTTAAGCAATGCATGAAAGCTTATCTATGACCAAGGCTGACCCACCTCGTCACAGCAGGTGATCTAAATAACAGTTAGTGTATATTACATACTGGTGGATTAATTCAATAATTAACACAAACAAGAGGGCCATGATGGCCCTGTATCGCTCCACTGGCTTATAAATATAAACCACGAAGAAAAGTCTTCACTATATAAGCCCTTATAAAACTTTGACCTCATGGCTACAGTCTGACTAAATGGGGAATATTGTATTAGAAGAATAACATGCCAAATGTGGGAGTTCTTGGCCTTATGGCTGGTAACAAGATGGTTTCTGAACTTTTCACTCCATAAACCCATGTAAAACTTGTGATCCCTGGTGCAGGGCCAAACTTGATCCTAGAGCTGTAACTTGGGCCCTCTTTGTAACTGTCCACTAAATAATGCTATAATTATATGCAAAATTTGGTAGCCTAAGCCTTATGGCTGTGTACACCAAGATTTAAAAGTTTTCCCTATGTAAGCCTATGTAAATCTTGTGAACCCCCCCCTCCAAGTATGAGGCCAAATTGACCCCAGGACTATACTTTGGACACTTTTGGTAGACTCCAACTAGATCAAGCTAAATGCCAAATTTGGTAGCTCTAGGCCTTATGGTTTCAGACAAGAAGATATTTAAAGTTTTCTCTATATAAGCCTATGTATAAAACTTGTGACCCCTGGGGAAGAGCCAATTTTGACCCCAGGGCTATAATTTCAAGAAACATGATAGAGGTCTACTACATAAAGCTACATGCCAAATTTGGTAGCCCTATGCCTTATGGTTTCAGACAAGAAGATTTTTAAAGTTTTCTCTATATAAGCCTATGTAAAACTTGTGACCCCTGGGGAAGAGCCAATTTTGACCCCAGGGCTATAATTTGAAGAAACTTGATAGAGGTCTACTACATAAAGCTACATGCCAAATTTGGTAGCCCTATGCCTTATGGTTTCAGACAAGAAGATTTTTAAAGTTTTCTCTATATAAGCCTATGTAAAACTTGTGACCCCTGGGGCAGAGCCAATTTTGACCCCAGGGCTATAATTTGAAGAAACTTGATAGAGGTCTACTACATAAAGCTACATGCCAAATTTGGTAGCCCTATGCCTCATGGTTTCAGACAAGAAGATTTTTAAAGATTTCCAATATTTTTGAGTTTTGTTGCCATGGCAACCAGAGTTTTTGAAGGAATCAAATTCTTTCAAGAAATTCTGAAGAGGATCATGTCAGGATTATTTCTGTGAAGTTTCGTGAAAATCGGATGGGTAGTTTAAGAGAAGAAGATGTTTGAAATAAAAGTTAACGCACGGACGGACGGACGGACGGACTGACGGACGGACGGACTGACGGACGACCGGACGGACGGACGCACGACGGACACCGGGCCATGACATAAGCCCGCTGGCCTTCGGCCAGTGGAGCTAAAAATTAAACAAGATTGGACCTAACGATAATTGGTTTATCGGCTCACTACTTATGTTCACGAACTGGAACTGTCCCGATTGATTATTCCTTTCACAGTTAAAAAGGTTGTTGCATTTTTTATGTAAACAATGGTACTTTTTGCTCCTTAGTGTTTTCTATCCTTTTAAAGATCACTTGAGCCATAAATTACTTGGTAATTTGTTGTCTGCCAGAGTTTTCAATATGGACAAGTTAACATTACTAGGTCGTCTGTTTTCAAGGGAAACATCGAGTTATAGCCCTGTCATCATCTGCGTCTGTGTCATCGTTGTTAAGCAAAAAACTTAAAACATTTTATAGTATCTCTCTTATTACTGAAGATATCAACTTAAAACTTAGAAAAGTTGTTAAATATCAAAAGGAAATCTATACAACAAGGGCAGGTAACCATCAAGTATTTTTGCCATAGTTATGCGAACTTATGCCCCTTCTTCGACATAGAATTTTCACTGAAAATCAAGCAACTGCAGCTGAACAATATTCATGGAATAAACACAGATATGGTGAAAAAACTAATTAAACTATTTCTCGGCACAACAAAGAGAAGACGTTTTCTATGACCCTAGAATAAATGCTGACACAACTACTAAAACTGTTGGTTCAAGTTCAAATCAGATTCAACCAAACTTCAAATATTATTCATGACAGATCCCATCATTAAATTTTGCAATTCAATAATTTGTTGTCTGCAAATCCATGTGATGTACCCCTGTCTACTAAAAATTTGTTGTCTGGTAAAGGGCTAAGAACAAAATAAGTAGATCTCTTCTTGTAACAACATTTAGTTGACTGTAATAGATAAGATCCGATACAATTTGGCAATCTACTCAATAGCACTAATAGGAAACAGTCACACAAACACTTAGCAAGTTTGAAACCTCTTTCCTGAGATTCTTTTTTCTCACGGACTCTGCCAAGATTTCCAGTGGCTAACCCTTTGCTCTTCAGAAATGACTTATTACACTTTTGCTTGTGATCTCTTATAAGATACAATGAAGGGGGGAAAAGCAACTGCTTGTTACAAGCAAATTCTCCTTTTCCTTTGATGGTCTCTCTTCTTTTTCCAAAAACAATACTTCCTTTTCCTATGCTTCTATATTTCTCCTTTAACCCTTTGCCCCACAATCCCAAGTTTTAACAACCCTGTGGTAGAGGCCTTTTGAAAACGTAGTGGGAAAGTCGAAAATACTGGTAACCAGCATTTTCTACTTATCCCACAATGTTTTCTACCCTGTCAAAAAAAGTCATTTCATCTGTACCACTTTCAGATTTGTCATCTGCAGACACTTTCAATTTGAAAAAGTCTAAAATCTGTTGTTTGGGAAAGAGTTAACTTCCCTCAAATATTTTGGATGGTCTAACATCTACAGTCTGTACAGTAAAGGCATCAACTTGTTACCACATGACAGAAATGTAGATGAGCCCAAACTGAACACATTTGCAGACGACATTTTAAATGTGGCTCAAAACATAACATTTGTCTCTAAAAGGGTAGAAAACATTGTGGGAAAAGAAGAAAATGCTGGTTATCAGCATTTTCTTCTTTTCTCACAATGTTTTCAAAAGGCTTCTTTCTCAGGATCGTTAAAAGTCAGGATTGTGTGGTAAAGGGTTAAACCCTTCATCGTCAAGTTATTAGAAATGCTGATGTTAACCTTTTCCCAAATGAAAAGTTCAAAACTCTCCAAATTTACAACATCTGCAGATGACAAACTCAAAATTGGTACAAATGTTCTCTGGTGGTAACCAGCATTTTCTCCTTTTCCAACGATGTTTTCCAAAGTCTAATCCTCTTCCAGTATTTAAAACTTCGGAGTATGTGGTAAAGGATTAATCAGCACAGGAGACACAAATTTATAAGAAACATTCACCTGCAGTCTACATGTATTTACCTGACAACAGAAATGTGGATTGGAGTACGAAAAGGCGGAAATGCTGGTTCCTTTTCATATAGATATTTGACCTAGCCATTATGTGTGACCCATAACAGATTTGGGTAAGGTAAAAACTTTGCCTGTACAGTGATGGGTTTATCCCTTTACCACACAATCCTGAGTTTTAATGACCCTGGGAAATTGGACTTTTGAAAACATTGTGGGAAAAGGAGAAAATGCTGGTAACTAGCATTTTCTCCTCTTCCCATAATGTTTTTAAAAGCCTTCTGCTGCAGAATGGTAAAAACTCGGGACTGTATTATAAAGGGTTAAACCACCTTTTCACTGAGCGTGGCTAAAGATCAGACAGATTGGAAATCTCCGGCCTGATCCGTACCTTATGGTAAAAAGTTTATTTCTGGCCCCTCACAGCTGATCACGTCATGTAACTTACAACACCTGACTCAGTACAGAAATAAACATTAGATCAGCTGATGGCAGCTACGCCATATACATTAAACCTTTACCAAACAATCCCAGAGTTTTAACGACCACTAGCAATAAAGCTTTTGAAAACATTGTGGGAAAAGATGAAAATGCTGGTAACCAGTATTTTCTCCTTTTCCTACATGTTTTCTCTCCTTCCCAAAATAATTTTTCAATTTTGGAGTTACATCTATTTTGTGCTGCAAATACTTCCAACTTGGACAAGTCTGAAATTTCATTTTGTGGTAAAGAGTTCACCCTTAACTCTTTCCTTACCAGAGACAATATATAGGATGCCTTTATGGACAGTGTCTATCAAGATCAGACCAATGCTCCAGATAATTTTCAGTGACATCAGTACAGTACTGATGAAAATCAAGATTAATCAATACCAGCATATGGGGATCAGTACCAACATTTGGTTAACAGGACTAATCTGATTAAAGTCAAAATTGGTTTTCTTGCATTTGCTTTTTTAGTCTTTTGTATAAGCATTACTGTAAAACTACATAACATTTTACCTAGTAACAGTATGATGTTTACAGTACAAAGTGTAAAGCAGGTTTGTAGAAACAAATATGCAACTCATAATCGTTTTTTGAAGCGATCTTTTTTTCATGCTATTTAATTTTTCGAAAAATATTTGTGCAGGATTTGACATAAATTTGTCAAATAGGGTTGCAAATAACTTCAAAACCTGTAATTTTACGCTAGAAAAGCAGATATCAAAAATACTTTTGAATTCACCACTGCTTCAGTTTTGGAGACATTTTTTCTAACTTGGCCCAAATTGGCGCCACTGGCGATAAGCAGAGAGCCCATCTGGGTGCATGCGCTTTTTGCTTTATATTTTTTGTACGTGATTATTCAAGTTAGAGCCTGAATTATTGCACATTTATACATAAATGGAAACAATGCTTAAGTCTTGGCCAGTCTGATTTTATCTTTCAACGATTCTCAGTTTTGTTAGGATTATTTGGTTGTGGAGATGGATGAAATAACCTAGCCAGACGTTTCTGTGTATTCCCCGACTTTTTCGAAGCACAAACTATTCATTCGGAACATACACGTACATAGTATGATTGATTATCCGCTGGTCCCACACCGTAATTGATAAGAACTTGACTAAAGCCGAGATGCAGGATCTAATTCCGGTCCGAGCCGATTTTCCCTTTTTATTTAACGGGAAAAAACTGGAAAATCACTCGGCAATCCCGAAGATATCTGAATGTTTGTCTGAGAAAGAGTAAGCTCCCTTTCATTGTGTACGGATTCGTACCCTATATTTTACGTACCTGGAAAAACGTTCTGTATCAAGTACGGAATTTTGTGAAAAAAGATGCGTAACAATCAGATCGTCATCCGTAAATTACGTGAATACGGACCTTATCTGGAGCACTGTCAGACTACACTGAATGTGCAGTCTGATCTTTGATCTTAACTGTCCCCTGCTTTATTTTCAGGTTATGGATAAACTGCCTCTTCATCTTGCTGTGGAATTGTACAAATTTTGTAGCCATTGAAAAAGTAATTTATTTACTTAGAAGTGAAGGAGTTATCCCTTTAACAAACAACAAAATTTTAGCCTTGTACAAACTGAAAGCATTTGCAGACGACAATTTCAATGTGGCTAAAACGGTGCAATTTTTCTTTGATAAGGTAGAAAACACTATGTTTTCGAAAGTTTTCTTTCCCAGGGTTGTTTAAAGGTAGCATTGTGCACTAAAAGATCAACTCTTTTCCAAAAGACCAAATTTTCGATCTGTTTAACCCTTTACCACACAACAAAATTTTAAACATATCCAACTTGAAAGCATTTGTAGACGACAAATTAGATGAGGCTCAAAATAACTGAAAGTGCCTTTGACAGAAGAAAAGTTTTTTGGTAAAAGGAGAAAATGCTGGCTACCAGCATTTTCTCCTTTTCCCAAAATGTTTTCAAAAGCCTTCTTCCTCTAGGCCCTTAAAACGTGGGATTGTGTGGTAAAGGGTTAAAGCATTGGCAGACAATAATTCAAGCATAACAATGTAAGTTACCTGTGAGAGTGTAGAAATCATTGTGGAAAGCAGAGAAAATGCTGATTACAAGCATTTTCTCCTTTTCCCACAATGTTTTCTGAAGCTATCTTTCTCAGGGTCTTTAAAACTCCAGATTTTGTAATAAAGGGATCAGACATTTCCAAAACAACCAATTTGACAGTCTTCGAAGTTGAAAGCATCTGCAGATTACAAATTCAAAATTGGTAAAAATTACAGAGCTGTACTGACTTTCTGGTTTGTCAGTTTTGTCTGTATTGCAGCGAAACACAATTACATGACCAAGGACAAATTAATAAATATTTCATAGACTAAAGTGCTTGTAGAAGTCTTTTATAACATGAAAATCTTGGTAAAAGTGCCAACAAAATTTATTGTGTTATAATTTGGTAGCCAATTTGCATTTTGGGGAACATAAACACCTCCAGTAACAGATGAATTAAACCTTTTCTCATATGTTTAGTGCTTAAATTGAAATTATTTGTATTTAAAAAGGATTATCAAATAATTAAGCAACAAGTATGTTCAAATTCTAGTTTTGTCCTCATTTGTGAAAATATGAGTTTCAAAGTGTGCAAAAAATCTGTGCACAGATTTCAACTGATTTTATTGTGATCATCTCTATAACCAGAGGCGACCAATCAAACACTAAAATCCACAGGTGAACGGCGAGCGACAGTGTAAATCCTGTATTGCACAGTAATATACTGAAAGGTAAACAACTCGTAATGTATTTTCAATACCCCAGTCACGAATTTCATGCTGTTTACAAGTTATTTTACGACCAATATTAACATCCATAGTACCAATGGATAGCGGAAACATTATTCTACAAGAAAATCATGTCACAATTTGAGCCATTTCAAGTTGCTTAGAAATATCTATCTCGAAACTGTCAAACAACCCTACTCGGAAGAGATCTGATTGCATTGAATCGCGAAAATTTTCAAGAGATAAAACCCATTTTCAACGTGAAAGCCGTTGAATATTTGACAGGTATCATTTCGGGTCCAGCAATAATAAGGCGTATAAACCTGAAACATTAAACTGTTTGATGTGAATAGGCTGTACGATCCTTATTTTCATCGGTAAATCTGTCCTGCGCTCAGCTGCCTACCATTTTGACATACTGCGCATGCTCGGTTTGTTTTTCAAAACGTTTTCTCATTGGTTATCGATGAAGGTGTGTCTGGACCCGGCCAATGAGAAAACGCGATACAAAAGCATGCTTAGTAGGCCATAAAGGATGACTGTTTACACGGCTGGACATTTTCAAATAAAAAAAGCTTCGTAAAACACAAAAACATATTGAAGTTCTATTTTCATTGCAGATATACTTTTAAATTTGTAGGCTTCAAATGCACCTTGCATAAGAACGGACATTTTTCGCGCTGAAAATGGGTTTTATCTCTTGAAAATTTTCGTGACTCAATGCAATCAGATCTCTTCCGAGTTGGGTTGTTTGACAGTTTCGAGCTAGATTTTTCTTAGCAACTTGAAATGGCTCAAATTGCGACATGATTTTCTTGTAGCATAATGTTTCCGCTATCCATTGGTACTATGGATGTTAATATTGGTCGTAAAATAACTTGTAAACAGCATGAAATTCGTGACTGGGGTATTGAAAATACATTACGAGTTGTTTACCTTTCAGTATATTACTGTGCAATACAGGATTTACACTGTCGCTCGCCGTTCACCTGTGCTAAAATCGCCTTTGGGCACAGTTATCTGTTCTAGGTACATGGGTAGCAAAAAGGGCCAGTGGGAAAATCAGCCCTTCATTTTTCTGCCATGGGGGAGATTCTGTGCCGTTGTCTCATCAAGTTAGAAAAATGAGGGGTCTGGTCTTAATCTACAGGGTCTACACTATCCACCAAAAAGGAACAACTTTAGTGTGTGAGCTGTTGCAATGTGATCAAATTAAATGAAAAACTTAGAATTTGTTTAAATACTACAGTATACAGAATATTTCCTCTTTTGAAACTGAAGCTGTCAGAATTTTCTCATTCGTTAGTCTTCTAATAAACATAAACAGAACCGATTCATTACTGCTTTGTCGTGTGTATTCCTGGGTGAAAAACAAACTCATTAAACTTAGAATGACCCCGCCGGAGAAAACATCTATTCGGGGAAAAAACTCGCCAGGAAATATTACTAAACTGCTGAAATATCCTCCACATATGACAATACAAATGAAAGTCATTGCTAAACAAACCTTTAAGATGACATTTCAGCAATTCGACTTCAAAGAAATAATACACAAACCGACATTTATAAGACAGTAGCCTATGATTAATAAGATACTGAACTTCTTTCTGGACAAATTCGTGTCAGGACTCAAATTCAAGATCCCACATAGCCTTATGGCAAAAACACAAAATAAAATAAACAAAATAAGTCAACATTAACACTTACCAACTATGAATGGTAAAACTTCCAATATTTCCAAGTATAATACTCCTAATTTCGCAATTTCTGAGGAGCGTGTTTTCTCCCCACCACCATTTTCATTTCCTCACTCGCCGCAAACAGCTGATTCCATAACCGTGACCTTCCAACTATCGAGGGAGTGTGATATTTCTAGCAATCTGATTGGTTGAAAGCCAGGCTAACCATTAGCAATACACATACATTACCCTAAATAATCCATCCGGGCGTAGCATGAGGTTCTAAACAAAGAAAACGAACAATTTTGATAAAACTCTGCAAGAGTATGCTCTGACAGCCAATTTTGAGACTTTTGAATGAATCTTTGAAATTAGAAAGCAGTTGTGCGATGATGATCACAAACCAAACCTCTTTATCTATGCAGAAAATTGCACAGATATTTAATTAGGTCGCTAAGATTAGGTGGTGCAAACTAGGAAGGGGAAGTAACTCCAATGTTCAGAGACTATTAAATTTCAATGGCAAGAGTTGTCGATACAGTAGTGTGCCAAAAAAAGTGAGAGGACTTTAATCTTCAGTTTTCTGTTGAATTTGCGTGCTGCCGAGTATTCTTGGAGCTGAAATTCCCATTGCCACCCTAAATTAAAGAAACTTACAGTTAAAAGCAATTACAGGACACTACAGATCAAAGATCAGACGGCTGGTTCTGTGTAGTCTGATACGTATAGATCAAGATCTACACACTAATCTCAGCCGACCACCGAGACGCGGCATGCAAGTGATTACCGCCCCTCTGCCATCTCAACTGTTAGCACACTTGACGACTTTGAACATACGGATAGTCAAATTTTTATACGTTATTACACGAAGGAAGGCAAGGGGTGGGGTGTTGTGATGTGGCATATGGCAAAAAAGAGGAATCGCTTGCAAAGAAATTACTCGATGATTTAAAAAAAAAAGACTAAAGTAGATCTACATACCGAAAAAATTAAATAAGCAATTTAATCCTTACCAAATGACAAAAGTTTAGCCTTCTCTAAAATTAAAGCACTTGCAGACGACAAAACAAATGTGGCTTAGAAATTGAAATTTGCCTCTGAAAAGGTAGAAAACATTGTGGGAAAAGGAGGAAATCATGGTTACAAGCATTGTCTCATTTTCCAACTGTGTTTTCAAAAGATTATTTTTCTTCGTCACGGTCGTTAAAACTGGGGATTGTGCGGTAAAGGGTTAACCACGGTGGTTTCAAAACAGAACCTTTAATTCAAGAGGGCATATAATTTCTCAGGCACCAATGAGACACAACGTCATTTGCAAATTACATAATTGTGCCACACAAAAAAGCGGAGGCAAAATCCTGAAGCACAGAGATAACCTGTGTATAGTTCTGTCGTAACATTTCAGAACTGGTAACAACAGAGCTGTGGGTTTGAGTCCCGAAAAGGTAAAACCTGTGTTTGAGGACTGAAAAAGTCATTGCCGCAGGATGCGCTCCTCCTCATACCAGGAGATATTGTTGTATCGACTGTGTTCGACTACCCGAGAACAGTCAGTTGCTCAGAAAGAAAGTATAGAACGTAATACATGTGTGGCTTATCTAAGAACGATAGAATTCATGAATGAATGCTTTAGGATTAAATTACCTGTGAAAACGGTGTCAAACATCAGACTGAAACAAATTGATTGATTGATTGATTGATTGGTGTCTTACGCTGCTTTCAATAGCAGTCATATCTCGACTACAGCTCACTTATGTGTGTCTTGAAATTCTCAAGTAAAAGCTGGGACCCTGAAGTCTAGCTGTCTTGGCAAAGGACACTCTGGGGCACGAAAATCCCAAAGCTTAAGGGTGAGGATGGAACCCGAGGCAACCAGATGTTGGATCCTACATCTTCACTAATAACCCGGGATCGGTTCTAGATGTCGTATCTACTTTATTGCAGAAACCTTTGTGTCGTCCTGGGTCCGTATTCACCAACCATCCTCCATTTCATTCCTATCCTAGATTTAGAAAGTAACGCAACTTCTGATAGGTTAAGCCATTTGGTTTAGCCAATCAGTTGTGTCACTTTCAAATTAAAAGAAAAAAAGTGTTGAGAATAATGTTAAGAATGTTCCAAAAATTGAATGTGACTACTGACCCTGGGGTGCCTTAACCCTTTACCAAACGACAAAAGTTTAGACTGGTCCAAATTGAAAGCATTTGCAGACGACAAAATAAATGTGACTCCAAAATTGAAATTTGTTTTGGGAAGTATAGAAAACATTGTGGAATAAGCAGAAAATGCTAGTTACCAGCATTTTCTCCTTTTCCCACAATGTTTTCAAAAGGCTTTTTTTTCAGGGTCGTTAAAAGTCGGGATTGTGTGGTAAAGGGTTAACTAAATTGCGCAGATTTACGCAACATTTTTGCGATTGTACACACATATGTACACATATATGATCCCTGCTTTACCCAAAGGTATGAGCTGGCATAAGATTGAGCAAATATTTGCTAAAATAGTAAAGCTTTGCTGTTCAGTGGGACTTGTTTTCAGACCTAAACTGCGTACGCAAATTTCATGCGTACGCAGTTTAGAGAAAGGTACCCCTGTTGTTTATAACTTATGTTGAATTTTTATTTTCAAAGTACCCTAGCTTCCAATTACTAATATGAAAAGCGTTATTCTTTTTTTTTTTCCCCCCAAATTTACATGGTTTAGTTTCCAAATCATTTGAGCCATGCTGTCGCAAAAGGGGGCTTAATCTCCGTGATCAATGATACCAAGCAAGTCATCACATAATTATTGATCCATAAAGTCAGTTTTGTCTAACAACCAACTGAATCGTGAGGTACAGTGGTTCTTGGACATACAGAAAATTGACTAAAAGCAAAAGATTTCGGCCCAGGTCAGTCTGTGCGGTCTGCACAGGCTGACTTGGATCGATACCTTTTGCAGATGCATTAAGCCCCCTTTTCACAAAGCATGGCTCATTTCTTAGCTGTACGCTATGGCAGGCGTAACCTTTACAAATGGACACTGACTGTCAAAATGTTCTGTCATATCGATTTCAATTGTTCGAATCATTGATTTATCGATTCAATGATAGTCAGTCCTATTAAACATTGCTACGAGTCATGGCATTGTAATATACAAAGCATCCAATGTATTCACAGTTAGGTTTCCGGGGTTGCCGAGGACAGTTTCTCTTTCTTTTACTGTGGCATCGTTCATGAAGATCGGACTGCACAAAACGTAGAGATCACTTTGTGTCCCTTCCAGGGTTAAGTGTAATAAAAGGAAACAGTTGAGTAACTGTTAGGATCACAGCCTGATAGGCCTATTACCGATCAAATCTTGGTTTATATTTACAACTATTTCGAAATATTGTTCAAGCCATCTGATTGGCTGAGACAGAAAGCTTCAGCCAATCCGATGGCTTGTTTTGGAAATAACAATCAGACCTGAATTAGAATGGTTGGCGATCATAACCCTTGGATATAATGAGGCGAAACAAGCAGTTTCTTTAACCTTTTACCGCACAATGCTGCATTTAACACCCATAGAAAAGAAGCCTTTTTGAAAACATTGTGGGAAAAGGAGAACATGCTGGTAACCAGTATTTTCTCCTTTTCCCACAACGTTTCCTACCCTATTTAACAAAATTGTACCATTTGAGACACATTGAAATTGTCGTCTGTAAATGCTTTCAGTTTGGACAAGGCTAAAATTTTGTCGTCTGGTAAAGGGTTAAAAAAGATAGACGGCGTAAGAGATACTGGAATGTGAATATTAAACCTCTTCTATGGCTCAAGAGGAAGTTAACTAGTGAAAAGTAACATCACTAACTATTGCCTCTTTTCCCCCCCTTTTTTTTGAAGTAGGATTGTGTGATTGGGTAACGCTTATTAAATTTTTATATAGCAGTAGAGAAGAATAATTCTCTACTACATTATTTTGCTATGGTATGAATCAAGGCCCTGGGCTATCGATTAGCAGTAGCAACGCTCGTCAATAGTGGTTTCCTGAATGTGTGAGCTAATATGCCTTCAGGGGTCCGCCGAATAAACATGTGCACATTTTTTACCAATCGCAAATTACCATTTATTCATTCTTTATCAGTGCCAAGAAGTTAGCCAAAAGCCAGTGCATTCAGCAAGGCCTAAAAGATACATGTAATTCCGACGTGACAAAGGGGACAAGAAATTTTACCCAAAAATACCCCTAAAGCGGGACATTTGTTATGTATATGTGAATCATGCTCTGTGAAAAGAGGGTTTAATGCATCTGCAAAAAGTATCGATCAGGTCAGCCTGCGCAATCCGGTCGACCTGGTCGAAACTTTTTGCAATTGATAATATTTTTTGCATGTTTAAGGATAACTCTATGTCATGATTCAACCGTTTTTTTTAGGCAAAAACGGACCCATGTCATGCAACGTCTTGTTTTGTAATCATTATATAATGTACTACGAGGATGAATTATGAGGACAAACTCTATTTCTAAGAGCGCCTCTCTTGTACATTTACCATGACCGGGTATCCTAGTTTTAGGCTAATATTTACAGGCAAAGTTATGGGTTTTGAACGGTTCAGAATTTTTCAAATTAAAACTGGTTGTGTGTCACTTTAAAGTAACAATAACTGCCTAAAGTAAACAGATCGGATGGTAAAATGCATTTAACCCTTGACCAGACAACAAAATTTTAGCCTTGTCCAATTTGAAAGCGTTTGCAGACGACAATTTCAAAGTGGCAGAAATGGTGCAATTCTTCTTTGAAAGGGTAAACAGCATTTTCTCCTTTTCCCACAATGTTTTCAAAAAGCTTCTTTCCCAGGGTCGTTATAAGGCGGCATTGTGCAGTAAATGGTTAACTCATAACATTTAAAAGTATGGAAATTATTGTGAAAATGACAATCTGTTATTGTAATATCGGTCCAAGTGTTAGTCGCTGGCAGAAAAATTAATTTCAAAACTTGCTACTTTTGTCTTATTTTACAACTCATTTTTTCTGCCAGCGACTTACAAACACTTGGACCGACCATACAATAACAGATTGTCATCTTCACAATATTTCCATTCTTTTAAATGGTATGATATGTAAATTTAATCGCATTAAAACACCTCCATTATTTTTGGCCGCCATTGGGCCCTTTATATAAGGGTTAAAATATACGACTTACAGGAATCGAAAATTTCTTAGCCCTTTTCCAAACAAGCCCTGGTTTTCACGTGTCTGCAGTACAAGTCTTTTGAAAACACTGTGGGAAAAGGAGAAATTGCTCGTAACGAGCAATTTCTCCTTTTCCCACAGTGTTTTCTACCCTTTTTGATAACTTTCTGCCATTTTCATCAAATATGAAATTGTCGTCTGCAAACTCTTTCAATTTGGACCAGTCCAAAATTTGTCGTCTGGGAAAGGGTTAATCACACCTTTCGACTTGAAATATTAATCTACAGACGAGCAAGCGAAAGGGGTCGATAGGGATGACTTTAATCGGATGTTAGTTAGGGTTTGACTATAATTATTTCCATGGCGCGAGCCTTTCGTAATTGCTTTATCCACGTCATCATATTTGGGATTTCCGTATTCAAGATGACGTCAGCTACTTTATGAAGATTTCTTGTAATTCCATTGCAGATTTGATTTTCGTGATGATCAACTCATTATCTCGCGAAAAAAAAAAGTTACAACAAACAACTTTGACAATATTGTTGTAAAATAGGGATAATTGAAAAAGAACTTTTCAAGCTTCAATTGAAGTTCGATTAATATATAGTACTACAGTAAAATCAGTTTTAGTACAAACACAAAAGAAATAAGGTAACGCTCTACTCGTTACGAACACACGCATTGACTGGATAATGTTTCATGCCGCCTTCAACATTTTTCGTATACAGAAAATGTATTGATAAGTGCATGTGTTTACTTCATTCTTTCCCCTACGAAAAAATCAGACTTGTCCATTCTTAAAATTAATAGGACTTGAGAAGAAGAAAGCGATGTAGGAAAAGCAGAAAATGCTGGTTACCTGCATTTTCTACTCTTCCCACAACGTTTGCAAAAGCATTATACTCCAGAGTCGTTAAAATTCAGGATTACTAGTATTTGATAAAGAGTTAGGCTAATTCTGACGACAAAGTAGCTATAGTCACAGCAGTTACGAGTAGCCTGGGATAGAGTTTGACCATCGTTTTTCATTTTACATATTAGCCATGCTCTGTGAAAAGGAGGCTTAATGCATCTTCAAAAGGTATCGAAACAGGTCTGTCTGCGCAGTCTGATCTGAATCGAAACTTTTTGCTATTTTCAATTTTCTGCATGTCCAAGGACCAGTTTACCACATGGTTCACTCGCTTATTCGACATGATAGATTTTGTGGATCCATGATTGATCATGTGATGACTTTCGTAGTATAATGGATCACGGAGATGGATCAAACCCCCTTTTGCCAGAGCATGGCTCATATACATGTATAAATGCTGACCGTGACGTTACTTTAGTAAAAGTGACTTATTACGAAACAGATAAAAAGATTGCTCCCAAACATCTTTGTGAGATATTTCTGTCTGTAACCTTTTACCAAACAATCCCGAATTTTACAGACCATGGGGAAGAAGGCTTTGGAAAACATTTTGGAAATAGAAGAAAATGCTGGAAACCAGTATTTCTCCTTTTCGAAAGCAAATTCCCCCTTTTTAAAGCCACAGTGAATTCCTCATCTGCGGATGTTCTGAGTTATTTCAGCGAAATACTTTTAATTAGATGTGATTCAAACGCTAAGATTTGTCTCTGAAAGGGTAAGCGACATCGGGAAAAGGAGAAAATGTTGGTTACCAGCATTTCCTTCTTCTCCCACAAGTTTTTTTTAGCCTTTAATTCCCATGTGTTGTTAAAACAGAGGAAACATTGTTTGGTAAGGGATCACGTGACATTTATTACTCATACCAATGAATAACCAAACCTTAGGAAGAACTATTAATCATCTATTTTCTGTAAGAGTAGTAATGTCAATGCAGTGACACTACTACTTGTAAGCATAGTTTCTGTTTCACTTTGTTATGATTACTCAGAATATTCTTTTTTTTTCTCTCTTCCATTCGATCTATGACGGATTTACGAAGACTGTTATCTTGTGATCTATTGATCAGATCACGCAATCGGCCGAGTTTTGACGACTGGGCAATGGTACTGTCAGTTACTTTCACACGTGTAACAAGGCATAGCAAGGGGTCCTGCGTGGTTTCGTGTAGGACTCACAATCTGGAGGCCCGGGGTTCGAGTCTTACTGGAAGCACTGGGTTTTTCGTGGGAGTGTCCATAGGCAAGACACTTCAAGGCCCTTGCCCAGTACTGGTAAAACCCAGGACATACATGTACATGAAGATGTAAGCTGTCGCCATGATATGACTGAAATAATTTTGAAAGCGTCGTAAAATACCATACAATCAATCAAAACAAGACACAGCAATAGTCACATGGAGACAGACACTACGTCACCACTGACCTTTAACACTTTACCGACAAAATTTTACACTTGTCTGAATCCAAACCATTTGCAGATGGGAAATTAAATTTTGCTCAAATATAGGAAACTGTTTTTAAAAAGATGGAAAACATTGTGGTAGAAGGAGAAAAATACTAGTTACAAACATCTCGTTTTTCCTCACCGTGAATGCTCTCAAAAGCCTTGTTGCGGAAGAGAATTAACTCTACTAAAAATAAACTTTTAGAATGGTCCAAATTCAAAGCATTTGCAGACGACAGATCAAATTTGGCTCATAAATTGAATTTGTTTGGTTAGAGCAGAAAACATAATGGGAAAAGGAGAAAATGCTGGTTACCAGCATTTTCTCCTTTTCCCACAATGTTTTTCAAGTTGTTTTTCTCAAGGTCTTTAGAAGTCGGGATTGTGTGGTAAAGGGTTAAAAGTCGGGATTGTGTGGTAAAGGGTAAAACCCCTAAAAATATTTCCAGTCAAAGGTAAAATCTGAAGTATTTCGATTTTAAAGCTCTTATCACTTTGAGAGAAAAAACCTCACCGTCTCGGACAGTTTGGAGTTTGTGCAGTCTTGTCTTGTCCTGCACTATCTACGAAAGCGTACCGAGCCTTGCCTTGCCGCATAAGGTTAAACTATCTACTTCCATAAGTTCAAATGAAGCTTGACATTCTGATAATATTATTTTTTCTGCCTACAATGTTTACCCTTAACCCGAATATTTACTGTGTTTGCTTACATCTTGAGAAAACATCGACGATCGGACAAAATAATTTTTTTTTTTCAGAAATTTCTTCAGTTCGTGAAAACGCACTCTTGAGTACATGTATATGGGGGTCTAAGCTGATTTTAATCACAACACGGTGACAGCTCTATTATCATTGAGTTTCCTGGGTCATCTGTATTAGGTTGGGACTCTGGTGTCTTGCCTATAGACCATGCGACGAAAACCCAAGAGCCTCGGATGGGAACGAAGCCAGGGCCTCCAGATTTCGAAACAGCACTGAAAGTCACATTTGCACTGAACGTTACATTTGCTATCTGGGTCGTTTGAATCCCTGTCACACATTGTACTCTGCCATTGTACGAAAAGGGTCTAATTTACCGATGCACCGAAATACCATCTAGGGGCAACCAGTGTAATTATTTGCAAAGCCGGAACTGGAAATATTTTAAGAGCTCTTCAATTGTTGAAATGTACCAGTGGGTGCACGCGTACTGTAGTCGTTTCACCCGTAGATACCCCCCCCCCCCCCAATCTAAGTATTGTTCGGGGTTTATAGCCCAGAGCTTGATTTTGTTATTAGAATCGAATCAAGATTAATTAGTGAATACTGGCTTAAGATCTAAGTCCAAACAGCATGTTGTGTTGAGTTTTATCGTCCCTTAATGTTTTACCAAACAAAGCCTTTTTTCAAAGACCCTAAGAATAAAGCTTTTGAAAACATTGAGGGAAAAGGAGAAAAATGCTCGTAACCAGCATTTCTCTTCTTCTTACAATGCTTCATACCTTGTCATGGAATTCACAGCATTTCAGCTACATTTAATTTGTCGTCTGCAAATGCTTTCAACTTGCACAAGTACAAAATTTCGTTCTTTTGGTAAGTTAACATTATACTACTGGTTCTGCATTAGAATTCTATTTACATGAAAAGGACTGCACACAAAAGTTCATCTAAATGAATCAGCAATGTTCTTTGAAAGTGGGGTTTCATGCATCTGCAAGAAGTGTAGATTCAGGTCAGCGTTCTGGGTCAAACCTTTTCCTATTGTTGAATTTTCTGCGTGTCAAAGGACCACTAGGTCCAGTCGGTTGCTAGGATCCATTATGGTACTATGGCTTACCTGGTACAATGCATCACGGGAAATGCATTAAACTCCTTTTGCCAGAGCGCCGCTCAAATTTTACGAAAGTTTCCAGCTAATAGTGATATCCGAATATAGTGCGATTTCAGTGCTCTATACAACGGTCAAATAGCAACATGTAACCCGGTCAGATTAAAGACCAGACAGCAATTTTAGTGCTCTGTCCGAGTTCGATATACATTGTCCGCGGAAACGCATTCAGTCGGTCTTAGGATCCCAAAGAGTTAGTCACGCCCAGCATGCTGTGATAAGATTTGTTACTTAACTCTTTACCAAACAACAAAATATTAGACTAGTCCAAATTGAAAGCATTTGCAGACGACATGATGAACGTGATTGAAAATCTGAAACTTGTTTTGGGAAGGGTAGAAAACATTGTGGGAAAAGGAGAAAATGCTGGTTACCAGCATTTTCTCCTTTTCCCACAATGTTTTCAAAAGTCTTCTTCCCAAGGGTCGTTGAAACTCGGGATTGTGTGGTAAAGGGTTAATCATACATTTTCGGAAGCCTATTTTCTTTGTCGACTCCTTAAACTACCCAAACTTTTATCGCTGAACCCGAGTACTAGTAACACAGCTGATACAATGTTGGGAAACATCAAGGGCGTGACGAGGGGTTCAGAATCATTACGCACTCCGATTCGAGAGAGCTTTTTCATCCATATGTTGCTAAGCGTTTCACAGAGCGCTTTTGCGGACAGTATAAATCAAGATCAGACTACACAAAACGTGCAGTCTGATCTTGATCTACACTGTCCGATACAGTCCGCATTCATTTATTCATAGAAAAGATACAGGAGGAAATCGCAAAATATCGCTATTTACTATCGGTTAGAAATGTTTATTTTAATTTTCTGCGCAGTTTTAGGCTCAATTACGAAAATGGAGTTGTTATATAATTTGAAAAAAAAAAAAACTTTTCGCCAGTTCCCATTTTTTCTACAATCACGCACTTGCGTATTGTGCGTAACAGACGCTACGCTCTTGAACATTCAGTGCAGGAATAGAGTCAGGGGTTCCAGGCTCGAATTCCGCGAAGAGCGGGAGCAACCTGTTGGAACCGCATCAACATCGTGGTGCAAGTACTAGATAGGCCTCCGGGAAGCAACCACTGGGTATGATTGATCTAAGTGTAGAAGCTTGTCTCACAATGGCTGTTCATAAATGGGCCATGCTCTGTGAAAAGGAGACTTAATGCATCTTCGTGATGCATTGCACCGAGCAAAGCATCACACAATTAGGGATCCATAAAATCCTCTTTGTCCGACAACCGACTGCATCATAAGGTAAATTGGTCTTTGCACATACAGAAAATTGACCGATAGCGAAAAGTTTCTGCTCAGGTCAGCCAGGCTCACCTGGGTCGATACTTTTCACAGATGCATTAAGCCCCCCCCCCTTTTCACATTGTAGGACTCAAAATAGACTTAACCCTCTGTGTAAAAGAAACGGAAAGAAGGGGCAGGTTTTGTGTGTGAGTGTGTGTGTGTGTGGGGGGGGGGGGGGGGGGGGGGCAAGCAATGCCTAAGCTCTGAGTGCATCGATAGGTGCACTTGCCATCGAGCTAACTTTGCCTTTACACTGAGTTGAAAACAGTGTTTAATGTCGAGAAAACAAAGAGATAAATAGCTGCCCCTGTGGTGTGTCTGTGTGTGTGTGTGTGTGTCGATGGCAGATATGAAGTATTGACAGACATATGACACTCTTTGTTTTAGCGCCACAGTTATTTCCACCATTAACCCTTAGGCTTCTATACGCGACTCACTGACCTTTTGCGGACAATGTAGATCAAGATCAGACTGCACAGAACGTGTAGTCTGATCTTTGATCTACACTGTCCGATAAGGAGATACCATTTTCCCAAAAACTAACTGAAATAGCAAAATTTTTACTATCGATTTGAAGTTTCATTTCATTAATTTAGCAGGATAAAAGTTAATTGACCTAGTAACATTAACTCCTTCGCTGCCTACGAAATGGATCCGACTTTTCTCGAGATCTTTAAGTATTTTTTTTTTTCATTTGAACTTGTTTTTGGTTGAAGATTTTGCATCTGAGAGCGGACGGTGTAGATCCAAGATCAGACTGCACGTTCTCTGCAGTCTGATTTTGATCTACGCCGCCCGCAAAAGCAATTCAAGGCGACACTGGCAGTGAGTGAAAGAGTTAAACCCATTATACGCTGCAGTCGGGTTTTAAAGTTTCTATTACGGACAGTATAAATCAAAATCAGAATGCACAAAACGCCCAGTCTGATCTTGGATCTACACTGTCCGCTGCTTTGTTATATATTCTGGCCATAACAATCTTGAAATAGTTGGATACCGTCTGTTTTTCTTAATTAGAAAAGGTTAATTTCCTTAAGTCAGAGCTCTAAGGATAAACACTTTACCAATGAATCCCGAGTTTTAACCATCCTGAGGAAGAAGGCTTTTGGAAACACTTTAGAAAAAAGACAAAAAAAATCTGGAATCTGGAAACAAGCATCTGCCCACTATGTTTTCTATCCTGTCAAAGATATTTTCCATCGTTTAAGTCATACTTAATTTTGTCGTCTGTAATTGTTTTCAATTTGGGCAAACCCTAAGATTTTGTCGTTCGGCAAAGAGTTACTGTAACTGTTGTGTTGCGTCTTGTCCCAGTTATGATGTCCTGTTTCTAAGCCAGGTCATATACATGTACATATTTACCCGTCTCGGGGCTGTATTTAGTACCCTTTCTTTACCGTGTTCAAATATTCCATATGAGCCATGCTCTGTGAAGAAAGGTTTAAAATGCATCTGCAAAAAGTATCGACTCGTGTCAGCCTGCGCAGACTGCGCAGGCTGACACGAATCCATACTTTTTGCTTCGTGTAAATTTTCTACATGTCAAAGGACAATGCTACCCCATCATCCAATAGGTTTAAAGGCAAAAAAGTTTTATGGATCCCTAATTATGTGACGACTCTCTAGGTACGATACATCATGAAGATGTATTACACCCTCTTTTCCCAGAGCACGGCCCACATCCTCCAGGACTGTCCATCTAGTAGCCTATCAGCTTGTAGACTTGATAAATCACATCGTCAAGGACTGGCCATCTAGTAGCCTACCAGCCTGAAGACTTGATAAATCACATCCTCAAGGACCGGCCATCTAGTAGCCTATCAGCCTGTAGACTTGATAAATCACATCCTCAAGGACTGTCCATCTAGTAGTATCAGCCTGTAGACTTGATAAATCACATCCTCAAGAACTGGCCATCTACTAGCCTACCAGCCTGAAGACTTGATAAATCACATCCTCAAGGACCGGCCATCTAGTAGCCTATCAGCCTGTATACTTGATAAATAACATCCTCAAGGACTGGCCATCTAGTAGTATCAGCCTGTAGACTTGATAAATCACATCCTCAAGGGCTGGCCATCTAGTAGCCTATCAGACTGTAGACTTGATAAATCACATCCTCAAGGACTGGCCATCTAGTAGTATCAGCCTGTAGACTTGATAAATCACATCCTCAAGGACTGGCCATCTAATAGCCTATCAACCTGTATACTTGATAAATCACATCCTCAAGGACCGGCCATCTAGTAAGTAGCCTATCAGCATGTAGACTTGATAAATCACATCCTCAAGGACTGGCCATCTAGTAGCCTATCAGCCTGTAGACTTGATAAATCACATCCTCAAGGACCGGCCATCTAGTAGCCTATCAGCCTGTATACTTGATAAATAACATCATCAAGGACTGGCCATCTAGTAGTATCAGCCTGTAGACTTGATAAATCACATCCTCAAGGGCTGGCCATCTAGTAGCCTATCAGCCTGTAGACTTGATAAATCACATCCTCAAGGACTGGCCATCTAGTAGTATCAGCCTGTAGACTTGATAAATCACATCCTCAAGGACTGGCCTTCTAATAGCCTATCAACCTGTACACTTGATAAATCACATCATCAAGGACCGGCCATCTAGTAGCCTATCAGCCTGTAGACTTGATAAATCACATCCTCAAGGACTGGCAATCTAGTCGTATCAGCCTGTAGACTTGATAAATCACATCCTCAAGGACTGGCCATCCAGTAGCCTATCAGCCTGTAGACTTGATAAATCACATCCTCAAGGACTGGCCATCTAGTAGCCTATCAACTTGTAGACTTGATAAATCACATCCTAAAGGACTGGCCATCTAGTAGCCTATCAGCCTGTAGACTTGATAAATCACATCCTCAAGGACTGGCCATCTAGTAGCCTATCAGCTTGTAGACTTGATAAATCACATCCTCAAGGACAAGCCATCTAGTAGCCTATCAGCTTGTAGACTTGATAAATCACATCCTCAAGGACTGGCCATCTACTAGCCTATCAACCTGTAGACTTGATAAATCACATCCTCAAGGACTGGTCATCTAGTAGCCTATCAGCCTGTAGACTTGATAAATCACATCCTCAAGGACAAGCCATCTAGTAGCCGATCAGCTTGTAGACTTGATAAATCACATCCTTAAGGACTGGCCATCTTTTAGCCTATGAGCTTGTAGACTTGATAAATCACATCCTCAAGGACTGTCCATCTAGTAGCCTATCAACCTGAAGACTTGATAAATCACATCCTCAAGGACCGGCCATCTAGTAGCCTATCAGCCTGTATACTTGATAAATTACATCCTCAAGGACTGGCCATCTAGTAGTATCAGCCTGTAGACTTGATAAATGACATCCCCAAGGACTGTCCATCTAGTAGCCTATCAGCCTGTAGACTTGATAAATCACATCCTCAGGGACTGGCCATCTAGTAGTATCAGCCTGTAGACTTGATAAATCACATCCTCAAGGACTGGCCATCTAAAAGCCCATCAACCTGTAGACCTGATAAATTAAATCCTCAAAGACTGGCCATCTAGTAGCCTATCAGCATGTAGAATTGATAAATCACATCCTCAAGGACTGGCCGTCCAGTAGCCTATCAGCTTGTAGACTTGATAAATCACATCCTCAGGGACTGTCCATCTAGTAGCCTATCAGCCTGTAGACTTGATAAATCACATCATCAAGGACTGGCCATCTAGTAGCCTATCAGCTTGTAGACTTGATAAATCACATCCTCAAGGAGTGGCCATCTTTTAGCCTATCAGCTTGTAGACTTGATAAATCACATCCTCAAGGACCGGCCATCTAGTAGCCTATCAGCTTGTAGACTTGATAAATCACATCCTCAAGGACTGGCCATCTAGTAGCCTATCAGCTTGTAGACTTGATAAATCACATCCTCAAGGACTGGCCATCTAGTAGCCTATCAACCTGTAGACTTGATAAATCACATCCTCAAGGACTGGCCATCTAGTAGCCTATCAGCTTGTAGACTTGATAAATCACATCCTCAAGAACTGGCCATCTTTTAGCCTATCAACTTGTAGACTTGATAAATCACATCCTCAAGGACTGGCCATCTAGTAGCCTATCAGCCTGTAGACTTGATAAATCACATCCTCAAGGACAAGCCATCTAGTAGCCTATCAGCTTGTAGACTAGATAAATCACATCCTCAAGAACTAGCCATCTTTTAGCCTATCAACTTGTAGACTTGATAAATCACATCCTCAAGGACTGGCCATCTAGTAGCCTATCAGCCTGTAGACTTGATAAATCACATCCTCAAGGACAGGCCATCTAGTAGCCTATCAGCCTGTAGACTTGAAAAATCACATCTTCAAGGACTGTCCATCTAATAGCCTATCAACTTGTAGACTTGATAAATCACATCCTCAAGGACTGTCCATCTAGTAGCCTATCAACTTGTAGACTTGATAAATCACATCCTCAAGGACTGTCCATCTAGTAGCCTATCACCTTGTAGACTTGATAAATCACATCCTCAAGGACTGGCCATCTTTTAGCCTATCAACTTGTAGACTTGATAAACCACATCCTCAAGGACTGGCCATCTAGGATCCTATCAGCTTGTAGACTTGATAAATCACATCCTCAAGGACTGGCCATCTAGTAGCCTATCAACTTGTAGACTTTATAAATCACATCCTCAAGGACTGGCCATCTAGTAGCCTATCAGCCTGTAGACTTGATGAATCACGTCCTCAAGGACTGGCCATCTAGTAGCCTATCAGCTTGTAGACTTGATAAATCACATCCTCAAGGACTGGCCATCTAGAAGCCTATCAACTTGTAGACTTGATAAATCACATCTTCAAGGTCTGGCCATCTAATAGCCTATCAGCTTGTGGACTTGATATTTAAGTGTTGATCTTGCAGGGGCGGGGCTAGCCCTCTAGTCATGTGGGTTCATAGAACTTTGTGCTGAAACATCTACCACCCACCCCATCTGAAAAATTTTGGAAACAATGGTGCGATTCAGAGAATTCCTGGCGTTCTGATGAGCTCTGCTTGATAGCGCAAATCCTAGATTAGGGAGTTTAGGAGGACTTCTATTTCGTGGGGGGGGGGGGGGGGGGGGGGGGGGCAGTCGGGTTTTGGGTAGTATACAACAAGGGCTTTTAAGAGAGAGAGAGACATTTGTAACAAGTGGGACATATTGAAATTCTTTATTGTAACTAAGTACATTCAAAATTCAATAGTCAATAAAATCAGTCGCCCATTCGTTCATTTTATAACCAACTTCGGTCGATTTTTTGGGGGTAGGGGCGTCAGAATCGTGTGCATTCAGCCTTGAAATCGCTTACTGAGAATGAGCCTCATACATAATCTTGACGTCAGAAGTAAAAAGGCATATATATTCGGATACTACTAGAGTCGATGTTTTTCTATCTTTAATTTATTTACTCTCGGATAAAAAAAAGATATCCGGGCACTATAGTTACTAGAAGCCTAGTTATGGATTATGTTTTATGTAAACTGTTTTATGTTTATAACGATCTTCAATGATAACTAATGTCACTAAACTCTTTGCTATACATGTTTTAACGCCCCGAGAAAAAAAGAGCTTTTAAAAACATTGTGGTGAAAGGGAGACAATGCTAGTGACCAGAATGGTTTCTTCCATAATAACCCTTTACCAAACGACAAAATTTTGTACTTGAAAGCCTTTGCAGACGACAGAATAAATGTGACTCAAAAATTGAAATTCGTTTTTTGAAAGTTTAGAAAACATTGTTGGAAAAGAAGAAAATGCTGGTTACCAATATTTTCTTTTTTCCCCCACAGTATTTCAAAGGCTCCTTCCTCAGTTTCGTTAAAAGTCGGGATTGTGCGGTAAGGGGTACCAATGATTGTGTGGTGTTTAACGCCGTTTTCAACATTATTTCAGTTATATAGCGGCGGCCAGTGCACCTATCCATAATTTTCTGGAGTTTCTTTTACCTTTACTACGCACAATATTCTTTCTAAGCCACTAGCTGCTTTCCCACATAAACATCGTCGAAACAATGGTCAGCGGTGAGAGAGGAATGAATGACTATCATCAATCCTCGGAAAGAAATTGGCCAAGCCAGGGATCGAACCAGCGACCTCCTGTTCTCAAGTCCAGTCCGCTACCGACTGAACTACTTGGGCTCGGCAAAGGGTACCAAGTACCTGGTGAAACAAAATTAATGTAGAGCAGATGACTTCGAAAAACCCTTATGAAATAGGGGTATAATCATTATGAATTAATTTATCAAGGTATAGTACCTGCATATACAGTTATATATATAAGCCATACTTTATGAAAAGAGGGCTTGAGGCATCTGCAAAAAGTATCAACCCAGGTCAACCTGCGCAATCCGTGCAGCCTGACCTGGGTCGAAACATTTTGCTATTGACCCAGTGTGCAAGAAGCAGTGTACCTCATGATTCAGTCGGTTGTTATACAACTTAGATGAATAATATGATGACTAGCTGTTGGTATCATGCATTACGGAGAGGCATCTGCCAGGGCATGGTCTATTTAATAGGATTACATTGCAGCAAATGTAGAAAATTTGTGTAAGCAAGTTTTGCTTTTGCCGCAATGTTCTAAAATGTGGTCTGAAGCAAGATGATAAAGGTTGTCTGTAGGTGGTGATGTGTAAGTACACGATTTCCTCCCTACACACCCTCCCTCCCACACACACATAGAACTGTGAAAAAGAGGAAAAAGGGTACGAAATATCATGGATTTATTAACTTTAACCCTGGGGCTGCTAAGCGCGATTCTCTGGTCTTTTGCGCTCAGTGTAGGTCAAGATCAGACTGCACAGAACGTGCAGTCTGATCTTGGATCTACAATGTCCGATAAGGAGATATTTTCCCACAGAAATACCTTTGAATTAGCAAAATTTGGGATTTTACTGTTGGCTTGAAAGTTTAAGCTGCTCAGCAGGATAAGGGTTAAGAATTATTATGGGGAAGAGTTGCTTCTTTTTCCTCAATGTTTTCAATTATGATGACAAACATGGACTGATGTTGACAAAAAAGTAAAAAAAAATCGAGATGTTTTTCACACTATTGATGGGTGACCGTAAAAGTAAATATGAACGGCTAATGACCTTAATATTACTTTACAAGGTCATTCTGGTACGGAAAACTTATTTAGTCCTCTCTCTCTCTCAACCATGAAGTCGGACTTGTAATCCTTAAAGCGCCTGTCACACATATGCTTGCTTTTGCTGTCAAAGTATATCAAGATTAGACTACACAAAAAAGTGCAGCCTGATCATGGATTTACATTTTCAGCTTTGCTGCGATGTTCTGGACAAAAGCAGCCGCAAAAGTGACAATTAATTACGTGTGTTTTTGTCGGACTGAAAATTCGATTCCTTCTATGTTGCGCTCAAAGGTTATTAATGCAGTTTATATAACAATAGTGTCAACCTTTTAACCGCTTTAAGTCTTTACCACACGACAAAATTTTAGACTAGTCGAAATTGAAAGCATTTGCAGACGACAAATTAAATGTGACTTTAAAGTTTAAATTTGTCATGGGACAGGTAGAAAACATTGTGGGAAAAGGAGAAAATGCTGGTTACCAGCATTTTCTCCTTTTCCCACAATGTTTTCAAAAGGCTTCCTTTCTAGGGTCGTTAAAAGTCGGGATTGTGTGGTAAAGAGTTAAGCAAGACATAAGGCCTTATTGTAATTGTGAAAAAGTGTGGATGGAGATAAACTGCGCATAAAGTAGTCTGATCTAGATCTTGGGATAAAGGGGCCGAAACAGCTTTGAATAAGCAACCAATGAATCGCTCATTACTTTACTCTCAGGCGTCCGTTTTGTGACAAACTTCGCCATCTATAATGCAATACATAATTATGAACCATGCTCTTGCAAAAGGGGCTTAATGCATCTCCGTGATGCATTGTACCTAGCAAGTCATCACATAATGATGGAACCATAAAGTCCATTTTGTCTAACAATTCTGGGGTAGAATGGTCCTTTGACATGCAGAAAAACCCACAGCGAAAAGTTTCTGCCCAGGTCAGACTGCGCAAGCTGACCTGGGTCGATACTTTTCGCAAATGCATCGAGTCTCTTTTTGCCAGAGCGTGGCTCAGTTATATAAGACAAGCAGCTTTCAACTATTTTCCTTCTGAACACCAGAAGTGGTTATTTATCAATTATTTTCACATGAAGTCTGCATCTTGAATGAAGAAGACATTGGTTTTATCGTATTCTTCGATAACTTATCTATCATCCAGTGGAAAATGACACTAAAGCAAGTAAAGCGATTAACAAAGCTCAAAACTTTTGCACCTGAACAGCTAGACTCTTCATACCACGAAATGGAAATGGCTGAATATAAATCTCGTTCTTGATTGGTCATCGAGGAAATGACGATGAATGTTTTTCAGAATACATAAAATACGGTACTTACGTATTCTATTCCTCACATCTTTTTACTTTATCAAAGGAAATATCATTCTCATTTCGCTTTTCTTTGGCTAATTTTTACTTGAAAGAAACTATTAGTTGCGAGTTCTATATATAGAACTTAAAATATATACCCTATGTTCGAAGGCAGTTGCACTTTGGAAAAAAAAAGAACCGACAGTGATGTTCGTCAAGGCTGTGTTCCTGGTGCCTTATTTAAAAACATGGTAATTTTTTTAGAAATGAGATTTGCTCTGGGAAGACATGTTAGGAGGAATACCCTGCAGACACTGGCACTTCCCAGAGTCATATCGACGCCCAGAGAGAGTTTTCTTCAATAAAGGAAAGAGAAAAAAGTCACATGGGCTGAGGTCGGGAGAATAGGGTGGGTGGGGAAACTGTACCACCTTTTCCGTTTCCAGGAAATTCTGAACAATTGCAGACTTGTAAGCAGCTGCATTGTCATGAATAAGGCTCAGACCTCTTAATCTGTTTTCAGTAATATAGCCAGTGTATATGACTGCACCTTCTTTAACTTTCAATAACTTGAAAGAAAAAACCTATTACAACAAAATTTCGTGCCAGTATTCAGAACAACTTCCTTGCGAAAATACCGTTATTTGCTTGTGATACGTCCGCGGTATGGAGGCCCATTAGTGACACAATTTGTACCTCGTATTTGCACCTGTGATGATTCTGTTTTTTGTTTGTACTGGAGGTCAACGCCGTAGGTCATATCACTGCGGTCAGTGCACCTACGCATGTGTTTCCTGGCTTTCTCATAACAGTACTGACACAATATTTTTTTCAAGTCATTGACTAGTTTTGTCACATGCATCAGAGGTGAGACGCGAAAGATCGCCGGAAAGAAAGTTTTCCTCAACCGGGTATCGAAACCGCAACCACCAGGTCTCGAGTCAGATACGCTAACCACTGAGTTACCCGGCCGGGTGGTACCTGTGATGAGGGATAGTACAAACATTAACGGGTACTCTTTCTCCCCGCGGTGAATTACAATTTCACGAATACCATGCAAAGAAGAGACCTCAAAATCGTTCGCCAACATTAAAGTCCATGTAACATGTTTCGGCGGGATTGGCTTCGTCTTTTCATTTCTGATGATTTATATATTTCGTTTGAAAGTGTCGCCGACGACTATGTTATGTTCGCCTTTAGGGATTGTGAATATCATGGGAAAAAGGAGAATATGCTGATAACCAGCATTTTCTCCTTTTCCCACAATACTTTCTACCATTTCAAGGACAGATTTCATCGTTTTCTGACATATTTTACTTGTCGTCTGCAGACACGTTAACAAAGGATCGTAAACCCAAATATTGTAATTTCAAGACTATTTTTTTTTGGGGGGGGGGATCTTCTGGTCGGACAGTGTAGATCCAAGATCAGATTGCACGTTCTGTGCAGTCTGATCTTGATCTACACTGGTCGCAAGAGTCCCTTAATACTTTGTCGTGTGGTAAAGGTTTGATTCAGTTTTTCAATCTGTTGATTCTACCTGGTCACTACTGGTCAATGCCAAGGCCAATGACCGAGTACATGTATTACAGATTATAAATCTGTCCGTTTTCTTCCACCCTCTCTACAGTTTATTGAACTTACGTTTACAGCATTCAATGGCTGATAATTGATCCCTGTGAGGCATAGAATACTTACATTACAACTCTACAAGTCTGCGTCGCAATAAGAAACAAGATAATATTATATCTTTAACCTTTACACTGCTGAATTAGTGAAATGAAACGTGTCTCGGCCGATAGTAAAAACCAAAATTTTGCTATTTCGAAGATAAATTTGGGAGGAAAAATAACTCTTTATCGGGCCGTGTAGATCAAAGATCAGACTGCACGTTCTGTGCAATCTGATCTTGGTATCTATACTGTCCACAAAAGATAAATGAGTCACGCTTAGCAGCCTTAGGGTTGAAATAGAGATAGACGGTACTGGAATACCAATATTTCAAATCGCTACTGTGGTTTATTCATTCGGCAAAGCTCTGGTCAAGTCCCTCGGCTGTATCACGTAGCTTTATCACTCGTCACAACTCGGCCGATTCCGTACCTACATCTAACCTCGTCTGTATAGGGGAGGCTTCCATTTTGAACTACCAATCACATGATCTTAAACATGGCGGCCCCCCCCTGTAGATCGCTTAGCAACGACATGAACAACCAATGTGAAGTTATTCACTTCTATCGATCTGTCGATGAAAGCTCCTAACGGAATTGATAAACCACGCTAAAAATTGAATGTACGAACTGTTTGCCGACTGAAATAATCTTAGAAAGATAACGATAGAAAATTTACTCATGCGTTCTTTCTAAAGAGGAGCCTTACAATTTCAATAACGGTAAAGCGGTGTGCTTCCGGAGATGTGCGAAATGTACCGTGTAGGTGCATATCATGCTACGTGATACAGCCGAGGGATTTGATCACCGGATCACCCGAGGTATGCCGAATGGTAGCTTTATATGCACCCACAAGGTACATTTCTTCGCCGGAAGTACACCATTTTACCGTTATTAAAATTGTGAGGCTACTCTTAAAAAAAGAAAACGTGAGTCACAATTTTCTATCGAAATTTTTCTTTGAATTTTTCCGCCGGCAAACAGTTTGTACATTCAGTTTTTAGCGTGGTTTATCTGACAAATCGACAGATGTGAAAAACGTCACTGTGGTTGTTCATGTCATTGCGAAGCGAAGTTTACATGGGCGTCGCCATGTTTAAGATCATGTAATTAGTAGTTCAAAATGGAAACTTCCTTTATACAGACGAGGTTAGATGTAGGTACGGAATCGGCCGAGTAGTGACGAGTGGTGGTTTACTATGAGCAGAAATAATGCAAAGCAACCCCACCAGAAACTGTATCTTTTTCCTTACTGTTCTGCATTCTGATGAAAAGTAATTTTTTTCTATTATATATAATTCTTCAAGATGAGATGTTAATCCATATCATCGTATGAAAAGGAGCAGTTGCTGATAAAACTGGTGTTTCTGAAAATACGTGTTGACACACATAATCCTGAGTTTTAACGACCCCGAGGAAGAAGGCTTTAAGAAGGCTTTTGAAAACATTGTGGGAAAAGGAGAAAGGGCTGGTAACCAGCATTTTCTCCTTTCCCCATAATGTTTTCGACCTACCAAGAAAAGATGTCAGATTTTGAGTCACATTTATTTTGTCATCTGCAAATGCTTTCAATTTGTACAAGTATAACATTTTTTGTTTGGTAAAAGGTTAAAGGATATATGAACGGTAGAACATTCATCATAAATTTGCCCGCCAATAGCCCTGCAGATCCTCGCAGAATAAACATGTCCACCTTTTTTTTACCAATCGCAAACTCATATTTATTCATTCAGGTATATCTACACCAAGCGGTAGGTCAAAAGCCAGCGCAATCAGCTATGCCCAATCAACATTCAACTGCAGGAGCATAAAAAAGGCGTACTCCCACAGTAAAGTGTTTATTAATAAACCTTGTTATTATCTAGGATGCTGGAATGCTCACCGTTTGATGTATTAACATAGTTTCCCTGTGTTTTTAATGTTGATTTTTGACTAGCGAAGCTAGTCTAGAGGCATCAAGACTGACCTAGATTCAAAGTAAGCAAAAAACCCCACAGTTGCCAAATACTGCCTCACAGAAAATACTTCTTTCTGTCAGAAATCTTAATTCTGGTATACATGACAATTTTGACAAAAACCACTAAATCTCTACCACTCTTAAGTGAACAAGATGTCATCTATAAGGTACAAGATCATTGCTTATACGTAAATTAAGTGACATGTGCAAAGCAGAGAATCACCTATTCCTACACCACTATAACAATATGAATGAATCTATTAATGGATACACCTAGGTATTAACTTGTAGCAAATTCCAGGCTATAGCAACCCTCACTGGACAGAGAACCCTTGGCATTCATTATTTAGATCATTGTGTACAGATAAATGGTTATGCTGAATTGTTATTCTACCGCTTGAATATTAACCCTTTACCAAACAATTCCAAGTTTTGATGACACTGGGGAAGAATCCCTTCGAAAATATTGTGGGAAAAGGGGAAAATGCCGATAACCATCATTTTCTCTTTTTCTCACATTTTTTTCAGCCCTTTTGGAATCACGTTTCATCAGTTCAGCCACATTTAATTTATGGTCTGCAACAGCTTTGAATTTGGACAAGTGTAAAATTTTTGCTACTGGATATTGACTAATTGATTGTATTGTGTTTAACGCTGTTTTCAACATTATTTCAGTGATATTGCGGCGGCAATAGCACCTATCCATGCTTTCCTGGAGTTTCTTTTACCAGCACTATCGCAACTCAATGACCTTTTTGCGGACAGTGTGGATTAAGATCAGACAGCACAGAGCGTGCAGTCTGATCTTGTATCTACACTGTCCGATAAGAGGATATCTTTTTCCAAAATGTAACTTTGAAATAGCAATATTCAGGTGTTTACCATCGGCTTGAAAGTTTCATTTAACATTTTTAGCAGGTTAATGGTTAAACTTATACTGGATTATAAACAATGGCACGCATAGCCCCGGCAGCTCAGTCGGTAGTGTACAGGACTTGAGAACAGGAGGCCGCTTCGATCCCCGACTCTGCAAATTTAGTTCTGAGGATTGACGATAGTCATTGCGACAGGATTCGTTTTTCTCTCATATTTCGACGATGGTTATGTGGAAAGCAGCCAGTGGCTTGGAAAGAATATTGTGCGGAGTACTGGTAGAAGAAACTCAAGGAAAGCATAGATACATGCACTGTCCACCGCTACATAACTGAAATGATGTTGAAAACAGGGTCAAACACCATACAAACAATCAATCAATCAAATTCGCTAGTCTGTCAGTACTTTCAGTACTTTGATTAGACATAGGTACATCTTATCAAACGAGACATGCTTTTTAAAAAGCAAGTGCTGCTTGTCTTCAAACTTTGAGGGAAATCCGTCAGTGGAGCTATGAAAAAAAAAAAAATCAGCCAATCAAAACTCGCCAATATTCATGAAAACAATTGATATTGAATTATATATTTTTAAAATGGAAAGGAAAAAGTCGTCACTTTAATCATGTTCTGCGCTAACTTATTTCAGATCTGGTACAAAGAAAGGTTAAGAAAAAAGGGATAGTTATTTATAGGATAGAGCATTTGTTTTGTATTGAAGTTTAACGCTTGGGTTATATCACGGCGATAAGTGCTCCTACGCATGTTTCCTGGCTTTCCTACACCAGTACTGACACAAGTTTCTTTCCAAGCCACAGACTACTTTTCTAGCATGCATCATCAGAGGTGAGACGCAAGAAAAGAAAGTTTGCCTCAACCGTGTATTGAACCCGCAACCACCAGGTCACGAGTCAGATACGCTAACGACTGAGCCACCCGGCCGGGCCTCAGTTATTAAGAGGGTCAAAACTTTTGACCTTTACAACATTTTTTTCATCCAATCACGAAAAGAAATTATAATACCACTCTAAAAATATATTGACCTATCTTGGGTCTACAACATAGGCCTACAATACGGTAAGATTTTTTTCGACGAAGAGCACGATGAACCCAAACCACTTTTGGAAACCTTTTGGCAAAAAGGAAAATTTCTTTAACGGTTGTGTTCTTTTGCCACAATTTTCCAACACGTATTTTCATAAACCAAACATTGATTCCTTTTATTCATCCGTACAAATCAAGTAGATGTTGTAAACGTCGACAATTTCTGCAAGCAGTGTAGTCACAACGCGAAGCCTTTGAGACGATCAAGCCCGTAAAGCGTAAACACCCAGCTGAGACACCTATGGCAGGCAGACAGACAGGGGAATCAGCCATTTCAAGCCGAAATTGAGTCATGCTCTGTGAAAAGAGGGCTTAATGCAACTGCGAACAATTTCGACCCCGGTCAGCTTGCGCAGTCTGCGTAGGCTGACCCGGGCCGAAGGTTTTCGCTTACGGTCAATTTTCTGTATGTCTAAGGACCAGTGGATCCATAATGATGTGGTTTGATTGATATCATGGATCACGGAGATGCATTAAGCCTCCTTTTGCCAGAGCACGGCTCATTATTGGTGTAACCTAAGCTGATATATCTTCACAAATACCCACTAAAACACTTTGCCTAGCCCATCTCGGCTGCATTTATGAAAGGGAGATAATTATAGTAAACGTAACTCCAGCTTATTTCAGTTCGTATCACTTGAACATTCTTTTTTGCCAGTTAGTATGAATAACCCTTTGAAGTTGACAGGTAAAAACACCAGCTGACATGACTCGAACGTCTTAGCCTTTTTCCACACAAGTCCGTATTTTAACAACCTGGAGGATAAAGACTTTTGAAAACGTTAAAGGAAAAGGAGAAATTGCTTACAGCCAGCATTTTCTCCTTTTACTGCGATATTTTCCACCCTTTCAACGTAAAGACTTACCATTTTAGACACTCCTAATCTGTCGTCTTTCAATTTTGATGAGTCAAAATTTTCTTGTGCTGTTAAAATTTAACCCTTTACCAGCCATTTTTGAGTGTTAAAGTTCCTAAGAGTGAAAGCTTCTGAAAACATTGTGAAGTAACCAGCATTTTCCCCTTTCCGACATCGTTTTCTGTCAAATCAAAAACTTTTCTTTACTACAGGACCTCAATTGACATGTCGTCTGCGAACAAATTCAGCGCGGACAAGTCTAAAATTGTGTAGTCTAGTAAAGACTCAAAGTTGAGACAGAAAGCTGTGATGTATCCATCATCTTCTATCATATACCGGCTGAACGTTTCAAAATAATAGTTCAGCTAAAAGACACCTGACTGTGCCCATCTGTGTATTGGTTGTCTGGGAGAAAAAATGTTCTTGCATGCCGTCACGCAAATACCAGCAGGTGATCATGCATTTGCCACGTAAAACATGACGGGGGATGGACAAATCGACAAAAATCTATCTATAGAAAAAAAAAATCTTGTAGGAAAGCGTGAGAGATAATGGAATATCAATATCGAGACTGTTTGCTGGTTCAATATGAAAAGAACAAATGAGAAGTAACCACGCCAGTAGAGCCTCTTTTTCCTTCTTGTTTAGCATACTGTTGAAAAGTGCCAATTTCAATCAGATATGAGCCATGCTCTGGCAAAGAGGGGCTAAATGCATCCCCGTGATCCATGGTGCCAAGCAAACCGTCATATATTTGAGGATCCATAAAATCCACTTTCTCTAACAACCAACTTAATCTTGAGGTAGACTGGTGCTTGGACACACAGAAAACTGACCAACAGCGAAAAGTGTCGGCCCTGGTCAGCCTGCGCAGACTGACCTGAGTCGATACTTTTCGCAGATGCATTAAGCCCCTTTTCACAGAGCATGGCTCATATGTTTTTCAAAATTAATGTTAGTCCAGATCGTCGTGTGAAATTACCAATTAGTACAAGAGAAGGATCCCCTATCATATCCATGTATTGTGGTGTGAACGAGCGTCGTCAATTATCGATTAGCTGGTAGTAACCTTTTATTTTGCACTCGTCAAAACTTGGCAGATTCCGTAACTGCATCTAGGGCGTATTCCATTCACCTGTTCTGGCACAATGTACTGTGTTCCTGAATGCTCCTCTGCAATGGGCGAAAGGAATATTTCAGCACATGTACACTGTTCTGGAATGATGCTCTGAATGGAGCATTTCCGGAACACTGTTCTTGTCAATATCAAAAATGATTTGTTTTTCATTTGTTCTAAACTTGATAACAACATTGCTAGTGTATATTGGGTATATGTGACTCATCCACTTTTCAATCCTTCGTTGGCGATAAAAAAAGCTATTCTGCCCAATACCTTAGTTGACAGTTCAAAATGGAAATCTCCTTGATACGGACGAGGTTAGATGTAGTTACGGAATCGACCGAGGTGTAACGTGTGACCTCGTCGATATAAAGGAGGTTTTCATTTTGAAGCGCAGTCAGTCACACGATCTTAAACACGGAGACTCCCATGTAAATCGATTAGCAACGATATCAACAACCGCAGTGAAGTTATTCACATATATCAACCTGCATGTGAAAACTGCCAACGGAATTGATAGACCTCGTTAAGAATGGAATGTACAATCTAGTTGTCAACGGAAATGTATTTAGAAAGATTTCGATAGAAATTGTGATTCGTGTTTTCGTTATTTAAATGAAGTCTTACAATTTTAAGAACGGTAAAGCTGTGTATTTCCGGCTAGGAAATGCACTGTTTAGGTGCATATCACCCATCGCTATGCAGCGGATGAATCTGATCAACGGATCACCCAATGATTTCCGAATGTTGCATTGTTGTGTCATAAATGAGTCTTCAAATAGGACCCCAGAATAAAAAGTATCCTCGGTTTTTTTTTTTCCAATTGCAAATTACTCTTTATTCATCCGAGAGTTATACAAAGAAGTAGGTCAAAAGCCAGCTTACACAGCCGCCGTACAAAGGAATGTCTACTCGAAAACAATTTTTATTATAGAATACAAGATAACATGGGAGGGTGGTACCATCTTTGATCTTGTCTAAGGGGCTCGCATCATATCCGCACTTTGTCGAACTTTCGATGGGGAGTCCTGATTAAATTGTAAACTCTTTACATGCTTAAAGCAACTTTTGAGGGTTGTATAAAGCCAATATCAGACGGCACACTTCTAAAGTGAAGTGTGATTTTGACGCCACATCTAATATTATGTCTCGCATGTCATAGCTAAAACACAACTTTGAAGATTTGAAGTTTCCTACCAACTGTAAAAGTTTGCTTGAATTTAAGGATACAACTTTGCACCTTTGGCGTTTCGTAACTACTGTAAATATTGAGCAGTCATATCGTAGTCGTTCAAGTACGTTTTATTATGCTACATCACTAGACATCTATGTTACATTTAGAAGCTTAGTAAATGTTTATCATGTAGACGCTGGAAATAAGCGCATGCATAGTGCTTAATTTAGACATTTGGCATAAATACTCGTAGGTACATAGTCATAGATCAATGCAGAGCTTTGACATAAACGTTTACATATTGCTGCATTTAGACGCCTGGCATAAGTGAGTATGTGTTGCTACATTTAGTCGCTGGGCAAGAATGTACATATATTGATACATTTTGGCACTAGGCATAAGCTCTGGGCATAAGCATATATATACATGTACGTGTATTATTAGTACATGAGGCGCTATTGTTTAGAAACCAGGCATACTTAAGCGTATACATAATGCTACATAATATGCTCGGGAGGGTTTAGAATCGTTCATTTGTGAAAACACGTACTTATGATTATGGGAAAAAAATGCTCGAAAATGTTCTTTTTGTCTCAGTGTTTTAAAACTTAGTCTGTAACCCTTTTTCACACAATCCCGAGCTTTAACGATCCTGTGGAAGAAGGCATTTGAATACAATTTGGGAATGGTAATCAGCATTTTATCCTTTCAACGACAAATTCCAACGTTTGAGGCACATATTATTTGTCGTTTTTTGCAAATGCTTTTAATTTGGACAAATCTAAATATATCATCGTTCGGTAAAAAGTTAAGTCGATAGAAGTCGTTTGCAGATGATCATGTGGCCATGAACTGATATTTTCTGTTGAGTTAATTTCATTACAACATGCCCATTTCCCTGTTGTGGATCATGGTATTATTTTCCTGCGTTCGCAGTTAACCTTGGACAAATGTCACCGCGTTAACCACTAAACAAACCAAAAACACGCTTGTGAACCTGTTCCCCTCGCACTTAAACACGTTAAGCCTTAACCAAATAAAAAAAAAAAATCCTGAAATGTACTTTTACAGGAATGGAATTTTTTAAACGCACTTTGTTTAAAACTGCCGTCAAGCAGACACCGCGAAACGAAAACACCTGGGTTCGTATTTACCAACTATTGTAAAATACACTCTGAATCTGATTCTAGATTAGAAAGTAACCCAATTTCTGATTTACTTAACCATTTGATTTGGCCAATCGGAAAATGAGTTACTTTCAAATTTAGAAATATTCTTAAGGATTAGACAAAGAGAGTTTTGAAGCATGGTTGGTGAATACGTGCCCTGACTCAAGAATACATGTCAAATTCAACCTTGAGAAACTGTTGACGGTAAAAGTCTGTTTAACTCTTTCACTGCCAATGTCGCCTTTGACAGCTTTAGGGGATGGCGTAGATTGAGATCAGACTGAACAAAACGTGCAGTCTGATTTCGGATCAACACCATCCGCTATCTGATTCTAGTTTCTGACCAAAAGCAGCTCTAACTATACTTGTAAACCTCGAGAAATGTCGATTCCATTTTTTTTTGGCCGCAAAACAGCTCAGGTTTTACCAGGGGTCTAGCATGGCTCAGTGGTGAAGGTCACCTCGTAACCTAGAGGCCCCGGGTTCACTCGAGGTTCTGGATTTTTCTTCCGAAAGTTCTAAGGAAAAGCACTTTAAAGCTTGAGCTTAGTATAGGTGAAACCCAGCAGTTACAATTCATTACGGGTAATTTCTCCTTTTCTGACACAGTTTTCAAAAGAGGTTTGTTATAAGTCTGCAGGAGACAATTGTGCGAACCAAGTAATTATTATCTCGAAGAGATCCTGTGCTGTAAACAGTTTATTGGGTCGTCACTTGTTTACTTCGGTGAACAAAAAACTAAACACAAAGTGCATCTTTACACAAACAATTGAGCCGTGCTTCGTGAAAAGGAGGTTCAATACATCTTCAAAAAGTATCGAACATGTCAAGCCTGCGTAGTGCGCGCAGGCTGACTGGGGTCGAAACTTTTTTCTTTTGATATATTTTCTGCATGTCAAAGGACTATTCTGCCTTATGATTCGGTCGGTTGTTATACAAATTCTACATAATGGATTCATAACTATGTGATGACTTGCTTGGTATCATGTATCTCGGAGATGCATTGAACCCTCCTTTTGCCAAAGCATGGCTCAAATCGTTTGTTTAGTATAGAGACGAAGAACTGCCACAAATTATCCGATAATTGTGAAGGCTATTTTCGCGATGATAATGGCGGATTTCGTGGTATTTGCACAAATATCATTATAACTTCTTAATCCATTACGGGAACCGGTTAACACCTTTGGATATAATTTTAGATTTAGAAAGTAAGACATCTTCTGAGTGGCTACACCATTTGGTTAGCCAATCAGAAGTTGTTTTACTTTCAAATTTAGAAAATTCTTGAGAACAAGGCTAAAAAAAATTTTTAAAAATGGATGCTGAATACGGACCCAGACCAACAACTCAAGATATACATGTTCCTGTTACTGCTCTCAATTGCCACCGTTTATTAGTCTACTAACAGCGACCTACTTCGGAATTTTTCTGTACATATTGTTAAAATGTTCAAACAAATTAGAGCACTAATAGGGAAAAATTGTGTGATTATTCATTTTTCTGGTATAATCTTGATCTTTGAAAAAACGCGAAATCTGACATAATTTTTGCGAAAAAATCCACCATTAATATCTGATAAGTGATGGCAGTTCTAAGCCGCCATATTCAGGAAAAAACGCGGTTTTGTATTGCTGGAAGCAGTTTCTGTAAAGGCTAAGTGGTTTGACTGGGGCTTATTTAGATATTTATCAAGGAGTCAAAATTCCTCGTAAAACACTGATAAATCTACAACTAAATATTTTTGTCTATGTAAGAGGAAAGAAACTGGACGGTTATCTTGAGTAGTACAGGCACTATTTTGGCATTTCAATAACACCGCCACGGTATACAAGTTACATTAGTACATTAGGGTTATAGTCATGGTTACATACATACACAAGGCACATGACTGGTTTTATATACTACTCACAGTTTGATAGGGATCATGTAAATATTTCTATACGGGTTATATGTTACAACAACACATTTTTTCGTTTAAAACTTCCATTTCCAATGTTGGTTTATTTCATCAATGTGGCAATGTAACATAATGAAAAACTATACCGTATAAATGCCATATATATCTAGTGAATCCACCATGTTGATCCCTAGCAAATTTTGAGTAGTATATTTCGCCATGGTATATGATTTTAAACTTTTATTCAAAATAACAAAAATTGACGTAAACTGGTTATTGATTTCTATTAATTTATCCGACATATCAGCACAAGATATTCTTTTGGTCATGACAGTGAATGCTATAACGCTAATATTTTCCCGTTATCATATAAAATCTCGAAAGACCACAGAGAAAAAAGTGTACGCGGAGCTCTGGCAAACTGGGGCTTAATGCATCTTTGTAATGCATAATTATGTCAAGAAAGTATTCGCATAGCATGAATCGATTTTCTCCAAAACACAGCTGAATCAAGTGATAGAATAATCCTTTGACACGGAGAAAATTTACCAATATCCGACCCTTCAGCCTGTGCGGACTGTGCAGGCTGACCTAGTTCGAAATATTTTACGTGTGCATTTAACCACCTTTTCACAGAGCATGACTCATATATATATATATATCCATTTGATCTATTATCAAACAAAACGAAATCGTGAGCTAATTTTTAACCTGAAGGGTGCTGAAGACATGTTAACTCTTTACCAAACAATCCCAAGTTTTAACGACCCTTGGAAAACATTGTGGGAAAAGGAGAAAATGCTGGTAACCAGCATTTTCTCCCTTTCCCACAATCTTTTCTAACCTTACAAAGATAAATTCCATCATCTGAGCCGCATTTTACTTGTCGTCTGCGAACGCTTTCAAATTGGACCGGTATAAACTTTTGTCGTTTGGTACAGAGTTATACACTTGTAACTGGTAATTTTCGTCTGCTGTAATTCTTGTCGAGACTCACTCGATATGTCTTACCGCTTAGAAGAAAAGGTAAACAGGAGTTAATTCTCCACAAACTGCTAAACATTTCATCGACGACGGTCACTAGTATGTGGGAAAGCAGTCAATGGCTTGGGAAGAATAGCGTGGTAGCGCTGGTAAAAATAAACTCCAAGAAAGCCAGGTGAACTGACTGCTGTGATACAGTAACTGAAATAATGTTGAAAACGATGTTAATCACCATACAAGCAAATCTGTACCCTTTATAATGTAAGACAAATCCCATCGTTCAAACCTTGTTTATTATGTTGTCTGCAACTACTTCGAGCTTGGACAAGTTCAAATCTTTTCGTCTGGTAACGAGTTGAAATAAAAACAACGAGATCAAAGATAGAAATGATGAAGTAACACGCTAGGGGACATGCCTTAATCACGCGTACTCTCAGACTCACTCCCGGTTTCTCAGACGGAGCAAATCGTCCCTTAATCGCACGGCAAAATTTTAGATTTTCCCAAATCGAAAGCATCTTCAAACGACAAATTATAGGCGGATTAAATAATTGGATGTGTATCTGAGATGTTAGAAAACATTGTGGGAAAAGGAGAAAATGCTGGTTACCAGCATTTTCTCTTTTTCCTACAATGTTTTCAAAAGGTTTCTTCCTAAGGGTCGTAAAAACTCGTCGCTGTGTGGTTAACTCTTTACCAAAGGACAAAAATTTGCAGATGTCAAAACTGAAAGCATTTGCAGACGACAATGTAGATGTGGCTGGAATTGTGGTTTTAGGTTGTTAAAGGGTAGAAAACTTTGAAAGAAAAGGAGAAAAATGCTAGTCACTATCATTTTCTCCTTTTCCCACATTGTTTTCAGAAGCTTTCCTTATCAGGGTCGTTAAAACAAGGGATTGTGTGGTAAAGGGTTAAAGGCCTAGTGGCGTCTAAAATTAAACAATGTGGGTATCAAAATGCACTTAAATGTTGGTAACGAGCATTTTCTCTTTTTCCCACATTGTTTTCAAAAGCTTTCTTTATCAGGGTCCTTAAAAGACGAGTTTGATCAGTAAAGACTTAAAGGCCCAGTCGCCTCTAAAAGTAAACAACGTGGGTATCAAAATGCATTTAAATTTTAATCATAACATTTAAAAGTATGAAAATCACGATGAAGATGACAGCCTGTTATTGTGCGGTCGGTCCAAGTGTTAGTCACTGCCAGAAGAGTGAATTTTAAAACAAGGTAAAAAAGTAAATACAAGATAGAGCGACCTGGCAACTTTTGGCCTACTTTTAAAGTTCATTTTTCTGCTAGCAACTAACACTTGGACCGATCGTGTAATAACAGATTGTCATTATCACAATAATTTCTATACTTATATACTCATATGATCTCATTTTAACACTTTTGGGCGCTACTGGTTCTTTAATCCTATAGATATGCAAAATAATCCATAGTTTTAAAAACCCTGAAAAAAGAAGATCTTTGCAAACACTTCGGGAAAATGAGAAAATGCTGACAATCAGCATTTTCTTCTTTTCCCACAATGTTTTATACGTTTTCAAAGACACTTCCCAGTTTTTGAGTCGCCTTTAATTTGTCGTCTGCAAAGGCTTTGAATTTAGACAAGTCTAAATTTTTTGTCGTTTGGTAAAGAGTTGTCCCACAATTTGTCTATCTGTCGTCTGTTTTTCCATCTGTCAGGTAATGTTTTTTTTTTTAGTCTCTATTTTGGTCTGATAATTTTTTTCATTTCATAAGTTTTGGCGTTACTTTGTATAAAAAATGTAATAATTACAGAACAGATTCAAAACAAACACCAAGAGCGCATGCATGGGTGCACTGACCTCCGTGAACAACCAGCAAAGCTTCAGTTGATAAACAAATCACAGATATACTGCTGACATGGAGACACAAATATGACCCATGCTCTGTGAAAAAAGGTGCTTACCGCATCTGTGAAAAGTATCGACCCAGGTCAGCAGGCTGACCTGGGCCGAAACTTTTCACTGTTAGTCAAATTTCTCTATGTCAAAGGACCAGTCTACCTCATGATTCTGTCGGTTGTTAAAAAAGTGACTATTATGCATCAGTAATTATGTGATGGCTTGGATAGTATAATGCATCATGGAGATGCATTAAACCCTCTTTTGCCAGAGTATGGCTCATATAACTTTACCATTTGACTCCTCCAAAGTGAAGGGGTGTAAGGTATATGTTGGGTCACAAAATTCGAGTTTTATAATCTAAAACTAAAACATAAGACTATTGTAGTTTCATACACGGAATTAGCCGGAATGGCTTTCTTTAAGATCATTAAATTGACTGATTTTTTCGTTTATTTATCGTCGCCACCAGTTTCCCATATGGGCGACGCCCCATGAAGGCTGTTAGTTTTGTTACAGGGGATAGTGCAAGATACAGGACGAAACCCTTACTAAGTTAGCCTGGTTCTTTAACGTGCGCTGTGTATAGCACCGTCACATGGGACCTCGGTTTAACGTCTCATCCGAAAGACTAGTAGTAATTTTAGATGGCCATCTGTTGGAATCGAACCCACACCCTCAAGTGACCCGAAACATGATGTTTATGAGTCGTACACTGTACCACCTGAGCCGTGCGGGCTGGTCATCATAGAATTTAGTTCTATTCATGCATAAGTTATTTAAAGGCCCGCTATCTGCTAAATGTAAACAATTCTGGAGTCAAATTGTAGACAATTCTGATTTATACCATTTAAAAGTATGGGTATTATTATGACTCTGATGATGTTTACGGTGGAATCTGTCAAAGTTCCAGTCCCCGGCAGAAATCAAAGCGTTGAAAGCACTGGTGTAGCATTTGTCAGGGGGGCCATTGCGTGGAATTAATAATTTGAAAAATAAACCACAGAAATAGTTTCAAAATATTCGCTTGAACGTCAACCTTCTATATAGTCATGCACAATCCAATAGAGTAGTGTGCAATCTTACGGGACGAACAAGTCCTGGCGAACAAGTCCAGGGACGAATAAGCCCAGGAACGAACTGGTTTGGGACGGAATCGGGCGGTCAGGAAACAAAGATTGTGTGTATCTTTACGCCAATAGAAGACCATAGCGGATCAAGTTATTTTCGATAAATAAGAAGTATGGCGTAATCCAATTTATTTTAATATGCCATTTTCATATCTAACTGCAGTCGAAACACTTATTTGTCTCAGAAAAAATTGAGTTTAATTAGGTTTACTTCCTTCGGTTTTGCGCAAACTACGGTACATGATTTTCAAAATGCTGTATTGCACTCATAGTTGCATTGTCTTCGACAAATGCCACAAAAAATAGAACAAAGGTTGCCAACTTTTGTTCTAGTTTTACCATAATCTACTTTTTCCTGCCACTAACTGAAACTTTGACAGACTGCACCGTAAACATTATCCAACTCTTAATAATATATATCCGTACTTTTGAATGATATGAATTTGTCTGCATGTTGACGCCTGAAGAGTTTATTTTTGGTCGCTACTGTGGCTTTAATCCTTTGGCTGCTACGAGCGACTCGAGGCGCTTTTGCGGCCAATGTAGATCCAGATCAGACTGCACAGAACATGCAGTCTGATCTTGGATCTACACTGTCCGATACGGAGATAATTTTCCTCTGAACATAACTTTGAAATTGCATGGGTATTTCGGCGTAGCTGGATGTGCTGGCTTTTGACCTTCCTTTTCGTACTGATAAAAAATGAATAAAAAGAAATTTGTGATTGGTAAAAAATGTAGACATGTTTATTTTGAGGGCCCCTGCCGATTTGCAGGCAAATTTAAGCCTTACTATCACTTTTACAGATATTTCTTGTTTACTAGCGGAAATTTACTTTATCTATTTCGCAGGTTAACCCCTTACCACACAATTCCGAGTTCTAACAACCCTGAGAAATAAGTTTTTGAAATCAGTGCGGAAAAAGGAGAAAATGCCGGTAACCAGCCAATGTAGATCCAGATCAGACTGTTTTCTTCCCCATCAGAGACTAATCCTATCATTTGAGCAACATGCATGATGTCGTATTCAAATGCTTTCAGTTTGCACAAGTCTAAAAACTTTAGTGTTTGGCAAAGAGGTAAGGGTAAACATTTTCTGTTCTGCCTATTTACTTGGAGCTGTCTGTCCATTCTCTGCGGTATGTCACGACAGACACGAAAATAACCTGCAACAAAAAACACGGCAGACGAGATTCAAAATGCTAAATAAGGGAAAAATATCAACGCTTAAAGTGCAAAATAAATGACAGGATATTTAAGGTAAACAAAATAAAACCAAAATATGGAAATGAGCCATTCTCTGGCAAAAAGGGGCCTAACGCATCTCCGTGATGCATGATACCTAGCAAGTCATCACATGATCATGGATCCATAAAGTCCATTTTGTCTAACAATCGACTGAATCATGAACTGGACCTTTGAAATACAGAAAATTGACCAATAGTAAAAAGTCTCTGCTCAGGTCAGCCTGCGCGATGCTTTTCGCAGATGCAGTAAGCCCCCTTTTTACAGAGCATGGCTCAAATATAAAAGTTGTTCTAGTCGGAATATTTCGTGGACTGCCGGGACGTACGGATCCAAGACCAGACTGCACATTCCGTGCAATCTGATCGTGATCTACACTGTCTGCATTGCAAAGGTTCATAGTTTTACCACGCATTTTTACCACTTGCCAAACAATTAGACGTATTAACGACACTGAGGAAAAAGGCTTATGAAAACACTGTGAGTTCTCCCTTTCTCTATCCTTCTTGAGAAAACTCATATCAACCTAATCACATAATGATTTTTCGCCTGCAATTTGTTTGTATTGGAGTTTAACGCCATTTTAACAGCTTAGGTCATATCACTGGCGCTCGATCATTATTCAAAATCGTTGCTCGATGTGTAACCTAATAAATAACTTAGGTTACACATCGAGCAACGATTTTGAATAATGATCGAGCGCCAGTGGGTCATATCATGGCGGTCAGCGACGCACCTATGTGCTTCCTGGCTTTCTCACACCAGTACTGACACAACTTTCTTTCCAAAGCCACTGCCTACTTTTCTCACATGCATCAGAGGTGAGAGGCGAAAAATCGCCGGAAAGAAAGTTGTCTCAACCGGGTATCGAACTCGCAATCACCAGGTCAAGAATCCGACACGCTAACCACTGAGCCACCCGGGCGGGCTTTCGCCTGCAAGACTTTTTGATTTAGATGAATCTTAACGCGTAGGCTGCTAAGCGCGACTCACTGACCTTCTGCGGACGGCGTAGATTTAGATCAGACTGCACAGAAAGCGTAGTCTGATCTTAGATCTACACTGTCCGATAAGGGGATACCTCTCCTTCAAAAATACCTTTGAAATAGGAAAAATTTGGGTTTTGACATCGACTTGAAAGTTCCATTTCTTTTATTTATCAGGAAAAGGGTTAAATTTTGTGGTTTAGTACAGAGTGAAGAGTAAATACCCAACATCCATCATACGATCATCAAAGGTCTTTTTCAAGCAGATACGTCTATCGAGGTCATTACATCACACAGCATTCCTACAGAGGACATCAAAGTACTATAAGTACCCACTTATACATATGTCGTTCACTTCAAAACCTACAAATTACAAAGGATACGTGTGATTTCCGACTCCAATGACCAAATGTGAGCACTGCATGGCTAGATATATAAGGCTTATATAAACTGCATGTTCTAAAGTACAATTTTCCAACCTTTTTCGAAACAATATGAATAATTCCTGTCTATTTCTAGGGCTTAGAAATAACGAGCCGCCTCAAATATGGCCGAACGTTTTTTGTCTTATTAAAGGCCCAATAGGGGCCAAAAAAGAATGCAGGTGTCAAGATACATCCATTTAAATCAAAATCATACCATTTAAAAGTATGGAAAATATTGTGAAGATGACAATCTGCTATTGTATGGTCGGTCCAAGTGTTAGACACTGGCAGAAAAATGCATTTTAAAATCAGGCAAAAAGTAAACAAACGATAGAGTGACCTGGCAACTTTTCATCTAGTTTTAAAATTAATTTCTCTGTCAGCGACTAACTCTTGGACCAACCGTATAACAACAGCTTGTCATCTTCGCAATAATTTCCATGCTTTTAAATGTCATGATTCAAAATTATATGTACTTTAACACCCGCATTGCTTACTTTTGGCAGCTATTGTTACTTTTTTTAACACTTAAGCTGCTGAATAAAAGAAACGCAAATTTCTACTCAAAACTAAAAGCCAAAACATTGCGGTTTCAAAGTTGATTTCACCGGAAAGAAAATACCGTATCGGACAGTGTAGATCAAAGATCAGACTGCACGTTCTGTGCAGTCTGATCTTGATCTACATTGTCCGCAAAAGGTCAGAGGGTCGCGCTTAGCAGCTTAAGGGTTAAGGTCTAGAATCATCCAGCGGAAGGTCAAGATAAGGCTGTGTGTTTAGTGCAGTCTACTCTTCAATCTGCACTTTTTACAAAAGCCACTTAACTCTTTACCACATAATCCCAAGTTTTATCGACCTAGAAAGAAAATGCTTACGAGAAAAATGCGGGAAAAGGAGAAAATGGTAACCAGCATTTTCTCCATTTCCCGTAACATTTTCTAACCTATCAAATACAGAAATCATCATGTTAATTATATTTAATTTGTCATCTGCAAATGCTTTCGATTTGGTTGAGTCCAAAACTGTATCGTTTTGTAAAGGGTTTAGTCTCCTTTTGTCATTTACCTCTTTCGCTGCCAATGTCGCCTGGGGTAGCTTTTGTGGACGGTGTAGATCAAGATCAGACTGCACAAAACGTACAGTCTGATCTTTGATCTTCACCGCCGCTACCTGGTGTCAACCCTTATCCTGCTAAATAAAATAAATGAAACTTTCAAGTCGATAGTAAAAACCCGAATAATGTTATTTTAAACTTATTTTTTTTTAAGAAAAATATCTCCTTGTCGGACAGTGTAGATCAAGATCAGACTGCACATTCTGTGCACTCTGATCTTGATCTACACTGTCTGCAAAAGGTCAGTGAGTCGCGCTTAGCAGCTTAAGGGTTAATCTTTGACCAGAGTCAGCTTCAACCGCAACATAGCTATAGTTTTAGACTTCGAGAAAGGTCGAATACAGTTGGCACACAGGCGTTCGTTTTGTGATGAACTCCGCCATCTATTTAATGCAATTTATAACTAGTATATTACATTTATATAGATAGCGAAGTTCGTCACAAATTGAACGCCTGTGAGTTGGCAGCAAAAGAGTTAAAGGGTTTACCTCTTTACCAAACGACAAAATTCTAGACAGGTGTACATGGAAAGCATTTGCAGACGACAATTTAAATGAAGCTTAAATGGTGATTTATGTATTGAATATGGTAGAAAACATTGTGGGAAAAGGGAGGAAATGCTGGTTACCAGCATTTTCTCCTTTTCCCACAATCTTTTCAAAAGCCTTCTCTTTCAGGGTCGTTAAAACTCGGGATTGTGTGGTAAAGAGTTACCCTTTGCCTTGCGACAAAATCTTGGACCTGCCCAGTTGAAAGTATCTGCAGAGGGAATGTGAATGTATAAAGTAAGGGAACGTGCCCTCTATAGGTCAAAAGTATTGAGGGAAAAGGAGAAAATGCTGGTTCCTGGTTTCCGCAATGGTTTTATAAGGCTTCTTCCTCTGGGTCGTTTGAGCAACGGATAGTTCTATGAAAGGTAGCACCGTACCCTGTGACGACCTTAGATGCCTTTTGACAAGAAAGTACAACAGGATGAGTCATCACACCAGCGCAGTCTGATCTTTGATCTTTGTCTTACCGAAACTCCGTTACTTATTGAATCTATCTGGTTTAAAACGATTATGGCCATAAAGCTTTCGAACACATTGTGGGAAAAGGAATAGTTGCTGGTTAACAGCATTTTCTATTTTTCCCACAATGTCCTTTGTCCTTCTTGGGACAAACCCTATTATTTGAACCATAATCTACTTGTCGTCTGAAAGCATTTTCAATATGGACAAGTCTAAATTGTGCCTGTAGGCAAAGATTGAAATAGTTTGTTTTGGCACATGACAAAGAGAATTTAACAAGGCATGTCTGAAAGAACTACGATAAAATACAAAACTGTCATGGTCTCTGTTTTATAAAACTGGTCTCCGTAAGTAATTATTCTATTTCGTCTCTTTACAGCGTGAAATACGGTAATAATAGTTATTCAGTTCACAGGAGCATGTACTAATTTAGTATAGAAGGTGTATTAACAAAGCATTACGAGGGACACTTTTTAAGTTCGTAGAGTAGGGCGGTCTTTTTAAAACCGCTTGAAATATCAAAATTTTATAAATCTAAGACCTTCGAAATATGCCCCGTCTGCCTCCACACACATTTTACACCGATCTACCCATTTCCGGAACGCCGCCCGGTAGTCCTCTTTAGGTATATGTTGCAGACACTGGTAGACCGCACTGCCTATACCACAACGGGATTCAAAACGGTGCCCTGCCAGCATTTCCTTTAGTCTTGGGAACAACCAAAAGTCACAGGGGGACAGGTCAGGGCTGTATGGGGGATGATCTAAGACATCGAGCCCAGATTCTTTCAGATATTCCTGTACCGTAGCGGATTTATGGGCCGGTGCGTTATCATGGAGTAATTTGATGCCGCGGACACCGGAGCGCGGTCTGCGTTTTTGATAGAAATCAACAAGTTGAGTAAGAACACTTTCTCTGTAAAACTTTCCAGTGTCAGAACTACTTTCGGGACTGGAATTTGAAGGACTGGACCTTTCGAATCAAAGAATATCGCATACAATATGCGATTTGATGTTTTGCAACGGCGCGCAATGACAGGTCTGTCGCCCTCAGATGAAACCCAAACCTTATTTTTAGCCTTAGAATCGGGTTGAAAATGATAGATCCAGGTTTCATCACCTGTAACTATCTCTTCCAAACGACGTGGGTCACATTTATCATATTTTTCTATAACTTGCGATGCAAGTCTAACCCGATTTTGTTTCTGCTCGTCAGTGAGCAAATGGGGCACCCAGCGCGCGCAGATCTTACGTAGCCCAAGTCGTTCACGTAAGATCTTCAAAACACTTGACGAATGAATGCCACTTAATTCTTCTATCTCTTGCACGGTATAACGTGCGTCTTCCTCAATTAACGTTTTCACAGTAGCAACGTTCTTTTCCATCAAAACGGAAACCGGCCTACCCACCCGAGGGTCATTTTCAATTGACTCCCGACCATCATTAAAACGACGTACCCACTTGCAAACTGTAGCATATTTTAAAGCATCATTCCCATAAACTTTTTGCAAATCAGCATGAATTTCTGTTGGCGGAAACCCGAGCTGTGCTCGAATCTTACAATACACCCTCTGTTCAGAGATTTTTCCATCCATATTGAACGCTATATTTTACTATAGTGTATAAAACCACGTGTTGGAAATACCCAGCGCAGCGCGCACGTGGACCTCGTGCGCCGCATACCGTGACACCGTTCGAGAGAGGAATGATTACGCAAGTTCTGTGTAAAAAATCGTGCAACTTCATAATCGCGTTAAAAAGTTATAGGCTTACTCTACGAACTTAAAAAGTGTCCCTCGTATTACCAGCAGACAGGTATTGAGGAAAAACTTGAACAAAGCAAAACGGAACAGAGCAGAATATTTTTATTTAAAAATTCATTTAAGTCATAACGCCATTTTAGCTGCTCAGGTCATATCATGGCGGTGATTGACGCACCCATGTTTCCTGGCTTTCTGACACCAGTACTGACACAACTTTCTTTCCAAAGCCACTGACTACCTTTTTTCACATGCATCAGAGGTGAGAGGTGAAAAATCGCCGGAAAGAAAGTTTACCTCAACCGGGTATCGAACTGGCAACCACCAGGTCAAGAGTCAGATACGTTAGCCACTGAGCTATCCGGGCGGGCCATTTACGACAAATTTCATGTATAAATTGAAAGAATTCGTTGACAACAAATTTAATGTAGCACATATGATAGGACTGGTAGAAGAAAGAGTAGAAAACATTGCGGGAAAAGGAGAAAATACTGGTTACCAGCATTTTCTTCTCTTACCACAAAGTTTTCAAAATTTTTTCCCTAAAAGTCGTTAAAACACGGGATTGTTTGATAAAGGTTCAACCTGCACATGTCGTCACCACGTAATAAACCGTTCGACATCAAACAACAACGTAAATCATGCAAGAGACAGATTCATAAAGCAGATTTGTTTGCTTGACTTGTGTTTAACCATTTACCGCACAATGCCGCCCATTTGGACAATCCTGGGAAAGAAGCCTTTAAAAACATTGTGGGAAAAGGAGAAAATGCTGGTAACCAGCATTTTCTCCTTTTCCCACATTTTTTCCTACCCTATTGAAAACAGAAATAATCATCTAAGTTACTTTTAATATGTCGTCTACAAATGCTTTCAATTTGGCCTGGTCCAAAATTTTGTCGTATGGAAAGGGTTAACGTCATTTTAACAGTATTTCGGTTACATCACGACAGCTAACTATAAGATCCCGGGGGTTTCGTCACACAAGTCCCACGCATTACCTACCCTTTACCAAACAATCCAACCTCGTTTTGATGACCATCTGGGAGAATCATATTGTAAAATATTGTCGGTAGGAATTGAAGAAAATGCAGGTAACCGGCATTTTTTTAAACAAAAAGTTCCGCCTTTTCTGTCTCAAATGCCATCATTTGTGCCACGAGTACTTTTTCGTCTGCAAATTGCTTTCAATATGAACGAGTCTAAAGTCTTGTGGTCTGTTAAAGAGCTTAAGTAACCTAGATAATTGATTGATTGATTGACTGATCGATCGATCGATCGATCGATTGATTGATTGAAAGGATTTTTATGCTGCTTTCAAAATATTACAGGTAAAGCACGACGACATCTCACAAATTCATGTATGTCCTGGGTTTTACTAGTTCTAGGCCAAGACTCTGAACCGTCTTGCCTATGGACACTCTCATGAAAAGCCTAATGTGTTGGATGAGGATCGAACCCGGACCCTCTATGTAACACATCGCGCACTTTATTACTGAGCAACACATGGCTCCTTAACCCTTTCCCAAACAAGCCCTGGTTTTCACGTGTCTGCAGTACAAGTCTTTTGAAAACACTGTAGGAAAAGGAGAAATTGCTCGTAACGAGCAATTTCTCCTTTTCCCACAGTGTTTTCTACCCTTTTAGAGACCTTTCTGCCATTTTCATCAAATAAAAATTTGTCGTCTGCAAACTCTTTCAATTTGGACCAGTCCAAAATTTGTCGTTTGGGAAAGGGTGAAGGATTTAAGGTAACCTATGAAAATTCGTATAAGCCTTGGATACATAACCGGTAACGTCTGTTTAAAATTCCCGCTGGCAGCGTACTGAAGGTCCTTTGAAAAAGGACTGACTGCGATGAGATTGATCCCCCGCCAGCGCCGATCACCTGAGAGTGTCCTTGAGCAACACACATGCAGGACCAAGGCCTTTTGTCGGTGCAATTAAGCCAAAACATGCATTTATAAATAATCTATTGTCGCGAAATGCGAGGGAATACTGTAGGCTAACCCACTATTCCAACATCAAGGGGCCGAGCCCAGTAACTACTTTGGTAGAGTACAAGACTGGAAACCAGAGGGTCTCTTGGTCCGATTTTCAGATCTGTCGGGGAACACTGATAGTTATTGCGGCAGGATTCATTCGTTTCTCACCTCTGGCCTCTGAACATTTTTTCGACGATCTTTATATAGGAAAGCAGCCAGTGGCTGTGGCAACTCCAGGAAAGCATGGATGGATGCAGTGGCTGCCGCGATACAACTGAAATGTTAGAACGGCGTAAGATACTAACCAAACGCCAAAAACAATCAAACATTGCATATTTCCCCCTGATGTCCCATGACTACGAGATAGAAAGTGGAGAAATAACATTATTGGCCGTTATGGTAATGATTTTTGAACCTTTACCAAACAATGCCGTGTTTTAACGACCCCGAGTGTAGAGCCTGTTGAAAACATTGCGGGAGAAGGAGAAAATGATGGTAACTAGCATTTCCTCCTTTTCCCACAATGTTTTCAACCCTCTTAAAGATATATACAAACCTTTGAGCCACATTATTTTTTTTTGTCTGCAAATGCTTTCAGTTTTGACAGGTCTTTAATTTTGTCGTTTGGTGAAGAGTTCAAAACCTTCACCAGCTGATTAAACGCTTGTGAGCTTTTTTTTTTTATCGTTAGAAAACGAAATCTATTTGAAGCAACAACAATCGGCTGTTCTCAGCAAATTATCCCTGAAAATATCGCGAAGTGTAAAATAATGATCAGATAAGCATCCTCCGTGCAGTCTGATCGTGATCTACACTAGTCGCAAGAGCACATTTTCCTGCCCTTATAACGGTAAGAGTTTTAAAAAAGTGTGGTCTAGATAGTAAAACTCATTGGCCCGAAACGAAATAGTGTACGTTCAGCAATTTTGCTTGTTTGTCTTCCATTTGAGGGTTCCAGATAATAAAGGTTTCATGGTATCATTCTGTAATCATAAGAACGACGGCCAGACAGAAGGGAGTGGTGGAGGGGTTTCATGTCATTCTGTAATCATAAGAGCGACGGCCAGACAGAAGGGAGTGGTGGAGGGGTTTCATGTCATTCTGTAATCATAAGAGCGACGGCCTGACAGAAGGGAGTGGTGGAGGGGTTTCATGTCATTCTGTAATCATAAGAACGACGGCCAGACAGAAGGGAGTGGTGGAGGGGTTTCATGTCATTCTGTAATCATAAGAGCGACGGCCAGACAGAAGGGAGTGGTGGAGGGGTTTCATGTCATTCTGTAATCATAAGAACGACGGCCAGACAGAAGGGAGTGGTGGAGGGGTTTCATGTCATTCTGTAATCATAAGAGCGACGGCCAGACAGAAGGGAGTGGTGGAGGGGTTTCATGTCATTCTGTAATCATAAGAACGACGGCCAGACAGAAGGGAGTGGTGGAGGGGTTTCATGTCATTCTGTAATCATAAGAGCGACGGCCAGACAGAAGGGAGTGGTGGAGGGGTTTCATGTCATTCTGTAATCATAAGAGCGACGGCCAGACAGAAGGGAGTGGTGGAGGGGTTTCATGTCATTCTGTAATCATAAGAACGACGGCCAGACAGAAGGGAGTGGTGGAGGGGTTTCATGTCATTCTGTAATCATAAGAGCGACGGCCAGACAGAAGGGAGTGGTGGAGGGGTTTCATGTCATTCTGTAATCATAAGAACGACGGCCAGACAGAAGGGAGTGGTGGAGGGGTTTCATGTCATTCTGTAATCATAAGAACGACGGCCAGACAGAAGGGAGTGGTGGAGGGGTTTCATGTCATTCTGTAATCATAAGAGCGACGGCCTGACAGAAGGGAGTGGTGGAGGGGTTTCATGCATCTCCATGACGCATTATACCAAGCAAGTCATCGCATAATTATGGATCCATAAAAGCCACTTTGTCTAACAAGGACTGAATCGTGAGGTTAATTGGTCCTTCGACATGCAAAAAAATTACCAGTGGCAAAAAGTATCGACTTTGGTCAGCTTGCGCAGGCTGACATGAGTCTATACTTTTTGCAGATGCATTAAACCATCCGTTCACAAACTTTGACTCAATTATTTTATTTCTGTCAACCCTTCACACAACAGTTCCGTGTTTAAATCACCGTAAGGAAGAAGTCATTCGAAAAACATCAATACAGAAGAGGAGAGAGTGGTGGTTATTAGCATTTTTTTCCCTTTTTCCACAATGTTTTCTGTGCTATCAAAGACGATTCTATCTTTGAGCCATCTTGAAAGAAGGTGGGTGCTTACATTTTAATAATCAAACCGAGCTTCAAAAATGTTTCATTACTGAATTCAAAAGTACGGCAACTCTTGGCAAACTGTCAATAGATAAGAAAAGATAGTTGCATTTCCTTGCTTCTTAAGATATTCCATCCTCGTTGACCCAGTTCCGATGTATTCCATAAACTACATTCATCGCCCCTGGGTTATCTCGCGTATGTTTTCTCGTTCTCATGAATTATTCACGGAGCATTTTGATTGGTAATCTCAGTTTTTCAGTGAGAAAATTTAATATATTTTTATCAACCATATGCCATCATTTCTATTTTTACCTCGTCTACAACCAATCAAATCGATGAATGTACTTCACGGAATACATCGGAACTGGGTCAACGAGAATGACGTCACCCCTGCTACATACCCCGATGGACTGCAACAGCACGCTGTATTTCTGAATATGTGCCTTTATATACAAGAATTTGTAATGTCTGTTCTGGATTATCGTAAGGCAAATGCCAAAGAAGGAAGGCCCACCGGCGGCCGCCATATTCGTTGATAATGATGTGGGTTTTACTCGGTTTATTCATAACAACGGAAGAAATGTGATTATCCTCCACTACAAAAGAGTATCATTATGTCATCGACAATTCGACTAGCTATTGGGTGTAATTCGCAATCTTATGAATATTCATAGAAATGACGATTTCGCAATTGAATGTCCCAGGGGTGATGAATGGTAATACTTCACACCTGGGTTAACGCGGGTGAAGATATTCAAGATTTAAGAATTTCACGATAGCTCGTGGGACATCCACGTAATCAATAACACGCATCGAAAATATGGGATGACATTCAAATAAGTAAGATGACGTCATAGTTGATCTCACAAAAATAGTCGGAGTTACCGAATGCAAACCGACCATCCTGTTAATCAAACACCAAAATCGTCTCTTGTTACTGAATGTAACCCTTTCGATATCTTTATTGCTTGCAGTTAAAAATGTATGAGCCGTACTCTGTGAAAAGGGTGCTCAATGCATCTACGAAAAGTATCGATTCAGGTCAGCCTTCGCAGTCCGCGCAGGCTGACCTGGGTCTAAACTTTTTACTATAGGTCAATTTTCTGCTGTTCAAAGGGCCAGTCTACCTCATAATTCAGTCTGTTGTTACCCAAAATGAATTTTATTGATCCATAATACTGTGATGACTTGCTTGGTAACATGCATCGCGGAGATGCATTAAGCCCCCTTGCCTCATATTTTCTTGTTTTGATCCAAATCTTAATAGATTTTTAATTTTGTCGTTTGCAAATACTTTAAATGTGGGCAAGTTCAACGTTTTGCAATCTGATAGAGATAGATGTGATGATCACCTACAACAATTTGAGTAAATGAGTGGCGCTCCGAGAAAAGGGGTTTTAATGTATCTAAGTAATGCATTCATACAATCAAATCATCACATAACAGATCCACACAATCCATTTGTCCAACAATCGACAGAATCATTAGGTAAACTGGTTCTTGGACGTGCACAAAACTTACGATGCAAATTTCAATTCAGGTCAGCCTGCACGGAATGCGCAGCCTGACATGAATGGATACTTTGTGCAGATACATTAAATCACCTTTTCACAGAGCATGGCTCAAATATAATCATTGCTATGTTTGCATTTGAAGTACTTTAATACTCATGCTTCCCTTATCTGTAGCCCTGACTAAATGTCAGGCTGACTTCTGTTAACAGCTGTACACGTTTTATTCTTAACGCGTTTCCCACTTACCAACATTGCAGCAGACGGTTTGCAAAACATTCTAGTAGAAAAAGAATTACCGGAATGAATTAAAATTTAAAATGTAAATACGTGTAAAAATCATGAAAGCCAACCAAGAGATTGCTCGTCGGGAGCAGTTTCTTCGTTAGCCAAAATCTGTTCAAATGTCGTCTGCAACAAGACGGAAAATTTCGTCTGACTTTTGTAATGTGTTGAACACGTGACACTGGACAGGTATATCTGTGTCTTTTCTTACATCTGGCCTTGACACCATTGCGCCAAATACATACACAAGAGAAATCTCTTTCAAAAAAAGACAGACGATGTAAGAGGGACTGGAAAATGAATAATGAAACTTTTTTTTTTTTAACAATGCGGATATTAAAATGCATTTGTACTGAAACTATACCTTATAAAAGTGTGGAAATTATGATGGAGATGACAATCTGTTTTGGTATGGTTACTCCAAGCGTTAGTTGATGGCAGAAAAATGAACTTTTTAAACCAGGTAAAAAGGAAACAAAAGATGAAGCGATCTGGCAACTTTCGACCTACTTTCAGAATTAATTTTTCTACCAGCGACTTACACTTGGCTTGGTAAAAGTGTGAATATGAGGAAATAATTGTGCTCAGCACCCAATTGTTTTCGAACTTTTACTTATAAAGAAATACTTTCTCGTTTTTCCGCCCACAATGATTTTTTCACTATCAAAGACACATCCGATCATTTGAGCCATATTTGGTTTCTCGTCTACAAAATTCCGAGTCCCGGTAGCTCAGTTGGTAGCGTGCAGGACCTGAGAACAGGAGGTCGCTGGTTCAATCCCTGACTCTTCATTCCGAGGATTGATGATAGTACTGCGACAGCATTCATTCCTCTCTCACCGCTGACCATTGTTTCGACGATGTTTATGTGGAAAAGCAGCCAGTGGCTTGGAAAGAATATTGTGCGGAGCACTGGTAAAGGAAAATCGAGAAAATAATGAATAGGTGTACTAGCCGCCGCGATATAACTGAAATAATGATGAAAACGGCTTTAAACACCTTACAAACAATCAATCAGTCGTCGATAAATGCTTTTAATTTGGTCCTGTCTAAATTTTGTCCTCTGTTAAAAGATTAGAACATCTTCATGAGAATCACACAAAAGCTAGTTCTCTTTCTCGAGAACAATTTGTTAGGTATTATATAAATGCCCGTTTTTCATAAGGTTTCCATTGATACTGCAGCGGACAGTTCACCTATCCATACACTCCTGTGCGCTTTACAAGTAGTACGTAGAGTACGCCCTACATACCACTAGTATGCACGAACCCGGATGTACAATACTAGTATCTGATGTCAGGGCTTGAAGCCGGAGGTGCCTGATTCGATTCACAGCTATGTATACCATTTTTCCCAGAGTATTGATGATAGTCATTGAGACGGATTCATTTCTATCTCAACACCGACCATGGTTTCGATAATATTAACCTTTTACCAGACGACACAATTTTAGCCTTGTCTAAATTGAAAGCATTTGCAGACGACAATTTCAATGTGGCCTAAATGGTGCAACGAAGAAAACATTTAGGTTTACCAGCATTTTCTCCCTTTCCCACAATGTTTTCAACAGGCTTCTTTCACTGGGGCGTTAGATATTTCAGGAAAGCATGGATAGTTTTACTGCCCGCCGTTATATAACTTAGATAGTAATGTTGAAAAAGCGCATTAAACACTAAACAAACAGAAAACACCACTGTCTTCTTTCCCACATTTCTTACCTCTGACACATTTTGATGTTTGTCCAAATTAAATGCATTTACATGCGACGAATCGAATTTGACTAAAACGATGGGATTTGTCTTTAAATGGCAGAAAACATTGGGTGGAAAGGAGAAAATGCTGGTGACCAGCATTTTATCCCTTTTTCCACAATGCTTTCAAAGGCTTTCAACCTCTAGGTCGTAAAACCTTGGGGTCGTTTATTAAGTTAACCTTTATCCTGCTGAATAAGTGAAATGAAACAATCAAACAGATAGTAAAAATCAAAATTTTACTATTTCAAAGATATGGGGGGGGGGGAGAAAGAAATCTCCTTATCGGACAGTGTAAGGTCAAGATCAGACTGCACGTCATGTGCAGTCTGATCTTGATCTACACTGTCCGCAAAAGGTCAGTGAGTCGCGCTTAGCAGCCTAGGGGTAAATGGGCTAAACCTAGTAACCCAGGTTTATCTGACCCACGATACCTGTTATAATCAACGATGCATGTTCGTAAACAAGACGAGTTTAAATTGGTGCAGCTCAACTCTTTACCACACAATGACGAGTTTTATCGCCTCTTGGAAATAGGACTTTTGAAAACATCATGGGAAAAGGAGAAAATGCTGGTAACCAGCATTTTCTCCTGTTCCCACGATGTTTTCTAACCTTTCAGAAACAAATCTTATCGTTTGAGACACATTTAATCTGTCGTCTGCAAATGCTTTGAATTTGGGCCTGTCTAACATTTTTTCGTCTGGTAGAGAGTTAACTCTTTACTTAACTCTTTACCAGACGACAACATTTTAGACTTGTCCAAATTGAAAGCTTTTGCAGACGACAACTTAAACTTGGCTCAACAATTGAATTTCTTTTGGAAAGGATACATAAATTATGTATTTAAAAAAAATAAATAAAAAAGCAAAATGGAAAAAGGTGAAAATGCTGATTCCCAGTGTTTTCTAAAGCTTTCTTCCATATGGTCGTAAAAACTCGAGATTGTGTTGTGAGGATTAAAAATGCTGCACGAATGCACTATTAGATAAAGGTTGCACCGGTAAAGTGCACAGACAGTGCATAGTTTGAGATCAATATGGACCGAGTACGAGTGTTGTTGTACCAAGAGCTCTGGGACGTGAATGTACTTAAAGCATTTGGCGGACGCCAACTTTTAAATGTAGCTAAAACGATGGAATATGTCTTTGATAGTGTAGGAAACATTGTGGGAAAAGGAGAAATGGGAAAAGGAGAAATGGGAAAAGGAGAATGCTGGTTACCAGCATTTCTCCTTTTCTCACATTGTTTTCAAAGGCGTCTTTCTCAGGGTCATTAAAATTCGGGATTGTGTGGTAAAGGGTTAAATCATTTACCAAACAATCCAGGGTCTGAACGACCCTGAGGAAGAGTTCTTTTGAAAGCATCGTGGGGAAAAGGGGAAAATGCTGGTTAACAGCTCTTTCTCCCTTTGCCATAGACAAATTCCATTATTTGAGCCAGATTTGATTTGTCGTCTGCAAATGCTTTCAATATGGACGAATCCAAAGTTTTGTCGACTGATACTGAGTTAAACAATTGATTCGTCCATATTCAAAATGGTTTAACTCTCTACCACACGACAAAATTTTAGACCGGTCCAAATTCAAAGCTTTTCAGAAGACAAAATAAATGTGACCGAAAAATTGAAATTTGTCTTGCGAAGGATAGAAAACATTGTGGGAAAAGGAGAAAATGCTGGTTACCAGCATTTTCTCCTTTTCCCACGATGTTTTCAAAAGGCTTCTTTCTTAGGGTCGTTAAAATTCGGGATTGTGTGGTAAAGGGTTAAAGTATACGATAGGTCATATTAAAGCATTCTTGAAAAATCTAAAGAACATGCATATTGTAAAGTCCTAAATGTTTACCTACATGACTGGAATAACTGTCTGAAAAATTAAACCCGTAGGCTGCTAAGCGTGACTCTCTGACATTTTGCGGACAGTGTAGATCAAGATCAGACTGCATTAAACGTGCAGTCTGATCTTGGATCTACACTGTCCGATAAGGAGATTTTTTTTCCTAAGAAAAAAAGGTTTGAAATCGCATTATTCGTTTTTTTTACGACCGGTTCGAAAATCAAGTTTCATTTATTTAGCAGGATAAGGGTTAACGTGGTAGAATTTAGTGGAATTCCTACATGAGTAATATAACAAATTTACAGAGCTCCAGATTGAGGAATGGTTTTGATTCAAAATTGAAAATATTAATTATTCTCCACTAAACCCTATGTTATGGGTACTCATTAGAATCGTCTCATCGAGACGATTCTAATGAGTCACCACAACATAGGATTTGGAAGAGACATAATGGATTCAGCATGCCATCACTCCCTCTTATCTGGAGCTCTGTTAATAAACAATTAGCTGTTCTACATAGTTTCTTGGACATGTATGTTCATTCTTTGTGGTTATATTAATTATACGATAGACCATACCTACGTTAGGACAACGTGAATACGTGCATGCCTTGTTTTGTGAGTTATACAATTTGCATCCATATTCACCAATCATTCTGAAGAACATTTTTAGTCTTTTTTCTCTAATATTGTCTAAATTTGAAGGTAAAACAATTCCTGATTGGCTAAACCAAATGGTTTCACCAATTAGAAGTAGTAGTAGGTTTAAATTATGAGAATCTTAGAGAAAAAGATTAGGAATGTTCTTAAGGCTGGTCGGTGAATACGGACCTTGATCACGAATAATTATACCGCGCATATTTCGCAACCACCAGTCACTTAACCGTTACAGCGGCAAATAAATGATCAAAGCGCTGAAGGTGCTGAAGGCCTGGGCATCAGAACGGGGGAAGAGGTAGGAAGATGAGGCCCAGAAGCTTAAAGTTGCTATCACATTTGTACAGGCCTTCAGCGCTTTGATCATTCCGAATTTCATAAATATATAGAAATCTGAAACTGGAAAAATAATTTTAAAAGTTTCTAAATATAGATTTAGGTGGAACCGCGATTTGCGCAGTTATTTTTCCACAGACTTTAACAACAGCAACACTAACAACAGCAACAACAATCTCTTCACCATGCCGGACGTATATTTAGGCAATTTCCCAGACCTATAGGGGCAATGCTTACAAATGACTGGTGCATAGATAACATGCTAGCTAACCATGGCTGGATCAATCGTACCAGTTGGTGTTGTTTTTGAATAAACGGGTGTTTTCGCCTGCTTTGAAGTTCGCTGCATCGATTGCCACCTTAAAAATTAGTCCGGTTCTGTAGTCTACCAGAACGCCCTCATCAGATAGACCTGTATGTATTTGAAAAAATGTCACCTAGCGGAAGATAATGGGATCATATCGTCTGCGGCGGAGGGCAAGCAAAGCGAGCGTTTGTCTCACCACACTTCGACCACGAGCAACATGTACGATTCTGGTCGCCAACATTCAAACTTATTTCCCTCTGAAACGAAAGTATAGAAGTCGAGTTTGAACAAATCCATATAAGATATGAATAATTAACGTGAATTAATGTTTTAAAAAATGATAGCATGTGAAAAAATTGCAGAAACTGCTTGTAAATAACTGTATGCTTATCGTTGAATAAATTTTGGTGCTTATGTGTGAATGTTTATCGTATCTCTTTATCCAAGAATTTAGTGCTTATCTGTGCATTATGTTCATTCGTATTTTTGTATGGCTTTCTTTCTTATCTTTATAGTACCTTTTTCGTGCATATTTGTTCACAACAGTAATATATTTGTGTACACGTATTATATTTGTACCTATCTGTTGACGACTTTTTTGTTTGTCTGTAGACCATATGATAAAGTGCCTATTTTTGTGAATGACAATCGAATCTATTTATGTACGAAATTCGACCTTATTTGTGCACTACATGTATGTTCATGCTTATATGTATACAACTTTCTTGCTAACCCGTGTATGTTTTTGTGCCTTTTTATGTACGACAGTTGGTACTATTTATGTGCGAAATTCGTACCTATCTGTGCACCGTGTTCGTGCCGAACTGTGTACGGTTTTCTCAGTGAATTCTCACTAATATTACAATTTTATGTATTTGAATACGAAATACGTATTTATATGTACACTATGCTCATACATAGGTATGTATCGTTTTCTTGCTTCTTCTTTTATAATTTTGAGTCTTTTTGTATAAGATTCAAACGTATCTGTTTGTCAAAGAAATGAAGATTATCTTCGTACATGTATGTATTAAGTGTGACAACGATGTCTTTATCTTTCTATTGCGCCCTTCAATGATCAGGCTGTCCTTGCAGTCTGATGTTGGTCTACACTTGTCGATAACTGATTTAGTCGCTTAATTGAATTTTAACCAATATAAAGTTAATGAATGGATCCTAAAAATGTTGATTCCTTCAATCCAGAAGAATAAACATAATTAGTATTCATGACTTCCGAATGAAATAAGCGGCAGCTTTCACAACATTAGAGGCTGACCCTAGAGGTTGACCCTTTAGCACACATTCCCGACCACAGATAGAAAGGCTTTTAAAAAACATTGTGGGAAAAGGAGAAAATGCTGGTAACCCGCATTTTCTCCTTTTTCCATAATGTTTTCTACCCTTTCAAGGGGAAATTTCGTCATCCTGGCCACCAATGATTTGTCGTCTGCAAATGCTTTCAACTTGGACCAGACTGAAATTTTGTCATCTGGTAAAGAGTTAACCAGCGGACATGATTGTCTTAACAGTTCCCCTCAAATACCTGAAATATTGTCTTCACTGCATTTTACTTCAATTACTCCAAACAAAGAGACGATCCAATTTTTGAAATTATAGCCTACAGATGTACACGGGATGATCACGGTCATCCAATATGGCTATGTCACTCAGACACAATATATTTTGAGGAAGTCGACCGCTGGATCGAGTTACAAACCCTGTAATTTGATATACAAAATAAATGTGTCAAATTATATAAACGTAGGTTGAATAGTGTGGAGTGTTTTAAAACAGGTGGAAAAATACTGTATTTATTTATTTGAGTGCTTGGATAGTATGTTTGTGACTGACCCGAGAAGGGGCTTATCAGTATAACCAAGGGTCCGTGTGTCATCTAACTCGTCTACTAGCTCATTTGCACTTTTTGGAAAATTACGATAGCGGGGATTTCTATCGATTTTGTAAACATGTACAAGAGCACCGCATGCGGGTGTCAACGCTCGGCTGCAGTTGCTCGATTTTCAGTGAAATATTCTAAGTCGCAAGAAAAGGGCATTATTCTGTCAAAATACATTGACGGTTACCTGCCCTTGTTGTATGGGTTTCTATTTTGATAGTGAACAACTAGTTCAAGTTTGAAGTAAATAGCTTCAGTAATGACAGAGATATTATAAAATATAAAAGTTTTTGCGCGACGACGCAGACGGAGACGATGACAGGGCTTTGACAATTCCTATGCGTTTTCTTCGAAAACAACCGAGCTAAAACTTAAAAACCATCCATTAACCTATTTCAGAGCCAAAAGCTGAAACACGGGCTCTTGCGGTCGGTATAGATCAAGATCTGGAATCTATACCGACCGCTTGTTTTGTCAACCCTGTAAGATGAAGATCTGATCGAGTTTTAGTGGATAGTATTATCAGTCCTCGAAAGAGATTCAGGGTACGATATAAAATGTGCCATGCTCTGTGAAAAGGGAGCTTCATGCATCTCCGTGATGCATGATACCAAGCAAGTCATCACAGTATTACACGTCCCTAAAATCTGTGTTGTATAACAACCGACTGAATCATGAGCTACACTGGTCCTTCGACATGCACAAAATTGACCAAAAGCAAAAAGTTTCGGCCCAGGTCAACCTGCGCGGACTGCGTCGATACTTTTTGCAAATGCATTAAGCCCTCTTTTCACAGAGCATGGCTAAATTACATTGTAGTGGTGCTGAGAGGGCAAATTAGCTTGGACGTTGATGCAGGTTAAACCCTTAACTTTTTACCAAATGACAAAATTTTAGACTGGACCAAATTGAAGGCATTTGCAGGCGACAAATACAATGTCCTTTACATGGTGTAAGTTGTCCTTGGAAGGGTAGAATACATTGTGGGGAAAAGGAGAAAAGCCTGGTTACCAGAATTTTCTCATTTTCTCACAATGTTTTGAAAATATTTCTTTTTCAGGGTCGTTAAACGTAGGCATTGTGTGGTAAAGAGTTGAACTGCTAAATAAATGAAAGGAAAAATTCCACTCAACAGTATAAACCCAAATATTGAGATTTCAATGTTGATTTCACCGGAAAGGCAATACCATATCGGACAGTGCGGATCAAAGATCAGACTGCACGTTTTGTGCAGTCTGATCTTGATCTACACTGTCCGCAAAAGCGCACAGAGTCGCGCTTAGCAGCCTAAAAGGTTAACACATGAGGCCTGCATACTATTTTTCCGACGACATGTTGAACGCTTCTTTTGAAATTATTCAAGCAACTCCTCTTTTTTGCATTTTGCAACACTTGTGTGTGTGTGTGTGTGTGTGTGTGTGTGTGTGTCAGGTTCTGTGAAAAAGGGGGCTTAATGCAACAGCAAAAAGTATCGATCCAAGTCAGCCTGCGCAGTTCGCGCTGGCTGACCTGGGCCGAAACTTTTCGCTCTTGGTCAATTTTCTGTATGTCAAAGGACTGTATTACCTCATGATTAAGTCTTTTGTTAAAAAAAGGGACTATCATGGATCTATAACTATGTGATGGTTTTTTATAGGTATCACTCATCACGGAGATGGATTATACTCCCCAGAGCATGGCTTATATGTATATTACTGTATCAAAAGGTTATTCCTAGAATGATTTATGCATTTTTAACGCGGATGCTTTCAAATATTGTCTGCTGCAAGTCGTTTCAGACGGTAAAGAGTAAGTCTTTTACCAGACGACAAGATTTACACTTCTCCAAATTGAAAGCCTTTGCCAAAATAGGTGTGGCTGAAATGGTGCGGTTTATCTTGGTTAGAGTAGACACGTTGTTGGAAAAGGAGGAAATGCCGGTTACCAGTATTTTCACGTTTTTCCCACAATGTTTTCAAAAGCCGTCTTACTGGAGGTCGGTAAAATTCGGGATTATGTGATAAAAGGTTAAAGGTATTTTGGGATATTCGTGTTGCTACATTTGCGATAACTATCTGTGAGCAGAAAACGGGTACAACTTGAGACTCATGTCGGACATACCTGAAAAATAAGATGTCTATGTGTTTTAACTATACCCCGGTATGCATTACATTTCGGTCACTTAAGCAGTTGCATAATTTCGTGAATGTGCAATTCACAAGCATTTTGGATGGATAGACTAGATATCGGATGAAGTACTCCGAAAATCGGTCAGGAGCTGCCAAAAACGGTGAGTGAAAATTGCGTCCCTATTCACTAACCAGACTAAGTTTATTAATATCTTTGTTAACCCTTTCCCAAACAAGCCCTGGTTTTCACGTGTCTGCAGTACAAGTCTTTTGAAAACACTGTGGGAAAAGGAGAAATTGCTCGTAACGAGCAATTTCTCCTTTTCCCACAGTGTTTTCTACTCTTTTTGAGACCTTTCTGCCATTTTCATCAAATTTAAAATTGTCGTCTGCAGACTCTTTCAATTTGGACTAGTCCAAAATTTGTCGTTTGGGAAAGGGTTAAACAACTTCTGATTGGCTCAGCTAAATTGGTTGGCCAATCAGATATTACATTGTATGTTATTTTCTGAATTCACAATAACCAAGAGTGCAACCAGGAATGGATGATGAATGCGGGGCTTATGTCTGACATTGAATTAAACTTTTCTGTAGGCCCTAGGCATGTCTAATTCTCAGGAATTTTCTAAATTTGATAGTAACCTAATTTCTGATTGGTTAACCAAAATGTGTTACTTTCTGAATTCACAATAAGACCAAGAATGCAATTTAGAATGGTGGGCCAGTGTCTGACACTGAATTAAACTTTTCCGTACTTGGAAACCCTTTGTATGATAGTTATGCTGTTTAGTGCCTTTACCCTGTCAGCTCTATTTTTGTACTTGCACGAAAAAGAAAGTGCGCACTTGACTAAAGAATAATTATATATTTTATCCCTGTAGAAGCAAACTGTAAACAAACTATCAAAATGTGCAAAATTGTATCGACTATGTACACGATGTTTTACTTTTGACGTTTGATGATTATCTGACCTATTGTTTTATGTGTGAATAGTGTAGGACTGAAAGGTAAAATTTGAAGATTTGCAATTGCTTTTTTTGTCGTCGGAAATTTTTAAAGTTACGTAACAATTAATCAGTATCTGTTGTGGTCCCTTGTCCACGGATCAACGCAAGTTTTCAAGACGGGAAAGACCTGACGTAACATTTTATGACGTGGTCGGGAGTGGCGTTCCATTCATCAAGGTAGACCGCAGACAAGTGGTTGATATCATTGATAACATAAATTGCCTAGCTCGCCGACATCCCATTAGAGTTCAATGAGATTCGTGTCCAGAGACGAATTCGGCCAAGACGTTAATGTTGTCTGGTGAAACAATTTCTGGCGACGTCATTACCGCCGACGTCATAAGACGTTACGCCAAGTCCATGCAGACCAGAATATTTGCGTAGATCCTTACACGAGGAGGGCTCAACAGATACTGATTTATTTTCACTTGACAAATATCCCTGGACAAAAAAGTAGTTACAAAACATTACAAATCTGCAAATCTTATTTTTTCAGTCCTACGTTATTCACACATAAAAAAAAATGTTTCAAAGATAATCACCAGCACTGTCCGCTTTGCTAAAGCCTTATGGAAAAAGCATCCTTTTATCAGCATCATTGTGTCAATCGATTGATTATACAAAGTGCGATGTTAGTCATCAAGTTTGACCGACATACTTACAACAGGGCGCTTCTTTGTCTATGACATCTGTTACCTTACTTTTAACTCTTTACCAGACGACATTATTTCAGGTACGTCCATATTGAAAGCATCTGCAGACGACATACATGTATATGAGCCATGCCGGGATTAATGCATCTGCAAAAAAAGTACATGTATTGACCCCTGGGCCGTCCGCGGAGGCTGACATGCGTCGCAAGTTTTTGCAGTCATTTTTCTGCATATCATAGGACCAGTCTATCTCAGGATTCAGGATTCAGTCACTTGTTAGACAAACTGGATTTTATGGATCCATAATTATGAGATGACCTACTTGGTATAATCATAACGGAAATACATATAACCCCCTTTTGCCAGAGCATGACTCATATATCAGATGTTACTCGAAGCACGAGGTTTGGCGTTTAAATGGTAGAAAACACTGTGGGAAAAAGGAGAGAGTTTAAAGCATCTAAATCATCATGTGATGGCACTTGGTTCAATTTCTGCACGGTTTCATTATTGCAATTGCCTTGGTCCTAAGTCACGACTCTGCGAAGAATTCGCCAACCCAGAAATAGGGTGCAGCGGTCCGAGCAATGCAGAAACAATATGCAGAGTTAGCCAATTACACCAAGGGGATTCGTACTCGGCCAAGAGATACTGTCTCATTAGCTCGGCTGTTTTCGAAGAAAACGACGAGTTATTGTCATAGCCCTGGCGGCGTCGTCTGGGTCGTGAAAACTTTGACATTTTGTAATATTTCTGCTATTACTAACGATATTTACTTCAAATTTGCACCAGTTCTTAACTATCAAAAGGGGAACTCATACAACAGGGACAGGTCTCCATCAAAATATTTTTGACATACTTATGCCCCTTTTTCAACTTAGAATTTTCACTGAAAATCAAGCTCTTGCAGCCGAGCGTTGGCACCCGTATGCGGTGCTCTTGTTTTTCTTCCAGTTGCAGTCCATAAATCAGCTCAGCGATAGCACTCTCTGTTGGCCTCCCAACGTAGCTTCTTTGCCCTTCGAGATTTGCAGTGCGTGTGTCCTCAGAGCTCCTGCTACTGTTTATAGCGACTGAACTTCGTCAATGACGACAGCCTTGCGTTTCTGCTGTGTGAAGGCCCAGCTAACGCAGTTTTTTATTCGAGCTTATATCGTGTACATGTATTGTGATGCTACGCTCTCGTGAACTTCAAGAATGGAGGTGCCGTCTTTAAACTGGGCTATCTCTATAAATGACCCTACTATCAAAATCACTGTATTCGGAAAGATAAGAACATACGTGTTTGCTTTCATGCACTGGCTTGATCAACCTGTCTGCTCACTGTCCAATTTATGACCAAGGTCGCACCTGGGTCGAAAACTGAGGTATACCCTAGTACAAGTAGGCGATAGGGGACCTCTTCTAGCTTGAGATAGGGGACAGAGGCCTTTATCTAAATTCAACCCTTTGCCATGTAGTCCCGACTTTTAACGGCTCGGAGAAATAAAAGCTTTTGAAAACATTGTGGGAAAAGGAGAAAATGCTGATAACCAGCATTTTCTCCTTTTCCTACAATGTTTTCTACTCTTCCCAAACCATATTTCAATTTTTAGGTCACTTTTATTTGGTCTTCTGCAAATGCTTTCATTGTCGGCTGGTCTAAAATTTTGTCGTTTGGTACAGAGTTGAAGGTTTAAGTTGCAAGCGTTTTCTCAAGGTATTCCGATGTACAACAATACTGCTGCACTGGCGCTAGGGTTTTAGATTTTTGTGGTTCATTTAAGATTGCCGGCACTGGTCACTTTAGAGTGTGCAAAGTAATACAGTGCCCGAGAGCACGTGGTAGAAAATAAGACCTGATATGAATAGGTGCTGTTGTAATATGGCTGAAATAGTATACGTGACGCTCTGAGAAAGGGGGTTTAATGCACTTTCGTAATGTATTATACCAAGCAAGTCATCATATGATACGGATCTAGTTTCTCTAGAAAATGGCTGAAAGGTCCTTTGAAATGCAGAAAATGGTGAAAAAAAAAAAAATCGACCTAGGTCAGCGTGCGCGGAACTGAAATGGGCCGAAACTTTTTTTCAGATGTATTAAAGCCACCTTTTGACAGGAAGGGACGCTGTAACAGGTTCAAAAATCAACGCACCTGTGTGCTATCATTGTTATGCTGATTTCCCCTGTTTGTTTTGTGATAAAAGTTTTGTGAAAAGTTTTGTGATAAGTGACGACCGATGTCACGTTACGTACATAACAAACACAATGACGCGGCACGTTCTTTATTCCTACAGTATAACGGTGATATTTTGTCGCCTAGGTAGGTCGTGCCATTTTTAACCACTAAGCTGCTAAATAAATGAAACGAAAATTTCCACTCAATAGTTAAAACCGATTTATTGTGTTTTCAAAGTTCAATTTCAATAGGGAAAAAAACACACCACATCGGACAGGGTAGATCTAAGATCAGACTGCACCAAACGTGCAGTCTGATCTTGATCTGCACTGTCTGCAAAAGCGTTCCGAGTCGCGCTTTGCAGCCTAAGAGACATTTGATAGAGCAGGTAAAACGGGGACAAAAGATGAGGATTTTTCGGTGCGAGTAGTTTTCTTCCTTTGCCACAATGTATTATACTAAATAAGTGAAGTAAAACTTTCAAGTCGATAATAAAAACCAAAATTTTGCTATTTCTTTCTTTTATGGAGGGGGGAGGTACTTCCTTAGCGGACAGTGTAGACGTTCTGCGCAGTCTGATCTTGATCTACACTGTCTGCAAAAGGTCCTTGAGCGGGATCAGCAGCCTAAGGGTTAAATCTTAGTTCATGATAACAATCCCTATTTCACAAATGAGACATGCTCTTGGTAAAGGTGTTTTACTGCATCTCTGTGTTGAGTTGTACCAAGCAAGTCAACACATAACTAGGGATCCATAAAATCCATTAGTCTAATAGTCGACCGGATCTGGAGGTAGAATGGTCCTTAGACATGCAGAAAATTGACAAATAGCCCAAAGTTTCGACCCATGTCAGCCAACGCGGGCTGCACAAGCTGACGTAGGTCGATGGTTTTTAGCCTGGCCTTGGCTTGCCAAGCACAAGGCTATAGTAATCGTATACCAAAATTTCAACCCCATCCACATGATCCGAGCAGTTACGGAAAAGCCCGAGTAAAAGTGAAAAGTACTGCTTACAATGCATCTCACTACGCTGAAAGAAACGACCCCCAAAAAAGATAAAAATATTTGGGTTTGAACATCAAAGTTAGGTTTAAGTTCACAAAGAATTGTGAGAGATGCACGATGTTAATCTAACGAAAGTATTTGACTAAGAATTTCAAGCCCTAATGATCTTATTTACAAAATTTAAAAGTTCCGAGTTTAAAAGTTCCCCAAAATAAACTTTTAAAACATTGTTGGAAATGGAGAAAATGCTGGTAACGAACATTTTCTCCTTTTTTCTCACAATGTTTTCTATCTTCTTTAGAGACAAGTGCCACCATTTTAGCTGCATCTAATTTGTTGTCTGCAAATGCTTTGAATTTGGACAAGTCTAAAATGTTGCCCAGCGGTACTTGAAAGAGTTAATGACATAAGCTTTTATTCTACTAGATTTACAATGCAGTTTGAACGATTTGTATTTGAGCTATGTTCTGTGAAAAGGGGGCTTAATGCATCTCCCTGACACATTTTACCAAGCCATCACATAATTATAGATCTCTAAAATCCATTTTGTCTAACAACCGACTGAATCATGAGGTGGAATTTATACGTACCAGTTTTATATATTAGTCATGTTCTGGCAAAAGCGGGCTTAATGAATCTACGTGATGTATTATACCATGCAAGTCATTACATGATCATGGATCTGTAGAATCCTTTTTGTCTAACAACCGATTGAATCATGAGGTACTCTGGTCCTTTGGCATGCAGAAAATCTACCAATGGCAAAAAGTTTCGGCACAGGCGGACTGCGCAGGCTGACCTGGATCGATACATTTTGCAGACGCATTAAGCCCCCTTTTCACAGAGCATATCCCATATACAAGTGACACAATAGAGACGTTTAAGTATACCACACTGTCCTCAAACTGGGTTAACCCTTAACCAAGCAATCCCGTATTTTCACAACCCTGAGGAACAGGCCTTTTGAAAACATTGTGGGAAAAGGAGAAAATGCTGGTAACCAGCATTTTCTCCTTTTCCCACAATGTTTTCTACCCTGTCAAAGAACTTCAGTTTCATTCGTACCACTGTCAGATTTGTTGTTTGCAGATGCTCTCGATTTGTTTGGGAAAGGTTTTAGACCTAGCCTTCAACAAAGACGACTTGGCAAACTTTAATGAGTCATGCCCGGTAAATAATGTGGTTTAATTCATCTGCAAAAAGTATCGACTCATGTCAGCCTGCGCTGTCCGGGCAGGCTGACATGGGTTAAAACTGCTTGCTGATTGTAAAATTTCTGCATTTCCAAGGACCATTCTACCTCATGATTCTGTCGTTTGTCAAGCAAAATAGGTATTTTGGATTCATAATTATGCCATGACTTGCTCGGTACAATGCATTAAGGGGATGTATTAAACCCCATTTTTCCAGGGCTCTGCTCAATGAGAAGGATATTCAACACTAATTTAGTTAAGTACGTAAATACAAGTGACAGCATTACGGCAAAAGGAAAATTTGCTTAATTTCTTTTTTTTGTTACCCTAATGTTTTCAAAAGTAGTCTTTTGCAAAACTCTTAATGTCTTTAACAAGGGGCAATGGGCCAATAATTATATACCATAATTTGAGGAAAATTTACGTAAAAAAACCCAACTTTTATATAAGACCAAGTGTATACAAGCTCACAGAACTTCTAAATAGTACTACTCTTAGAATATTGAATAATCTGTCTCTGTTTTGTGTTCTTTACACGTAAGAAAAGAAAAATCAAATATTATTATAATACACAAGAAATTTAATTACTGATAAAAGCATTTACCCCAGAAAAGACGTTTGTTTAGGCAGCCTTTTCCGGTTACTTGTTTATTTTCTAATGTATTACTTTTAATAGTTGTAATTTTCATGTATTTGTTTGTCCATTAATTTCTCTGTTTTTTTTTCTTTGATTTTTTGACTAGCGAAGCTAGTCTATAGGCATCAAGATTGACCTAGATTCAAAAGTAAACAAAAAACCCCACAGTTGCCAAATACTGCTTCCCTGAAAATACTTCTTTTTGTTAGAAATCTTAATTCTATTATATATGACAGTTTTGACAAAAACCACTAAATCTCTACCACTCTAAGTTGAACATGTCGTCTTACAAAGTAATAAACTGAACAAGATGTCATTTATAAGGTACAAGATCTTTGCTTATATGTACATGTAAATTAAGTGACCTATGCAAAGCAGAGAATCACTTATTCCTACACCGCTGTAACATTATGAATGAATCTATTAATAGATACGTATAAGTTATTGATCATATATTTCATTTTTAGGGAATTAAATCGGTATGATCAATAACTGACTTACAGTTTGCCCTACTTTCTAATTGATTGACAGCAGCCTCTCGGAGGAAAGAGCCATTTGCCTTTTCCGAAGATGAAGTACAACTGGCGAAATCTTTAAAATTTTAAGCATTTTGAAATTTATGAATTTAAAATTATGAATTTATGTAAATGGGTCAAATGAAGGGACAGACAACTTAGTCGACTATCAGACAGCCCGTACTAGTATGTGCAGACAACATTTTATCTTCGGTCCGTGCATAAGCGGGTCCAGTTTCCAAGTGATCAGCAGAATAAGGGTTATTGTACTGGTCTATAAAGAAAACAATATGATTAAACATAGAAAGTTCTACGCTGTTTTGAAATAAGTCAATTTAATAAAATTTTGAATAAATTCTTTGTAAAATTCTTCGTCGTCCTGTAGTCCAAAGGATGCGTCTATGGCTGAATCAAGCGCTTGAGTGAATATGAGCATAGATCAAGTTGAGCGCCACAGACAGTTGTCCGAGATCAGGTTCAGTGCCAAATTAAAGGTGACACAATACGACTCAGTGAGCATGTTAGTAACTCCGTCAACCACAAGAGGCGTGGCAACCGCGTTCTCTGTCCGACTTGTATGGCTCATTTCTCTGAGAGGCTGACTGTCAATTATTTAGAAAGTACGGCAAACTGTAAGTCAGTTATTGATCGTATATTTCATTTTAAGGGAATTAAATCGTAGGTCGGCTTCGTCTCCCTCCAATTTAATTCCCTAAAAATGAAATATATGATCAATACCTTATGCGTATTATTGCATAAAATGTACGTTTCCGGGCCTTATAAGCATGTATTAACGGGGAAAAACCGGGCGTTAACGGGAGAAAACGTGTATTAATCAGTAAATTCACGCGCCGTTAACGTTCGGCTTAGTACGTTCAATATCCTCAATCCGAGCCTACCTTATAAACAATGTACGCTGAACGTTTGTTCTTGTCTTTGATGATTTTAGTACACCACAAACAAAATCTTACCCAGTATCTCAGTGTTATCGAGATATGAGCAAAAAATCAATCGTAATGCACTCTACATCCCACCCACTTTCCTAACGTGGTCGGCAATTCCATCGCTTGATATATCTCTTTAACGTCTTTCAGTTACAGAAATTTCATATCCACTCATTTATCCTAGTTGTAATAGATCAAAAAATGTGCAAGTTAATCCCACCAAAGTCCGCTATGCATTAAATATCATTAGAAGTGAATTACAACGAGAGTCCAAAACAGTGGCACAGGACTATGGCCCTTCACTACGCATAACACAAATTTCATCGTCGAATTCCGGTTTTGACCGGTACAAGTCCGGTACATTTCAAGCCCGTTTCTTTGCATTTCTATGGAAATATTTTTTGCTTTCGTTAAAAATTATTGCTAAAATACATTTATTTTATGCAATAATAGCATTGATTCACGTTTTTTTCGGTCGTTTACATTCGCAGAGGCCATCAAAATGGTTAAACACACTCGTGCTTCGCACTCGGGCGTTAAACCATTTTTCGGGCCTCTGCGAATGTTAACGACCTCAAAAACGTGAATTAACCCTATATTAACTTGTAGCAACTGCCGGCTATATCAACCCTCACTGGACAGAGAACCCTTGTCATTCATTATCTAGATCATTGTGTACAGTTAAACTGTTATACTGAGCTGTTATTCTACCCCTTGAATATTAACCCTTTACCAAACAATTCCAAGTTTTAATGACACTGGGGAAGAATCTCTTTGAAAATATTGTGGGAAAAGGAGAAAATGCTGATGAACATCATTTTCTCCTTTTCTCACATTGTATTCTTCCCTTTTGGAGTCACGTTTCATCAGTTCAGCCACATTTAATTTATGGTGTGCAACAGCTTTGAATTTAGACGAGTGTAAAATTTTGGGTTTTGTAAAGAGTGTTAAATAGTTAACTACATCTTGTGCTATTGGATATTGACTAATTGATTGTATGGTGTTTAACGCCATTTTCAACATTATTTCAGTGATATTGCGGTGGTCAGAGCACCTATCCATGCTTTCCTGGAGTTTCTTTTACCAGCACTACCACAACTCAATGGCCTTTTGCGGACAGTGTGGATGAAGATCGGACGGCACAGAGCGTGCAGTCTGATCTTGGATCTCCACTGTCTGATAAGAGGATATTTTTTTTCAGATTGTAACTTTGAAATAGCAATATTCAGGTGTATACCATCGACTTGAAAGTTTCATTTAACATTTTCAGCAGGTTAAGGGTTAAACTTAAACTGGTTTATAGTTAAACAATAGCACGCATAGCCCCGGCAGCTCAGTCAGTAGCGTACAGGACTTGAGAACAGGAGGCCGCTGGTTCGATCCCCGACTCTGCAAATTTCTTTCTGAGGATTGATGATAGTCATTGCGACAGGATTCATTTCTCTGTCACATTTCGACGATGGTTATGTGGGAAGCAGCCAGTGGCTTGGAAAGAATATTGTGCGGAGTACTGCTAAAAGAAACTCAAGGAAAGCATGGATATGTGCATTGTCCACCGCTACAGAACTGAAATAATGTTGAAAACTGGGTCAAACACATACAAACAATCAATCAATCAAATTCGCTACTCCGTCAGTACTTTGATTTTTATTCTGTTTACGTCTGTCTGTCCTGCATTTATTTGCATATGTATATGAGGAGGAACCTCATGGTATACACTCCTCATAGGCCGGCACTAAAGAGCACTGGGTAATTCAATATCTGCAGGAAATTGTCGACTGAATTCGGCCCTCTATGGTCAAACATGTAAGGCTACATCCCAGCAAATTTCGGCCAACCAATTCTTGACACAAATGGAAAGGAAAACCCATCTGAAAAATCCAAAAGTTCTGTTATTGAGTGAAACCATTTAAGGACAGAGAGAGAGAGAGAGACGAAGTTTTTACAACAAAGGTATCAAAGCTTTGAAAATGTATTAATTGGGTGCATAGTATTGTTTGTTTTCTATTTTTTTTAAGTTTAGGGGTCTAACCCTTATGCTGCTAAGCGCGACCCACTGACCTTTTGCGGACAGTGTAGATCAAGATCAGATTGCACAGAACGTGCCGTCTGATCTTGGATCTACACTGTCCGATATAGAGATATTTTTCTCCAAAAAATAAGTTTGAAATAGCATTATCCGGGTTTATTACTATCGGCTAAAAAGTTTCATTTCACTTAGCAGGATTGGGATTAAGAGGGGCTTTCTTACTTCAGAAAATCATATCTGTTCGAAAAAAATATTCATAATTGTTGTTTAACCCTTTCCCAAACAAGCCCTGGTTTTCACGTGTCTGCAGTACAAGTCTTTTGAAAACACTGTGGGAAAAGGAGAAATTGCTCGTAACGAGCAATTTCTCCTTTTCCCACAGTGTTTTCTACCCTTTTTGAGAATTTTCTGCCATTTTCATCAAATTTAAAATTGTCGTCTGCAAGCTCTTTCAATTTGGACCAGTTTAGAATTTATCGTTTGGGAAAGGGTTAAATCAAGAAAGTATTATGTTTGATGGAAAAAGAGAAATTCTATAATGAGACGTTAGGAAGTACCAATAAATGACCCACGCTCTTGCAAAAGGGGACTTAATGCATCTCCGCGGATGCATGATACCAAGCAAGTCATCACGTGATCATGGCTCCATAAAGTCCTTTTTGTCAATCAACCGACTGAATCATGAGGTACACTAGTAGTAAAGGAGGGTAGCAGCGGGACACGGCACCACCGTGTCCCGCTGCTACCCTCCCTGGCGTCCGAAACTGGGGTATTTTGTCCCGCTGCTACCCTACCCCAGCTCGTGGTAGGGTAGCAGCGGGACAACTTCCCCCCCAAAAAACGTCAAAAATGGCCAAACCGGAAGTGGACCTTGCCCCCCCATCCGCCCACTTTTGCAAGCCCCGCCCACTGTGTTTTGATTGGTCGAGACGTTTTCCCGGATGTGTGATTGACACCTCCCGCTGCGTTTTGATTGGTCGAGACGTTTTCCCGCCAAAAATGGAGATGTGTGACACCACCCACACCGGAAGTAGAATTCCTAGCGAAGGGTGGTGTGCCACCGTCTTCGCTCTGTTTGGTCTTTCTCTAGTATCGTGTTGGACTTAGTCTTTTTCTTGAGTTTTGGAGTATATCGTTTGGAGTGTAACTCTCTCTGTTAACTTGAGGAAAGACCTATAGGACTTAGCGAGATTGACAGTTGTTGAAGATAGATTTTTTTCTGGGTATTGGTAGCCCTGAAAAGGGTTGTTTTTCTGCTTTTATTGACAGCTTTGTTGGATCATATTTGTAACAAATCATATATGTAACACCTGTTACATATATGATCACATATGTAACATGTGTTACATATATGACTCGGAAATCAAGCATAAATGTAACATATTTTGTGACGAATATGATCGATGCCGGTTTTTGATGTGACATGAAATCACATATGTCACAGGTCAATTTTGATTTAAAAACAGTACAAAAGAATGCATATTTACATCTGAAACACATTTGTAGCAGGTTTTTGTCTCTTTCGATGACGTCACCATCTTCGCGTGGGAAAAATGTATACAGTGGAGGTGCTAGTTTAGCAAAAGTGCTAGTCCCGTAAATGCTTACTTTCAGTCACAATTGAGAGTTTCCATACGCCCGGCGCGCGTTTGGGTTATACGCTACAGTGTGACTGCTGTTTAAGACTGTTACACCCTGAACAACATGTGGCGCATAGTGAACGGAATCACACCACAGTTACGGAATATATATGGCACCAAGACCCGGGATTTCCTGTCATCAAATGATGTTGAACGCCGACTGAGATAAGAAATCTGTCTTGTTATCTTTTATTCAACAATTGATCGACAGTCAGTACGAGGCGCAGATTGTTGGAAGTTAAACTGTATGATGTGTGTTTTGCCTTGAGTTCCAATCTGCTGATCAATTTTCTTGCTGTTTGGATGTTGCTGGACACACTCACGTGCGCGCTCGAGATGCACTGGTACCTTGGGCAAAAAATCATTATTCCACACGTCCTCTCTCTCTCTCTCTCTCTGAGGTTGATTCAAGTTGGAGTGAGTCTCGAGAGCGATTAGCTTAATGTGCTAACTATTGTTTTGCAATCGAGAATAAAATCAATAGTGTAAAGAATATAATGATGTTGCTATTGCTGTTAATTGTTTGAATACAAATAGACAACTAAACGTGTTACATATATGCTTCTCATGTCAACCCCCATTTCGGACAAACACATTTGTAACACACTTTATCTGTTACGAATGTGATCATGTACGTAACAAATGTGTTACATATATGATTTGTTACAAATATGATCCAACACAGCTTTTCTTTGATTCTTTTGGGATCTTTGGGATCTTCGGAATCTTGAAGTCCTTGAAGTTATCCAACCCTGTTTTTGGTGGTGCTGTATAGTTGTGATAGTTGTTTTTGTGAAGTTGGCTATCGTCTTTCTCTGCTTTTCGTTTTGTTCTTTCTTTTGTCTGCTTTGACTGATGTTCTTTTTTTTACAATAGTTACGATAGAATCTGTTAACTTTTGAAAACTGGTTTTATCACAGTTAACCAGGACTGGGATCGTTACATCTGCTGATGATGTTTGTTGACTCTGTTGACTCTGCGTGCTCTGTTGAGTTTGTTGGCATAATGTCTCAATGTTTTTACTAAACTGATTCATATTTGTGTTCAAGTTCTTCACTTCGTCTAAAATCTGAGTCATTACAGAATTTTGTTTTGAAATCATCTGTCTCATTTCTTCTTCAAATCTGTTATTTGATACTGCCATCGGGTCGATGAATGTTGAATTCATGGTTGACGATAGAACATCTCCATTGTTTTCAGGTTGTGGTAAGGAGTTGTCTAAGATGTAATCGGCTAAGTTGAAATTCATTTCCCGTTAACAGCTTGTTTTACTCGCACTACTCGAGAAACGGGAGTCGAATGGCTGTAGAGAAATATCGTCAGCGTTTTATAGTCTGGTAGGGGAATTGACCTACTTTGATACAGAATTAAGAGAGCGCGGACCCGGTCGGGAGCATGTAGACAGAACATAACACTTAGAGAGAAATGATGGAAATCTTGGGTACTAGCTAACCGATTGATCTGATCTCTATTGTGAATGTAACATGTCCTGTGATTGATCGAAGCAAATGAATTCTAGTCAAGCAGAGATTATATTGTCTTTTCGATTTTTTTACATAGTTATATTGGAAATGGAGATTTCCTTAGAGGAAATACTTTTGCCTTGACTTTTTTTGTTTTTTGACGATCTTGAAAAGATGGAACTTTTCTTGTTGAATGTTAGCCCTGAAAAGGGCTGTTTTTCGAAGATTGCATTTTTTAACCTCTTCGTCTATCTCTCATGGCCTCTAGTTCATCAAGTAACCTGACGAGTGCTAGTAGATCACGACGCATTTGTCGTCGACGTTCCCAATCTTCTAACCACCTTACTATCGAAAGACATGCCACCGCTCCAAACATTATCATGCAAAACATTTTTATTCTCAAGTATTGAGAGGAAAATGATTAAAGGAAAAAACTTCGCTGACTTTTTGTTGCCAGTCCCCAATCTACCTACCCAGAGAGGGGGCTATATGTCGTCTCAGTTTGGGTCAGGCAAAATCGATGTGGGACTTAACCTTTTCTCTGTCATTATTGGAGTTAGCCTTTCTCTATCTTCGTTGAACTTAGGCTTTCTCTATCCTCGTGTAGCATGGGGACAACATTGTCCCCATACTACGACTGCCCTATGGTCTCAGGCTGGTGGACTTAGTCTTTTCCTCGTCAGTCCCCGGGTTAGCTACCCAGAGAGGGGTTATATACCACCTCACGATGGTTCAGGCAAAGACTCTGTTGGACTTAGTCTTTTCTCCTACCTCTCTGGTCTTGGTCTTTTTTCCCACGACTTGGTCTATACATCACCTCAGAATGGTTCAGACAATATCCGTGTTGAAGTTAGTCTTTTTTCTTCGGTGCGGAGAGTGTAGATAGAACATATTGAGCGTTATGTTCTATCTACATGCTTTCGTCCACGTTCGCGCTCTTAATTCCGACGCAAAGTAGGTCAATCCCCCTACCAAGCTATAAAAACCAGCGAATTCTTCTATGGATCATTTTCACGATGGAGCTGTCCGAATTCTGCTGTGGGTTGTTCTGTGGAAGAGGGTTGAGAAGAGAAAACGGAAAGAGTCGAGAACCCTCTATCTTTTCTCTGATTTTGGAATTAACTTGCTCAGATAGTTAATTTAATTTCAATCCAGAGAATGGTAAAAAACACCTCTTTTCAGGGTTAGCCAATACCAAGAAAGTTCTATCTTTCAAAAATTGTCAAAACAAAAAAAAAAGTCAAGTCCTATGCATATGTCGGATACCGTTGATATTCTGAAATGCTGATTTCCTACAGGTTTTAAAATATTTTTTACGTTTAATTTCCTCATCGATGGATGGGCCTGTTAAAATGCTCGATATCTGATCTATATTTTGTCCTGTACGTGGTTCTTTGTTTTTGGTAATTTGATTTTCAATGATGTTTTGTGCTGCCAACGTAAACCGATTTTAAAATTTCTTCTTGTATTCCTGCTTTCAGCATAGATTCTCCTTCAGTCGCTTTGTTGACTTAAATCTCACAAATAGCTAAAAAACGAAGCTTATGTGATAGTAAAGCCCTGTTTTACTCACAGTCGTTTTCCCAAAATCAGTTCATCTCAAACGGCTTTTTTAGAGGTGACTCCTCCGCCTCCTCATCAGTGTCACACAGACCGTCGACATGAACACATGCAATATATGCGCTAAACAGTTTAAACGGAGGGATAATATGCTGCGTCACAAAAGAAGCGTTCACCACCAGGACCAAGATTCTGACATGAAACATTCCGAGGATATGGAGCAACAGACTTACGAAAGCACTGACAAATCAGAGAGTGACGAACCAGAGAGTGACGAGCAACAGCCTTACGAAAGCACTGACGAATCAGAGAGTGACGAGCAAGTGACAAAATACGACCCATGGGATATTCTCATACAAGAGGCAACTGAGCAATGTCGGGAGGCTTTTGAGGAGACGGTTTCTAAACTTACCCGACACAACAGATTAGGAATAACGAATGCAAGGCACAAAGCATACGAAGATTTACGGTCATCTTATCGGAAAGCACTAGTTAACGTCTTACAGAGCAGGATGGTGTGGTTTAATGCAATGAGGAAGGATCCGGTATACAAGAGTATGCGCAAAAAAGTTAGCGATCTGATGAATACGGAAAATTTCACTAGAGACGAAGCTTGGAAATATACCATAAGCAAACGCAAATATTTCTTGGATTCCATCCTCGATGATTTTGGTCCTCCGCCAGTGGAAACAATTGACAATAACCAGGAAAAAGTGATAAAGTGGCCATACCAGAATTTAACTCCTATTTTAAAGAGTTAAACCAATGACATTATATTCGAGTCTTTTGCTGTTTCAATTTAAATCGTAATAAAAATAATATCTATAACACACATCTGTTTTTCTTTTTACACAACCATTCTTGCGATCTGTAATCCGACTCCTCGAAGCTGATCATCACCTAAAACCTGAATCCTCTTCACTCCGCTAGCCTCCTCTTCACTCCGCTAGCCTCCTCTTTTCCGACTTCAAAATGAAATAACTCAAAAAAAGACTAAGACCAACATGGCCTTTTAACCCTAAAGCTACTTAAAGATCGAGTCCACCTGTATGTCCACCAAAAAGTGTACAACGATCAGGATTTCGTACTATAAAACACCGCTGAGCGATTCTGAGCTGGCGTATAGCACAATTCCAACAGATCATATAGACAAGCTACAAAGCAATATGCTCTATAACCCTAAAGCTACTTAAAGACTGAGGCCACCAGACAATGTCCAAAGATCATGCTGGTAGGAGTCAAAGAAAAGACTAAGTCCAACATGACGTTTGTATGGTATGGATTTGTGCTATAAACCGTCTCTGACCAACTCAGAAGATAGCGTATAGCACAAAGGGAGACAAATCTTGTCTGACTAATTCAGCCATGATACGGTATATAGCTCATATCGTGGGGGAAAAGACTAAGTCCAACGATGGTAGAGAAAGACTAAATCGAACGAAAGCAGAGAAATGGTTAAGTTGAACGAAAACGGAGAAAAGACTAAGTCAAACAGTGGGCTTTGGCTGAACCAGTCTGAGTCGGTATATCGTCCACATCGTGGGAAAAAGAATAAGTCCAACGAAAGCAGAGAAAAGCCTAAGTCCACATCCCTAGAGAGGAAGGGGTATAGCCTATATCGTGGAAAAAAGACTAAGTCCAACATGGTAGAAAAAGCCGTAGTATGGGATAAGCTTGTCCACATGCCTAGAGAGGTGACTCCTCTTCACTCCTCTTTACCTCCTCTTCACTCCTCCATACTCCTCTTTACCTCCTCTTTAACTCCTCTTCACCCCTCTTTACCTCCTCTTCACTCCTCTTTCGCCATATAGCCTATATCGTGAAAAAAGACTAAGTCCAACGATAACAGAGAAAGCCTAAGCCGATCAAAGACGAAGAGAAAAAGACTAAGTCCAACCCCAACTTTATCCTAATAGAGAGAAAGAACAGCTCTCCAGAAAAGACTAAGTCCGACGGTGGTAGAGAAAGCCTGAGCCAAGCTGAGCAGGGCATATAGCCCATATAGTGGAGAAAAGACTAAGTCCAACACGGTGATAGAGAAAGCCTGAGATGAACAAAGACGAAGAAAAAAGACTAAGTCCAACAATAATAGAGAAAAGCCTATCTGTGACGTCACATGACCATCTTGCCCCCATGTTGCCCTACCGTGGGAGGGCAGTATGGGGCAAATCCAAGATGGCGGACAAAATGCCGAAATAGCCTCCCCATGACGATTTTTCGGCGATTTTCGGACAAATTTGTCCCTGGATTGCCCGCCACGTAGGGCAATCCAGGGACAAATTGGCCCCAGGGAGGGTAGCCCCGGGACAACTTAGGGATAAGGGTTTTAGAACAAAACAAAAGGGTTTTAGAAGGGTTAAGGGAGAGATAAGGGAAAATAACAATTTTCGGACAAATTGGCCCCCCTACAACCCGCCACGTAGGGCTGTAGGCGGACCCGGGAGGGCTGTAGGACGGTGACGGAGAATTGGTTAAGTTGAACGAAAGCAGAGAAATGGCTAAGTCCTACAGACGGTGGCACATCTCACCGAATAAAGATGGAGAAAAAAGACTAAGTCCAATACGGTGACAGAGAAATGGCTCAGTCCTACAGAGGTGAACGAAGACGGTGGCACATCTCACCGAATAAAGACGGAGAAAAAAGACTAAGTCCAACACGATACTAGAGAAAGACCAAACAGAGCGAAGACGGTGGCACACCACCCTTCGCTAGGAATTCTACTTCCGGTGTGGGTGGTGTCACACATCTCCATTTTTGGCGGGAAAACGTCTCGACCAATCAAAACGCAGCGGGAGGTGTCAATCACACATCCGGGAAAACGTCTCGACCAATCAAAACACAGTGGGCGGGGCTTGCAAAAGTGGGCGGATGGGGGGGCAAGGTCCACTTCCGGTTTGGCCATTTTTGACGTTTTTGGGGGGGAAGTTGTCCCGCTGCTACCCTACCACGAGCTGGGGTAGGGTAGCAGCGGGACAAAATACCCCAGTTTCGGACGCCAGGGAGGGTAGCAGCGGGACACGGTGGTGCCGTGTCCCGCTGCTACCCTCCTTTACTACTTACACTGGTCCTTGGACATGCAGAAAATCGACCAGTAGCAAAAAGTTTCGGCCTGCGTAAGCCTGCGCGCGCACTACGCAGGCTGACCTTGGTCGATACTTTTTGCAGATGCATTAAGCCCCCTTTTCACAGAGCATGGGTTTCAAATATAAAGGGTGCACGGAGACCTACATGTGTAATTATGGCAAAGGTTTTATTTTGAAAATAATCTTTAACAATCTAGGTCAGCAGAATCGACGTTTAAACCTTTACCAAACGACAAAAGTGTTCGCTTGTCCAAATTCAAAGCATTTACAGACGACAATTTAATTGTGACTCAAATGATGGAACTTGTCTTTCATACGGTATAAGACATCGTGGGAAAAAGGAGAAATTGCTGGTTACAATGTTTTCAAATGGCTTCTTTTTCGTTGTAACTCGGGATTGTGTGGTATCGGCTTAAAGTGGTTATTCGTCCGACAGTTTGTTACATAGCCGTTTTAGCAGTATACAAAGAATAATATCAACATACAGCATACTACCTTAAACTTTATGCTGCCAAGCGCGACTTACTGACCTTTTGCCAAGCCCCGTAGCTCAGTCGCTAGCGTACAGGACTTGAGAACAGGAGGTCGCTGGTTCGATCCCCGGGCTTGGCCAATTTCTTTCCGAGGATTAATAATAGTCATTGCGACAGGATTCATTCCTCTCTCACCGCTGACCATTGTTTCGACGATAGTTATGTGGGAAAGCAGCCAGTGGCTTGGAAAGAATATTGTGCGGAGTATTGGTAAAAGACACTCCCGGAAAGCATGGATAGGTGCACTGGCCGCCGCGATATAACTGAAATAATGTTGAAAACGGCGTTAAACACCATACAATCAATCAATCAGTATTGACCTTTTGCGGACAGTGTAGATTTTCTAGTCTTTCAGACACAATTTCGTCACCTGAGCCTCACTTTATTTGTCGTCTGGAACAACTTTGAGTTTGGACGAGTCTGTAATTCTGTCGTTTGGTAAAGAGATAAGGTTTCCAGGTAGCAATCCATAAATGAGCCATGCTCTGGCAAAAGGGGACTTAATGCATCTCCTGTAATGCACTATACTTATCAAGCCATCTCATAATTATGGATCCCTAATAGCCACTTTTTTTTTTTAACAACCGACTGAATCTTGAGGTAGCCTGGTCCTTTGACATACAGGAAATTGACAGCGAAAAGTTTCGGCACAGGTCAGCCTGCGCGGACTGCGCAGTCTGACCTGAACCGATACTTTCCGCAGATGCAATAAGTCCCCTTTTCACAGAGCATCGTTCTGCTGTGCTGTGAGAGGCTTGTGAGAACTGTTTCACAAGCCATGTATAATGAATAGGTTTAAAAATAAATTCCTACAAATCTGTGTTTCTGTGTCACATTGTCACATGGCAATGACGGAAAACAAAAGATATTTTTGTATTTCAGACTGATTTAAAATCCTACAAGTGTGTAATTAAGGAAACTTGAGAATATGAATAGATTGTCTTGTATAAATTTATATCTTTTTACAAAATTTCCAGAGCAACTGGGACATTTCAATCTTTTACTGCTTACAGTCGAACTCTTTACCAAACGACAAGATTTTGGACATGTCAAAATTGAAAGCATTTGCAGACAACACAATAGAAGTAACTTAAAATTTGAGATTTGTGGTGGGAAAGGTAGAAAACATTGTAGAAAAAGGAGAAAATGCTGGTTACCAGCATTTTCTCCTTTTCCCACAATGTTTTCAAAAATTTTTCTTTGTCACTCAGGGCCGTTAAAAGTCGGGGTTGTTCGGGTTAAACTTTGAATTATTTTTAGGTCTTAACCTATATCATGCTACGTAAGTTAAATGAGAGTACCAGAATAATGCTATTTCAAAGTTATTTTTTGGAGAAAATATCTCCTTAATGGACGTTCCGTGCAGTCTGATCTTGATCTACACTGTCCGCAGAAAGTCAGTGAGTTGCGCTAAGCAGCCGAAGGGTTAACTGTGTACCAGACGACAAAATTTTAGACCTCTCTAATTTGGAAGGACTTGCAGACAACAAATTCAGGATCGTAAAGTATGGAATTTGACTTTGAAGGAATAGAAGACATTGTCGGAAGAGGTATAAATGCTGGTTACTAGTATATTCTCCTTTTCCAACGATGTTTTCAAAAGTTTTTTTTTTCCTCACAGGGTTGTGTGTTTGTAATCAGTAGACAGCAAGACGTTAAAAGAAAATCATCAGCAGTGTGACAGTGAATGGAACTTTTACAAAACACAAAATTTTACCCTGGTCCAACTTGAAATCATTTTTCGATGACAAATATATGAGCCCTGCTCTGACGAAAGGGGGCTTGATGCATCTCCGTAATGCATGATACTAGGCAAGTCATCACATGATCATGGATCCAAAATTCAATTTTTGCTAGCAACCGACTGAATCATGAGGTAGACTGGTCCTTTGTCATACAGAAGAGTGTCCAAAAGCGAAAAGTTTCGGCCCAGGTCAGCCTGCGCGGACTGCGCAGGCTGACCTGGGCCGATACTTTTCGCAGATGCATTAAGCCCCCTTTTCTCAGAGCACGGCTCATATATGACTAAAACGATGACGTTTTGTCTGGGACATCGCTGATGAGTTTTCATGGCGCAAAGTCGTTGCGTTTCGATGATTATTATAATTTCGCAAACTGTCCTATATTGGTAAAATAAAGAGAACATTTTTGCCTTCGACTTGTCGAGTTTTGTCTCCGTAACCCTTTAGCAGACGACAGAATATCAGACTTGTCCAGATTTAAAGCTTTTACAGATGACAAATTCAATGGGCGCTAAAATTTGTCCTTAAAGGGATAGAAAGCATTGTTTGAAAAGGAGAAAATGCTGGTTACCAGCATTTTCTCCTTTTCCTACAATGTTTTCAAAAGCTTTTTTATCTCAAGGGTCGATAAAACTCGTAATTGTGTGGCAAAGGGTTGACTTATAATCTCACAAAAGGCTGATATCATCGTGCTGACATCATAATTTCCGGTTGTGGTTTCTTTTGTCTATTATGACATAAGGCTGTTTGTATTGGCAGTTTCTATATAGACCGCCGGTTTGATCTCGCTTGAAATTGACAGGGGCGTTATCTCATTTCGAACCAGAATCAAAGTACTGAAGTTTCTGAGGCTTTTCTATGTTGCATTACAATGTTGTTTTCAACAGTATTTCTGCTTCCATATCCAACAACCATTCTTAACCATTTACCACACAATCTCGACTTTGAACGACTTTGAGAAAGAAAGCTTTTGAAAACATTGTAGGAAAAGAAGAAAATACAGGTAACCAGCATTGTCTCCTTTTCCCACAATGCTTTCTATTCAGTTAAAGGCGAGTTTCATAAGTTGGGCCACTCTTAATTAATCATCTTCATACGCTTTGAATATGGGCAACTCTTAAACTTTGTCGTGCTAAACATTATCAAATTCTAATTACAAATGTTAATTTGAGCAATTAGATTGTCTCTATCTCAGATGGCTGGCTAGCCTTTTGGTGTAAAATAAGAATGAATTTAGAATGGTTGTTTAATACGACTCAAGGTGAAGAGGGTTGACTGTACACTTTCATCCATAACTGTGGAGCAGCATTCCACTGAGAGAAAACTGTCCTGTCCAAGTATATTTTTACCACACCCTGCTCCTCCTTGGCGCAAACTTGACGAATCTCCATTTACACTTTTGAACGCCTTTTCGGCATTACAATAAGGCCGTGAAGATACATGTGCATACTGGGTGCTGAACTTTTTCCTATTAGGCAACAACAAATGCACTCGACTGATAGAATTTCTCGATAATCCTAGGCATAACACTGGGAACTCCCCATCACTATACAGTTGTATGCATATACGGGACATTGTTTTATGAGTAAAACAAAAATAAATAAATAAAATTACAGCTTCATTCCGTTGACCAATATTGTATTTGATGTATACGGAATGAATCCGTAAAAAATATAATCTTTTTGGGCGCATAATTTTGATTTTCATGGGTTTTCGCGATATAGTAGTGTGGAGTTCCCAGTATTATGCCTAATGCTATATGAAAATATGTCAACGCTCTACGGTCTATGGTCTGCGTAGTCTAATTGTTTGTCCATGTCTGTATATCTGTAGGCTTACTTTGCATTGTAAATACATGTTATTCGTCAACGACCATCGCTACAACAACAACAACAGTTTTGGTCTGTGAAATGGTGTCGCACCATCGCGAACTACTTTCGGGTTGTACATACCGGTAGTATCAAAAGTAGTCCTATTTTAAATATTTACTGCAAGAATCTCTGCTGTACTTCATTATCGGACAAAATGCAAAGACAAGTCGAAAACGTGTTTCTTGCTTTGGTTTGACGATACCTGTTCAAACTGAGTGCAAGTTAGTTTTTTCTTGGGACACTATTTTGTGCCTGTGACCACATAAAGGAACATGGTCTACAAACCGGATGGGCCTTTTTTAACCGTGATTTTTCAAGGGTAGTTGTGGTTAAGATCGAACAGCAAAAAACACAATCGGTCGAGCTGCCATATTTCTTTCGATTCCGGTGTAAGCCAATGAGCTTTTATTTGATAAAAAGAAATATAAAAGCTGTGGGTTTGCCAATAAAAGTACAGCAGACGGTCAAAGATAGTGAGTTTCAGTCTATTTAATTGTAAATAAAAACCAGTGGTGCGCCACCAAATTTGAATTATTATTGTTCATAAGGGGAAAAACACTGAAAGTGGGGTTAAATAAAAAATCGGAAGTCAACGTTGGAGAAGGGCCATTATACAACAATGGAGCTTCACAGATTTTCCTCCGGTGTTTTGATTCTATCATACTTGAAAATTGTTGTTGAGAACATGATGAAATATCGGTAAAGGTGAAGGTCATCGACTGTCGAATTCCGGTCAGAAGAAACTCTGGTCTGCTAATTTCAATGCATACAATGGACCATATTTTTATTCTTGAAGCAGAACATTTTTGAAAATATTTTGGCAAAAGGAGAAATTGCTCGTCACGAGCAATTTTCCCTTTGCCACAATTTTTTCATCATTCATCATCCCATAATCAACCCTTAGCTCTTATTTTGGGGTCCTGCATCGCTTGGTAATGACGGCGTATAATTCGTAATCTGGGGGTCCTTGGTTTGATCCTCACTGAAGATGTTCTATCGTGGGAGTGTCCTTAGGCAGGACACTTTAAAGCCCTAGAGTGATTATGGTGAAACCAGAGACACACGTTAATAAGTGAGCCGTCGCTGTGATATGACCGGACTGATGTTGAAAGCAGCGTAAAACACCATTCAAACAATAAGCTATATTCAAGTTGACTGCCAACATTTTATATGGATGTTTACAGAATCGTCTGTCGCACCTTTCTTGTAAGGGTCAATGATTTAAGGATTGTCCTGTTGAATAAGTTAACCCCTAACCTGCTAAATATATGAAACGAAAATTTCCACTCAGTAGCAAAAACCCAAATATTGCGTTTCAAAGTTGATTCCATCGGAAAGAAAATACCGTATCGGACAGTGTTGATCAAGATCAGACTGCACGTTCTGTGCAGTCTGATCTTGATCAACACTGTCTGCAAAAACGCAGCGAGTCGCGGCAAGCAGCCTAAGGTTAAATGAAACTTTCAAGCTGATAGTAAAAACCCCGAATATTGCTATTTCAAAGATTTTTTTGGCCGTGAAAAAATATCTCCATATCGGACAGTGTAGACCCAAGATCAGGCTGCACGTTCTGAGCAGTCTGATCTTGATCTACACCGCCCGCAACAGGTCGGTGAGTCGCGCTTAGCAGCTAAAGGGTAAAATGGTTTAGCCAGTCAGAAATCGCGTTACATGTACTTTCTAGATTTAGAATTAAATAAGAAAGGAATTTAGAACGTTTGGTGAATACAGGCCTAGACTGTTTTTTTTTTTGTTGACTCTTAGCGTTTGAATATAAGCTATGCCCTTGCAAAAGGGGGATTAATACATCTCCGTGAATCATGATACCAAGCTAGTCATCAGATAATTACGGATCCATACAATCTATTTTTTGTAACAACCGACTGAATCATGAGCTAGAATGGTCCTTTGACATGCAGAAAATTGACTAATAGCAGAAAGTGTCGGCTCAGGTCAGCCTGCGCGGAGTGCGCAGGCTGACCTGGACCGAATCTTTTTTGCAAATGCATTGAGCCCCTTTTTCACAGAGCGCGGCTCATATGACTTAGCACAATGTTATCTATTATGACGATCAAAGCTAGATCTGTAAGAGTTGATCCACTGCACAGAAGTACAACGCTTTCCCGCGGACGCTAGTTGTTCCTCATGTAAACAAGGGACACATAATATAATATTCTCTTGACAAAAAATGAATACGTACTGATTCGATATACTAATAGCTGACAAAATCTAGTAAGAAGTGAATATTTTTCTAATTTTTGGACATTTTTTTTTTTCTAAAATGCCAAGCTGTTTTCGAATGTCGTCTGCCATGAATGCATTAAGTTGCGGTCATTATTATGTAAGTAAGGAATTAACCCTTTATCAAACAATCCCTTGTTTTCACGACTCTGGGGAAGAGGTCTTTTAAAAACATTGTAGAAAAAAGAGAAAATGCTAGTATCCAGCATTTTCTCCTTTTCCGACAGTGTCTTCAACCCTGTCATAAAATAGTCCAGTAAAGTTCATTTGTACCACTTTCAAATTTTGTCGTTTGTAGATGCATTCAACCTGGAAGAGTCTAAGACTTGTCGTTTGAGAAAAGGTTAAATAGAATTTTTGTCGTCTGCGTTAAAGAACGACCGGTCAAAAACATTACCGTGGTCAGGTAATGTTTACAATACTTGTTTGGTTACTTAACCCTTTCCCAAACAACCCTGGTTTTCACGTGTCTGCAGTACAAGTCTTTTGAAAACACTGTGGGAAACGGAGAAATTGCTCGTAACGAGCAATTTCTCCTTTTCCCACAGTGTTTTCTACTCTTTTTTAGACCTTTCTGCCATTTTCATCAAATTTAAAATTGTCGTCTGCAAACTCTTTCAATTTGGACTCGTCCAAAATTTGTCGTTTGGGAAAGGGTTAACCAACAGGGTGCTAAATGGGCAAAATGAAAGTGCTATCTTATACAATAGTTTTTAAATACAGCTTAGAAAAACAGCATTTTCTCACTTTTTCTGCAGTGTTGTGTTACCCATGAACTCTCTACCAAACGACAAAATTTTAGACCAGTCCTGATTGACAAGCATTTGCAGACGACTAAATAAATGTGACCCCAAACTGAAATGTGTTCCGGGAAGGGTATAAAACATTGTGGGAAAAGGAAAAAAAATGCTGGATACCTGCATTTTCTTCCTTTCCCATTATGTTTTTAAAAATTCTTTTCCTTTGCGGTCGTTAAAAGTCAAGATTTTGCGGTAAAGGGTTAAGAGACATATTTCATCCTTTCAGTCCCATTTAATTTGTTCCCTGCAAGTGTTTAAATTTTGACAAGTCAACATTTTTTGCCGTTGTAATGAGTTAAGCAGCAGGGTACCAAATGAATAAATGAACATTTTCAGTTTATTAAAAGACAGATCATTGTAAAGACTGCTTCGATCTCAATTCATACAGAAAATTGGACAGTGTTGACCCATATTCAGATTGCGTACCACTGATATTTAGGTGATCGATTCATCATTGGATTTTAATCATGATCCTTCGGGTGGTCATTAAGATTTGAGTAAAGATGCAAACACTCAATGACCTGTATATATGCCCTGGGTCATTGCATGGTTGCATCTGCAACGAAATCTAAATGATCATCTGAAGGATCATGATCATGATTTATGCTGGATGGATTACCTTAATACTCCGCAAAAAGGCACCCTGGGTTGTTCTATGTGTACAAGACAAGTCTAAGTTCGATGCTTCAGCCAGGTCGATTTCTTTCCGATGACGTATGATAGTCGTTGGGGCAGTATGAATTCCTTCTTCACCGCTGAACCGTTGTTTGACTGTGAAAGGCAGCCAGTGACTTGGGAAGATAATTATTGTGCGAAGCAATAAAAGAACCCCCAGAAGAGCATAGATAAATGCACTTGTCGCCGCAATTTAACATCAATAATGGTGTTTAACGCCACACAAACAGACAAACAAACATGATCAGTCTACTACTAGCCAGACTCACCCCTGCCGGAAAAGTACCCCTGTATCATCACACGGATAACGGTTTGGTTAAAATCGCTTTACTTTCTAAATCTTTACCTGACAAAAAATAGAATTGTCCATTTTTGAAAGGATTTTCAGATAACAGATTAATGGCTTAAATGCTGGGATTTGTCTTTCACATATTTTAAAACACTGTGAGCAAAGGTGTGCTGCTTACCATGGGTTAGCCCTATATTCTGCAAGCTTTAAGAAAATATTCTTGTTTCTATTGATTGTATTGTTTGATTGTATGGTGTTTTAACGCCGTTTTCAACATTATTTCAGTTATATCGCGGCGTCCAGTGCACCTATCCATGCTTTTCTCAAGTTTTTTTTTTTTACCATTACTACTCACAATATTCTTTCCAAGCCACAGGCTGCTTTCCCATATAACCATCGTGAAAAAACGGTCAGCGGTGAGAAAGGAATGAATCCTGTCGTAATGACTATCATCAATCCTCGGAAAGAATTGGCCAATCCGTGGATCGAACCAGCACCTTCTTGTTCTCAAGTCCTGTACGGTACCGACTGAGCTACCGGGGCTCCGCTTTTGTTTCTAACCGTTTGATCTAGGGCTGTAAAATTTGGTGTGAAGCATGATACCAGGGACCTCAATTAAGAATGTCCAAATTATTGCCCGTCCAGCTCCTAGGGTAAAAAAATTACGTTGGCAAACATATTTGAAACTACAAAATCCTTTTGTTTCATTCACTTACTATATTCTCCGGGGTCCTGCGTGGCTCAGTGGTTAGGTGTGGGATCCGTGACCTGGGGGCCCTGGGTTCGAGCCTCACTCAATCCACTGGGCTTTTCGAGGGAGTGTCCTTGGGCAATACACTTCAGAGCCCTAGCTTAGTGCTGGTGAAACCCAGGAAATACATAAATATGTGAACTGTCGCCGTGATATGACAGAAATAATGTTGAAAGCGGCGTAAAACACCATTTAATCAATCAATCAATCAATCAGTCTTACTATATTCTCAGGTGAGAGATAAAGGACCATTTTGTTTTTTCTCATTCATGTTTTCCTAAATTTCGAAAAAGGTCTTCCCTGTTATACTTGTGGCATGTCTAATGAAAAAAAAACCACCACATTTTACTGTGTGAATGAAAAAAAGAACTGTAAGTTACAACGCCGGGCGACGCGACAGAAACCTCATAGGAAATTAGACAGAAACAGAATGGATCTAGACAGTAATGTAACAATAGACGGGTTTGTTTAACATTTTATAGTCAGTAGGTCAAAAGTACTGTTGTTTAGTCTTTAGGTCAGAATAAAAGTACCTGTATGTCTGTTTGGTTATTGTGCTTATCACCGTTTTAAAAATAATTTTAATTATTAGGCGGCGATCAGTATACCTAACCATGCTTTCTCTGAGTTTCTTTTAACAGTACCTAGTACGGTACCATTCTCTTAACCCTTTCCCAAACAAGCCCTGGTTTTCACGTGTCTGCAGCACAAGTCTACTGAAAACACTGTGGGAAAAGGAGAAATTGCTCGTAACGAGCAATTTCTCCTTTTCCCACAGTGTTTTCTACCCTTATTGAGAACTTTCTACCATTTTCATCAAATTTAATATTGTCGTCTGCAAACTCTTTCAATTCTGACCAGTCCAAATTTTCTCGTTTGGGAAAGGGTTAAGGCCACTGGCTGCTTTCTCTTATGAATATCGTCGGAACAATGGTCAGCGGCGAGAGAGAAATTAATCCTATCGTATTAACTATCATCGATATTTATATTTATTTTGTTTTGGGAAAGATAGAAAACATTGTGGTAAAAGGAGAAAATGCTGGTAACCAGTATTTTCTCCTTTTCCCACAAAGTTTTCAAATCTTTCTTTCTCAGGATCGTTAAAAGTTGGAATTCTATGGTAAAGGGTTAACAAAATACGAGCATACGAAGAAAATTTTGAACTCCTAACCAGTCGAGAGCAGTCCTCCCCTTGATTTCCCAAAGATAATTTTAGACGAGAAGAGGTTTAACTCTTTCGGCGCCAAATAAACAAATTCTGCTTCTTTTGATGGTTGTAAATACAACCCACTGAGTCTGCGGAAGACTTTTACTATATAGGCATGACCAAAAAAGCGGAGGGCATAGATCAAAGATCAGACTGCACGTTCTGTGCAGTCTGATCTTGATCTATGCCGTCCGCAAAAGTCCCTGTTTTCGCCTATGGCGCTGAAAGGGTTAACAAATAAGTTCTTTTCGCATGATACAATTTCTTCTGTGTTTTTGAGAAGTCTGTCTGACATGAACGCATCTCTGTGATACGCTATACAAAGCCAATCACTACATTATTATGGATCCATAAAATCCATTTTGTCTAGCAACCGACTGAATCATGAGGTAGACTGGTCCTTTTGGCATGTAGAAAATTGACCAGTAGCAAACAAAGAGTTTCAGACCATGTCCTGGTACTGCGCAGGCTGGCCTGAATCGATACATTTTTGCAGATGCATGAAACCCCCTTTTCACAGAGTGTTGCTCATGTGTATTTGATAGACTTAAACTAGTAAGCTCGTGTTTTGCTAGGGGAAAAGCAGTGGAGGGTCAAAGATAGACATATCAAAACCTTGGCGGTTGCAGGAAAAATCAAAGTACTGAATGTACTGACAGACTAGCGAATTTGATTGATTGATTGTTTGTATGGTGTTAACCCTGTTTTCAACATTATTTCAGTTATGTAGCAGTGGACAGAGCACATATGCATGCTTTCCTGGAGTTTCTTTTACCAGTATTCTTTCCAAGCCACTGGCTGCTTTCCCACATTCATATTATAACCATCGTCGAAACGTGCGAGAGAAATGAATCCTGTCACAATGACTATCATCAATCCTCAGAACTAAATTTGTCGAGTCGGGGATCGAACCAGCGACCTCCTGTTCCCAAGTCCTGTACACTACCGACTGAGCTGCTGGGGCTATGCGTGCTATTGGTTAACTGTAATCCAGTTTAAGTTTAACCCTTATCCTGCTAAAAATGTTAAATGAATCTTTCAAGCCGATGGTAAACACCTGAATATTGCTATTTCAAAGTTACATTTTGAAGAAAAGAATATATCCTCTTATTGGACCGTGTAGATCCAAGATCAGACTGCATGCTCTGAGCAGTCTGATCTTAATCCACACTGTCCGCAAAACGTCATTGAGTCGGGTAGTGCTGGTAAAAGAAACTCCAGGAAAGCATGGATAGCTGCTCTGGCCGCCTCAATATCAATGAAATAATGTTGAAAACGGCGTTAAACACCATACAATCAATTAGTCAATATCCAATAGCACAAGATGTAGTTAACTATTTAACTCTCTTTACAAAACGAAAAATTTTACGCCCGTCCAAATTCAAAGCTGTTGCAGGCCATAAATTAAAAGTGGCTGAACTGATGAAACCTGATTCCAAAAGGGTAGTAAAGGAGAAACTGATGGTTACCAGCATTTTCTCCTTTTCCAGCAATGTTTTCAAAGGGATTTTTCCCCAGTATCGTTAAAACTTGGGATTGTTTGGTAAAGGGTTAATATTCAAGACTAGCATAACAGTTTAGCATAACAGTTTAACTGTACACAATGATCTAAATAATGAATGACTGAAGGAATGACAAGGGTTCCCCTGTCCAGTGAGGGTTAATGTAACTGGGATTTGCTACAAGTTACTTGGTGTATCTATTAATAGATTCATTCATAATGTTACAGTTGTGTAGGAAGAAGTGATTCTCTGCTTAGCATAGGTCACTTAATTAACATATAAGCAAAGATCTTGTACCTTGTAAATGACACATTGTTCAGCTTATTACTTTGTAAGACGACATGTTCAAATTGGAGGTGTAGAGATTTAGTGGTTTTTGTCAAAATTGTCATATATAACGGAATTAAGATTTATAACAGAAAGAAGTATTTTTGTGTGAGGCAGTATTTGACAACTGTGGGTTTTTTTTGTTTACTTTGACTCTAGGTCAATCTTGATGCCTATAGGCTAGCTTCGCTAGTCTAAAAATCTGATTGATCGAAGGGAGGTAACTCTGATATGCTTACGATAGCGTTTTCTGACGCCTTTAAAAGAAATATATTTTTAACATTTACATGCTTGTGTATAACCGTTTCTCCATCCATATTGATTGAATTTCGTAAAATTTAAAAAATGTTAGTGCATGGCTTTTGAAGGAAACTAATCATATCCCATGCGTCCACCTATCGAATGTTAGTGTTATTGTTTGGGTGCAGATATTATAGTCTCTTAAGCTAAAGGAGGTAGGGCCTATATTAATAATTTACCACCTGCAGATAGCATTTTGCGCTTTAAGGCATATCGCTTTTGAAAATACTGTGGCAAAAGAAGATTTGTTCTCAAGGAAAAACATTGAGCCACAGACAGACCGTATAACCTTTTAACGCGTGAACACCAGAACCCTTTGCGTTTGGGGAAAGTCAAAGGGGGTATGTGTATTAAGATATTAAGGCAAAACTTTAAACTGCAATACATGTGTGTATCAGCCATGCTATGTGAATAGGGTGATTATTGCATCTGCAAACAGTATCGACCCATGTCAGCCTGCACAGTCGAAACATTTTGCTATTTGTAGATTTTCTGCATGCCAACGGACCATGCTACTTCATGATTCAGTCTGTTGTTCGTCAAAATGGATTTTATAGATCCATTATTATGTGATGACTTACTAGGTATATTGAATCGGGGAGATGCATTAAGCCCCATTTTGCCAGAGCATGGCTCATACATATATAGTCCTATGTAGTGAGTTAAGATTACATCCACCCACCTCTCTTGGTAAAAGTTTCGTAAGGAGTGTATCTGGAACCTGCAAACGATACGTAACGTTTTAATGTTTTCCAATAAAAAAAAAAAGGACTTATGAAAATGTGTGTTACTGTTCATTGACTTTATAATGTTAAGTAATTTCAATTTGGTTTCTACAGATCAGAAACTTTTTGAAATAATCATTATATTAATGATGATAATAAAAGGAATCATTTCCTTTCTAAGGCCCACCTTTGCTAAATAAAAAACATACATTTGTTACCATGGGATACCTGGTTCGATTCCTATCGGGGCAGTGGGATTGTTCCTTGGCAAGGCATTGCAGAGCTTCAGACTAATTCATTATCGAAAATATCGATTTTAGGGTTCACCAAGCAAAATTTTACTACTTATGATCCATGCTCTGTGAAAAGGGGTTTAATGCGTCTCCGTGACACCTGATAAGTAAGTCATCACTCTATATACATCACTAAAAGCCGTTTTGTATAACAACCTACTAAATCATGAGGTACACTGGTCCTTTGACACGCAGAAAATTGACCTAAAGCAAAAAGTTTCGGCCCAGGTCAGCCTGCGCGGACTGCGCAGGCTGACCTGGGCCGACACTTTTTGCAAATGCATTAAGCCCCCTTTTCACAGAGCATGGCTCATATACTGCTATCGGACTGTAAACAAACAAATATCCTCTGTGTAACAACTGATCCTCAGTCATACTTAACAATTCACGAGGAGTTTTATTACGGTGAATTTTAATAGGATTGTATTATACGAGAAATTAAATAAGTTGTAATATTAGGTAACACTTAAAACCGATAAATCTTACCACAGCAAAAACTCTTGTGGTGGGTCACATTTTGATTTATCTACCCTCAACCTTTTATCAAATGAGAATTATTTGTGACTAGTCCAAATCAAAGGCATTTTCATGCGAAAAAATAATTGTGACGCAAAAGTTGAAATTTGTTTTCGGACTGGTAGAAAGCATTGTTGAAAATAGGAGAACATGCTGGTTATAAGCTTTTTCTCCTTTTTCCACATTGATTCAAAAGCCTTAACTCTCAGGGTCATTCAAACTCGGGATTGTGTGATAGTGAGTTAAGCGCTTTTCACAAGTACAGCGCTGTTGCTGCAAATGTAGATCAAGATCACATTGCAAATAGCGTGCAGTCTGATCTGTGATGTTCACTGTCCACTTTGCTGAGACATGCTGGGCAAAATAAAGGTTGAAATTGCTTTAAATTGGGTCTTTATAACCCTTAACCTGCTATATAACTAAAATGGAACTTCCAGGTCGATAGTCAAAACCCAAATATCGCCATTTCAAAGTTATGTGGGGGGGGGGGGAATATCTCCTTGCACATTCTGTGCAGTCTGATCTTGATCTACACTGTCCGCAAAAGGTCCTTGAGTTGCGCTTAGATTATTAGACTGAAAATGTCTGTTAGATTGTTTGGTGCTCCTGGGGTTAACATAGAGAACGATACTTTTTGACTTCTGAGCAACCGAACTCGTAGGAAAACATGGTGGGGGAAAAACCCGACCAACTTGTCTTACTTTCATCATAATTTCTTCATATTATCTCGTAATTTCTGCTTATGATCTCTAAATAGATTTCAGATATATATATATATATATATATATATATATATATATATATATATATATATATATATATATATATATATATATATATATATATATATATATATATATATATATATATATATATATATATATATAATTGAGTCATGCTCTGGCAAAAGGGAGCTTAATGCATCTCCGTGATGCATTACACCAATCAAATAATTATGCATTTATAAAATCCATTTTGTTTCCAATCCGACTGAATCATGAGGTAGACTGGTCCTTGTGCATGCAAAAACTTAACCAATATCAAAAAGTTTCGACCTACTTTTTGTATGTGAATTAAGATCCCTTTTCACAGAGCATGACTAATATATGTTTAACTCTTCAAGCGCCAACAGTATGAGCCCGACCTTTCTCGACGACTGAAAATACTATCCACATTACATTCAGAGAGATTTTTATCTTATTTGCTCGACTAAACAAGTGGACGGTATGGATCAAAGATCAGACTGCATGATCTGTGCAGTGTGATCTTGATCTATCTACGCCTTTCGGATAAGTTGTTTTTGCCTTTGGCATTCGAAGAGTTAATGTAGATTGGCTAGGAAATAACATAGAAGGAAATTAGTTAAAAGCTTGTATTTGAACATTGCAATCCTTCATTCTGAAAGATGCATCCTTACATCCAAAACTTGATAATGAGTGGAATGGTTCAGAATTTAGTCAGCTGTGTAAACATAGCTATATTATTTATGATTTGGTCTAAAGGATAAAGAAACTCAAGGATTTGTCTTCGATTTAAAACCGGAAACGACAGCACTGATTTCTTTGATAGCCTCCAGAAAATGAAATTCATTTTCTATCCGTCGTAATCTATGCAACATTGCGACCGTCAGAGGCAACGTTTGGCATGAAGATACCAGAATGACTATAGTTTGAAAATAAAGTAGACATGGGTTAAAAACCGGCTTTTAAAACGAGTACAGATGTATCTTTAAGAATGAAAACTCTGATTTTTTTTTAGATTTAGAAATGAAAAATCAGTTCTAAAATTTACTGACTACACTACTTTGTATCGTGATCGTTATGTTTCATTCCTTGACTACTCTCCAAACCGCTATTTCAAAGTGCAAAATGGTCTATTTTAGAATATCTTAGTTCATTCATTCTTGTTTTCGCTGCTGTTTTTTGTATGACAGTTCCCTGATCTATCTGAAACAGTGTGTATGTCATGTCAACGTGTATAACTGATGATGTATCTTGTATACATGTCATATAAAAACTTCTGTTCTATTCTGTTCAACATTCATAACCTTGCTAAGTCACAGTCTCAGCATATTTGGACACCCAAAAGAATCACAGACTAAAAGATGAAAGTTTTTTTCTTAACCCAGGTTTCTAGAATATAAATTGCACTTTAACCCTTTATCACAGAATCCCGAGTTTTCATGACCCCGAGTAAGAACGCTTTTAAAAACATCGTTGGAAAAGGAGAAAATGCTGGTAATCAGCATTTTCTCCTTTTTCCACGAGGTTTTCTTGCCTTTCTAGGACAAATTCCATCTTTGGAGCTAAATCTGATTCATCATCTGCAAATGCTTTCAAAAAAAAGTTGATTCTAAAACAAAAACTATGCAACCCTTTACAATACAAGCCCCTGCTTAAATTGCCCTCTGAAAGGAGGCCTGTGAAAGCTTTTTTGGGAAAGAGGAAACGCCTGCTAGCTGATGTTTTCACTCTTTCAAAGACAACCTGCTTCATTTAATCCATCATGTATTTAGTTTGCCATCTGCAAATCGCGGCTTTCAATATGGACCAGTGTATTTTCGTCTGGTAAGAGTTAGAACGTCAATTAAGCATGGCGATCTGATCTTAGTTCACACCGTCAGCAGGAGCAGGCCTATTCTATGCTACCCTGGGCATGCTAAATATTTCTTGAGGATAGAGCGTCTCAGCCAGTCAAATTATTTCTGGTGTTGCTATGCAGAATTAAGGTTAGAATGTTTCGTGACATATGACCTTTGAACCTATCGTTTAATCTAAATGTAAACTTAATTAAGTTAGTATATGATATGCAAATTGCCGCAGCCGACACAACTCGCTCAGTTTAAACGTTTACCACACAATCCGGCCGCGTTTGAACGACCCTACAGAAGAAGTCTTTTGAAAATATTGAGGGAAAAGGAGAAAATGCTGGTTACCAGCATTTTCTACCCCATCAAGGACAAATTCCATCATTTGAGCTATATTCGAATTGTTGTCTGCAAATGCTTTCAGTTTGGACAGGTCTATGATTCACACAAGTTTTTCAGGCCTGTCCATATTGAAAGTGTTTGCAGACGACAAATTAGCCGTTACTCAAATATTTGGGATTTAAGATTGAATTGGTAGAAAATATGCCCATAAAAAGCGCCCGCAGAATACACTTGTCCACTTTTTAACCAATAGCAAGTTACTATTTATTCGTAGAAGACTAATACTACCGAGAAGTGGGGCAAAGGCCAGTTTAATTACCTTTGCAGAAAAAAAGCAACATGTTCTAACGCTTCAAATATTTTTTTTTTTTTCACTTTCAAAAATTACTTCGTTTTAAGCCTGAAAGCAACCGCATATAATATATTTGGTCAATGTAATCCTTGTCACGAACACGCTAACTAAATGCTCATGTTCACTGATAACGTACGCTAAAAATTCTGTCTTTACCAAACGACAACATTTTAGGGTTGTCGAAATTGAAAGCATAATGCAGACGACAAATTATTGGTGGTCCACATTATTAAACTTGCCTGTAACAGGGAAGAAAACATTGTGGAAAAAGGATAAAATGTTGGTTACCAGCATTTTCTCCTTTTCTCACAATATTTTCAAAGACCTGTGTCCCAAAGGTAGTTACAAGTCAGGATTGTTTGGTAAGTCCGTGGAGCGATAAATGAACCCAAAAAACAGTTTCAGTCCAAAAGTAAAACCCTACTTAGTGAAGCTTCAAGGTTGCTTTTGTCTAGAATGTATCATCAGACCGGTCAGAGTAGATCAAAGATCATATTGCACGTTTTGTGCAGTCTGGTCTTGGTCTACACTGGCTGGCACAGCAACTATAGTCGTTAATCCTGCTTTGCGGGTTAACGTATGCAACGTGTTTGACCTTTTAGGATGTAAACGACAAATACACGAGGAGGGTCCAAGATGGATAAGGGGGAGTATTCACCAACCATTTCAATGCTAAATTGGAATCCTCTCTTCGCAAAAATTGTCTAAAATTTCACAGTAAAGCATTTCTGATTGGCTATACGAAATAGTTTAGCCAATCCAATCAGAAATAGTGCTTACATTCGAAATTTTAAGTATGGAGTGTCGTTAAAAAAACTACTTTAAATTGCATCCCTACTCTGATCCTTAAGTATTGTCTAAATTCCAAAGTAACACAGCCTCTGATTGGCTAAACCAAACGATTTAGCCAACCATTAACTGTGTTACTTTCTAGATTAGGTGACAGCGGGCCCAGTCAATTGCACAAAACGTGCAGTCTGATCTTAGACCTATTCTATCCGATACAATAATATTTTGTGATGTACTTTAAAAAATAAATCAATACTTTTCTCCTTTTCAAACATTGTTTATTCACTCCAGAAACAACACCACTGCAGACAGACATTGATTGTCATGTTTTCAATGAGGGCGAATCTAACATTCCGTAGTCTGGTAAAGTGTTTAGTGTTCTGTTCATTATCGAAATCCGTTATCAGATCCAACGCAAGCTTAATCATCGGTTATCGGCTGTTGTTATCTTTCTCTGAACCTGCAAACCCTTTCAATTGTACAGGCTCCTTTTGGGGCCACTGGTGCTATCCCTTTACCAAACATTTCCGTGGTTCAACCAACTGGAAGAAGAAGCCCTTTGAAAACATTGTGGGAAAAGGAGAAAATGCTGGTTACCAGCATCTTCTTCTTTTCCCACAACGTTTTCTTCCCTTCAATTCCTAGCATTTGAACCATATTTACTTTGTGGCTTGAAAATGTTTTCAATTTGGATACAAATCCTGTTTTTTTTTTATCGTATGTGCTTTTCTGTGCAACAAGCAAGAAAACTGACAAAATGAGGACTTAATCAATCAAAGGACTCAAAGTCCTGGACAGCGGATTTGTGGAGTAGCATAAGTCTGTAATATGTTGTAATAAAAAATAACATCACATGCAACACATGTGCAAACGGAGTAATCAAGGGCAGAGTAAGTCGAAATGTTCTGCTGAGCAGGCCGCGCAGTAACTGTTATTCTATTACTGTTTAAGGAGTGGTATTAGATTTCGGAATGAATATGTATACACGTGTAGGGCAGTATATACGGTAGTGACAAAAGCGAGGTTGAGGCTTATCAGCTAAAACTGAAAAAAGAATGGAAGCAAGCTTGAATGACAGTATATATGGTTCAGGTTAAATCGATATCATTGTACAGTGTGAGTGCGCATGCGTCGTTACGCATAATGTATTTGGTTCCGGTCAGAACGATCACAGTAAGCGGATTTGCTGCACAAATCCGCTAAATATGTGCGACTGTCTAGTCCGCTGCATCGCTCCATAGTTGAGAGCCCGGTGGCTCAGTCGGTAATGTACAGGGCTTGAGACCGGGGGGGGGGTCGCTGGTTCGATTCCTAACTCGGCGAATTTCTTTCTAGGGATAAATGATAGTCATTGCGACAGGATCCATTCCTCTCTGTTCGCTGATCATTGTTTCGACGACGATAATGCGGGAAAGTAGCCAGTGGCTTTGGAAGAATACTGTGCGATGTACTGGTAAACTCAAGGAAAGGCGCACTGGCCTCCGTGATATATTAGTAGCTGAAATAATGTTGAAAACGGTTAAACACCACACAAACCAAACCAAATCAAACCCTCAATAGTTGACGAGATAATCAGCCATCGTAAGCGTACGAAAACTGGTGCAGAATGTCACGAAGTGTAAACAGGTGTAGAAAATGCAAGCATATGTTTCGATTTGCTTTTACCCTTTACGACAGATTCCCGTGTTTAAAGAGCTCTGAGCGAGAGGGTTTTTTTAACACATAGTAGAAAAAAGGAGAAAATCAGTTTACCAGCATTTTCTCCTTTTCCCTAACCGTTTCCAAAAGTATAATAGGCAAGTTGCAACATTTGAACCGTACTGAATTTGTCGTTCACAAAAGCTTTAACCCTTTACCACACAATCCTATGTGTCAACGATCCCGAGGGAGAAGGTTTTTGGAGACATTGTGGGAAAAGACGAAAATACTGGTACCCATCCCTTTTCCCACAGCATTTTCAAACATCCTAAACACAATTCCAAATCCCACAATGTTTTCAAAAGCCTTCTCCCTTGGGGTCCTTAAAAGTCTGGATTGTGCAGTTAAGGGTTACAATCTGAATAACTTAAGCGGTATTTAATTGAATCATTGCACTGCAGTTTCCCTTTTTAGGCCGACCCTGGTGATAGCTCATTTGGTAACGCACAGGGCTTGAAACCGTGGGGGAGAGGGTGGCTGGTTCGATTTCCCGTTCGATAAAAATTCTGCCTGGGGATAGATGACAATCATACCGACAGGAGCCATTCCTCTCTCAACAGTGATCATGTTTCGACGATGGTACTGTGGGAAAGCAACCAGTGGTTTTGGGAAATTTTGAGCAAAGAAATTGTGAAAAGAAACTTTAGGAACACATCAATGGGTGCACTAACCGCCGCTATATTGCTGAAATAATGTTGACAATCAAAGATTCTCTATCATATTTCCGCAATAATTCCTCATAGTTCAGTGTTTTAAAACCCTTTACCATACGACAAAATTTTTGACTCGTCCAAATTGAAAGCATTTGCAACGAAAAAATAAATGTGACTCTATAATTAAATGTTGTTTTGCGAAGGGTAGAAAACATTGTGGGAAAAGGAGAAAATGCTGGTTACCAGCATTTTCTCCTTTTCCTACAATGTTTTCAAAAGCTTTCTTTCCCATGGTCGTTAAAACTTGAGATTGTGTGGTAAACCATCGTGGGAAAAGAAGAAAATGCCGATTACCAGCATTTTCTCTTTTTCCTACAATGTTTTCAAAAGCTTTCTTCCCCATGGTCGTTAAAACTTGGGACTGTGCGGCAAAGAGAAAACTCTTTTACCAGATTACACACTTTTAGGCTCGTCCAAATTCAAAGCAGTTGCAGACGACAAATTTAAGGTAACTGAAATGATGATATTTTTAACGATCTCTGACAAGGATAAAAACACTGTGGGAAAACAAGAATATCTGGTTACAAGCATTTCCTCCTTTTCCCTCAATGTTTTCAAACGCCTTCTTCCTCAAGGTCATTAAGAACTCTGGATTGTAAGGTAAACGGTTCAACCATGTCAATGTCCTGGATCTGTTACCCTCAGCGACGAAAAAGTAGATCAAGAGCTTGCAAACTTGTACGTTTATGTAGTCTGATCTTAGTTTGCTCGCTAAGAGAACAACCCAATAAAGCCTATTATATTCAGTAGGTGGGTATTGAATAGTGGCTGGCTCTTTCGGTTGGGAAAGGGTTTTAAACACTTCACCAAATGACAACATTTTGGACTTGTCCAAACATTTCAAGACGACCTATCACGGCTCAAATGGTGGACGTTGTCTTTGAAAAGGTAGCAACTATTGTTGGAAAAGGAGAAAATGCTGGTTGCCAGCATTTTCTCCTTTCCCCACAATGTTTTTGAAATATTTTTTTTCTTTTTTCAGGGTCGTTAAAAGTCGGGATTGCATAGCAAAGGGTTAAAATCAGCTGGAATTATCAAAATCAATAGCCTACCTAGTTTTCACTTGCTAACACACAGGTTATCCCCTGAAACACGTACGGATCCTAAAAATATCGTGTCCGATGGGAAACTTAGATTTTTATAGTAAATTACTCTCTTTTAAAACAAATATACTTGATTTTAGCATCAAATACAGCTCCGTACTGTTACTATCAAAAGCTACTTTGTGTAAATGTCTCTAAAATGCTAAAATCTATCATTGAATTTTGTCGGAACTGACTAGACATTAGGCCGTGCCCTTTCGATTGCAGTTAAGTCATCGCAAGTCTATTTATAGCACAGAACAGCTGATCGGAAATACAGTGTGACTGCTTAACATAAAGCTGGGAAGAGCGTGTTCATATACAATTTAGTAATACAGAAATAGGCAGACAAAGGAAAACTGACATTTACGTGAATAAGGTAGGCCTATTTCGTTTGTCTTTTGGGTATCATTTTTGCCTGATAGGTCTAATCATTATATAATACTTTTACAGATCGTAGACTGAACGGCTGCTGAAATACAATAGCATGGTAGTATATATACATAGACCTAGATCTATGCCGAGTTATTAGTTGACCTCAGATTTAATTCTCTGTATTTAGACTCTTCCAAATCAGTAAATCAGAATCAAGCAAATCGAAAACGAGAACAAAGACAAACGTTGTTACATAAATCTACATTGCGATATACCGGTACCATAGTTAACCTCGGTCATGTCGTCTGCTTCAGCCGGAAGCCGGATGGGATTAACATAACTTGCTGCAGACAGCTTTTCTCGTTATGCAGCAGCCGAAGTAACCCTTATCTTGCTAAATAATTGAAATGAAACTTTCAAGCCGATAGTTAAACCCAAAATTTCGCTCCTTCAAAGGTATTTTTGGGGAAAAAATCTGCTTTGCGGACAGTGTAGATCTAAGATCAGACTGGACGTTCTGTGCAGTCTGACCTTTATCTACATTGTTCGCCAAAGGTACTTGTGTAGTGCTTAGCAGCTTAAGGGTTAATTGGGGTAGGGGTGAAGGCCAAATATTTGCTGCAATATCAATGTTACTTCTTCAAGCAAGAAAATCTCAGCACAGCGTAGATCAAGTTCGGGCTTTACGTTTGTTGCAGTCTGACCTCGATCTGCACTGTCCGTATATGGACCTATGATTTTGATTGACCCAATAAGGTTTAAGAGATAAGTGATTGTGTCAAAACGAGCCACTAACTGGACTGATTTTAACAATATGTACAATTTTCAAAAGAAATGTTTTAATTCATTACTACATGAGTCATGCTCTGGCAAAAAGGGGCTTTTAATGCATCTCCGTGATGCATCATACCAAGCTAGTCGTCATATAATTCTGGTTGATTGATAGGTTGTATGGTGTTTAACGCCGTTTTCAACATTATTTCTGTTATATCGGGTCGGACAGTGCACCTATCCATGCTTTCCTGCAGTTTCTTTTACCAGTACTCCGCACAATATTCTTTTCAAGCCACTGGCTGCTTTCCCACATAACCATCGTCGAAACAATGGTCAGCGGTGAGAGAGGAATGAATCCTGTCGCAGTGACTAGTATTAATCCTCGGAAAGAAATTGGCCATGCCGGGGATCGAACCAGCGACCTCCTGTTCTCAAGTCCTGTACGCTATGGACTGAGCTACGGGGGCTTAGCCATATAATTCTGGATCATCTATAAAATCAATTGTGTCTTAAAACCAACTTAATCACGAGGTAGAATGGTCCTTTGACATGCAGGAAATGGATCAATAGCAAAAAGTATCGACTCATGTCAGCCTGCGCGGACTGCGCAGGCTGACATGAGTCGATACGTTTTGCAAATGCATAATTATACCCCTTTTTCAGAGAGCACGGCTCGCGTATATCTGAACGGAAAAAAAGAAATAGCAGACGACATAATTATAAGATCCTACAAAGTATAATAATGAATATAGATCAACACAAACATAAAAACCTGCTCCAATTTTATGACATGAACAAATACGTATGTATTGATGGTGTTCATGTGTTCAGATTAACACGAATACTGTGATAATCAGTATATGCAGAGGTCATATGAAGCGTAGAAGTCGCTGGTTTTATTTTTTATCCCGTTTTCTACGTAATGCAATCTCATATGCCCTTTGCGATTTACCCTTTACTACACTATCCCGAGTTTTAACCAGGCCCTGGTGGAGAAGGCATTTGAAAACATAGTGGAAAAAGCAGAAAATGCTGGTAACCCGCATTTTCTCCTCTTCCTGCAATGTTTCCTTCCATTCCAAAACTAAATTTTCAATTTTTGAGTCACGTTTATTTTGTAGTCTGCGGATGCTTTCATATAAGATCTGTCTGGGTTTTTTTTTGTTTGTTTGTTTGTTTCGGAAAGGGTTAAGTACAAAGAAGTACAGTCAAACGAGTACGAATTGTTTTCCAGATGACAAAATGTTATAATCTTCCAAATGGAAACATTTTCAGACAAAACTCTAAAGATATGACTCAGATGATGAATTTTGTCTTGAAATTTGAGAAAACAGTGTGAGAAAAGGAGAAAATGTTAGTTTCCAACATCTTCTACATCTGCTTTCAATTTGGACCAGTGCAAATATTTGTAGTCTGGTAAAGAGTTAACCGCTAAAAAAGTTAAATAATCTTTTAAGCCAATAAGTAAAAACCCAAATATTGCTGTTTCAAAATTATGTATGTCGTGGGGAAAAATATCTTCATATCGGACAGTGTAGATTACAGATTAGACTTCACGTTCTGTGCAGTCTCATCTTGATCTACACTTTCTGCAAAACGTCGTTGAGCCGCACGCAGCAACCAAAGGGTTAAGGGTTGAGACAGGGTTGTAAACATGCAATCCAGGTTTGCTAAGAGAAAAATATGATAAATAGATCAATTTTTTTCTCCGATTCCCTATAAACATAGTGAATAGAAAGGAGTAAAGGTGATATTGATTGAGTGATTTATTTGTGTTTAACGCCGTTTCCAACATTATTTCACTTATGTTGCGGCGACCAGTGCACCTACCCTAGTCCTATTTATTAGCCCCTACGTACGTTATTTTTCATTCTGACATTCATCGTGTACGTAGGGTCTTATCGGCTCCTTCATAGTTTCCTTTAGCAAACTCCGACATCGAATTTTGTCGCTGTTTGAACAGCAAATTTGGATACTTTCAAGTGAACTTGTTCAATAAAATTTACATCAGAAGTAAGATAAATGAATAATTTCTCGACTGAAAAAGGATATTTGTCCAAAACTTGCCTATTTATGAGCTAAATCTATTCCGATTCAACACCACTCTGTTTTGTTATGAATTGCCGTGGAAGAGATATGATTGTTCCGAATGAAACGTCATGTGAGGGTCAATGCAACTTACAGAATGGTATTATGTCTTTTTTTAAAACGAAATTTTGTTCGCTTCGGTCTTGTTTGATTATTGTAATAGATTTCGTTCATAAACTTAACGTCAATTCTTATTTGTTATGCAACCGTCTGCATGACTGAAAAACATGGCGGCGACTCTGTAGGCAATCCCACTTGCGAGTGATTTTATTGAATTCTGAATGAATCTGCCCATTATTTATCAAGACAGCGGCTGAATATTTTCAAAAAAAGTTCTTCCTACAAGTAAATGAAGTTCTCTTTCGTTATAATACTGGTTTTAGAGCGATCGGATTTGCTACATTGAACTGAATGGGACCCGTTTAGACGTTACATGCAATAAGAAAAATAAAATGTGAAATGTCCGATGATAAATGTTGAAAGGTAAATAAGCATGTATACGTCTAAATATTTGGACTACACCTACCCATGCTTCTCTGGAGTTTCTTTTACCAGTACTACGCACAAAATTGTTTCTAAGCCACTGGCTGCTCCATCGTTGAAATAATTGTCAGTAGTGAGAGAGGAATGAATCATATCGCAATGACTATCATCATTCCTCGGAAGGAAATTGACCAAGCCGGGGATCGAACCAGCAATCCCTGTTCTAAAGTCCTGTACGCTACCGACTGCGCTACCGGAGCTCGGCGTTAAAGTTAGAACAAGATCGATATAAAGATAATGTGCATGTTTTATTTTCAGTGTGAAGTTTGATATGTTATTACGTGAACCGATTTCCCTTTAGCCCTAAGGCTGCTAAGCCCGATTTTGGGGCGCTTTTGCGGACAGTGTAGGGCAAGATCAGACTGCCCAAAACGTGCGGTTTGATCTTTGATCTACACTGTCCGATACGGTATTTTCATTCCGGTAAAATCAATTTTTAAACCGCAATATTTGGGTTTTTACTATTGAGTGGAAATTTTCGTTTCATGTATTCAGCAGTTTTAGGGTTAATATAGAAAAAATACGGTGATAAATCCAAACTTGTAACACCCAATCTTTATACATACCGTCTGAAAACTGAGGACAAACGGACATCAGTGAGTAGGAAAGAAAGATAGGCGATAGAATGATAGTGAGCTGAATTTGTTTGCGATGTTAACAAGGGCGTATCTAGCCCAAAGTAAAGTACACGCAAAGTAATACCGAAGGTATTACCCCGGGCGCGAAGTGCCGAAAGGGGGAGTGGATTTCCAGGAGGGTCTGGGGCCCCCTCAGATTTTTTCTTAATTGTAGAAGAGCTATTCGGTGACCTCCTTTGAAGGTTTTTTTTTTTCAATTTTTTTTTTTTGCAAAGTGTACGCAACTGAGTTTTTTTGGTTTTTTTTGCGTACAGGCAGGTAGGCGCCTGGTTAAGAGATGTTATCATGCATTTCGGAAAACTATGGTGATAAACACACACTTTTATGCCCCATGCATATATATACCTCCTGAAAGCAGTGAGGATAAAGGAGAAACAGGAAGTATGCGAATGTTACAAACATAAGATAAAGGTTTTCTTCCGATGTTAACCATTATCCTACTGAATAAAAGAAATTAAATTTTCAAACCGGTAGTAAAAACCCAAATTTTGCTATTTCAAAGTATTTTTTCGGGGAAAGATATCTCCTAATCGGACAGTGTAGATCTAAGATCAGACTGTACGTGCTGTACAGTCTGATCTTGATCTACACTGTCCGTAAAAAGTCAGTAAGTCGCTCTTAGCAGCCTAAGGGTTAAGATAGAGAGGTAAGCAAGCAATCTAGGTTCGGTTACACAGAAATATGATCATAGATACATGTATGACTTTCTCCCCCGTTCTGTACTTACTAAAAAAAAAACATTAAGGTGGAAGGAGCAACAAATTTGATTCTGTTCTCTTTCGCTAATAATTTGATATTACAAAAGCTACCGCAACCACTAACTTCTCTAGATAAAGCTTATACGCTTCCATGCTTTATTGGATTGTATCAGCCGCAGGACCTTAATTAACCCTTTAGTCTTTACCACACAATCCGAATTGTAACGACCTTGGGGAAGATCCAAGAAGGCGTTTGAAAAAAAATGTTGGAAAAGTTGAAAATGCTGGTAATTGGAGACTGGAAATTTATGTATATGTGAAGTCTACCATCGACGAAATTTTAGACTTGTCCAAATTGAAAGTATTTGCATTCCACAGTTTAAATATGGTTTAACGTAAGGTGTCTGTGTTTACAAATGTCGATAACATGGTGGGAAAGTGACTAAATACCGATTACCAGCGTTTTCTCATTTTCCGACAGAGTTAGCTTTCATCTTTCAGTAAAGGGTTAAAAAATCTTCATATGACATTTTCAGGTTATATTTTGTTTCCCTGTAATACATCTACCATTACTGTATAAAGACCGAGTTTCATCCTTTCCTCACAAGCACCCTACAGTAACCAGACTTTTTTTTTCCCCCCACAATATTTTCATCCTTTCACATATAGGTCCCATCATTTTGTCGTCTGCAATCGCTTTCAGTTTAGACAAGTCTAAAATGTTCTCATCTGGCAAAAAGGTAATGATGTTTTTGCTGTAGATTATGATCATAATAGTAGCAAAAACGGGATGTACGAGTACATGCAATTAGTCCTTATCCTGCTGAGTAACTTAAAACTTTCAAGCCGATGGTAATACCCAAAAAGTTGGTATGTGAACTCCAAAGTTATTGGGGATTTGGGAAATATTCGCTTATCGGACAGTGTACATCAAGATCAGACTGCACGTTCTGTGCAGTCTGATCTTGATGTACACTGTCCGCAAAAGGTCAGTGAATCGTGCTTAGCAGCCCAAGGGTTCAGAGAGGGTTGTAACAGTTTTGTTGAAGTGCTGCTTCCTAGCTTTTTTTAAACAAAGTTTTGTTCATCCAATTGCCGTGAATACGTCGAAGTATACCTCAAGCTGGGGAAGACCTGTCTTTTGGTGAATGTGTGCTTTTTTCGCTTCTCATTTGCACGCAAGTTTGTGAGAGAGGTCTGAGACGACTGTGTGTTTTATAAATATCTTTTTCAGTGGAACGAAAAATGATTCGACGAAACGTTAACTAGTTATTGTATTGTTATGGTAAAGTAATGCAAAATATGCGGAATCTTGTCACAGCCTTCCTAGCAAATTTTCGACATATCGCTTGTGCCTGCGATGACGGCTAAAACTTTGAGAAAAAACCCTCTACCAAAGGACAAAAAATAAGGAATGCATTTGCAAATGACAAACGAAGTCTGGCCCTAGTGGAATTTGTCCATGAAAGAGTAGAAAACGTTGTGGGAGAAGGAAAAAATGCTTGTTACCAGCATTTTCTTCTTTTCCCACAATGTTTTCAAACTCCTTCTCTATCAGGGCAGTTAAATGTCGGGATTGTGTGGAAAAGGGTTAAGTCACGGTCCGCTAAAACTCTGATATAATATGCGGTTCTTGTTGGATTAAACCAAGAGATATCTGCGACTTGACAGTGTTGGGTTGAAATTGGGAGATACACGCGGCTCTGTGTTGGCTTAAACCCCGAGAGATATGGCGGTTCAGACGTGTTAGCTACGGTTGAAACACACCAAACCCAGATGACCAGTATCGAAGTATTGATGGTCGATTGAACGCTGTTGATTAGAATGGCCGAGATGTTGCGATAATGTTACATAATGCTATCGGCTGTTGTTTCGGACAGATGCTGTCACATCTCGGAGATATTTTCGCTCGATATTGCATGCGATTTTCATAGAACCATAAGCTAAAACCCTTCTTCCTCATGGTTGTTAAAAACTGGGATCGTTTGGTAAAGGGTTAGTGAGATCCGTTATTGGCAAGACGATTTTTACATTCTGAAATAAAATTAATGACATAAATATAGAACAGTTTGCCCTTTATTACTTTATGATATAAATGCTTTAGGAAAAAAAAAACGTGTGTTGTGTGTGCAGTATAATGCCTCACACTTATGATACCAAGGCTAGACTGGTTAATGAATAGACGTTTTTTACCCTATGAATAGACTTTATTAATAATAAGAGCCACGCACTGCGAAAAGGGGCATAATATATCTGCAAAAAGTATCGACTTATGTCAGCCTGCGCAGTCCGCGCAGGCTGACATAGGTCGAAACTTTTTGCTTTTTTGCTTTTTATGAATTTTTCTGCATGCCAAAGGACCAGTCTACCTCCATATCCAGTCGATTTTGAGACAAAATGAATTTTATGGATCTGTGAAGATTGGATGATTTGCCTGATGTAATGAATCACGATGCATTATACCCCACCCACCTTCTTGCCACAGCGCGGCTTATATCTATTGGCATTGAAAGGTTTATGAAAGCGTACTATGTAAATACTAGAGAAAAATACTGTTTTGTACGAAGAAAATTATAGTTCACTCTTACAGTGCCGAGAGCAGCTGAAGAAACTTTTTATGAAAATGAAGACTAAGATCAGACTGTGGAGATCCTTGATCTACCATGCATGAAATAACCTTGACATTGTAGTAATTTTGTCTTCTCCGATCGGCTGACATTTGGCCCCTTATTTTAACAGACCAGCATCCGTATTCACCAACCACTCGTTCAACATTCCAACATCCTACGTCTTATTTTCCAGAGTTGTCTAAATTTAAGTGTAACACAACTTCTGATTTGCTGAACCATTTAGTTTAGCCAATCAGAAGTAGTATAACTTTCAAATTTGGAAAGTCCTATAGAGTAAGACTAAAGAATATTATACCCAGAGTATATATCCAGGTAGAAAAGACTTCTACGTACCAAACACTCCCGTCCCGTATTTGAAAGATCATGATAATAAGGACTTTTTAAACCATTGTAGGAAAAAGAAAAATGCTGGTTACCAGCATTTCCTTCTTTTTCATTAACCCTTAGGCTGCGAAGCATGACTTAATGACCTTTGCAGACAGTGTAGATCAAAAGTGCACCAAACAATCCCGTCCCGTATTTGAAGGATCGTGATACTGAAGGACTTTTTAAAACCTTGAGGGAAAAAATACTGATTACCAGCATTTCCTTCTTTTTCCCTAACCCTTATGCTGCTAAATGCGACTCATTGACCTTTTGTAGTCAGTGTAGATCAAGATCAGACTGCACAAAACGTGCACTCTGATCTTGCTACACTGTCCGATAAGGAAATATTCCCCCCCCCCCCCAAAAAAAAAAAAAACATTTCCAAGAGCATAATTTTGAGTTTTCACTATTGGCATGAAAGTTTCAATTAAATTATTTAGGAGATAGGGTTAGTATTTTCTAACCTTTCCAAGAAAAACCCAATCATTTGAACCACATTTAGTTCGTCGTCTGCAAAAACTTTCAAGTTACACAAACCTTCTCATTGGCCTGGTAATCATTTAACCCTTTTCCAAACAATCCCGAGTTTTAACGACGCTGAAGAAAAAGATTTTTGAAAACATCGTTGGAAAAGGAGAAAATGCTGGTAACCAGCATTTTCTCTTTTTCCAACGATGTTTTCTCCCTAAAAAAATCATTCCTTTTAGCCGGATTTAATATTTGTCGCCTGTAAATGCTTTGGATTTTGACAAGTCTAAAATTCTGTCGTCTGGTAGAGAGTGTAACATCTTGATAGTATCTCCATGTACCACGCTGTCTTTGTATATTGTAGTGCAACTGACGATGTACTTTGTACAAGCCAAAATAAAATTCTGTTCTGTTAAAAACAAAAGTTTGGAAAGCCATGACTGCAAACAATAAGTACAGTTTTTTTTCAGATTTTTTTGCCCATAATAAGTACAGATAAACTCTGAAAGCACAGGAGACAGTGGCTTGACATTAGATAATTTTGTCCTCTGGTAAAGAGTTAAACAAAAGTATCAATAATGCAATGAGCGTTAAACAGAGTGAATTTAAGCAAAGCAAACTTACTGGAAAGCAAGGTTAGTTTTTTGCCAGTGGAAAAAAAAGAGCATGGCTGCAAACATTTAGTACATTTTTTCAGATTTTCCCCGCACATTAAGTACAGAAAAAACTCTGAAAGTACAGTTCTAAGACAGTTGCTTGATATGAGAAACGGTTTGTTTCTTACGATGGTTACAAAGAATCATCCAGGCATAACTACGAAAGTGTTCAAATGTTTATATACATGTGTAACTGATTAGGTAATACTCAGGTACTTTCGGGTCACTGCGTATATAAAATGGGCCATGCTCTGTGAAAAGAAGATTTAATGCATCTCCAAAATATATCGACTCAGGTCAGCTTGTCAGGCCAGGCCAGCAGGTCAGTCACGTATGGTAGGATAAGGGTTTTAACTCTCTTTCTGAGAGGTGAGGACAGAATTTTTAGATTCGTTCTAATTGAAAGTATCTGCAGACCGCAAAATAATTTGACTCAAAAATCGAACTTTTTTTTTTGGGGGGGGGGGGGGCGGGGATGAAGGGTAGAAAACGTTGTGGGGAAAAGGAGAAAATGCTGGGTACAAGTGTGTCAAAAGCCTTTTGTCTAAGGATTGTTAAAACTTGCAGTTGTGTGGTAAAGGGTTAACAATACCGAATAGTTACTCATTCAGTCATATGATGTAGCCTAAAGTGTTATTCTATTCTATTTCCTTAACCCTTGACTTTCGAAATCAGTAACATGAAACTTTTAAAGCCGATAGTAAAAAACCCAAATATTGCTATTTCAAAATCTTTTTTTTTTTGATGGGGGGGGGGAGGGGGGAATATCTCCGTATCGGACAGTGCAGATCCAAGATCAGGCTGCACGTTATGTGCGGTCTGATCTTGATCTACTCTGTCCACAAAAGGTACTTGATTCACGCTTAGCAGCCTAAGGGTGAACTTTTGTTACAACTGGTACAGCTGACGCTCTTATATAATAATAATAATATATGATTTTCTTTTGTTATATGTGAATACGCCGTCTTTTGCAGCCATTGTACATATACATGAACCATGCTCTGTGAAAAGGGGGCGCAGTCCACGCAGGCTAACATGAATCGAAACTTTTTGTTGTTTTAAATTTTCTGTTTGTCGAAGGACAGTCTATATCATGATTCAGTCGGTTGTTAAACAAAAAAGATTTTAGGGGGTCTTTAATTATGTGATTTTTTGCTTTGTATAATGCATCGGGATACATTAAGCCTCCTTATGTTAGAGTATGGCTGACATGCATTTCTTACGCCTCTTTTTATGATAGACCATATTGGTCCAAAGCACTTTTTTTCAGCATATCGACCAATGGCCTTTTTCAAGAAAGAATAGGACGTAACTTATCCAAACTGTAAATTTACATTGCTCGCCATGTTTGTACAAAAAAAATTGTAATTTTGATATTCTTTCTTCATTGCGACTGTTGGACTCACGCTAAAAAGGATGTAGTGTTTTGAAGTATGTTTTAGATCTATTGTATTCTAATTCCCTGCGGAATTACTAGTTTTTCCTCAGTGTGAAGTTCTTGTTATTAGTTTCATTGTCTACTTATAATTGAGTCGTACTATAGGAAAAGGGAGTTTAACGCGCTATCTTTAATAGCAGAAGGTTTCGACTCAGATCAGCTTGCGCGGATTTCGCAGCCTGACATGAGTCGATATTGTTTGCTAATGTATTAATCCCCCTTTTTGCAAAGCATGACTCGGGGTCCTGCGTGGCTCAGTGGTGAAGTGTAGGACTCGTAACCTGGAGGCCACGGGTTCGAGCCTCACTGTATCCACTGGGTTTTTCGTGAGAGTGTCCTTGGGCAAGACACTTCAGAGCCCTAGCCTAGCACTGTTGAAACCCAGGAAATACATGAATATGTGAGCTGTCGCCGTGATATGACTGAAATATTGTTGAAATCGGCGTAAAACACCATTCAATCAATCAATCAATCAATCAAAGCATGACCCAATTAATAAGTACCTCCCCCACAGTACCTCATATTTCACACAGGAATCTACGTAATACTCTTGTAATAATGGAGCAAGCATGGATATCTCAGTCAATAAATAATTTATCTCAAATCTGAGAAAAACTTTCCGAAAAATATAGATAAAATATCCCATAATTCTTGTAAAATGTTCATGCTTAATTGATTCGTCAAATACAATAAAATTTACTAGGAAGTGTTTAAGTTCAAAATTCCTCTATAACATGACGATCAATTTCTCACAATGGTTTAAACATTGGGCTGCTTAGCGCAACTTAAGGACTTTTTTGCGGACAGTGTCGATCAAGATCAGACTGCACAGAACGTGCAGTCTGATCATTGATCTACACTATCCGATAAGCAGATTTTTTTTTTCCCGAAAACATACCCTTGAAAGTTTCATTTCACTTATTTAGCAGGTTTAAGGGTTAAGTGGGGTCGCTTTCAAGACAAAAAATGTCGTTTGTCTATAGTTATGTTTAAATCTTTACCAAACGACAAAATTTTTAGACTAGTCGAAATCGGAAGCATTTGCAGAAGACAAATTAAATGTGGCTCAAGGACATTTTCTTTCTGAAAGAGTAGAAAACATTGTGGGAAAAAAAGAGAAAATGCTGGTTACCAGCATTTTCTCCTTTTCCCACAATGTTTTCAAAAGCTTTCTTTGTCAGGGTCGTTAAAACTCGGGATTGTGTAGTAAATGTTTAATGTAGTTAAGTGCTGTAAGTACTAAGGCCACTGAACTGCTCTTTTTAACTCTTTACCAGACGACAAATTTTTACGTCTGTGCAGACGAAAATATAATTAAATTGGTAGGATTTTCCTTGGAAAGGTAGAAAACGTTGTGGGAAAGTGAACAAATACTGATAACAAGAATTTTCTCCTTTACCCCCTTTTTCTTTTTAAGTCTTATTCTTCGGGGTCGTTAAATCGCGGGATTATTTTGTGAAGGGTTAAGTGTCACAGAGTTCAAGGTCCAACTGTTTGTTCAAAAAATGTTTTTGCTGTCATGTGCTGTCAAATTATTATGACGCTACATTTTCTCCCCAACCACACCGTCTGTAAATGTTTGTTTTGTGTTGAACGCCTTCTTTAACATTATTATTTCGGCGGCCAGAGTATTTTCAATGCTCTTCTGCAGACTCTTTTTTACTAGAACTCATCTCAACATTCTTTCTGAGCCACAAGCTGCTTTCCCATATCGACACACTGTTCAGCGTTGAGAGACGAACGACTTTTGTTTTAACAACTGTAACCAATCCAATTTAGTGGAGCTAGGAATCGAACCAGATACTCTTGGGCTGTAGGCCCCCGCTCATCCTCACCGACGATATTTCCTGTAAAGGAAAGTTTAAATTATTTGGGCCGTACTCTGGTAAAAGGGAGCTTAATGCATCTCATTGATACATTATACCAAGCAAGACATCACCTGTTTAGGGATCCATAAAATCCATTTTGTCTAACAACCGACTGAATCATGGGGTAGAATGGTCCTTGGACATGCAGAAAATTGACCAATAGCGCAGGCTGACCTGGCTCGATAAGTTTTGCAGATGCATTAAGCTTCCTTTTCACAGAGCTTGGCTCATTTTATTTATTCGATTAAGCCTTGGAGTGCCTTTCATTACTTTATTTACTACATTATTAGCTCTACTGGCTGTAAGCCAGCAGAGTTTATGTCATGGCGTGGTTTCCGTCGTCCGTCCGTATGTCTGTCCGTCCGTTTTTCTTGTTTACGCGATAAAGTCTGCATTTGTAGTCGGATTTTTGTAAAACTTGCACAGTTTGTTTATCTCATCAATAGCTTGAACCCTATTAACTTTGAAAAAAATCTGACAAACAGTGTGGGGAAAGTAGCCATTTAAAGTTTAAAATTTAATTTCTTGTTTACGCGATAAAGTCTGCATTTGTTGTCGGATTTTCATGCTGCTTGGAGAGTCTCATCAATAGCTTGAACCCTATTGATTTTGAAAAAAATCTGGCAAACAGTGTGGGAAAAGTAGCCATTCAAAGTTTAAAATTTCAATTTCTTGTTTACATGATTAAGTCTGCATTTGTGATCGGACTTCTGTGAAACTTGCGCCGTTTGTCTATGTCATCAATAGCTTGAACGCTATTGATTTTGAAAAGAAATCTGACAAATAGTGTGGGCAAAGTAGCCATTTAAAGTTTAAATTTTCAATTTCTTATTTATGCGATAAAGTCTGCATTTGTGGTCGGATTTTCATGAAAGTTGCGCAGTTTGTTTATCTCATCGATGGCTTGAACCCCATTAATTTTGAAGGTATATGACAATTAGTATGGGAAAAGTAGCCGTTTAAAGTTGTAAATTTCAATTTGTTGTTTACGCGATTAAGTCTGCATTTGTGGTCGGATTTTCGTGAAACGTGTACATTTTGTTTATCTCATCAATAGCTTTAACTCTATTGATTTTGAAAAAAAAAAAATAAATAAAAATCTGGCAATCAGTGTGGGAAAGTAGTCTTTTATAGTCGAAAATTTCAATTAGTTGTTTACGCAATTATATCAGCTTTTGTGGTCAATTTTTTTATGAAACTTGCACAGTTGCTCTATATTATCAATAGCTTGAACCCTTTTGATTTTGAAAAAGATTTGACAATCAGTATGGGAAAAGGAACCATTTAAAGTCTAAAATTTGCATTTCTTGTTTACGCAGTTAAGTCTGCATTTTTTATTCAATTCTTTTGAAACTTGCAAAGATTATTTGTATCATCGAGGGATTGAACCCTGTTAGAAATAAAGAAAATCTAGCAATCAGTCTAGGAAAAGCAGCCATTTGAAGACTTAACATTGTTTATTCAACACAGACCACATTATTAGTCACATTTCTTTAAAACTTGCAGGGATTGTTCAATACAAAGAGTACTGAAACCCTATCAAATTTGGCTGGATTCCAAACAATGGGTTTTGAGAAATTAAACTGCCATGCCCTCTTGTGCTGTCTTAGTGGGTTCAAGCCCAGTTGCAACAACATCCCCTTTTTTGTGGGGGAGGGGAGTAGTGTTTTTTCTTTTTGCATCATGAATTCATAATGTATGCTAGGAAAAAAAAAAAAGCAAAATCACTGCTGGTAGAGCAATTTAGGCCCTCAAGGGCCTCTAGTTTACTATTGACCAGTGTAGACCAAAAACAAGAGGGTCCGTATTCACAAACTATTTTTAAAATCCTTCCTAGTCTTATTCTCCAAGATTTTCATAATGTGAAAGGAACAAGTTTCAAGTTTTATTTCATTTTTCCAAAAGGTCATAGACCCACGTGGTATACAAGTACAGTTGATGCAACACTGAACATAGTTTTTATGAATGCATGATAATATTAAATAGACAAATTAAACCTAGATATAAACAATATTACAACTAAACTTGATATATACAGACATGATAGCATTGGCAACAAAATACATCCATCAATATAAACACTTATTCTTAAGGTAATGGACAGTTTTCAATTCCGTTTTGCTTCCAAAACATCCCAACCACATTCTGAAACAAGCTGCAGTCACGATATTTCAGAGGCAAACAGACGACACGTTTCTCTGAGTTTCAGACATGATAACATTAGCAACAAAATATATACACCAGTAAGAACAACTTATTTTTAAAGCATTGGACACTTCTCAATTTCGGCTTACTTCCAAAACACCGCAACCACAGCTTGAAACAAGTTGTAGTTACGATGTTTCGGGAGCAAGCAGACAACACGTTACTCTGTGTTTCAGACATGATAACATTAGGAACAAAATATATCGATCAGTAATAAAAACTTCTTAAAGCAGTGGACAGTTTTTAGTTTTAACTCAAGTTTTGATTGGCTAAACCAATGAATAGGTCGTGCGGCACAAGTAAAAACCAGAAACAAATCTCGGAAGATGAAGGCTAGCTACAATGCGAAGCCAGGTATCACTACCAATGCGGCCTGGCATTTAGGTAACCTATTTGAGTCATCATTAATAGACACAATACTCGATTATTCTTTGACAAGATATAATCCTTTTTCTAACAGTCCCGGGTTTTAACGATCCTTTAGATAGATGACTTTTGAAAACAGTGTGGGATAAGGCATCTTCGCAAGCCAAGGTGACGATCACTACGTGGATCTTACCCCTTGGCTGATCGAGTCGAAATTTGTTACATTGATTGTTAGTTTGATTGGTTGCAGTCAGGACTGAAAGCACCAATCAAATAACGCGTTACATTTGCTATCCTACGTCAGCAGAACGTAAATAAAAATGGCAACCACAGGAGAAAGTTGTCGGATGTGCTGGGAATTATTACCAAGAAAATATAGACAAACAATATTTTCTTCAACATTCACTGTCACAAAATGAAGTCTTAGGATACATCCCAACACCAGGTGGTGGACTGTCAAAATACGTGTGTGACTTTTGCTTCGCGAAACTTAACAAGATTTTGAAAACAGATTTTGACTTGATAAATCGTCTGTCAAGTGTTGGAGAAAGCATGCTGAACAAAATATCATTGGACCAAACCTTAGTGGCCTATTGTCAAGGACCCCCGTTAAAACAAAAACACCCACCGGGGCGCTTAACAGATCATATCCCAACACCTAGAAAGGTAAAAATGCCTTTGGCCACATTAGATTGGTTACCTTCCCTGATACAGCAAGTGTATATAGGGATCGGTAGATTGGTTACCTCCCGTGATACAGTAAGTGTATATAGGGATCGGTACAGGCTACTGAAAACGGGCAGAATACTGTCCGTCTATTTTGAGAATAGCGATATCGCGAGATTCAGGGAGGTCATTCTCGAATCTTGTGCAGTAGAATTTCCGATAATTTTGACCTCATAAGTAAGTGATTGTATATATGGTATCACCTTTTAAAGTGAATTTATGCTAATGTTCATTTTGTTTCGATTATGAATTTCAAATTGTGCAAAAAATCGCTATGTTAGCTATACTGCCGAACTGGAAATGTGTAAGATACTCCGACTGGCTATTCAATGATATTCATGTAGCCAATGAAAAGCATCAACACAATAGCCTGTGCCAGTTGTTATATGTATATTTACAACGGGGACCGGTTCAAGGGATCGGTACAGCCTATTAAAAACGGGCGGAATTCTGCCCGTCTATTTTTAGATCAGCCATGTCGCGAGACTATGAGAGATTCAGGGGAGCTCACTATCACTTCCTGAGCAGGGGATTTTCCAATATTTTTGACGTTACGAGTAATTGAAAGGTGTTTTTGGTATCACCTTGTAATGTATATGTTTGCTAATATTCTTTTTAGTTTCGATTACCAATTTCAAATTGTGCAAAATATCGCAGTGTTACCTGTACAGCCAAACTGGAAATGTGTAAGCTTCTCTGATTTGCCATTCTGTGATACACATGTGGCCCAATGGAAAGCAACGACTCAATAGCCTGTGCCATTTGTAATATGTATAGCTACAACGGGGACCAGTTCATGGCCACATTTAACGAAATGCCGAAAGAGTTATGTTACGCGACGTTTGATTGGTTTTCGATGACGTAAATCTAGGGGTGATAACAATCGAAATCCAGCAGGTGGCGCGTCGCCATGCTAACAAAATTTGACTCGATCAGCCAAGGGGTAAGATCCACATAGTGATCGTCACCTTGGCTTGCGAAGATGGGGATAACCAGCATTTTCTCCTTTTCCCACAATGTTTTTTACCTTATCTAAGACAAATCCAAACATTTGAGCCACGTTTAATTCTCGTCTGAAAATGCTTTTAATTTAGACCTGTTCAAACTTTTGTCGTCTGGTAAAAGTTAACCGAGACATCTGTACATGAGTTGAAGCCTACTTCGGTATGGCCCGACTTCCGTTTTTGCTTTAACTGTTGCTTTAATTTCCTATCTGACCCTTGTAAAACCACATGAAACGCGTCTTCACGGAAACAGAGAGTGTGCGAATGAATAATTTACCACAGTTCAATAGTGCCTTAAAACAAACCAAAAAAAGAACACGTGTTTTGTATCAGCTTTTTATCTAAAACAAAGACATTAAACTGAGTCAGTCACTGAAGATATTAAATATAAGTCTGATTGGCCTGCTGTTTTACTTTATGATATTTTTTTTCCATACCCCCCCCCCGCCCCCACCTACGATTTGTTTGTTTGCTTGTATTGGTGTTTAACGCCGTTTTAACAGCTTTGGTCATACCACGGCGGGCTGTGCACCTACGCATGTGTTTCCTGCGTTTCTCACACTAGTACTGACACAAATTTCTTTCCAAGTCTCTGACTACTTTTCCCTCATGAATCAGAGATGAGAGGCAAAAAATGGCCGGAAAGAAAGTTTGTCTCAACCGGATATCGAACTCACAACTACCAGGTCACGAGTCAGATACGCTTACCACTGAGCTACCCGGGCGGCCCCCCACCTACGAAGTAGATGGGGGTATACTGGTTTCACCGTATATGTCCGTCCGTCCGTCCGTCCGTCTTTTCTTTTTCGTGCTCTAAGTCAATAGCTTTTCGACCTAGGATCACGAAACTTTATACAGGTGTTGCTCATGACCCATGACCCAAGGAGGTGCACTTTTGTTTTTGGGTCACATGGGTCAAAGGTCAAGGTCACAGGCTAGCTTTGTTTGAAAATCTTTTCCATGCTCTTAATCAATAGCTGTTCGACCTAGGATCCTGAAACTTTACACAAGTGTCACACATGACCCAAGGAGGTGCCCTGTTGTTTTTGGGTCACATGGGTCAAAGGTCAAGGCCACTGGTTATCTTTGTTTTGAAAACCATGTCTGTTCTCTGATTGTGTTGCTTCAGTGACAAGGTGCTGGTGGGGGATATTAGTACGCTTAGCGACAGTTCTAGTCGAAACTGTTCCTGCTACCAGCCTAAGATCTATGGTTGTTACGAGACCAAACTGAAGAACCACCTAGCTTAACATGACGCCATAGCTTTGCCTGAGCACAAGCTAGAAGAAAACTGAACTCTTTTACCGACAAATATAATAGAGCCATGCTCTGGCAAAAGTGGGCTTAATGCAGTTCCATACAAAGCAAGTCATGACATAATTGTGAATCCAGAAAGTCCTTTTTGTATAACAACCGACAGAATCATGAGGTAGAGTGGTCCTTGAATGTGCAGAAAATTTACAAAAAGCAAAAAGATTCGAACCATGTCAGCCTGCGCGGAATGCGCAGGCTGACATGAATCGATACTTTTTGCAAATGCATTAATCCCCCTTTTCGCAAAGGATGGCTCCATTATAAACCCAACCTCTTTCGAAGGCCGAAAATACCATCCACTCAAAGTCAGAAGAAAGTTTATCTTCCAGACTTGACTATACAAGCGAACGGTAAAGATGGAAGATCAGACGGCACGTTCTGTGCAGTCTTGTCTCGATCTATATACCGTCCACCAAAGCCCCTGTTTTCGCCTATGGCGCTGAAACGTTAAAAGAAGTAATATTTCAGTGAGATGATATATACATGTTAATAGCGGGAAGATACTCAATTTGAAAGAAAAAAAAAAAACGGTCGCAAGTTCTGTTGACATGAGGTAAAAAATACTCAACTATTCGATAATTGCATAAATTCTAGATCTTTTTAAATCTGTGCTCTGTGAAAAGGGGGCTTAATGCATCTGCGAAAAGTGTCGATTCAGGTCAGCCTGCGCAATCTCTGAACTGGGCCGAAACCGTTCGCTATCGGTCAACTTTCTGTATGTCAAAGGACCAGTCTACCTCATGATTGAGTTGGTTGTTAAAAACGTGGCTTTTATGGATGCGTAATTATGTGATGGCTTAACCCTTTCCCAAACAAGCCCTGGTTTTCACGTGTCTGTAGTGCAAGTCTTTCGAAAACACTGTGGGAAAAGGAGAAATTGCTCGTAACGAGCAATTTCTCCTTTTCCCACAGTGTTTTCTACCCTTTTTGAGAACTTTCTGCCATTTTCATCAAATTTAGAATTGTCCTCTGTAAACTCTTTCAATTTGGACCAGTCTAAAATTTATCGTTGGGAAAGGGTTAATTTGTAGAATGCATCACGGAGATGCATTAAGCCCGCCTTTGCCAGAGCATGGCTCATTTCTTGGTATAAGGAATAGTTTTGAATCATTGACACTTGTGGTGTAGTAGCAGGGCGTCGGCCTCTCACACAAAAGGTTCTGGGTTCGAAATTATAGATGAGCGGAGCCAACCTTTTGAACTACCTTCATCACGGGATGAGTACAGATTAAGGTTTCTAGGAAGCAATCATCATGAATGAATATCAGTTTTAACCACTATCCTGCTAAATAAGTTTTAAAAAAAACTTTTAAGCCGATAGTAAAAACCCGAATAATGTTATTTCAAACTTATCTTTTGAAGAAAATTATCTCCTTATCGGACAGCGTAGATCATAGATCAGACTACACGTTTTGTGCGGTCTGGTCTTGATCTACACTGTCCGCAAAAGGTGAGTGAGTCGCGCCTAGCAGCTTGAGAGCGGGCCCCTGCTGGCATATTTGCTCACACATTTATGAAACCTCTGTTAACAAACGTTTCTGTTGCAAATCGATACCCCGGGACCTTGTTTCATACAACAGCAAAATAATGTAGTAGAGAATGATTCTTTTCGTGTGCTTTATGGAAATTTCATAAGCATTACCCAATATCCCTATGCTACTTTTCAACAAAATGAAAAACAGTGAGGAAAAAGAGACAATTGCCCTTGAGGTTACTTTTCATTATTTTACTTCATATTGAGCCACAAGAGTTTCTATATTCATTTTCAAGTATCTCTTAACGCCGTCTATCCTTTTAAAGATTATTTCTTGTTCGACATACCACCAGTTAGAACGAAAAAGCAGAAAATTGAAAGGAAATGAAATGAATTTCTTAGATGATATAGAAAGGAAGAAATTGCATCTAGAATGCAGCCACAATGTTTTCAAATAGCGTTATGGAAAACATTGCGAGAAAAGGATAAATCACTTGTAGCAAGCAATTGCTTCTATTTAATTCCCGGTCACAATGTTTTCATGAAAAGAACGAAAGGAAGCATTTACATGTATATAGAAATTCTTTTATGGTGAAAAAAGCTTTACCCTTAAGCTGCTCACTGACCTTTTGCGGACAACGTAGATCAAGATCAGACTGCACAGAACATGCAGTCTTATGTTGGATCGACACTGTACGATAAAGAGATAATTTGTTGTGGTTGTTTTCTCAAAAAAAAAAAAAAAAATAAGTTTGAAATAATATTATCCGGGGTTTTACTATCGGCTTGAAAGTTTTAATTTATTTAGCAAGATAAGGGTTAAGTATGCAGTTAAATATAGATGTACACAAAGGAGAAAAGCTGCACAATAAAAAAAATCTCATAATAGTATGTGGTTACAACGTTCTTGACCTTCAGGGTCACGTCGTTTTTCTCATAAAATGCCATAACCATCAGTGTCCTTATAGCTTGACCGTGTTCAAGTAAAGGGTATTTTATGTCGCTTTCAACATTATTTGGTCATATCACCGAAACAGCTCACATATTCATGTATGCCATTGGTTTCACCCGTAGTAGACTAGGGCTCTGAAGTGTCTCGCCCAAGGACAATCCTACTATAAACCTAGTGCTTCCAATGATGCTCGAAACCGGGGCCTCCAGGTTACAAGTCATGAACTGTGCCACTTAGGCACACAGAACCCGAGCCCGTTAGCTCAGTCGGTAACGGACAGGACTTAAAACCAGGGAGTCGCTGGTGCTAATCCCCTGCTCGGCCAATATCCTTTGGAATATCGATGAAAGTCATATCGACAGGATTCATTCCTCTTCCAGTGCTGATCATTGTTTCGACGATAGTTGTGTGGGAAAGCAGCGAGTGGCCAGGGAGGAACATTGTGCAAGGCACTGGTATGAAACTTAAGGAAAGCATGGACATGTACACTGGTCGTCTTGATAAATAAAATAATGGTGAAAACGGCATTTAACAGAAAGCACATAACCTTTTTTTAGAGCCTTTCACACATGTAGATATCTTTGTGGCCAATGCAGATCAAGAACAGACTGCATGAAACTTGCAGTATGATCTTTGATCTACGCTGTCCACTTTATTTAGACATTTTGGACGATGGCAATCTTGAATGTGCAATTATTTAGATCTTATTTCTGGACTGAAAATACCTATCAGGTTTATTAGGCATTCTCGTGGCAAGCTAGAGTAAGACAAGGTATAAGTAATTTAATCGCTTCTTTGATGTTAAACGACATTTTTATCAGTAATGCAGTTATATTGCAGTGGCCAGTGCTCCTATACATGCTTTTATGGAGCTTTGCTTAAGCCACTGGCTGCTTTTCCTCAAATATTGTCGAAACGTTATTCAGCGGCGAGAGAGTACTGAATCCTATCTTCAATCGTGGGAAAGACTTTTGCAGAACTGGAAATCGAACCAGCGACCCCTGGGTCTCATGACTGCCCTTTACGTTACCGATTGTGCTACCGGGCCCGGCATAAGATGAAGCAGTAACGCAACTTCAATTTCAGGAAAAACAAATAAAAGGAAAACAAATTGATGTAAAAGTCAAAAGAATGGCACGTGACAGTAAAAGTAAAGAAATCACGAGGGGAAAAATGTGCTATTCTTCCTTTTTAGAAAACTCAAGATAACTTAGTTAAAGGTACCTATTAAGGTTTCTTGCCGTTATTCAAAATTTCTTGTAAAACACGGATGGATACTATTAGATATAGTTTTCTTTAAAAGAGTAAAGAAACTGGGCAGTTATCTTCTGTAAAAGGTGCACTTTTTGGCATTTAAAGAATGGGATGCCCATCTTGCAGTTGGAAACCCCGGATATGACGTCATTGAAACTATTTGAATAAGATCACATATAGTCGAGGCGTGTTATTGATTATGTCACCTTAACCCTTTACCACACAATGCGCCTTTTAACTTCCCTGGGAAAGAAGCCCTTTAAAAACATTGTGGGAAAAGGAGAAAATGCTGGTAACCAGCATTTTCTCCTTTTCCCACAATGTTTTCTACCATTAAAAAAAAAAAAAAAAATAGCACCATTTGAGCCACACTGAAATTGCATTCGGTATACCTCGGGTGATCCGGTGATCAAATCCCTCGGCTGTATCACGTAGCTTGATATGCACCTACACGGTACATTTCGCACGTTTCCGGAAGCACACCGTTTTACCGTTATTGAAATTGTAAGGCTCCTCTTAAAAAAGAAAACATGAATCAATTTTTTATCCATATCTTTCTAAGAATATTTCAGTCATCAAAGTTTGTACATTCAATTTTTAGCGTGGTTTATCAATTCCGATGGGAGCTTTCATCGACAGATCGATAGATGTGAATAACTCCATCGTGGTTGTTCATGTCGTTGCTAAGCGATCTACATGGGTGCCGCCATGTTTAAGACCATGTGATTGGTAGTTCAAAATGGAAGCCGCCTTTATACAGACGAGGTTAGATGTAGGTACGGAATCGGCCGAGTTGTGACGAGTGACTGAAATTGTCGTCTGCAAATGCTTTCAATTTGGACAAGCCTAAAATTTTGTCGTCTGGTAAATGATTAACAAAATTCTTATGCGAAACCTAATACTAGTCATACATGTGTACTAAGAGGATTGATATGCCTGTATGGAAATACCATTCATGCATTACAATTTTACTTATCTCTCCCGTACTTTCTTATCGTTTACAAACTATTGTCGTGCTATATTTACGACAAAAAAGAAACATTTTTGCAAGATTATTAAAAAAAAAAATTAAAAACCCACATAGGCTGGAATGAACGAATTGATACTACATGTAGTTCGACTTAACTGGAAAAAAATGTCGATATCTCCATCTATCCAACAGAGAAGCCCTAAATCCCAGTGGGTTGCAAAGTACAGGTGTCACTTTAAAATTTGTGGCCTTTGATAGAGCAAACAGCTTGATACAAACAGGTTGACGGTCTACGTCTCTCTAAACCCTGTTCCATACTACTTCAGTTTTGCCGACCCTGGAAAATGGATTTTGAAAACATTGTGGAGAAAGGAAAAAATGCTGGTAACCAGCATTTACTACTTTCCCACTATGTTCTTCAACCCTACCGAAGAGAAAACCTCGCCATGAGCCACATTTGATATGTCGTCTGCATATACTTTTAACTTGTTCAGGTAAAAAAATAAAATTGTCGTCTGGTAAAGAGTTAAAGTATGAATTAGGTTATTTGGTTCAGATTGTTTGGGCGGGGAACTCATGTCGAGGCTTTGAAATGTCGGCTACCACAGTTTAGTGTCTGTCTTTTTTATACTTTGGCAAAGCAATATCGTCAAAGTTCTGTCATTAAGGTTTTTAGGTTTGCTTTGTACTCACTACCAGCAGATTTACCATCTTTTAGCTCAGCTGTTTTTCAAGAAGGCGTCGAGGTATTGTTATAGCGCCGTTGCCGTGTGCGTCTACAGCGTTGTCGTCGTGCAAAAACTTGAACATTTTGTCATCTTTCATTTCTGAAGATATTTCCTTTAAACTTGGGCCATATTTTCACTATCAAAAAGGGATCCAATTCCAGAAGGGCAGATAACTCTCAAAATATTTCTGAAACTGGTTTGTCCCTCTTTCGACTAAGAATTTTTACTGAAAAAGAAACTGCAGCTAAGCATTTGGCACCCGCATGCGGTGGTCTTGGGGAACATAGAAATGAGCCGTGATCTGTGGAAAAGGGGCTTAATACATCTCCGTGATATATGATACCTGAGCAAGCCATCACATAATTATGGATCAATTAAGTCCATTGTGTTACAGTTGACTGAAACTGGTCCTTGGACATGCAGAAAATTGGCGGCACAGGTCAGCCTGCGCGGACTGACCTTTGTCGATACTGTTAGCAGATGCATTAAGCGCCCTTTTCACAAAGCATGGCTCAAATATTTGAACAGCATCCTCAATACTGTTTGATAACCTGTATGGATGCAGTTTTTAGCTTTTAAACGGCCATTATATAAGTTATTTCACAAGGAGTCATCGGAATCATTATTCAACTTTTTCCGGTTTGTTTGAGAATCCGAATCTGAAACTAAAAAAACCCGGCTTTACATCCCCCCGGTCCCAATTGAATATCAGTTCATTTACGAGAAAATGTTTTTTCACTGAGCAAGAAAAAAAAAAGATAACGATTACAGATAAAGCAGTGTGCCTTTGTCAATACAAAAAAGTGTTGTTTTTTTTTAACTACGGCTTTTCCTTCTAATTATTTGAATAAGATGAGCAATTTAGGTTTGTTGTTGGTTGTATTGGAGTTTAACTCCATTTTCACAGCTCAGGTCATATCATGGTGGTCAGTGACGCACCCATGTGTTTCCTGGCTTTCTCACACCAGTACTGACACAACTTTCTTTCCAAAGCCACTAACTACTTTTCTCACATGCATCAGAGGTGAGAGGCGAACAATCGCTGGAAAGAACGTTATCGAACTCGCAACAACCAGGTCACGAGTCAGATACGCTAACCACTGGGCTACCCGGCCGGGCTGAGCAATTTAGGACTGTCATGAATGCTGTTGTTTTCTATTCACCGCGATGTTGTTAAAGGTTGCCTAGTGCACCGATCCTCCCGAATGGAAAAGATCGCGATTTTTTTTCTTTCATGTCTGATGATGTTGTTATCATTTATTCCGCAAAATAGTGGCGGGCAAGGAAACAACAGAGACGCCAGCACACAAAGCTGTCTGATATACAGGCCTACATTCGCTGAATATCTTAGAAATCACAAGAACACTTGATGCTCCCGTATTACTCCCAACCGTGGACCATTTTGCAAAATGCATAAACAGACAAGTTCTTGACTCTAAAGATTGAAAGCATCTGCACACGACGAATTCGAAAGTGATACAAGAGAACCGAAGTTCTTGACAGAGTGGAAAACATTGTGGGAAAAGGAGAAAATGCTGGTTACCAGGATTTTCTCTTTTTCCCACAATGTTTTTAAAAGCCGCCTCTGTAAGGGCCGCAAAAAGTCTGGGTTGTGTGGTAAAGGGTCAGTTGTTTGACACCATGACATTGATAGCCACTCAATTCTCCTTACCACGCATTTTATAGAACACTTAAACTTTTAACGAGACAGAAAAATTTCAAACTTGTCCAAGTTGACTGCATTTGCAAGCGTCGAATTAAATCTGGGTTCATATTCACCAACCATTCTCAAGAGCATTCTCAGTCTTACTCTCCAAGACTTTCTAAAGTTGAAAGTAACACAGCTCCTGAGTGGCTAAACCAAATGGTTTAGCCAATCAGGACTTGTGTTACTTCTAAATTTAGAAATTTCTGGAGAATGAGACTAAGAATATTCCTAAGAATGGTTGGTGAACACGGACCATGGTTCAAATGCTGGGATTTGTCTTTGAAGTGTAGGAAACGCTGTTACATTGGGAAAAGTCAAAATGCAGGACGAAGAACACGGGCAATACGTCTAACTGTCCCTGTGCCAAACAATCTAGTTTTAACGACCCCGAGGAAGACGGCTTTTGAAAATAATGTAGGAAAAGGAGAAAATGATGGTAACCAGCGTTTTCTCCTTTTCCCCCGACAATGTTTTTTTTTAAGCGTTCTTCCTCAGGGTCTTTAAAGCAGAGGATGGTTTGGTATGGGATTAAAAGTGACGCTGACCTCTGATATAAGGACGAAGAACACCGGCAATATATCCTGTACCAAACAATCTCGTTTTAACGACCCCGAGGAAGAAGGCCTTAGAAAATATTGTAGGAAAAGGAGAAAATGATGGTAACCAGCGTTTTCTCCTTTTTCCACATTATTTTCAACCCTTTCAAAGACGAATTTCATCAGCTGAGCCACATTTAATTTGTCGTCTGCAAAGGCTTTCAATTTGGAACATCTACAATATTGTCGTTTGGTAAAGAGCCATACAGAAGCCTTTTTGTATTTTTGTCTTATCCATTGTTGTGCGTAATTGTCAAAGAAACAACAGTATACCAAATTAGGTAAAGTGTGTATTTATTCAAGAAAACATCCAATGATACCATTTCTTATTTTTCATGCCACATTCATGAGGCTGCTAAGCGCGATTCGCTGACCTTTTGCGGACAGTGTATACCAAGATCAGATTCCACAGAACGTGCAGTCTTATCTTGGATTTACACTGTCCGATAAGGAGATATCTTTCCTACAAAATACCGTTGAAATAGGAAACTTCGGGTTTATGCTATCGGTTTGAAAATTTCAATTTTTTATTAACCCTTTCCCAAACGACAAATTTTGGACTGGTCCAAATTGAAAGAGTTTGCAGACGACAATTTTGAATTTGATGATAATGGCAGAAAGGTCTCAAAAAGGGTGGAAAACACTGTGGGAAAAGGAGAAATTGCTCGTTACGAGCAGTTTCTCCTTTTTTCCACAGTGTTTTCAAAAGACTTGCACTGCAGACACGTGAAAACCAGGGCTTGTTTGGGAAAGGGTAAAGCAGGACAAGGGTTAACAGTGTGATAGGGAGAAACTGAAGCTGGTTACACGGATCTACGGGATTATGTCAGAACATTTCGACCAGCGGCAGTATGACGGCTTCTCTGCATAGTTGGGATAAATTTCTAGATTAACTAATTGAGATAAGATTGTCCCAATACATTAACCCCTTTCCTCCCATTTCAGAGTTTAAACGACTCTGAAATAAGAGGCTTTAAAACACTGTGGAAAAAGGAAACTGTTGATGAACAGCATTTACTTCTGTTCCCACGACACTTGGCTTTTCTTTCAAAGTGAACTGGAATCATTTCAGACATACTTGTCATCTGTAAATACTTCAGATTTGGACTAGTCGTTTAGACGAGAATTTATCAATGAAAAATTACCATAGATTATAGTACAAGTCCAATACGAGATGCTTCCCGTTCAGTTTTGGGCCGCATTCAGCAACCATTCTAAATTACAACCAGTTTGGGCCCGCATTCAGCCACAGTTCTAAATTACAACAATAGTCTATTTCTCACGAGTTTTCTAATTTCAAAGTAAGGCAATTTCTGATTGGCTACACCAAATGGTCCAGCGAATAAGTAATTGTGTTACTTTCCTGATTAAGATTTAGACTAAGAATGCATTTAGTGATTGGTCATTGCAACGGTTTGGTGAATAAGGACCGTGGTCTTGATTTATACACGATCCTAAACCAATAAAAATGGTGTTTGTTGCATCAAAAAATGGCGGACGTTGCGTGTACACACTTAATAGTCTTTCTTATTTTTATGCTGAATAAATGTTGTGTTAAGATATTCTGCCGACGACATGATGCGCCCTGCAACAGACATTTGCGAACATTGTGTGAAAAGTGGAAATTAAACCTGACGATCAATATCTCATGTTGCTACAACACTTGTATTTTTCTATGCAAGCTTAACTCTTTACCAAACGACAAATTTGAAAACATTGGCAGACGACCAAATAAATGTGGCTCAAATGATTTCTGTGCTTGATTTGGTAGAAAAAAATTGTGGGAAAAGGAGAAAATGCTGGTTCCCAGCATTTTCTCCTTTTCCTACAATGTTTTTAAAATGCCTTCTTCATCAGGGAAGTTACAACTATGGATTATGTGGTAAAGGGTTACCCCATCTTGATAATATTCTTGTTCAGTATTTTTACCAGGAACGTTTGAAATTCGTCTGCTGTTTTCGTTTTACTCTTTAATAACAGACATCAAAAGTTGAGGCTCCTCCAAAATTGAGAACACTTGCAGACGACAAATAAAATGTGACTCAAATGATGGAATTTGCTCTTGAAGGTAAAAGACATCACAGGGAAAAAGGAGAAAATGATCCCACCATTATTTTCCTCCTTTTCCAACAATGTTTTGAAAAGCCTGCTCCCACGAGGTCGTTTATATTATGGGATTGTTTTGCAAAGGGTTATAGAGGTAACGAGTTTAAACCTTTCCCAAACAAACCCGGATTTTCACGACCCTGATAAAGAAGCCTTTTGAAAACATTGAGGGAAAAAGGAGAAAATGCTGGTAACCAGCATTTTCTCCTTTTCCCACAATGTTTTCTACCCCCCCCCCCCAAAAAAAAAAAAAATCATTTTTTGAGTCACATTTATTTTGTCGTCTGCACATGCTTTCAATTTGAATGAGTCCAAAATTTTGTCGTTTGGTAAAGAGTTAAGATAGACATGTCGCAACAAGTGTCATCTGCTGAAACTGATAAACAACTGTAAAATTTGTTCGGTAAAAACTTGTCCGCAGATAATAGTCACTATCATTTAAGGATACAGTGTGCAGGTGTATGTAAGGATTTTTTCTGTGATGTAGAAAAGTAAGATTATTATGGATAGTTTTCCTGTTCATTAGCCACATTCTGGCAAAAAGGGGCGGTTAAATGCATTTCCGTGATGCATGTCACCAAACCAAACTACATAATTATCGATCCATGAAATGTTATTTTTCTTAGAGTCGGCTGAATCATGAGCTACACTGGTCCTCGAACGTGCAGAAAAGTTACCACAAGCAAAAAGTTTCGATTCAGGTCAGCCTGCGCGGACTGCGCAGGCTGACCTGGGGGATACTTTTCGTAGATGCATTAAACCCCCTCTTCACAGAGCATGGCTCAATTTTTTTTTTTACATCATTGTGAAACAAGTTCTCACAACTTCATTATTTTCGACGATTGCTTCCTGGAAATGTTTACCATTCCTCGCGCCGTGTTGAAGCTAGTTCCAAAGGTAGTACAGATAACTGGCCCCGAATGCGATTTTAGTTTTTGATGGGTCGCCTCTGGGCCAGTGCGGTGCACAGTAAATGTCCAAATATGAAAAGAAGCACCGTAAACGTCTCATTATTTCATTTATTGAGACTAGTGCCAAAGATGACCCTGCACATCCCGGGAAGTAAACCCGGAACCTTTTATTGTGACTGGCCGACGCTCCACCGCGACACACATGTCTCCCATATAATTATGGATTTATCTATAAACATAATACTATTACTGGTTTTCACTAGGTCTAATATAACGTGTACATTAATTGTTTAAATGCGGGTCTCTTGCATCTATCTGTAACCTCCATACTCATTCTGAACTGGATTCAACTCGTAAACAAGGTCAAGTGGTGATAACCTTTGTAACAAGAGTCAGACTCGCAAACTTTAGACAATAGACTCCACCTTGTAAATGTTTAGTCATGTCCTTCAACATTCAGTGATAGTTATGTACTACATAAATTCTTTCCCAAACAATCAAGTATTTTAAAGAACACTAGAGAAAGAAGTTTGATAACTAGCATTTTCTTCTTTTCCCAGTGTTTTTTTTTTTTCCATGGAAATATATATTCCAAGATTTAGGCCACATTTAATTTGTCGTCCGGAAACATTTCGAATTAGGTCAGACAGACGGACGGAACCAACAAATGAATGAATGAATGAATGATCGACCTAACGAACGTATGAACTAATGAATGAATGCGATGTGATTAATATTTGGATGTTGGACTGAAAACGCCTGAACGTTAGACTTTGCACGTGTAAAGATTGTCTTCTTTCTTGTAAGTTCACTGCGTCTAAGTTTTGTACTACAGCTATGCTGCGTGAAAAGTGTGTTTAATGCATCTGCAAAAAAAGTCTCGAACAAGGTCGGCCTGCGCAGTCCGCGCAGACTGACCTGGTCGGAACTGTTTGCTATGGGTCAGTTTTCTGCATGTCAAAGGGTCAGTAGAACTCATGATCCAGTCGGTTGTGAGACAGAATGGATGTTATAGATCATGACTTGTGTTTATCGAAATCATTACGGAGATGAATGAAATCTCCTTTTGTCAGAGCGCCGCTCACTTACTGTTGCCGTAGCAAACCTTGCTTTGTGGTTATAGACATGAGTCATGCTTAATGCTTCGGCAAAAAGTATCGACCCAGGTCAGCCCGTGCAGTCCTCGCCGAGCTGGAGATTCGAACCAGCGACCCCCCCCCCCCGGTTTCAAGTCCTGTACGCTACCAATTGTGTTGTTCGGCTCGGCGCACAAATAACTGAATTTTAATACGGAGTGCATCTGATATGACAAAGGTTCTGGGAATATTGTGGTATGTAGACTTTAATAATAATCTCATTCTTTAGGAAAACCTATATCGTTGGCACTTATATGACTTGCCTCAGCCAGATGATTTGCATGTGTACCAAATACAACGTCCCAGCTTTTCAGAAGGCTTTTCTATAAAAATAACATTCTAACTGTATGTAACTTCATAGTTCGTGAAGCACAACCATAGCTGTTTTTGGTGGACAATGTATATTAACATTAGATTGCCTCTTGCGGACAACGTGCACCAAGATCACACTGCACAGAACTTCGAGAAATAACCAAACTGAAGCACTTATAAAATTGCAATGACATTAGTCTATTTTCCTGATTGGGAAAGTCCATTATATTTATATAGGTCCTTAATTATGTCAGACAACAAAATTTAGCCTTGTCGAAATTGAAAGCATTTGCAGACGAAAAATCAAATGTGGCTTAAATCATGGATTTTGTTTCGAATGAGTAGAAAACATTGTGGGAAAAGAAGAAAATGCTTGTTTCTAGCATTTTCTTCTTTCTCCATAATGTTTTCAAAAGCCTTCTTCTTTAGGGCAGTAAAAACGGGATTTTGTGGTCAAAGGTCAAGGGTTAAAATGGTATACACATGTACTTCCGGCAGGTCAGGGCCTACTGACGAACCTATGGATTTCAATTAGTCAAGACAGTCTTAGCCATGTAAATGTGCCATGCTGTGTGAAATTGGGGCTTAATGCATCTGCGAAAAGTATCGACCCAGGTCAGCCTGCGCAGTTCGCGCAGGCTGACCTAGGCCGAAACTTTCCGCTATTGGTCAATTTTCTGTATGTCCAAGGACCAGTCTACCTCATGATCATGGTTGTTAAGAAAAGCGGAAATTATAGATCCATTATTGTTTGATGGCTTAATTGATATGATGCGTCATGGAGATGTATTAAGCCCCCTTTTGCCGGAGTATGCCTGAAAATTTTCAGGGTACGGGAATCCATGTACCATTTGCTGATTAATCATGCTAATCACTGCTGTTCTGGCTAGTACCAGTGCAACGAAAAATAATGTCTGAAAGAAATTATCATTTTGATAGCACAAACAAACCAGGAGCATCGCATGCGGGTTCCAACGCTCGGCTGTTGTTACTTGATTTTCTGTGAAAATTCTAAGTCCAACAAGGGACATAACTGTGTAAGAAATACTCTGATCGTTACCTGCTCTTGTTTTATGGGTTTCCCCTTTGATGGTTAACAAGTACGAGTTTGAAGCAAAATACGAGTATAATACAGTAATAACAGAGATAGTACAAAATGTCAGGTTTTTGAACGACAGCACAGCCGAGCTAATAATGGGGAGGGAGGAGATTATAGAGCCCATCATCAGACAACAGAAATTTAGACTTGTCTATTTTGAAAGTATCTGGAGGCTGCAAATTGAAATTGCTTCACTTTTGGGGGAAGATTTGTCTTTGAAATAGTAAAAATTATTATGGGAAAAGAAGAAAGGCATTTTGTTCTATTCTTTACTTAGGCTGTATCCCGTTTTGTTCTATTAAATCAATAAAGTCATTTATCACAAATCGAGAACCAGACAGGGAATACAGTTTAGGGGTTGCTCTATTGTTCACTTATAACCTATATAACCATACAGGTTCAGATATATACTAGTAAGTTTTTTTTTAACGTCTGGCGCTCAGAGCCAGAAAAAAATTTTTTTAGTCGGATATGAAAAAAATCAGAGGATCAAGAACATAGAAACAACTGTTTTTCAAGTACCAATAAAACGCTTAAACAGAGATTGTGCAATAGACTGAAATGTCTGTACATGATTTACACAGATTTATTAACCCTTTACATGTTGAATAAGTCAAATGAAACTTTCAAGCCGATGGTAAAAACCCATATGTTGCTATGTTAGATTTATTTTCTGGGGGAAAATATTTCCTTATTTGACAGTGTAGATCCAAGATCAGACTGCACGTTCTACACTTTCCGGAAATGGTCGTCGAGTCGCGCTTAGCAGCCCAAGGATTTATACATGCTGCAGAATAATGGGAAGTGTTTGCAGTTCTTCTGTCCGTCAACGGAAATATGCAAAATTCAGTTCCTTCTTTAGAAATAAACTGTCCGAGCCATGCTGTGTGAAAAGATGTTGTAATGCGTATGCAAAAAATATCGACTCATGTCAACCTCAACAGAATGGCATAATTAGGTTGTAATGTTTTATATTGGCAAAGGACCATTCTATCCCCATGATAAAGCCGTTTTTTTTTTTTTAACCCTTAAGTTGCTAATCGCGACCCACTGACCTTTTGCGGACAGTGTAGATCAAGATCAGACTGCACAGAACGTGCTGTCTGATCTTTGATCTACACTGTCCGATACGGTATTTTCTTTCCGGTGAAATCAACTTTGACACCGCAATGTTTGGATTTTTAGTATTGAATAGAAATTTGTGTTTCATTTATTCAGCAGCTTAAGTGTTAAGCAATTGATTGATTGTATGGAGTTTAACGCCGTTTTCAACATTATTTCAGTTATATCACGGCGGCCAGTGCACCTGTCCATGCTTTCCTGGAGTTTCTTTTACCAGTACTCCGCACAATATTCTTTCCAAGCCGCTGGCTACTTTCCCACATAACCATCGTCGAAACAATGGTCAGCGGTGAGAGAGGAATGAATCCTGTCGCGATGACTATCATCAATCCTCGGAAAGAAATTGGCCAAGCCGGGGATCGAACCAGCGACCTCCTGTACGCTACCGACTGAGCTACCGGGGCTTGGCTAAGTGTTAAGCAAATATTGATTCTTGTCATGCGACGACTTGCTTGGTTTTGATGCATTACGAAGTGCGCTATTAACCCTTTCCCAAACAAGCCCTGGTTTTCACGTGTCTGCAGTACAAGTCTTTTGAAAACACTGTGGGAAAAGGAGAAATTGCTCGTAACGAGCAATTTCTCCTTCTCCCACAGTGTTTTCTACCCTTTTTGAGAACTTTCTGCCATTTTCATCAAATTTAAAATTGTCCTCTGCAAACTCTTTCAATTTGGACCAGTCCAAAATTTGTTGTTTGGGAAAGGGTTAAACTTCCTTTTTCCAGAGCGTCGCTCTGAGCGGCGCACTAGGAAAAGAGGGCTTAATGCATTAACGTAATGCCATCAGATAATCATAGATCCTTAAAACCCATTTTGTCTAACAACCGACTGAATCATGAGGTAGAATTGTCTGTCGTCATACAGAAAATTTACAAGTTTAGATTCATGTCAGCCTTCGCAGTCAACCCTGGCCGACATAGGTCGGTGCTTTTGGCAGGTGCATTAAAAGTGGACAGTGAAATTTTTATTATCATGCCAAACTTAAAAAAAAAAAAAGTTTTATCACTGAATCTTAAGTAACCTGATAGCTAGCAAATCACCAATGAATAGGAAAGACAAAAATAAAATAAAAGTTTAATTTGTATTCCCTTAATGGGCTACTTAGCCTCCATAAGTACTTTTAGATTTCGCGCAAGAGTTGCGCAAAGACTTCTGGGAATGTCGTTTAATCAATAACACGCGTCGATTACGAGGATACGTATTCAAATTAGCACGATGACGTCACATCCGATAAAATAAAAATAGATGAAGTTACCGTTTGAAAAACTACCACTCCGTTATTTAATCACCTGAAATTGCACTTTTTAAATTGAATGTCATTGTACGGTTTATATGATTGCAAATACAACTGTATTTAGTTATAATCGGCGGTATTTTACATGTAATTTTGAAATATTGCATACAAAACTGAATAGGCTCCTTTGAACAGGGCATGGCTCGTTACATTTTGCTCTGTCCCGTTAGCAAAGTCAGAAAAAAGAAATCGACTTCACACGTCAGGTAAACATATTTTTGAAAATGTCAGATTTTTTTTTATCAACGCCAAATTTACGATTACCATATGTATATTTTATAGACAGATCTGCTGACTTACTGTCTCGTGTTTAAAATGTCATTTGAAATATGAAACAACACTTTCTGTTCCCAACAACTCTTCGCTATGTGGTCTAGTATAACACTAAAGCTGCCACCTTCAGTATAACCCTAAAGGGAGACCTTCAGTGTATTTGTGACAGTGTAGATCAAGATCATACTGCGCGGAACACATTGTCCGACGTGGGATATTCTCACTGACAGAGTTGGCTCTCGCGATGTCTCAGTCTTGGTCTTTTCTAACCTTTAACTATTTACAAAACAATCCCGTGTTTACATTACACTGAGAAAAGAAAAGCTCTAGAAAGCATCGTTGGAAAGGAGAGACATACATTTTCTCCTTCCTTCCCACAAAGTTTTCTACGGCTTTTCAAGACATGCACCACCATTGGAGTCACATTTAACCCACAGAGCGCTGAATTTATGAAATAAACCTTGTCATTTCAAGGTTGTTTTAGCCAGAACGTGTAATGAAGTAGCTGACAGTGTAGATCAAGATCAGACTGCACAGAATGTGCAGTCTGATCTTGATCTACACTGTCAGCAAAAATAAGTTAAGTTATTCCAGGGCTTTAAGGGTTGATTTGTCGTATGCAGATGCTTCATTCCTCCCTTCTTTCAGTCCCTCTTTCTTTCTTCCACCCCTCCTTCTTTCCTCCCACTCTTCGCTCCCAACCCCTATCTTTTTCCTTCCTTTCTTCTTTCTTTCCATCCTTCCGCCCTTCTTCCCTATCTTTCTTCCTTTTTCCGTCAGTCGTGCATACGAGGGTCTCAGTAGATCGAAAGTAAAAATTCATATAAATGTCGGTCGTATTCTGGGATTTGCATTTACACGTAATGAAAGTTCATTTTTTGGTCTAAGGCCAGTATATAACACTCAAGTACATAAGTCGATAATAAACGCTGGCCTTTGTGCTATCTTCAACAAGGTCTTTTGGAGTGAAATGAGGTAAGAACTTGGGATTTTTACGTCGTGATTTATCAGTCAGAAAAAAAAAAAAACCAGTTTGGTTGCTTTAACTCTTAGTAAGCGCGACTCGGGACGCTATTGCGGCCAGTGTAGCTCAAGATCAGAACGCACAAAACGTGCAGTCTGCTCTTTGATCTACACTGTCCGATACGGTTGATTTTTTCCCGGTGAAATCCACTTTGAAATCACAATATTTGGGGTTTTACTATTGAGGAAATTTGCGTTTTATTTATTTTGCAGCTAAGGGTTCATTGACATAAAAACCTTCCGAAGTTTCAATAGACCTGTAGTTTGTTTTCCCACAATGTTTTCTACCCTTTCAGAGTCTAGTTCCACAATTTGACATACATTTAATATGTCGTCTGCAAATACTTTGGATTTGGACTGGTCCAACACTCTATCGTTTGCCATTGAGTTAACTCTCGGCATGATGTATAATTATTAACTGGACTTCTTACACAGCTAACAACACAGTCCACTGAAATTTTCAGCTTAGAAGGGTACGGTAGAGATCCAAGATCAGGCTACATGCTTCTGTGCAGCTTAATCTTGATCTTTGCCGTCCGTAAAAGTCCCTGTTTTCGCTTGCGGCGCTGAAATGGTTAATTCTTGACCAGACGACCAAATATAGACTGCTCCAAATTAAAAGAACGAGCAGACGACAAAATATTTTTGGCTAACACAATGTTGTATGGCTTTGAGAGGGTAGAAAACGTTGTGGGAAATGGGGAAAATGCTGGTCACCAGCAGTTTCTCCTTTTTCCACAATGTTTTCAAAAGCCACCTTCCGCAGGGTCGTTAAACTCGAGATTGTGCGGTAAAGGGTTAATACCAAACAAAACGTCAAACATTCTTTACCGTCCCATAATTTATGTCTTTCCTTTTCAAGAAAATTTATTCCCCGTTGATTCCGTTTGTTTCATCTTTGGAATAGGAGTAACTTTACAATGTTTTCAAAAGCTCTCTTTCCCAGGTTTCTTTAAAAGACGGGGCTGTATGGCAAAGTGATAAAACGTGAAATTCTCAGCGCATCGGACAGTGTAGATCCAAGATCAGACTGCACATTCTGTGCAGTCTGATATTGATCTACACTGTCCGCAAAAAAAGGAAGCATTGCCACGCGCTAAGCAACCTCTGGATAAAAAAGAAACCAACGGTTATCTTGGTCAACATTCACAGAATTTTTTAGTCATGTATCCCCTGCGCGTTTCACCCACAGTAAAATAACCGAATTCGGACGATATCTTTTAACTCTTTACCAACTTGCATTCTTTGCAGTCTGATCTTGATCTACACTGTCCGCAAAAAAAGTATTAACACGCACTATGCAACCTCGGGGTGAAAAAGAAATCAGCGGTTATATTGGTCAACATTCACACAATTTGTTAGTCATGTATCCGCTGCGCGTTTCACCCACAGTAAGCACTCGTCACAACTCGGCTGATTCCCTACCTACAACTAACCTCGTCTGTATAAAGGCGGCTTCCATTTCGAATTACCAATCACATGATCTTAAATATGGCGGCGCCCCTGTAAATCGCTTAGCAACGACATGAACAGCCACGATGGAGTTATTCACATCTATCGATCTGTCGATGAAAATTCCCACCGGAATTGATAAACCACACTAAAAATTGAATGTACAAACTGTATGCCGACTGAAATATTCTTAGAAAGATAAAGATAGAAAATTGACTCATGTTTTCTTTTTTAAGAGGAGCCTTACAATTTCAATAACGGTAAAACGGTGTGCTTCCGGAAACGTGCGAAATGTACCGTGTAGGTGCATATCAAGCTACGTGATACAGCCGAGGGATTTGATCACCGGATCACCCGAGGTATGCCGAATGCCACAGTAAGATAACTGAAATCGGACGATATAACTCTTTACCAAACGACGCAACTGTTGAACTGTCCAAATTGAAAGCATTTGCAGACGAGAGGTGAAATATGGCTCAAATGATAGAATTTTATGACTGAAAGAATAGAAAACATTGTGGGGAAAAAGGAGAAAATGTTGGTTCCCATTATGACTGAACCTGGTCAAATCCATTTACATGTACTTAGGATAAACAAAAACTCTGTTTGACTTTAACGAACTCGTTTTTAGCTCCACTGGCCGAAGGCCAGCGGGCTTATATCATGGCTCTGTGTCCGTCGTGCGTGCATGCGTGCGTGCGTGCCTTAACTTTTATTTCAAACATCTTTTTCTCTGAAACTGCCCATCGGATTTTAAGGAAACTTCACAAAAATGATCCTCCCATGTCCCTCTTCAGAAACTCTTCAAAAAATTTGATTCCTACAAAAACCCTTGTTGCCATGGCAACAAAACTGAAAAATTTTGAAAATCTTTAAAAATCTTCTTGTCCGAAACCATATGGCCTAGGGTTACCAAATTTGGCATGTACCTTCATCTAACAGACCTTTACAAAAAAACTCTTCAAATTATAGCCCTGGGGTCAAAATTGGCCCCGCCCCGGGGGTCAGTAAGATTTACATAGGTTTATATAGTGAAAATTTTAAATATCTTCTTGTCCTTAGTGGTATGGCCTAGGCCTTCCAAATTTGGCATGTAGATTGATCTAATGGACCTCTACTAAATTTCTTTAAATTATAGCCCTGTGGCCAAAATCGGCACCGCCCCGGGGGTCACAAGTTTTACATGGGCTTATATAGGGTAAAAATTTAAAAATCTTCTCCTTCTAAACCATATGGCGTAGGGCTACCAAAATTAGCATGTAATTTCATCTGATGGACCTTTACTTCAAATTATAGCCATGGGGCCAAAATTGGCACCGCCCTGGGGGCCACATTTTTACATGGGCTTATACAGGAAAAACTTTGAAAATATTTCTGGTTCTAAATCATATGGCCTTTGGCTACCAAAATTGTATGTAGCTCCATCTAATAGACCTCTAACTTAGATTCTTCAAATTATAGCCCCGAGGCTAAAATTGGCCCCACCCCAGGGGTCACAAGTTTTACATGGGCTTATACAGGGAAAACTTTGAAAATATTCTGGTTCTAAACCATATGGCCCAGGGCTACTAAATTTGGTATGAAGCTTCGCCTAATCGACCTCTACGAAGATTCTACAAATTATAGCTCTTGGGTCGAAATTGGCACTGTCCCGGGTTGACAAGTTTTACAAGGACTTTTATAGTGAAAACTTTAAAAAAATCTTCTTGTTCTTAGCTGTAAGGCTACCACATTTGGCATAAAGCTTCATCCAGTGGATCTCTTCTGAATGTTCAAAATTTAACCATTGTTCAAACTGAATTAAACCTCCTTAAGGAAACTAAAAATCTAGTTTATAACCATACAGCCTAGTCCAATATTACTTGGTATGTGGTTATATCTTGTTGACCTCAATTATAGCTCATAATTATAGCTTGAAATCGTAATTATAGCTAAAAAATGGACTCGCCCGGGGATCAAAATTTTCACGTGGGCTTTTATATAGAAATTTTCTCAGTCTTCTTGTTAGAAGCCTGTAGGCCTAGATTTGTAATGTTTGGTGTGTATGGTTTGTACATATTAGCCAGTGGAGTGATACGTGGCTATCATGGCCCTCTTGTTGTTACAAGTTTTCACAAAATATCAAACAGGAAGGATCTTAGATCAGAGAGCACGTTTTATGCTGTCTTATGTGGATCTAAACTGTCCCAATATGCTTCGAAATCAAAACCAGTCACATTTAAAGTCTAAGAACTTAACCTCTAATTTCAAAATCCTTTCTAGTGAAGGTCGTGAAAACAGGAGAGGGTTTAGTAAAATGTCAAATATATCCTTGTATGATTGGAATGTTTAACATTTTTGTAAATCCATTATTCAGGCAAATATCATTATGCGTGAAACTTGGTTAAAGATAAGGCCCTGTTTGACATAATAAGTTTTTGTCCGGAGAACAAGCATATTCATAGGAAATGTCAAGGTCGTAATGGCCGTACCATCTCGAAACAATATTGAGCGACTGAGATCCAAGATCAGCCCTGATGTTCCATACATCTTGTCATAATTATGATATCGGGAAAAGCCCCTGAAATCGAAACAAGCGCCTGAAGGGTAAAATATTACATAATCCAAATTGTTGCTAAATTGAGCCCACAAATACATGAGCGGCGCTCTGGTAAAAGGGCTTTTATGCAAATCCGAGATGCATTATACCAAGCAAGTCATCCTATAACTATGGATACATAATATCAGTTTGTCTAACTACCGACTGAATCATCAGCTGAATGGTTCTTTGACATGCAGAAAATCGACTGTAACAAAAGGTTTCGACCCAAATCAGTCTGCGCGTACTGCACAGGCTGACCTGGGTAGATACCTTTTGCAGTTGCATGAAATCCCATTTTCACAGAGGATTACTGTAATATGTGTTTACCGTCTAATCCTTTTTTTTTTTTTTCATTTTCGTGAATATTTTAGATATGACCGAATACTTAGTCTTCTTTAGCTCGGCAGTTTCCGAAGAAAATGTCGAAGTGTTGTTATCGGCCTGTCGCCGTCTGCGTATGTCTTTCTTTGCTCGGCTATTTCTGGAGAAAATGTCGAAGTATTGCCATGGCTCTCTTTTAGTCTGCATATTAGTGAATACGTTTTCGCTTTTAGCTCGGCTGTTTCCGAAAAAAATGTCCAACTGTTGTTATAGCCCTGTCGCCGTCTGCGTATGACCGAATACTTTGTCTTTGTCTTTCTTTGCTTGGATGTTTCCGAAGATAATGTCGAAGTATTGTATAGCTCTCTTGTAGTCTGCGTATTACCGAATACGTTTTCGTTTTAAGCTCGGCTGTTTCGGAAGAAAATGTCGAACTGTTGTCACAGCCCTTTTGTCGTCTGCGTATGGCCGAACACTTTATTGTTTTTAGCACGGTTGTTTTCGAAGAAAACGTCGAGGTGTGGTCATAGCCCAGTCGTCGTCATTTACATCGTTGTCTAAGTGCAAAATCTTTGAAGAATTCTGAAGATGAGCGCTTACTTCACATTGGGTTGGTTGCTACTTTTTCAAAAAAGAACCCCTACAGACAGGGCAGTATTGACATGGTTATGCACCTTTTACGCCTAAGTAGTACCGTTGCTTTGAACCCAACAGTCCTATATGGCTCGCAACATGCGAAATGAGACCTTCGGATATTTGCGTAAAGTGTCGTCCCGCAGGCTAATCCGAGACGGCACTTTAGGACTACGTACAATTTTGATGTACAGTAGACTTTCGTGAAATAGAAAATCACATAAGAACGGAAAGTGTTGTCTCGGATTAGTCAATGGTGACTGCACAGGCTGATCTAGGACGACACACATGTACGCATATGTCAGAAGGCCCCTTTTCGTGTGGTGCACGCCATATATGAGCAGCGCTCTGGCAAACGGAGGTTTAAGACATTTCCGTGATGCATTATCGGAGTTCCAGATAGAGGGAGTGATTTTGATTTCAAAATTGAAAATATTACTTATTCTCCACTAAACCCTATGTTATGGATACTCATTAGAATCCTCTCATCGAGACGGTTCTATTGATTACCCACAACATAGGGTTTGGAAGAGAAATAATGGATTTAGAATGCTACCACTCCCTTTTATCTGGAGGTCTGGATCCGTATTCACCAACCATTCTTAAGAACGTTCTTTGTCTTGTTCTCCACAATTTTCTACATGTGAAAGTAACACAACTCCTGATTGGCTAAACCAACTGGTTTAGCCAATCAGGAGTTGTGTTACTTTCAAAAGTAGAAATTCTTGGAGAATAAAACTAAGAATATTCCTAAGAATGGTTGGTAAATACGGATCCAGATTATACTAAGCAATTATGGATCCATAATGTCCGTTTTGTCCAACAACCGATTGAAGCCTGGGGGTACACTGTCCTTTGAAACGCAGAAAATTGACCAATAGCAAGAAGTTTCGACCGAGGTCAGCCTGCGCGTACTGCATAAACCCTATTTCGTCACAGCGCCGCTAATATCTTTAGAGGTAGAAGCAACAACCTTGGAACGTTGTCGCCCGGATACGAGGGTCATTCATTTAACCCTTTCCCAAACGACAAATTTTAGTCCCTTCCAAATTGAAAGCATCTGCAGACGACAAATTTGAAAGAGGTACAAATGAAGTTAAGGTTCTTTGACAGGGTAGACAAAATTTTGGAAAAAGGAGAATATGCTGGCTACCAGCATTTTCTCCTTTTCCCGCAATATTTTCGAAAGTCCTCAAGGACGTGAAAACATAGGATTGTTTGGTAAAGGGTTAATTGTGTCACTGTGTGTTTATGAGATGCATTATATCAAATGCCAATATTTTGTTTGTTTCATCCATCAATATTCTCCATTGACAGAAATACATTTTTCAAGTCTGTAAATCCAGTCTGCAAAATAGATTTTTCTGGGAATACCCAGCAGACACTGAAAATGGCACTTCCCAGGGCACTTTCAGTGTTATATCGACGCCCAGAGAGAGTTTTCTTTAATAAAGGAAAGAGAAAAAAATCACATGGGCTGAGGTCGGGAGAATAGGGTGGGTGGGGAGGCTGTACCACCTTTTCCGTTTCCAGGAAATTCTGAGCAATTGCAAACTTGTGAGCAGATGCATTGTCATGAATAATGCACGGGCCTCTTAATCTGTTTTCAGTAATATAGCCAGTGTATATGACTGCACCTTCTTTAACTTTCAATAACTTTTGAAAGAATGAACCTATTACAACAAAATTTCGTGCCAGTATTCAGAACAACTTTCTTGCGAAAATACCCTTATTTCCTTGTGATATTTATGGTCATGTGGTATGGATGCCCATTAGTGACACAGTTAAATAAATGACCCTCGGACGTTTCTCTTGTTATAATTCGCTCATTCTGCAGCGTTATGCGTGAAATCTGGAAATGTTGGAACCGCATTCACCAATTTTTCTAATTTGCATTCTAATTCTGAAATCCATGAAAGCTATCCGAGGTAGAACTTCTCAGCCAATCAGATGGCTAGTCTTGAAATTAATGTATCTGCGAAAAGTATCTACCCAGGTCAGCCTGCGCGGACTGTGCAGTCTGACCTGGGCCGAAACATTTCATTAATGGTCAATTTTCTGTATGTCCAAAGACCTGTGTACCTGGTGATGACTTGCTTGGTATCATACAGGTGATACGTGTGTACATTAAACCCCCTTTTGCCAGAGCATGGCTCTTCGTGTAGGTTGAGTTTAACTGCATCTGTAAGTAAAGTAGGGATAAGGACGTGAAAGGTAACAAAGTACGTATCATTTGACAGAATTCGTGGAAATCCTTTTATCTAGGGGTAGATAACCAACATCTTTTGTTTTCGGTATCCATACCAGCTATCTGTGACAGCTCCTCCAGGAAAAGGTCAAGATTACCTTATCAAAAAATAATCCTAAGTAAGACTACATACATGCACATTTTCTGTTTCAGAAAAAAAAAGTATTAACAGCATACAATACACGTATGACTAAGCGGTCAACTGAAAAGGAGAAATTGCGCATTTCTTCCTGGGAGAAATTGCAGCTTAACCCGTTAAAGCCATCTTTTTATAAGCAAAAATAATAAGTAGATTTTTTTTTTTCGGTGAAAGATCGAAATGTATTTCATCGCGTGAACATCATCGCTAATATCTTCATGAGTGGCGATCTTTCACCGAAAAAAAAAAACAAACAAATACCCTCTATGTCTTTCATATCTAGGAACTTGATTGTGTCTGTAACGCCCTGCTCTAATTCTCAATGAATGAACGGATAATCTTAGTTTCGTGATATTGAATCTGAAGTCATCAGTAAATATAACCAGGGTCGATTTCGTACTAAAAACCATGTAAGACACATGCTAACCCTAATTCTGCGAAATAAAAGAAATGTTCATATCGAACAGTGTAGATCCAAGATCAGACTGCACGTTGTGTGCAGTCTGATCTTGATCTACGCTGTCCGCAAAAGGTCAGTGAGTCGCGCTTAGCAGCCTAGGGGTCAAGGCACATGTTTCTATCGCCTCTTGTTTTGTACAATGTTTAAAAACACTTTTTAAACACACTATCTCTGATAGCCCTTGAAACCTTTCCGCGAAATAGAGGTTGGTTATTATGTTGTTTTTATGTCCATCCTCATAAAAGTTGTTTTATCTACTTCATACTGAGTGAAATTCATGGAAACTTTGTGTCGTAATCTTGAGGTAAATAAAGATTCGCTGTGCAGTTACCCAGTTATCCGATCTACCTAGCTGAGATATCTCTTCATAGAACTGGCCAAGGTTACAATTTAAAAGTGCGTCAATCCATATTTGGGAAAACCCAGATTTAATCACTTTATTTGATATCTCTTAGTGCATTTTCTGATTAGCCCAGAAACTTCTGAGTGATATAGAGGTTATTTAGTATTAGCTGTGTTAACTCTTTCCCCAACGACATTTTAAACTTGTTCAAATTTAAAGCTGCTGCGTACGACAAATCAAATGTATTTCAATTGAGGAAATTCATGACTGAAAGGGTAGAAAACACTGTGGAAAAGGATAAAATACCAGTAGTTTATCCTTTTCCCACAATGTTTTGTACAAGTTTGAAATTGAATTAGATCAGTTCAAAAAGTAGGGCTCTGGGAAAAATCTTAAATAGATCTTGTGTATTCTTTAAAGGCCACATTTTCAGTCTGATACTCATGAAAGTCGGTCAGTATGTTTATCCTGGTAATTTCTGGGATAATTTCAAAATTCGATCACGTCGGATCAAAAGTAGGTCACCGGCCGGACAAATCTTAGAAAAACATTGTGTGCATTCTTGAGGTAATATTTTCAATCTGAGACTCATGAAATTTGATCAGAATGTTTGATTTGATAATATTTTGAACGAGTTTTAAACTGGGTCACGTTGGATAAAAAGTGGGTCATGAATACACATGTGTTGATTTCATAACAACCAGAACTCTATCAATCCTAGATTACTTTACTCAGGTGAGCTCTTTGGGGCCAATGACCCTCTTGGTATTAAATCCGATGTGACGTCACCCTGCTAATTTGAATACGAATCCTCGTAATCTTCGCGTGTTATTGATCATGTGAAATTCCCAGAAGTCTGCGAATCTCTGGCGTAAAATATATAAATACCTAAGCTACATGGCCCATTTTAGAAATACCATTGAAGAATATAACTGAGGCATGCTCTGTTAAAGGGGAGCTTAATGCATCTGCGAAAGGTATCGACCAAGTTCAACCCGCGCAGTCCGTGCAGGCTGACCTGTAGCGAAACTTTTCGCTATTGGACAATTTTCTGTATGTCAAAGGACCATCCTACCTTATGATACAGTCGGTTGTTAGACAAACGGATTTAATGGATCCCTAATTATGTGATACAGTGCTTGGTATAATACATCACGGAGACGCATTAATCCCCTTTTGTCAGAGCACGGTTCACTTTTTTCTGCGTTTTGTCTTTCTGTCTCACTGATGGTTTTTCAGCTATCGGCTGACTTCATTCAGTGATATGTCATTTGTTAAATCTTACGAGATCATAAAAAATCTGAATAGCTAACTTTACCGATCCAGGCAAAAAGGCCTTTTGAAAACATTATAGGTAAAGGAGAAAATACTGTTAACCGGCATTTTCTCCATTTCCATTAGTGTACGCCTTTTCAAAGACCAATTCCATCGTTTGAGTGATATTTAATTTTTCGTATGCAAAAGCCGTCAGTTTGGCAATTTTGAAATTTTGTCGTCTGGTAAAGAGTTAAATGGAGAGTCATTTATTCGGTCGGCAATATAACTATCAATTACCGAAAGCCCTTTATTTGATGATATTTGTTTGCACCAGAACTATTGTATTGAATCATCGTTGCAAAAAAATATTGAATTTTGTGATCACTCTAGAGGGAGAAAATGTATGGATGATGAAGTTTATCTGTTACTGAATTGCATTGTGGGTCGTGGAAGGGGAAGTTTACGTCTTATTAAAAATGTTCTGTTCTGATGTTATACACTGTTTGTGAGCACTCTGAAAATTTTGGCAAATTTTAGTATGCGTTTGATTTATTGTATTTCTTGTACACTTACGTTATTATACACTTTAATTTGTAATAAATGTGTCCACATGTTCTTCTCTAACACTTGAAGTAAGTATAGTAATTTTCTTACCTTCAACGCTGTTCAAACTTTTACTAAACAGTCCCGTGCTTTAATGACGCTGGTGAGGAAGTCCATTGAAAATAATGCAGAAAAAGGAAAAATTGCTGGTTATCAGCATTTTCTCCATTTGTCAAAGAGTTGGGTTTTTTTTTTTATCTTTTCAAGGACAAGTCCTGTCAATTGAGCCACAGTTAATTTGTCGTCTGTAAGCGCTTTGAATTTAGACGGGTCTGAAATTTTGTCGTCTGGTAAAGAGTTAATATGATCCAAACTCTGTGAAAAGGAGGCTTTATGCATCTGCGAATTGCATCAACCCAGGTCAGCCTGCGCAGTCCGCGCAGGCTGATCTTGGGCGAAACCTTTCGCCATTGGTCAATTTTCTGTATGTCCAAGGACCAGTCTACCTCATGGTTAAGTTGGTTGTTAAAAAAATAGTGGCCATTATGGATCCAAAATTATGTGATGGCTTGACCGGTATCATGCATCACGGACATGCATTAAGCCCCCTTTTGCCAGAGCACGGCTCATATCTTTTTGAGGGCAGTCTAAGGTAGAGGGAGGAGAAGGCAAACCACGACCTCATTGCTAAGCTTACAGCACTTTACGCTTTGATTTGTCGTTTGCAAATGCTCTCAGTGTGGACGAATCTAAATTTTGTCGACTGGTTGGGCGTTAACCCTTAGGCTGCTAAGCGAGACTCTGGGCGCTTTTGCGGACAGTGTAGATCACGATGCACAGAATGTGCAGTCTTATCTTTGATCTACACTGTCCGATACGGTATTTTTATTTATACGGTGAAATCAAGTTTAAAATTGAAAATATTTGGGTTTTTACCGTAGAGTGGAAAAGTTCGTTTCATTTATTCAGCAGTGTAAGAGTTAACCCTTTACTTTTACATGCTGAATAAATGAAACTAAAATTTTCACTCAATAGTATAAACCCAAATAATGAGATTTTTAAGTTGATTTCACCGGGGAGAAAACCGCACCGGACAGTGTAGATCAAAGATCAGGTCAGTGTATATATAAGATCAGACTGCATATTCTGTTCAGTCTGATGCCGATATGCCCGCCAAAGACACCTGTAGCTATCCAAAGCAGCAGCCTGATCTTGATCTGCACTGTCCGCAAAAGGTCAATAAGTCGCGCTTAGCAGTTTTAGAGTTAACAAGGATACTATTTTGGTCACGGAGACATTAAGATGAGTAAGCCATCGACATTTATCACTGAACTAGATGTGGGACATGGTAGATAGGCTATCAACTTGTACATAACCTTTTCCTGCTTGCACCTTGTTTTTCCTGTTTGCGGATATTGTAGATCAAGATCAGGCTGCCGCTTTGGATAGCTACAGGTGTCTTTGGCGGGCATATCGGCATCAGACTGAACAGAATATGCAGTCTGATCTTATATATACACTGACCGATATCTGTTACAGATGGGTCATGCTTTGCGAGGACCACGGAGGCGAAACATATTGCTATTTCTAGATTTTATGCATATCCAAGGACCGTTCTACTACGTGCTTTAGTCGGTTCACATATATACATAAAAGGGGGGCTTATTGCATCTGCGAAAAGTATCGACCCAGATCAGCCTGCGCATTCCGCGCAGGCTGACCTGGGCCGAAAGTTTTCGCTATTGGTCAATTGTCTGTATGACAAAGGACCAGTCTACCTTATGATACAGTCAGTTGTTAGACAAAATGGTTTTTATGGATCCATAATTATATGATGACAAGCTTATAGTCCATCAGGCAGATACATTAAGCCCCCTTTTGCCAGAACATGGCTCATAAAATTACATATATCCCCTTTTGCCCGATGCTCAGATATTTTTTGCTTTAGCAGCCCCAAGAATGCAAAAGAAATATCGACTTCATTTTTAACTGTGCGGGGTTATACTATATGGAGGGGAATATCCGCCAAAACTCTATGTGTCTAGATGACATTCTTATTTATGAACATTAGATGTCTATTTGTCCTCTTTCTTAAATCTTACATGCATATAACATTTCATGTTTCATTATTACTAGTGCATGTTGCTTGATGCTAATTCCATTTTTCTTCTTCCACTTGTATGCCATAAAATTGTTATTTAGTAGCGTGTGCTTCTGTTCATTATGCCCCTTTTGACATTATAATTTCATCCATCTTACTTCCATATCCTGATATTTTTTCCAATTTTCCCATGTCTGTATAGCTTATCATTAAAGTGCTACATTCTTGTTTATGCATATTCTGGCAAAAACTATGGGCTTTTGTGATATTAAATTGAAGCTATGATAGGCAGCTGAATTAAGGCGAATGAAGTATGCACTAACAAGAATGGTATTTACACGAATACGACTAAACTGGCAGCCTGTTATCGATCTTCGTATCAACGGTTACGGGAGATACAACGGGTACCAGTATAGAATACGACAAGTCATATTATGATACCAGATGGCGCTTTCATATACATTATTCGGTAACAGACAAGTTCGGTAAATTGGACTTATAAATATATCAATTGGATGTTCTGTAACAAGGCAGTGCCCTGATGTTTCTCACACCCAGTACATAGCTTTCTGTGCAAACCTTTTTTTTTTTTTAATTTGCAATTGCCGCTCGTTTTCTGACATAATGATATTTGTTACGTTGTACCTTTCATGCTGTTTATAAATGCCTGAAATTGATAAATTCTCATCATCATCTTATTTTCGGTTTTCACCCTTTCACCCTTAGTTGATTTAATCAATAATACATAATCCTAAACCTGTACCCATTGTAATCGTCCTTCAGATAACAGACTCCCAGCTTAAGCCAATTTTAAGTTTTATAAATATGTTTTATCAAAAAGGCACTGGCTTTGTTAACATTTCCTTTGTGAAAATATTTTCTTTTGGGAGCAAAATGGCCGGCTTGCAAACCAGCCATTTACCCTTAGAGCACCTTTCACCCTTGCAGCCATTTCAGATCAAGATCAGACTACACAAAATATGGAGACTGATCGTAGATTTACTCTGTCTATTTTTCTAATATATTATGAATAAGGACAACCTTGAAATCATTTATAGGTGTTCTTTTTCTAAAATGAAAATGGCCGTTTGCTTTATTCGATGCTCTACGGGTTAAAATTATGGTTAATCAGTGCGAATTAATAAAGATATTACAGGTGAAACATTGTAGCAAATGAAGAGAGAGAGAGAGAGAGAGGCCTCGACAATGCTTTCTTGCATACTTCTTGTAATTTTGACTATGTACATTGTGCTTGTCTAGAAAAAATGTTCTGTTTTATTCCTCTCCTGCCTCCACAATGTTTTTAAATCTGGTCTGGTGCACACAAGTCGTCATCCGCAGGTTTTAAAGTGTGATCATCAATATAACACGGACATCACTACATAAAAAAATCATATAAGGTCCCTGACACCTGTACGAACTTTGCGAGAGCAAAGGGAGTACTGTATACTATGTACATGTATAGACATGTGTCTTTAACAGCCTATACCAGCCTGTATAGCTCATGTGGTAGAGCGTAGGACTAGTAAACGTCATGTGTCGGGACACTTGAGGGTGTGGGTTCGATTCTCTCGGCTAACCATCTTAAATTACTAACAGTTTTTCAGATGAGACTTTAAACCGAGGTTTCGTTTGACGCTGCTATACACCGAGCACGTTAAAGAACCAAGCGTAACTTATGATAGGTTTCGTCGTGTATCTTGCACTATCCCTGTAATATAACTAATAGCCTTCGGGGCCGTCGCCCATATGGGAAACCGGTGGCGCCGATAAATAAACGCGAATTCTTTAACAGCCTGTTTTCATACCTCCCATTACCAACAAGATAAAGAAGATCTCCATAGATCTTAGAGATTAAACTGTGTTTAAAGGTGGCTATTTAGAATTTGTGACGAAAAATTAAAAACAAAAACCCTAAACGCATTTTTATGTCCCTGAAACATTAATAGACGAGGAGAAATTCGCAGATCAGACTGCACACATAAAAGTTAAGGGGATAGGGCATGTTCAGATCACACACTGCTCATGCTGTTTGAAAAAAGTATTTGTCAAAAGAGTATATGTCACTATCTATCTATCCATGTCTCTCACCCCCTCTCTTCATTTGCCACAATATTTTTTCTGTATTAGACATCTTTCTGGAAACAATTGAATTATCCATAAGTTTAACTCTAAGAGCTTCGAATAAACCTAACTGCCATTTTCATTGTAGAAAGAAATAAAACCTTAATTTTAGCAATTTCAAGGTTTTTTCTGTTCAGAATGCTTTGGAAAAGGAGCATGTGAAGATCAAAGTTTAGACTTGGTGTTTGGCGTAGTGTGATCTTGATCTGCACTGGCCACAAAGGCAACTGAAGTAGTGACAGGCGCTCTTAGGGTTAATGGCTGGTTTGGAAGTCTTTAAAGAAGAAAATTTTTTCGCACTGAAATATTCATAAAAACATTTTAAAGGAAGATACATCGGGCACAAGGTTAGGATTGGGTATTATTCATCACCTCAACTATATGGTTGGAATATCGAAAGTAATATGTTATTGTGATTTCAGGTATATTTTTTTACATACAGCATGGCAGGAGCAACATAACAACGTAACAAAATTATTATGTCTGAAAGCGTGTGGAAAAAAGAACCCTTGAACAAATGAGAGCCAAGACGTTACTTGGTGTGAAAAACATCACGGTGCATTAACTCTTTACCACAAGACAAAAAAGTAGACATGTCCAAATTGAAAGCATTTGCAGACGACAATTCAAATGTGACTCCAATGATGGAAGTTGTCTTTGATAGGGTAGAAAACATTGTGGGAAAAGGAGAAAATGCTGGTTACCAGCATTTTCTCCATTTCCCACAATGTTTTCAAAAGGCTTCTTCTTCATGGTCGTTAAAACTCGGGATTATGTGGTAAAGGGTTAAACACAATATAATTTTACCGAAACATCGGATAGATGTACTTTTATAAGTCCAATTTACCGAACTTGTCTGTTACCGAAACATTTGTCACCCATTATGCTCCTCGTCTGCACTTAGGAAAGTTTCAATACTGAAGAAGGAAGTATAAAAAATATAACATGTATTTAGAAGAAAGTAAAATGCTACTAGAAACATGCATCAAGCACTAGGAAAAAAGACAAATGCAATGACGCAGTAGGAAGTAATCAGGAAGAATTAAGCATTCATAATCAACAAAGACACAATAGTAAATATGATCAAGTTATAATAATGATGCAGGCAATTAGCACCAAACAGTATGCACTAGTAATAATGACACATGAGATGCAATATGCATGTAAGATGTAAGAAAGAAGACGAATAGACATCTAATGTTCACAAATAAGATTGTCATCTAGACCCATAGAATTTTGGCGGATATTCCCCTCCATAATACTATGCCTATGTGTAACCCTTTACTTAAAATTCGATAGTTGTCAATACTTAGGCATTCAACATGTAAATATATAAAATGAATCTTTCCATCCAATAGAAAAATCGCAATTCTTGAGGTTTTAAAGTACTTTAAAGCATGAAGATCGTAAAGAGCGAATCCTCTATTTGTCACAATGTTTTCACTTGTATTCAGGGTCTAGCCCGGAAGCTCAGTCGGTAACGTACGAGAGGATGTCGCTGGTTAGAATTCCAAGTACCGCCAATTTCCTTCCGAGGATTGATGATTGTCATTTTGATAGGATTCGTTCCTCTCTCGTCGCTAGTAATCGTTTCGACAATGGTTACGTATGAAAGCAGGTGGTGGCTTGGGAAGAGTACTTTTAAAAAAGAAACGGCAGGAAAGCATGGATAGGTCTACTGGTCGCTGGGTAATATCTGACAATGTTGTATATGGCGTTAAACACCATACCAACAATCAAATACATAAAACGATTGTATTCATTTACATAAACTACACCTCTATTCATGTTAGTTATCCATATAATACAGGAAGGTTTTCAAATAAGTTCCATTAGGTCGATTTCTACCATTTTGTCGTCTGCAATCCCACTGTTTCTTTCAGAGCTTTTCGGAAGAAGCATCAGCTAGGCACGCTTGCATCGATCACTACTCGCTTCGAACACGATTAATTGATGCGCACTGTCCTTTTTTTCAGCTTTGCATTTCGCAGGAAAGTGTTTCCCCTTTTGAAAAATAGTTGGATCATGTTAATCCCCACTCCTCTATAGTCTTGAAAACTATTTGAGCCATACTCTATGAATAGCGGGCTTAATGCATGTTGCAACGTTAAAATCAGTTCTCCGTTAAAATCAGTTCAGGACTTTAACGGAGGACATACCAACGTTAAAATCAGTTTTTGCCGTTAAAATCAGCTACGTTAAAATCAACTGCCACACGCTAAAATCAGTCTTCAAATTTTACTTACGTTAAAATCAATCGTGATATTTTTTTTCATTTCAATAACGTTAAAGTCACTTTTTCACATGTATGGAATATACCGACCTAAAACATCTAATACATAAAGAATAACGGCAATACTCGCTTTTACGCATGGCTTCACCCACATTATTACTATACGCCCTAATTTCGAAAAAAAAAGAAAAAATGAAATATGCTCTCTTTCTTTCTATAAGTTGTGCATTTACTATTGACTAGGTGTTTGATTTCGGTCTATAACTATACCGTTTAGAATGAATTTCCTTTTATAAGTTTGACAACTTGGCAAAAATATTGCATTTGGTATATGTCTGTCGAAATCTGGTTGTTTTCACAGCCCCTCTTCCTCTCCTTCCAGCCATGGCACAACCATTTTACACAGTCACTAACATGTTTCTTCTTGGTGAGTTTCTACGGACTAGAATCAGTCTGTTAACCCTTGACCAAACAATCCTGTGGGGCTTTGAAAATATAGTTGGAGAAACTGCATGTATTCAGCATGTTCTCTTTTTTCCACAGCGTTTTTCATTAATTTGAAAGATTTTCACAATTTTGTCAAATAGAACCTTTTCATCGAGGATAAAAAAACCCTGAAACTCACTTACTGTTATATTCTCCATATCTGAATCAACAGACCAGGGAAAAAGTCTTTGCAGAGGGTGCAGGTTCACACTAGACTGCTCAGAACATGCAGTCAGATCTTGAATCTGTCATGCCAGTTTTCCCGAGTTCTTCTACTCAAGACAGCAATGGCCTTGCAATATTTAGGCTGCTTTTCCAAGCTTAACATGTCTATTTTAACAATTTAACGCTCTAAGCGTGCAAATGTCAGCAACATGTTTGTCTCATCAGCTATTCCATATTGGTCGATTCTCATCCTTTCCACATTTCAGATAAAGAGATCAAGGCTACCGCTCTTGCTGATTAGAATGACTCAAATACAATGACCTTTGTTGGCTATGAACAAGTAAAGTCGATTTTTAAGACAATAAAAGATAAAGATCAGACTGTCCTTTGAACGCAGTGCATTTTTCAATATCACAGACGTTCATATCCTAGATCTAATTGTCTGTTTATTTGGGATGTATATGGGGAAAAAAAAAACGACCATGAAATTGTGGCCTAATGTTTGATATTATTTTCCTGGCTGTAAAAGGCTAGTCGATTAGCTGAGTGTTTCAACTCTTAACCAAATTATCCTTTTTTAATGCCCATGAGAAAGAAGTTGAAAACAATGTGAGAAAAGGGGAAATACAGGTTACCATTTTCTCCTTTTCCCATGTTTTTTTTTTTTTTTTTTACCCTTTCAACGATTCATTTGGTCTACGTTTAATTCGTCATGTGCAAATGCTTTTGATCCGGACAAGTCTAGAATTTTATCATTTGGTAAAGAGTTGACGGTTAGGGAGCTACTGGGTATCTACATTCTTTGAAAGTATAATGTAGGAGAAATTTGCCAGCAGACGTTTGGACTGGACGATTTGGCCCGCTAAAAATAGGTAGGACAGTTTGTCAAGATGAATACGATGTCTTGTTAAAAACGGAAAAATGAAAGGCCCCAAGCAGCCAAAAGTAAACAATTCCAAAGTTGTAATGCAGGCATATTTTTATACGGCTTTTATATGTTACAATACAGTTACCAAAGTTGCCAAAGGTACAGAAAAGAATATTTGTATTTTTTCACTGTTTTAAAGGATTGGTAGGTACTGTTGTTCATGATGAGTGATATCTAAAACTTGATAATGGGTATTGCTGATCAGAATTGTCACATATTTTGTACGTTCTGTTGCTGCCGGCCGGCAAACATAGCCTATATGTTAACCAGTCGCTAGACTACTAATTTGTAAAAGACAGTTTAAAAAAGAGGGGGCTCCTACGTGGCTCATTTGTAAAGTGTAGGATTTTTTGTCCCATACATAGTTCAAGCATCTACCATTTGATTTGTGATTTAAAACCACTGTAGTTATTCAGTGTCGAACGATTACAGTGCTTACAGCACTTTGATTAAATTACTGAGGCCAGAGGTCAAGATCAAAATGACCCGGTAATGGTAAACCTTATCCTCGTTGACCTAGTTCCGATGTATTCCGTAGACTACATTCATCACCCCTGGGTTATCTCGCGTATGTTTTCTCGTTCTTATGAATTATTCATAAGGCATTTTGATTGGTAATCTCAGTTTTTCAGTGAGAAAATTTAATCTATTTCTATCAACCATATACATGTACCATCATTTCTATTTTTACCTCGTCTTCAACCAATCAAATCGATGAATGTAGTTTATGGAATACATCGGAACTGGGTCAACGAGAATGACGTCACCCCTGCTACATACCCCTATGGACTGTATTTCTGAATATAATAATGAATTCTGAATAAAAACTGACTTTAACGTTTGTTTGTCCTCCGTTAAAGTCAGTTTTTTTTTTTTTTTTTTTCAAAAACTGATTTTAACGGAGAACTGATTTTAACGATGCAACAATGCATTTGCAAAAAGTATCGATTCAGGTCAGCCTGCTAACCTAGGCCGAAATTTCGTGCTTTTGGTCAATTTTCTGCCCGTCAAAGGACCAGCGTAAATTATGACTCGGTGGGTTGTTGTTCAAAAACGGACTTTCGAGATGTAAAATACTGTGATGACTTGCTTGGTATCATGCAGCAAGGAGATGCATTGAGCCTCCTTTTCACACAGCATGGGTCATATTTCTAAGTTTCTCAAGTTAATGTATAAATGCTAGATGGAAATGACAATAAACTCTGAATATCCCCATCCTTGGGATCTCTGTCGTACAAGCATTCGAAAGTCTTTCAGGGAGAGAGAGAGAGTTACAATCAATTATAACTCTTCATAATGTTTTTATACATGTACTTGAAAAAATGGAACTTGCCATTCCTACCTTTCCTTCTAGCATTTCTAGCTCATCTGAGCATGAAGCGCTTAAGGTGAGCTTTTGTGATCGTGCAGTGTTCGTCGTGCTGTGTCCGTCGTGCGTCGTCCGTCGTCCAGGCGTCAACAATTGGACAGATCCTTGTGTGCACTCCAGAGGCTTCATTTTCAATCATATACTCATGAAACTTAGTCAGAATGTATGTCTTGATATTATCTCGGACAAGTTCGAAATTGGGTCGGGTCAAAAAGTAGGTCATTGGGCTAAATCAAAGAAAAACATTGTTTGCACTCTAGAGGCCATATTTTCAGCCTGATATTCTTGAATCTTGATCAGAATGTTTATCTTGATGATATCTAGGACAAATTCGAAATTGGGTCGTGTTGGATCAAAAAGTAGGTCCAAATCTGGGCCAAATCTTAGAAAAATCTTGTGTGCACTCTAGAGGCCACATTTTCAGCCTGAAACACATGAAAGTTTGTAAGAATGTTTGTCTTGATAAAATCTTGGACAAGTTTGAAATAAGGTCATGTCGGGTCAAAAAGTAGGTCACTGGACCAAATCTTAGAAAAAACCTTGTGTGCACTCTAGAGGCCACATTTTAAGCCTGAAACTCATGAAAGTTGGGTAGAATGTTTGTCTTGAAAATATCTGGGACAAGTTCAAAACCGGTCAAAACGTAGGTCACTGGGCTAAATCTTAGAAAAACGTTGTGTGCACTCTAGAGGCCACATTTGTAGTCGGATACTAATGAAACTAAGTCAGATTATATGTCTTAATGATATCTCAGACAAGTTTGAAATTGGGTCATGTCGGCTGAAAAGGTGGGTCACTGGGCCAAATCTTAGGAAAACCTTGGGTGCTTCATAGAGGCCACATTTTCAGCCATATACTGATAAAGATTGGTCAGAATATTTATCTTATTGATATCTTAGACAAGTCTGAAAGTGGGCCATGTTTGGGCAAAAAGTAGGTCATATGGTCAAATCGTAGATAAATCTTGTGTGCACTCTAGAGGCCACATTTTCAGCCTGATTCTCATGAAACTTGGTCAGAAAGTTTGCCTTGATGATATCTTGGACAAGTGTCAAAGTGGGTCACACCTAGTCAAAAAGTATGTCACTGGACCAAATCTTACAAAAACCTTGTCTGCACCGTAGAGGCCACATTTTCAGTCTGATACTCATGAAACTTGGTCAGAATGTTTGTTTTAATGATACCTTGGACAAGTTTGGAAGTTAGTCACATTGGTTCCAAAAGTAGGTCACTTACACTCATGTGTTTTACATCATTAAAATCAGGATCTCTTCAGCTTTATCAACTGTAGATGACTTTACTCAGGTGAGAGCTTTAGGGCCAATGGCCCTCTTGTTTTTTTCTTTTCTTTAACTTCACCAGGCGACAAAATTTTAGACTTATGTTTACAATGAAAACATTTGCAGACGAAAAATTAATTGCGGTTCAGAAGATGGAATTTGTCGTGGAAAGGGTCGAAAACTTTGCGTGAAAAGGAGAAAATGCTGGATACCAGCATTTTATCCTTTACCCACAATGTTTTCATAAACCGTTTTCTTCAGGGTCATTTAAACTCAGAATTCTGTGGTAAAGGATGGGGTACTTGATATGGTTTTCAGAAGGTCGGAAGATAGGTACAGTGATGGTTCTGATTAATTTCTTGTTCATATTTTTCAGCTATCTGACTACAAATCCGGATGAATGACATCCCAGTACAGTGAGAGAGGAATCTTGTGACTCGATTTGATTTACTGACATCGTTAGCACAAAGAACATTCACCTTGTCTAGGGCTGGGAGCAGAATAGTGCTTATGTAACAGTACCAATAGACCAGGTGTGGAAGACGGTGCTTTATCAAAAAAAAACAATGAAAGAATTACTGCTCTTGCGCCGACGACCCGCTTCGTAACAGTGGGCCTAGTTGAATTGTTGTTGAACTTTAATACTAATACAAAAGCTGAAGTACAAGTATTTTATTTGTTTATGTGACAAAGATACGTTAAGTTTATAAGTATATTCTGTTCTTACCGTTACTTACCGTCAAGAAGACTAAAGCCAGGGTATTCTGTTGGTGATGATTTTCGTTTGAAAATTGAAGACCATCGTCAGTAATTCTAGAACTGTCTGAAAACTTACTTTGATTTGTTTGAAAAATGGCGACCGAAGACAAAAACGAAAATGGCGACGTTGGTGAAGCCGAAAATGGTCACGTGGACAATGGAGTAGAAGAGTCAGAGGACGATTCCTTGGACAGCGTTGAAAACTATATACCGACACCCCCAGACGGTGGGTGGGGATGGGTGATTGTTTTCGCGTCCCTGGCATGCAACATCATTGTGGACGGTATCGGATATTCCTTCGGTATCTTTTTACCGGAATTTATCAACTACTTCAATGAACCAAGGAGTAAAGTCTCCCTGATTGGATCCCTGCTTTGTGGAACCTACTTGTGCGCCGGTAAGTTTTTGCGGTCATATCAGATTTTCAAGTTTTAGTACCAAAGCCTGTATTTTTCAACTATTATAAAATATTGTTCTAAAACCTAGACCAGGTAGTAACTGGCAGATTGTTTCAGCAGTCGATATATCTAGCCTTGTAATCATGAATCACATTTTTAACCCTTTACCAAAACAGACCGTAGTGTAAAAGACCTTGACGCAAAGGGCTTTTGAAAACGTTTTTGGAAATGGAGAAAGTACTGGTAGCTAGCATTTTCTTATTTCCCATAATGTTTTCTATTCTTTCAAAGACAAATACCATTGCTTAGGCCATATCTAAAATGTCGTCTACAAATGCTTTCAATCCGGACAAGTTATCCTGCTAAATAAGTTAAATAAAACTTTCAAGCCGATTCTAAAAAATCCGAATAATGTTCTTTCAAGCTTATGTTTTGGAGAGCAATATCTCCTTTGAGACAGTGTAGATCCACGTTTTGTGCAGTCTGATTTAGATCTACACTGTCCGCAAAAGGTCAGTGAGTCGCGCTTAGCAGCTTAAGGGTCAAAAAGTTGTGTTTTTTCTTCTGGTAAGAGCAATTTAGATTATTATTTATTATATATTAATGGCCATTTAAGTTCAGTCTGGTAATTTAGAAAATGTGACTTGCTTATATAGGGCCTAGCCAGGCAGAAGCTTTGAGGACCTTGCTTCAAAGTCAGGATTTTCAGTTAGGCCTTTTAGAGGGAAAAAAATGATGAAAGAAATAACCTTACATGTGAAAGCTTAATCAGGCCTTTTTCATTAGCTTTATGTTCGGTACAATCCTGGATGCGCCCCTGTGATTTGTGGAGAATGTAAAAATTTTCTGTGTGTTGAGCAACTTTTTCAATAACATTTCATTCAGAATGTCATGACACCCATCTGTGTTGTATTTCTTAACCAGTACCGTGCAAAACAGACACACTTTGCTCCACAAGCAGACTCTCAGTGAATGGGAATAGTCAGAAATTTGTGCGGCATCCTGTGATTGATTGATTGATTGATTGATTGTGATTGATTGATTGAATTGGGATTTAACACCGTTTTAACAGCTAAGGTCACGGCGGTCAGTGTACCTACCTGGCTTTCTCAGACCATTACTGACTTTCCAAGTCACTGACTACTTTTCTCACATGCATCAGAGGTGAGAGGCGAAAAATCGCCGGAGAGAAAGTTTGCCTCGACCTGGTATCGAACTCGCAACCACCAGGTCACGAGTCAGATACGCTAACCACTGTGCTACCCGGGCGGGCACAGCATCCTTTACTCCGCTTGCTTGATATACTGTTTCGTTATTTCAACATTTGTTTTGATTTGCAGTAAGTTTACCTCTTTGGCAATACCATTGTTATTTTAAACATTTTCATGATATTACCCTGCATTTTACGTATATCGACATTTGATGCTGTAACAAAAACATTTTTTTCTGTTCAGTCTTCTTATGTTGGTTTCGCATTTAATGTTGCAAAACGCGATCTCCCAGATATGTTACAGTAACAAGAAACCCTTTGTCATCAAATATAAACTTGCCGTTCTTTGACGACGGTAATTATTATAGACTTTATGCACTGATTTACACAGACAACTGCTGAAGTTAATTTTCACATGTATTTGAGCCATACTCTGTGAAAAGAAGGCTTAATGCACGTGCAAAAAAGTATCAACCCAGGTCAGCCTGCGTTTTGCTTTTGGCTCAATATGTGCATGTCCAAGGACCATTCTACCACATGATTCAGCTGGTTGTTAGACAAATTGGTTTGTTTTTTATAGATCAAGATTTATATGACGACTTGCTGGGCTTAATGTATCGCAAATATACATGAAGCCCCCCTTTGCTAGAGCATGGCTCATTTCATTTATAATTTGTCATCAGGATTGTGACAAACATTTTCTCTTGTATTACAGGTCCAATAGTTAGCGGCATGACCAATAAGTTTGGATGTCGGCCTGTCGCAATGACTGGAGGAGTAATATCGACGATAGCATTTATCCTGGCCATGTTCTCACCAAACATCGATGTGCTTATTGTCACGTACGGTGTCATGGGAGGTAAGTCGACGATAGCATTTATCCTGGATATGTTCTAACCAAACATCGATGTGCTCATAGTCACATACGGTGTCATGGGAGGTAAGTCGAGGATAGCATTTATCCTGGCCATGTTCTCACCAAACATCGATGTGCTTATTGTCTCACACGGTGTCATGGGAGCGAAGTCGAAGATAGCATTTATACTGACTATGTTCTCACCAAACATCGATGTGCTTATTGTCTCATACGGTGTCATGGGAGGTAAGTCGAAGATAGCATTTATCCTGACTATGTTCTCCCCAAACATCGATGTGCTTATTGTCTCATACGGTGTCATGGGAGGTAAGTCCATTCTTGGTTCGTTTATTTTAATGGTACTTCACACCCTTTTTAACAATATTTCAATCAGATTGCTGTAACAGGTGATATAGTGATGTACTACGCAACAAGTTTAACTAGTATATTGTACTAGGTCTGGGCTCTACATTTGAGCCATGCTCTGGCAAAAGGGGGCTTAATGCATCTCCTTAATGCATTGTACCAAGCAAAACACCACATAATTAGAGAGCCGTAAAACCCACTTTGTCCAACAACCGACTGAATCTTGAAGTCGATTGGTCCTTTGACATGCAGAAAACCGACTGATAGCAAAACATTTCGGCCCATGTCAGCCTGCGCGGGCTGCGTAGGCACTGTGCCGATACGTTTTTGCAAATACATCAAGCCCCTCACCCCCTCTTCTCAGAGCATGACCCCTATGTTTTGTACCTTTTAACAGATGTACACACTTTTACACAAGTTCATAGGGAAAGCATCGGTAGATGATGAATGTAACTCTATGTTGAAAATTAGTTACTAGCATTTCCCTTTTTCCAATTTCTTGATTGTGTGCATCCTTCTCCAGGGTCGTGATACTCAGAAAATATGGATTCGTTCGGTGAAGCTGAAATATTCATTACGAAATGAATAAGTTATTACCGCCATTTGGTGAAAATTTATAAAAAAAAATAATAAGAATAATTAGTTAAAATGATTCTTTTTAAAATCAGCGGTCGAGGAAGTGAATTGAAGAAAAAATCAACGTTTAAAAAGTAGGGAAAAATAGCATTACTTTATTTCTGTTCATTTATTCAATAAGATATGTTTTTTCATATCTCTGCAAGTAGCAATATCCATGCCTTGCCTTAACTTTTTGTTACGACACTGTGATCCCCTTTCGCAGATAAATTAGGTCACTTTACTTGCTTGCCACATACTTATTACTGCCTTTTGATAAAGCACACATACAGTGCTTGTATGTAAACAACAGTCATGACAGAACTGTATAAATAAGCTTAACGTTAAGTTTATTGTAACAAGATAATCAAAGAGGCATAATCAGGTTAAAAGAGAGCAAAAAATTGCAGATATAAGTCTTAATGACTTAGAAAGCATCGGATATTGTAAAACCAAAATCAATACCCATAAACATCAGCCATTCTAAATTGCTGTACTAGTCTGAATATTCATTTTTAAATGTAACATAATTTTTGATTGGACGTCCCATTTGGTTAGGCATTTAGAAATTGCATAACTTTAAAAATTAGATAATTCTGGAGAACTAGAGATAGAGTGACCTAGAGACACTCGCCTAAATGACCGAGATATTCTGTGAACAGAGACATTTGCCTAAATGACCAAGATATCCTGTTTTTAAAGCCACTCGCCTAGATGATCTAGATGCCCTTTGACTACAGACACTTGTCTAGATGACCGTGATGTTGTGCGAATAGAGACACTCGTCTAGATGACCGTGATTTCGTGCGAATAGAGACGCTCGTCTAGACGATCTAGATGTCCTGATTTCAGAGACACTTGCTAGATGATCTGGATGTCCTGCGAATAAAGACACTCGTCTAGATGACCACTATGTCTTGCGAATAGAGACGCTCATCTAGATGATGTAGATGTCCTGCGAACGGGAGACGATCCTCTAGATGACCGTGATGTCCTTTGGATAGAGACACTCGTCTAAATGACAGAGATGTCCAGTGAATAGGGACTAGAAACACTCGTCTAGGTGACCGACATGTCCTGCGAATAGATACACTCAACTAGATGATCAAGATGTACCGCTAACAGACACACTCGTCTAGATGATCGTGATGTCCTGCGAAAAGAGACTCTCGTCTAGATGACCTAGATGTCCCATGACTTTGGACACTCATCTAGATGATCGTGATGTGGTGTTAGTAGAGACACTTGTCTAAATGACCTAGATGTCCTGTGACTTGGGACACTCGTCTAAATGACTGAGATGTCCTGTGACTAGGGACATGTCCAAAGCGAAAGCAGTTATATTTTTGTTGTCTACGGAAGAGAATTACTAGCATTTTCTCTTTTTTCAGCAATGTTTTCAAAACCCCTTACCCCTAGATATGTGACAACAGTTGAATGTATGGTAAAATGCTAAGATACATACTTAGGTATTTTCAGTTACATTTTTATCGAGTATTCGATTTTTTACAATGTCATTGCTTTTCAATGAGGATTCACTTTCGCTTAGCCGGACGATTATGTTTAGGATTAACCTTTGGAAGATCACCATGTTGTGTGTAATATTATATAAGAAGTGACGGTATCCTTATAGGTCTTAAACTATCACGTTGCGTAAACTGCGACATGGCCAGCACTGTTTCTACTATACATTTATCAAATATCCAGCTGTCCTCGATAAGAATAAAGGGGCTATTATCTATATCCTAGTTGAGTGTCCTAATGACCAGCTGTGTGTGCTTAATACATTCTGACACAGAATCTTGACCCTTATCCATCCTTGGAAACTGTATACTTGAGAACAAAAAGCTTCATAGAAAATACCCGTTCTTTGTCTTGGTAGCAGTGTTTCTTCATGGAAAGTTGTTTGTATCTTCATCTTGAAGCGCTCGTGCTGCGTGGTAATCCTTATCCTGCTATATATGTAAAATGAAACTTGCAAGCCGATAGTAAAAATCCGAATAATCTTATTTCAATCTTATTTTTTGCAGAAAAATATCACCTTATCGGACAGTGTAGACGAAACGTGCAGTCTGATCTTGATCTACACTGTCCGCGAAAGGTCAGTGAGTCGCGCTTAGCAGCTTAATATTATTGTATCAGCCATAGCCTGGCGTTCGTCGACCGTGTCGTCCGTCATCAGCAATGTTTTCAGCATTCTCCCGCGTAATCATGTGGTCAAGAGCAATAAACTTCATCCAGTTGAGCGGCGCTCTAGCAAAAAGGGGGTTAAATGCATACTCATGATACATTATCTCCTGCAAATCATCACATAATCAATTATCCATAAAACCAATTTTGTTGAACAAACGAATGATTCGACTGAGGAAGGGTGACCTTTGACATACAGACAATTGACCAATAGCAAAAAGGTTCGATTCAAGACAACCTGCGCGGCTGTCACTGTTTCAAAGAGCATAGTTCAATAATATTATAGTATCACCTGAAGGATCCTTACGAAGATTGATCAAACTATAGGCCTTAAACGTTACCTTTGATTCTCTCTATGTAGCATCTTCTCATGGTCTTTCATCAGGCTTGTGCTAGGTCAAAGAACCTCTGCCAAGAGGTCGGATTGAATGTGAGAAGTTGAGATTTTTGAAGAGCTTTCAGCGCCGCCATTACTGTTTTGGTTATACGGGAGACAGGCGGCTATAGATATCAAGAAATATCAGACAAAACATAAGTTATGCTGAGAGATCAGAAAGTTTTCCGAGTACATGTTAAACGAGTATCGCCATATTGTTTTAGAGGTTGTTCATAATCAAAGTATGCCTGGAACCATGTGTACACAATCCAAAGTTTTAGAAGCTCATGGCATATCATTGAGAGATTACATGTATATGAGCCATGCTCTGGCAAAAGGGCGCTTAATGCATCTCCGTTATGCATGATATTAACCAAGCCATAAGGTATTTATGAATCCAATAACCACTTCTTTCAACAACCAACAGGATCATGATATATAATGCTCCTTTGACAGGTAGAAAATTGACCAATAGCGAAAAGTTTCGGCCCAGGTCAGTCTACATAGACTGCACAGGCTGACCTAGGTCGATACCTTCCGCAAATGTATTAAGCCCCTTTTCACAGAGCATGGTCCATATCCTTTTAATCATTTACGCTATCTGATTGTAAAAGAATCTTTCAAAATCTTTTCAGGATTTGGATTCGGCATGATTTACCTCCCATCCATCGTAAGTGTAGGCTACTACTTTGAACGGAAGCGTGCACTTGCGACAGGAATCGCTGTATGTGGATCAGGTGTAGGAACGTTTATATTTGCACCTTTGACTAAGTTTTTGTTGGACGAATATGACTGGAAAAATGCACTGTTTATCGTAGCCGGTATAGTGTTTAATGCGTGTGTTTGTGGATCACTCATGAGGCCTCTGGAGCCCAGTAAGAAGAAAAAGAAAACCAAAATGTCATCAAAGGTACCTAGAGAAAAGAACGTTATTGATCGGATAAAGGAAGGTGCAAGGTTCAAAGGAAGACAAAAATATACTTCGGAATCATCGGGCATTGGTCCGACAGATACCACAGACATACTGGAAAAGGTCAGAGAAGCAAAACGTAATCGGGAAGATCGCTTACAAGAAACTGAATCAGAAATTCTGTCATTGCCGAGTCAGCATTTCGAGAAAGACAAACTTGTTCAGAGGCAAGACAGCACATCAAGCCAAAAACGATCAAGAGTTCAAAAACTTTCCTTTTCAGACAGAGGAGAAAATTTGAGTATGAGGACCGATAGCCCTGTGGGCACTCCAAAACTTGTTCTTGATGACGGGGAAAGGGCCTTTCCAATAAAAGATTCAGATCTAGTCGACAATCAGTCTGAGCCGGCGTCGTCAGCTCCATCATCACCAGTTCGAGCTAAAAGTCCTGATAGTAGACCAGATTCTCCTTCGAAAAAACGAATTTCGGCGGCAAGCGATGGAAGTCAAGGAAAGCCGTCTCTTGCTCTGCCAAATGGGGTTCAAGCACATGAAGTTCAGCCGCTGATTCGAGTTGGAAATGGCGGTGTTCAAGAGTCTAAAAGAAATGCTGCCAAGGAACTTATGGCGCGTTCTGGTGCTGCAGGAGCAGCGGGGAGTAGACATCTTCTTGGAGCATCCATGCGTAGTATTTCAAGCAAAGACTATTCTAGACCGATGTATAAAAAGGACATTTTTTACAGTGGAAGTGTCTTGAATATAACAGAGTTTAAGTCTCAGCCAGACATGACCAGCTATATAACGAGTATCACTAGCATACCTGGAGACCTTGGACCACCTGAAACCAAACTACACAAGATTTGTTCGTGTCTTCCAAAACCGGTCGTTGACGTTTTATCCGAGATGTTGGACATTTCCCTCTTGACAAATGCAGGGTTCATGTGCATATGTCTGGGAAATATCTTCGCTATGATAGGGTTTTATGTGCCTTATGTGTACATTGTGGACCGTGCTCTTCTCGCTGGAATCGACAAAACACAGGCTTCGTTCTTGTTATCTGTGATAGGTAGGGTTTATTCATGTTTTATATTTCGTTAAGTATTTACCTTTTTCGTTTTAACGAATATCTCTCTCCAGAAAGCAGACGCTGAAAGTGTCGTGTATAGTGCATTATGCACTTTCTATTGTTAAGATCAACCATAATTATTTATATCCGGTAAAAGTAAGTACGATCTTGCTTTGTCTTGCTAAGAATGTCATCCTCTTTTTGTGAAGTTAATCCTTCACTAAACAATCGCGTGTTTTAACTTCCTTGAGGAGACAGACTTATGAAATATTCCGGAAAATGAAGAAATTGCTAGTTGCCAGCATTTTCTCATATTTTATACCGTCAAAACCAAAAAAATCCATAATTTCAGTCAAAATCATTATGCTTGTTTTGGTCTGGTTTTTGGCATTTTATCTGAAAAAAAAAATAAGTAAATGAGATAAGTTAAAACGTATTTTGTTCAATATAATGTTCACATACATGTATGCTAATATTCTAGAAATTCCATTTACACGAAAAGATCGGAACGAAAGCTATCAGCTTATAAAGTTCCTCTCGTAAAGTCACGTCATCGTCACTTGTTTAACAGCAGCAGAATTTGCAACAAAATATGGTCAACTGTATACACTTTTGTGTATGTGTGTGTTGTCGTGTGTTTGTGGGTGCGCCACCAACAACTATTCACGTTTCAGTTAAACAAAATTTGAAAAGGAAAAACTTAACAATCACTTACAAGAGAATCTCACCTTGGACATATACTTGGGAAGGAAGAGAAAGTTAATGAAATTAGTAAATGAAATTAACTGCTGTTGTATCTTTATGTTGCAGGTATTACTAATACTGTTGGGAGGATTCTGTCTGGTGTGTTTGCGGACTTTAAATCGGTGAACAGTTTGATGTTGAACAACGTTTGTATGTTGATAGCTGGTCTTTCAATCGTTCTGACGCCCTTTGCTGATTCCTATGCCGGGTTGGTTATAGTTGCAAGTGTATTTGGACTCACGACAGGTTTGCACTATTTCATGTTCATAAAATGAAAATAACTTTACTTAAACTTTTACCTTACAAGCCCGACTTTAAACGACCCTGAAGAAGGAGGATTTTGAAAACATTGTGGGAAAAGGAGAAAATGCTGATAACCAGCATTTTCTCCTTTTCCCACAATGTTTCCTACCCTTTGAAATGCACATTTTATGTTTTGAATAACATTTGATTTGTTGTGTGCAGATCCTTTCAATTTTGATCAAGCAAAAATTTTGTCGTGTGGTAAAGAATTTAAGTGTTAATGGAGATATAACGTGTTACACCTGCAGACGACTCTGTTGTCATCTTGCAGCAGACCGAATTCGCAATTTTCAACATCTTGTTTCAATGTTTGGGGACAATTTTCCGAAGTCGGAGTTTTAGAGCTGTGTATATTTGGAAAACTGAAGATCTGACAAGCATTGCTGAAATAGCTGGCAGTAGTTAAAGTTAAGTATATCATCGTGTATAGAGATGAATAAGATGATGGCTTTTTATCTCATTATGTGATGTTAACATGCTGATTAGGCAGAGCTACACAAGCAAGTGTTCCAGTCATTTTTCTTCCCATTTTTATATGTGGACGTTACTTTGTCCGAATATGAAGCGGGCAAAAAAAGATCGGACTGGAACCCAGGCTAAGCTACACATACCAGCTTCTAAACTATTCCTACGCAGCAGGACAACGTTTCAGGTAGATTTTCTTGCATAACCACACGACCGTTGACAAAACGCTCTCTAGGTCTGCCTACACTAACGGTTCGTGCTGGATTGAACCACACGTATTGGCTGTCAAAAGGCAGGTAGACAACAGTTTAGAATGGATTTAAATAGGGGGGAATAACACGGTAAGAATGCTTAATACTTGTCAAAACATATGAACCATTCTCTTTGAAAAGAGGACTTAATGCACTCGCAAAAAGTATCGCCTCAGGTCAGCCAGCGCAGTCCGCAGAGTCTTACCTGGGCCGATACTTTTTGCTTTTGGTCAATTTTCTGCATGTCAAAGGAGCAGTGTAGCCCAAGATTCAGTAGGCTGTTACACAAAACGGATTTTAGTGAAGTACGATACTGCGATGACTTGCTTGGCACGATGCATCACACAGATGCATTAAGTTCCCTTTTGCCAGATCATGGCTCAAATGTAAATGACCTTACTGACTGTTTTTCAGCTGCATATATTTCTCTTACATCGATTATAATTTGTGATCTCCTTGGTCTTGAGAAACTGACCAATGCGTTTGGTTTACTGACACTCGCTAGAGGGGTATCATCTATCCTAGGTCCTCCAATTGCAGGTGAGCAGGGACACGAGTGTTTTGGAATAACAGGACCCAACTTTTCTTTGTCACGTGGTGCGAATACATATCACGTGGTGACTAAAGGTTTTGTCATTTTCATCTCTTCATTTGAAATTTGTTATCGTCGATACCAAAGAAAAGAATCCATAACTCGAAGAACGGAAGGAAAATCATGATTATTAAAATTAATGTTTATATATTTAAGATCATGCTGTTTGGAGAGGTGGTACTGCATCCTGCCAAAATGAACGACCCAGGCCAAGCTGCGCAGTCTGCTTAGCCTGACCTGAGTAAAAACTTTTCACTTTGGATGAAATTTCTGCATATCAGAGTCTTATAATGGACTATCCCACATCAAGATTCAGGCGGTTGCTACGCAAAATAGGTTCATCCGTATAATGCGACAACTCGTCTGATATTCTGCGTAACAAAGATGCAGTAAACCCACTTTTCCAGGGCTTTGCTCATTTGTAAATGTATATCGAGCATATATTTGAAATTTTGCATAAATCTAAGACCTTCTGTTGTTTTATATAAACTGAAAACTCGATTCTTGTTATCGCGGTATGTATTCGCAAAATATTATAACGTAGTATTAGTTGTAAATGTGTGCAGTCATATACACCGAACAGCATGTTATATCACCACACTGGCATTATGTTAAAGCAGACTGTTTATGTACACTTCGGGCACTAACGACACAAGTATTGGACACACGCTTAGAGGGCGGGAAAATGTCGCTCTAACATTATAGGAAAACTTTGTGATTTAGGAACACGAAGACACTTCCTCGAATGAGAAATTATTCTTGGATCTTCACTGTCAGGTCAGACGATATCGTTGCCCAAATATACATTTGAATTAGCAAAATTGAGATTTTTATTATCGGCTTGAAAGTTTAATTTCACTTATTTAGCAGGATAAGGGTAAAAATCGTAATCGGACATTTAGTCTCGATAATGTCTAGGTAAGCTAGAAACGTAATAAAATTACATAAACTTTGATAAACTTGGCATAATACAAGGGACAACATTTTTCTCCTAATTATTATAGAACCGTGTCATCGTGTTTTTCTCAGAGATATCTGGGACATGTTTGAAACCAGCAGGTCATGTGAAAGGTAACGTCTGTCACAGGATAAATCCTATACCAGACAATAAAGTTTTAGACTAAAGCCAAATTAAAAGTAGGCTCCAAACTGAATTTTGGCTTAGTTTATGGGATTTGTCTCTGGGAGGGTAGAAACATGGTAGGAAAGAGAGTGTATGCTGGTTGCCAGCATGTAACCCTTTTACCACTATGTTTTCGGTCTTCTTCTTCAGGGTCGGCAGGATTGTGTGGTAAAAGGTTAAATTTATAGGAATTCTTGAAAGACATCTAAGTTGTATGATATTTTGTCTTTGTGTCTGTCTCGTAGATATCTAGGCAAGGTCTATACCTGTGTTCATACGGGTAAACAATACGAATATAGTTAACATGGTCAAAACTTTTGAACGATATTAACACAATATGTTATTCTGCTATTTGGCAATTTTTCTTACATTTTTCAAAAGGATGTCTGTCGAGCGATAAATGTCCTTAATGTTTCCTTTTATTTCTCTCCATTCCTTAGTGCAATGAATAAAAAGTATTTATTTCTGATATATCGTAAATTTAATGCCAGTGTGGTTAGAACATTCACTGTTGGTTGATGGAAGACTACCGTCTACCACACTGGTTAGCCTTCCAACAACCAACTAGTTAACCATCTCCGAACATGGCTTCAACTTACCCGTCTTATGGGCATATGCCACAGTTTTTTTTTTTTGGGCATCTGTTTGCGCATGTCTCCTTTTTGTAACTTCATCATATTCCATTGGGTTACTATGAAAGTGAGATAGTATATTTTTATCTGTAATATGTCGGTTACCTTTCAAAAATGTGAAGTCACTGACAGGGAAGAAAACTTGATGGGAGATTTATAAAAATTTGGGATGTCAAATCACGCCACAATAGACGTTTGAACATTTCTAATTGCTAGTGTGACCTGTCTAGTGCCTTAATGCTTTCGGATAATCCTTTTTACTATGACAAACATCACATTTCTTGGAATAATCATTTATTTGAGCAGTATTTGTTACTTAAAGGACCCCTTTTTTTTTAGGTTTGAAATTAAAGCCTATTTTCTGTAATTTTGACAAGAGTAATATCCTTTGAAGAGTTGTATCTTTGCATTTTGCACCGCAAAATATGATTTTCTTTTCCTTTTGTCACTCTGTATACATTGTTTAATCGTCTGAGCGAAAATGGAAAAAAAAAAAAGCTTTGTCTATTGGAAAAACTGTGGTATATGCCCTTAATTCTTCTTTTCACTTTCTTATATTCTGTTTGCAAAGTATAATGTGCATTGGTTCTTAAAGATTGTATGACAGTCTTGTTGCTTACGGGATTAATACATCTAACGCATTTTTTTTACGATGATGATGTGCAACGTATCAACCTGTGTACATTTAGATTTAACCTAAAGGTAGCATTAGCTATGATTTTACTTCTTTTTGCTTTTTTAGGGGCATTGGTTGTTAAATAGCGAAAGTGTGTGGTTTTACATGTACGTTGTTTTTAGTGACGTGCTTACATATTTAACCCTATGTTTTTTTGTATTACTCGGCAGTGTGCGCATATGTTTTAGGACTTGCAGGAAATACGAGAGATAGAGCTTGACACATTTGATGTTTTATTGCAGCTAGATTGTAGGTGTGTGATCCACCAGATGCTTCTGACTAAACTTCTGCGCCTTCATGTCATTTCTCTCTGCGGGTATCAGGGATCGTATATGTATTTGTATACGACCACATATATGATCCCTGTGAGCAGTAAAGGTCTACATGAGATAAATCTTGACGATATTGAAGATTGATTTGTTTCTTTCAGCTGCATTCATATCGCTTTCATCAATCGTACTTTGTGATCTCTTGGGTCTTGGAAAATTGACAAATGCATTCGGCTTGCTATCGATGGGTCGTGGAATAGCAGGAATCGTAGGGCCTCCCATGGCAGGTAAACTTAGTAGTCACTGGACCAATTGGTTTTCAATAGACTATTGAAAAGTTTTTCAAAATTATGTTGACCAGCTTTTTAGCATTTTGTCAGCTTTTGGTGCACTTAGCCACGTAGGTTTTCAATGGAGATGCATTAAAGAAAGAGTCATCTTCATCGTCCGTGCAGTTGCTTTTTTCCTTCTATTTTTCCAAAAGAGCGTGCTTATTAAATGGAACTGTGATGAATTTTGTAAACCTTTTATATTTTCTGCTATGCTTTTTTGATTACTGACTTTCCACGTATTACTTCTCCTCTGAAATCGGCTTTATTGAATATGACCTGACAGCTTTAAACAGCTTGAATTATTTCGTGAAAGTGATACGAAAAGACATACGTATTTATGGACTGTGAGTTGAATTCGACTGAAATACGGTACATGAATTATGAATTTGAGCAGTGCTCTTTGAAAAGCAGACTTAATGCATCTGCGAAAACTATCGACCCAGGTCAGCCTGCGCAGTCCGCGCAGGCTGATCTGGGCCAAAAATTTCGCTATTGGTCAATTTTCTGTATGTCCAAGGACCATTCAACATCATGATGAAGTTAGTTGTTAACAGTGGCTTTTATGGATCCATAATTATGTCATTGCTTAATAGGTATCATGCATCACGGAGATACATTAAGCCCCATTTTGCTAAAGCGTTACACATTTCATATTTCTTTTTAATGAATCAGCTTAAACACGGTTATATGTGTGTATACCATAACAGAAAGGAGTTATATGTCTCTGTGCTTGAAATGATTTGCTTTTAAGATTACCTCTTACGAATGGACATCTTCCCTAATACATACACCCCAACACCCTTTCACATCATGGAATTTATCCAAAATCAGTTTTCTTCTGTAACCAGAGCTGAACTAACCCGAATTCTTCTCCTCCATCTGGTCTCAATGGCATGTTATCTGTTGTAGCATATTATATTTTTATTAAATGAATGGTCTATTTCCATACTTTTATTGAATGTTTTTTTCTCTAGATTTTCTTGGTAGAATAGAGAAATGTGTTTTGCTATCAAAAAAAAAAAAGATATTTATTATTTTTTACGGTATCTGAGCAAAATCTATTCTACTGTCAGATGAATTTTCGTTCAAAGTTGTATCTGTTTTCAGTAAAATGATTCATTTCTTTTGCGAATGCCATTTATTCAATGTCAGCAATAAATACTTTTTGTGTATACGCCGTCTTAACTCATAGATTAATTCTTTCCACGAAAAAGTTCTCGATACTTTGCATCATAGGAAATATATTGCTCTGTAACAAACGATTTGATTGGTCGACGAACAATTACCAATATTGTGGCTACACAATATGGAGGTAAACACGTTTATGTCTTTTTGACGTCGCCCGATCAAATCCTTTGTTAAGACGTAGAATTTTTCTTATATTCCCTGGACGTTGTATTATTTTAAGTTATGCACAGACGTGTATTTTGTTCAGCGAAAAAAAAATTGAATGATATACTCTGTCTCTCGCAGTACATATCGTAAAACTTCTAACAAAAAAACCAAGTGATATAGAATATATTCTTCTTATCGCCAACATTCCATAGCGAACATTTTATAACTTTTTATAATGTATTGAATAGAGATTAATAATACACAAGATACAATTTTTGCAACGTATCGCATGCTTGAGGTGTCTTCCATTTGCACTCCCTTCTTTTTGTCACTCGTAGTCATTTTAGCAATTATAATAATGTTCTGCATACAAAACGTTGACTTCATAAACTGCATACTTCGATCTTTTATCTGATTTTAAAAATGGTCTATCTTCGTAGAATAATTGCAAGTAGATGGGCCTACATCGAATGCTTTCTATTGTCTGTCCGCCTGTTTGTCTTATGGAGTATTTTCAGTAGTTGTCCATGTTATTTGACTTATTTCAGATATTTCAGATAAAGATTTCGTTATACTACCTTTCACCACATTTAAAAACAGTCTACCAGTCCGAAAATATGATCTGATCTTACTTCTACACTTTTGTTTCCTTCAGCTTTCAGCAATTTTTCTATTTCTGTCTTTTTGTTGTAGTCTCTTTAAAAACGTGCACACTGTAAACCTATTATGTCCAATAACTTCGCAGTTTCGGAATTATTTTACCGTGTATGTTTAACTAAACAAATTTCTGTTCCTTAGGAGCTCTTTGCGTTGTACTCCCATGTTTGACAATTCGTCCTATCAAATAAATAAGATAATTTAAGTAGTTCTCAGAACTTTGTTTGTAAAACTAGATTGCATGAAAGGTCAGCGTGACGCTGGCCAAGTTTGTGGAAATAAGTTTTGCACGTGAGTGTATAATGGGTTGGAGCCAATTAAAATAAGGAAAAACCTTCAATAGTTTAGAAGCCATTTGATCTCTTATTTTTGTTAAAGCAACGTTTTTCACATTACTTATCTCATTTCTGTGAAAGTTCTAGGGATCATTTATTACAAAAAGGACCAAGCGCCTGTTGAATTTTGCTGAATCCAAATAAATGGGAAATAACATATTTACTTCTCGCATTTTTCTTCAAGTTTTCATTCTAGCTTCATGTATATTCATATTACTGTCCCTCTGAATGCCGTGAGTAAAATCATCCCAACAAAGTTTGTGGTGTGGTCATAAGGACGCGGTAGAAAAATCAACAGTGTTTCAAAAATGAGTTCATCAATGGGGTGGGGGATCAAACATGTCTCCAATAATTATCTTATTGTACTTTCATGTACTGGAACTCCGTCTCTGTGACATTAGCATTGAAGGTTCGCACATTACTAGACAAGTTGTTTAGATATCGAATTGTATGAATTTTCTACTTTATTTATCAAAACATGCTCCTCTCACACTGAAACATTCTGGCTGCTCATTGCCAGTTGTCTAATTCCGGCCCTTGTTGACCTCTTTTTTAACCCTTGGGCTGCTAAGCGCGACTCACTGACTTTTTGCGGACAGTGTAGATCATGATCAGACTGCACAGAACGCGTAGTCTGATCTTGGATCTACACTGCCCGATAACGAGATGTTTCCTCAACCTCCATAACTTTGAAATACCAACATTTTGGATTTTACCATCGACTTGAAAGTTTCATGTAAGTTATTTAGCAGGATAAGGATGGCCTTTTTTTTTTCAAAAAATGAATTTGATAATGTACATGTACCTTGAGACTGAAATAAAAGAAATAAACCGTCAAGCTAACACTGATGGGTTGTATTAGGCTGTATCCGTGCATCGTCCACTAATACTTCTTCGACATCATACCCTTGATGTCTGCTTAAACTTTTATGTTATATATTTATCATTCATTACATTAATTACAATGTAAGCTAGTTATAGACATGCCATCAAATAAAACAAAAGACACGATTTTACGGTTTTACGATTTTGTCGGAAGGAAACATGTATTTTAGGGAAATAAAAAATGTGGCCAAAAAGCTAGTTACTTGTAAAGATATGGTGCTCAACATTCTTTACTTGCAAAATCTGCAGGGACATTGAAAGTATTTTTTTATGATAAAAAATAACGTAAAGACAGTCGAAAATATAATAGGTACCTGAAATGGAATATGCTGAAAAAACAAACAAACAAGACAGCATGCACTTTCTGCTTTGTATCTTGCAACTTTAAATTAATCCCTATGTTTCACTTTCCCTTGGCGTTTCTTCTATAGTGCACATGTTTGCAATGTCACAATTCACCAATTTTAGTCATTCACACCATGCCATGTTTCATATTCAATATTCTGACACATTAATGCTTCTATGCAAAAGTAAAATTTTGGTTTCTTTAGCTTATATTAAGTAGCTCCTGGAAGAAAGTAACATAGTCCTTTATCTTAAAGCTTCTTGATTGAGTCGCGCTCTTGAAAAAAGGGTGTTTACTGCATCTTGTTAATGCATTATACTTAGCAAGTCATCACATAATTATGGATCCATGAATCACATAATTATGGATCCATACAATCTGTTTTGTCTTTTAACCCTTATCCTGCTAAATAACTTAAATTAAACTTTCAAACCGATAGCAAACACCTGAATAGTGCTATTTCAAACCTAATTTATGTAGAAAAAGTATCTCCTTATCGGACAATGTAGATCCAAGATCAGACTGCACGTTTATGCAGTTTGATCTTGATCTGCACTGTCCGCAAAAGGTCAGCGAGTCGCGCTAAGCAGCCTAAGGGTTAAAAAAAACCGAGTGAATCATCAAGTAGAATGGTCCTTTGACATGCAGAAATTTACAAAAAGCAAAATTTTTCGACCCATGTCAGCATGCGCGGATTGCGCAGGTTTACATAAGTCGATAGTTTTTGTAGATGCATTAAACCCCCTTTTAACAAAGCATGGCTAAAACAAACTTATAGGATGGTTAAAAACTAGGTATACATGAAACACATATTAAAATACAAGTTTTCAAATGCGGATACGTTTTTACGACAAACTTAAAAATAATCTGAAATGACAGAAAAGAAATTGGATTTTTTTTTTAACTAGAATAGAGGCCTGAAGATTTATAGCCTAGTATATAATACGTCAGAATACAGAAGTTGTACTTTTCTAGGCAAAATATTTTTATTCCAGCATTTCCTCCTTTTCCTACAGTGTTTTCAAAAGCCTCATTTCTCGGGGTCGAAAAACACTGGATTGTTTGGATAAGTTTTAATAAAAAACGTTGTGACATCACAGAGATAATTTTCATTTCTTTTTCTCACTATGAGTTTGTTACAGAAACAGTTTTTTGCGCAGAGATAATACTAAGATTCACAATGACTTTTTGTGCTGAGATATTCGTAAGATTCACAATGACTTTTTGCGCATAGATATTCGTAAGATTCACAATTACTTTTGCGCTGAGATATTCCCAAGATTCACAATGACTATTTGCGCAGAGATATTCCCAAAATTCACAATGGCTTTTTGCGCAGATATTTCTAGAATTCACAATGACTTTTTTGCGCAGATATTCCTAAGATTCACAATGGCTTTTTGCGCAGATATATTCCTAGGATTCACAATGGCTTTTTGCGCCGAGATATTCCTAGAATTCACAATGGTTTTTCGCGCAGAAATTCCTAAGATTCAAAATGGCTTTTCGCGCAGTGATATTCCTAGGATTCACAATGGCTTTTTGCGCAGAGATATTCCTAGAATTCACAACGACTTTTTGCGCAGAGATATTCGTATAATTCACAACGACTTTTTGCGCAGAGATATTTCTAGGATTCACAATGACTTTTTGCGCAGAGATATTTCTAGGATTCACAATGACTTTTTAACACCTGATATCAAATCTCGATATCTATTCAGTGAAAACATGTTCAAGCTCTCATTCAGATACAATAGGCTGTTTGAAGTAACATTCGGTAATCACATTTGTGACAAAGTCATATTGAAAGTACACGTCATTGTAATCTACTTTCTCTCAAAGTATTAGTTTTATCAGACTTAAACGGATAAGCATAACTAAAGATGCATTTTTGACCGTGCCGATCACAAACTAAACAGAAAATGCACTGTCCGATCTGAAAGGTTATGTTACACCATCAAACTTTCGAAGAACTTAATGAAATTCGCTGGACTTTTCTTACCAGGGAAATAGACCTTAATTTTGAAAACTCGAGGCCTTTTATGTCCTAATTAGACTTCAGACAGCGCACATTCTGTACCACTTGCTCTTGGTCGACAACTGAGTGGAAGACAGTAGGGACAGGTTTTGGGTTCCTAACATTAAAGGTTCTGGGTTCAAATTCCCGTGACGGGCAGTGTCAACCTTTGGAGCTACCCACATCACGGACCAAGTACTGGTTATGGTTTCCGAGATGCAATCATCAAGACTGATTGATATAAGTTGCAAGGACTTGTCTCACAATCGATGTAAATAAATAAGTTTAAACTAATTTAAATTAAACAACTAGGGGTATGCTTAGGCGGTTTCCAGGTTTTTTTTTGTATGTATGAAACATGGTAACTATGCTTCATTCTCTGATTTAACAGGTGCAGTCTTTCAAAGTACAGGCAATTACGACGCGTCATTTTACCTTGGCGGTTCCTTATTTCTAGCCGGTACCATGCTTCATTTTGTCCTATTTTTACCATGCATGAAGTCATCGGGGGAGGAGGAACTTATTGTGGAGGCGAGGAACGTAAACGGGGAACAAGAACTGAAAGTGTTCAAAACTTCCAGAGACGAGGAAAATGCAGCTGAAGTGTGAATAAATGAAAAGGTTCAGTTGTGAAATGTGAAACGTTGGTTGACTTCGATTATTCCAACTCATTACATCCAGTTCCGGCTGACGACTTATTCCTTTGCAGGAGTACTAACTCTTAAAAACATTGTAACTAAAGGAGAATTTGCTCGTAACGATCAATATCGCCTTCATCCACAGTGTTTTTTTTATTTTTTTAACAGAATAATTTATAATATTAACCCTTGACCTGCTAAATAAGGGAAATGAAACTTTCAAGCCAAAAGTAATAACATTAATTTTGGTATTTCAAAGGTATTTTTGGGAGGATGAATATCTCCTTATCGGACAGTGTAGATCCAAGATCAGACTGCATGTTCTGTGTAGTCTGATCTTGATCTTAACTGTCCGTAAAAGTCCTTGAGTCGCACTTAGCAGCCTAAGGATTAACGTTACAAACTTACTAAATCCTTAATTCATGCTGGTTATCCCCACAGGGATTTTGTAATCGAAGTTGTATGCTGCAAATTTCGAGTCAATACAGACAGTAAGTGACAGCTGAGATGGACTTATTAGTCTCACTAACATTGTCATTTCAATCTGATCATTCGCTTAGTATGCTGACAAAGATCAGTATAGCGGATAAAGCAATAGAAAAACTATACTTTATATACTAGTGATCTTACTGAAGATTGACTGGTATCAGCCACTTTGTAACTATATGTAGTATTTCTTGTAGATAAACTGGCACTGTCGACTCGTGTTGCTTAATTTAATCCTTTACCTTAACCCTGAGTTTTAACTGCCTTGAGGAAGAAGGCTGTTAAAAACAATGTGGGAAAATGGAGAAAATGCTGGTTACCAACATTTTCTTAAATTTGGACCACGTCTTCTACCCTTTCAGACACCATTCCTATTGTTTCAGACTTATTCAATTTTCTCGTCTTCAAATGTTTACAGTTTGGACAATGCTAAAAGTTTGTTTTCCGGTAAAGAGTTAAGGAAATAATCGACGCTGTTTTACTTTTATGTGTTTTGTGATGTAATCTGTATTGGTTGAAAAGATTTAACTCAGACATGCGCATATTGCCGAACCCTACTTCGGTAAGGCTCTTCTTCCGAACTGATAATTATTGTTTAGTATCTTATCTGACCGTGGTAAAGCCACGTTGAACAGGTCTTCCCGGAAACGGACGAAAAGTATACACCGAGTTGAATTTTGTCTCCGTTCTGTAATACCACATTCTTACAGCTAGAACGAAACGAAAACAATATTAACTCGTCAAACGCCCTGTGAATAAAAACGCCCATAGTCAATCAGGAAAACGAAATGAAACAATAAGCAATATCAAGGCTTTTTTGCTAGAATTTTTTTTTACAGCATAGTTGAGGTGTAGCTCCAAGATCAGACTTCTCGTGCTGTGCAGTCTGATTTTTAATCTTCATTCTCCGCAGAAGCAACCTAAGTCCCCATTTTTGACGCCGAAAATCCTTAATTAAAGCAGAAACGTTGTTTTTCAATTGAGCCATGCTCTGGCAGAAGGGGGCTTAATACATCTCCGTATCGCATTATACCCATCAAGGCATCACATAATCATGGATCTACAATAGCCACTTGTTTTTAACAACCGACTTAACCATGACCTAGACTGGTCCTTAGACATGCAGGAAATTGACCAATAGCGAAAGTTTCGGGCCAGGTCAGCCTGCGTGTAGTCCGCGCAGGCTGACCTGGGCCGATACTTTTCGCAGATGCATTAATCTCCCTTTTCAGAGAGAATGGCTCAATTATATGTTGCCCTATCCACCGTTTTTCCTTACCAACGGTTCATTATTTGATCTCTCTTTAAGCCTGTTCGGCGCCACTGGCGGAAACGGGAGCTTTTGTGATAGGCATAGATCAAGATCAGACTGCGCAGGAAGTGCAGACTGATCTTGGATCTCTATCACCCGCTTGTTTGTAAATCCAATAAGATAAGAAATATATCTCAATTACAAAGCATTGTACAGGGTGTTTCATAATATCTGCCACCATTTTATACATCAAAAACTTTAACATAAAAAAGAAATTGTGTTTTTACATTTAACCATGTTATTGTACATAGAATAAAGTTTTATTTGATATATAACATGTAGGTATTACCCTTGTAAATACACGCAGTTTCAAAATTCTTTAAAATGTCAATTTTATAGAATGTGTTCTAAATGACGTCCATTCTGGCCAATAACGACGTCGACTCTGTGCCGGAAATTTCGGATTACGCATGCACATGTCTCACTGCTTATGGTCTTCATTTCTCTCTTGATTGCAGTTTTAAGTTCAGTTGTGGTCTGTGGGGAGTGCTTATAGACCCTGTCTTTAAGGTATCCCCAGAGGAAAAAATCAAGTGGGCTTAAATCCGGGGAGTGTGGTGGCCACTCAATATCTGTTTTCAATGAAATGAAGTTATCACCAAAGGTCTTTTGTATCCAGTCAATCACATTTCTAGCTGTATGAGGAGTTGCACCATCCTGCTGGAACCATGTGGTGTTTATATCAATTCCCTTACGTCTCAAAGCTGGTAGAAATTTGTTTTTAAGAATATTTAAATAGCGGTCTTGATTTACAGTCTCCACAGTTCCATCCTCATCCTCAAAAAAAAAAGGGCCAATTATGCCCTCAGAACTTAATGCCGCCCACACTGTAACCTTCTCAGAGTGGAGAGGTTTTTCAATATAAAATTCTGGCTTTTCAGTTCCCCAAAATATGGAATTCTTCTTATTCACTTGTGCATTTAGATAAAAGTGGGCTTCATCCGAGAACCATATCTGTCCCACGATATCATCATTTTCCTTTACCCATCTTGCAAATGACAACCTGCTTTCGATATCTGTTGGTTTGAGGTGTTGCATAATAGAAATTTTATATGGAGTCAGTTTTAAATCATATTTTAGCATTCTGTAAACACTTGAATGGCTGGCAATGTTAGTAATATCTCCAAATACCATTCTAACAGATTTTCTTGGTGTTTCTGTGATCACCGCTTTAACCTGTTCAATTGTCGCTTCATTCCGCACGGACTTGGGGCGACCCAGATTATTGTGTCTCCCATCTTCAATTGAGCCCATAACTTCAAATCGCTTTACAATTCTATGTATCTGTTTTTTATCAAGTTTACCTACATCTGGATACCTTTTCTGCATAGTTCTAATCACTGTAATAGGTGATTTAGTTTCATAATATAATTTAACAATTTCTTTGCAGTGATCCTTAGTTGGCGCCATCTTGGAAAACTGACCACAGGAAATGACGTCATAAATGACGTTATGACATTGATGTTTTCCCATACTTTATTAGTCAAATAAAATTTTAATATATAAGCTTTCAAAGGGTGTACATATCATTGTTTTATCCTAATTAACTAAAAAGATATAAAACTTTGTAATGGTGGCAGATATTATGAAACACCCTGTATTTTCAGCTGTCAAAGGAGGTCGAGCTTATAGTCTTGTATTTTGCGCCGAAGGAGTAGAGTAACAGAATCATAGATAGACACGTCAAGCCATTGCCGTTCAAATACAACTTTCACGCACCTGTATTAACCCTTATCCTGCTTAATAAGTGAAATAAAATTTTCAAGCTGATAGTAAAAACCCGAATAATGTTACTTCAAACTTATTTTTTGGAGAAAAAAAAATCTCCTAATCGGACAACGTAGATCCAAGATCAGACTGCACGTTCTGTGCAGTCTGATCTTGAGCTACACTGTCTGCAGAAGGTCAGTAAGTAAAACAGCTTAAGGATTAATTAAGAAACTGTGTTATTGCATTTGTATGACGAAAACTGTCCGTTCCATATCAGATGGCAAACTCGGCCACAATCAGCAAGCTCGGCAAATACGAGAAAAACTCGGCCAATTTTTAAACAAAAAAAAAGGCTAATGTGACTCGCTCAATATCAAATCCAGAATAGACGACAAATCCCGGCCGTTAATTAATAAATAATAGTCCTATAGTATTTACAGCTGCGGAAAGCGTTGCTGCAAAAGGAGCAATTGCTAGAAACAAGAACTTGTTGCGTTTCCCACAATGAATTGCATACTATGTTTTATCTAGCATTTTTTATTTTGATAATTTGTCTTTGTGAAGTTTATAATATAACTTTGTAAATGTTGTAAAGTCTTGTACAATAATCGGTTTGATTAAACACATTTAAGACTTGTCAAACTTGAAAACATTTGCAGACAGTAAAATTCGACGTGGCTCAAATGATGGGATTCGCCTTTCACGGGTTAGCAAATTTTGTGGTTAAAGGAGGAAAATTCTGGTTACCAGCATTTTTCCTTTTTCCCACAATGTTTTCCAAGGTTTTCTTCTTCAGGGTCGTCAAACCTCGACGTAAAAGGTTAACTCTTATTCCGCCCTACCCAACTTCTAGTGTCCCAATGATTGCGGCGACAATAAACAAGTTTGATCTCATCTGTTCTCGCGTGCGTTATATGTTTCCAAACATGTTGTATGAACGATCTGTTAAATGTACTTCGTGGAAACACCTTAGTTATTAAAAACGCTCACATTGATAAATTCCTAAGTGCGGCGGTGTTTTAATTGTGATTCTTGTACTAACCTTTGGCAACACGGTAGTTGTGTAAAATTTCGAAAAAAAAAAAATAGAGTTGCAAAATAGTTTGTTTTGTCTGTTTTGCGTCGTTTTCGGCACTATTTTAGTTACGGTGCGGCGGCCAGCGCATCTGTCCTTCCTTTCCTAGAGTTTCTTTTTTACACAACATTCTTTCTAAGCCAGTGGCTGTTTTCCCTCATAAATACATGTATCATCGATACAATGGTCAGCGGTAAGAGAGGAATAAGAGTCTTGTCGCAATGACTATCATCAATCCTAGGAAGGAATTTGGCCGATCTAGGTATCGTACCAGAGAGCCCAATATTTCAAACCCTGTGCGTTACCGACTGGTGAGCTACCATGCTCGTTGTTTTACGCAGTGAACTGTCAATATGAATGGAAGTAAAAATAACAATGATAACTTTTCTTTTGACTTTCAATTTTTAATAAGATCTACACCATCCCGAGTTTTATCGACTCTGAGAAAAGATGTCGTTTGAAAACAATGTGGGAATAGGAGAAAATGCTGGTAACCAGCATTTTCTCCTTTTCCCTCAATGTTTCCTTCCCTTTCAAAGGTAAATTTTATCATTTGGTCTAGAGTTAAATTGCCGTCAGCAAATGCTTTCAGTTTGGGCATGTCTCAAATTTTATCGTGTGGTAATGAGTTTTAACTACATGTCAAACTTTAGAACTCCTCCAAATTGGGGAAATTTACAGACGACCGATTAAATGTGGCTCGGTGGATTAGATTCAGTCCTTAATGCAGCTTAAAAGCATTGTGGGGAAAATGCTGCCTGCCAGCATTTACTCCTTTTTCCAAAATGTTTTCAAAAATCTCTTCCTCAATGTCGTAAAAAAACACAAGATTGTGTAGAGTGAGTCGGAGCACCCTTTACCAAACAGACCCTTTTTTACGACTTTGAGGACACAATGTTTAAACCTTAATCAAAGACAAAATCTATTTATTTGAGCCATATTTAATTTGTCGTCCTGTAACGTCCTCAGTTTGCTGAATTTTTTATCGTTTGGCAGTGTTGGAGTTATTTTATTTTTATCTTAAATGTATTCCAATAACCTAATTGTACTTATTTTGATTTTACTATCAATTATAATTATTTTTTATTCTTTTCTTTTTAAATGTTTTGTTTGTGCGAGAATATGCTCATTTGTTAATCATGTTTCAAACATTCGACTTGGTGTATATACATGTATTCTGAAGGAACATTGTTAATGTTGTAATGCTTTTGTTTTGTTTTCATGATCAAACTCATTATAGGCTGTAAGAATTGACCTGGCAGGGCGTGGCTAACCTTTGACATAAGTCGACCAGTTTATTTTCATTTCAGTGGCCTCGAGCCAACTCGGAATTATTCGTCGTAAATCTAGGTAACCCCATATATCAGAAGACTTTATCGATCCTTGACGGCTACTCACGATGATGTATGAATAACCTATCTTACCTCAATCTAAAATGCAGTGAACTGTGATATAGCTCTCCCCTGCCATGTCCATTCTTTCAGCCTGTACCGCACAACAACATTTTAGACATGTCCCTGTTGAAAGCATTTGCAGACGACATATCAGCTGTGGCTTTAATGATGGGACTTGCTTTCTGAAAGGATAAAAGACAATGTGGGTAAAGGAGAAAATGCTGGTTACCAGTATTTTCTCCTTTTCCTACGATGTTTAAAATCGTTCTTAAGACACTAGATTGTTGGTTTAATGTTAACACATTTCCATACTCCAACCTGTAGTATCCCAAGGAATAGATCAAGATCAGACTGCATGTCCGTGTAGTCTGATTTTTAGCTCCACTGACCGAAGGCCATCGAGCTTATGTCATGGCCCTGTGCCCGTCGTGTGTCCGTGCGTGCGTGCGTTAACTTTTATTTCAAACATCTTCTCTGAAACTACCTATCCAGTTTTGACCAGGCTTCACATAAATAATCCTTCCTTGATCCTCTTCAGAAGTTCTTGAAAGAATTTGAATCCTGTCAAAATTCTGGCTGCCATGGCAACAGAACTGAAAAATATTGGAAAACTTCAAAAATCTTTTATTTCTAAACCATATGGCCTAGGGCTACCAAAGTTTGCATGTTGTTTCATCTGATGGACCTGTACTAAGATTCTTTAAGTTATAACCCTGGGACCAAAATTGACCCCATCCCAGGGGTCACAAGTTTTACATTGGCTATTATAGGGAAAACTTTAAAAAAAACTTCTGGTTCTAAACCATATGGCCTAGGGCTACCAAAATTGGCATGTAGCTTCAGCTGATGGACCTCTACTAGGAGTCTTCAAATTATAGCTATGGGGCCAAAATGGGCCCATCCCGGGGGTCACAAGTTTTACATGGGCTAATGTAGGGAAGACTTTAAAAATCTTTTGGTTCTAAACCACATGGCCTAGGGCTACCATAATTGGCATGCAGCCTCATCTGATAGCCCTGGAGCCAAAATTGCCCCCCCCCCCCCGGGGTTCACGACTTCTACATGGGCTAATATAGGGAAAACTTTAAAAATGTTCTGGTTCTAAACCATTATGGCCAAAGGCTACCAAAATTGTCATGTAGCTTTATCTAATAGACCTCTACTAAGATTCTTTAAATCATAGCCGTGGGGTCAAAATTGGCTCTGTTTTGCAAGGGCTTTGTGAAAACATTTAAAAGCTTCTTGTTCCTAACTCTAAGGCCTATGGCTACCAAATTTGCATACAGCTTCATCTCGTGGACCTCTTCTGAATTTCTTTTTTCAAAATTTAGCCGTTGAATCGAAGTAGGCCTAAACCCCGCCTTTCACTTTGAAAATCTTCTTGTTTATAACCATATGGCCTAGCACTATATTATTTAGGTATGTGGCTGTATCTTGTTGACCTCTACCAGGATTCATAATAGCTCATAATTATAGCTTGAAATCATAATTTTTGGTCAAATATTGGACTCGCCCTGGGATCACAATTTTCACATTGGCTTTTATAGAGAAAACTTTGTCAGGCTCCTTGTTCAAAACCTTTCAGCCTAGAGTTGTAATGGTTGGTATGTATAGTTTGTACATATTAGCCAGAGGAGCGATACAGGGCCATCATGGCTCTCTTGTTGTCTAGTCTGTTCGACATCGAATTAGATTCCCTCCTGTCGGTTTCACAAAAGGAGACTTTAGGTTTAACCTTGTTTCATCTGTAGGTCTATTCTTCCGTCTGTCCGTCCCTCCTATTCCATCTGTGGGTCTGTCTATTCGTCCGTCTCCCCGTCCCTCCTATTTAAGATTCTACAAGTATTCAAAAGCTGATGCAGCTGTCTTCATGCAACATCACCTTGGACAGGTAACCAGCATTTTCTCGTCTCGTCTCAACATATTCTACCCGAACTTATACGGATTCCATCATTTGAGCAACATTAAAATGGATATCTGCAAATGCTTTGAATTTGGAAGAGTCGAAAATATGTTGTCTTGCGAAAAGCTAGGCCATGAGAAACTTTTGACCACTACTTAACCTCATCTCCGTAAAAAGTTAACCCTTAAGCTGCTAAGCGCGACTTACTGACTTTTGCGGACAGTGTAGACCAAGATCAGACTGCGCAGAATGTGCAGTCTGATTTTTGATCTACACTGTCCGATAAGGAGATATATTTTCCCCCAAAATACCTTTGAAATAGCAAATTTTGGGTTTTACTATCGGCTTGAAAATTTCATTTCTTTTATTCAGCAGGATAAGTGTTAGGCCATTTGTACCTTTGAACTATTTAAAAGAACATGTAAACTGGTGTGGTGACGAGTTAACCCTTTACCACACAATCCCGACTTTTAACGACCCTGGGGAAGAAGCCTTTTGAAAACATTGTGGGAAAAGGAGAAAATGCTGGTAACCAGCATTTTCTCCTTTTCCCACAATGTTTTCTACCTTTCCCAAAACAAATTTCAGTTTTTGAGTCTAATTTATTTTGTCGTCTGCGAATACTATCAATTTGGAAACGTCCAAAATGTTGTCGTTTGGTAAAGAGTTAAGCTATGGGAAACTTTGAACCACTGTAAGGTGTTTTGTTTTGTAAAGAATTAAGCCATTGGAACTTATAACCACTTAAAGGACTTCTTAAACTTTTGTGGTAAAGAGTTAAGCCATTGGGGAACCTTGAACCATTTAAAGGACGACTTAAAATTGTCTGGTAAAAAGTTAAGCCATGGCAAAATTAGGACCATTTTAAGGACTACTCAAACTCGCTTGGTAAAAGGTGAAACCATTTTGAACTTTGAACCATTGTAAGGACCACTTAAAATCGTCCGGAACAGAGTTTTGACATGGAAAACTTTGAACCTCTTCAAGGACAACTTACACTCGTGTGGTTTAGAGTTAAGCTTCGGGGAACTTTGATCCACTTTAAGGACCACTTAAACTCGTCTGGTAAAGAGTTGAGCCTTTGGAAACTTTGAACACCTGTAATGATCACTTAAATTCGCCACGTAAAGAGTTGATCCTTGGCAAACTTTGAACCACGTTAAAAACCACTCAAACTCGTCTAGAAAGGAATTACGCCAATGAAACTTTTGAAATGCTCTAAGGACCACCTGAAAACTTCGGACCACTTTAAAGACCACTTAAAATCGTATGATAAAGACATAAGCCATGGGAAACATTTAACCTGTTTAAAGACCATCGAAACAAAACTTGTGTGGTAAAGAGTACAGGCATGTAAAACTTCGAAACACTTTAAACACCACTTAATTCTATATATACCAAACGACAAAATTTCAGACTCGACCAAATTGAAAGCATTTGCAGACGACAAATAAGGTGTGGCTCAAATGACGACTTCTGTCTTTGATAGGATAGAAAGCATTGTGGGAAAAGGAGAAAATGCTGGTTACCCGCATTTTCTCCTTTTCCCACAATGTTTTAAAAAAAGATTCTTTCTTAAGGGTCGTTAAAACTCGGGATTGTGTTGTAAAGGGTTAAATTTATGACCATCTTGAGCAGGTGCATCTCCTTCCTTTGACACCGATTTGACCAGCTTCGGTGAAGGACTATAAACTGGTGGCACATGCAAAAGATCAACGCTTTGATGTCTGACACATATTTGTTTCTTTATACCCTAGAAATAACTCTTTGAAAACATGTGACACTGTCATCCTCAGACAAGGCTATCTTTGACCCCAGAGACCCGATTGGAGCAACTGATTAAGCAATAGCTAAGGTACAAACAATTTCAAGACCCGCCTTTTAATCTCAGATAAGACTTCAACCATATACCGCACTATACCCTGCTTTTGCGACCCTAAAACAGACAGCTTTGAAAACATTGTAGGAAAAGGAGAAAATGCTGATCACCAACATAGTTTTCCTTTTCCCACAATGTTTTCCATCCTTTCGAAACAAATCCCATTATTTGACCCATAATTATTTATTGTCTACAGATGCTTATAATTTCGAAAACGCTAAAATGTTTGTTTTCTTGTAAACAGTTAAACGAATTCCTCTGTTTACTCTTTGTAAAAGGTGACTGTCTTTCCGGCAACCTACAGTTTCATAAAAGACCATTTTATGATTTTGCATACAAAATGATATGAGCCATGCTCTGGCAAAAGGGGCCTTAATGCATCCCCTTAATGCATGATACCAGTCAAGCCATCACATAATTATGGATCCATAATAGCCACTTGTTTTAATAACCGACTGAATCATGAGGCAGACGGGTGCTTTGGCATACAGAAAATTGACCATAAGCGAAAAGTTTCGGCCCAGGTCAGTCTGCGCGTACTGCAGAAATGATCATGCCATGATTCACCTCGGAGCCCTTAGAACCTTAGTTGTCATGGCAAATTATAAAATTAAAAACAAAAGCTTTTTTCTATTTCTATGTAAAGCTCATGTTGTAAATATTTCTTTGGGTGACCTTCTTCCAGAGTTCTTGATAAAAACATGAAACGCAACCCCTTCGTGTTTTTGCATCGTGTGTGGTGTGATTTTTAAAGGGAAATAACTCAGTATTTTCATAGCATTGGTTTAAGTATTTACTTCCCTTCGTTTATGCGTTTCTCTTCATACTTCTATAATATACTTGTATGTCATAACCGCATGTTGTACCTGTTTGTACCTGGGTCGAATAAAAGAATTGTTCTGTTCTGTTCTGTTCTGTTCAAGACGGCTCGTTTTGTATACTCGATGGGTTGTTAGGGTTGGCCTAGTAGTCAAGACGCTGGGTTATAGGTTAACGGCGCTAGGTTTTCATTTTGTTGGGATTGAACCATTTGGTCGTTAGGTAGACCAACTATAAAAGAGCATTTTGATAAATCTTTTAAACAATGCATTACACTCTGTCAAAATATATAAACTATATATAGACTAGATCCATAAGTATTCCGAGATGTTACCTTTTTCTATTCTTTAAAATTTGTTACTTGTCAAAGAAAAATACTATTCAACAATATATGTGAATTAAAAGACAGTAGATCTGTATTTCTTTTCCCATTTACTCTGTGCCTGTGGGTGACATATCTCGTCGAACTCGCAGCATATACCAGTCCGAAGGTCCCGGCAGGCTCCGGTCCCTTTCATGGAGAATGTTTTTCTGAGACGTATACCTACCTACATTGTGTTCCCCACCTTTACCACTTTACCAAACCACAAATGTTTATACATGTTCAATTGAAAGCCAAATTGTAAAATGGCTTAAATAGACGACAAATATGGCTTAAGAGATGGATTTGCCTTTGAATGGGTTGAAAATATTGTGGTAAAAGAAGAAAATGATAGTTACCAACATTTTCTTCTTTTCCCACGGTGTTTGTGAAGGCCTTTTTTCTCAGGGTCGATAAAAGTCGGTATTTTGTGTTGAAGGGTTAAACAGGGTGTAAAATTGTCAGAAACACAGGAGTAGCCTCGCATTTGTCTGTGCTTACGTCAACCCCCAAAAAATATATTTAAAAAAAATAGCTATGCTGTCGCCCCCCTCCCCTTCCAAATTGCCTTGTATTCAACTCGTTCGACTCGTTCTCTATATACCAATCTGGCCCTGATATGAATATAATAACAAGTACATATATAGGTATAACATGAAGCGGATAAAAGAAAGATGTCCAAGAATTATCGAACCCTAGAGTTACGGAAATGATAGGTCTAGAGTGTTCAACATATTGCAGAATCAAGACTCGGGATTTATTTATTGTTTTACTATTTTCCCCCGATTACGTCGAAAACATTTCCAATATTCGCTTTTAAATCTGTGATAAAAAGAAATCCTGAAAAGTCGCAGATATTGAAGGTAAATCGATTAGATATCCAGTAAAGTTCATTGGGTCGGGAAAAAAAAAAGAGGGCGAACTGGTTTGATTACCAATAACTAAATTTATCACGTGAATGGTCATGTGATCCCTTGCTCATCATCCAAAATGTCGGATGGGGCCAAACTTTGTTTTTCATTCCGCAAGCTTTTCTTTGGTATGATGAGTCTGACTGCTTGTCTTGCAGTTTCTTCGTGTCATCGAATAAACTCTGCTTTATTGGACAGAAAAATGAATATTGCTGAGTTAAATCTTAATTTCAGACGAAAAAGCAATCAGTTAAAGGACGGAGATGTGGTATCCTTCGACCCAGACACTAAATGTCCACCCTTTGAGTTGTACACGGTGACTGGAAAATTCATTTACCCGGGTAATGTCGGCGACCATTCCTTACTCATACACGTGTTTGATCCAAACTCTGGATTCCTAGAAAGCCTATGGTCATCGGAAGGAAGTTTGCGACCTTTATTATCCCCAAATGCCACTGCAAACACGAAATATCTATTTGTGCCTCTACTAGCAGATGTTGGTAATGAGTATGGGGCGCTATGGATGAGAGACAGAATGCTATCTGTGGCAAAGAAAACGTAAGACCTTTTTACATCCAAGGAAAACTTAAATTGCAATTATCCTTTCACCACACAATCTTCAGTTAATGACCCTGGGAAATTAGTCTGTTGAAAATATTGCAGAAAAAGGAGAAAATGCTTGTGACCAGCATTTTCTCTTTTTACTATAATGTTTTTCAACCTTTCAGAAACAAATTCAATAATTTAAGCTACATTTTGATTTGTCATCTACAAATGCTTTTAATTTGAACCAGTCTAAAATATTGTTGTTTGGTAAAGAATATGTAGATCAAGATCTGTCTGTGCACTTTTTGCTACTCATCATAGATCTACTCTATCTAGTATTATGGTTTGTAAATGAGTCGTACAACCTTGTAATTCCCTCAAATGGACAACTTTACAAACTCATAATATCCATGTACTTAGTAATTAAAACCCTGTCTAAAAAGTTACAGAGTAACTGACAGGTAAGATTGATTGATTGTATGGTGTTTAATGCCGTTTTCAACCTCAGTGGCGGCTAGTGCATCTATCCATGCTTTCCTGGAGTTTCTTTTACCAGTACTATGCACAATGTTCTAGCCACTGGCTACTTTCCCACATAACCATTGTCGAAACAATGGTTAGCAGTGAGAGAAGAATGAATCTTGTCACAATTACTATCATCAAATTGAAGAAATTGGCCAAGCCGTTGATTGAACCTGCAATCTTGTATTCTCAAGTCCTGTATGCTACCAACTGAGCTACTGGGGCTTGGCAGTAGACAGATAAGAAATGTTGGGTGGGAAAAACTGCACTGACTTAACTTTTTACCAAACTAAAAAAATTTCAGACTTGTCAAATTCAAATTTCGAGCATTTGCAGACAACAAATTAGACATGACTTGAAAGTTGGAATTTGACTTTGTAAGGATCGACACCAGTTTGAGAAAAGGGATTATCAGCATTTTCTCCTGTCCCAATTACGTGTTCAAATGCTTTCTTTCCAAAGGTTGTGAAAACATGGAATTGTGTGATAAATGGATAATCAGCTGTACTTACAGATCTTCTCAAAACCTCTAAACCCTTGAACTTTTTACCAAATGACAAAATTCAGAACTATACCAAATTGAAAGCATTTGCAGATGACACATTGAATGTAGCTGAAATAATGATTTCTGTCTATTATTAGGGTAGAAAAAATTGTCAGAAAAGCAGAAAATGCTGGTTACCAGCATTTTCTCCTTTTCCCTCAATGTTTTCAAAAGGCCTCTTCCATAGGGCTGTTAAAAGTAGGGATTATGTGGTAAAGGGTTAAGAGCCTTTCGGAACTATAGTTGCCTATATGGCAAGTGTGGATCAAGATCAGACTAAGAATAAGCAGTCTTAACTTTGATCTACACTGGCCGGTTTGCATAGACAATCTGGACCATGGCAACCTTTGAATTGGGTCTCTAGACTGAAAGTGTCCATTGGGTTTATTCAGTAATGTAAGTGATAAAAAGTCGTAAATACTGGTTGATAAAGACCATAAGGTACTTTAGATTAAGACACAAAAGTCCATGACAATGCTTTGATAAAAATGTTCACTGTTGCTGCAGAATTATAAAAAGAGAAAAAAGGTTCAAGTGGCCACCATAATTTCTTTTTATAGGGTTTAAAGGATAATTGCCTACATTTAGTTATCCAGTTTCAACACAATCCCATGTTAACAACCCTATGTTAACAACCCTGAAAAAGGAGGCATTATGAAAACATTGTGGGAAACGGAGAATATGGTACCTGGTAGCTGGCATTTTCTTCACAAATCCCATAATCTGAGCCACATTTCATTTTCATTCTGCGAATGCTTTAAATTTGGATAATCTTAATTTTTGTCTTCTGGTGAAGAGTTAAAAGCATTCTGTTGCCATCCTTCTTCCTCTTTTTACAAGCAATGACCCAGAAATTCTGTCACACTTTGATGATGTTTACAAGTTTGCAGTAGAGCCATTTTACAAGCTTGGCAATTTCTTACCAGTTGTGTTTAGAGAGTGGCAATGTGTGGATCACAATTGTGGACTAGATCAGGTACTCATACAGCTTGCAGGAAATGGAGGTACTGGTAAGTTGTGATATAGCCCCTTTGAATAGGTATTTCAGAACCCTTCTAAATTCCATTCTCAGTCTAGTACTGAATTTAGACAGTAACACAGTTTCTCATTGGTGGAATTCTGGAAAATTCTTGAGAATACAATTAGGAATGCGTAGAATGGTTGGTTAACTCTTTACCATATGACAAAATTTTGGACCAGACCAAATTGATAACATATGCAGACAAGAAATTAAATGTAACCTAAATGGTTATTTCTGTCTTCATTAGGGTAGAAAACATTGTGGGAAAAGGAGAAAATGCTGGTTACCAGCATTTTCTCCTTTTCCCACTAGTTTTCAAAGGGCTTCTTTCCCAGGGTCGTCAAAAGGCAGCATTATGCGGTAAAGGGTCAATATGGGACCAGAACACAGTTTGCTCAGATTGTTGACATGATTAGGTTTGAAGATTGAACAGAAAGACAGATGGATGAACAATATACGTTGTTCAGCCATCTTTGTCTATCTGTTCACATTTTCAAACTACTACTTCTGTGAAATTACTGCATGAAATCTATCCAAATTTCAAATGTTGACTCCTAAGGGTGGGGCTTGGAAATTCTGTTTAAATGATTCAGGTCAAGCTGTTACAAACCCTTAAAGGACTTTTTATAACTGAAGTCGCCTTTGTGGCCAGCATAGATCAAGATCAGACTGCACCAAATGTGCAGTCTGATCTTTGATCTACACTGTCTGCCTGTCTAAAACACTGAAGACAAAAGCAACCATAGAATTGCAGTTATTAGAGTCTTGTTAGATTTATCTGGCAACCTGAGGGTTAACACTTTACCACACAATCCGAAGTTTTAACCACCCTGAAAGCTTAGCCTCTTGAAAACATTGTGAGAAAAGGAAAAAATGCTGGTAACTTTTTACCACAATGTTTTCTACTATATCAAATACAGAAATCACTGTTTAAGCAACATTTAATCTGTCCTTTGCCAATGTTTTTAAATTTGGTCCAGTCCATAATTTTGTTGTTTGGTAAAGGGTTAACTCTGTACCACATAACAAATTTCTAGTTTTTGGTAAGAGTTATCCTGGAATCACAAGTGTCTAGGTCTCCTCCTCAAGTACTTTTCAACCCATTTTGGCTGAAACTTTTATCTTTTACCACACAGTCCCTACTTTTAACCACCCTGAGAAAGAAAGCTTTTGAAAACATTTTCGTAAAAGGAGAAAATGCTGGTCACCAACATTTTCTCCTTTTCCTACAATGTTTTCTACCCTTCCCACAACAAATTTCAATTTTTGAGTCAGATTTTTTTTGTCATCTACAAATACTTTCAACTTTGACAGGTCTATAAATTTTTTTGTTGGGTAAAGAATTAATGGAAGCTTTCTTACCACAGGAACATGTGCATCTGCTATTTCCATTATGCTTGGTTGACTATTAAAGGAGTTATGGCCCTTTGATATCTTTTCTTAATCCAGTGACAAGGCAACCTTTAACCCTTTACAACACAAACCCTGACTTTGAGCGAGTCCCTGAGAATGAAAGCTTTTGAAAACATTATGAGAAAAGGGGGAAATGCTGGTAACCATATTTGTCTATATACATTTCTATGGTCTGTACATGTACTGAGATATTTTGATGATCTGTACATCTACTAGACCACTATGGTCCTCTTGTCTGTGTTAGCCAGATGTCAGAATATGACTGCATAAAGTTAACCTTTTCCCAAACAAGCCCTGGTTTTTACGTGTCTGCAGTACAAGTCTTTTGAAAACACTGTGGGAAAAGGAGAAATTGCTCGTAACGAGCAATTTCTCCTTTTCCCACAGTGTTTTCTACCCTTTTGGAGAACTTTCTGCCATTTTCATCAAATTTAAAATTGTTGTCTGCAAACTCTTTCAATTTGGATGTCAAAAATTTGTCGTTTGGGAAAGGGTTAAAGAGGTAAAAATGAAGATATTTTCACATTTGCTTTTATTTATTCAGATGATTTGTATCATATCTTTATGGTGTTTTTACTTTTCATATTCCTTCTGTTGGAATAATTATATAGAAACATGCATCTGAGAGCTGATACCGATATCTGTTGCAGGACATGGCTACCCAATTGTGAAGAAAAGACTGGATGCTAGATATGACTGGTTACCCTCCCCACCAGCAGTATTCCAAAACAAAACTCTCACCCTGGTATATGTAGACAACAATTGTGAAGTTGTAGATAGTGTAAAAGGTGCAGTTGCCCTGGTTGTTTATTCCAAATCTTGTCCGTACTTTGAAGAGGTATGTTATCATAGATCGACCCTTTACCATATAACCCCATGCTTTGACAGCCGTAAGGAGGGAGGTTTTTGAAAACATTATTGGTAGAGCAACTCCCACAAAATTCTCTACACTTTCAAACACAGATCCCATTATTCAAGCCATATGTAATTTGTCGTCTGCAGATGCTTTCAATTTGGACAAGTCTAAAATTTTTTCAGTTGGTATAAGAGTTGATCCCAAGGATGCAGAGGACTTCAGCTGTGGGCCAGATCCAGATCAGACAAATGTTTCTTTTTGTCCAGTAGGTTTTCAAAAGCAGTATCTGCAAGACAAAAGAAAAGTGGTCCACAGATAGTAATGTAAACTTATAACAAAGACAAAGTAATGTAAAGTCACTGTAAATACCAGAATGTAATAGGTTTATTTTGTTTAAAAAGTCGCAACCTATTTGTCATATGTCAATTGTGAAACGGTGTCAACAAGTAATACTTTTTGACTGTCTGTGAGACTGGGGCCTGTATTCAGCGACCATTCTAGATGGCATTTTTAGTCTTATTCTGGTTTTCAGCAGTAACAAAATTCCTGATTGCCTAAACCAAACGGTTTAGCCAGTCAGGAGTTGAGTTACTTTTAAAGTTAGAAAATTGTTGTAAAATTGACTAGGAATGCTATTAAGAATGATTGGTGAATGGGTCCTGGCGAGTACTTGTTGCCAGAACATGGTTAATTCCAACGATTGACCTAGTTCATCAAAGATTTTTAACCCAAAATCTCTCTGGGATGCCGAGCCTAGCCCAGCACTGCTGTCTACCACTGTCTCTGTTTATTTTGTTAGATTAAGAACATGCAGAAGTCTGGTGCTATTGGTGTTGTTATCATGGCCAATCAAAATCAGTCGGTATTTGACATGTGGTGTGATGGACCAGTGTGTGCGGACCTCACTATTCCTGCATCTGTCATTCCATATGACAAAACTTTAATTAGGTAAGGTGTATTTTGTATTTAAGGTAATCCATCAGTCATTAACTTATAATTATGATCCTTTTGGTGGTCATTAAGATCTTCTGGAGATAAAATTCCTAATAAAATAACATACCTTATGAAAAGCAAATGCTCCTTTTTCTGTATCACGCAACAAAATTTTGGACATGTTCATAATGAAAACATGTAAGCAGCATTTCCTCCTTTTCACACATTGTGTTCTACCTTTTTTCAGAGGCAAATTCCAGCTTTTTAGCCACAGTTAATTTGTCATCTGAAAATGCTTTCAAAGTGGACAAGTCTAAAAAAATGTCATGTGAAAAAAGTTGAATCTTAACCACATGTCAAAAAAAAGAGCCATCGATTTTTATGCATATGCAGGTGACAAGTTGTTTATGGATTTATGGATTTATTTTATATGCTGTACTTCACAATCCAGAGTTGTAAGGGTCCTAAAGAAGAAGCCTTTTGAAAACATTGTGCAAAAGGAGAAAATGCTGGTAACCAGCATTTTCTCCTTTTGCCACAATGTTTTCTACTCTATCAAAGACAGCAGTCACCTTTTTAGCTTCGATTATTTTGTTGTTGTCTGCAAATGGTTTCAACTTGGTAGAGTTCAAAATTTTATTATGGTAAAGAATTATGGTAAAGAATTAACTGTTAGAAGAAAAGAAAATAACGGTTACCAGCTTTTTCTTCTTTCCCCAAATTGCTTCAAAAGCTATATTCATGAGTGCCATTCAAATAAGTTAAAAGTAATATGTGTGTTTTGATTTTAGTGATTCACCTATGAACATCACATACCAGAATACTCCATCAGAAAACTTCTTTATGGCTGTGGACAGATTTGGTTCCCTGGCTGAGGTTGGCTGGTTCTTGTATCCTAGCATGGACTTTTTAGTGTGGCAAGCTCAATGGTTTGTATGATCCAATCATCTTTAAAGAGAAAGTCTATACTTGGGACAAGTTTACTACTTTTGAAATCCCTATAATCCCTATATTGATAGAGATATTATTACTTATTATATATGTACAGATGATCTGAGTAAAATATGGGCATTATCTAACTTCACAATACAACTCCATTGAAATTTTTTCCGTATCGGCCTAGTACCTTGTGTACGGCATAATTGTGTACAAGGACTACTTAGAACTGTGTAATAACGTTTGGGACTTTCAATCTTTTATATTTGAAGCTAGTATGACAAAGCTAGCTTGACAAAGTACCAAAACCCCATTTATCAGTGTATTTATAGATGCTTTATTGTTATTTGTCATCTACTTTTTTCAAAAATCGTTTTTTATGCAGAAACATTTTGTCCGATATCAATGCCCATTTCATAAACATGTGTTGTTTGGGAAGGGTATTTCCAAATGCTACTGTACAGCACACTCGTGATTTCAGCATCGCGATTAATAATCACAAGCTTGACTCGCATCCTGCATTGAAACAAAATGAAATGTACTGTTCTTGACAATGACAGTGAAAAACAACCAATGACTACCTTTTCAGTGTTTAAAAAATAGTTTTTAAGGCACATGTTGTAGTTTGTTTTCTTGTTAGCGGCTCGAACAGCAACTGCCATTTTTAAATGCATTCTGATCTATGCTGACTTACCGTTATTTATGTATATTCATCCGCGATTCATAAATATTGTGCATATTGTGTCCTACTGATTTTCTGATGCTTCTTTGCATTTATAGTGGTGAGGTATATAATAAAAGGAATATTACAACAGGCTGCATTTCTGCGTGGTCGGATCATGTCTCGTTGCGTGTGTAAAGAGATGCACATCGGATTCGACCTTTGGTCTCATCCGATACGCATCTCTTTACACACGCAACTCGACCATGCAGAAATGCAGACTGTTGTAATATTCCATATTTATAACTGTACCTCAGACAGTTGGGAATGTCGTTGATTTATTTTACGATACATGTATTACAGTATTTATGTTTAGATTTGTATCACATGACAAGATTTTAGACTTGACCTAATTCATAGCATAAGCAGATGACAAATTAGATGATGAACCTGTCTTTGAAAAGGGAGAAAACAGTGTTGGAGAAGGAGAAAATGTGACCAGCATTTTTCCCTTTCTCAAGATATTTGTGAAAGCATCCTCCCTTAGAGTTGTAAAACAAAGGATTGTTTGTATTTCTGTACACATATCACCATTATAAAATTCACTTGCCTACTGGCTTATCTCCTTACTTTATTATATTTCATTTTCTGGATTTATCCACTATGAATAGGTATAGTAAGGTTTATGAAGACGTAAAACATTTTAGCATAAATAGTGGAGCTGTGCCCCAAACCGAAATACCTTAGACTTTCACAAGAAACAATGCAGAAAAATCTTGTTTTATAAATTGATCTATTGTTTCTACAATTACACACCGGCTCTTTTGTATGGACCAGGGGCCAGTTTTACTAAGGTAGTTACGAACAAAATTTTCGTAAGTTTTTACGGAACTCTTAAGAAAATGTGTAAGTGCGTTGTACTAAAAAAGTTCGTAACTGATTCGAGCATAAGTTTTTGCATAACTTTACAAACAAAAAAACCTGCCTTAACTTTTATGTAAGTGTTGCCGATATCAGCGGGGTTCGAACTTGTTCGAATAATTAAGCAAGAAACAAATGGAATAAAAATATGGATTGGCAAAGTACACAATTCATTTGAATAAGACCATCCTGGATGGCATCTCAAATGTAAATAAGGCGATTGATGCAGCATGTGAAAACTATTTTCTCACCGTTTCATGAAGATTACGGCACACTTTTGCGAGTGTTTTATATGATACGTCAGCACTAAGTTAGAGCCCAACAATGCCTTGCGAAAGTAAAAATTCCGTGTTAACGGTGATTCCACTGAAGATCAAACCCAGGATCTCTTAATTAAAAAAGGAATCCAACAATACATGAGCACCGAGCCTCAGACGACCCTGCCGATGTTGCTGTTCCACAATTTTATCATTTTAAGAGATAACAAATAATATCTTTACATTACATCTGTACTCCATTGATGTATATCACTAATTAGATATGGCATAGTGAGCTTTGAGTTAACCCTTAGGCTGCTAATAACATATAACTTTGAAATAACAACATTTTGGTTCTTACAATCGGCTTTAAAGTTTCGTTACACTTATTTAGTTGGATAAGGGTTAATGAAAGGACTAGCAATGCAGATGGTCAGAAGATATATCACTAGAAGTATACAGAACACACTTAGATTTACTGACTGACTGACTGACTGGCTGGCTGGCTGGCTGGCTGGTTGGATGGTTGATTGATTGATTGATTCATACATTCATTCATTCATTCATTGAACGGTGTTTTACAGTGCTTCAACATTTTTTCAGTCATATCATATCGTATGTCCTGGCTTCACCATTACTAGGCTAGGGCTCTGAAATGTCTTGCCCAAGGATACTCCCTCGAAAGACACAGTGTTTTGAGTGAGGATCGAACTCGGAAATTCCAGGCCATGGGCTCTACAGCCCACCCACCAAGCCACGCAGCCAGGAACCAGAGCATATTTGGAGTACCCTATAAATTAACGCCTACTCTCCCACCCATTTCTTCAGGATATATATATGATTGCATTGTCTATTGTAACCTATGTTCCATACCGACAAGTGAAATATAAATTTACACTATCAAACAATGTCAATACACTATCATGATCACCTGAAGCCTTCGATTGGTAATTGAGAATGTGCAGTCTGATCTTTGATCAACTCTGTCCGACATTGCAAGATTTCTTCGTCAGGAAAAACTTTATACTCGTAACATGGGATATTTAAGCTCGCAATAGTCTGGTTTTTGCTGCTTGATTTAAAAAAAAAAAATAGTATATCGTGCAGTCTAATGGTAAAATTCAGTAATCATAGGCTTTTATTTTCTTCGCAAGCTATGTGATTAGGCACAAATAGAAAACGTCGTTCTTCAATCAGGCCTGAAGGTAGACTTTATACTTCAATTGACAAATTTTAGGCTCTTTCAAATTGAAAGCATCTGCGGGTGACAAATCTGAAAGTGGAACAAATGAACTGACGTTCTTTGCCAGGGTGGAAAACATTGAAAAACTAGAAAATGTTGAATACCAGCCTTTTTTACTTTTCCAACAATGTTTTTCAAAAGACCTCTACCTCAGGGTCGTTAAAGCTCGGGTTGTGTGGTAAACGGGTTAGGAGTGTCTGTTTGAAATTGGTTGATGGACCTTAATCAAAGTATAACTTTGTTATTGAAGTGTCAGTTTTCATACTGATCTGTAATGGAATGGAATCCTGTATTTTCTGTGTGGTATTTATGTGTGTGTGTGTTTCTAATCTTTCTAAAATTGCAGTCACATGTGCAACAGTATTTACTATCTTGGAACAAAATTCATAGTTATATTAGTCATTATATGGTAGCTATTTGACTGATGTGTTTACACGTCATAACAAAAGAGCGAAAAATCCACGGACGAAAAGTGATTTGAGAGGACGAGGCAAGCGACGGGAAAACAGGCTTTCTTTACAGTATTTCCATACATGCATCGATATCAATACTGAAATAAAGACATTAGTATTCCATTATCAAGTCATTTCACGTGCTGTATCTTCAGCTTCAGATAAAGTTCCATTACTAGCAAGAAATCAGAGTGTCTGATTTATATACCTCCAATTGGAGTGTTACAAAAAGTTTACGAAAACACTTACGCAAGCTTTGTAAAACGCAAATGAGAATTTCGTAACTTTTGCGTAAGTGGAAACTTACGAAAAAACTTGCGTAAATGTTAGTAAAACAGGGCCCAGGTCTATATTTTTAAGAACGACCCATCTTTACAATAGAATGCATGAGCGCATCTCTATCTATGCAAGTGCACAGGCTTTTCTGTAGATAGAAAACCTGCCAACGTGCGAGAAAGATCTGCTTGGGTGCGGGAAAGACCCTTCAACGTGTATTGATGGACCCAAGTTGGTGCAGACAGGGTTTTGAAGGACATTAGTACTCTCGCAACCTTGATAAGTTTAAGAATTTGTTAATAAATAGGAAGAATCTTGCAAATATGTTTCTTTTGGACAGATAAATTTTACATAATTTTTATTGGTGACCAACTCAGCAGTTTAGAAATACATTTTTAGCTCAACTGGCGGTAAGCCAGCAGATCTTCTGTCATGGTGTGGTTTCCGTCGTCTGTCTGTCAGTCTGTCCGTCTGTCTGTTAGTCTTTTTTCTTGTTTACACAATAAAGTATGCATTTGTGGTCAGATTTTCGTGAAACTTGCACAGTTTGTTTATCTCATCAATAGCTTGAAGCCTTTTGATTATGAAAAAAATCTGACTATCAGTGTGGGAAAAGTAGCTGTTTAAAATTCAAAATTTCAATTTCTTGTTTACGCGATAAAGTCTGCATTTGCGGTTGGATTTTCATGAAACTTGCACAGTTTGTTTATCTCATCAATTGCTAGAACCCTATTGATTTTGAACAAAATCTGACAATTAGTGTGGGAAAAGTAGCCATTCAAATTTTAACTATTCAATATCTTGTTTACAAGATAAAGTCTGCAGTTTGGTCTGATTTTCGTGAAATTTGCACAGTCTGTTTATCTCATCAGTAGCTTGAACCCTATTGATTTTGAAAAAATCTGACAATCAGTATCGGAAAAGTTGCTATCTAAAGTTCAAAATTTCCTGTACCTGTTTATGGTTTTAATCTACATTTGTGGTTGGATTTTCGTGAAACTTGCACAGTTTGTTTATCTCATCAATAGCTTTTACCTTATCGATTTGGATAAAAAACTATTGGTATGGGAAAAGTAGCCATTTAATGTTCAAAATTTACATTTTTTGTTTACGCAATAAAATCAGCATTTGTAATTGGATTTTCATGAAACTTGCACATTTGCTGTGTATCATCAAAAGCTTGAACTGTATAGGTTTTGACAAAAATTTGATAATCAGTATGGAAAAAGTAGCCATTTAAATTTGAAAATTTACATTTTTAGCTCTACTGGCTGTAAGCCAGCAAACTTTATGTCATGGCGTGGTTTCCATCGTCCGTTTGGCCGCCTGTCTGTTTTTTTTGTTTATGTGATAAAGTCTGCATTTATGGTCCGATTTTCATGAAACTTGCACAGTTTGTTTATCTCATCAATAGTTTGATTCCTATTGATTTTGAAAAAAATCTGACAGTCAGTGTGGGAAAAGTAGCCATTTAAAGTTCAAAATTTCAATTTCTTGTTTACACAATAAAGTCTGCATTAGTGGTCGTATTTTTGTGAAACTTGCACAGTTTGTTTATCTCATCAATAATTTGAACCCTATCGATTTTAAAAAAATCTGACTATCAGTGTGGGAAAAGTACCCATTTATAGTTCAAAATTTCAGTTTCTTGTTTACACAATAAAGTCTGCATTTGTCGTCAGATTTTCGTGAAACTTGCAAAGTTTGTTTATCTCATCAATAGCCTGAACCCTATTGATTTTGAAAAAAATCTGACAATCATGTGTGGGAAAAGTAGCCATTTAAATTTGAAAATTTATGATTATAGTTCATGTAATAATGTTGGCATTTGTGGTTGAATTTACATGATACTTGCATAGTTGCTTTATATTATCAATAACTTGAACCCTTTAGATTTAAAAAGAAAAACAAAACATTTGAAAATCAGTATGGCAAAAGGATCCATTTTGAAGTTGAAAATTTACATTTTTTGTTTACACAATTAAATCACATTTTTTGATTCAATCTTTTGAAACTTGCAAAGATTATTTGTATCATCAAGTGATTGAACTCTATCAAGAATGAAGAAAATCTAGCAATTGGTTTAGGAAAAGCAGCCATTTGATGACTTAGTATTGTTTACTCAACACAGTCCACATTATTGGTCACATTTCTTTGAAACTTGCAGGGATTGTTTAAAACAGTGAGTACTGAAACCCTATCAAATTTGACTGGATTCCAAACAGTTGGTTTAGAGAAATTGTACTTCAGTTGTTTTTTTCACTATTAATTTTGTTTTTTTTTTTTAATCAAAATTAATTTTGTTCAATTCATTTTGCCTACTTGTGCTATCTTAGTGGGTTCAAGCCCAGTTGCAACAACCCTTTCCCCCATTTTTGTGTGTGCTTGCTTTCTTTTCCTTTTTGCTTCAAAAATTCAAAGCGTATGCTATAAAAAACAGCACATTCATGCCAGTGGAGTGATTCAGGCCCTCAAGGGCCTCTAGTCTTGTTTACGCTACAGTGACTTGGCATTTGTTTCGAGTTTTCATGAAACTTGCACAGTTGCTTTGTAGATCCAATTCCTTTGAAACTTGCAAAGATTATTTGTATCATCAAGGGATTGAATTCTAGTTAAAATGAAGAAAATCTAGCAATCAGTATAGGAAAAGCAGCCATTTGAAGACTTAGTATTGTTTACTCAACACAGTCCACATTATTAGTCACATTTCTTTGAAATTTGCAGGGCTTGTTTAATACAAAGAGTACTGAAACCCTATCAAATTTGGCTGGATTCCAAACAGATGCCAGTTTTGAGAAATTGTACTTCAAATTTTTTTCACTTCTTGTTCAATTCAATATTCCCACTTGTGCTTTCTTAGTGGGTTCAAGTGCAGTTGCAACAACACCTCCCATTTTTTTTTTTAGCTCTGCTGGCTGTAAGCCAGGAGAGCTTATGTCATGGCATGGTTTCCGTCGTCAGTCCGTCCGTCTGTCCATCTGTTAGTCTTCTTCTTGTTTACGCGACAAAGTCTTCATTTGTGGTTGGATTTTTGTGAAACTTGCACAGTTTGTTTATCTCATCAATAGCTTTAACCCTATAGATTTTGAAAAAAAATCTGACAATCAGTGCAGGAAAAGTAGCCATTTAACCCTTTACTGCACAATGACGCCTTTTGACGCCCCTGGGAAAGAAGCCTTTTGAAAATATTGTGGGAAAAGGAGAAAATGCTGGTAACCAGCATTTTCTCCTTTTCCCACAATGTTTTCTACCATATCAAAGAAAAGTTGTACCATTTGAGCCACACTGAAATTGTCGTCTGCAAATGCTTTGAATTTGGACAAGGCTATAATTTTGTTGTCTGGTAAAGGGTTAAAGTTCAAAATTTCAATTTCTTGTTTATGGATAAAGTCTGCATTTGTAGTCGGATTTTTGTGAAACTTGCAGTCTGTTTATCTCATCAATAGCTTGAACCCTTTTGATTTTGGAAAAAATCTGACAAACAGTGCAGGAAAAGTAGCCATTTGAAGTTAAAAATTTTAATTTCTTGTTTACACAATCAAGTCTGCATTTGCGATCAGATTTTCGCGAAACTTGTGCAGTTTGTTTATCTGATCAATAGCTTGAATCCTATTGATTTTGGAAATATCTGACAATCAGTTTGGAAAAAGTAGCCACGTAAATTTCAAAATGTCAATTTCTTGTTTACGCAATAGAGTCTTCATTTGTGGTCAGATTTTTGTGAAACTTGCACAGTTTGTTTATCTGATCAATAGCTTGAATCCTATTGATTTTGAAAAAAATCTGACAATCAGTATGGGAAAGTAGCCATTTGAAGTTCAAAATTTTGATGTCTTGTTTACGCAATAAGGGCTGCATTTGTAGTCGGATTTTCATGAAACTTGCACAGTTGCTTTGTATCATTCACAGCTTTAACCCTATTGATTTTGAGAAAAATTCAATTATCAGTATGGGAAAAGTAGCCAATTAAATTTGAAAATTTACCATTCTTGATTACGTGATAACGTCAGCAGTTGTAGTTGAGTTTTCATGAAACATGCACAATTGCTTTATATTATCAATAGCTTGAATTCTACTGATTTTGAAAAATAAAATGACAATCAGTATGGGGAAAGGAGCCACTTAAATTTGATGAGTACATTTCTTGTTTATGCAATTGAGTCACATTTTTGGTTAAATTATTTTGAAACTTGCAAAGAGTACTTGTATCATCAAGGGATTGAACTCTATTAAAAATGAAGAAAATCTAGCAATTAATTTAGGAAAAGCAACCATTTGATGACTTAGTATTGTTTACACAACACAGTCCATATTATTAGTCACATTTCTTTGAAACTTGCAGTTCAAGCCCAGTTGCAACAACACCTTCCCCTCCATTTTTTTTGTGTGTTTCCTTTTTGTATCATAAATTAATTATGTATGCTAGAAAAAATGCAAAATCAATGCCGGTAGAGCAATTCAGGCCCTCAAGGGCCTCTAGTTTTTAGCTCTACTGGCTGTAAGCCAGCAGAGCTTATGTCATGGTGTGGTTTCCATCATCTGTCAGTCTTTCTGTCTGTCCGTCCATCTGTTAGTCTTTTTCTTTTTTACGCAATAAAGTCTGCATTTGTGGTCAGATTTTCGTGAAACTTGCAAAGTTTGTTTATCTCATCAATAGCTTAAAGCCTATTGATTTTGATAAAATTCCGACAATCAGTGTGGGAAAAGTAGCTATTTAAAATTCAACATTTAAATTTCTTGTTTACACGATAAAGTCTGCAGTTGTGGTTGGATTTTTGTGAAACTTGCACATGTGTGTAGAGCTTGTTTATCTCATCAATAGCTTGAAGCCTATTGATTTTGAACAAAATTTGACAATCAGTGTGGGAAAAGTAGCCATTTAAAGTTCAAAATTTCCTTTTCTTGTTTATGTGTTTTAGTCTACATTTGTGGTTGGATTTTCGTGAAACTTGCACAGTTTGTTTATCTCATCAATAGCTTTGACCTTATTGATTTTTATTAAAAACTAACCATCTGTATGGGAAAAGTAGCCATTCAAAGTTCAAAATTTACTTTTCTTGTTTATGCGATATAGTCAGCATTTGTAATTGGATTTTCAAAATTTTGACAAAAATTTGACAATCAGTATGGGAAAAGTAGCCATTTAAATTTGAAAATTCACATTTCTTTGTTACGCTACAATGACTAGGCATTTGTAGCGAATTTTCATGAAACTTGCACAGTTGCTTTGTAGATCCAGTTCTTATGAAACTTGCAAAGATTGTTTGTATCATCAAGGGATTGAATTCTATTTAAAATGAAGAAAATCTACATGTAGCAGTCGGTTTAGGAAAAGCAGCCATTTGAAGACTTAGTATTGTTTACTCAACAAAGTCCACTTTATTAGTCACATTTCTTTGAAATTTGCAGAGATCGTTTAATACAACGAGTACTGAAACCCTATTGAATTTGGCTGGATTCCAGAGTTGGTTTTGAGAAATTGTACTTCAATTTTTTTTCACTGCTTGTTCAATACAACATGCCTGCTTGTGCTTTCTTAGTGGGTTCAAGCCCTGTTGCAACAACACCTCCTTTTTTTTTTAGGGGGGGGGGGGTATCTTTCACCTTTTTGCATTGTGAATTCATAACGTATGCTAGAAAAAAAAGCAAAATCACTGCCAGTAGAGCCATTTCAGGCTCTAGTTTTAAAGACATCTTCAAAAATCTATCCCTTCCTATCTAAAACATTTAAAACATTGTCAGAAAAATGCATTTTCATATGTTTCTATTCACATAATGTCACCTTTTAAGTCCTGTTATCACAATAATTCATTCATATTTAAAACAAGCTCATTTTTAGCTCACCTGAGCACAAAGTGCTCAAGGTGAGCTTTTGTGATCGCCCAATGTCCGTCGTGCATCGTCTGTTGTCCACAATTTCTTTAAACATCTTCTCCTCCTAAACCACTGGGCAAATCTTGATGAAACTTAGCAGGGATGTTCCTCAGGTGAAGCTCTACCAAAGTTGTTCAAGAGACTAAATTCCACCCATAACTCTGGTTGCCATGGCAACCAAAAGGAAAAAAATAGCAAAACCTTTAAAAATCTTCTTCTCTGAAACTAGAAGGCTTAGAGCTTTGATATTTGGTATGTAGCATCTTCTAGTGGACCTCTACCAAGTTTGTTCATATGATGTCCCTGGGGTCAAAACTGGCCCCGCCCCGGGGGTCACAAGTTTCAAACATAGGAACAAAGAAGGAAAACTTTAAAATTCTTCTTCTCTGAAACTGGAAGGCGTAGAGCTTTGATATTTGGCATGTAGCATCTCCTAGTGGACCTCTACCAAATTTGTTCATATGACGCCCCTGGGGTCAAAACTGGCCCCGCCCCGGGGGTCACAAGTTTCAAACATAGGAAAAAAAGAACAAAAACTTTAAAATTCTTCTTCTCTGAAACTGGAAAGCGTAGAGCTTTGATATTTAGTATGTAGCATCTCCTAGTGGATCCCTACCAAGTTTGTTCATATGATGTCCCTGGGGTCAGAACTGGCCCCGCCCCGGGGGTCACAAGTTCAAACATAGGAACAAAGAAGGAAAACTTTAAAATTCTTCTTCTCTGAAACTGGAAGGCGTAGAGCTTTGATATTTGGCGTGTAGCATCTCCTAGCAGACCTGTACCAAGTTTGTTCATATGATGTCCCTAGGGTCAAAACTGGCCCTGCCCAGGGGGTCACAAGTTTCAAACATAGGAACAAAGAATGAAAACTTTAAAATTCTTCTTCTCTGAAACTGGAAGGCGTGGAGCTTTGATATTTGGCATGTAGCATCTCCTAGTGGACCTCTACCAAGTTTGTTCATATGATGTCCCTGGGGTCAAAACTGGCCCCGCCCGGGGGTCACAAGTTTCGAACATAGGAACAAAGAAGGAAAACTTTAAAATTCTTCTTCCCTGAAACTAGAAGGCTTAGAGCGTTGATATTTGGCATGTAGCATCTCCTAGTAGACCTCTACCAAGTTTGTTCATATATCCCTGGGGTCAAAACTGGCCCCGTCCCCGGGGGTCACAAGTTTCGAACATAGGAACAAAGAAGGAAAACTTTAAAATTCTTCTTCTCTGAAACTGGAAGGCGTGGAGCTTTGATATTTGGCATGTAGCATCTCCTAGTGGACCTCTACCAAGTTTGTTCATATGACACCCCTGGGGTCAAAACTGGCCCCGCCCCGGGGGTCACAAGTTTCCAACATAGGAACAAAGAAGGAAAACTTTAAAATTTTTCTTCTCTGAAACTGGAAGGCGTGGAGCTTTGATATTTAGTATGTAGCATCTCTTAGTGGACCTCTACCAAGTTTGTTCACATGATGTCCCTGGGGTCAAAACTGGCCCCGCCCCAGGGATCACAAGTTCAAACATAGGAACAAAGAAGGAAAACTTTAAAATTCTTCTTCTCTGAAACTGGAAGGCGTGGAGCTTTGATATTTGGTATGTAGCATCTCCTAGTGGACCTCTACCAAGTTTGTTCATATGATGTCCCTGGGGTCAAAACTGGCCCCGCCTCGGGGGTCACAAGTTTCGAACATAGGAACAAAGAAGGAAAACTTTAAAATTCTTCTTCTCTGAAACTGGAAGGCGTGGAGCTTTGATATTTGGCATGTAGCATCTCCTAGTGGACTTCTACCAAGTTTGTTCATATAATGCCCCTAGGGTCAAAACTGGCCCCGCCCCGGGGGTCACAAGTTTCAAACATAGGAACTAAGAATGAAAACTTTAAAATTCTTCTTCTCTGAAACTGGAAGGCGTAGAGCTTTGATATTTGGCATGTAGCATCTCCTAGTGGACCTCTACCAAGTTTGTTCATATGATGTCCCTGGGGTCAAAACTGGCCCCGCCCCGGGGGTCACAAATTTCGAACATAGGAACAAAGAAGGAAAACTTTAAAGTTCTTCTTCTCTGAAACTGGAAGGCGTGGAGCTTTGATATTTGGCATATAGCATCTCTTAGTGGACCTCTACCAAGTTTGTTCATCAATTGACCTGACAATTGGTCAGAAATTGGATTATGCACGTTGAGTGAATTCCGCCTATTGACTCAGGTGAGTGACCCAGGGCCATCATGGCCCTTTTCTTTAAATTGTTCTAGTATTCTCATCCGTGTGAAATAGCAAAAGTTTTTAATCATTTAATTTGAACCTTTACTGAGCAATGGATTCCCTTGTGCAGCATTAACAAACCCACACAAATAAAACAAATCCAAAGGTTGATGCTCATGAGGTACATGTATCAATTTCTAGCCATGATTCATTAATATTCAGGTAAGAAAATAAATGAATGAACGATACCAAAAAGTTGTTTTCAATAAAAACATGTCAAATGCTTCTTTTTTTATCGAAAAGGTCCAAACTTTTCGACATAATGGTTTAGTCATCTACCCAATGGTGATGGTGGCCGGTGTGTTAGTCGGATATAAACCTCGTACATTGGCCTTTCTGTAAAAGAAAGACCTGAGCACGAGCTCTGGATCTTGGTGTTACGTGAAGTTCTTATATTGAAAGAAGTCGATATCCTATACAGAAGGCATATAAAAGAATTGTAGGAAAAAAAGAAAGTGTTGATAAATAATTTTCTTTCTTTCAAAGCCAAATTCCAATATTAGAGCTTCATTTTAATTTATTGTTTGTACCACGGTATATCCTTTCAATGTTGATGAAGCCATAGATTTTGTCATCTATTAACCCTTTACTAAACAACAAAATTTTGGACTTGTCCAAACTGAAAGCATTTGCAGACTAACAAAATAAATGTGACTTGAAAATAGAATTTTGTTTTAGAAAGGTTAAAAACCTAGTGGGAAAAGAAGAAAATGCTAGTCACTAGCATTTTCTCCTTTTCCCACAATATTTTCAAAAGCCATCTTTCTTGAGGTTGTTTAATCTCAGGATTGTATGGTAGGATTAAATTCTTAAAATCTGCAGGTTTGACTACAAGTATGGATTAGATAAGAAACTGCTAGCAGACAGACTGACAGTGAATATATTTGAAAACCAGACCATGCAAGGTCAAACTGGGGTGAAGGTCAACGTGACACTGCCACCATTCTCTGGTAAAATTTCTGTTAACTCTTCACCACATGTATAGTTAATTGTATGGTGTTTAACACCGTTTTCAACATTATCTCAGTTATATCGCAGTGGCTAGTGCACCTCTCCATGCTTTCCTGGAGTTTCTTTTACCAGTACTAAGCACAATATTCTTTCCAAGCCACTGGCTGCTCTCCCACGTAGCCATCATCAAAACCACAGGCAGCGGTGAGAGAGGAATGAATTCTGTCGCAATGACTATCATCAAAGCTAGGAAAGAAATTGGCAGAGCCAGGGATCAAACCAGTGACCCCCTGTTCTCAAATCCTTTGCGCTGCCGACTGAGCTACCAGGGCTTGGCCTTTACCACATGTCAAAATTTTACATTTCTCTAAACTGAAGGATTGCAGAAAACACAAAATATATCTCAATAATTAGGTTTGTCTATAAAAAGGTAATAAACATGACTCCTTTTTCCTCCATGTTTTCCATCCTTTGAAAGACAAAGATCATCTTTGGATTTGTATCTCCTTGGTTCTCTGCTAAAGCTGTCAATACATGTACTGCCAAGTCTAAAATTATGACATTTGGTGATTGATTGATTGTATGGTGTTAAACGCCATTTTCAACATTATTTCAGTTGTATCACAGTGGCCAGTGCACCTATCCATGCTTTCCTGGAGTTTCTTTTTACCAGTACTCCGCACAATACATGGATCCGTGGAAATCGATATTTGACCAATCAGGTCGTCGCATTTTTTCTGCCCGATGCTTCGCGTTACTATCCGCCATTTTGGCTCACAAACAAACGACAGTTTACGTGTGAAACATTCGGTAGTTCAGATTTATTTTGTCTATAAAAGGCTTGTAATTCAGAAAAAATGTGCATGGGAAAGGGTTAAATGCAGCATCTGGTTAATTGTACATTGCCCTATAACAGTCATGTCGATATAATTGTGCAGAGAAAGATTATGATTGACAAATTGTATAATGTGCAGAGAGTTTTAGCAACTCTATTCAAACAAAACGTATCCATGCTATTTAAACCTAGGCATATAGATATGTTTAATACATGGGGTGGGTGGTGGAGAAAAGGTTAAAAGAAATTAATGACAGACTTATTAATTAATTAATTGATTAATTAATTAACCAACATCTAAATTTAGACCAAAAGTAAATTTAAACAAACCCAAATATTAAAAGGTGTTGTTGATTTCTTTCATCTGACTCAGTTGCAGGGATCTTTTTTTTTTTTTTTTTTGAAAGGGTAGAAAATATTGTGTAAAACGGAGGAATGCAGGCTGTCATAGTTTTCTTACGTTCCCACACTGGATTCGAAAATCTTTATTTTCAGGTCGCTAAAATACAGGATTTTTTGGTAATGGGTTTCAGTGAAGTATATTCATATCTAATGCGGTTTAATAACCTCTGCACAAACTATTCATCATCAAATTACTAAGTTCTGGTTGGATCTTATGTCGCAGTTAGTGAAGAAACGAAATGCTGAATGTCTACATAAAGATCAAACTTCAGAGAACAAGAATTTTGACAGTGTGTCTACACTGTCTCCTACTTAAATTTCATCTTGACACAGAAAGTGCAACCGCAAAATTTATAGATCTATGTAAGTTTACTTGTTATCCTCTCTAAGTATGTTAATGTAAATTGTGAAACGGACTAAGACTAAGGGAAGATTCTGTTCAAAAGACAAATTAATTAAATCAAACTTTGATTTGGCGAGATTTAATAGGATTACCGAATCTTAATTTCAAAGGGTTTGTCGGTGGTTTGCCGGCGAACTGTTATTTAATAGGTCGCATGTCTAACTGTAAACCGACGTGCCTGCTTATCACACCCGACCACCCCTTATCAAGATTAAACAAACAACCATCTACCGACAAATTTGTTAATTGGCAGCACATTAAAATCATAAAACGTCGGGTTTTCCCTTAACCCGAAAACGAATTTGAACAACTGCCAAGCGACAGAATTTTGGACGTCTCCAAAAGCAGTTGCAGACGGTTACCTATTATCATAAAATATGGTTCAAATATTGGGGTAACATGTCTTTTTTGATAGGCTGGAAGTTCTACTGTGAAAAGGAGAAAATACACGTAACCAGCATTTACCCCTTTTGCCATTTTGCTTCCAAACGCACTGTTTGTCAGTGTCGTAAAAACCTAAGACTGTTTGGTTAAGAGTTATGAAGACTGAAAATCCTTCCGTCTCTGTTGACTTAGACAATGCATAAAATGTATCGCATTACTCATAATCCACTGAAATTATCAAATAAAATTCAAAGACAATTTACCCAGCCTTACAAGAGCAAAAAGCATCTTTGATTGCACCATTTTTAACGCCAAACTGAAGTTTATGAGGTGTTTCATTCTTTCTCATCGAACGCCAGCACTTGGCAGAAACAAGTATTTCGTCGTCTGTAGCTTTCGAAATTCGCACGTCATGCACATATCCTTGCGTATAATAGTTTAGTCCTCTCTCTAAATTCCTTCCCGAGACTTTAACATCGGCAGGCAAGTATGATAAAGCAAAATTTTCCGGAATTTTGTCAAGAAAATCCGTCATGACGGCACCGCGTAACTAGTCTTTCCGTTATACTGTATACATGTAAACTGCGAAAGCTTGGGAGCCTATAGCAACAGTAACCAATGGAGACGGCTTATCTTATCTCCACGGATCCATGTATATTCTTTCCAAGCTATTGGCTGCTTTCCCACATAACCATTGTCGAAACAATGGTCAGCGGTGAGAGAGGAATGAATTCCGTTGCAATGACTATAATCAATCCTTGGAAAGAAATTGGCCAAGCCGGGGATCGAACCAGCTACCTCCTGTTCTCAAGTCCTGGACATTTGGTGAAGAGCTAATTTTTACTGAATATTGTCAGTTTATAGGTACGATGCGACCTTTCAAGTATAGAAAAATTGAGATTTCTCACAACATCAAACTTTAAAACTTGTAACAAGTATGCAAGAATTAGGAGTTTACCACTGAAACATGTGATTTAACCCGTTACTAGAAAACTCTGAGTTTGAACAAAACTTCAGACAAAGGCTTTTGAAAACATGGTAGGTGCTGGTAACCAGCATTTTCTCAATTGCTTTTCACACAAAGTTTTCTATCTTCTCATAGTCATCTCTCACTGTTTGAGCCACCATACTTTTCTGGGTATTAACAACCCTCAAGAATAAAGCTTTTGAAAACATGGTAGGTGCAGGTAAACAATATTCTTCTGTACTTTTCCCACAATGCTTTCTACCTTCTCAAAGTCAACTCTCATAATTTGTCGTCTGCAAATGTTTTTATTATGGACAAGTCTGAAATTGCTGTCCACTAGAGTTTTAACTCTTTACCAAACGACAAAATAATTTTTTCAAAAGCCCTCATCCTCAGGGTCATTAAAAGTTGGGATTGTGTGGTAAAGGATCAAAAGAATTAAGCATCAGACCACAAAAAAAAATCTTTTATTTTCAGAGTTAAAGCAATATAAGCAGATATATTTGGACATGTCACTGTCCTGTCCAGGCAAACATGACGAAGACTGTGCTCACTGGGATCATACAGTCAATCTGTACATTTGTTGTGACCGGACCTCAAGTCTGTGTAACATGGAGCTTGGCAGATGGATTACTCCATTTAGAAGGTAAATTTACGGTCTATTTGAGTGCCACTCTGGCAAAAGAGGGTCTATAACACATATCAGTAATGCATTATACCAAGCAAGTTATCTCATAATTATGGGTCCATAAAGTCCAGTCTGTCTAACAACAGACTGAATCATGAGGAAGATTGGTATTTTGACATGCATAAAGTTTATGCAGATGTTTTAAACCCCCTCTTCACAGAGCATGTTTTTGTTACCATACTTCATGTCTATGATGCATGGAGTTTGGCAGATAGATTATTCCATCTAGAAGGTAAATTGTAAAAGCAGACTTTGATTTTAAGAAGTTTTTTATACTTTTTACCAGTTGCTTTTATTACATACATGTAGTACAAAAAGGACCAACATTTGAATGGTTTGGAAATATATTCCTTTTTCAAGTTAATACGATTTTAACCTAGTATGATAAGATTAGATTGCAAACAAAGGTCTGACTTCAGGTGTTATTCTTTATTGCCAAGCCTGGTAGCTCTTTTGTTAACATAAAGCGCTCTATACCAGGGGTACCTGGTTCTAATCTTCAGCTCATCCAATTTCTTTCCAAGGGTTGATAATAGTCAGTGCACCAGTATTCATTCCTCTGTCACTGCTGATCATTGTTTGCAAGATGGTTAAGTCGGAATGCAGGAAGTGCATTGGGAAGAATAATGAGCAAAGCACTTCTAACCCCTTACCACACTACAAAATTTTGGGCTCAACTGAATTGAAAGCAAGTGCAGACAGCAAAATAAAAATGTTGCTCTAATGCTGATTTCTGTTTTTGATAGGGAAGAACACATTGTAGAAAAAGGAGAAAATGCTGGTTACCAGCATTTTCTCCTTTTCCCACAATGTTTTCAACTGCCTTCTTCAGGGTCATTAAAATACAGGATTCTGTGGTAAAGGGTTGACACATACAAACAAATATTCTACATTACAGGCGAATTGGGAGATGGCTGTCTGATGTTTCCCCTCTTCTTCCACTGTTGGCAAATGAGTCTTGCATGTTTACAATGAAAACTGCACCATGGGCAATGCCTTGGGTACCTTCATTAAAGCTGCACTTTCAGCAGAAACAGAGTGAAGGTATTATTGGTATACTTAATGCTTTAACACACAGTGCCATCTTGAATTTGCAGACAGAAAGTCGAAGCAAATCAAATGGCTCATCTCAGACTTTAGAATTAACACTTTAGTAAACAGTCTCATTTCTTTTACAACCCAAAGGAAAAGGGGCCTTTGAAGACATTGTGGGTCAAGGAGAAAATGCTGGTAAAATGCTGGTAACCAGCATTTTCTTCTTTTTAAACAATACTTTCTACCCTTTCAAAGACAGAGACTATCATTTTAGGTACATTTATACAATTTGTTGTCAGCAAGGGCTTTCAGTTTGGTCAAGTCCAAAATTTTGTGGTTTGGTAAAGAGTTAAAGCTCTATTTAGAATTGTCTGTAAAGACAGGCCCTATGCTTTATTAACTTTTTACCAGGTGACAAAATTTCTGACTTGTCCAAATTTAACCCTTTCCCAAACGACAAATTTTGGACTGGTCCAAATTGAAAGAGTTTGCAGACGACAATTTTAAATTTGATGAAAATGGCAGAAAGGTCTCAAAAAGAGTAGAAAACACTGTGGGAAAAGAAGAAATTGCTCGTTACGAGCAATTTCTCCTTTTCCCACAGTGTTTTCAAAAGACTTGTACTGCAGACACGTGAAAACCAGGGCTTGTTTGGGAAAGGGTTAAGAGCATTTGCAGATGAAATATTAGATGTGATTCACATACATGCATTGAAATTCCTTTGAGAAAGCATCGTTAGAATAGGAAAAAATGCTTGTAACTCCGTTTCTTGCAATGTTTTCTGAAGCCATCTTCCTCAGGTTTATAACAAACACTTGAGCCTTTTTTCCCCTATAGCTTTTTTAAAAGTTGTAGTTCCATGGTTATATTCTTTTCTTTTATGTCCAAGGGGGCCTATATCCAGCTATGGCAGATATCCTTTATCAACCAGGGGCCACTTTTGACAAGAACTATAATTCACATTTTAAACCATATTTGTTTGATGTTCCAAATGGTGTGAAAAAGGTAGGAAGGGGTTTCTTTTTTAATTTATTAAGCAAATAGTCTGCAGTTGTTGTGGTGATCATTTATATTTCACATTATTCATGAAATTTCCTCCCTAATCCATACCTTCTCATTGATGACCAAGAGTTTTTCATTAAGTATTTTTAAATTTGCATTTACATACGGTCATAGTATGTAGCATATTTTTTGCAACAATGGCGGTGAAACACATACTAATACTAACTCATTAAAGTGATCTCATCCTTGCAAAATGTACAACATCAAAGTGAATTTCTGGTTTAACCCTGAGGAAGAAAGTTTTTTAAAACAGTGTGGGAGAAGGAGAAAATGCTGTTACTAGTATTTTCTTCATTTCCCACAGTGTTTACTTCCCTTTCAAAGACAAATCACATCATTTGAGCCGCCTTTGTCTGCAAATACTTTCAATGTGGGTTAGGTTAAAATTTTGCCATTTGGTTAAGAATTAATCTACTGCTTATTTGCTTTTGCATCTCTTTACAGTGTTTTTTTTTTTGCATTTTCAGGTAGTTTTTTCTTGTCTATTTATTTGACCTCCCATCACTTTCCAGTCAGCAGTTTTCTAAACTTGTTTCTTTTTGTATTTGAAGATTGTAGATTTTTATCATATTTAGCATGTACAAGATGTTTGAGTTCTGTGATCCAGGTGACAATATATTCTGTGATTACTGGACATGGGAGTGATGATAATGGTTGTGGGGAGTTTTGTGTCACCTCACATCACTTTCAAGTCAACAGTTTTCTCAACAATATAACCTTTAGCAGTGCAGGTAAGAGGAAGTTTCAAATATATCAACCTGCTCACAAGTAAAGATTAGTTGAGGTGCTAATATTCTAAAATCACATGTTTTCCATCTTAAAGCATCATGTGGTTAATGATCTGAAAGACTTATATTGAGACAGTTTATATGACTTCCCATAACATAGGTTTTGTCGGTACAGAAAATAGATACCCTTTCCTTACTTCACAAATACATGTATGGTAATCATAAAGCACAGATTATTATATATTTACACATGACAGTCTACCAGCTTAGTGTTAAAAATGTAAAATTAGAATATGATTGAAAATGTTTGGAGCTGTAAAATTATAGTCAACGATGATAGTTTTTACATTTAACACTGCACCAAACGACAAAATTTTAGACTTGTCCAAATTGAAAGCATTTGCAGATGACAAAATAAATATGATTCAAAAATTGAATTTGATTGGGAATGGGTAGAAAACATTGTGGGAAAAGGAGAAAATGCTGGTATCAGCATTTTCTCCTTTTCCCTCAATGGTTTCAAAAGGCTTCTTTTACAGGGTTGTTAAAAGTTGGGGTTTTGTGGTAAAGGATTAAATAAATGAAACGTTTTTTGTCTCCTACAGTGAAACACTGAAATTTGGCTATTCTGAGGACGGTCTGGCCAGATTACATAACAAAATGTTGGACAGACGAGGTACAAGAACAGGCTGTATGTTTTGTGTAGTCTGATCTTGATTTAAACCATCTCAAAACTCTGGAAGGTGCATAGCTGAATGTCTGCAGAATTATAAAACCCTTTTAAGAGTCTATATTGCGAACCCACGTAACATGTCTAAGGATGTATTTCTATTACAGGAACACCACTGGGTTGTGCTGAAGCTGTTCCAACAGGTGTTGAGCCGAACGAACATGGGACATGGCTGTACGGAAGGGACGGTTGGTGTGATGGAAGAAATGTGTTTCCATGGTTACTTGACATCACAGATCAGGTTCAAATTGGCACACATGATACAGTGAATGTTTTACATTATTATGGACTTTTTCAGGGACATGACCCTGATCCTAAGCATAATCCTGGAGTTATGATATTTTACTCCTATATTGTTTATTACAAAGAGCTGTGATTTTCATTGCGTATTACGAGTAGTAGTTGATGGGGGGAGGGGGGCTTAATGCCTTTGCAAAAAGTATCAACCCAGGTCAGCCTTCACAGTCTGCAAAGGCTGACCTGGGCAGAAATCTCTTACTAATGGTCAATTTTCTGCAGGTCAAAGGACCAGTCTATCTCATGATTCAGTCAGTTGTTATACAAAATGGATTTTACGGATCCATGATCATGTGATGACTTGCTTAGTATCATGCATCGCGGAGATGTACTAAGTCCCTTTTTGCCAGAGTATGGCTCATTTATTTTATTTAGGTCGACTTATGTATTATAAGTGAAGAAATTTTATATCATGGTTGGAACTGATGCAGCGGATGGTGCAGGCACAGAATCATGCTAGACGTTCTATGCAGTCTGATCTTAATCTACTCTCACCGCAACAGTCCATATTGGTGAAAAAGTTAACTCTTTATTAGACGAAAAAAGTTTAGATTTGTCAAAATTGATAGCATTTGCAGACGACAATATAAATGCGGCTGAAATGATGTAACTGGTCTTTGAAATTGTTGAAAACATTGTGGGGAAAGAAGAAAATGCTGGTTACCAACATGTTGTCCTTTTCCCCACAGTGTTTTCAAAAGCCTGTTTCCTCAGGGTTGTTAAAACTCGAGATTTTTTGGTAAAGGATTAACCCATTTCCCAAAATCATGACTTTTCATACCCGTCTAGTTGACAGTTTTTGAAAAAGTGATTAGCCATTTCCTCTTTGTACATCCAGGTCTGAATTAGTAGACCTGTAGAACAATCCGATGTTGCAATATTTGTGATGATAATTATGCATGTTTCGTTTAATAAATTATGGTTATTTTATTACTGTGTTGAATAAACTGTTTTACGCTATAATTTATATTGATGCTCGGATTTTTTTCGTCGCTGCCGTCATGGTGCTAGTTATTTTGTCAATACAATCTACATTTACTCAAATAAGTTAATATATTTTAACCTTAGATCTATACCAATCTATCAATCATGGAACAAGTTCTACAACTTATGTCTATCACTCTTCAAGATTGCATACTGGAATCCGAAAAAAGTACTTGCTTCTCGGTGTAATTTTAAATAATAACCCCACTTATCTCTCGATTAGGACCCAGAACCTCTGATGTGAGAACTTGATGCAGTATTCCTACACTTCTATCTCCTAAAACTTGAGCAAAATTAACCCATTACCAAACAATCCCTGGTTTTCACGACCCTGGGGAAGACACCTTTAGAAAAAATTGTGGGAAAAGGAGAAAATGCTGCTAACCAGCATTTTCAAGCTTACATAGTAAAAATCTTTCTGACTTTCAGTGAATTGTAATTTCAGTTGTCAAAACAGATCAGGTTTATTATACGGTGTTTGACGCTGAAAGGGTTAGAGGGGCCAGCCAATATCTGACTTGCTTTATCTGGCATATTTACTGTCCGAGTCAGGCAGGTAAACGTTAGTTAACTCTTTACCATACGAAAAGAAAATTAAATTTGGTCCAAATTAAAAGCATTTGCAAATTTCGCAGACGACAAATGATATATTCCTCCAACGATTTGGTTTGTTTCATTAAAGGTGAGAAAAATTGTGGTAAAAGGAGACAATGCTGGTTACCAATATTTCCCCTTTTCCCACATTGTTTCCAAAAGTCAAATTCCCCAGGGTCGTTAAAACTCGGGATCGTGTGCTGATGGGTTAACCAACCGGCAACATCAGATCAATTTCCGCCCTCCACCAGGTCTCGAACTTTCGACCACCCTCTCCACAATCGCTCGGCAACGGAGACAGTTTCACCATTTGGAATGACTCGAATTGCTTTTCGCTTGTAAGTAACGATACCTAAACTGGTACCCGTTGTATCTCCCGTACCTGTCCGATAGACGAAGATCGATAACAGGCTGCCAGTTTATAACGATACCTTGGTCATCGGAGGAGTTGCTTATAGAGTCAAGAAAGATAACCTTGTCCGCTCTCTTTCCGCTAGTACACACAAGTTATTTCCCTTGTATTAACACACACACACACACACACACTTCATCTGATTAACTCTTTACCCTCCAATGTTTTAACGACTCTTAACCCTTTACCAAGCTATCCCGTGTTTTCACGTCCCTGAGGAGGAGGCCTTTTGAAAACATTGTGGGAAAAGGAGAAAATGCTGGTAACCAGCATTTTCTCCTTTTCCCACAATGTTTTCAACCCTGTCAAAAAACCTTAAGTTCATTGTACCACTTTCTAATTTGTCATCTGCAGATGCTTTCAATTTGGGAGGGGCTAAAATTTGTCGTTTAGGAAAGGATTAAGAAAGAAATCGTTTGAAAACATTGTGAGAAAAGAACAAAATGCTGGTAACCAGCATTTTTTCCTTTTCCCACAATGTTTCCTTTCCTGTCAGTGACAAATTGCATCATTTGAGCCACATTTTATTTGTCGTCTGTAACAACTTTCAGTGTGAGCCGGTCCAAAATTTAGTCCAAAATTTTGTCCTCTGCTAAAGAGTTCACCTCTGACACGAATTCGCAGCTGATCCATTTTTGACAATGAACATGAAGTTCACCTTTAATATGTGAATACAAGTGAAAGTATTGTGACAAGAGAAGAACATTTCTCATTTTGCCACATTGATTTTCAGATTGGTTTGCTGCTGGACATAATAGCCATCTATCGAAGGTTAATGTTTCAAAATTGTTCGAGAGCTTCGCGCAATGCACCGTCTCTATCAGGAAAAAAGATTCTCAAATACTGTTATTTCACGTGTTTTTTCCCAGAATACATATACCATTATATGATTATATCAACCAGGCTCAGGAAAAACAGGGGGGTATAATACATCTCCGTAACAAGCAAGCCATCACATCATCATGGATCCATAAAATCCATTTTATCTAACCAACGAGTGGGTCCAGAGATACTGAGGTTCTTTGACATGAAAAAAAAAAAAATTAAAATAGCAAAAACTTTCGACCCAGGTCACCCTGCGTAGGCTGATCTGAGTCGATACTGTTTGCAGATGCATCGAACCCCCATTTCATAGCGGACAGCGTACTGGACTTTCCTGGCAGTCTGAACTCTATCTACAATGTCCGCAAGAGGCAGCCTGGTCTCGATCTACATTGTCTTACCCTTTACCACCCTTTACCACACAAATCCGAGTTTTGTGAGCATAAGTATCTGTCCGAGCTGCCTACGGTTACAATGTGCATGCAGTATTATCAGAAGAAAACAGTGTAGAAAGCATGCACCTTAAGTCGCCACCAGATGGCAAAATTATTCCCTTGTCCAAAGTAAAGACATTTGCAGACGACAAATCGAATGTGTTACCCCTGTCTAAACGAAGACATTTGCAGCCGACAAATCAAATGTGTCTAGAATGATGGGATTTGTCTTTAATAGTATAGAAAACATTGTTTGTGTCTTTAGGGTAAAAAACCTTGTGGGAAAAGGAGAAGATGCTGGTTACCAGCATTTTCTCCTTTTCCCATAACGTTTTTTTTTTTAAAGGAAAGTAAAGCAAAAGAGGCTGTGTTCAGCGTTTGACGGGTTAACTAACTCTTTACCAAACGACAAAATTTTAGACTGGTTCAAACTGAGAGCATTTGCAGATGACGAATGTAGCTCAGATGTTGGTGTCTTCTTTAGGGATGCAAATATTGTGAGAAAAGGAGAAAATGCTGGTTACCAGCATTTTCTCCTTTTGTCACAATGTTTTCAAGGGTGTTTTTCTTCGGGGTTGTAAACAGTCGGGATTGTGTGGTAAAGGGTTAAGTAAAAGAAAAATTTAGACGGGCTGGGGGGAGAACGTCTAAACAATTTCATTAGCGCCTGTAAGACTGGTCAAGTAAATAGCTAAGATCATTTATTATAATCACGAACAAAAAAAACAGGCCTTATCACAGCGTTAATTTCGCTGTTTTATTCGCACAGAGGGAGTCCTGTAACTCGCGTATGAAACCAGATGATAAGCCTTTTTTACATTACGGTAAATCACACGCTTTCAGTAGCAGACAAACTCCAGATGCTACTGATATGCTCTGAGGGGGCATTTCAGGTCAGTGCTTGCCGCCTGCTTTGAGTAGCGTGTAAGGAAAAAAAATAGGCGAACCTAGTGTATAAATTTTCTGAAACTTGGGGGGTTTTCTCGAAACAAACTTTTGGTTAAGATGACAACCGTTTCTTGCACACGTATTCTGCGGTTTTATGAAATTCGTCAGACGTTTCTAATCACTTGAGCTGCAATGAATTTGTCATCTGCAACGTATTGCATTCGTGGCAACTCTAAAATTTTGAGGTCTTGTAGAGATTTGAAATGCTAAATAAACTGAATAAAAATTACCGGCCAATGATGAAAAACCGAAATAAAGTTCTTTTCGCCGAGAAAAACCTTACTCTGTCGGACAGCGTAGATCTAAGATCAGCCCGTACGTTGTGTGCAGTCTTGTCTTTATCTACAGCGTCCGAAAAAACATACTGAATCGCACGAGGGATCGTAAATTACATTTGATATATATCCCTGATCGCACTGAGCAACATAAGGGTTTTAACAAAAAGGAAATTTACTAAGGTCACGGAAAACACACCGATTTCTGAGGTTTTTTTTTTGGGGGGGGGGGGGGTTCAGATGATTTCAAAAAAGCGGAAAGCGATATCTGTTTTAGATCTGAGCCATGTTCTGTTTGAAGGTGGTTTATGGAACTGCCAAAAGGATGAACTGGTCCCCGTTGTAGATATACATATACACTTGCTGTATCAGGGGAGGTAACCAATCTACCAAAAAGATCGACCCATGTCAGGCTAACCGAAGTTGTAATTTATTGCTGTTGTAAGTAGTTTTCATGTAGATGGACCATTCTACCTCAGAATTTGAGACGGTATGGATCAGCATTATGCTACAACTTTCTTGGTGTAATGCATCACGAAGATGCAGTAAAATCCACTTTTCCCAGAGCGTTTTTTTTTTTTTTTTTTTTTTTTTTACATTTGAGTCATGCTCTGGCAAAGGGGGGCTTAATGCATCTCCGTGATGCAACATACCAAGCAAGTGATCACATAATTATGAATTAAAAAAAAATCAATTCTGCATAGCAACCGACTGATTCATGAGGTACAGTGGTCATTTGACAGGCAGAAAATTGACCTATAGCGAAAGTTTCGGCCCAGCCACGCAGGCTGACCTGGGTCGATACTTTTCGAAGATGTATTAAGCCCCCTTTTCACAGAGCATTGTTCATTTCTTTTTTTTAAACAGCCTGAGGCCAGGGATCGTATGTTGTAATGCAATTTAAGACATAAGCCATGCTCTGTGAAAAGGCGGAACGTAATGCATCTGCAAAAAGTATCGACCCATGTCAGCCTGTCAGGCTTATATGCGGGTCGAAACTTTTTGTTATTTGTGAATTTTCTGCATGTCAAAGGTCCATTCTACTTCTGATTCCAGTCGGTTGTTGGACTAAATGGATTTTATAGATCCATAATTATATGATGGCTTGTTTTGGTATACTGCATCAAGGAGATGCATTAAGCCCCTTTTTCCAAAGCATGGCTCACATATAATTTAAGACACATAATGTAATTTACGATCCCTGCTGGGGCCATGCTAATAAAACTAGAAATCGTGCTTCAGCTAAGTTAGTACTCAGCTTTAAATTTCCTTGATGCTTCAGATATTGAGAAAATTTGAAAAACAGACATAAATCGGGGGGGGGGGGGGGGAGAAGGGGGGAAATGCACTAAAAGTTAAGACTTTACCCCTTTGTTATACCCCCCCCCTACGAAGTAGAGGGGTATACTGGTTTCACCATGTCTGTCTGTCTGTACGTCGATCCATCCGTCTGTAGAACTTTTTCGTTTCCGCGCTCTAAATCAAAAGCCGTTTGACCTAGGATCGTGAAACTTACAAGTGTTGCTCATGACCGTGACAGAGAGGTGCCCTATTGTTCTGGGGTCATATGGTTCAAAGATCAAGGTCACAAGTGAACTTTGTTTGAAAATCATTTCTGTGTGCTAACTTAATTCTTGTTTTACCTAGGACCCTGAAACTTTATACAAGTGTTGATCATGACCCAAGGAGGTGTCCTATCATTTTTAGGTCACATGGGTCAAAGGTCAAAGGTCAAGGTCACTGGTGATCTTTGTTTTGAAAATCATTTCCGTTCTCTAATTGTGCTGATTCAGTGACAAGGTGCTGGTGTGAGGTATTTGTCAGCTTTGCGTCTGTTCTAGTTGTATCAGATCATATTTACGCGAGTTTAAGATTTCATGCACGACAGAGTTGAGTACGAAAAAAGTGTAACAATCACTGAGCCTGGTTTTGATTTACACTGGTCCCCCAAAGAGTAACAATAAAACCGGCGGGTTGATTACTCCGTCATGCCTGTGATCGCCATAGTCTGATTTCACTTATGTTCACTTATTCGTCGACTCAGCGAGATAATGATTTAACCCTTCACCACACAATGCCGATTTTAACGATCCCAAGGAAAAGGACTCATGTTTGAAAACATTGTGGGAAAAGGATGTAATGCTGGCAACCGGCATTTTCTCCTTTTACCATGATGTTTTCTACCCATTTTAAGACAGATTCCATAATTTGTGCTACATGTATATTTGATTTCTCGTCTGCAAATGCTTTCAAACTGGGTCAGTCTTGGTCGTATTGCAAAGAGTTAAGTCTGTAACAGACGACAGAATTTTAGACTGGTCCAAATTCAAAACATTTAAGCAAAGCAAGCAGTTTAGATCAAAGAAAATACTTTTTGTGACGCCTGATCTCAATCTTTACGGGCCGCAAAAGTAACTCAAGTTTTGTAAGGCGCTTTAAAGGTTAAGATACTGCTTTGAGGATTTACTATGTTCGCAATCGACCAACATACAGGTGAGAACAAAAACGTTTCGGTTCTATGGGAAAGAAATCCCCGTTTCCCATGCAACGTTCCAAACCAGCGAACCTTTAGTTCTGTTCTTATTTTAGTCACTTCCACTTTCCACGATGGAATAGCTTCCTCGTGCTAGTGCTAATAAGTTAGGTATACCTGTGCTCCCGCCTCGTTATACAAAAAGAAATGCTTTCTCTAATTGGGAAAAACCGATAAGATTACTGCCGGAAGTGACGTAATATCACATTTCCGCTTTCTTTTTTTTTTTATAATTATCCCTTAAGCTGCTAATCGCGACTCTCTGACCTTTTCCGGACAGTGTCGATCAAGATCAGACAGCAAAGAACGTGCATTCTGATCTTTGATCTACACCATCCGATACGGTGTTTTCTTTCCGGTGAAATCAACTTTATAACCGCAATGTTTGGGCTTTTGGTATTGAGTAGAAATTTGCTTTTCATTTATTCAGCAGCTTAAGTGCTATTGTCATCAGAGTGTTCTCTAATATTATTTTCACTTCTCCATTACTTGTCAAAACGGTCGTACAAAGTAGCAGTCAAGTTTAAGTTGTCGCTATCCATATATACAACATCTAGATAATTAGTTGCGAAGCACAGGATAGACAACATTGTGGTGTTGGTACACCGGCTTTTATCGATGACGCCGGCTACTGTTCATTTCAGTACTTGGTATGGATATACGTAATCCATGCTCTGACAAAAGGGGTCTTAATGAATCTCCATGAAACGCAGGCTGACCTTGGTCGATACTTTTGCAGATACATACATTAAGCCCCCTTTTCAGACCAAACTGAAAACGTTTCCAGACGACTAATTAGATTGCACTCAAGAACTTAAATGTGCCTTTGGTAGGGTAGAAAATATTGTTGGAAGATGAAAAGGTGCTATTTACAAGCATTTTCTACTTTTCCCGCAATATTTTCTACACCCTGCTTCAAGCTCGGGATTGTGTGGTAAAGGATAAATTTGTCGACTGCCAATGCTTTTCACTTTGGACAATATCCTAAAATTGCTCATCAACGAACTACATAGTTTTTTTTTCCAGAACTACCAATATTAGTACCTATCACAAAATACACAAGGAAAAAAACACTTGAAGAAAAAAATATAATTTTTTACAAGGATGGAAAACCACTGTAGAAATAGGACACACTGTTACTTGTACAGTCGACTAATCCTTTTGCCGCGACAGTTTCTGAACCTATCCTCCACTGTTCGTGTACGGAAAAGCCTTTTTGTGTGGTGATAGGCTCTTGTCAACCTTATACTGAACTATCTCGTGCCATGCTGTAAGGGTCCTGTTTCAATCATTGTGGGGGAAGGAGAAAAGACTTAGATTTTATCGTTGTTTTCCCCTTTTCTCAAGATGTCTTCTAACCCGTCAAGAAAAAAAATCCCATCATTTAGAAGAGTCATAATTAAGTCTAAGACGGTGCCGTCTGTTTACGGGCGTCTAGGCCATTATAAATGTCTGTAACGAAGATAAATAGATAGATCTTTGTTGAAACGGCGTTAACACCTTCTACAATAGACCATATGACCCTTTACCACACAATGCCGACCTTTCACGACCCTGAGGAAGAAGCCTTTTGAAAACAATATAGAAAAAGGAGAAAATGCTAGTAACCTTTTCCCACAATGTTTTCTACCCTGTCAAAGAAAAATCACATCATTTGAGCCACACTGAAATTGTCGTCTGCAAATTCTTTCAATTTAGAGGGGGTCTAAAATTTTGCGGAGTGGTAAAGGGTTGTATAACAAGCAGTTTCTCCATTACCCACAATGTTTTTACTTATACGCATGCCTTCAGCCTTACTTCATTACGATTACAAGCGCATGTTTGTCTTGAAACTCATCTGTTGCAAATTTGCAAATTTATTGTGGAGAGGTAGGCCTGCTGTTTTAGACTCAAAGATAACATAAAATTCTGATCCTTTCATTTCCATTTAGTTTACGATAAGGAATATTCTCTGTTTTGTTGCATCCGATCAGAATACCATACCCGATTCTAGCATAAAGTTCTGATAGATTAAGCTATTTGTTTTGTCTCCAGTTGGACCAGGCATTAACCCCTATCCTGCTATATTAATTAATGGAATGAAACTTTCAAGTCCATTGTAAAAACCCAAATTTTGCTATTTCAAATTAAATTTTGGGGCTAAAAAATATCTCCTAATCGGACGGTGAAGATTCAAAATCAGACTGCGCCTTCTGTGCAGTCTGATCTTGATATACACGGTCAGCAAAAGGTCCTTGAGTCCCACTTAGCAGCTTAAGGGTTAAAACATTGAAGTCAGCAAATTATAGCTCGCTCCTTGATGCTAACTGCGAAAGTATATTTTTATGTTACTTTTTGTTTTATATACTTCGTCTCTGATTCAGCAATTTTGAACACCAGACTTTTCTTTCTTTCATTTGTGAAATTTTCAAAACTTGCCAACTCAGTGAAATCTAAACCAACGCGTCGTAAAAACTTTGTGGTAATGTTTTCTAAATTTACAGCTGCTAATCTCCTTAAAGTATACAGTTGCTTATCAGCGAAGCCGACAAACTCAAAAGCTCACATAGCGTCATATTGCGTTAAAAGTACTTTACTTTAATGAAACCCGTACCACTGACCTCATTTCCACGCCCAAGGTTCGCTGCTAAGAAAATCGTTTAAAAAATGTAACGAAACATTTCATTGGTTGAAAAGTAGTGGGCGTGTTTAACCGCAATCTCGAACGAGGCTTGATACTTTTGTCTTGGACATTGGAACTTAGGCCTTGTTGCCGTACATATTCATAGTATCTCTAGGAATCCTGTGTTCCAAACGATAAGGAACACGGCGCCTCCTAGAAGGAAAGCCGGGTTTCTGGCTTCCAAAAGGACGCTATTATTCCTGTTTTAAGCCTCCTTGATGAATAATTAGGGAGTTTAAAAATATGGCATATGATTCAGTGCGATGGACAGCACTGCTATCGTTGCTGTTCATCCTGGCGGCGGCACAAGACAATAAAGAAGGTATGTTGCGCTTTTCTATTTAAATTTCAAACAACGTTCGGACTCGCCGAGTCATTTGCATGCAGTGTTTACTTTTCTACTTGGAAAAGCACACGCCAGAGTATGGGTTATTTTAAACTTCAATACCGGTATATTTTTAGGCATTGGAACCATTGTAAGAAAAGCAGGGTGCGGATAAAAGTGTGGACCAGAGGATAACGTAAAGAAAGAACCTTGATATATATGTTGTACCATACTACAAAATTTTAGACTGACCCAAGTTGAAGGCGTTTGCAGCAGACAAATTAATTATTGTTCATATTGACCTCATCAAGGTGTCTTTGAAAGGCTAAAAAGATGTGGAAACAAGGAGAAAATGTCGGGTTTTAACGGCCCGAAGGTAGAAAGCCTTTAAAAACATAGTGGGAAAAGGAGAAAAAATGCTGCATTTTTTCTCCTTTTTCCCAAAAATGCTTTTTTTACCCTTTGAAAAACATGTTCAATCATTCAGTCGTCAAATTTAATTTGTCATAAGGATATGCTTACAATTTGGACAAGTATAAAAGTTTGTCGCTTGATAAAGTATTAACTCTGTTCTCGAAAACAAAATTCTAGATTCGTCCAGATGGAAAGAATTTTCAAACGGCAAATGATTTTTGACACTGTTTATTTGTATTGTCTGAAAAAAAAAAAAGGGAATAGGATGAACTGCTGGTTACCAGCTTTTTATCCTTTTCCCACAATGTTTTCGAAAACTTAATTCCGCAAGGTCATAAAAGCACGGGATTCTCTTGTGCAGGGTTAATTAACCTTTGACTTGATGAACCGAAAATACTGAAAAAAAAAAGAACCAAGTGTTGGAAGAAAAAAAAAAACAAAAAACACACACACACACACGCGCGCACGCCATTGTTGCGATTTTTAATTTTATTTCATGGGAACAATGTCATCAAATCGGACAGCGTATATCCAAGATCAGACTGCACATACTGTGCAATTTGATCTCGGATCTACGCTGTCCTCAAAAGCGCATGTTTTGTACCCAGCAGTCTAAGAGTTGAAAAAATATACGCAGTAATTTTGAGTGCGAATCAATATTGCTAGTATATTTTGTCGAAATTTGAAAGCCGGGTCCTGTTTGAATTCAGTTTCTAACCAAATCGGTAATTTATTTCAAACCAGTGTTGTACTAATATGACATTTTTATGTCCTTCGCAATGAAAGTCTTTGCAAAACTTTGACAGAAAGAATGCATTTAAATGTAACAAGCAATTGTAACCCTTTTTTAATTTTTCTTTTTTGTTGTTGAAAAAAGATGGGCATGTCCTCCATTCTTTCTAAATTTTGTCCTGTATATACTTTGTATAAATCTTCCGTAGGTTGAATAAATTACTATATGCAATAAGAAGTTGAAACCGGTTGCGCAGTCGGTAACTTACACAAAGCCAGTAATCCAGGGGCTGTAAGCTCGAATCCCAGTCCAAGCGTGGCCACACGCTTTTCGAGATCCCGACAGACAGACAGACAGACAGACAGATTTCTTTATTCTGTAAAAAAGGCCACCGGCCCATAGTAAACAGCATACAAATCTTGTTGCCGAGCCCCGTAGCTCAGTCGGTAGCGTACAGGACTTGAGAACAGGAGGTCGCTGGTTCGATCCCCGGCTCGGCCAATTTCTTTCCGAGGATTGATGATAGTCATTGCGACAGGATTCATTCCTCTCTCACCGCTGACCATTGTTTCGACAATGGCTATGTGGAAAAGCAGCCAGTGGAAAGCGGAAAGCCTGAATATTGTGCGAATTACTAGTAAAAGAAACTCCAGGAACTTGAGCATGGATAAATACACTGGCCGCAGCGATATAACTGAAATAATGATGAAAACGGCGTAAAACACCATACAATCAATCAATCAACAATCAACAAATCTTGTTGCCGTCCATTTTCCCCCCAAACTGCAGCATAACAAAATATGTACATGAATAGGTATATGTCTGAATAAACCAACCTATCATGGGCACGCTTTTGTAACAGTAAAAGCTTGAGTAACTCTCTATCAAACTTCACAAGAACGTACACGCAGAGAGCGAGATGGAGAGAGAGAGAGAGGAAAATAAAGATGTTCAATGGCGTTTTATTTCTTTAATGATATTTAATGATATTTTGCGCAAGAATTTCGCTAAGGTTTTTGAGACTCTCTATATGACAAATTACACGCGTCGATTATGCAGTACCGTATTAAAATAGTGCCATGACGTCATATCCGGTCTTTTGGAAAAAAAAAATGATGGGGCGAATATATTTTTGTCACTATTTACAAGAAATTTAGATTCACAACAAAAATCTAAACATACCCCTTTAATATTTGCAACGGAATATTTTTCTCCTTTTTCCGTTATGCTGTCTACTATTTCGAAAATAAAATTCAACTTTTTAGGCTCATTTAATTTGTTGTCTCCAAATGTTTGACATTGGACGAGTCTAAAATTTTGTCTTCTGATAAAGAGTTAATCCTTTGGCGGCTAAGTGCGACTTACTGACCTTTTGCGGACCGTGTAGATTAAGATCTGACTGCACAGAACATGCAGTCTGATCTTGGATCTACCGTGACTGTCCGATAAGTGATATTTTTCTCCAAAGAATTAGTTTGAAATAACACTATTTGGGCTTTCACCATCGGCTTGAAATAACACTATTTGGGCTTTCACCATCGGCTTGAAAGTTCCACTTAACTTATCTAGCAGGATAAGAGTAAATATGAACCTTTATCCTGCTGAATTAGTTATATAGAACTTTCAAGCCGATAGTACAAACCCGAAAACTGTTTTTTCAATCTTAGCTTTTGGAGAAAAATATCTCCTTATCGGACAGTGTAGATCAAGATCAGACTGCACGTTCTGTGCAGTCTGATCTTAATCTACACCGTCCGCAAAAGGTCAGTAAGTCGTGCTTAGCAACTTAAGGGTTAACGGCACGGTACTGTTTGCTTTTTGCTGTTAAACTTGTTCTCTTGTTTTTTAACAGCAAAACCGGATTACTAGAGTAATAGTTCTTTTCTAGAAATTCACCAGTTCGTCTGCAGTTCTTTACAGTCGGACTGTTGCTCTGAGTCACTTCTGTGTTTGAGATTTTCTAACCCCAAATATGGGCCGAATATGTACCCCAGAAAATTCCAAAAATAGACATAACTTCCCCATTTTTGTGATTCAAATTTTCCTATTATTTTAGAATTACGCTCAATAAAAGGGGGCTTACTGCATCTGCCAAAAAGGTATCGACTCAGATCAGACTGTGCAGTTCGAGCAGGATGACCTGGACCGAAAGTTTTCGCTATTGGTAAATTTTCTATATATCCAAAGACCAGTCTACCTCATGATTCGGTCGGTTGTTAAATAGTGGGTATTTTGGATTCATAATTATTTGGATTCATAATTATGTGATGGCATAATCGTTATCATGCATCATGGAGATGCATTAAGCCACCTTTTCACAGAGCATGACTTCCTTTTGTTTAGCAAAAATCCTGTAAGCAATCAAAACATTTTCGTTCAGTCGTACTAGAGGTACATGTACCTTTAGACCACCTCAATAGCACACTGATTTAAGCTTCAAGCTTAAAATGGCCTCGCACAACTTGAATTAACGTAGGCTGGAATTTCCGAACTTGAAGGGTTTAGGCAAATATTTTTCCCCAATTTCAAGGGCCTAAGACTTCGAAAGAAAAGTAGAAAAAAATCACTGGAATCTGTATAGCTCATAATTCACAAGCATACACGAAACTCTTTCTTAAGTTAATCGACTTTTTTCGAGTTCCCCCATTAACTATATTTATGCAACGTAGCCTACGCCCGAAACCTCCCACTAAACATTTAGAAACGACTTGCGTACCTGAACCTTGGTAAATAAAAGAGTCATGCTCAGTCCGCGCAGGCTGACATGACTCGAATGTTTTTGCCTCTGTTAAATTTTCTTCATGTCAAAGAACCATTCTATCTCCAGATTTAGTCGGCTGTTAGACAAATAGATTTTAATGATCCCTGATATGTGATGACATGCTTGTTATAATGAATCATGAAAAGACATGGAACCCCTTTGTTTCAGAGCGTTTCTCAAATATAGGAAGTCTTGCATTGGGGAAGGAAGTGATATTTAAAACTTCTGTATTTTCATGCACAAAAGGATTACTATAGTATGCCCTTTTCTCTGTTCTTTTTTTACCCTGCAAATATCCTTTTGTGCGTAAAAACCGAGAATTATTAAAATGCCGACCCTCCCCATTGCAAGCTTTCCTACATTTAAAAAGGAGAAAATGCTATTTACCATCACTTTCTTCTTTTCCCACAATCTTTTCAAAGTTAGCCTTCTTCCTTGGGGTCGTTGAAACTCTGAATTGACCCTCTTCCACACAATTCCGTGCTTTTATTTAGGGAGCATCGTAAACTGCGTGAAAATAAAGAAAATGATGGTAATCGACATTTTTTCATCGTACCGCTATGTTTTCTTCTCCACCAAAAACAAACCAAATCACTTGAGCCAAATTTGTCTTCTCCCGGTGCTTTAACTTTGGACTAGTCTACAATTATGTTGTCTGCTTAGAGAGTTTGATTCCTAAACTCTTCACCAAACGACAAAATGTTAGACTTGTCTAAACGAAAGCATTTGCAGACGACAAATTCAGTGTGGCTCAAATGGTGGGGTTTGTCATATAAGAGGTAGAAAAAATCGTGGGAAAAAGGAGAAAATACTGCCAACGTTTTCTCCTTTTCCCACAATGTTTTCAAAAGCCTTCTAGCTCAGGAGTGTAAAATCACGAGACTGTGTGGCAAGTTCTTAAGTCGTTACTTAGCTCCTGAAATAAATGGCAACAAACGACTCTGACACTGACATGGAAATACGGGTATTCAACAACAGTCGCGGTTTAATTATTATATACGCGAGATGGACATGTTGCAAGAAGATCATTTAGCAAATTCTCCTTCTGTCGGAAAATTTTCCAAGCAGCCTGGTGTAAGACAAAAACATCCTCTTCCTGTGTTAATGTGTTGATGCCATGGATTTGATTAACATTTTTTCTGGTATCCTTGAACAAAAAGAATTGGTATTCTAATATATTGTAAATGATTTATGGTCTAAGGGAAAAAAACTCGTACACAGACTTTGTTGATATTTATACCAGAGTTGCATCCCTTATTGTTGTGAACAGAATAAAACCAAAGACGACCAAAAATGTTCCGGTTATGCGTAAAAAAAAAAATGTAAGGACGATCGATATAAAAAGCGATTTTTTTTTGTCGGAATGAAATGAATTCTAAGATATTTTTATGAGAAGTTTTTTTTTACTGACTTTGAAGATCATATGACAAGAGACAAAAGAAAGAGCATTTATAAACATGAGTGACAGTAGTCTCCCAATATTTTTAAGTGGGAATTTACGGTTGTCAAGGTAAGAAATACAGGAAATAAGATTTCAGCTAGAATGTAGATTAGTTTCATGTAGATCTCATAAAACATTTAATATAAACAAATAAATAGATAAATGGATGTTACAACTACTAACTACTCGTAACAAGAGCCAATTTCGATCATGTCGAACCTCAGACTGTCAGAAATAGGAGAGTACAATGAGGGTCAGGATTCTTGGCATTATGTAAATCTGTCTAGGTTACACCATCCGAAACCGTCTGGAAATTGGAAGTGGATGCAGGATTCGTTACTACCCGCAATCTGAAGGCTTTCTCCGATTTTATTTTTTGTGATTGATTCTCCGCTAAAAAGTAGCATCGGAGCAAGCCACCGAACTGGGACTAGACTCGTCCCCTTTGATGACCCATATCTTATACAAATTGTTGTAGAAATTAAGTAAGAACTCGGTATACTGTTGATTTCTATTTTGATCCGTAGAGCGTACATAGTGGGAGGAAGTAATTTGTTCAATTATAAGGGAGGTTACTCTTCAAAAATCAGAGTTTAAGCCTTAAGAGGTTTCTCTCTTAGACCATAATATCCCATCGCCAACACTATGCGTTATTTTAACCCTTTACCACACAATCCCGACTTTTAACAACCCTAAGGAAAAAGGCCTTTGAAAACATTGTGGGAAAAGGAGTAAATGCTAGTATTTTCTCCTTTTCCCACAATGTTTTTCACTCTTCCAAAAACAAATTTCTATCTGAAAACTTTTGTTTTGTCATATCCAAATGCTTTCAATTTGGACTGGTCTAAAATTTTGTCATTTGGTAAAGAGTTAAATCATCTTAGGGCTTTATAAATTTACTGAAATTGTATAGTGCGATAAAAAGCTTAAATAAACATTGTTATAGATATGAGATTTATTTAACTCTTTACCAAACGACAAAAATGTAGACTGTTCCAAATTGAAATCATTTGCAGACGACAACTGAAATGTGAATCAAATGACCTAAATTGTCATTGATAGGGTAGAAAACATTGTGGGAAAAGGAGAAACCAGCATTTTCTCTTTTTCCCACAATGTTTTCAAAAGACTTCTTCCTCAGGGTCGTTAAAACTTGGGATTGTGTGGTAAAGGGTTAAGAAAATGTGACCATAATTTCATTTTTTTTTACACTTTTTGCACTTTTGTATTTGCAGCTGTATAGATCTAATGATTCAAGCGGGATATTGTGTATAAAATTTAGAAGCTAGCAACTACGAAAAATTCTATTAAAATAGTTATAATTGTAAACTGCCTCCTATATGCAAGTAAACACTTGAAATCAATATAGATGTTTTCTTACTATCTTTAGACTCCCTAAGATACATTTAAATGGAATTTAAGGTGGAAGAGAGAAAATATTAAAAAATTCAAGATGGTAGCCTACAAGTTTTTTTTTTTGCCTTAGGCTGTAGATCATCTACAGTAAGGTAGACTGAAACTGCACAGTTCCAAAAACAACTGGTTAAAAAAGGATTTCCATAGATTTAACCCTTTACTGCACAATTCCAAGTTTTAACGACCATGAGAAAGAAGCCTTTTGAAAATATTGTTGGAAAAGGAGAAAACACTGGTAACCAGCATTTTCTCCTTTGCCCACAATGCTTTTTACCCAGAGACAACGACTTCATTTGAGCAACAATTTAATTGTTGTCTCTAAATGCTTTCAGGCAAAAGGTAGCCATGAATTTACAGTTATATAGGTTTTATTCTAGAATGAAATGACCATAGGGTTTATTCGGCGCTTTAACTCTTTACCGCACAATGACGCCTTTTGACGCCCCTGGGAAAGAAGCCTTTTGAAAACATCGTGGGAAAAGGAGAAAATGCTGGTTACCAGCATTTTCTCCTTTTCCCACAATGTTTTCTACTCTATCAAAGAAAAATTGCACCATTTTAGCCACATTGAAATTGTCGTCTGCAAATGCTTTCAATTTGGAGAAGGATAAAATTTTGTCGTCTGGTAAAGAGTTAAGGGTTAATTGGTACAATGCATCACAGAGATGCATTAAAGGCTCAGTAGTGGCCAAAAGTAAACAATGGGGGTCATGAAATGCATTTTAACTTAAACTATATTATTTAAAAGTACCGAAATTATTGTGAAGATGACGGACTGTACAATTTCTCCTTTGGCTACAATATTTTAAAATGTAGTCTTCAGGTATAGACACAAAATGAAAAATCTGTTGTATTTTACAGCAGCATGTATAGAAGGCCAAAGATGGTATCCAGAGGATGGTGGACCTTGTGAAGTGTGTGAATGCACAGACGGAAAAGTTACATGTTACGAGGAACCTGACTGTCCTGAAGGTAAGTTACTGTCTACACTAGACAGCTTTTCATCGACAAAATAAATGTGACTGAAAATTTGAGATTTGTTTTGGGAAAGGTAGAAAACATTGTGGGAAAACCAGCATTTTCTTCTTTTCCCACAATGTTTTCAAAAGACTTCTTTCTCAGGGTCATTGAAAGTCAGGATTGTGTGGTAAAGAGTTAAGTGTTCGGGTGGATGAATAAACTGTAACCGTAGAATAAGTTGAACAGTGTATGTAAGTTTGTTTCTTTACCAGGTGCGTATGCATTATGTAAGTGCATATGTGCGTGTGTCTGCTTGCGTGTACACATGTGTTGGTGAGAGAGACAGAGAGAGACACAAACTATTTATCTTTATCACACAACAAAATTTTAGACTTTCTGAATTGAAAGCATCTGTAGACGACAATTTTAATGTAGCTCAAATGATCATTTCTGTCTTCGATAGGGTAGAAAACATTTTGGAAAAAGGATAAAATGCTGGTTACCAGCATTTTCTCCTTTTCCCACTATATGGTTTTAAAAGCCTTCTTTCTCAAGGTTGTTAAAACTCAGGGATTGTTTGGTAAAAGATTAAATACCACTTGATTTTTCAAACAATTTTGTTACTGGTATGTTAAAAATATGACAATACACATCTGCATAAACAGATTAGGATTAGGATTCTGATTGAAACATGAGTTTTGATTGGCTGAACTCTTTTAATTTTAGATATGAATATTGATGAAAATTCTGTATTCTGGTATTCAAATTTCCATTGGCTTTGAATGTACATAGTGTTAACTGTTTACCAGTTGACAAAATTTTAGACTTGTTTAAATTGAAAGGGTTGCTAAAACTCAGGATTAATTTGGTAAAGGGTTAAATCTTTACCTAAGAGCAACATTTTAGACTGGTCCATATTGAAAGCATTTGCAGACAAAAAATTAAATGTTACACAAAAAATACATAAAAAATGTCTTTGATAAGACAGAAAACATTTGTGGGAAAAGGAGAAAATATTGGTTACCAACATTTTCTCCTTTTCCCCACAATGTTTCCAAAAGTCCTTTTCTTTTGGGGTTGTTAAAACTCGGGAATGTGTGATAAAGGGTGCATGAACATAGAGACTTACATGTAGCAAAGGATGGATTGACTCCAACAACTGTGGAATGTGTTACAAAAAATGAAACGGTGGCTTTAGTATTTAATTAATTTGAGTATTATGACAGTGTACCATTTTGAATAATTTCAGATTTGGATGAAGACCCTTATGCTTTTGATCAGGTACAGTGTTTATCACACTTTTAGAATGTCTTAGCTCCAAATTTTTACTCTTTACCAGAGAAAAAATGTTTTAGACTTATCCAAATTGAAAGTATATGCAGACAAGAAATTAAATAATAGCTCAAATGCTAGACTTTGTCTTTGAAAATGTAGAATATGCAGTAGAAAAAGGAGAAAATGCTGGTTTAGATGTTTTCAAAGGCTGTTTTCTGTGGGGTCGTTTAAACAAAGAATTGTTAGGAAAAGGGTTAATGCAAGAATGGTTTTGGCTACTTTTGCAAGATCAGACAAGTTAAATTATTCAGCTGTCAGGAAATCTGAAAAAGTCTTTACCAATCCAGAAAACTGTAGTCTCGAACACATTGAAAACAATTGCAAACAACAAATTCGGTGTAGCCGAAAGGATGATTTCTGTCTATGAAATGGTAGAAAACATTTTGGGAAAGCAAGAAAACGCGATTTCTCCTTTTTTGAAGAATGTTTTTTAAAGCTATCTTCTTTAAAGTCAACGAAACATGGGATTAATTTTGCAAAATATCGGTCTAAACTGCCAATTACTGTGGTTAAAAAAATACCCTGAAATTAGAACAGCATCATTTGCTTAGGCCTAATGGTCAAAACTGTCCTGAGCAACCACCTAAAAGGAACAAACAAACATGGTCCCTAGGTAGGTAGCTTTTAAACGCAAGCATTAAAACTAGTATTTTGAGCTTGCATGCTAGAGATAATGGCTGCCGGATACAGCTGGCTACATTATTCAGTTGACCACTGATTTCACCAATTTGGTGCTCAAAGATTTCCAGATGACAAAATGTTACAATTGTCCAAATGAATACCTTTTTCACGCAGCACATTCATGTTGCTCAGATCAAAGGAGCTGTCTTTGATAGGGTAGAATATATTGGGGGAAAAGTGATCAATTATTGCTGGTTACCAGCATTTTCTCTTTCTTCCACAATGTTTTTCGAACGCTTTCTTCCCCAGGGCCTTTGAAACACAGGATTGTTTGGTAGATTAAGGCTAAACAGAGATTTTCAGATTTTTTCTTAACCCTTTACCAAACGATAAAATTTTAGACCAGTCCAAATTGAAAGCTTTTGCAGACAAGAAAATAAATAGGACTCAAAAATTGAAATTTGTCTTGGTAAGAGTAGAAAACATTGCTGGAAAATGAGAAAATGCTGGTTACCATCATTTTCTCCTTTTCCCACAATGTTTTCAAAAGGCTTCTTCCCGACGGTTGTTAAAAGTCGGGATTGTGTGATAAAGGGTAAACCCTTTCCCAAACAAGCCCTGGTTTTCACGTGTCTGCAGTACGAGCAATTTCTCCTTTTCCCACAGTGTTTTCTACCCTTTTTGAGAACTTTCTGCCATTTTCATCAAATTTAAAATTGTCGTCTGCAAACTCTTTCAATTTGGACCAGTCTAAAATTTGTCGTTTGGGAAAGGGTTAAAATATAAATTTTCTGTTCTTGTCTCTCATTTGCTTTTGATAGATACAAATATTAGCAATTTGCTTATCAGTATTGAGTTTATATTCTTTGATCATTGCAAACTTCGCTAATTAAATTCTTTTCCAAACAACAAAATTTTAGACTTGTCCAGATTGAAAGCATTTGCAGATGACAATTTAAATGTGGCTCAAATGATGGGATTTATCTTTGATAGGGCAGGAAACAGTGTGAAGTAAGGAGAAAATGCTGTATACCCCATTTTCCCCTTTTTTCCACAATATTTCTCAGAGTCGTTAACTCTTTACCACACAATCCCGACTTTTAACGACCCTGAAGAAGAAACCTTTTGAAAACATTGTGGGAAAAGGAGAACATGCTGGTAACCAGCATTTTCTCCTTTTCCCCACAATGTTTTCTACCATATCAAAGGCAAAATTCCCCATATGAGTCACATTTAAATTGTCGTCTGCAAATGCTCTCAGTTTGGACTGGTCTACATTTTTCTTGTGTGGTAAAGAGTTAAAAGTCTTGATTGTTTGGTACATGTACAGTTAAACCCTTTACGACACTGTCCCAACTTTTAACAACCGGAAAAAAGAAGGCTTTCGAAAACATGGTGGGAAAAGGAGAAAATGCTGGTAACCAGCATTTTCTCCTTTTCCCACAATATTTTCTAACCTATCAAAGACAGAAATCATCATTTTAGCAACATTTTATTTGTCGCCTGCAAATGCTTTGAATCACAGGTGAACGGCGAGCGACAGTGTAATAGTGTGTAATATAGGATTTACTTTGTCGTCGCCGTTCACCTGTGCTTTGAATGTGGTCCAGTCCAAAAATATAGGTTACTTTTGTGTCTTTAATCTCGTTATAAATATTTTTATTTCAGGAGGGATACGATCAGTACAACTTAAATCCGGTAAGTGAGTATGCTGATTTCACGTTTACTTCAAATTTATACCCTTGTGCTAAAACTTTTACCTAAGGGAAAAGGAAAATAATGTTGGTTACCAGCATTTTCTCCTTTTCAAACAAAGGTTTTCAAAAAGGCTCAGTCTGGCTTCATCCTCAGGGTCATTAAAACTTGTGATTGTGTGGTAAAGAGTTAATATATAAAACAGCCTTTCTTTTTCAGTACTAAAGATGCAAATAATTAAATTTCAAGGCCATTTTGGCTTTTGTTTTGTTTTTAATCAGAATATTTGGAAAAGAGGTTGGCAGTATAGAGCCGAGAACAGACTGCACGATCTGCACAGTCTGATCTTACTCTACACTGTACGCATAACGGAATAAACCCAGGTTTGGTGCTTCAAGGGTAAAGCTCACCTGAGCAAAGAGTGTTAGGGTGGGCTTACATAATTGTGCTGTGTCAGTTGGCCTTCATGCCTCATCTGTCTGGGCTTAAAGGCTTACAGTAAGTAAACATATTATAGTTTACAAGGCTGACTCTGTCTCTGACCTCTGGTTCTGTTATTCTAACCTTTAAATGCCTTTCACAAATATGATTATCTTTGTGTTCAGCTTAGTTTGCTTGTTTGTATTGGAGTTTAACGCCATTTTAACAGCTTAGGTCATATCATGGCGGTCAGCGACGCACCAATGTGCTTCCTGGCTTTCTCACACCAGTACTGACACAACTCTCTTTCCAAAGCCACTGACTACTTTTCTCACATGCATCAGAGGTGAGAGGCGAAAAATCGCCGGAAAGAAAGTTTGCCTCAACCGGGTATCGAACTTGCAACCACCAGGTCACGAGTCTGACACGCTAACCACTGAGCTACCCGGGTGGGCGAGTTCAGCTTAGATCAAGATCAGACTGCACAAAACATACAGTCTAATCTTTGTTGTACACTGTATGCTTTTTCTAAGACATTCTGGACAGAAGCAACCTTGACATTGGAATTATTTGAGTCTAATTTCTAGACTGCACAAAAATGTCTGGTGAGTTTAGTCAATACTTTAAGGGTTATTTAACCAATCCCATGCTCTCTGAAGAAGAAGCTTTTGAAAACATTGTGGGAAAAGAAGAAAATCCTGGTTACCAGCATTTTCTCCTTTTCCCAGAATGATTTCTAAACTTTCAAAGAAAAATCTCAACATTTCAGCCAATGTCTCATCTGCAGATACTTTCAATTTGGACAAGCCTAAAACTTTGCTGTCAGTGAAAGGGTTTAATGGTTTAACCCTTTACCACACAATCCTGAGTTTTAACAACCCTGAGGAAGAAGCCTTTTGAAAACATTGTGGAAAAAGGAGAAAATGCTGGTAACCAGATTTTCTCTTTTCCCACAATGTTTTCTACCCTATTAAAGACAAAAATCATCATTTGAGCTCTACTTATTTTGTCGTCTGCAAATGCTTTCAATTTGGTTGAGTCTAAAATTTTGTTGTTTGGTAAAGTCATTAAGTGTTAAATGAAGGAAAATTTTTAAATAATACACAACACCCAACTCATTCATATATTTTGCCCACCCATACTTATTTTCTTTGACCCTGTTTCACATTTCATGTCTTTGCAGGATGCATACAAAAATATCAACCCGGTAAGTCAACATCCTGAGTTATGATTTGAAATCTTAGCCTTTCATAGTGTATCCATTATCATTCTTTATTTCTTCCAAAATGAAGGTAGGTGAAAAATTTTTTAACCCTTTACCACACTATCCCAACTTTAAGCGACCCTGAGAAAGACGCTCCTGAAAAGATCGTGGGAAAAGAGAATGCTTGTAGCCAGCATTTTCTCTTTTTCCCACAATATTTTCTACCATTCCCAAAATAAATTTTCATTTTGAGTCCCATTTATTTTTTGTCTGCAGTTGCTTTCAATTTGGATCAGTCTAAAATTTTGTTGTGTGGCAAAGAGTTAACCTTTTTCCACACAATGCTGGCCTTAACAACCCTGAGGAAGAGGCCCTTTGAAAACATTGTGGGAAAAGGAAAAAATGCTGGTAACCATCATTTTCTCCTTTTCCCACAATATTTTCTACCATCCCCAAAACTAATTTTAATTTTTGAGTCCCATTTATTTTGTCGTCTACAATGCTTTCAATTTGGATCAGTATAAAAATTTTTTGTGTGGTAAAGGGTTATACACCTAACTTTGTCCAAGATGACAGTGGGTTACAATAGTATAGAGATAGAGTGTCTATTGGCCTCTCTCATCAGATCTTCTGGATTTGAATTCCGTGATGAGCAGGGTCAACTTTTGAACTACCCACACATGCGAGCAAATACTAGGTCTGTATTCACCAACCATTCTTCGGAAAATTCTTTGTTTTATTTGCCAGAGTTTTCTAAATTTGAAAGTAACACACCTTCTGACTGGCTAAACTATCTGGTTTAGTCAATCAGAAGTTGTGTTACTTTCAAATTAAAATCTAAGAGAATGAGACTAAGAATAGTTGGTGAAAACAGACCCTGGTCAAGGTTTCTAGGAAGCATTCATCAAGAGTGGTTAACATTGAGCTATGAGAACTTGTGTCAAAATTGATGTGCCGAGTCCTTGTCATGCAGTCAGTAGTGTACAAGACTTGAAAACAGAGGTTTGCTGGTTCAAATTCCCAGCTCAGCCAATTTCTTTCAGAGGATTGATAACAGTCATTGCGACAGGATTCATTCCTCTCTCACTGTTGATCATTGTTTCAACAATGATTATGTGGTAAAGCAGCCATTGATTTGGGAAGAATATTGTCCATGGCACTGGTAAAAGAAATTCACGAAAGCATGGGTAGATGAACTTGCCAGCGTGATATTAGTGAACTAATGTTGCAGGCAGTGTTAAACACCATACAATGAATCAGTCAAAATTGGTGGTAAATAAGCTAAACCCTTTACTAAAGAATAATGTGTTTTGACAACCCTTGGCAAGAAGGCTTTTGAAAACATACAGAGAAAATGAGAAAATGCTGGTAGCTAGTATATTCTCCATTCTCCTCTATCCATTCATGGAGCAATCATACCATTTGAGCCACATTTAATTTGTTGTCTTCAAATGCTTTCAGCTTGGACAAGTCTATAATTTTTTCAGTTGGGAAAAATTTAATCTAAGATGGCAAAATTTCAGACTCTTTCATAATGAATGACTGACTGTGATGGATTTTTGTCTTTAAAAGGAAAGAAATCATTGTGAGAAAGAGATAAAATGCTGGTTACCGATACTATTTGATGGAGATTACCAGCATTTTCTCCTTTTCCAGCAATGTATTTAAAAGACATCTACCCCAGGGTCATGAAAACCTGGGATTTTTTTGTGAAGGTTTAACTCTTTACCACACAATCCCAACTTTTAACGACCCTAAGTATGAAGCCTTTTGAAACATTGTTGGAAAAGGAGGAAATGCTGGTAACCAGCATTTTTTCCTTTTCGCGTAGTATTTTCTAACCTATCATAGAAAAATCCCACCATTTAGGTCACATTTGATTTGTTGTCCGGAAATGCCTTCAATTTGGACAAGTCAAAGATTTTGTCCTTTGGAAAAGAGTTAATTGGTACAAAGTTGTTTTAGATGATGACATTAGATTAACCTATTTAAGTTATTTTTGATTGGTGGAATTTCAGGATACTATTTTCTATATATCTGAAGGGAAAACTTTCTCCTCTGGAAACGCAAGGGTTAGAGCTTCAATTTTTTTTTGTTGCATCAAGTGGGTGAAAAAAAAAATATAAAGCAAAATCTTCATAAATGATGTGAGCTTTCAGTCACAGAGTTTTACGGTCACAGCCAGGGGCATAGCTGCCTGTACACAAAAACGCAGTTGCGTAAACTTTGCAAAAAAGACAGATTTACCAGATCTTCCTGGGAAATCTTCCGGTACTTTTTTCATGCCTCAGATAGTATCTTCTAAATAACTTTTGTGTACACTTTTTTGGGGGGCAAGCTATGCCCCTTACAGCAGTATTGTCGTGTTTACTTCAGGGTCGTCAAGGATATCGTGGTGAGGAAGGTGAGCCAGGTCCAGTCGGTATACAGGTAGGACTCAACAAATTTTTTTAGCTCACCTGAGCACAAAGTGCTCAAGGGGAGTTTTTAGGATCACCCGGTGTCTGTCGTCCGTCGTGCGTCGTGCGTCTGTGCGTCGTGCGTCGTCAACAATTCTTTAAACATCATCTCCTCCTAAACCACTGGGCCAATTTGGACCAAACTTGGCAGGAATGTTCCTTGGGAGGTCCTCTTTAAAAACTGTTCACAAAATTTGATTCCATCAAAAACTCTGGTTGCCATGGCAACAAAATGGAATTTTCTAAGAAATTCTTTAAAAATCTTCTCCTCTGAAACCGCTGGTCAGATTTTGAAATAATTTCACAGGAATGTTCCTTGGGTGACCCTTTTCAAAATTGTTTGCGAAATTTTGATATGTTGAAAAACATGGCTCTGGTGAATGGGGGCTACTTGCACTAGATGGATATGAAGAAATTCTTTAAAAATCTTCTCCTCTGAAACCGCTGGTCAGATTTTGAAATAATTTCACAGGAATGTTCCTTGGGTGACCCTTTTCAAAAGTTGTTCGTGAAATTTTGATATGTCGAAAAACATGGCTCTGGTGAATGGGGGCTACTTGCACTAGACGGATATGAAGAAATTCTTAAAAATTCTTCTTCTCTAAAACTGCTGGTCAGATTTTAAAATAATTTCACAGAGATATTTCTTGGGTGACCCTTTTCAAAACCTGTTCGCGAAATTTTGATCAGTCAAGAAACATGGCTCTGGTGAATGGGGGCTACTTGCACTATACGGAAATGAAGAAATTCTTAAAAATTCTTCTTCTCTGAAACGGCTGGTCAGATTTTGAAATAATTTGACAGAGATGTTCCTTGGGTGACCCTTTTTAAAAATTGTTCGCGTAATTTTGATCCATCAAGAAACATGGCTCTGGTGAATGGGGGCTACTTGCACTATACGGCCATGAAGAAATTCTTAGAAATTCTTCTTCTCTGGAACCGCTGGTCAGATTTTAAAATAATTTCACAGGAATGTTCCTTGGGTGACCCTTTTCAAAAATTGTTCGCGAAATTTTGATCCATCAAGAAACATGGCTCTGGTGACTGGGGGCTACTTGCACTATACGGAAATGAAGAAATTCTTAAAAATTCTTCTACTCTGAAACGGCTTGTCAGATTTTGAAATAATTTCACAGAGATGTTCTTTGGGTGACCTTTTTAAAAAATGGTTTGCGAAATTTTGATATGTCGAAAAACATGGCTCTGGTGAATGGGGGCTACTTGCCCTAGATGGATATGAAGAAATTCTTTAAAAATCTTCTCCTCTGAAACCGCTGGTCAGATTTTGAAATAATTTCACAGGAATGTTCCTTGGGTGACCCTTTTCAAAAGTTGTTCGTGAAATTTTGATATGTCGAAAAACATGGCTCTGGTGAATGGGGGCTACTTGCACTAGACGGATATGAAGAAATTCTTAAAAATTCTTCTTCTCTAAAACTGCTGGTCAGATTTTAAAATAATTTCACAGAGATATTTCTTGGGTGACCCTTTTCAAAAACTGTTCGCGAAATTTTGATCAGTCAAGAAACATGGCTCTGGTGAATGGGGGCTACTTGCACTATACGGAAATGAAGAAATTTTTAAAAATTCTTCTTCTCTGAAACGGCTGGTCAGATTTTGAAATAATTTGACAGAGATGTTCCTTGGGTGACCCTTTTTAAAAATTGTTCGCGTAATTTTGATCCATCAAGAAACATGGCTCTGGTGACTGGGGGCTACTTGCACTATACGGCCATGAAGAAATTCTTAGAAATTCTTCTTCTCTGGAACCGCTGGTCAGATTTTGAAATAATTTCACAGGAATGTTCCTTGGGTGACCCTTTTCAAAACTTGTTCGCGAAATTTTGATCCGTCAAGAAACATGGCTCTGGTGACTGGGGGCTACTTGCACTATACGGAAATGAAGAAATTCTTAAAAATTCTTCTACTCTGAAGCGGCTTGTCAGATTTTAAAATAATTTCACAGAGATGTTCTTTGGGTGACCTTTTTCAAAAATGGTTTGCGAAATTTTGATATGTCGAAAAACATGGCTCTGGTGAATGGGGGCTACTTGCCCTAGATGGATATGAAGAAATTCTTTAAAAATCTTCTCCTCTGAAACCGCTGGTCAGATTTTGAAATAATTTCACAGGAATGTTCCTTGGGTGACCCTTTTCAAAAATTATTCGCGAAATTTTGATATGTCGAAAAACATGGCTCTGGTGAATGGGGGCTACTTGCACTAGACGGATATGAAGAAATTCTTAAAAATTCTTCTTCTCTGAAACCGCTGGTCAGATTTTAAAATAATTTCACAGAGATATTTCTTGGGTGACCCTTTTCAAAAACTGTTCGCGAAATTTTGATCAGTCAAGAAACATGGCTCTGGTGAATGGGGGCTACTTGCACTATACGGAAATGAAGAAATTCTTAAAAATTCTTCTTCTCTGAAACGGCTGATCAGATTTTGAAATAATTTGACAGAGATGTTCCTTGGGTGACCCTTTTTAAAATCTGTTCACAAAATTTTTATCCGTCAAGAAACAAGGCTCTGGTGAATGGGGGCTACTTGCACTATACGGAAATGAAGAAATTCTTAAAAATTCTTCTACTCTGAAACGGCTGGTCAGATTTTGAAATAATTTCACAGAGATGTTCCTTGGGTGACCTTTTTCAAAAATTGTTCGCAAAATTTTGATCTGTCAAACATGGCTCTGGTGACTGGGGTCAAATTAAAGCAATATCTTGTGGGCATTCTAGAGGCCACATTTTTTGCTCAATTGAATTGAAACTTAAACCTAAACTATAGTTTCTTTCTAATATAGATGTGACATACTCTGGGAAAAGATGGTTTAATGCACCTTAATAATGCATTATAACAAGCAAGTCATCACATAATTATGGATCCACAAAATGTAATTTGTCTTACAACTGATTAAATCAGGAGGTAGACTGGTCCGAAGACATGCAGAAAGTTAACCAAAAGCAAAAAATTCGACTCAGGGCAGACTACATAGGCTGACCTGGGTCAATACTTTTTGCAGATGCAGTTAGCCCCTTTTTCACAGAGCATGACTCATATGTATATTTAACCTTAACTCTTAACTCTTTACCAATTGACAGAATTTTAGACTTGTCCAAATTCAAAGCATTTGCAGATGACAAAATAAATGTGATTCAAAAATAGAAATTTGTGCTGGGACAGGTAGAAAACATTGTGGGAAATGGAGAAAATGCTGGTTACCAGCATTTTCTCCTTTTCACACTATGTTTTCTGAATGCTTTTTCTTCATGGTTGTTACAACTCGTGATTGTGTGGTAAACGGTTAATTATCTGTCCATGGGACAGATGAGCAAAATGTTCAACCTATCCCAATGGTATTTCAGATCTCCTGTTTAGCAAATTGACTGACAACATAATTTTAGATGTGTCAAAATTGAAACTATTTGAAAAGATTTATCAAACATAGCTCATATACAGGGATGTTTCTCTCAAAGGGTAGAAAACATTGGGAAGAAAGGAGAAACACAAACCAAACTATTTGAGCCACAAATAATTTGTCATCTGTAAATGTCATCAAATTGGACAATTCTGGAATTTTGTTGTTTGGTAAATTGTTAATACTAATCAGACTATGTTTAGAAACGTTGGTGATAACATTTACATGATGTTTCTACACTGATGCAGCTGCATTGACATTTGAGCCATGCTATGTGGAAAAGGGGCATAATGAATTTGCTAAAAGTGTGGAAGCATGTCAGCCTGCGAGGTCCGCGCAGGCTGACATGAGTCGAAACTGTTTGTAACTTTTCTGCATGTCAAAGGGCCATTCTACTTCCACATTTGTCAGACAAAATGGATTTTAAGGATCCATAACTAAAGGATTACTTGCTTGGTGTAATGCACCCCGTTTGCCAGGGCATGGCCCATTTATTTTTAAACTTTACTTAATTTACTTTGAAACAGGGCCCCCGTGGCATGAATGGGGAAAATGGAGTGCCAGGATCTCCTGGAAATGTAGGACTCTCTAGAATGGTAATTACTTCCTTAACTATTTATTATACGTCTAAATATGGAAAACATTGATATTGTCTCTCTCAAGCAACAAGACCTGGATATTGCATTTTCTAGAGTTAAACTCTTTACCACACAGAACCGAGTTTTAATGACCCTTACGTAATGGGCTTTTGAAAACATAGTAGGAAAAGGAGAAAATGCTGGTAACCAGCATTTTCTCCTTTTCCAGCTATGTTTTCTACCCCATCAAAAACAAATTCCATCATTTAAGCCACATTTAAATTGTCATCTGCAAATGCTCTCAATTTGGACTAGTCTAAAATTTTGTCGTTTGGTAATGAGTTGACCATATTACCTCTACATATAACAGATAGTTTTAAAGGCTTTGTTTGACCATATTATCTTCATATAGCAGATAGGTTTTTGTGGCATTTGTCGAAGACAATGCCTTTATGAGTTCAATATGGCATTTTGAAAATCATGTATCATATGTAGTGCAAAACCAAAGGAAGTAAACCCAATTAAACTCAGTTTTTCTCAGAAAAATAAATGTTTCGATTGCACTCAGATATGAAAATGAAAATGGCGTATTAAAATGAATTGGATTAGGCATTGATCATGGAAATACTTCTTTTTTAATGAAAATAGCTTGATATGCTATGGTCTTCTGTTGGCATTATGATACACACAATGTTTGTTTCCTGACTGCCCGATTCATCCCAAACCAGTTCGTTCCTGGGCTTATTCGTCCCTGGGCTTGTTCGCCAGGACTTGTTTGTCCCATGAGATTACATGCTACTCTATTGGATTGTGCATGACTATATAGTAGGTTGACTTTCAGGCAAATATTTTGAAACTATTTCTATGATTTATTTTTAAATTATTAATTTCACACAGTGGCTCCACTGACAAATGCCACACCAGTGCTTTCAGTGCTTTGATTGAGTGTATTAATTATCTTCACTTTTGAGTGTATTACATGTACATGTATCTTCACATAGCAGATTGTTCGTCCAAATTATCTCCACAAAGCAGAAAATTTCAAGTCTTTGTTTTATCATTATTATCTGCACATAGCAGACAGTTTTCAAGACTTTTTGACTGTATTATTTTAACATATCAGATACTTTTCAAGTTTTTGTTTTACCATTTTATTACTTTATTACAAATAGTTTGTTTGACTATTTTATCTGTATGTAGCAGGTAGTTTTCAAGGCTTTGTTTGCCTATTTAATCTTCACACAGTGGACAGGTTTTTTTGGCTGAATTATCTCAACATAGCAGATAGTTTGCAAGGCTTTGTTTTACCATATTATCTCTTCTCAGCAAATGGTGTAGTTTGAACATCAGACTGCACCTTTGGGGTGGTCTGATCTTGACCTACACTGTCTGCAAAAGCAGCTCCAAAAGCAGGTTTACCTATGATAGGGGCTTCAAGGGTAAACTCTTTACCAAACAACAAAATTGTAGACTAGTCCAAATTAAAAGTATTTTCAGACGACAAAGTAAATGTAACTGAAAACTGAAATTTGTTTTGGAAAGGGTAGAAAACATTGTGGGAAAAGGAGAAAATGCTGGTTATCCTTTTCTCACAATGTTTTCAAAAGCTTTCTTTCTCAAAGTCGTTAAAAGTCAGGATTTTGTGGTAAAGGGTCAAGGCTGGTTTTACCACAGTGATTGTGTAAAGGTTGATGATGTATAGGTTTCATGTTATAATTTTTGCACAGACAAAAGTACTGTTTGATGACAAATAACAATGAGCAGTTGTAGGAAAGTTGTATCTTGTTTTATGAAATGTGTTGAATGGAGACAAATTTACATTTCAGTCTGCTGACCAAGCGTACAACCAGTATTACCAGGCAATGTATGGAACCAAGGCAGGTTTTGCCATGGGCCCACAGTACATTACTGCTGAAGTTGTAAGTATTCTTGGTTACCTGTACATTATGTGAAACAATTACAGTCTGGCAGTATCATTAACTTACTTCTTTGTCATGGTCTTAACTCTTTACCACACGAGAAAAATGTAGACTTGTCCATATTGAAAGCATTTGCAGACGACAATATAAATGTGGCTCAAATAATAGCATTGTCTTTGAAAGGGTAGAAAACATTGTGGGAAAAGGAGAAAATGCTGGTAACCAGCATTTCCTTTTCCCACAATGTTTTCGAAAGGCTTCTTCTTCGTGGTCGTTAAAACTTGGGATTATGTGGTAAAGTATGGGATAAAAAAGTTTAGTGGAGGATTTTGTCACAGTTTAGACTTTGTAATGGAGAGAACTCAATGGTTGATACTTAACTATTTCACTTTGATATAACTTGATCTTAGAAGCATTTGAAGTGTTCGTAAAAGTGTAGACCCATACACTTGTCACATCATCGGTAATATTTCCGATGATGTTCACTTGATGAAATACATTTTGATCTTTCACCGAAAAAAACAAATGTTCTACCGGTATTTATTTTATGGTTCTAACCCCTATTTTGTTGAAACTTTCATCAAAATCCAGTGCAAGTGTTTTTGGTAATTCACCGTTGCATAGCCCCCTCACATAACAACACATTATATTACATAAAGCGTGAGAAAAATAGTGTAATTACATAATATTTCCATTCATTTGAATGGCACATGCTGATTACCTAGGTAACTAGTGCATGGGAACTACTGTTTCTGCCTTAAATTGAAGAGTCAGAAAATATAAAATCGGTGTTTTCACTGGTCGTAAGCATGAAATATCAAACCATAATACACCATTATTTCTCGATAAACTACAAAAAAGCATGAAATAAAATCAGATATTGCAGACAATATATCTCTATTTAACAATGCTAAATAGGGTCTGCAATGTGACGTGATGATGTGCAGACTGCTTTCAGCTTGGTTTTATGGTTTGATTAGTAAAATTGTTATGTTATATTATTCTTTTGTCATTTAAAAACAAAGTACCGTAATTACCCACTGTACAAGCACAAGGTAAAAATACGAGATGGTTAGTAAAGTGTTAAGTTTTATCCTTTATAGGGCCCCCAAGGACCAAGAGGCCCTCGTGGAGTTCCTGGACCAGCTGGTCAGCAAGGCTTGATGGGAAACCGTGGAGCCCCAGGAGAACTTGGACCTCCAGTAAGGAAGTTATTTTATTTGTTGAGCTGATGTGATGGTATGTGGCTTAAACATGTCATTCACTTAATGTTTTCTTGTTTGTTTTCTGCAACAGATGAGCAGGGTTTACTCACCTAAACAAAGAATACAAAAAAACATTGGATTCATGCGCTGTACAAAGGGAGCATGATGCATCAGCAAGTATCAATCAACCCAGGTGAGCCTGCGCAGTTCATGCAGTGGTCTGAAAACTCTCACTGTGGGTCAATTTTCTATGTGTCAAAGGACTTTTACCTCATAATTCAGTTGGATGTTAAAAAACATGGCTATTTAAATGGATCCATAATTATGTGATGGCTTGCTTGGTATCATGCATCGCGGAGATGTATTAAGCCCTCTTTTCACAGAGATGGCTCATTTAGATATGAAAAGTGTTCAAATGTGAATTCATTTTCTTTCAACGTGTGTAAACCATCAGTTTCACTCATTTTCTTTTGTACGAGGTGCAAGACTTTCTGAAGAATTCTAAATATCTAGACTACAAGAATAGTCATGTAAGTGTCTTAGATGTTTTGTCTCTACCAATTCAGACTGCTTGTTTTAGAGAGATAAATTTTGAAGTTACAGAGTTGACCTTTGATTTCTGCGTATTTTAGGGTCAACCAGGACCACAAGGTATGCCCGGGCCCCCTGGACCAACCGGACCTGATGGAAATCCAGGTAAAAACGGACAACCAGGGGCAAGAGGACCTCCAGGAAAGAAGGTTTGATGGGTTTTTTTTTTAATTTTTTTTTAAATCTGAACAATTTTGAGATTTGATATTACACAATGTTTGGATAACTCATTAACCCTTTACTGCCCAATACCAACGTTTAATGGCCGTGAGAAAGAAAGCTTTTGCATACATTGTGGGAAAAGGAGAAAATCTCGGTAACTAGCATTTTCTCCTTTTCCCACAATGTTTTCCACCCTATGAAAGACAAAATTTATGTTTTGAGTAACATTTAATTTGTCATCTACAAATGCTTTCGAATTGGACAAGGCTAAAATTTGTTGTTTGGTAAAGAGTTAGCTCACATTCTAAACCAGCCTGCAGCAGACATCTTTAGATCTGTCCTTATAACCCTTTAGTAAACAACAGAGTTTTAGACTTGTTCCAATTGAAAGCATTTGCAGACAACAAATGGTATGTTTCCCAAATGAAGGGATTTTTCCTTGTAAGGGTAGAAAATAGAAAAAATGCTGGTTACCAGCATTTCTCCTTTTCCCACAATGTTTCCAAAGCCAACACCCTATGGCTCATTAAAACTCAGAATTGTTTGGTAAAGGATTGATGTAGATAATCAATATAATTAAAATTTTTGTACATAAACATATTTAACCCTTTACCAAACAATCCCTGGTTTTCACGGCCCTGGGAAAACAGGTTTTTGAAAACATTGTGGGAAAAGGAGAAAATGCTGGTAACCAGCATTTTCTCCTTTTTCCACAATGTTTTATACCCTGTCAGAGAGCTTAAGCTCACTAGTACTAATTCTGAATTTGTTGTCTGCAGATGTTTTGAATCTGAAATGGTCCAAAAGTTGTCGTTTGGGAAAGGGTTAAATCATTGAGGTAAAAAGAGAAATATTCCTAAAAAAAAATTATGATGGTTAAAGAAATGAAAACATTTCATTTTTTCGTGATTTAACTCTTTGCCAAACGACAAAATATGGTGTTTGTCCCAATCCAAAGCAATTGCAGACAACATATTAAATATGGCTCAGATAGTGAAAATTGTGTTTGAAAGGGTAGAAAACATTTGGGAAAAAGGAGAGAATGTTGGTAACCAGCATTTTCTACTTTTCTAAAAATGTTTTCAAAAGCCTTCCTTGGGGGTCACGAAAACTCAGGATTGTGTGGTAAAGGATTGAAAAAAGTCCTTGTTTCTGTGGTTTTAAGGCATACAATTTTTTATAGATCCAAGCAAATTTTTTATCTACCTATTATGTAAAATCATGTAAAGATTTCTCAGGCATTCAAGGGGTTAAATGATATGAGTCATGCCCTGTGAAAAGGAGGTTTAATGTGCAGGCTGACATGTGTTGAAACTCTTTGCTATTTGTAAATTTTCTGCATGACTAAGGACCTTTCTACCTCATGATTAAGTTGGCGGTTAGACAAAATGGATTGAATGGATCCATAATTATGTGACGACTGGTTTGATATAATGCGTCATGGAGATGCATTAAACTCCCTTTTTCCAGAGCATTGCTCATTATGAATTAAGTTACATGACTTGTATTTTCAAGTGTAAATAACAGTGTGTCAGCATAAACTTTGGGGTTGCGGACCATGACATACTGTTTTTAGATGCAACAAAACAGTGCAATTTTCACTATAGGTAATTACATCTTGTAGTTGTAGAAAAAGAGGATATTGTTTCTGAAGGTGTAGAAAAACACTGAAGGAAAAGTAGCAATTGCTTTAACAAGTAATTGTTCCATTTTGAACAATTTTTCTTTTAAGCCTTTACCAAATGACTAAATATTAGACCTGTCCAAATCGAAAGCATTTGCAGACATCAAAATAATTGTGACTGAAAAATTGAAAATTGTTTTGGGAAGGGTAGAAAACATGGGAAAAGGAGAAAATTCTGGTTACCATTATTTTTGCCTTTTCCCCACAATGTTTTCAAAAGGCTACTTTCTCACTGATTTTGAATGGAGGAACTGTTTGATAAAAGGTTAGAGTGTGGAGTAGAAAATGATGTTTGTACTGCAATCTTTCAATCAATGAAATTTGTTCATTTTAGGGACCTTCTGGCTCCCCCGGAATGCCTGGAATGCCTGGAATGAAGGGTCACAGAGTAAGTAGACTTTCATTTTGACTCTTTATCAGACAACAAAATTTTAGTGAAAGCATTTGCATGTGGCAGATGAGATATGGTGCTAAAATTAAGGACTTTGTCTTTGAAAATAGAGAAAAAAATTGTGGGAAAAGGAGAAAATGCTGGTGACCAGCATTTTCCCCTTTTCCCACAATGTTTTCAAAAAGTCTTACTCATGGTTGTTAAAACTCTAGATTTTGTGGTAAAGGGTTAACTATGTACCAAAAAACAAAATTGTAGCTTGCCCTAACTGAAAGTATGATTATTATGATGATTCTCAGTATAGCTTCTAGTGAAAAACAAAGGTAGTAGAGTGGGTACGGGTATTTCCAAACAGTTAGGCGATAATTGTTGTGTTTAGTAATACACGCAGATAGACGTATGTTTGACATACTATTTTATACATCTGAATGTACTCTTTCTTTTCCGAACATTATCTATTTATAAATTGCAGTGATTACTTAGTAATAATGTGTTAAAGTTCCTACCATAGAGAGGCCATTACCAAATGAGTCGACTGACAAACAGACGTCAGGTATTTCCGAACATTTCGGAATTTTAAGAAAAAGTCTTGAAAATTATAACCTACCAATGCTCTGTTTCTGAAATGTAAATTTGCTAGAGCTACCTGTATTTAGATCTACAGAAAAAAGTCGATTATGACTAGTTCGGGAGAAAATTTTAACTCTTAATCTTCAGAACCTCAAAAAAGATGTAAACCTTAAATCAGATAACTCCATATGAGTAAACTGAAATTGATCCAAGTTGTTGCAATTTAATGAACATTAAAAAAGTTAAACTTGGATATGTCGAGTTCTAAATTACATGTTCATGCATTTCATTCTTGAGGTCACTTACTTTGCTAAAAAGATGGCTAAGTCTTATTCAATCAGCTTTAGCTCATAAATATCCTTGCACATAAGTTCAGATGAGGTCTTTGCCAAACACACTTCTCAAGCACTTTTAACATATGATAAGAACATTTTACTCAGTGTGTTTATATGCAAATATAAGAAATCTCAAATATTGAGTAGAGGGAGAAGCAGGAGCAGTTTACACTCTTACCAATACACCGGGTATATCGGAAAATTAAGAAATTGTTAATTTTCTGATCTTCGAGCTGTCTAATGTAGGTGATTACTGATTTTTCTTTGGATAATTTCTTTATCTTTTAAAAATGGCAAAGAAGAGAAATATGGTGTAAAGTTTATGACATCAGATGATATAATTGATTATTTATTGATATCCCCAGGAGGGATGAGACAATTCTTAAAATCCTTCATTAATTGCCGATATTTTGGAAATACCCAATCCCACTCTATTCCCCTTGAGCCCTGAAATGTGCCCTTTTGTCAATATATTAGTGTATTTTAGCCCTTTTTAGTGACCCTTGGGAAAAAGGTGGTTGAAAGCAGTTTGAAAAAAGGAGGAAGTGCTGGAAAACAGCATTTTCTCCTTTTCCACAATTTTTTCTACCATACAGAAATCAAAGTACCTTAATTCAGCCACTTTCAATCTTCGAAAAAGAAAAAAAAAAGCATGCCGTGATTATTCTAATTAAAGAAGAGCTTTTCTTTAGCTCACCTGAGCACAAAGTACTCAGGATGAGCTATTGTGATCACTCACCGTCCGTCGGCGTCCGTCGTCCGTCCGTCCGTCCGTCGTCCATCCGTCGTCCGTCCGTCCACATTTTTTTGTTTACGCTCTAGCATCTACAAATATTAACCCATCAGCACCAAACTTGGTCAAAATGTATATGACCATAAGATCTCAGATGAGTTCGATTATGGGTGTAATCGGACCAGAATGACTGGAGTTATTTGCCCTTGAATTAGAAAAATTGCTATATTTGACTTTGTTTACACTCTAGCATCTACAAATAATAACCAATCAGCACCAAACTTGGTCAAAACGTATATGACCATAAGATCTCGGATGAGTTCGATTATGGGTGTAATCGGACCGGAACGACTGGAGTTATTTGCCCTTGAATTAGAAAAATTGCTATGTTTGACTTTGTTTACACTCTAGCATCTACAAATAATAACCAATCAGCACCAAACTTGGTCAAAATGTATATGACCATAAGATCTGGGATGAGTTTGATTATGGGTGTAATCGGACCAGAACGACTTGAGTGATTTGCCCTTGAATTAGAAAAATTGCATGTTTGACTTTGTTTACACTCTAGCATCTACAAATATTAACCAATCAGCACCAAACTTGGTCAAAATGTATAATGACCATAAGATCTCTGATGAGTTCGATTATGGGTGTAATCGGACCAGAACGACTGGAGTTACTTGCCCTTGAATTAAAAGAATTGCTATATTTAACTTTGTTTACTCTAGCATCTACAAATAATAACCAATCAGCACCAAACTTGGTCTAAATATATATGACCGTAAGATCTCGAATGAGTTTGATTGTGGGTCTAATAGGACCAGTTATTGCTGTGTCATGGAAAAAGGGGGCTTGACATATATTTTCATTGTGGACCAATATCTCTTTAACTACAGGACAAAATGTCATGAAACTTCATCTTCTTATTGTTTATTGCAAGCCACAGACAATAGTTTGGTTTTTTTTTTTTATATCATGAAATGCCATGTCATGAAAAAAGGGGGCTAAATGTTTAATTTCATCATGGACCAATGACCATCTGTTTGTCCATCTTTCAGGACAGATATCTTCTAAAATCCTTGACAAAAATTAATAGAAATTCATGCAGGTGTTCCTAATGATGTCTGCTGATATTTATTGTTTTTTTTTTTTTCCTTTTTGATATCAAATACTGTCTCATAGGAAAAAGGGGCTTCATGTATATTTCTGTTAAGGATCAATATACATGTATCTTCAACTCAAAATCCTGGACAAAAATTTGTGAAACTTCATACATGTGTTCCTTATGATAGTCCGCCAATATCATTAGTTTAGCTTTTTTGATTAAATGTCGTGTCATGGAAAAAGGGGGCTTCACATATATTTTCATTATGGATTAATATCTCTTTAACTACAGGACAAAATGTTATGAAACTTCATCTTTATGTTGTTTATCACAAGCCACAGACAGTGGTTAGGCCTATTTGTTAGCTCACCTGCGCATGAAGTGCTGGGTGAGGTATCGTGATTCGTCGTTGTCCAGCGTCTGTCTTTCCACAATTCCTTGAAACATCTTCTCCTCCTAAACCAGTCATGTTGAAACTTGACAGGCATATACCTTGTGTGAAGTTCTACCAAAGTTGTTAAAAGAATTGAATTAACCCTTTAACTCCAAGGGTCACAATTTTGGGCAAAATTGTATATAGAGCAAACTTTAAAAATGTCTTTGTCTGAAACTAGAAGGCCTAGAGCTTTGATATTTGGTATGTGGCATTTCCTTGTGGATCTACCAATTTTGTTCAAATGATGCCCCTGGGTCAAAACAGGACATAAAGGTATACAGCATGAACTTTTAAAAGTCTTGTTCTATTTAACCCTTTACCACACAATCCCAAGTTTTAACACCTGTGAGAAATAAGGCTCTTGAAAATATTGTGGGAAAAAGAGGAAATACTTGTAACCAGCATGTTTTCCTTTTTCCACAATGTTTTCCAAACAACCAAAATCAAATTTAAATTTTTGAGATCTCGGATGAGTTCGATTATGGGTCTAATCGGACCAGAACAACTTGAGTTATTTGCCCTTGAATTAGAAAGATTGCTATATTTGACTTTTTTTACACTCTAGCATCTACAAATATCAACCAATCAGCACCAAACTTGGTCAAAATACTTACGACCATAAGATCTTGAATGAGTTCAATTATGGGTCTAATCGGACCAGAACAAGTGGAGTTATCTGCCCTTGAATTAGAAAAATTGCTATATTTAACTTTGTTTACACTCTAGTATCTACAATTATTAACCAATCAGCACCAAACTTGGTCAAAATATATATGACCATAAGATCTCGGATGAGTTTGATTATGGGTCTAATCGGATCAGAATGACTGCAGTTATTTGCCCTTGAATTAGAAAGTTCTTTAAAATAGTTCTTTGTCTGGAGCATAACTTTGTCATCTCCAGTCAGATTGACTTGACACCTGGCTTTTGTGTGTGTTGCAATAGTACAGAGTGGAGTGTGAAAGAATTGTAACTCTACCTCATACTGTCTATGAGTTATTTCCCTTTGATCATCATTTTACAGAATTTTCTGTTTGTCCGGAACATGTCTCATCTCTAGCCTGAACATCTTCAAATTTGGTATGCATGATTGTTGAAAAATTACGGAGTGCAGTGCACAAGAACCTTAACTCTTCCTAGAACGAATTTTGAGTTATTCCCCCTTTGACCTTCATTTTTTAGCTCATCTGAGCACATAGTGCTCAGGGTAAGCTATTGTGATCAATCGTTGTCCGGCGTCTGTCCGTGTGTCCGTCCGTGTGTCCGTGCGTCCGTCCGTCTGTGAACAATTACTTAAAAAATCTTCTCCTCTGAAACCGCCCAACAGATTTCAATGAAACTTCACAGAAATGATCCTTAGGTGATGCACTTTCAGAATACTTCAAAGATTTGAATTCCATGAAGAACTCTGGTTGCCATGGCAACCGAGAGAAAAAACTTTAAAAATCTTCTTGTCCCAAACCGTAAGGGCTAGAGCTTTCATATTTGGCATGTAGCATCATCTAATAGCCCTCTACCAAAATACTTCAAATTATGGCGCTGTTGTTGAAATTGGCCCTATGTTGTGGGTTCTCGGATTTCACATAGAGATAAAGAGGGAAATCTTTAAAAATCTTCTTGTTTACACTCTAGCATCTACAAATATTGACCAGTCAGTACCAAACTTGTATATGCCCATAAGGTCTCGGATTAGTTCGATTTTGGATCAAATCCAATCAGAATATCAGGAGTTATTTGCCCTTGAATTTGCAAAAATTACTGAATCTGACTTTGTTTACACTCTAGCATCTACAAATATTACTCAATCAGCATCAAACATTGTCAAAGTGTGTGTGATCATAAGATCTCAGATTAGTTCAATTATGGATCTAATCGGACCAGAACTGTCTGAGTTGTCTGCCCTTGAATTAGAAAATTTGCCATATTTGACTTTGTTTACACTCTAGCATCTGCAAATATTGACCAGTCAGTACCAAACTTGGTCAAAATATATATTCCCATAAGGTCTCGGAAGAGTTCAGTTATGGGTCAAATTGAACCAGAACATCCAGAGTTATTTGCCCTTGAATTGGACAAAATTTCCATATTTGACTTTGTTTACACTCTAGCATCTACAAATATATACCAATCAGTACCAAACTTGGTAAAAATTTATTATGACCATAAGATCTTGGATGGGTTTTGATTATGGGTCTTATTAGACCCAAACAACATGAGTTATTTGCCCTTCAATTAGAGTTGCTGTATTTGACTTGGTTTACTCTGTAGCATCTACATGTATATATAATGCAAACTGAAAAATCTTTATGTTTAAACCCAAAATGCCTAGAGCTATGATACTTTGCATTAAGCATCACCTTGTGGACCTCAAGAAATTTTGCACACAAGATGCCCCTGGGATCATTACAGGTCCAGCCGCGGGGCTTAGACGTTTGTACTTAGGTATCTTTCGTGCAATTATAAGAAAATTTTCTGGGTAACCAAAGGCCTAGACCTCTGTTAAAGTTGTGAGTTGTCTCTCTTTCATAATCATTTGGCCTTGAACTTCAGTATTTGGTATTTATCTTCATTGTTAACCTGTACTGCTTAGTACTCAGGTGAGCGATATAGGACCATCATGGTCCTCTTGTTTAATAGAAGGAGTTAGTCAATAATTGCATCATCTATATCAAATTTATTTGAGCCATGCTCTGGCAAAAGCAGGCTTCATGCATCTCCGTGATCAATGATACTAAGCAAGTCATCATATAAGAGTGGATGCATACAATCCATTTTCTCTAAAAACTGACTGAATCATGAGGTGCACTGGTCCTTGAACATACAGAAAATTGACCAGTAGCGAAAAGTTTCGGCCCAGGTCAGCCTGCGCAGGCTGACCTGGGTCGATACTTTTCGCAGATGCATTAAGCCCCCCTTTTCACAGAGCATGACTCATTTTTGTGTACCAAGTGTAAGCAGCTCAATTGATATTGCTTTATTTATTACAGGGTTTCCGAGGAATGCCGGGAAAGCCAGGTGACTTTGGGCCTGAAGGTGAAAAGGTGTGTAGTTTTTTAGTCCCCTACCGGCGAAGCTGAAGGGGACTTTAGGTTTGCACTCCGTCCGTCCGTCTGTCCGTCTGTCCGTCAGTCCATCTGTCCGTCAGTCCGGCAGTTCAGTTTTCCGGACGCTGGTACATATTGAGCTGAGTTTTGGTTTGTAAGTCACCCACCATCACTTACAGATCAAGTTCGACTTTCGTTCTGGTCCACTGGTTTTTCACAGATTTACGGGCCTTGGACTTACAAAATTTCACTGATAAATCAGTTTTCCGGACTTTCTAAATGCTGGTAGCTATTCACCTGACTTTTGCTGTGTAACTCAACCACCATCACTGACAGATCAAGTTCGACTTTCGTTCCGGTCCACTGGTTTTTCACAGATTTACGGGCCTTGGACTTACAAAATTTCACTGATAAATCAGTTTTCCGGACTTTCTAAATGCTGGTAGATATTCACCTGACTTTTGCTGTGTAAGTCAACCACCATTACTTACAGATCAAGTTCGAGTATCGTCCCGCTCCACTGCTTTTTCACGCATTTACGGGCCTTGGACTTACAAAATTTCACTGATAAAACATTTTTCCACACTTTTTTTCTAAACACTGCTACATATAGAGCTGACTTTTGGTGTGTACATCAACCACCATGACTTACACATCAAGTTTGAGTTTCGTCCCGCTCCACTGCTTTTTGACGCATTTACAGGCCTTGGACTTACAAACTTTCACTGATAAAACATTTTTCCGCATGTTTTTTCTAAACGCTGCTACATATAGAGCTGATTTTTGGTGTGTACATCAACCACCATGACTTACACATCAAGTTCGAGTTTCGTCCCGCTCCACTACTTTTTGACGCTTTTACGGGCCTTGGACTTTAAAAATTTCACTGACATGCCAGCGATACATACGGCCGGTAGGGGACTGTGTATTGCTATGCAATACTATCAGAATGCTTGCTCTGGCTTTTTTTGTTGGATCAGACAGGAAACTATTTAATCCTTAGGCAAAAGATCATGTGTTTGTATTAACCTTACAACATGGTGGGTAAAGGAGCAAATGGTGGTAATCAGCAGTTTCTCTAAGCAAGACCCTGTAGCAAATGATCCCCAGTTTTCATGATCCCAACAAAATGGCTTTTCAAACCATTATGGGAAAAGGAGAAAATGATTGTAACCAGCATCTCCTCTTTTACCCAAAATGTTTTCCACCCTCCCAAAGACAGATCTCATAACTTGGGTCATATTTGATTTGTTGTTGGCAAAGGCTTTCACTTTGGACAAGTCCAAGATTTAATTGTCTGGTAAGGAGTTAATTAACCCTTAAAGCGCCTTTCATGACAATAGTTGCTTTTGCGGCCAGTGTAGATCAAGATCAGGCTGCACAAAACATGCAGCCTGATCTTTGATCTACAGTGCCTGCTTTGCTGAAACACTGTAGATGAAAGCAACCATGAAATTGTGCTTATTTGGGTCGTATTTCAAGGATGAAAATGTCTGACAGGTATATTCTGCGCTCTAAGGATTAATTATCTGCAAATGCCATCCAAATAGACATGTCTAAAGTTTTGTGCGGTACGGTAAGATTTCTAATATATAACAGTGTATTCAGTTAGCTTATTATTGCAAATACAGGCTTTTTTTAGAATAATTAAAATTCAAAGAAATTACATTTTAACCAGGGAAGACCTTTTAACCCTTTACCACACAATTCTGACTTTCAATGACCCTGAGAAAGGAGCCTTTTGAAAACAATGTGGGAAAAGGACAAAATGCTGGTAACCAGCATTTTCTCCTTTTTCCATAATGTTTTCTACCCTTTCCGAAACAAATTTCAATTTTAAAGACACATTTATTTTGTTGTCAGCTTTCAATTTCAACCAGTCTAAAATTTTGTCATTTGGTAAAGAGTTAATGAGATCAGAGAAAACTTTTTTTCATAAATTGTGAAGGGAATATTGCATGAAAAGGAGCAAGATATTGTAATAGTTCTATCAGTGTTTGAAAAGGTTTTATTCTACAGGAGTGTAAAACTTTGTATTTGTGCAGTATGGAGTGAAATGGCTAATTATACTTTTTGAAAAAGAATTACATGTATTTCCTACAATTATTAACTCATTACCAAATGACAAAATATTGGACTGGTCCAAATTGAAAGCATTTGCCAACGACAGAATAAATGTGACTGAAAAATTAAATTTTGTTTTGGGAAGGGTAGAAAACATTGTGGGGGAAAAGCAGAAAATGCTGGGTACCAGCATTTTCTCCTTTTTCCACAATGTTTTCAAAGGCCTTTTTTACAAGGTCGTTAAACGTCGGGATTGTGTGGCATAGGGTTTAAATTCACTCTTTTCCAGAAAACAGAATTTTAGAATTGCCTGCCTTGAACAGAATTGTTTGCTGACCAAATTCAGTATGTTTCAGTTAATAAGATTTGTGTCTGAAAGGATAGAAAACATTGTGGGAATAGAGGAAAATGCTGGTTTCCAGCATTTTCTCCTTTACCCTCAGTGTTTTCTAAAACATTTTTTTCCTCAGGGTTGTCAAAACACAGGAATATTTGGTACAGGGTTAAAAACGTCAGAAGAAATCTCACAGAAATGTTGGTGTATTTTTGGAATAACATTGTAAAATTTCATTACCTATTCAGGGGCCAGAGGGACCTAGAGGACCCTCTGGGCGACCAGGGTTACAGGGAGCTCGTGGGGTACAAGGTGACAGGGGTCAAGACGGATCGTCAGGACCTATGGTAAGTTTTTATCGTTAACCCCTAGAGAGGGCTAAATACCGTATTTTGGTTTTTTTTGTGGGAAGGAAATGTTTGCTATTTTGGCGAGTGGATCATTCTCGTGAAAATTATATTCGCCAAATATTTCATCTTATCTGAAAATCCTTCTTTTGATACAAACGAAAAGGAAAAGCCTGGGGTTGTAAGAAATGGCTTTAAAGTTGCTGGAAACTTGAAAAAATGAAAAAAATAGACTTAACACAATGATCTATTCATGTGTAGGGAGAATTGTTGTTAGATACGGGTAATCATTATACTGAAGTTTGAACAAAGCTGCTTTGTTTAGTTTCCCCATGTGTAGTCAAATGATACCATGAATTGTGAATAAATAATTCGACTTGGAAATACTAGTAGTCTAAGATTTGAATATATCTTATTCTTATTCATGTATTTATGTATACCATCAGAATCACTGGTAAAAGGGGTAATTTTGAGATTTTTTTTAAATATCTGACTATCAGTGTTAATCTTGTAATTCTAGCTTTATTTCTCATTTTGCATATGTACTAATGTGTCCGGTATGTAATACCAGACATACCGATAAATATTTTGGGTAGGTTCGATGCTATCATATATTTACAATTTTGCAAAAAATAGAAACATTCCAATGAATTCGTATAAATAAAATGCATAAAAAAATGATTTTGACCAAACTCACTAACCTTTTGGGACACGAAAAAAACCTGATATACGTTATACCTGATTGTCATCTTCAGTGTAGAAATAGGACCTAAATAATTACTCATTAGGGAAAAGGGAATAGAGGACAGTAAAGATTCAAGATAAGACTGCACAGAAGGTGCCGTCTGATCTTGATCTTCTCAGTCCATAATGGCAACAGCACTTGTGTAAGTCATTTGATTTTACTTTTTACCACACACCAAAACATTAACCCTTTACCACACGACAAGATTTTAGATGGGTTCAAATTGAAAGTTTGCAGACGACAAAAAAGGAATGTGACCCAAATGATTGGATTTGTTCTGAAAGCTAGGTTAGAAAACATTGTGGGAAAGGGAGAAAATGCTGGTCACAGTATTTTCTTCTTTTCCCACAATGTTTTCAAAAGTCTAATTTCTCTGGGTCGTTAAAACTCGGGATTGTGTGGTAAAGGGTTAAGCTCACCAATATTAAACTCTTTGCAAATCAGCAAACATTTAGAATAGTCCATTATTGAAAGCATTACTCCCTTACCATACAATCCAGACTTTTAACGACCCTGAAAGAGAAAGCTTTTGAAAACATTGTGGGAAAAGGAAAAATGCTGGTAACCAGCATTTTTTCCTTTTCCCACAACTTTTTCTACCTTATCAAAGACAGAAATCATCATTTTATCAATATTTGTTTTGTCGTCTGCAAATGCTTTCAATTTGGTCTTGTCCAAAAATTTGTCATTTCTTAAAGAATTAATTGTAGATGTACAAATCAAATCTGGCACAAATGATGGCATTTGTCTTTCAAAGGGTAGAACATATAGTGGAAAAATGGTTACCAGCATTTTCTTCTTTTCCCATAATGTTTTCAAATGCTTCCTCCTGAGGATCAACAAAACAAGGGATTGTTTGGTAAAGGGTTAAAAGAATTTGATTAGAAACTGTTATGAATATGACATTTTGTTATTATTTATCTTAGGTTTGAAATGAATTAGAAATTGTTTACATTTAGATAATTCTGTGCCTGTTATACAAACTAATAGGTCTCTTGTATATACTAGAAGGATCTACTGTACTATATTTTTTATGTTTTCTTCTTTTTAGGGCCTTCGTGGAGTGGATGGACTTCCAGGTCAGCCTGGGAGCCCGGGTCCAATGGGGCCAATGGGGTCTCCAGGCTTTCCAGGTGTTCCTGGGATGAAGGTAAACCTTTTTGCCCTTTGTACCCTTAAGGACCACAACTGTAGTTGCCTTTGCAAACAGTCTAGGTCAAGATCAGTCTGTACCGAGTGTGCAGTCTGATCTTAGATATGAACTGCCCACAATTTTTCAAGAAATTTTGACTCTTGGGACCAATTTGGCTGTGCATAAGTTGCTACATGTTGGCCTTTTTTCACTGAGGGCTGATCTAGCAAAAAAGGCATGAGGTGAAAGGATGCGTACCACCAAGACCAAGAGGTCTGCAATATTTTTATGCCCCTACCGTGAAATGGCAAGGGGTAAATAGTGTTACCCCTTTCTGTTTTAACAATCATTGCCTTGGGCTCAATATCTTTCCTGTCTTGGGTGTCTCAAAGTTTACACAAAGTTTAATACAGTGAAAACTTTAAAAGTCTTCTAGTTCCATACCTGACAATCTTTTCCGGTGAGCGTTTAACTCTTTCACTGCCAATGTCACCTTGGATAGCTTTTATGGATGGCATAGATCAAGATCAGACGGCACAAATTTGCTGTCTGATCTTAGATTTATGTCATCCATCACTTTATGCTTATTGTTGACCAAAATTAGCATCAAATCCAATGAAAAAATGTGTATAGGCCTTGTGAAAAGCCAAATCCATTTGGCAGCGAAAGAGTTAAGGTCCATTCTGGCCCTCTTGTTAAGCCTTTACCACATTATGACGATTTTTAACCTAAGAAAGAAGCCTTTTGAAAACATAGTTGGAAATGGAGAAAATGCTGGTAACCAGCATTTTCTCCTTTTCCCACAATGTGTTCTGCCCCATCAAAGAAAAATTGCACTATTTGAGCCACAATGAAATTGTCATCTGCAAATGCTTTCAATTGACCTTTCTGCAAACGCGAGTTTGGCACACCCACCTTAGTAACGCGGTATTTTGGTCGCTATGTCCGACAAACAAAGCAGAAAATGGTGCCGACTACATAGAGTAAGAGCGTTTATTTTCGTTTCATTCTAGCTTGTTGCTCTAAATGAAGCACCCGAAGTTTTTTCACCAACTTTCTTATCAGTTCGAACTAAATCAGCAACATAACAAGAAAAAGTACTTTGAATAATGTCATATTGATACGAAATTGAGAAGTTAAAAACAGCGCAAATATGTTCGTGTTCGTAATTCTGTGTTCTGTCTCGCAAATGCGAGTAGATTGCTGTTGGCAACATCTATAGTTAGTAATAGGGAAAAGGGGCGTAACTTTATAAGACATTTTGTCAGTATATTACATGTCAGTTTGACAGAAAACAATATAAGAAAAGGACTTACAATTCAACCCTTTACCACACAATCTGGTGCTTTAACGACATTGCAGGAGGGGACTTGTGAAAACTTTGCTCTTTTTCCATAGATGTGCTTTAACGACGTTGCAGGAGGGGACTTGTGAAAACTTTGCTCTTTTTCCATAGATGTTTTCAAACCTTTTTAGACAAATCTCACCATTTGTCGATGGCATTTTTTTTTTTTTTCAAACTAGACGAATCAAGCGTTATGTTGTCAGGTACAGCTTTACTTAACACCTCTAACAGCTGTTTCAGCAAACATCAATAGGTTTTATTGTACGTACTCAATTAAGAAAGTGGTTTGTTGTAATTTTAACAGATGTGTGTTGTAAAAACTTTTTAATTGGGGGTATATTTTGTCACTTGATTATTACTTGATTTGTCACAAGGATTAAACTGATTTTGAATGGACGTGCATTTATCAGTTATGCGACGATCATGGGGAGAACAAACAATCTATCGAACCAGGCCAAAGTACAATTAACAGTCACATGTGATCGTCTTAATTGAAACAGGAATAATAAAAGAATGCTCCCTAAAGTATTAAAACAAAAATCAAAGAACATCTGACGTTTGCAAAGTCAACTTATTTATGAAACAGAATGACGAGTGGCTGTCAATAAAATATACTTCTTCGTGTCGCCCGTTTCATTCAACGATTACGACTGTCGACGAGTAATGCTTGGAGTTCGAAAGATGTTCATTGGGTTAGATTGCAATAGGTAGTTTAACAAAAAATTTTGGCATAATCGTTCTTTCTTTCGCAAAAGATTAAAAAAAACTTCTTTTCTGCTGTTTGGTAGAGAGGCTGGTTTTTCAGAATCCAGGTCAAATCTACCAGCAACATTTACGTGGATACAGGCTTTTGCAATGGATAAATTTAGTTTTCTGTTCAACATATACGTATTATGTAACAATTTTCTTACCACATGATTCTTATCTGCAACTTTAATCCATTTTGAAATAATTATTCTATAATCAAATTTTCTTTGGTTTAAACGAAAAGAAAAAAAAAATACATTGTAAAGGCTGTAACTTTGTCTGACCCTTTTGTTTATATGACCCGCTATACTTCGTTTTGATTGGCTGATATGATCTGTCAATCAAAATCGGCAGAAAGGTCAATTTAGACAATGCTAAAATTTTATTGTCTGGTAAACGCTTAAACCTTTGAACTGGATTTTTATGCTTCTTCCAACATGTATCTATGTCATTTCTTAGCTATCGTTCACATATACATGCCATTCTTTGGTTCACCAGTTCTAGGCAGTAGCTTTACAATGCTTTGCCCATTGATGCTCCCATATGACTTGCCCACTTTGATGACTTTGATCAAGGATCAAGCCAGCACTTCTTGATTATGAATCCAACACCAAAAACCTTTAACCCTTTACCTCACAATCCTGACTTTTAATGACCCTGAGAAAGAAAGCTTTTGAAAACATTGTGGGAAAACGACAAAATGCTGGAAACCAGTATTTTCTCCTTTTCCCACAGTGTTTTCAAATCTTTCACAGCAAAGTCCTGTAATTTTTGCAACATTCATTATTTCATCTGCAAATACTTTCAGTTTGGACCAGTATAAAGTTTTGTTGTGTGGTAAAGTGTTAACCCTGTACCAAACAATCCCAAGTTTAACGACCCTGTAGGAGGAAGCTTTCGGAAACATTATTGGAAAAGGAGAAAAATGTTGATAACCAGCATTTCTCCTTCTCCGACAATGTTTTCTTCCCTTCCCAATACAAACTTTAATTTTTGAGTCACATTCTTTGTGTTATCTGTAAATGCTTTCAATTTAGACAGGTCTAAGATTTTGCCGTTTAGTAATGTGTTAAATCAGCTAAACTGAACTTGCATTAGTAGACCTCCTGCTGTAAGGAACCACCTTTTCACTTCCTTTAGTGGGATCTTTCAGCACAGTTTCGACTGTACATCATAAAACATTTGTAATCAGTTATTGCTTTACCAAACAATCCCAACTTTGAAATAGGCTTTTGAAAACATTGTGGGAAAAGGAGAAAATGCTGGTAGCCAGCATTTTCTCCTTTTCCCAGAATGTTTTCTATCCTATCAAAGACAGAAAACATCATTTCAGCTACATGTAATTTATCATTGCAGCTGCTTTCAATTTGGTCCAATCACAAATTTTGTCGTTTTGTAATGAGTTATTCAATGTTCGAATTGCATACCATTACTTTTACAGGGCGAAGCCGGTGCTGAAGGTGCAAAGGGAACCCGTGGCCAACAAGGTGCCCGGGGTGCTGCTGGGGAGCCTGGAATTGCTGGGGAGCCTGGACGACAGGGACTTGCTGGCATTGATGGTGGATCTGGGGACAAAGGAACAACAGTAAGGATTTAGGGCTTGTGATTAATTCTTTACCACTCAATCTCAAGTTTAAACAATCCTGTGGAAAAATGCCTTTGAGAACGTTGTGGAAAAAGAAGAAAATGCTGGTAACACACAGTCCAGAGTTTTAACGACCCTGACAGAGAACACTTTGGAAAACTTTGTGGGAAAAGGGGAAAATGCTGGGACAAATTTAATGTATCTGCAGACGACATATAACATCTATTTCAAATGAAAATAACTACTTCTGAAAGGGCTAAAAATATTGTGGGTAATAAAAAAATTTGCTGGTTACCAGCATTTTCACCTTGTCCCACTGTGTTTTCAAAAGCTTTCTTTTCCAGAGTCATTAAAACTGCATGATTACATAATAATGGTCGAGGAATTCCTTACCAAAAATATTGTGTAAGAAATTCTTCAACCAGTTCAATGTAATGATTCAATTATGGCATGGGAGAATCATGTCAAAGGTCAAGGCAGAGTCAAATGTTTTTAAAAGAAATGGAATTTTTTGGGGGGCTTATGTTTGTGTCTGGCCTGTAAATTTTTTAATTAACCAAAAAAAGATCAGTAGAACTGCAGAAATGCCAACCAAACAAAGACAATGTGTCACATGTAAGAATCGTGCCTGTAGGTCAAAGGTCAAGGTCACAGTATAATCAAATGTGTTTAAAAAAAGGAAATTTTGGGTGAGTATGTTTGTATCTAGCCTGTTTTTTTTTTAATTGGGAAAAAAAGAATCATCATATCTACGCAGTAATGTTAACCACATTAAGATGTTGTGTCATAGAATTATGCCTGTAGGTCAAAGGTCACAGGAAGGTTAGAAGTGTTGGTAAGAGTCGTGTCCATTGTCAACGTACATGTTCACAGCTCACAAGAAAGGGTTGTATTAACTTCAGGTGCATCAGTCACTTCTCAATGACACATACATGTATTGTTTTCTTTTAAAACAGGGAGACACTGGTCCAGCTGGACCTCCGGGTTTTCCAGGACCACGTGGAACCCAAGGACCAGAGGGAAGCCCTGGTGTTGTTGGCCCAAAAGGTCACCCTGTAAGAACCTTCATCTTTGTCTTCTTGTTATTCATTGATAAGGGGCTTAAAACATTATCAGAACAACCAGTCTCTTTTACCTTCAAGAAAAATGCTTTTAAAACATGGCTGGAAAAGAAGAAAATGAAGGTGACCACCATAGTCCCTTTTTTCAATAAAGTTTTTTTTTGTGTGGAAAATTCCATCCTTTTAGTCAGGTTTTATTTTTCATCCGCAAAACTGTAAATAATTTTGTCTGGTATAGAGACAGAAAACCCATTACCAGACAACAAAATTTTGGACTTGTCCAATTTTAAAGCATTTGAAAATGATGTATCAACCATGGTTCAAATGATAGGATTTGTCTTTGAAAGGGTATAGGATATTGTGGATTAAGGAGAAAATGCTGGTTATTAGTGTTTACTCCTGTTCCTACAATGTTTTCAAAAGCTTTCTTCCTATGGTGTTGAAACTCAAAATTGTTGGATGATAGTTTAAGTCATTACCTTCTGTGAGAAATTTTCTGCAGATGATCTATAAAAAATCTTCGTAAAAATTGGATAAACAGCTTGAACTAACCTTTTACCACACAACTCAGAGTTTTAACGACCCTAAGAAAGAAGCCTTTTTCAAACAATGTGGGAAAATGAGAAAATGCTGGTAACCAGCATTTTCTCATTTTTCCCACAATGTTTTCAAAAGTTTGCTTTTTCTGGGTATTCAAAAGTCGGGGTTGTGTGGTAAATCATTTATCTGTTTCTTATGGAACACGTTTACTGGTTTGTTGTACATGTTTTGACCATCTGTTTGACAGGGAATGCCTGGTAGCATGGGTTTTAAAGGCTCCCAGGGCCCCAAAGGTAACCCTGGACAAGGTGGAGAAAGAGGACCATCAGGAACTCCTGGTCCTGAGGGTAAAAGGGTATGTAATTGTTCATTTTGTCCCAATGTTTCAGAATTGAGGAACATCACATTAGTAGGGTTTTTAAGATTTCACAGATTGTGAGAATGGTCATGATACATAGCATGGGAATATATTTACTAAATATTCTAATCATTTAATTTTGAACTCCAAGACTAGCCCCATCAGCGGAGGCATAATGTATGGCAAATTAGTTGACTAGTCCCATTTAAATTCAAAGACTAACCACCTGATCAGCAGAGACAGCATTTATTGTCAAGTCAGTCAACTAGCCTCATCCTTCAATTCATTGTAAATTCCAAGGCTGCCATCTAATTACAGAGGCAGGATGTCTCGGCAAATCAGATGAATTGGAATTTAGAATGAGAGAACAAAGTCACATTCGCTTGGTGAGGTACAAACCCTGGGTCAGTGTTCACCAACAATTCTTAAGAATCTTAAGAACATTCTTAGGCTTATTCTCCAAGATTTTCTATATTTGAAAGTAACACAACTTCTGATTGGCTAAACCAAATGTTTTAGCCAATCAGAAGTTGTGTTACTTTCTAATCTAGAAAGTTCTGGAGAATAAGACTAAGAAGTTCTGAAGAATTGTTGGTGAATACGGACCCTGACCATAGATCTTCAGCTGCTCTAAGTATATTACCTTATGTAACTCTATACCAAACAACAAAATTTTAAACTTGTCCAAATTGAGAGCATATGAAAAAATCAAAATAAATGTGAGTCAAACACTACAACTTTTTTTGGAAGGGTAGAAGACATTGTGGGAAAATGGAAAAAAATACTGGTTAACAGCATTTTTTCCTTTTACCACAAGTTTTTCAAAAATCTTCTGTAGGGTTGTTTAAAGACTGGACTGTTGGTAAATGTTTAAAATATACCAGTTGTGAAAAGACTGTGAATATAGAATAGGTTCTGATGTGTTTTTTTTTTTTCCAATTTCAGGGTGACACTGGATCACCAGGTCCTCAAGGTAACCAAGGTGTGCAAGGAGACAGGGTAAATAGCGTTTTTTTTTACATAACATGTCGTAATTAATACTGTAAATCATGTGCTTATTATAACCTCGACCTACGAAGTAGAGGGAGGGTATATTGGTTTCACCATATCTGTCCATCTATCCACCAGTCTGTTCATTAATTCGTCCATGTTTTCATTTCCTTGTTCTTACTCAAAAGCCATTTGACCTAGGACCCTGAAAATTTATACAAGTGTTGCTCATGACCCAAGGAGGTGCCTTATGTTTATTTTTTTTTTTACATGGGTCAAAGGTCAAGGTCATAAATGAACTTTGTTTGAAAACCGTTTCCATGCTCTAACTCAAAAGCCCTTTGACTTAAGACCCTGAAACTTTATACAAATGTTGGTCATGACCCAAGGAGGTGCCCTATTCTTTTTGTGTCAAAGGTCAAGGTCACGGGTGAACTTTGATTAAAATTGTTTCAGTGCTCTAACTCAAAATCTGCTTTACCTGGGACCCTGAAACTTTATACAAGTGTTTCTCATGACCCAAGGGGGTGCCATATTGTTTGTAGGTCACATGGGTCAAAAGTCAAGGTCACAGGTGAACCTTGCTTTAAAAATCATTTCCATTCTCTGATTGTTCTGATTCAGTGACAAGGTGTGTGTGTGGGGGGGGGAGGGGGCGGAGTGGGCGCGGGTATTTGCCCACTTTGCGACAGGTCTAGTGGCATTACATGTCATCAATCCTTAACTCTTTACCAAACAAAAGAATATTAAACCAGTCCAAATTGAAAGCTTTTGCATAGACAATAAATGTTACTCAAAAATTGAAATTTGTTTTGGGAAGAGTAGAAACATTGTGAGAAAAGGAGAAAATGCTGATTACCAGCATTTTCTCCGTTTCCCACAATGTTTTCAAAAGGCTTTTTTCTTCAGGGTCATTAAAAGTCAGGATTGTTTGGTAATGGGTTAACAAAAGTGCTCTTTACATGTGGTCAGTCCTTAACTCACATGCTCTTTCCATTGCATATCATTAATTGATGTGTTTTTTAAATTACATATCATCAACATTAATAAAATTTTGACCCAAGTGCACTTTACATATTGCACCCATTTACTCACATGCTTTTTAGCTTACATATTATCAACTGTTATTGCATAAAACATACCTTTCAGGGTTGTTATAAGCATTATAAACAGGGAAAAACTGGGTGTTAACGGGAGAAAATGTATATTAATCAGTCAATTCACCATCTTTTCACACCCGGCTTTGTATTTTCATTATCCTCGATCCAGGCCTACCTTGTAAACAATGTACGCTGAATGTTTGTCCTTGTCATACTCTCCCAGCCTCCTGTCAACAAAGATGTAGGAATTTGTACCATATTAGATCCTTTTTATGGCCTGCTTTGATGATTTTAGTACACCACAAGCGAAATCTTGCACAGAATCTCAGTCTTATCGAGATCTGAATAAAACATCAATTGTGATGACTTCTATATCCAACCCACTTCCTTAAGGCAGTCGGCAATTCCTTCGCTTGGTATATATCCGTCTTAACATCTTACAGAAATTGATATCCACTCGTTCATTGTAGTTGTATTAGATTCATATGTGTGCAAGTAAATGCCAAGAAAGTCTGCTATGTATTATAATATCATTAGCAGTGAATTACCGTGAAAGATCAAAACAGTGGCACAGGACTACGGCCCTTCATTATGTGTAACAAAAATTTCATTGCCAAATTCTGGTTCTGACCAGTATACGTCCAGTACATTTCAAGTCCGTTTCCTTGCATTTCTGTGGAAAACTCTTTGCTTTTGTTGCAAATTATCGCTAAAGTACATTTTCTTTATGCAATAATAGTGTTAATTCATGTATTTTTGATTGTTAACCTGTGCAGAGGCCCTCAAAGTGCTTTGCACTTGGGCGTTAAACCATTTTTCGGGTGTCTGCAAATGTTAACAACCTCAAAAACATGAATTAACCCTATATTAACTCATATGCTTCTTTCTTCACATGTCATCAAGCATTAACACATGTGCTCTTTACTTTACATATACTCACCCATTTAGCCATGTGCTCTTTAGTTTATATATCATCAGTCATGAACTTGTGTGCTCTTTACATTACATATCGTCAACCATTAACTCCTGTGATCTTTACTTTACCTATCACTAGTCTTTACATGTAGGCTGATTAATCAACATGTCAAAATTTTTACATGTGCTACAATGTATAGACAAAGTGCTCATTAATAACAATTTGGTCAGGTGAAAAGGATGAAGTAAACTGAGAATTATTAACCAATAAGCTGCCAAGCGTGACTCACTGACTTTTTGCAGACAGTGTAGATCAAGATCAGGCTGCACAAAATGTGCAGTCTGATCTTGGATCTACGCTGTCCGCTACGGAGATATGTTTCCGAAGAAAATACCAAAATGTCAAATGTGAAACGTCAAAATTTGGGTTTTTAATATCAGCTTGAAAATTTCATTTCACTTATATAGCAGGATAAGGGTTAAATTTATTAAACAAGCAGAAAGATTGCTATTTCTAGTTTGTTTGGGGCAAAAGATGTTACTAAGTAGCAGATAGTGTAGATTCAAGATCAGACTGCACCCTCTGTGCAGCCTGATCTTTGATCTACACTGTCTGCCGAAGCCCTGTTCAGCACTTTAAGTTTTAGTGTCTCCTTACAGGGAGTTCCTGGAAATAGAGGATTACCAGGCCCAAGTGGAGACCTCGGTGCCCCAGGAGAATCTGGTGGGGATGGACCCCGAGGACCCAGGGGCTCAGCTGGACCCACTGTAAGTAGCTAAACTCTCAGAGAAGTATCATAAGCCTGAGTCATATATACTAATGACATGTGCCTTCAATGTCTTCAAACTCTTGCATAATAGCTAAACTTGACATTAGAATTGTGACGCATTCTTCAGTGAAAAAATTTCAAAATTTTTATGTTGGCATTTTAGGAAAACATATTAACATAAATATCATAGTATCTCAGATCTGTACAATCTACCGGTACTTTGTGTCTTACCAATACACAGACAAACGTCACTACTCAACTCTGTAGCAGACAGCAGAATTTTAGACTGGTCTATTTGGAAGCATTTGCAGACAATGAATTATGAAATTTGTCTTTGAAAAGGTAGAAAATATTGTGGGAAATGGAGAAAATGCTGCTTACATTGTGGGAAATGGAGAAAACACTGGATACCAGCATTTTCTCCTTTTCCCACATTTTAAAAAGTCTTTTCCTCAGGGTAGTTTAAAACTTGGGATTGTGTGGTCAAGGGTCAATGTTTCACTTCTTACCTAACAACAAACTTTCAGAGTCATCCAGATTGAAAGCATTTGCAGATGACAAATATAAACTGATGGGATATATCTATAAAAGGATAGGAAACGTTGTGGGGAAGAGGAGAAAACACTGGTTACCAGCATTTTCTTCTATTCCCACCATGTTTTAAAAAGTTCTTTTCATAAGGGTCATTAAAATACAGGATTGTGTGGGAAAAGGTTGAACAGGTAAAAGTGAAACTGTAGTCACTGGATATCCAGTATTTTCTCCCTTATAGAACAATGTTTTATACTCTTTGCAGACGAATTCCATCATTTACACAAGTTTGAATTTTATTGCATGATAAAAAAAATGAATATACGAGTAGGCCAACCTGGGTGGAAACTTCTTGCTATTGGTAATTTATCTGGGTGTCAAAAGCATTATTCTCTCATGATTCAGCTGGTTTGTGAAAGAAAGTTGGATGATCCATATCTGTATACACTGCATCAGAGCTCCAGATAGAGGGAGTGATTTTGATTTCAAAATTGAAAATATTAGTCACTGTCCACTAAACCCTATGTTATGGGTACTCATTAGAATCGTCTCATCGAGGCCATTCTAATGAGTACCCACAACATAGGGTTTGGAAGAGAAATAATGGAGTTAAAATACTATCACTCCCTCTTATCTGGAGGTCTGCACTGCATTATGAAGGTGCATTAACCCATAAAGTGCCAGATAAACTCAAAATATATTTTCAGTATAGAAATAAGACATAAATAACCACAGTTTCAGAAAAGCGGACAGTGTACATCAAAGAGCAGGCTGCACCCTGATCTTGATCTACACTGGTCGCAAAGGCAACTAATGTTGTGAAAGGTGCTTTAAGGGTTAAATCCCCTTGCCCAGAGTGCTATTCATATGAACATGTCCTGTTTTTCAGGGTAAACCTGGAATACCAGGCCCTGCTGGACCCTTAGGAGCCAGGGTGAGTACTCTTCAAACATTTCTATAATACTGTCTGTGTTGAATCCTATCTGAACCAGCCTGCATAGCTCAGGTGGTAGAGCTTAGGACTTGTAAACATCATGTTTCGGGTCCTTTGAGGGTGTGGGTTCAATTCCCATGGCTAGCCATCTAAAATTACTTATAGTCTTCCGATGAGATGTTAAACTGAGGTCCTGTGTGACGATGCTATGTACGTGGCACATTAAAGAACCAGGCGCAACTTAGGAAGGGTTTCATCCTATATCTTGCACCATCCCCTTTAACAAAAACTAACAGCCTTCAGGTGGCGTGGCCCATATGGGCAACCGGTGGCTACGATATATAAATGCAAAAATCATTCAATCATATCTGAACCCTTAGAGCAGGAAATGAACCTGTACCTGTACTCACCAACCATTCTTAAAACATTCTTTGTCTTTTTCTCAAAAAATTTCTTCATTATAAAGTAGGAAAATTTCTGATTTGCTAAACCCAATGATATAGCCAATCAGAATTGTTGTTACTTTTAAATCTAGCAATAGACTGAATGAATTTAAGAAAAATTGGTGACTATTTTCATATTTAGAAATGAAACCCAAAGAACCCTTTACCACACAATCCCAACTTTTAACCACCCTAAGGAAAAGGACTCTTGAAAGCATTGTGGGAAAAGGAGAAAATGCTGGTAACTATGTTTTCTGCCCTTCCAAAGACAAATTTCATAATGTTTGCACATCCTAATTTGTCATCTGCAAATCCTTTCAATTTGGAAAAGTTTAAAATTTTGTCATTTGGTCAAGGGATAATTGTGATTCCTAGATTGCTCTTATCCAGAATTTCTCAGCAGAGCATGCAGTGTAAATCAGAGACTACACTACATGGTTTGTTGCTGATCTTGATCTACACTGGCAGCAAAGGCATGTATTGTCATGAAAGGAGCTCGAACGGTAAAACATGTGTTCAGTATGAATTAATGACTGACAATCATTGAAAGATGAAAAATTTGCAGAAAAATCATAGACTGAACATACCAAAGTTTTAACAAACAAGGAATATCTTTAACCTCTTACCGCACCATGAAGCCTTTTAACAACCCTTAGAGAAAGAAGCCTTTTGAAAACATTGTGGAAAAAGGAGAAAATGGTGGTACCTAGCATTTTCTCCTTTTGCCACAATGTTTTCTGCCCCGTCAAAGAAAAATTACACCATTTGAGCCACATTGAAATTGTCATCAGCAAATGCTTTCAGTTCGGACAAGGCTAAAATTTTGTCGTCTGGTAAAGAGTTAAAAATAAAAGATAGACAACATAAGAGGTATTGCAATATAAATTTTGAAACTCTATTGGTGTTCAGCATACAGAGAGACAATGAAAAGAAAACCTACCAGCAATTATATTTTTCAAGATTAGGTGTTAATCCAAATTCTTGTTTGAAAAGGAAGGTGTTAATCCAAATCCTTGTTTGAAAAGGAGCAGTTGTTGGTAAAACTGACGTACCTGAAAATACATGTAGACATACAGTAATGGGCTTTAGGGTAATGCTAGCAAAATGTTAGCAGTACCAACACTTTTATTTAAGCCTTTACCAAATGACAAAATTTTGGACCGGACCAAATTGAAAGCATTTGCAGACGACAAATTAAATGTTGCTCAAATGATGATTTCTGTCTTTGATAGGGTAGAAAACATGTGGAAAAGGAGAAAATGCTGGTTACCAGCATTTTCTCCTTTTTCCACCATGTTTCCAAAAACAGCCTTTCCCAGGGTAGTGAAAACTCAGGATTGTTTGGTAAAGGGTTAAGTGTCATAAGATAAAGCCTTTGATTTGAACCATATTTAATATGTCATCTGCAAATGCTTTCCTAAGGGACAAATCCAAAATTTTGTTGCCTTGGTTGAGAGTTTGCCATTATATGATACCTCTTTTATTACTGAAGATTATTGAATTTGGGCTAGTTGTTAGCTATTAACCTTTAGAGCACTCAATAAACCCGAGAGTCACCTTCAGTCTAGAAACAAAAACCCAACAATTGCATTTTCAATCTTGGACAGTGGACTGTGTAGATCAAAATGGACAGTGTAGCTCATAGATCAGACAGCATATTTTGTGCAGTCTGATCTTTATCTACATTGACTGCAGAGACGACTTTAGTTGTAAAAGGGGCTTTAAGGGTTAAAAGAGAAACCGATTCCAAATGGCATGCAACAATCAAAATGGTTCTGACACAGCTATGCTCATTTTTTTGGCTAAGAATTGTTACTGAAAAAGTGATGACAACCAAGCGTTTGCACACCTATTCCATGCTATTATTTTGTGTTTATTTTACAACAGGGTCCCTCCGGACCACAGGGACGTGATGGGCCATCTGGTAGAGCAGGACCTGCTGTATGTATTTGACCTTTTAACTTCTTGTTTCTGTCTGTCTGTCAGTGTGTCTTGCCAATTTACAGAATGTTCTCTTTCTGAAAAAAAAAGTTTTAGTTAACTCTATACCACACAATGCTTAGTTTTAACAACACTGAAAAAAAATCTTAAAAAAACATTGTGGGAAAAGGAGAAAATGCTGGTAACCTGCATTTTCTCAATTTCTCTCAATGTTTTCTAATCTTTCAAAGACAAATCCCATCAATTAATGTACATTACATTTGCTATCTGCAGAATGCTTTTAATTTCAACAAGTCTAGAATTTTGTTGTTGGGTATTTAAAATTTTGTTATTTGGTTAAGATTGGATATATGAATTAGAAAAGGTTTAGAATATACTACAGGATGTTGCAGATCTCAGATCAGACTAAAGGTTCCATGCAGCATGATCTTTTATGATTACATGTCAAAACTTGTGGCAAAAGAAGATATTGACGCTTGGTCAGCTTCAAGGCAAAAACCTGTCTTTTTTGGGAGGTAGTGGTAGTGATTTCCAAAATAAGCGATTAAGGATGTGAAGTAAAAAGTTTATAAATCGAAAGAAAAGGACTTGTGTGCATTATGATACGGATGCTTACCTTGATATACCCTTTACCAAGCAATCTTGTGTTTCATGACCCTAAACCTGAAAGCTTCTGAAAACATTATGGGAAAAGGATAAAATGCTGGTAACCAGCATTTTCTCCTTTTCACACAATGTTTTAAACCCTTTTACAGATGGATCCCATCATGTCAGCCACATTTAATTTTGTCTTCTGCAAATCCGTTAAACCTTTACCACACAATCCTGAGTAATAACGACCCCGAGAAAATGCCCTTTGAAAACATTGTGGGAAAAGGAGAAAATGCTGGTAACCAGCATTTTCTCCCTTTTCCACATTGTTTTCTAGCCTTCTCAAAACAAATTTCAATTTTTGGGTTACATTTATTCTGTATTCTGCAAATGCTTTGAATTTGGACCAGTCCTAAATATTGTTGTTTGGTTAAGAGTTGAATCTTAGACTGGTCTAAAATTTTGTCATCATTGGTAAGGATATAATGTTGGAGTATTTTGTGTCATAGGGACCTGTAGGAAATGATGGTCAGCCAGGTGAGATGGGTCCCCCAGGTGTTCCAGGACCCCCAGGTCTACCGGGACCCAATGGAAATTCAGGAGAGAGAGTAAGTTACAACATGTAGCTCTGTATGACACAATCCCAACTGTTACGACCGTGAGAAAGAAGGCTTTTAGAAACTGTGGGAAAAGGAAAAAATGCTGGTTACCAGCATTTCCTCCTTTCTCCACAATGTTTTCCTCCATTTTGAGGATAAATTTCATTATTATTGCCAAATTTAATTTGTCGTCTGCAAATGTTTTCAATTTGGTCATGTCTAAATTTTCTTTGTGTGAGAGGGAGTTAAGGTTAGGTATTGGTAATAGGGTACAGTGAGTCTGTTTTAACTGCTTCCCACACAATCTGGACTTTTAACAACCCTGAAGAAAAAGCCTTTGGAAAACATTGTGGGAAAAGGAGAAAATGCTGGAGTTAGGCATTGGTAATAGGGTACAGTGAGTCTGTTTTAACCGCTTCCCACACAATCTGGACTTTTAACAACCCTGAAGAAAAAGTCTTTGGAAAACATTGTGGGAAAAGGAGAAAATGCTGGAGTTAGGTATGGGTAAAAGGGTACAGTGAGTCTGTTTTAACCGCTTCCCACACAATCCAGACTTTTAACAACCCTTAAGAAAAAGCCCATTGAAAACATTGTGGGAAAAGGGGAAAATGCTGGTGACCAGCACTTTCTCCTTTTTCCCACAATGTTTTCTACTCTTCCAAAATTAAATTTCAAGTCTTGTGCCATATTCAATTTGTCATCTGCAGATGCTTTCAATTTGGACCAGTTTAAAATTTTGTTGTTTGGTAAAGAGTTAATGTCATCCTCAAGAATTTGACATTATTCAAATTTTAAACAATGACATAAACTAAAACAATGACATAAACTAAAACAAACCTTTATATTTTAGTTTGAACATTATAAAAATTATTGTATATAAATAAATATCCACTCTATTTTTATTGCCAATGAAACAAAAAAGTTACCTTACATTAGTGAAATTTTGCAAAAAAACACATAAGAATAATGTGTTAAAATGAGTTACCCCTTTACCACACAATCCCGAGTTTTAACAACCCTGTAAAAGAAGCCTTCTGAAAAAATTGCGGGAAAAAGAGAAAATGATTGTAACCAGCATTTTCTCCTTTCCCACATTGGTTTCTATCTGTTCAAGGACAAATACTATCATTTATAAAAAATATGAGTTGTTGCCTAAAAATTCCTTGAATATTGAAAATTTGAAAATTTTGCTGTGTGATACAGGGTTAAGACCTTACTTTACAAGCTTTTTTTTGGCTATACCAGAAACAAACAGTGTCAATAACAAAGTTTTGAAGGGAAGGGAAATACTATATGTATTTTGTTACATTGTGGAAAAAAATGTGCAAAATGGAACTATGAAAGTATTGTAACAATGGACTGAGTGTTCAGAACAAGCAAATTGTTACATAATTTTCTTAATTATTGCCATTTGCATCTTAACCCTTCAAGTGCTTTCCACTACTATAGTTGCATTTGTGGTCAGTGTAGATCAAGATCAGACTGTACAAAATGTGCAGCCTGATCTTTAATCTGCCCCTTCCACTATGCTGAAACAGTACAGACAAAAGACAACCTTAAAATTATGATTGAGTCATTCTCTGTGAAAAGGAAGCTTAATGCATCTGCAAAAAGTATCAACAAGGTCAGGCTGCACAGTCCGCACAGGCTGAACTTGGTCCAAATCTTTTGCTTTTGGTCAGTTTTCTACATGTCAGAGGACCAGTGTACCTCATGATTCAGCCAGTTGTTAGACAAAATGTATTTTATAGATCCATAATTCTGTGATGACTTGCTAGGTATCATGCACCATGGAGATGCATTAAGCCCCCTTTTCTAGAACACAGCTCAATTATCTGTTTCTTATTCTAGAATGAAGAGTTAAAGTTGTAGGTATTCAAACTTCTCTCATTCAAATGAGGCGGCTCTAAATTCTACCGAATGGTTTTATTTTATTTCAGGGTGCACCAGGTATTGATGGAGACCAAGGGCCTCAGGGAGGGGATGGCCCACAAGGTGATGCTGGACCGCCTGGCCCAGTAGGTCCACAAGGTGTTCCAGGACTTCAGGTAAAAAATTATTTAAATGCAATTATTGGCTGTTTCCAGATTTCTAAATTGAAAGCATTTTCAGACAACAGATTATATGTGATTTAAATGTTAGGATTTTTTTTTATATAAGCCCCAGGCTCACAAGTAGTCCTACCTTTTCCTACCTTTTTGTACTGTTCCTACTTTTTTCTACTTTTTTGAAAATTATCCCCACTATTCCTACTTTTTTCATGAACATGAAACTAAAAAAATCTTTCTTTCAAAATATTTTAGATATTGCAGAATGGAAGAATGGCATATTCTTTTAATAAGGTTTTGACAGACTCTTTTAACAAGCTACTGTTTATCTGTTATGTAAGGTGCATGGTGCATTTCTTGGAAGTGTGTCTCAAGCACTTGCCATTCATGCCTTATAAGTTGACAGCAGCATGTAAGAGCTAAGAGCCTCCTAAAGACACCCCATATATCTTGTGACTGGGGTTTTATGCCCCCTGTAGGGTGGCATATAGCAGTTGCACTGTCTGTTTGTCCTCCTTGCTTTGTCCTCACAGCGTCTCCTTCAATTCTTAGATGATTTCAGCAAAGTGTCACAGAATGATCAATATAAAGTGCTGTAGAGCATACTCTCAGTCTAATTTAATTGGCCCATATTTGAAGGAGTTATTGTCTATTATCTAATTTTATTATACCCCCCTTCAATGAAGTGGGGGTATATTGCTTTGCACATGTCGGTCGGTGGTCCGTTGGTCGGTCCGTTGGTTGCTAGGTAGACCTTACCTTGTCTGGATAATAACTAGACACAGAATTGACCTAGGTTTGTCAAATTTGGCACAGACATGCGTCTCAGAGTGTAGATGATCCCTATTGATTTTGTGGTCAATCGGTCAAATGTCAAGGTCACAGTGACCGTCAACATGTTGACATATAGACCAAACCTTGTCCGGATGATAAGTAGACACAGAATTGACCTAAGTTCGTCAGATTTGGCACAGACATGCGTCTTGGAGTGTAGATGATCCCTATTGATTTTGAGGTCAATCGGTCAAATGTCAAGGTCACAGTGACTGTCAACATGTTGATATATAGACAAAACCTTGTCTGGAAGATAACTAGACACAGAATTGACCTAAGTTTGTCAAATTTGGCACAGACATTTGTCTTAGAGTGTAAATGATCTCTGTTGATTTTGAGGTCAATCGGTTAAATGTCAAGGTCACAGTGACCGTCAACATGTTGATATATAGACCAAACATTGTCCAGATGATAACTAGACACAGAATTGACCTAGGTTCATCAAATTTGGCACAGATATTCATCTTGGAGTGTAAATAATCCCTATTGATTTTGAGATTAATTCATCAAAGGTCAAGGTCACAGTGGCCTCCAACATAATGATATATAGACCAAACATTGTCCAGATGATAACTAGACACAGAATTGACATAGGTTCTTCAAATTCTGTACAGGTATTCATCTAGGAGTGTAAATGATCCCTATCGATTTTGAGATTAATCCATCAAAGGTCAAGGTCACAGTGGCCTTCAACTTAACAATATATAGACCAAACCTTGTCCAGATGATAACTAGACACAGAATTGACCTAGGTCCTTCAAATTCTGCACAGATATTCATCTTGGAGTGCAAATGATCCATATCGATTTTAAGGTTAATCTGTGAAAGGTCAAGGTCACAGTGAACACCAGATGATTCAGGGCCCACGCTGCCGTTCACCGCTTGAGCCATTTGCTTAAAAAAAATTAAAGTGTCTCAAAAATCATTATATGTGGCTCAACTTGTGGCTTCAACATTTTATTCTCGTATTATCGGGGACGTAGTAAACATCGAAGTCGACTGGGAAAAAGCGGAAGTCAAACGCGCGTGCCGAGAAAAAATCGATAACCAAGTCTGTGTACCGGCGACTGTTTACAATCTTGTTTGTATACACATGGCAGTGTGGCCACTTCCTGTATCACTGTGGCAGTAGGGGGGCATGACTGTTTACAAACAGACATCTTGTTACTTATTGCTTCTATCCTTGCAATTACTCCAGTAATTTTCATAAGAATTATGTGATTTTAACCAAACTTTCACAGAATGATATCAAGTGTTGAAGCGCTTAATTTCAATTTTTTTCTTTTACTCAGCCGTATTTTGGGGAGTTTACCTTCTTGAAAATTTTAGATCTTAATGCTTTTGCCATCTTAGAATTCTGATGTGATTTTCACCATACTTTTGCAGAATGATCGGTATCATGTGCTGTAGTGTGTAATTCACAGGCTTTTCTCATTCAGTCACTTTTGGAAGAGTTATTTCCCTTTATTTAAAGTTTATCTCCTTATGCTTCTGTCCTCAAAACTCCTATAAAGCCACCCAATTTATCATGTAGGTCCATCTAATAGATTTCCACCAAAATTCTAAATTATAGCCCTAGCGTCAAAATTGGCCAAGAGGTTTAAGTTCTTACATTGACTTGTAAGGTGTGAAACTTAAGAAATCTTTTTGTTCCTATAGCTTTGGGCTACAAAATTTTGCATGTAGCTTTATCTAGTGAAGTTCTATCAAGAATTTTCTAATTGTAGCCCTAGAGTGAAAATTGGTCCCATCCCAGGGGTCACAGGTTTATATAGGCTAAGATTGTTATTTTTTTTTTTTTTAACAAAAAAGTCTGAAGCTATCAAATTTTGCATGCAACTTCATTCAGTGGACCTACACCAAAAAATAAAATTATGGTCCTGGGATGAAAATTTGCCTTGCCCTGGTGGTCACAAGTTTAATATGGGCTTATGTTGTGAAAGCTTTGAAAATCTTCTTGTTTGTCACCATGAGAGCTAGAAATGTTATATTCTGTAAGTGTTATCATCTAGTATGCTCCTACCTACATGTAGATTGTTTAAATTACAGCCCAGGGGTGAAAATTAACCCCAGCCTGGGGGTGTCAAGTTCAACCTATACTTATAGTGAAAACTTTAAAAATGTTCATGTTCCTGTTCCTACCATAAATCTTACAGCTACCAAACTTGGCACATAGCTTCATCTAGTGAATCACTACCAGGTTTGATTAAAATTTAGCCCTTGGTTCAGAATTGGCCCTGCACTGAGGGTGGACCTCTACCAAGATTCAACTTATTTTAACCCTTGGGTCAAAAATGGCCAGGGGTTAACAACTTTTAAACAGGTTTTTAAAGAAAAAACTTGGAGAATCCCCTTGTTCCAAACCATCTTGCCTAGGAATGAAATGTTCCGTATGTAGCATGATATCAGAAAACTTTTTGAAGATTGTAAAGTATTGTTAGTGAGTCAAAAATTGGTCCCATGGAAGGAGGTAAGGTGTCACAAATTGTTTTGTGGTGAGAGATTCAGGGACATTCTGGCCTTTTGTTACTTTAAAGGAGTTCATAGATATGTGATAGGAATGATACAGAATCAGAATTGCCTGCATTCATTAGAATCATCTTGGATGCATGTTAAAAAAAAAACAAGACTTTTTGGGGAGCTATTGCAATACTTTGATGACTGTCAATGCCGATTACATGTATGGCATAAGCAATTTGTTAGACAGTGGAGCAGTAAAAGGCCAATCTGGCCCTCTTGTTTCATCAAAATATCACACCAGTATTTTTACCTTTTCACATGTTTTTTATATTCTTACAAAAAAAAAAAATCTTCATTTGAATCACATTTATTTCTTGTCTTCTACATTTAACTCTCTACCAAACGACAAAAATTTAGACTAGTTCAAATTCAAAGCATTTGCAGATGACAGAATAAATTTGGCTCAAAAATTGAAATAAGTTTTGAGAAGGACAGAAAACATTGTGGGAAAAGGAGAAAATGTTAGTTACCAGCATTTTCTCCTTTTCCCACAATGTTTTCAAAAGCCTTTCTCCTCAGGGTTGTTAAAAGTAGGGATTGTGTAGTAATGGGTTAAATTGGACTAGTCCAAAATCTGTCAAGAGTTCAGCAAAATACTCCTCCATTAAAACTTTGGATACTCAGTAGATTTGTTCCTATTCATTAGAATAGTCTCATAATAAAACTCTCATTGCAACATTTCTAATGGGCAAACACAACATTTATATGAGGAACAAAGGTAATATTTTTCTTTGAACTCCATAATGTAATTCATGTGATATCATTGTTCCACTTTAATGTAAGTATTTTTTCTAGGGTCTACAAGGAGACAGAGGGCCAGAAGGTAATGCAGGACCTCCAGGTTTCCAGGTAATGGGTCTTCTATAACAATCTTTTATTTCTCTGAATGTAAAGAAACAGATTTATTACATAAGAACCATTGTCTTCAGTTTGATATTGCCATTACAATATTTTTTTTATCTTACTTATGTTTGAGATAAGTATTTGCAAACTCACAGGAGCAGTATGTGATGTCATTTATTGAAGCAATGTATTCCTGCCCATTATTTCCAAAACTTTTCAGAACTTTTCTGAATCAATTCAACTGGCAAAATTGAGTTATCTTTGCATAAATCATAGGTCTTGTTATACATGTATTTCTTGATGTACAATCATGTGAAATTGTCCTAAATTTTGTTGAGATAAAATTTAATTAAACTTGTGTATAAAAAGATGTTATTGGGCTCCCAGACACTCGTTTTATAATGTATTTAGAGATTCATTTAATAGTATATTATCTCATATGCCAACATAAATCAGATGGTTTATTATCACATAAATACCATTCTGTTCAGTGTGATATAGCTATTACCAATTTTCTTATCTTACACATGGGATAAGAATTTATGACATTACTAGAGTATTACATCATGTCATCTTTTGTTAACCAATTACCAGATGACAAAATTTTAGCCTTGTCCAAATTGAAAGCATTTGCAGACAACAATTTCATTGTGGTTCAAATGGTGCAATTTTCAGCTCTACTGGCTGTAAGCGAGCAGAGCTTATGTTATGGCGTGGTTTCCGTCATCTCTCGGTCTTTTCTTCTGTCCGTCCATTAGTCTTTTTCTTGTTTACGCAATAAAGTCCGCATTTGTGGTCAGATTTTCGTGAAACTTGCACAGTTTGTTTATCTCAGCAATAGCTTGAACCCTATTGATTTTGAAGAAAATCTGACAATCAGTGTGGGAAAAGTAGCCATTTAAAGTTCAAAATTTCAAGTACTTGTCAAGTTAAACAGAGTCTGCATTTGGGGTTGGTTTTTAGCTAAACTTGCGCAGTTTCTTTATCTCATCAATAGCTTGAACCCTATTGATTTTGAAAAAAATTCCAACAATCAGTGTGGGAAATATAGCCATTTAAAATTCAACATTTAAATTTCTTGTTTATACGATAAAGTCTGCATTTGTGGTCAGATTTTCGTGAAACTTGCAGTTTATTTATCTCATCAACAGCTAGAACCCTATTGATTATGAAAAAAATCTGACCATCAGTATGGGAAAAGTAGCCATTTGAAGTTCAAAATTTCCTTTTATTATGTGTTTTAGTCTACATTTCTGGTCGGATTTTTGTGAAACTTGCCAAGTTTGTTTATCTTATCAAAAGCTTGAACCCAATTGATTTTGAAAAAAAAAACATGACAATCAGTGTGGGAAAACTAGCCATTGAAAGTTCAACATTTCAATTTCTTGTTTATGCCATAAAGTCAGCAGTTGTAGTTGGATTTTTGTGAAATTTGCACAGTTTGTTTATCTCATCAATAGCTTGAACCCTACTGATTTTGAACAAAATCTGACAATCAGTGTTGGAAAAGTAGCCATTTAAAGTTTAACATTTCAATTTCTTGTTTACTCAATAAAGCCTGCAGTTTGGGCTGATTCTTGTGAAACTTGCACAGTCTGTTTATCTCATCAATAGCTTGAACCCTATTGATTTTGAAAAAAATCTGACAATCAGTATGGGGGAAAAGTAGCCATCTAAAGTTCAAAATTTCCTTTTCTTGTTTATGTGTTTTAGTCTACATTTGTGGTTGGATTTTCGTGAAACTTGCACAGTTTGTTTATCTCAACAATAGCTTTTACCTTATTGATTTGATAAAAAACTAACAATCAGTATGGGAAAAGTAGCCATTTAAAGTTCAAAATTTACATTTCTTTTTTACAGGATAAAGTCAGCATTTGTAATTGGATTTTCATGAAACTTGCACATTTGCATCAAAAGCTTGAACCGTATTGATTTTGACAAAAATTTGACAATCAGTATGGGAAAAGTAGCCTTTTAAATTTGAAAATTTACATTTCTTGTTTACACTACCACAACTCGGCATTTGTTTCGAATTCTCATGAAACTTGCACAGTCCCTTTGTAGATCCAGTTCTTTTGAAACTTGCAAAGATTATTTGTATCATCAAGGGAATGAATTCTATTAAAAATGAAGAAAATCTAGCAATCAGTTTAAGAAAAGCAGCCATTTGAAGACTTAGTATTGTGTACTCAACACAGTCCACGTTATTAGTCATATCTCTTTGAAATTTGCAGGGATTGTTTAATACAATGAGTTCTGAAACCCTATTGAATTTGGCTGGATTCCAGAGTTGGTTTTGAGAAATTGTACTTCAATTTTTTTTCACTATTTGTTCAATTCAACATGCCCACTTGTGCTTTCTTAGTGGGTTCAAGTCCAGTTGCAACAACACCTCCTTTTTTTTTTTGGGGGGGGGGGGGGGGTGTTTGTCTTTCACCTTTTTGCATTGTGAATTCATAATTCATTATGTATGCCAGAAAAAAGGCAAAATCACTGCCAGTAGAGCAATTTCAGGCCCTCAGGGGCCTCTAGTTTTACTTGATAGGGCAGAAAACATTGTGGGAAAAGGAGAAAATGCTGGTTACCTGCATTTTCTCCTTTTCCCATAATGTTTTCAAAATGCTTCTTTCCCAGGGTCTTCAAAAGGTGGCATTGTGCAGTAAAGGGTTAAAGCAAGCTAACATACACAGGAGTAAATTTTGCAGTGTGAGAAAGGAAAAAACTGCTATGAGCAATTTCTCCTTTTACAACATCTTCAAAAGTAGTCTGCTTCACAGCAGAACATAGCTCAAAGGATTAAAATTGTTCTCAAAAAGGTAGAATGCATTGTGGGATAAAGGAAAAAGCTTGATACTGTATCGTTATTTTTTTTTCCCCCTCATATCTTCGTTGTAGAATCATACTGTTAAGTAAAGGGTAAATGAAAGTTTAATTTTTTGACAGTTATATTTTGTGTTGTTTCACCAAATTCAGGGACCACCAGGTGTGCCCGGACCACCAGGAGATTCCGGAAAACTTGGAGAACCCGGAGCCCCTGGTGAGCCAGGAAAGCCAGGAAGAGCCGGACCAAATGTAAGGAAAAAATATTAATCTCTGCATCTTAACCCTGATGTCTTTACCACACAACCAAAATGTAGACCTGTCCAAACTGAAAGCATGTGCAGATGACAATTAAAAGGTGGCTCAAATGATGGAATTTGTCTTTGATAGGGTAAAAGCATAGAGAGAAAAGAAGAAGATGCTGGTTACCAGCATTTTTTTTTCCTATTCCCACTATGTTTTCTAAAGCCCCTCTTTTCCAAGGTCATTAAAAAGTTGGGATTGTGTGGTAAAGGGTTAAATGCAGGGTTCATATTCACCAACCATTTCTAAGTACATTCTTAGTCTTACTCTCAAGAATTTTCTACATTTGAAAGTAACACAATTTCTGATTGGATTAACCAATTAGTTTATCCAATCAGAAGTTGTGTTATTTTCTAAATCTAGAATAATACTAAGATTGAAACTAGGAATGGTTGATGGATTTAGGCCCAGATTGCCTCGGGTGTAGTCAGATCCTGCATCTACATATTCTTATATTCAGATGAGACCACAGCCAAGAGAGCTTTTACTCTTTAGCAGACGGCTTACTGTTTACTTTTTAGCGGATTTGTATAGCTGTGATCATTCTGATCGGAACCAAATACATCATGTGAACGCATGTGCACTCACACGGCTATGATATTGGTTTGACCTGAACCAAATATATTGTCATTCACGGTTGCTCCCATTCTACTTTCAGTTTTAGCTAATACACCTCAACCTTGCATTTGTCACTACCGTATATACTGTTCTACATGTGTATACATATTTATTCCGAAATCCAATACCAACAAAAAACTACGCAAGAATAACAGATCAAATTACCACTCCTTAACTCTTTACCAAACGACAAAATTTTAGACTGGTCCAAATTGAAAGTATTTGCAGACAACAAAAAAAATGTGAATAAAAAACTGAAATTGTTTTTGAAAGGGAAGAAAACTTTGTGGGAAAAGGAGAAAATGATGGTTACCAGCATTTTCTCCTTTTCCCACAATGTTTTCAAAAGGCTTCTTTCTCAGGGTCGTTAAAAGTTGGGATTGTGTGGTAAAGGGTTAAACAACAATCAAATTACAGTTTTCTCGAGCACGGCCCACTCAGAAAAACAATTTTGACTTCCCCTGCCCTTGCTAACTCAATTTTAAAATGATTGCACATGTTATTTTTGTTCTATTACAACATATTACGGCTTTATGCTACTCCACAAATCTGCTTTCTAAGACTTTGAGTCCTTTGATTGTTTGTCTGTATTGCTAGCACCGGTTGAATGATGGAATTTGATTTAATAGTGTAGAAAACATGCCCATTGCCAGGATTTTCTACTTTTTGTTCAGTGTTCTCAAAGGCCTTCTCTCTCAGCATTGTACAAATATGTGATTGGCATAGGATCTTTAATTCTGGTCGAAAATGCCTTTTTGTTTTGTTTGGTACACTTTATCTCAAGCCTGCAAAAAATAAGCAGAACATCAGAGTACACAAGTTTCTTGTTTCAGGGAGAGCGAGGATTTCCAGGTGAACAAGGGGCCCCTGGACAAGAGGGTGAACAGGGTGAAGTCGGAAGCACAGGACCCCAAGGCAGAGATGGTGATAGAGTAAGTGTTCATTTTCTTCTCCAGTGCCGGTTAGTGTGGATGTCATGGCTGGCATAATTACCTCCCACAAACCCTTTACCAAACAACAAAATTTTAGACTCATTCAATTTGAAAGAATTTGCAGACAACAAATGTTGCACAAGTTATGAAATTTGTCTTTGAAAGGGTCAAAAACATTGTGGGAAAAGGAGAAAATGCTGCTTACCAGCATTTTCTCCTTTTCCCTCAATGTTTTCAAAAGCCATTAATCTAGGTGTCATTAAAACTCAGGATTGTGTGGTAAAGGGTTAACTCTGTGTGAAAGGATAACAGGGTGCCATTAAATGACACATTTTTCATGAAACTTAGCAAGACTTTTGGTGTTGAAAATGCCCCATTTCTTTTTTTTTTTTACTTATCATTAATACTCACAGCTAATTAATGTCAAGTGAGCAGTCCAGGTCCGTATTCACCAACTGTTCTTAAGAATATTCTTAGTCTTATTCTTCAAGATTTTCCACATTTGAAAGTAACACAACTCCTGATTGGCTAAACCATATGGTTTAGCCAATCAGGAGTTGTGTTACTTTCAAATGTAGAAAATTCTGGAGAACCAGACAAAGAATGTTCTTAAGAATGGTTGGTGAATACGGACCCAGGGCTGTCATGACCCTCTTGTTCATTTCTGTTATTGCATACAAATTCTGTGATTGAAATAGGTCAGATTTCCCCTGAATAAATGATTGACTATGATATTTAGAACTTCTTACTGACTTTATTGGTGAAATATTTTCATTTCTACATCAGCATTCCTTTTTTTAGGGAGCCCCAGGTGAACCAGGGCCACCAGGTGAACCAGGACCACCAGGAAACATTGTAAGTATGAAGTATCCACACAGTGTTGTTAATTCTCACACTTGAAGCAAACTTCTTTTTTATTTTAAATCTCTATCACATGAAAAAGTTTTAGACTTGTTCAAACTGAAAGCATTTGCAGATGACAAATTTAGCAAGGTTGAAATGATAGAAATTGTCCTAGGAGGAGTAGAAAACATAGTGAGAAAAGGAGAAAATGCTGGTTACCAGTTTCTAAGCAGTTTGTAAAGCTGTATTTGTCAGTGGTTGTTACAACTTTGGACTGTGTGGCAAAGATTTTTATTAGCTATTGTGGATGGGATCAATCAATTTCAAACTGTACAAAACATGGTCTGATCTTGGATCTATTAACCGTTTGCTATATAATCCGGTTTAATGAAAAGGAATTTCTCCTCTTGTCTGAACACTTTCAAAAAGCTGCCTTTTAACCTTTTACTACACAATCCCAACTTTTAATGACTCTCAGAAAGAAGCCTTTTGAAAACATTGTGGGAAAAACAATTTCAAATTTTTAGTCACATTTATTTTGTCATCTGCAAATGCTTTCAATTTGGACAGTCTATAATTTTGTGGTTTGGTAGAGTTAAGCAAAGCCAAATATACAAGCTCGACCTCTTTCAAATTTAAAAAAGATTTAGCCATAGAAACTCAAATTTTTATTTTATAGGCTTATTGACTAAACAAGGGAGTAGTATAGATTCAAGATTAGACTGCATATTCTCTGCAATCTGATCTTGAATCTATACCATTTGGGAGAGCCTCTATTTTGGTCTATGGCACTTAGGGGATAAAGAAAAATCCTTTGTCTAGGAAATATATTAGAATAAATAGGCTGTTTAATTTCATCAGTTCCATGATGTCAACTTAGAGTAATTTGTGTTTGTAGTTGGAGGTAGGCAAAATAACTAATTCATCTACATCATTCCTGTCTATTTTGTTTTGAAGGGACCTACAGGGCCCCGTGGAGGCACAGGATCGCCGGGAGGAAAAGGCGAAATTGTGAGTACAATTGCAAATTAATAATATGATGCAAGCTTTGTGAAAAGGGGGCTTAATGCATCTGCAAAAAGTATCAACCCATGTCAGCCTGCACAATCCACACAGGCTGACCTATGTCGAAACTTATTCTGCATGTCAAAGGACCATTCTACCTCACCATTCACTCGGATGTGAAACAAAATGGATTTTATGGATCCATAATTATGTGATGACTTGCTTGGTATACTGCATCACAGATGCATTTAGCCCCCTTTTGCCAGAGCATGGCTCATAGTTAGAATGTATCTATATTATAGAATGGTTTTCAGATGACAAATCAAATAGAGCTCAAATGTCAGGATTTATTTTTGATAAGACCAAACATTGCGGTAAACGGAGAAAGTGCTGGTTACCAGCATTTTCTCTTTTTCATGCAGTGCTTTCAAGAGGATTTATTCTCAGGATCATCAAAACAATGAACTGTTGGCTACAGGGATAAATGCTCATACCTCGTGTAGAGCAGAATATCGTCTTGTGAAAGTTTTATTTTGTGCTCTATGGAACTCTGTATAACATTGTTTCTCTGGTTGGTTTGGTTTGTATTGGAGTTTAACGCCATTTTAACAGCTCAGGTCATATCATGGGGTGTATTTCCTGGCTTTCTCACACCAGTACTGACAAAACTTTCTTTCCAAAGCCACTGACTACTTTTCTCACATGCATCAGAGGTTAGAAACAAAAAATCGCCAGAAAGAAAGTTTGCCTCAACTGGGTATCAAACTCGCAATCACCAGGTCACATTGTTTCTCTGTTTGTATGGTGTTTAATGCCTTTTACAACACTATTTGGGTTATATCTTGGCAACCAAATGCACCTATCCAAGATTTCTGCTCGTTTATTCTACCAGTACTTTGCACAGTATTCTTCCCAAGCCACTGGCTGCTTTGTTCAAGGAATGAATCGGGTCTGCATGCCTATCATCAGTTCTCAGAAAGAAATCGTCCTAGTTGTGAATCAAACCAGCAACACCTAGGCCCGCATTCAAAAATCATTCTTAAGTACCTTCTTAGTCTTTATATCCAAAATTTGACAGCAGCAAAATTTCTGATTGGCTAAACCAAATGGTTTAGCTGATGAGAAGTTGTGTTACTTTCATATTTAGAAAGCACTTGAGATTAAGACCAAGAATATTCTGAACCCTTTACCACACAATCCTGACTTTTAACGACCCTGAGAAAGAAGCCTTTTGAAAACATTCATTTTGTCATCTGCAAATGCTTTCAATTTGGACCAGTCTAAAATTTTGTCGTTTGATGAAGAGTTAAGGATGGATGGTGAATACGAAATCTAGATTTCAAGCCCTGTTTGGTACCAACTGAGCTACTGGGCTCAGCATGTCACATTGTATTGTATGAACAAAAAATGTCAGAAATAACTTTTTCTTGTATTTTAGGGAGATCCAGGTCCACCTGGACAAGATGGTAGACAGGGTCGACCAGGTCTTCAAGGGGTGCCTGGTCCTAGAGGTACAAGCGGACCCGCTGGACCCCCACCACCTAAGGGAGCTAAAGGAAATGTAGGACCTCCGGGTCCTAGAGGACCTACAGGTCAAGCAGGACAACGTGGAGAACCTGGTCTCCAGGGTGAGCCTGGACCCCCAGGAATGGAGGTATATCTTCTTTCTTAGGATGAGAATGAAAGTGTGAAAAAATTGTGGGAAAGGGCAAAATGCTGGTTACCAGGATTTTCTCCTTTCCCCACAATGTTTTTAAAAGCCTTCCTTGCTTGGATTGTTGGACTCATGACTGTGTGGAAAAAGGGCAAACTCTTTACCAAACAATCCTGAGTTTCAACAACCCTGATAAAGAAGGCCTCTGAAAACATTGTGGGAAATGGAAAAAATGCTGGTAACCATCTCCTATTTGCACAAAGTTAACTCCTTACACAAAGACAGAAATCATTTCAGCTTAGTTTGATTTGTCATTTGCTGAAGCTGTCAATTTCGTCTTTTTGTAAAGAGTTAACCTTTAAATTTAGGAGATTCTTGAGCATAAGACTAAGAATGATATAGAAGATAATAATTGTCTGTTTAGGTGTATGATTGAAATTTCTTTCATCGAGTGAAAAACAAAGGCTATGTTTTCACAAGTGGTGAAGCTACGAGTGAAAATAATGGCCTTCATTTTTCACAAGATAGTTGAAATTTCTTTCATCAAGCGAAAAACAAAGTCTACATTTTCACCAGTGGTGAAGCCACGAGTGAAAATAGTGGCCTTCACTTTTCACAAGGTGAAAGAAATTTCGATCATACGCTGAAACAAACGATTGTCTATTTCTTTTATGGTCCTTACTTGAACTTTTCTTTTCACGGCTAATTTTTGCTCACCATGAAAAAATATGTGCATTTTTCAAGTGAAATAGATCTTTCAGTCTAGTTGGACATGGACTAGATGTAAAAATGACATCATGAGTGATGTTGACTGTGTCATAAAACATCATGTTCACCCACTAAAAATTCATTCATGTTCTATAAATATCCATGGTATCTCAAAAATTAAGTTATAATATTCACCGGTGAATTTTAACATTCACCAGTGAATGATAAGGATATAATTCTAATTCACTCTAAGACTTCTAAAAACTACTGAAGAGTATAAAACAATTATGAATGGTTGTTGAGTAAAGGCCTAGAAATACTAAAAAGATTTTTCCTATTATGACCATATCTGTTGTTTGATCTTGTTTTAGATAGCCAGGACTCCATTTGGCTGAAACCACAGGTCCACAACTGCGATAATTTATTTTTGGCATTATAAGGAGGCTCTGTCTCAAAGTTGCTGATCTCTTTATTATAGTACCCTGTGTCTTAAACCTTTACCAGACAATCAGAGTTTAAAGACCCTGACGAAGAAGCCTTTTGAAAACATGGCAAAAGGAGAAAATGCTTGAAACCAGCATTTTCTCCTTTTCCCACAATGTTTTCTACCCACCCCAATACAGATCTCAATTTTTGGGTCACATTTTGGGTCACAAATGCTTTCAGTTTGAACTTGTCTAACATTTTGGTGTTTGGTAAAGGGTTAATAATCCTGAGGGAAGAGGCTTTTGAAAACATTTTGGAAAAAGAGGAAAATTCTGGTGACTGGCATTTTCTTTTTTTTCTCTCCTTTTTTCCCGGCAATGTTTTAACTCTTTACCGGACAATGCAGCCTATTAAAGACCCTGTGGAAAAAGCCTGTTGAAAACATTTTCGGAAAAGCAGAAATGCTGGTAACTAGCATTTTCTTCTTTTCCCACAATGTTTTCTACCCTATTTAAGACAGAAATAATCACTTGAGCTACATTTAATTTGTTGTCTGCAAATGCTTTCAGTTTGGTCCAGTCCAAAATTTTGTTGTTTGGTGAAGGGTTAAACCCTTTGAAAGGGGAATCGGATTGTTTGAGACATTGCAAATGTTTCCATTTTGGACAAGTCTAGAATTTTGTAATCTGGTATACAGTTAAACATTGGCCCTGGAATCATTACTTGCACTGTCACCTCGATATGACTGAAACATTGTTGAAAGTGGCGTAAAACACCATCTGATCCATCAATAAAAAACTTGTTTGACCTAGGGCTTGACAATTTTGTCGATATTTTGTTAAGAAAGTTCATAAGGATGTGACTTTTTAAATCTTAGTTAGGGAAAAACAAAACAAAAAAACAAAAAAATGCTGGAAAAAAAATTGCCTTTGATGGGACTCAAACCCAAGACCCTCAAAACCCTGCCTCTGTACCTATTAACCCTTTACCACATGACAAAATTTTAGACTGATCCAAATTAAAAGCATTTGCAGACAATATAATGAATGTGACCAAAATAATAGGATGTGCCTGTGAAAGGTTAGAAAACAGTGGGAAAAGAGGAAAATGATGGTGACCAGCATTTGCTCCTTTTCCCACAATGTTTTCAAAAGCCTTCTCTCTCAGGGTCATTAAAAGTTGGGATTGTGTGGTAAAGGGTTAAGCAATGGGGCCGACTGAAATTTCATTGTCTTAGAAAAGACAAAAGATTTTCAAAAACAAACCCCGACTTTTAACAATCCAGAAGAAGAAGCCTTTTGAAAACATTCCCACAATGTTTTCTACTCTATCAAGGACAAATTTTGTCTTTTCTCTACTGCAAATGCTTTCAGTTTGGATCAGTCTGAGTTATTGTCATTTGGTAGAGGGTTCAAGGTCCTTTAAGACCAGTTGAAAGATGGACAAATTCAAAGATGCATATGTCTGGGATAGAGTTTTGTTATTTTGTATCTGTGTCTATAGTATACTGTCAGCTAAAATAAACCTTTGGAATATGAAAAATTAAAATCTACGATGTGATTTATTTCAGGGAATGACTGGATCAGCAGGACCTAAAGGACCTTTAGGGGAACCAGGTATTAAAGGAGATGTTGGAAACCAAGGGAAACCAGGAGAAAATGGAAGAACAGGGAAACCAGTAGGTTGCATTAACCATTTACCACACAATCCTGACTTTTAATGACCCCGAGAAGGAAAACTTTTGAAAACATAGTGGGGAAAGGAGAAAATGCCGGTAACCAGCATTTTCTCCTTCTCCTACAATGTTTTCTACCATATCAAAGACAAATTCATTCATTTGAGCCAAATTCAAGTTGTCATCTGCGAAAGCTTTCACTTTAGACAAGGCTACATCTTTGTTGTGTGGTGAAAAGTTAAGATGTTTACTCTTACAGGGCTGAATTAAGTTTGTGCAAATATTTAGACACATCCAAAGTGAAAGCATTTGCATATGACAAATGCTGCTTCAGTGATTGGATTTGTCTTTGAAAGGATAGAAAACATAGTGGAAAAGGAGAAAAAGCTGGTTGCCAGCATTTTCTCCTTATTCCACATTGCTTTCAAAAGCCCTCTTCCTCAGAGTTGTTAAAACTCAGGATTGTGTGGTAAAGGGATAATGCAATGGGCCTTGTCAATAAGGAAAAGCAGCCAAACTGTGCTATTTCAAAAATGTTTTGTCCAGAAGTACATGTAGCATACACTGTAGATCCAGAATCTGACTTTACTCTTTCTGAAGAAGTAATTTTAGCCCATTCCAGCACTTCATGGGTTTACTCTTTACCAGGCAATCCCAAGTTTTAAAGAACCCAGGAAATTGGACATTTGAAAAAACAGTGTGGGAAAAGGAGAAAATGCTGGTGACCAACATTTTCCAGCATTTTCCCCTTTTCCCACAGGGTTTTCTTACCTTTCACACACAAATCCAATCATTTGAATCACATTTAAATTGCCGTCTGCAAATGCTTTCAATTTGTACCAGTCTAAAATATTGCCAATGGGTAAAGTGTGAAAGGCAATAGACTTTTACCTCTACTCTTTACCAGACAACAAAAATTTAGACTTGTTAACATGCAAAGCATTTGTAGATGACAAATTTGGTGAGGCTGAAATGGTGGGATTTTTTCTTTGAAAGGTTTAAAAACATTGTGGAAAAAGGAGAAAATGGTGGTAATCAGCATTTTCTTCTTTTTTTACAAAGTTTTCTATTTTTTCAAAGAAAATCCTATTTATCATCTGCACATGCTTTCAATTCAGACATGTCTAAAATTTTGTTGTCTGTTAAAATGGTTAGAAATCACATTGTCATACGTATATTTTCTCATATTTTTGTGTTTTAGGGAGCTCGTGGTGTTCCAGGAGTGAAAGGACCCTCTGGTGACCGTGGTAACCAAGGTATTCCAGGACAGGATGGTGCTCCAGGGCGCCCAGGACCTCAAGGTCAGCCAGGCTCTACTGGTGACCCTGGAGCATCAGGGGTTACAGGGGAACCTGGAATAAAGGTGATAGACTTTTCGTTCACCCTGTAGACCTGAATGCAATTTTCACTAGCCTCACTTTACTCTTTCGCATACAACTTTCAAGTTTTAAAGACCCTGAGATAGACAGCTTTTTAAATCTCATGGAAAAAGGAGAAAATCTTGGTAATCCACATTTCCTTTATATTAAGCTGCATTTACCCTTTTTTAAGTAACAAATTTCGATTCTTCCAGCTTGAAAACATCTACAGATGACAAATTATGGTAGAAATTTTTACTGAAAGGGTTGAAAACATGGTGAGAAATGGAGAAAATGCTGGTTACCGGCATTAATCCTTTTTCCACAATGTCTTCTGAAGACTTCTTCCTCAGTGTTGATGGAACCTTATATATTGATACCACTTTTATCTTGTAGGGATCTCGAGGTATACCAGGGCCTATTGGTCAACCAGGAGAGCCAGGACTCGGTGGTTTACCAGGAAATCCAGGAAACAAAGGAAGTCGAGGTGAAGAAGGCGAATCAGTAAGTAGAAATGAGCCATGCTATGTGAAGATGGGATTTAATGCATCTGCAGAAAGTATCGACCTAGGTCAGTCTGCGCAGGCTGACCTTGGTTGAAACTTTTTGCTTTTGGCAAATTTTCTGCATGTCCAAGGACCAGCTTTCTACCAAGTGTTTACATTGGAATTGGTATGTTTGTCCATCAGTCACTACACACAATTCTATGTTCTCTTTGCCTATAATTCTAAACCAATTCAGTTGTAAATTTTAACCGGTTAGCTCACAATCCCGGGTTTTCACAACCTTTAGAAAGAGGGGTTTTGAAAACATGATGGAAAAAGCAGAAAATGCTGGTAGCTAGCATTTCCTCCTTTTCCCGTAATGTTTTAAGGCCTTTTAAAAACAAATCTTATCACTTGAGATACATTCAATTTCCTGTCTGCAAATCCTTTGGATTTAGAAAAGGCTAATGTTTTGTCTTTTGGTAAAAGAGTTAACTCTTTACCACACAATCCTGACACTTTTAACGACCCTGTGAAAGAAGCCTTTTGAAAACCTTGTGGGAAAAGGAGAAAATGCTTGGAACCAGCATTTTCTCCTTTTCCCACAATGTTTTCTACCCTTCCCAAAACAAATTTCAATTTTTCAATCACATTTATTTTGTCGTCTGCAAATGCTTTCAATTTGGACCAGTCTAAAATTTTGTCATGTGGTAAAGACTTAATGGAAGCCTTCCCACCAAGGGAACTTGTGCATGTGCAACTTTCTTCATGATTGGTTGACTTTTTTAGCTCAGATGTTTTCAAAGAAAATGTCAAGGTAATGTTGAAGCCCTAGTGTCATCTGTTGTGCTAAAAGTTTGACATTATATAATATCTCTGTTATTACTTAAGATATTTGCTTCAAACTTGGGCAAGTTGTTAACTATCAAAAGGGGAACCTACACAACAAGAAAGGGTCACCATCAAAGTATTTTTGACACAGTTATGCCCCTTTTTGACCCAGAATTTTCACTGAAAATCAAGCACATTAGCCGAGCATATGCACCCACATGTGGTGCTCTTGTTTCCTGATCCAGTGACGACGCAACTGGCTGGGGATATTCATTGGCCTGTGACTGTTCTAGGTACAAATGTTCTTTCCAAGGCTTAACACTTAGGCTTCTAAAGGTGACTTTGTGGGCTTTTGTGGACCATGTGGATCGTGGATCAAGATCAGACTGCTCAGAGTGTGCAGTCTGCACTTTGATCTTCACTGTCCCGATACTGTGAGATTTTTCTGACAAGAAAACTTTTTAAATCGTAAACTATAGGTTTTCACTACTGACTGGAAATCTTACATTCAATTTATTTTGCACCTTAATTGATGTTTGTCATCTTACTATTTAAGTGGAACCATTCCAAAGCTGTCTGCAGCAAATCATTTCAGACAGAAGCAAGTAAACCCTACCGCACAATCCCATGCTTTTAAGACCCAGATGAAGAAAGCATTGGAAAAAATTGTGGAAAGAGGAGAAAATGCTGGTAGCCAGCACTTTCTCCTTTCCCCACAATATTTTTATCTTTCTCAAGACTATTTCCATCATTTCAGCAATAGTTTTATTAATTTTGTCAACTGCAGCTGCTTACAGTTTTAAGAAGTTTGAAATTTTGTAGTTTAACCCTTTGCTGCACAATACCACCTTTATATAACCCTGGGAAAGAAGCCTTTTGAAAACATTGTTGGAAAAGGAGAAAATGCTGGTAACCAGCATTTTCTCCTTTTCTCACGGTATTTTTTACCCTTCCAACAGAAAATTGCACCATTTTAGCCATATTGAAGTTGTCATCTGCAAATCCGTTCAATTTGGACAAGGCTAAAATTTTGTCATCTGGTAAAGGGTTTATAAGGACTTTGAATGAAAAATATTTCTTTCTTTCCAGGGTCCTCCCGGACCTGTTGGAGCACCAGGAAAACAAGGTGACCAAGGCATTGCAGGTCTTCCGGGAGTCCAAGGGGAAACTGGACCCATTGGACCCTTTGGAGAAAGGGTGAGTTGGAATTCTAAAGCTCCTTCTTGATCTGTAACCTCACCAATATAACCACATTGTCCCAGCTATGAACTGCTTTGGCAAACTGTGTGAAAAAAGGAAAAATACTTCCTTGTCACAATTAGTCACTCTTTTTATCCAGAAATGTTTCTGTTGGATTCCAGAATTTTGTTTTCCTTTTCTGCGTTTGTGTTGCCTATTCTAGTTTAACTCTTTACCCCATGACAAAAATGTAGACTTGTCCAAATTGAAAGCATTTGCAGACGAAAATTTAAATGTAGCTCAAAAGGTGGATTTTGTCTTTGATAGGGTAGAAAACATTGTGGGAAAAGGAGAAAATGTGTTTTACTAGCATTTTCTCCTTTTCCCACAATGTTTTCAAAAGGCTTCTTTCTTAAGGTCATTAAAACTCATCATAAAGGGTTAATTGGTAAAAATTGATCGACTACATAGTAATTGGCTAATCTAGTGGATATGAGAAAGTAAGAAAAAACTATGTATAACCTAAAATTGTAAAGCAAATGGAGAAATCTGCTCAATGAAATGAACCCCCCTGATAAAATTTGTTAACCCTTACCATGCTGAATTTAAATTGTCGACTTCGAAAAAATGGATCTTGTTAAATTTATAGGCATTAAAAGGGGTTTTATATGACAAGAACTACTGATTGAGCAAGCGAGCAGTGTAAAGCAAGATCAGGGTCCGTATTCACCAACCATTCTTAAGAATATTCTTCGTCTTATTCTTCAAGATTTTCTAAATTTGAAAGTAACACAACTTCTGATTGGCTAAACCAAATGGTTTAGCCAATCAGGAGTTGTGTTACTTTCAAATTTATAAAACTCTGAAGAATAAGACAAAGAATTTTCTTAAGAATGGTTGGTGAATATGGACCCAGCCCACTTGTTGCAGGATAAGTGTTAAAAGTGATTTGTCTGTACCAATCAGCAGCATCAAGTCTTCTGTAACTGAATTTCTTGTAGTTTTGTACCCACAGGCAAGTGCACATTAGGAAAAACAGTATTTATATTCATGTATTTGTAACTTATATTTATTATAGGGAGCCCCAGGAGAACCAGGACGCCCAGGTGATGAGGGTCTACCTGGACCACAGGGTTTACCAGGACCAGCAGGAGTTTTAGGTCCACAAGGAGCTCAAGGTGATCCTGTAAGTATGCTGTGATCAGGGCACCAGGATGAGTTATACAGTCACAATACATTGATGATTTTGTATATATGGAACATTATAATAGTATGTTGTAGTAACTTTCCTGGTGCTTGTATTTGATTTGAGCAATGTGAGAAAATTTGATATCATGTGAGACAGAATGTCGAGGGAGATGTCAAAATTTTCTTACACAGCCAGAAGTAAATACAAGCATCAGGAAAGCTACCACGTATTATTCCTTTTATTATATACCTACAACTTTCAATTGCACAGTTTTGCAGTTCTCGACATTTTATTCGTAAATTTGTAAACAAAATATAACAAATAATGGTGTAGTAGTTTGCAACCTTATTAGTCCCCTACCGGTGAAGCCGAAGGGGACTTTAGGTTTGCACTCTGTCTCTCCGTCAGTCCGGCAATTCAGTTTTCTGGACTTTTTTTCTAAACGCTGGTACATACTGAGCTGAGTTTTGGTGTGTAAGTCACCCACCATCACTTACAGATTAAGTTCCACTTTCGTTCCGGTCCACTGGTTTTTCACAGATTTACGGGCCTTGGACTTACAAAATTTCACTGATAAATCAGTTTTCCGGACTTTTTTCCTAAATACTGATAGGTATTGATCTCAGATTTGCTATGTAACTCAACCACCATGACATACAGATCAGGTTCGACTTTTGTTCCGGTCCACTGGTTTTTCATGGATTTACGGGCCTTGGACTTACAAAATTTCACTGATAAATCAGTTTTCTGGACTTTCTTCCTAAACGCTGGTAGGTATTGATCTCAGATTTACTGTGTAACTCAACCACCATGACTTACAGATCAAGTTCGACTTTCGTTCCGGTCCACTGATTTTTCATGGATTTACGGGCCTTGGACTTACAAAATTTCACTGATAAATCAGTTTTCTGGACTTTTTTCCTAAACACTCGTAGGTATTGATCTCAGATTTGCTGTGTAACTCAACCACCATGACTTACAGGTCAAGTTTGACTTTCGTTCTGGTCCACTGGTTTTTCATGGATTTACGGGCCTTGGACTTACAAAATTTAACTGATAAATCAGTTTTCCGGACTTTTTTTTCTAAATGCTGGTAGATATTCACCTGACTTTTGCTGTCTAAGTCAACCACCATTACTTACAGATCAAGTTCGAGTTTTGTCCTGCTCCACTGCTTTTTCATGCATTTACAGGCCTTGGACTTACAAAATTTCACTGATAAAACATTTTTCCACACTTATTTTCTAAATGCTGCTACATATAGAGCTGATTTTTGGTGTGTACATCAACCACCATGACTTACACATCAAGTTCGAGTTTCGTCCCGCTCCACTGCTTTTTGACGCATTTACGGGCCTTGGACTTTAAAAATTTCACTGAATGCCAGCGATACATACGGCCAGTAGGGGACTGTGTATTGCTATGCAATACTATCAGAATGCTTGTTTTTATTAATAGCAGATAAATATCATAGCCTAGATTTTGACCAATCAAATCGCAAATCAATATGCATGTTTTCTGCACGTGAGTCATCAATGCCATATTTGGAACCATAGTTCACAGTGTGTAGGTACGGAATTATTTTGTCATGTGTTATTTTATCTGCATGTGGCACATGTATTTCAGCTGGAAAAATTTCAGGTATATAATAAAATATACTTCATTCAGCAAAGCTCAGATGATCCATTGATCAAATCCATCAACAGTATAAAGATGGCTGATATATAGCTACACATACATTTCTGTGCTATAAATAGAGTGATTTAATTTTAAGACCTAACTTGAAAAACACAGGAGTCACAGTCTTCAATCAAAATCATCATTAAATGCATTTTCATTGACAAAAAGTTTGTCATTTCATTTGTTTAACATTATTCATCAATTTTTAGTGGAAGTTTTTCTGACAGGTTGACAAATGTAAATAGCTTTACCGTACTGGAAAAAGGTGACTTAATGCATCTCTGTAATGAACCTTCTTTAATAAGTCCAGTATCAAAGTTGCTTTCATCCAGAATATCATTTCAAAGCACAACAGCGTACATCAAAGATGCGAGTGCATGTTTTTATGCAGTCTCATCTTAATCTCCATGGACTGCAAAAGCAGCAAAAGTAGTGAAAGGCACTTTAAAGGTTGGTAGGAATGGACATAATTACTAATCTGTACACAATTCACCCTTATCCTGCCAAATACTAGTATATGAAGTTGACTTTGGCACCAGGATAAAAATTATTTCCTATATTCAGTTGGCTTTTATGGGGATATCCGAGGCTGAAACAGTTCATAGAAAACTGGAGAGATCAGACTGCATGCATGTGCATCCATGGTTGTGTACAGTGGGATAAAGGTTTAACCCTTTAGCACACAATCCCAACTTTTAACGACTCGGGGAAAGAAGCCTTTTGAAAACATTGTAGGGAAAAAGAGAAAATGCTGGTAACCAGCATTTTCTCCTTTTCCCACAATGTTTTCTGCACTTCCCAAAACAAATTTCAGTTTTTGAGCCACATTTATTTTGTCGTCTGCAAATGCTTTTAACCCTTTACCAAACAACAAAATTTCAGACTGGTCCAAATTGAAAGCATTTGCAGACAACAAAATAAATGTTACCAAACAAATGAAGTTTGTTTTGGGAAGGGTAGAAACATTGTGGGAAAAGGAGAAAATGCTGGTTACCAGCATTTTCTCCTTTTCCCACAATGTTTTTTTTAAAAGGCTTCTTTCTCAGGGTCGTTGAAAGTAGGGACTGTGTGGTAAAGGGTTAATTTGGACTGGTCTAGAAAATTGTCATTTGGTAAAGAGTTAACCCCTACCAAACGAAAACAATTGTAGACTAGACCAAATTGAAAGCATTTGCAGACAACAAATGTGGTTCAAATGATAGTTTCTTTCTTTGATAGGGAAGAAAACATTGTGGGAAAAGGAGAAAATGCTGGTTACCAGCATTTTCTCCTTTCCCACAATGTTTTCAAAAGCCTTCTTTTTCAGGGTTATTAAAACTTGGGATTGTGTGGTAAAGGTTGAAAGATAAACATTATTTTCTTTTTGTCATTTTAGGGTCCACCAGGCTTTGATGGTTTACCCGGCTTGCCAGGTACCCGAGGAGAAAGAGGTCCTGCTGGGGAACTAGGACTTCCAGGCAGGCCAGGGGCCACAGGATTCATGGTAAGTTGATCAAAGCTTAACAATTACAGAAACCACAGGACCTTACCAGATAGAAAATAAACACTGAATAAATAGTCAATTTTTTATGTGGCTTTGATTTTTTTTTTTATACGGCATTGTCATGCATTTAACCCTTTACCAGATGACATGGTTTGGACTCATCCAAATTAGAAGCACTTTTACACAGCAAATTAAAAGTGACTCAAATGATGGGACTATTCTTACGGTAAAAAACATTGTTGGCAAAGGAGAAAATGCTGGCTACCAGCATTTTCTCCTTTGTGTACAATGTTTTCTTAGGATCATTAAAACTTTCTTAGGATCATTAAAACTTCTGACTGTGTGGTAAAGGGTTAAAAAATTTTATTCAAAGTCAACCACATCCCAATTTGCAACAACTTAGACTACTGTCTTACTGCCAATTTTTACTGCTGTCAATATTTTTTCTTGTCACTTTTTTCAGACAGTTTTTATTACCGAGTGTTTCTGAAATATATAATTGTTGCTTAGCGACTGTGTTACATGTCATTTATCAATATATTTACAGGGACCCGCAGGTGCCACTGGCCCAGTCGGACCTACAGGAGTACGTGGTGAAATTGTGAGTAGCGCATCTTTTACTTTTCTATTTATTGTAAGTCATTTAGAGCGGATAAGTCAGTTTTAACTTTTAACTTTAAGAACATAATAAAATCAAGATACATTTTTAGCCCAGAAATAAAACCAAATTGAGTGCAATTTCAAGGTTGCTTGTATCCATGGTGTTTCACCAAAGTGGCCATTGTAAATCAAAGTTTAAACTATGTTTTGCACTGTCTGATCTCATTGTACACTTGCTTTAAAGGCAACTATAATCGTAAAAGGAGCTTTAAGGAATAAAGACAGTATATTCACATAAACTTTTTCTGCAACAATTTCTATCAAGTCCCTTCTTTTTAAAATAATAAAATTTATGAAAGATGAACAGAGTTTGTTCCCTAAATGCTTACTTGTTTTGATAGAAGACACTTTTATTCTGTTTAATATGCCATAGTTTGATTTCAATGAACATTCAACAAAGAAGAAATATAGTCCAAAATTATTTTGGTCTAGTGAAGCAAAAACAGTGACACAGTAATATAGGGTTAGAGCAAGCGATTCTCAGATCAGGGTCTGTATTCACCAACTGTTCTTAAGAACATTTTTAGTCTTATTCGATCTCCAAGATTTTCTAAATTTGAAAATAACACAACTTCTGATTGGTTAAAACAAATGGTTTACCCAATCAGAAGTTGTGTTACTTTCAAATTTAAAAAATTATGGAGCATAAGTCTGAAGAATATTCTTAAGAATGGTTGGTGAACACACACCCAGAATAGATCAAACCCCATAGTTAGCTGGACTTAACTTTGGAGCCATCCACAATTTTTGTGCAAATACTGGTTGGGTATCCTAGAAGCAATGTTTTAGGCAGATAGATATGAAAATTACGTTGTTGAACTTGTTTCTCAATACTTAGTATCGTCAGGCTGATTGAGTTATCTCCCTTTATGCATATTTTAGTGAGAAGATGAACAAGTCTCATGAGACAGGGCAGTATTTTATAGGACAGATCTATATGGTGCCTGTAATGTAGTCAAAAGATTACCTTACCTACAGCAAGAAAAACAAATGAGAAATAAAACCTGGAATATATTTATTAGACACTGCATTACAAAGAATTGTGCACATGTTAGTATAGATAGTTGCATATTATTGTATTTCAAATATGCTGAGCACTGTTTGATTTGCTTACGGATGGTCCCAGTGGTAGGTCTAAACATGCCTTTAACTTGAAGAGTTCCACTCACAGAAATAAGAAATACCTGGTATTGATGTAGAGTAAAAGGGTTTGTAATGTGCCGACAGATATAATAATGTTCTTGCTGTTCAACTTGTTTCTCTTTTGATGTAGAGTATAGGAGCTTGGGATTAAACTAAAGCACAGAAATAGAACTGTCTGAGTTACCATCAGTGTATTTGTACTTTTTAGGGTGAGACAGGCCCATCCGGACCTGCAGGGGCAAATGGTGCCACTGGACCACCTGTAAGTGCCTTTTTACCTTTTACAAAATGATCATGTGTTTCTGAAACCCTGAGGAAGAAGGCTTATGAAAACATTGTGGGAAAAGTAGAAAATACTGGTAACCAGCATTTTCTCCTTTTTCCACAATGTTTTCTAACCTTTCAAAAAACAAATTTCAACATTTGAGCTGAAATTAATTTGTTGTCTGTAAATACTTTCCAAAAGGGCAAGTCTAAAATCAGTCTTCTGTTAAAGAGTCAAGTCTTGTGGCAAGGAAAAAAAAGTGTAACAGTTAGGCGCTAGCTTTTATTTTGACATGGTCAGGGTCCATAATTCACAAACCAGTCTTAAGAACATTCTTAGACTTATTCTCCAAGATTTTCTAAATTGCAAAGTAATACAACTTCTGATTGGCTAAACCAAATGGTTTAGCCAGTCAGAAGTTGTGTTACTTTCAAATTTAGAAAATCTTGAAGACTAAGACTAAGAATATTCTCAAGAATGGTTGGTGAATACGGACCAGGTTCTGAAAGAGACAAAGAGCCAAGGATCATGAAGAACGAGACATTGAAAAGGACAAACTTTCGATGAATGAAAAATTTTAAAACACCAAGCCTTCAATTCCAACATTTTTAAATGTATATTTTATTTGCAAGGCTTATTAGCTTAATTGGTAATGTACAGGGCTTGGAATCCACTGGGTCACTAGTTGAAATCCCTGGTTCTGCTATTTCCTGAGAAGATCAATGATACTGGGACAGGATTTATTTCTCTCTCACTGCCGATCATTGATGTTACGATGTCAGGAAGCAGCCAGTGGCATGGGAAGAATGTCAAGCAAAAGACTGTTGAAAGAAACTCCACAAAAGCTAAGAAATGATACTTAAATTGGCGTTAAATATCATACATACATTACTTTGTCAAAATTTTACAGGGACCTCAAGGTGCAGAGGGCTTACCTGGAGAAGCTGGAGCTGCTGGTAAAAAGGTAAATGTTCATACTGTCTTCAACTGTGCTGAATTTTTACTATTACAAAAGTAGATAGATCTACATTTCACATCCTTTTACTGTAATTTTTTGTCGAGCCCTCTTGCGGTGAGTTGTCACAATGTTGCTCCTGTGTATGTCCATGCATTGGTGCATGCTTCCGTCAATTTGTCCGGACCAGAACTTTTACATTTATGGATGGATTTTAAAATAATTTGGTACAGTTGGTCTCCTTTATGATTGGAAGAGCCGTTTGAAACAAATTGTTCTCTTTTTATGAGTAGATGTGCCATTGCAGAAATTTGTTCAGGTAGATCCAAGGTCAAGGTCACACCTGATATGATAATATTTTTGACAACATTAAGTAAGTGTCTCTCTGAATAATTTACTTCAGTAGTGTCAAGGTCATACTTGAAAGTGATGCATTAGCTTCTTCTTGGGCATAAAAAGGGCTATCCTCATGCAAATGTGAAAACAAAGGGATCTGAAATAGGATAGATGTGCATTGAGTGATTGGGTACTTTTTTTTCTTCCTGGTGCAGCTTTACCAAAGGACAAAATTTTGGACTGGACCAAATTGAAAGCATCTGCAGATGACAAATCAGTTGTTACTAAAATGATGATTTCTGTCCTTGATAGTGTATATAACATTGTGGGAAAAGGAGAAAATGCTGGTTACCAGTATTTTCTCCTTTCCCCAGGGGTCCTCTGTAGCTCAGTGGTAAAGTGTGGGACTCTTGACCTGGAGGCCCGGGTTTGAGTCGCACTGGGTCCTTTGGGGTTTTTCGTGGAAGTGTCCTTGGAAAAGACACTTCAGAGCCCTAGCCTAGTACTGGTGGAACCCAGGAAATACATGAATATGTGAGCTGTTGCCATGATAATCACTGAAATAATGTTTAAAGCAGCGTAAAACACCATTCAATTCAGTTAAATTCCCCTTTTCCCACAATGATTTTAAAAGGCTTCTACCTCAGGGTCGTTAAAAGTCGGGACCGTGTGGTAAAGGGTTAAGAGGTTCTGTACTAAATCCTCCATGGCAGGCTTGACATGTTGCCCATAGGCAAGTCTCTGGTTTCTTTTGTTTTTGCAAGAAAACAAGAGGTAATTTTGTGTTATTTAACTCATGTAAACAACAGGTAAACAATGTAATTAGACAAAATTTTTGAAATGCTTCCAAAATTTAAAGCTTGGATGAGAAGAGGAAGTCACTTGTTATTGGTGGTTTCTCTGTCTCATCTCTTTAACAGTCCTGTACATAATATCACTATGAATGACATGTTAGACATATTCAGATAAATGAATGCTTGTTGGACCATGAAAGACATTTTTTTTAAATCTTTCAACAGCTATTTAGCAGACAAAGTATTAAATGCCTTAGCAGTTGAAAGCCTTGGAAAAAATGTTGGAAAATTAGCAACTGTTTGTAACAAGTGACTTAAACTCGAATAACTGTGATGGCAACTTTTTGCATTTGTGTGTTGTTTTATGTTTTTCTCCCTCTTGGAATAAACAGTCACAATCAGATGATGTTACTATGTAATACAGGACCAAAGTATCAAATTTCCTAATAGAAAATTGTTTTCATCATAAGTACTTTATGTACAGAAGCTGTAAAATATATCTAGATAAACTGGATTCTAGTCATAGTAAATGGTCTTCATCAAACTGCTTACGGTAGTACAGAATAATTTCAGTAATATTTTGTTTTGCTTTCTTCAGTTTCATTAAACATCATTTACTTTGGGGAGGTGGGGGGGGGGCCGCTTTGTAGTGCTCTAAGCCGTACAAAGGAAATGGTTTAGAAATTTGCCAGAAAGGACATTTTTCCTTTGAATGATGAAATGGAGAGAATTGTAGGAAAAGGAGCAACTGATTGTAACAGCAGTTGCTGCTTTTGCCACAAGAATATGAATACAGTCGGGACATGTAAGTTGTTCTGTATGGCAATGGATGAAACAATTTTTATTACTATGTAGGGAGACAAAGGAAACATGGGTCTGACAGGCTTGACTGGAATACCTGGACCACTTGGGCCCCCTGGAGAGGAAGGGTTAAGCGGATCTCCAGGTCCACAAGGAATGAGGGTAAGTTTCAGATTTTAAGTTTAGTGCCTAACATTTTTTGAGCCATGCTTGGTGAAAAGGGTGCTTAATGCACCTGCGAAAAGTATCGATTGGGGTCAGCTTGCGCAGTCTCATAGGCTGACCAGGGCCAAAACTTTTTGCTATTGGTCAGTTCTCTGCGTGTCATAGGACCATTCTACCTTAAGGTTCAGTTGGTTGTTTGAGAAAATGGATTTTATGGATCCATAATTATATGATGACTTGCTTGGTGTCATTGACTCTGGAGATGCATTAAGCCCTTTTGTCAGAGCGTGGCTCATATGGTTTTTTTAGCTGTGCACCAAAGGACACCTAAATTTCACTCTTGTTCATATTTGAAAAAATTGCAGATGACAAAGTACACGTGATTCAAATGGTCGAAAACATTAGGTAAAATGAAGAAAATGCCAGTTAACAGCATTTTTTTTCCTTTTCTGACAATGTTTTCTGAACGCTCATTCCTCAGGGCCACAAAAACATAGGATTAGTTGGTGTAAGGTCATTTACATTGTTTTCAGTATTATCCTTACTTTTTTATCGACATTTTTTCAAAGAAATTTTATGGGTTTATATAGGGTATTTCTCCAAGAAAATTGCGTTGCTGTATCTTCACAGAGTGAGTTTTTGTCTAGTTTTACAAACATTTTGGCAAAAGGAGAAATAGCTCTGGAAAAAGCAGATTCTTCATTTTCCTACAAAGTTTCACATGCATACACATGCATCAATCCTTAGTTTGAGCCATGCTCTGTGAAAAAGGGGCTTAACCCTTTACCAAACAACAGAATTTAAGCCTTATCCGAATTGAAAGCATTTGCAGACGACAAATTAAATGTTACTTAAAACATGAGATTTGTCTTTCATGGAGTACAAAACATTGTTGGAAAAGGAGAAAATGCTGGTTACCAGCATTTTCTCCTTTTCCCACAATGTTTTTAAAAAGGCTTCTTCCCCAGGGTTGTTAAAAGTCGGGATTGTGTGGTAAAGGGTTAATGCATCTGTGAAAAGTATCGTCCCAGGTTAGTCTGCGCAGGCTGACCGGAGCCGAAACTTTTCGCTATTGGTCAATTTTCTGTATGTCCAAGGACCAGTCTACCTCATGGTTAAGTCTGTTGTTAAAAACGTGGCTTTTATGGATCCATAATTATGTGATTGCTTGACTTGTATGATGCGTCACGGAGATGCATTAATTCCCCTTTTGTCAAAGCATGGTTAATTTATATTAATTATCTATATATTACTTACCCAAAAACTTGATTTTTTTCAAAATCGTCTGCTGCAAGTGTGTTTCAGGAGGTAAAGTGTTAACCCATTCATGACTTAAGATAACCTCATCAGTTTCAGAGGACATTAATTTCTTGCCAGTGACTGCATTGTAACACAAACTACAAATAAAGAAAATATTCACTTTGTAAATTTGTCCCTTTGTTTGACCTTTTTTCTTCCTCAGTTAAAAAAAAAAAAATGCTATCAAAATTTTTAATGATACTGGCTTTGTTTACCATTTAGGGCCCAGAAGGACCTCGCGGATCCAATGGAAAAGACGGAATTCCTGGACCACAAGGCTTACCAGGCAATATGGTAGGTGAATGCTAGAACTGCCAACATCTTCAACACTTTACCACACAATCCCGACTTTTAACAACCTTTAGAGAGAAGCCTTTTGAAAACATTGTCGGAAAAGGAGAAAATGCTGGTAACCAGCATTTTCTCTTTTTCCCACAATGTTTTCTAGCGTTCCCAAAACAAATTTCAGTCTTTGAGTTACATCTGTTTTGTCGTCTGCAAATTCTTTCAATTTGGACTAGTGCAAAATTTTGTCATTTGGTAGAGAGTTACCTCTTCACCAGCCAACACAATTTTAGACTTGTCAAAATTAAAAGCATGTGCAGACAACAAATTGTATGTGACTCAAGTAATATTATTTGTCTTTGAAAGAGTAGAAAACATTTTTGGAGAAAGGAGTAAATGCTGGTTACCAGCATTTTCTCCTTTTCCCTCAATATTTTCATAATCCGTCTTCTTCAGGGTTGTAACAACACAGGATTGCTTGGGAAAGGGTTGAGACCCTAAGGATTAAAGTAATGTGCAAGTCTTAGACAACTACATACAAGTATGACTGTTTCCACACTGTTTAAATAAAAATAAGTCTACACAGAATACACGGTCTGATCTTGAATCTATGCTTACTATTTTTTAGATCTTTGAAAATAAACAGCTCTGCAATAAATTTGTTTTTTTTCTTATTTTCCTGTCAAACTGAAAATGGCTTTTTGATTTATATATCATTCTAAGGGATACAATGGACTATTTTTTTTTCAAGATGTTAGATATAGACTAACACAATTTTGAAAAAAATTTGATTTTATTTGTTTACAGGGTCGTAGAGGTCCATCAGGGGAAGAAGGTCGGCCAGGAACACAGGGTCCAGAGGGACCTCCCGGACCACCTGTAAGTAATCTTACTGTTGACAAATTATCACTGACAGAAACTTTATCTCTTTCAGCAGGCCACTTTTTGGAAACAATGTGGTAAAAGGAGAAATTTCTCAGATTGAGCAATCTTTCCTTATGCCACCATGTTTTCACATTGTATTCATGTGTTGAATCTTTATTCATACCAATAACAATAACTTTTCAAAAGCCCTCTCTCTTTCGGTCGTTAAATCAAGGGATTGTTCAGGAATGGGTTAACTCTTTACCACACAATCCTGAGTTTTAACGACCCTGTGGAAGAAGCCTTTTGAGAAAATTGTGGGAAAAGGAGAAAGGAGCATTTTCTCTTTTTCCCACAATGTTTTCTACTCTTCCCAAAACAGAGTTCGATCTTCCAATTACAGGGTAGAAAAATTCTTGAAATTTTTCATTTGAATATTCTTGTAAGTAAAAGAGCCATGCTCTGTGAAAAGGGGGCTTCATGCATCTGCAAAAAGTATTTACCCAGGTCATCCTGCACAGTCCACGCCGGCTGACCTGGGTCGAAACCTTTTGCTTTTGGTAAATTTTCTGCATGTCACAGGATCAGTCTACCTCATGAAGTTGGTTGTCAGAGAAAATGGATTTTATGGATCCATAATTATATGATGATTTGTTTGATATCGTGCGTCCTGGAGATACATTAAACCCCTTTTTGCCATCGCGCCCTCATGAATTCTCATACTAGATCCCTTTCTTTTGACTTGACACTATGGTAAAGCTGGAACATGTCCAAAATCAAATCTACATGTTACCATAGCTTTTCTATTTTTTAGGGACCTCCTGGTACTCCTATGTATGCCCATGCCATGCAAGGATGGTTCTCGTCAGCAGGTGCAAAGGGCCCAGGAAACTTCTACCAGGTAGGATTTTAGCCAGTTATGTCCTCATGCAAATGTGAAAACAAAGGGATCTGAACTAGGATAAATGTGCACTGAGTAATTGGGTACTTTTTTATACCCCTGCAAACGAAGTTTGTGGGGGGTATACTGGAATCAGCCTGTCGGTCGGTCGGTCGGTTGGTCGGTCGGTCGGTCATGCGGTCGGTCGTGTGGTCGGTCTGTCCGCAAAATCTTGTCCGGACAACTCCTCCTACAGTTTCAATCCAATTCCCTTGCTACTTGGCAGAAGTGTTCATTAGGAGCTGTAGATGTGCAAGACACACATTTTGTAAAAATTCCATCAAGAATTACTGAGCTATTGCCCCTGATTTGACTTAAAAATGCTTGTCCGGACAACTCCTCCTACAGTTTCTGTCTGATTCACTTTAAACTTGGCAGAAGTGTTCATTAGGAGCTGTAGATGTGCAAGACACACATTTTGTAAAAATTCCATCAAGAATTACTGAGTTATTGCCCCTGATTTGACTTAAAAATGCTTGTCCGGACAACTCCTCCTACAGTTTCTGTCTGATTCACTTTAAACTTGGCATAAGTGTTCATCAGGAGTTGTAGATGTGCAAGACGCAACTTTCGTGAAAATTCTATGAAGAATTAATGAGTTATTGCCTCTGATTCACATTTAAAATGCTTGTCCGGACAACTCCTTTTACAATTTCAGTCCGATTCGCTTTATACTTGGCAGAAGTGTCCATTTTGAGTTGTAGATGTGCAAGACGCAAATTTTGTAAAAATTCCATCAAGAATTACTGAGTTATTGCCCCTGATTTGACTTAAAAATGCTTGTCCGGACAACTCCTCCTACAGTTTCTGTCTGATTCACTTTAAACTTGGCAGAAGTGTTCATTAGGAGCTGTAGATGTGCAAGACACACATTTTGTAAAAATTCCATCAAGAATTACTGAGTTATTGCCCCTGATTTGACTTAAAAATGCTTGTCCGGACAACTCCTCCTACAGTTTCTGTCTGATTCACTTTAAACTTGGCAGAAGTGTTCATTAGGAGCTGTAGATGTGCAAGACACACATTTTGTAAAAATTCCATCAAGAATTACTGAGTTATTGCCCCTGATTTGACTTAAAAATGCTTGTCCGGACAACTCCTCCTACAGTTTCTGTCTGATTCACTTTAAGGAGGTCTTTTCTGTCATATGAATAGTTGGCCAACATTATGCGAAAAGGCACCTCTTGGACATTTGCAACAAGCGTGGATCCAGACCAGCCGCTGTGTCTCAGACATATTGTCAGATCATGGTCTACACTTTTTTACACTCATTTAGTTTTGTGTCCAATTAAATTGATACTTTGCATAAATATTCACCAGGAGCAGTAGAGGTTCAAGATGCATTTTTCTCAAATGTTTGCCAAATTAATTACCCCTGAATTTACTCAAAACTTCTTGTCCAGAGAACTATTCCTTCAGTTTAAGTCTTATTCACTTGATATTTGTCATGATATTCACCAGGAGCAGTAGATGTGCAAAGCACAAATTTCATGAGTGTTGGCCTAATGATTATGGAGTTATTGCCCCTAAATTGACATTGCAGAGTTATTGCCCCTGTGACATGAAATATAGGGGCGGGGGTATTTATCACCTTTAGTGATAGTTATTCTAGTTTTTCCAAGTGCAGCTTAACTCTTTACCAAACGACAAAATTTTGGACTGGACCAAATTGAAAGCATCTGCAGATGACAAATTAGTTGTTACTAAAATGATGATTTCTATCCTTGATACTGTATATAACATTGTGGAAAAAGGAGAAAATGTTGGTTACCAGCATTTTCTCCTTTCCCAGGGGTCCTGTGTAGCTCAGTGGTAAAGCGTGGGACTCTTGACATGGAGGCCCCAGGTTCGAATTGCACTGGATCCTTTGGGGTTTTTTCATGGGAGTGGCAAGACACTTCAGAGCCCTAGCCTAGTACTGGTGGAACCCAGGAAATAAATGAATATGTGAGCTGTCGCCATGATATCACTGAAATAATGTTTAAAGCGGCGTAAAACACCATTCAATTAAATTCTCCTTTACCAAACAACAAAATTTTAGACTTGTCCAAATTGAAATTATTGGCAGACAACAAATTTAATCTTATTCATATGGTGTGATTTGCCTTTGGAAGGGTGGAAAACGATGTGTTAAAAGGAGAAAATGCTAGTTACTAGATAACTGAGAAAATGTCTCTCACCTCAGGGTCATTAAAACTGCGGGATTGTGTGATAGAATGTTCACTCTTCACCACACAGCAAAATTTTAGACTGGTCCAATTTGAAGGTGTTAGCGGATGAATTTTCTTTGAAATGGTTGAAAACATTGTGAGAAAAGTAGAAAATGCTAGTAACCAGCATTTTCTCCTTTTCTCACAATGATTTCAAATTCAGTCCTTTCTCTGGGTTGTTGAAACTTGGGATTGTGTAGTAAAGAGTTAATAATTCTTGGGTCTACTTTTTTCTAAACTTAAGATTTTATTGCAAATATCGCTCAGTTACTGGTTTTTTTTTTTCAGGCAGATGCCATTCCTGAGGAGGTTAGATCTTTTATTGTCAGTTTGAAACTTTAAGAGTATTTTTCTTAATCTTGCTTTATAGTTATATATTAGGTTTGTACTATGATTTTATGTATTGATTCTTTACCAAATGACAAATATTTGGTGTCATCTGCTGGTATATATTGAAAGTATTTGCATCATTACAACTCTGGACTGTTTTGTAAAGGCTTAGGGAAAGAAGCTTTCGAAAACTTTTGGAAAAAGAAGAAATCACACCATTGTCTGATCTTGATCATTACTGTCTGCAGAATCCAGTTTTTTGCCTGGAAGGGTTAAGTACATTAGACCCAGATACATGTAATTACAATTTCATGGTTGCTCTATTTCAGCAAAGCGGACAGTGTAGATCAAAGATCAGACTGCACATTTCGTGCAGTCTGACCTTGATCTACACTGGCGGCAATAGGCAGCTATAGCTGTGAAAGGCACTTTAAGGGATAACTTGCAAGAAATATTTGCTTTGCAGTTTATTTGAAGATTGATAAACTAAAACAGCATCCATACCCCTGACTCAATGCGATACCTTGTAATTTTTTTCTAGCAAAACAGCAATTTTAATATGTACATGTTGGCTGATCGGAAATGTCCTTTACTAAATTTGCATTCTTTGGACCGATAGATTGAAGCAGTTACTCAAGAAAAAAAAAAGTTCAATTTTATTCCATTGCTCAAAGGTTTGGTCCGCATTTTGTTTTCTTTCAAAAGACATTTAGTAATTAGTAACATAGGTTTCATTGGAGAAAGAGTGCCGTTAAATCAGTCTATTAAGATTGTAGGTAAATAATGCCATTAACGCAATCTGTTAAAATTGTTTGGAAAAATGCCATTAGTCTATTAAAATTGTATGTGAATAATGCCATTAACACAATTTGTTAAATTGTTTGGGAATAATGCCATTAACCATTAAATCCGTCCATTAAGATTGTAGGTAAATGATAATGCCACTAACCCAATCTGTTGAAATTGTTGGGAAAGGATATTGTTAATTCAAACTATTAAGATGAAAGATGAATAATGCCATCAACCCAGTCTGTTGAAATTGTTAGGAAAGAATGCTATCAAATCAGTCTATTAAGATTGTAGGTAAATAATGCCATTAACCCAGTCTATTAAAATTGTAGGAAAAGAATGCCATTACAGCTTTATCAGATGTAGATCAAATCATTAAGGACCGCAAAAATCCAAGAGGAACTAGAGATTCTCCTGCAATGTCCTGCCATGACTTTAAAGTCCATAACCAGGAGGAAGCCAAAAAGACCAAGAAAGGTCTGTATTAGAGACTATTTGAGCACAATTCAGATGTTCAGATAGGGAGAGGAAGGTCACTGAATTCTAAAATAATTATTTCTTCACTCAAACCTATGTCATGGATACTCATTAAAGTTGTCTCAATGTGACAGTTCTTCTGAGTACCCACAACATAGGTTTCAGTGAAGAAATACAGAGATATTACACTGCACAACACAACATTTTATCTTTTTTTTTTATTCCCTACATTTTGTTGGTAGCTTCGCAAATTATCAAACTATTCAGTGATCTTCAGACCCAGAAAAGTAGATGATATTCCGGTGTGTACCAGCATATTTCACTCAACTTAGTTTGTAGTGTTTACAGCAGTTTTCCAACATTATCTCAGTCTATCAATGCATTCCTGGAATTTTTTTTTGAGTGTACCAGTACTTTCCATAACACCGCACCAAAATTGCAGTCATGGGTCTTTATCATCCATTCCTTGATTCTATTTTGTTTCTTCACAGCAAAATTATATCCTGATCCACATTGAAAGCATTTGCAACTGACCAATCAAATGTGATTCAGTGATGAGAATGTCTCTGAAAGCATAGAAAACATTGTTACTCAAAGTTTTCAAAAGCCCCCCATGTTAGAGTTGTAAAACACTGACTAGTATTTGTATTTGTAATGGAGTTTCACCCAATTTTAGCAACTCAGGTCATGTCACGGCAGTCAGTGCACCTACACATGTGTTTCCTGGCTTTCTCACATCAGTGCCGACACAACTGTTTTTCCAAGCCACTGACTACTTTTCTCACATGCATCAGAGGTGAGAGGCAAAAAATTGCTGGAAAAAAAATTTGCCTCATCCGGGTATCAAACTCACAACCAAGTCAGATATTCTAACCACTGAGCTACCTGGCCGGGCACTGAGTTTTAAAACACAGAAATGTTTGGTAAAGGGGAAACCCATAGAAAGCCAAATAAATCTTACAGAGCCTTTCAGTCTAGGAAAAGGATCCAATTAATTGCAATTAATTGCAATTTCAAGGTTGGTCTTTTCCAGAATGTCTCAGCAAAGCTGACAGTGTAGATAAAGACCTGGCTCTACATTTTGTAAAGTCTGATCTTAAAACCTAGGCACCTAAGAGCAATTCACTGACCTTTTGCAGACAGCATCGATCAAGGTCAGACTGCACAGAATGTGCAGTCTGATCCTGGATCTAAACTTTGGAGATAGTTACCTCAACAAAAACAACTTTGAAATAGCAAGATCTGGATTTTTACAACCAACTTGAAAGTTTCATTTCACTTATTTAGGAGGTCAAGGGTTAATATAAACTGGCAGCAAAGGCAACTAAAGTTGACCCTTCACCACACAACCCCAAGTTTTAACGACCCTGTGGAAGAATTCTTTTGAAAACATTTTGGGAAAAGGAGAAAATGCTGGTTACCAGTGTTTCCTTCTTTTCTCAAAATGTTTTCTACCTTTTCAAAGACAAATTGCAATGTATGAGCCACATTTGATTTGTTGTCTGGAAATGCTTTCAATTTGGACGTCTAAATTTTGTTATTTAGTAAAGAGTTAAGAAAGTTGCTCAAAGGGTTAAAGTCACTCCATTACCAGTAGTGTGCAGTTTCAATCCTTTAAAATTATATAAGAGATCCTGTGTAGCTCAGATGCAAGCTATAGATTTTGTAATCTAGAGGTCGTGGGTTCAATCATCACTTGAAAAACTGGCTTTTGCATGGGAGTGTTCTTGGGCACCACACTTGACAGCCCTAGCCTAGTTCTGTGAAATTCAGGGCACACCTAGCAGTAGATTTTGCTGTTTTATGACTGAAATAATGTTGAAAGCAGCATAAAACACCATTCAGTCAATGAAAATTATCAAGAAATTCGATATATTTGCCAGAAAAAATGATAGATGAAGTATATACATAAGTGATGCACTAGCTTTTTATTTACATTTGAACCATGCTCTGTGAAGAGGAGGCATAATGCATCTGCGAAAAGTATGGACCCAAGTCAGCCTGCGCAGTCTGCGCAGGCTAACCTGGGCAGAAACTTTTCGCTATTGGTTAATTTCTGTATGTCCAAGGACCAGTCTACCTCATGGTTAAGTAGCTTGTTAGAAAAGTGGTTATTACAGATCTATGGTTATGTGATGGCTTGATTGGTATCATGCATCAGTAGATACATTAATCCCCTTTCTGCCAGAGCACTGCTCATTTTTAATTGTAATTTTCAGGTTTACAAATCTTCATTGATCCAAACCAAGGAACCATCAAGGATGCTATTCAAGTTTCATGTAAATTCCTGTCTAAATTTACCTGGACCTGCTTGCAACCTAATCAATCAGAGGTATTTAATTTATTCTGGGTGGTGGTGTTTTGACCCCATATCAAAGAATCCAGTGTTTTATGACCTTGTAGAGGCTTTCGGAAACTTGGGCAAAAATGTTGTCACCATCTTTCTGACTTTTTTTTTTTCTTAATGTTTTTTACCTCTTCAAAGTTAACCCTTTTACCACACAATTCTGACTTTTAACGACCCTGAGGAAAAAAAGGCATTTGAAAACATTGTGGGAAAAGGAGAAACTGCTGGTAACCTGCATTTTCTCCTTTTCCCACAATGTTTTCTAATCAATCAAGGATCATTTGGGTCACGTTTGTCATCTGCACACGCTTTCAATTTGGACCAGTCTAAAATTGTCATTTGGTAAAGAGTTAAATATCATCATTTGAACCATCTGTAAATGCTTTAAATATGAAAAAGTCATTTTGTACACAGTCACTGCTAATCAATCATAAATTTGCAAAATTTTATTACATGTATTTTCAGTGGCAGAAAAAATAATGTTATTTAACCCTTTAACAACTCATGACAAAACTATAGCCTTGTCCAAATTCAGAGCAAAAATTTAGATTTCTTTTTGGAAGGATAGAAAACATTGTGGGGAGAGGAGAAAATGCTGGTAACCAGCATTTTCTCCTTTTCCAACAATGTTTTCATAAATAAGTCACCTGCTGTAGGGTCATTATACTTAAGGATTGTTTTGTAAAGGGTTGTTAACCTTTTACCACACAATCAAGACTTTTAACAACCCTGAGAAAGGAGCCTTTTGAAAACATTGTGGGAAAAGGAGAAATTGCTGGTAACCAGCATTTTCTCCTTTTCCCACAATGTTTTCTTTCCTTCCCAAAACAAATTTCAATTTCAAAGTCACTTTTATTTTGTTGTCTGCAAACGCTATATTGAGAGCTCAATTATGATTGGTTGAAAACATGTCACAAAACATTTGACAGTGGACATACAAGATCAGGCTGCCTATTCTTTGCAATCTGATCTGAATCTACTGACAAAAATAGCAAAATTTATCAAAGTGAGCTTAGTTTTATAAAAGTTTAGCTATATTAAGTGACATTTAATTTTCTTGTTTTAGTTTGAAATCAGGAGATGGGCATCAGAGCGACCCAAAAAACATGAATGGTTCTCAGACCTACAAGGAAAGCTGGCAAATGATATGGATGCAGTAAGTAGCTGTTGATAAAATTGAATTTTGCTATTCTGGCCAAGATAGCCTGGGGGGAAAAAAAAGACAATATGAGCCACGCTAAAGTGGTTTAATGCATTTCTGTGATGAATTATACGAAGCAAGTCATCACATAATTATGAATCTATAAAAATCAGCTTTGTCTAAGAACCAGCTAAATCTTGAGGTAGAAATATCCTGCAGAAAATTTATTGATAGCAAAAAGTTTCTATCCAGGTAAGCCTGCATGTTCTGTGCAGGCTGACATGGGTTGATACTTTTTGCAGGTGCATTAAACCCTTTTTCACAGAGCACGGCTTATATCTAGTTTATTCTTGTACACTGAAAAAGTCCATTTCAATTACTGACCTATAGGGGCTAATTCCTGTTTATTTCTGTGACAGATCACAATAATTTTAGACTTGTCCAAATTGAAAGCATTAATTATAATTGACAGACAGACAATTAGCCCTTTACCACACAATCCAGACTTTTAATGAGGCTGAGAAACATTTAGGGAAAAGGAGAAAATGCTCGTAACCAGCATTTTCTCCTTTACCCACAATGTTTTCCACACTTCCAAAAACAAATTTCAACTTTCAATCCACATTTATTCTGTTGTCTGCAAATGCGTTCAATTTGGACTAGTCTAACATTTTGTCATTTGGTAAAGAGTTAACCCTTTTTAACGACCCTGAGGAAGAAACCTTTTAAAAACATTGTGCGACAAGGAGAAAATGCTGGTAACCAGCATTTTCTCCTTCTCCCACAATGTTTTCTACTCTATCAAGGACAAATTTCGTCATCTCAGCCACCTTCAAATTTGTTGTCTGCAAATGTTTTCAGTGTTGTCGTTTAGTGAGAGTTAAACATGTCTCAAATAATTGTTTGAGATCTATCTAGACAGTGCTTACAGACACAGTCTTATAAAGATTCTGGGTACTGGCAATTTAAGGCAAATGCCGGAAGTATGCACTTTTGTTTTTAAATAGATGTTAAAGGCAAATATTATACACCTACCATTTAAAATAAATATTTAAGTCAATATTGTACACCTATCTGTCAAACGTAGATTCACCCTGGTCTAGGTTTTCATACTTTTATTAAACACCCGATTGTTATGTCCCAAAACCATTAGGAAGGGCTCTTTTACCCAACAAGATAACAATGAACTAGGTTAACTTATGGGTAAGTAATGTCTTGTTACGAACTGCCAATGATGTTAGAAATCATAAGGCAGTTGTAGTCATAATTTGACTGCATTAAATATATATTACATATTTACCTGTAGGAAAAGAAGGTCTGTAATTTTTTTCTTACTTTTTGAAACTGAGATTACTAACTGCATAATTTTGTAACATATATCAGAGCCGGCATGAAGGAATAAATTTATGCATTTATTGCTGTGGTTAAGGCACTATAAGGCACATTAGCTTAACCCCGCTTGCCAAAGGGCATGCAAGAAGTTCAAGTACTTGATTTTCTGGGACTGAATGGCTATTTAGAGAAGAACTGCCACAGTAATAGATCCAATTTGTACTATGCCTTAGACCTTATTTAGTGCTGCCCCACAAGGGAATTAGGGAGATATGCCTGACCACCAATAAAGGTCCCTGCCAACTGACAAGTTATCTCAGCCCTTCGAGAGGTAAAGGATGGATTCTGCCACCAGGTGCATGCATATAAGGTCAGTAGATCTCCAGGAAGTGGTGATCTGACTGGGGTTGATACACAGTTTTCCATTGCATGATGGAACCATTGTTGTCATAGCTAATGCAGCAGTACATGTATTCATATCCCACCCACCCCTGTTTTGTCAGCCTCAGGCTTTTGAGGCACTTTATTACAGTGGCAGAACTGCAGCTTTTGGGACCTGACCAAGATATTTACACAAAAATGTACATGAAGAACTTAATTATATGGGTCAGGCTTGTAGAATACACACATTTCTAATTTCTTATTCTGTTTGAAAGCAATCAACTCTGTCTCTACATCTAAATAGAAAGGCTTAACACCATAATTAAAGGATGGCCTGTTTAAGCATCCACTTTGTGGGATCATGAAATACAATATGACTTTCCATATATCTGCAGTTACCTTTACCATTCTAGCATGTGCGCTCGAATAAGCAATATGTTGGAATGTTTTGCTAAGTCCTGGGTTTTTCTAACACTCTAAGTACTCTGGCTGACTAATGACCCCCAAATTGATTTATGTATGGGACTGTTGCGCCTTACCCGAATGAACTCAAATACTGTTTATTTAACAGTGTCTCAAAACAAGATAGCAGTCAAAAATAAATGGCTTTCAGATCAAGATAATGAATGTTGTTGTCAACAGGTATCTCTGAGACACCTCACTGACCCCATGTGGACTGATTCCCAGCCCATAAAGGAAGAGTCTGTTGTCAGTGTAATTTTAGCGGAGATATACAGTCTGGGGGAATCCTTAGCCCTATTATATTCCTCACTGCATATCCGAAATAGCTCTAGCTCTTCATAGTGAATACCCTTTGCATCATGTCAATTTAGAGCTATTGAAATAGCCCAAGCACTTAAAAAACATTTCTTCAATGAAATTAACCTTAGCATGTTTTTAGAGCTGACAACGTTTCATTCTACTATATTTTTGTGTATACAAAACCAACAGCATTCAGGAAGTGATACAGACAGACACAAACACCCTTTATAGGGTGTGATACTTTGATCTAATTCCCTGATAGTATTTTCTTGCCATTTCCCACTGTATATATAGCTTAAAGTCTGCCAGCATTGTGACCGACTTTTGCACAGAACTTAGAAAAGTACTCATTTTAGTGGAAAGGAATGTACTTTTTGTTGTTGTTGTTAATGCAGCAAACCAAATATGAAGCATGTTTACTTGTATATTGTGCATTGTTAAGGCATTCCCTGTGAAGTAGGAACCAGCAATATGACTGACTGACCAAATCCCATTGCTCATAAATGCCCAAGGACTACTCCCATATCTTTGGATTGAACAAGGAATATGCACAATCAGCTATTGAGGCAGCATGTATATTTTAACATCTGTCCATTCTACAGGAATCAAAGAATTTTTCTGCGGTCCTCATTCCCTGATACTGTGTTACAGACATCCTTTAACACAATGAAGGCTAATTATACTATCTATGCCTCATCAATCTGAGAAATGATTGTGAGCTTAACAACTTAATGCATGTAACCCATTGGCTCATTCGTTTTAATTCAAAGATAAGGATGTACCTCCTTGATCTGTATTTTGCTCTCTCACTTAACACTTCTTCCTAACATTTTTCAGAATGACTCTATATCTAGCAGTGGGAATTATGAATGTAGGTTGATGTAAGCTTTGTGAATATAGTGAGAGGCGAGCAATATCAATTCAGTTTAATGAATTTGTCATATTCTATCCTTGGTTTTATTTTCCCAGCTTTTCAAGAAATTTGCTTGGAAAACAGAAAGTGGTCACTTTGCTGTTCTGTTGTGATTCGTCAGTATGAATTATGTCATATTCACCCCCCTCCTTTTTTTTTTCACATTAGTACATTAGCCTCAACTGAGTGCTTAACTGCCCACAAGTGAAGTTATCATTCTGTCTGTGTTCACCTATTGAGGTTTGTTTTGGGTCTTGGTCTAAAGAAGTTTGAATGTATTCCCCGTTATTTCAAGTCTTTTGCCTGAGCCTCATATTGAAATACCTACCTAATTTCATGGCTAACTTTTCAGTTTTTGAGTTGGCTAGTATTTTCTGGTATCTGATGCTTTTCTAAAACAGACACTCTCTTACAGTCATCCAATTTAGATGACAAGAAGGTTTTGAGAAAGCTTGCCATCTCCTGGCATGGCAGTGGCCCTTTGTGCTCGGACAATGTAGTCAAAGTTGCACATAAAACAATGTAATAGTGGGTAGTCTAGCCAGGTACTGCATTTTTCCTGATATCCATTACAGCTGTCCAGTTATTCTGAGGAGGATTGGGGTGGGGTGTGGTATTGACTGCTTTATATAAGCATGATGAAACACAAAGTTCTGTTTTAGATGTATTAAGTATGTTCACTGTTTATTCCACCAGCAGTCCAAATATAAACATTGGTTTGGGGGATTTTTGTTTGTCCCCGGATCGATGACAAATGATGAATTCCTTTTCCTCGTAGTTCAATATTTAGGACTTAATGTCCTACTGGGGCTTCTTGTAGGGCTTAATGCCTGGGGCTTCTTTGCTAAAATCACCTACCTGTCGGAATCAGAAGTCTAAATGCTTCTAATAGAAGGAATTGAGGAGGCTTACAATGCTCCTTGTCCCTTTTGAGTCATATTCTATTCGCATGAATAATTGTGGAGGCGTGACAGCTCTCCTTGCCCCTTTTGAGTCTTATTCCATTGCCATGAATTGTGGAGGCTTACAGCTCCTTACTCTTGGTGCTCTCTGCTTCTTTTTCAATCTGAACTAAATGCAGAAGTCTTAGTGCTTCTGGAAGCATGGTTTTTGTAGTGCTCCTTAAAAGAGTCCTAGTGCTTTCTGCATTGTAGCTCGAACTGGAACTGTACATTGAATTATCCAGCACTTATTTCACTTTCATAGATTATATTTTCAAACACTCAAATCATTTTCCAAATAAATCACAATAATAAGAAATACTAAACATTGAATTCAAATAAAAACTAGTAATAAAATTAAATACTAGATTTCAATCCAACTGGACCTCCCAGACACGACATGCATCGCTCACAGGGGCTCATCACATGACCTTGTGCTGATGGGAGTATGGTATGTTTCTTTGGAAGAGTAGAAAACTTAGTTGGAGATAGAGAAAATGCTGGTTACTGGCATTTTCTCTTTTTCCTGTAATGCTTTCAGAAGGAGTCTTCCCCAGGGTAATTTAGACAGGAGATTCTGTGGTGAAGGTTACTTACCCAGACATATCCTTGACATAATTATGTTCATCCTTTTTTTCGTAGGTTAAATTCCAGTTTAAGTACAACGGCAAAGCACAGATCGGCTCCCTTATTAGTATTAGTGAGATGGCTCAACAGGAGATTGTCTACAAATGTAAGAAATCCACTGCTTTCTACAGTTCTAAGGATCAGGACTATAAAAAGGCTGTCATCCTGAGAGGATACGATGACAGGGAGATCAGAAGTGGTGGAGGCCAAAAGAGGAAGGGCTCAAAGACTTACAATGTAGACCCGCAAGAAGATGGCTGTATGGTAAGAATGTTATTTCATCATATACATGTACCAACAAATTTCCCGGTTCAAATACTTGCATGGCAAGTAGATAGAAATCAAACCCAAAACAAGGCATCCATATGTGACATGTCAAATATGGTCCCAAATATGGTAAAATAATGTCAAGTTACATCATGACATTTAAAAAGTTAGGCCGTAATATCCATAAGCTATTCATAAGAGAGAAATTGTGGCCCACTACACCACTTCAGCTTTCCACTGTTTTGAGTAAAATTATCCGTAATTTCAATATTTTGTGTTGTTAAAATTTGTAGGCATGTACATAATAAAAGGAATATTATGTTGTAGTAAACTTGTTGCATGTATTTGCCTCTCGCCCTTTAACCCTTTAACACATTGCCGACTTTTAATGACCCTGAGGAAGAAGCCTTTTGAAAACATTGTGGGAATAGGAGAAAATGCTGGTAACCAGCTTTTTCCCTTTACCCCTTTTCCAACAACGTTTTCTACTCCAGCAAATAAAAATTGCATTATTTGTCATCCACAAATGCTTTCAATTTGGACGGGTCTAAAATTTTGGCTTGTGGCAAAGGGTTAAGAAAATTTTGATTTCCATACATAACCCTTTACACCAAAGTTCCTGCGGAAAAGGCCTTTTGAAAACATTGTGTAACAAGGAGAAAATGCTGGTAAGAGGCATTTTCTCCTTTCCTCACAATGTTTTCTACCCTTCTAGAAAAGAATTTAAATTTTTGAGCCACTCTTATTTTGTTATCTGCAAATGCTTTCCATTTGGACAAGTCTAAAATTTTGTCATTTTGAAAAGAGATAACCATGTACGACCACAGCTCAAAGCAAATACAAGCCCAAGGAAAGCTATCACACCATGATATTCCAAATATACTACATTCTTGCAACTATTACAATTTCTGTTGGCCAGTAAACCAATTGTCATAAACTAATTTCAACACAGATATATAGGATCTGACATCACGGGTTGGCTGAGATCAAATTTTGTGGAAGAAGTCTAGAAAAACTGTTATTAAGCAAGCCTTTGGCAATTAATTTTTTTTTGATGATTTTAATAAGGTTTTTCCTCAAATCCCAATGAATGTCAAATTCTTTTTTATCTTTTTATTTTTTCAGTATTACAATACTGTGTCTTGAAAATTACACAACTTATTACTAGATCTAAGAGAAACCTACATATTTATGAATCAGTGAGACCTACTCACTGCTTTGACAGGAGTGTATGTTGGAAAGAAAAATAGACATGTCCGCCTTGTACATGAGCAATGCTCTGGCAAAGGTGGGTTTACCAAGCAAATGATCACATAGTTGTTGATCCTTAAAATCCATTTTGTGGAAACACCAACTGAATCAAGAAATATACAAGTCTTTTAACATGCAGAAAATTGACCAATAGCAAAAAGCAGTCTTTGTGGGTTGACCTGGGTTGATACTTTTTAACAGATGCATTAAGCTCCCTTTTCACAGAGCTAAACCTGGGTAGCGTGCAGGACTCAAGAACAGGATGTCGCTGGTTTGATCCCTGGCTTGGCAGATTTCTTTCTGAGGATTGATGATAGTCATTGTGACAGGATTCATTCCTCTCTCACCGCTGACCATTGTTTCGACGATGGTTATGTGGGAAAGCAGCCAGTGGCTTGGAAAGAATATTGTGCAAAGTACTGGTAAAAGAGACTCCAGGAAAGCATGGAGAGGTGCACTGAAATAATGTTGAAAATGGCATTAAACACCATACAACCAACCAACCCTTTTCACAGAGCATGGCTCAAATACATTTTCTCAACTTGCAGACTGGAACTGGTGAAACCACAATCTCAATCAGAACTCAGAAAGCCTCCCAGCTACCCATCATGGATGTAGGAGTTTTGGATGTTGGTGGTCCTGATCAGGCATTTGGTATCAAAGTGGGAGAAGTTTGCTTTGGAGAGAAATGGAAGCTTTCATAATGGACGGCCTTAGCTACCCGAACACTTTCTTTTATATGTATTAATATTTTATGTAGGCTGAATTTATCAAGTGTCTTCTGATCATTTGAAATATATTTTTTTAATCTACATAGAACAAGAACTTTGTTTACGGCATGTGATTCTGTTAGACGAGATAACAAAATTGCATGACTTACACACAATTCTTGTTGCTAGTTATTTTTACTCATTTGAACTGCATGGAATCACATGGAAAGTGCTGTTTTTGAATTTCTGATTGAAACAAGAGCTAACTTATGGTTAGAACAAAAAGGTACTTTGTATTACTAGGCAATTCCTCACCTATTGTTAGAAAGAAAAAAGCTAAATTTTTACACCCTTTAAATTGCCAAAAATTTGCTAGCATGCAGTCTTTACAATAAAAGACAGATGCCATTAAATCAGAGCATCAGTATGAAGCCTACCTAGATGTGTGAGTGAATGACATTGCCACAATTTGACTGACAGTATGGTGTTTTGTAAGTTTTTTTCTTGTGCGATATTTTCAGTGAGATTTTTTTTTTGTCATTATTATCATCAGAACTGACAATTTTTGATCAAATTTTCATTTGTGCCATTGTATTCAACATTCCTTATCACCACACAATAACGATCAGGGAATGACATTATGTACATAGAAAAATATATATTGTATATTGGAATAGACATACTGCATTTTATGGAACTTAGTAGTGAATACCGTCATCAAATGTTTGTTGGTATCTACCTTTATATGCATTGATTTTCAAGGAAGTGATGCCATTTCTATGATACATCTACGGTCTGCCATGATACCGAAGGAAATGACCTCACTTCCTGTTTGTGTAACGTCTGTGATACATTTGTGTGATATATAATGTGACACGCCGTACCATGACTTTTAATGGATGATGTGCTTTTTGTATGTCAGCAATGTTGTTTGTTCCAAAGACTATGTACTGACATGTTTCAATGTTCTGTAAGGTCTATGTGCTAGTATTAAACAAACATGAAAAAATGTCGGTATTTTCTTAGTTTATTCTCACCAATGAAATCAATCTTAGATCAATATATTCTAACATATTTCAAATTCCATGCTTTTTCACATCTAAGGGGTATTCTGACATATTTGCTATAGTATTTAGGTCTTTACCAGATGACAAAATTTTAGACTCATCCATACTGAAAACATTTGCAAACAACAAATTTCCTCTTTACCACACAATCCCGACTTTCAATGACCCTCGAGAAGGGTTATGAAAAAATTGTGGTAAAAACAAAGATGCTGGTAACCAGCATTTTCTCCTTTTTGCCTTGAGCAAATGCTTTCAAGGTGGTGGAGTCCTAAATTTTGGCATTTGGTAAAGAGTTTAGTGTGGCTCAAATGATGGAATTTGTTTTTGAAAGAGAGAAAACAAAATGGAAAGGAGAAAATGCTGGTTACTACTTTTCCCAACATGTTTCCAAAAACATTCTATCCAAGGAAGAAAAAGGGACATAACTGTCAGAAATAATTTAGGTTAACTCTTTACCAAACGACAATGGTTTGTACAAGCCTAAATTGAAAGCATTTGCAGATGATAAATTAAGTGTGGCTCAAATGATTGGATATAACTTTAATGGAGTAGAAAACATTGTGGGAAAAGGAGAAAATGCTGGCTACCAGCATTTTCTCCCATTCTCATGTTGTTTTCTAAAGCTTTCTTTCTCAAGGTCACTAGAACTCGGGATCATGCAGTAAAGGGTTAACCTGCTCTTGTTGTGTGGGGTCGCCTGTTGGTGGTTAACAACAAGCCAAAAACTTTGAAGTAAATATCTTCAGTAATGACACTGATACCTAAAGATGTCAGACACAGACTCAACAGGGCTGTTACAAAACAAACTAAAATGTGTACAATGGGAGATATGTACAAAGTGTTTCAACCATTATAACAATTTCCAGTTTAAACAATCTTATAAAAAAGCTTTTGAAAACATCAGGTAGTAAGGAGAAAAAGGCCCTAACCGTCATCTCCTTTTTAGCAGATTTGTATACCAAATCCACTTACTGTGATCGTTCTGACCAGAACCAAATACATCATGCATAACGATGCATGCGTGCTCCCACTCTACTGTGACATCGGCTTGACCTGAATCAAATATACTGTTATTCACGCTTGTGCCTGTCCACTCTACTTTCAGTTTTAGCAAATACACCTCAACCTCGCTTTTGTCACTACCGTATATACTACTGTCCTACAAGTGCGTACATATTTATTCCAAAACCTAATACCAGCAAAAAACCATGTAAAATTGACAGATCAAATTACCACTTCTTAAACAGTACAAGAATAACAGTTACTGTGTGGCCCGCTCGGCAGAACAATTTTGACTTTCCCTTCCCTTGCTAACTCCATTTTAAAATGATTGTACATGTTTTGCATGTGATGTTTCTTTTTTCAATTACAAAATATTACAGCTTAATGCTACTCCACAAATCCGCTTTCCAGGACTTTGAGTCATTTAATTCCATACTGTTTTCTATCTCTATCAGAAGCAAATCTTATCATTTTAGCCATATTTAATTTGTCATCTGCAGATGCTCTCAATATGGACAAGTCTGTAATACTGTTGTACTGCTCAAAACTGTTACAAACAAGACAACCATCTGAAAGAAATTAAAAGGAACATGGGTTTTTAACAGTCTAGAAAACAGGGTGGTAATAGAGATAAATGCTCGAAACAAAGACTCTCTCCTTTCCCTAACATGTTTTTTTTTTTAAGTAACTGTCATCTGAAGGACATATAAAGTCATATTTGTATATTAAGCCTTCACCAGATGACAAAATGTTAAAGTTATCCAAATTTAAAGCATTACAGACGACAAATGTAGTTCAAAGGATGGGATTTGTCTTTAATTGGGAAGAAAAGATGTAGGGTCAGCAGAAAGGAGATATTGCTGGAAACCAGGATTTTCTCCTTTTTCCTACCATGTTTTCCATAGGCTTTTTTCTGAGGGTCATCAAAACTCAGAATTGTGTGGTAAAGGGTTAATCACTATATAAAACACAGTAAACAAGTCAACCTTTTAACTAAGTCTCCCAGTTACAAATCTCGTCCAATTCTGTCTATTTCCTTCAATACCGCATCCATATCATCATGTGTGCAAGCCGCATTTCCAATAATAATTCTAAAAAAGTTTACGAATCCTTTCACCGTCAGGGGGTTGTAGCCTATCATCAAAGTCCCGTCTCTCATCATACCCTCTTTGATTTTAGGTGCAACCTGGGAAATAAACCAACAAAAAAACAAAAGGTTTAAAGGTATCATTTATGTGTGTACTAGGCCTATCCTGCCAAATTCATACATGTATTTTTTACCCCTTAGGCTGCTAAGCCCAAGTCACCGACCTTTCACAGACAGTGCAAATCAAGATCAGACTGCACAGAAAGTGCAGCTTGATCTTGGATCTACACTGTCCCATATGGAGATATTTTTCCTCCAAAACATAAGTTTGAAATAGCATTATTCTGGGCTTTACTATCAGCTTGAAAGTTTCATTTATCATTTTTAAAAAGATAACGGTGAAGTCTAAAATTTTTTACATGTCCAATTCCCTACATACATGCAAATGACATTGAATTTGGCTCAAATGGTGGAATTCAGCTTCAAAAGGCTTGAAAACATTGAGGAAAGGAGAAAATGCTGGTTTAGCAGCAGTTTCTCCATCTTCCTCAAGGCTGTTCACACTTGGGCTGCTATGTGCGACTCTGGGACTTTTGCTGACAGTGTAGATCAAGATCAGACTGCACAGAACAAGCAGTCTGATCTTGGATCTACACTGTCCGATTACAAGATACCTTTTCCCCCAAAAAAACTTTGAAATAGCAAACTTTGGGTTTTTGCTATGGGTTTGAAAGTTTCATTTCTCTTATTTAGCAGGATAAGGGTTAAAACTTGGGGTTGTGTGGTAAAGGAATAAATTTTAGCAAGTGTCTAGACAATTAACTGTACAAGACAACAAAATTCTAAACAAGTCCAAATTGAAAGTATTTACAGACACCAAGTTAAAGTGGATCCAATGAGGGAATTTAGCTTTGAAAGGGTAGAAAACATTGAGGGAAAGCGAGAAAATGCTGGTTACACAAATTTTCTCCTTTCCAAGAACTGTTTTTTAAAGCCTTCTTTATCAGGGTTGTTAAAATATGTGACTGTTTGGTAAAGGGTTAATGGGGCTTTTATGACTAAAACCTTTGGTAAAGCAGTTGAGTGTGTAGGCATAGATCAGACTGCATGTTGAAAATCCAAAGTTTTGTGAAAAGGAGGTTAAGCTTGGGTGCATTTCAAACCCCACTTACATGTCAAGCTTTCTTAATTTTGGTGACCCTGCTACCAAACAATGATGTTTTTATAACCCTCTTGCATGAAAACATCGTGGGAAAAGGAGAAAACTTAGTAACCAGCATTTTCTCCTTATCCCCTAGTGACTCTTAGCTTTTCAGAGTCAAAAAACCTTACTATTTGACCATATCTGTCATTTGTAAATGCTTTTATACAGCCAAGTTCAAAATCTTTTTGTCTGATAGAGTGACACACTTCAAGACTGGAAAATCATCAGAATGCAGGAAGCCCTACCAGGGCACTGCCCTGGACCCACTGGGGACCTAGGCAGCCCCTAGGCCCCTCATTTTGGTTGTTCAAATCTTTAACTCTTTACCACACAACCAAAATTTAGACTTGTCTAAACTGAAAGCATTTGCAGACAACAATTTAAATGTTACTCAAATGATGGAGTTTGTCTTTGATAGGATAGAAAACATTGTGGGAAAAGGGGAAAATGCTGCTTATCAGCATTTTCTCCTTTTCCCACAATGTTTTCAAAAGGCTCCTTTCTCAGGGTCTTCAGAAGCTGGCACTGTGTTGTAAAGGGTTAAAACATAGCTGCGTCCCTGGGCTTGTTTCCATATTAAATATGTAACAAAGGCAAACATGATGTCTGAATCTGAGGGACTAATTTAAAAATTACAGGAAAGTCTGGGAAATCACAACCTCTTTACAGTTCTTAATCTTTTACTACTAAATTAAGCTTCACTTTTTTTCAAAGGCCACTGATACACTTAGGCTGCACGATGAAGAACCACTGGTCATAATCTAGAATTAAGCAGTGGACAGTGTAAATCAGAGATCAGACTGCACATTCTTTGCAGTCTGATCTTGATCTACATTGTCCATAAAAGCTTTTTGTGTCATCCACAGCAAGGAAAGTGTTAAAGTACAAACATTAATGCAGTCATAGGAAAGAGTTAAAAGCAAAAAAAAAAATGCAGTCAGGGCTGCTTCAAGAAATCCGGTTGCCATTTGCACCCAAAAAAGCCTAGATATATTCCTGTTTACAAAACAGAGCCAATATTTTTGCATTTCCCAGCATGCTCAGCATCATTTTCATGGGTAAATTCGTGCAACACTCCTATGTGTTGGCAAAAAGTACCACAAGCTCATTTATGATTTATGCCAAAATAAAACCCGTCTAATGCTTCACCTCAGACATGTTGCACTCCAAATGCAAAACAACCTTAGTTTATGTCTCATGTCAAAACAAACCATGTCTTATGTGCTTCCCTGCACACAAATGCATTCTTTTTCTCACCCAGATTAGCTCTAGGGGTAGAGCACAGAATTTGTAATCTCAAGATATTCGAGGGTGTAGATTCAATTCTTGCTGCTTGCCAACCAAAATTACTAGTAGTAGTCAATCGGATGAGACATTAAACCACGATAACAGTGCATGGGTCTTGTCCTATATCTTGCACTATTCCAAACAAGATAAAATGACTAACAGCCTCTATACTGTTTTCAACAGTGGTCTTCCTCAAAAAACAAAGTCATCTGCAGGTGGAAATAAATAAAGTCTCTACCATACAACCTGACCCTGAGGTAGAAAGCGTTTGAATACACAGTGGGAAAAGAAGAAAATGCTGGTAACTGCTTTTCTTAGACAAATTCCATCATGTAATTTGTTGTCTGCAAATGCATTCAATACTGACCTGTCTAAAATTTCGTTGTTCGGCCTTAATCCTTGGGCTGCTAAGCATGACTCACTGACCTTTTGCAGAGTGTAGATCAAAGATCAGACTGCACAGAACATGCAGTCTGATCTTGGATCTACACTATCCGATAAGAAGATGTTTTTCTCTCAAAAATATGTTTGAAATAACATTTTTCAGGTTTTTACTATCGGCTTGAAAGTTCTATTTAACATATTAAGCAGGACATGGGTTAACTCAATGAAATCAACAAAGTTAGCCAGAGACAGAAACCAAAATATTGTAATTTCAGCCTACTCTTTTCCTCTCAGAATATCTCATAGGATATCAGACAGTGTTGACCTAACCTTAACCTTTCACCACACAACTAAATTTTTACATTTGTCGAAATTGAAAGCATTTGCAGATGAAAAATTAGATATATCTCATATGGTGAGAGTTCTTTGTGAAAGGACAGAAAATATTGTGGGAAAAGGAGAAAATGCTGCTAAGCAGCATTTTCTCCTTTTCCCACAATGTTTTCAGAAGGCCTCTTTCTCAGGGCTGTTAAACCTCAAGATTGTGTGGTAACGGGTTAAACTGCAAAACTCCTGCAGCCTGATTTAATCTGAAGGGCTGATATAGTAGGCATCCAAAAACTACACTAAAAACTCTGGGCAGACATACCTTAGACAGTTTTTCCCACCATTCTGGGGTTTCCTCTTGATTGCGCAGGGACTTTGGTATGTACCAGAAACATATGTTTGTGCACTCAAACTGCAATAAAAAGGGCTTATCTGCCTCATAATTCAAGGTTATTAATCCTTAACTAGAAGCAGCTTTCCTCATAATATAAAATGATACCTTGACTCACCAGCCACAATATACTGTTCCACCCTTTATGAAACAATCCTGTTTTAAACAACCCAAAGGAAAAGGGTTTTAAGAATAATGTGGGAAAAGGAGAAAATATTGGTTACCAGCATTTTCTGCCTTTCGCACAATGTTTTTTACCCTTTCAAAAACAACTCTAATCATTTGAGCCACAGTAATTTTAATTTGTGGTCTGCAAATGTTTCATGTTTAAACAGGTCTAGAATTTTGTTGCTGGTAGTTGACCTTTAAGAGAAAGAAGGCTTTTGAAAACATTGTGGGAAATGGAGAAAATGCTGGTAACCAGCATTTTCTCCTTTTCCCACAATGTTTTCTACCCTATGACAGACCAATTTTTTTTTTGTATTGAGTAACATTTAATTTATCATCTGCAACTGCTTTCAGTTAGGGCCAGGCTAAAATTTTGTCGTCTGGTAAAGAGTTAAAGAAATCAAATGCATTTAAGTCCAAGAACAGATACATTTCAATGTAATTTCAAGATTGATTTTGCCAGAATCTTTTATAATTGACAAAAATTGTTGATCAAAGATAAAACTGCAATAAATGTGTAGTCTGATCCTGATCTACAGTGTTTGCAAAAGCAAGAAAGGTTACCCTACTTTAATCCTTTACCAAACAATCCCAACATTAAACAACCGTGAGGAAAAAAGGCTCTTGAAAACATTGTGGGAAAACAAGAAAATGCTGGTAACCAGCATTTTCTCCTTTTCCCACAATGTTTTCTACCAATCCAAAGACAAATTTCAATTTTTGAGTCTGCAAAGGCTTTCAGTTTAGACTCGTCTAAAATGTTGTCGTATGGTAAAGAGTTCAGTTTTACTAGCATGAGATGTGAAAAGGTGGAAGTGCTTTTTGCAAGCAATAATTGCTGTTTTTCTTGCACTGTTTCTATACAGTTTGAAACAGTTATTATCATTGCTTTCCATTGTTTCCTCAGTTAGGTATTTAGATAAGTATTTGGTACAATAATATTCCCCTCTGTTTAAATCAATATTTCAACAGGCGCATGTTTTACTTTGTCTACATTAATTTACATTTGTGTCACATCTTATGATGTAACATCACACAATCCCAGTTTTTAACAACCCTGAAGAAGAAGGCTTTTGAAAACATTGTGGGGAAAGGAGAAAATGCTGGTATCCAACATTTTCTTTTTTCCCACAATGTTTTCTACCCTGTCAAAGACAAATATCATCAGTTGTGCTTCATTTTATTTGTTGTCTGCACATGCTTTCAATTTGATCTTGTCTAAAATTTTGTTGCTTGGTACAGAGTCAACATTAATAATCCTTGCAAATTCTTTAGCATTTTAGATTTTTCACATTCAAAGTATTTGCAGACAATTAAATATGGCTAAAATTATAGGATTTAGCTACAAAGGGTGAACCCTTTACCAAGCAGTTCCTGTCTCAATGAGCATGAGGGAAAGGCTTTTGAAAACAGTGGGAGATGGAAAAAATGCTGGTAGGCAGACAGGGTATAAAACATTGTGGGAAAAAAGTGATAATGCATCACTCCCAGCATTTTCTAATTTTACCATGTTTTAACTACTAACTCTACCAAACAACAAAATATTGGACTGGTCCAAATTGAAAGCACTTGCAGGTGACAACTTAAATTTGGCTTGAATGCTGAGATTCGTCTGTGTCAGATTGGAAAACATTGTGGGAAAAGGAGAAAATGCTGGTTACCAGCATTTTCTCCTTTTCCCACAATGTTTTCAAAAGCCTTCTTTCCCCGGGTCATTAAAACTCTGGATTGTGTGGCAAAGGGTTAAATTTCCTTGCATGACTATAGTTGCCCTTGCTGCCAGTGTAGATCAAGACCAGATTGCACAAAACCTGCACCCTTATCTATGAGACTGAGACACTAAAGACAAAACATACCTTGAATGTGCTATTATTTGTGTCTTATTTCTAGACTGAAAATGTCAGTAAGGTTTATTGGTTTATTCTGTACTTTAACTCTTTACTGCACGATCCCTAGTTTTAACGACCCTGAAGAAGATGGCTTTTGAAAACACTCTGAGAAAAGGAGAAAAAGCTGGTAACCAACATTTTCTTCTTTTTACCACAATATTTTCAATGATCTCAAAGACAGATACCGTTATTTGTGCTCTATTTTATTTTTCGTCTGCAAATGTTTTCAATTTGGACCAGTCTAAAATTTTGCTGTGTGGTAAAAAGTTCAGGGTTAAAAAGCCCTCTTCCTAAGGCTCATAAAGTCATAGGATTGTTTGGCAAAGAGTTAATGTAAGGGCTTAGCCAACTGTACTTGCTTTTGCAAACAGGGTGGATCAAGATCAGATTACACATAGTCTGCAACTCTGATCTTGGATCTGCACTCTCTGCTGTTTGGTGGAATATTCTGACCAAAACAGCTTTAACTCTTTTCCAAACAACAAAATTTTACCAGATTGAAAGCATTTGCAAACAAGAGAATGGGACTCAAAAATTGAAATTTGTTTTGGGAAGGGGAGAAAACATTGTGAGAAAAGAAGAAAGTGCTGGTTAGTTTCCCATGTTTTCAAAAGCTTTCTTTCTCAGGGTCATTAAAAGTCGGAATTGTGCGGTAAAGGGTTAAAATGATATCTTGAATGTTACTACAGATTGAAAAAATATGAGCCATGCTCTGTGAAAAAGGGGCTTAATGTATCTGCAAGGAGCACCGATCCAGGTCAGTTTGCGCACTCCGCGCAGGCTGACCTGAGCCAAAATTTTTCGCTATTTTTCAATTTTCTGTATGTCTAACGACCAGTCTACGTCATGATTAAGTTGTTTGTTAAAAAGAGTGGCTATTATGTATACATAGTTACGTGATGGCTTGCTTGGTATAATACATCACAGAGATGCATTAAGCACCCTTTTGCCAGAGCATGACTCATATATTTTATAAATTCAGTGCTCTGTTCGTAAAATGGTATGGATCTCTCTTAGTTTCATGGCAAGTCAAAAATAACTAAAATATTTCATGAAATTATGGAGTAAATCCAAGATCAAGCTACATATTCAGTCCTGTCTGATTTTGATCATTACAATCTTAAACAGCAATCTGAGAAACCTTTGTGTATTGATATACATCAACATCTTGACAGGGTTCAAATTCCTTTTAACCCTTTCCCAAACAAGCCCTGGTTTTCATGTGTCTGTACTACAAGTCTTTTGAAAACACTGTGGGAAAAGGAGAAATTGCTCGTAACGAGCAATTTCTCCTTTTCCCACAGTGTTTTCTACCTTTTTGGAGAACTTTCTGTCATATTCATTAAATTTAAAATTGTTGTCTGCAAACTCTTTGAATTTGGACCATTTGGGAAAGGGTTAAAACACAAGTCTATAGAATACCTCTGGAATAACAGCTCGAAACCCATCTGTTTTCTTTAATTGCTCTGTAAAATACCTGGTGAGAGAAGATTAGATTTCAGGTTATAGAGCTGTATATGTACAGCTTTTATTTCTTTATATAATGTAGATCAAGAACAAGCTACACTGAATTTGCAGTCCGATCTTGGTCTACATTGTCAGTCAACTGGTAGTTTTTCTGGTAAATAACACCTTGAACTGGACAGTACATGTACTTCTGACTCTAAAATATCTATCTTTTCTGTACAAACAATCCCTTATTTTCATTTCCTTTAGGATGAAGACTTCTGAAGACATCTGGGAAAAAGAAAAAATGCTGGAGACCAGAATTTTCTCGTTTCCCACAATAACTTGTACCCTATTTATACCAACAGTATACATTTTCATCCCTCTCCTTCTCTCATTATTGTGTCGGTATTTTTCTCCATGGATTGTTTGGTAACTGTTTAATCACTAGACATAATAACTCTGACTGCCAGCAACAAATTTATCACAAACAACTTTGAAAAGAATATTATCAAATATGGAAAATCAAATTCATTCTGATCTCAGAGATATATTGTCTGCAAAAGCAAATAAACCATAACAGGCACTTAACGTCTTTACCTACGACAAAAATGTAGACTTGTCCATATAATTGAAAGCATTTGCAGACAATAATTTAAATGTGGCTCAAATGATGGAACTTGTCTTTGGTAGGGTAGAAAACATTGTGAGAAAAGGAGAAAATGCAGGTTTCCAGCATTTTCTCCTTTTCCCATAATGGTTTTTCCTCAGGGTCGTTAAAAGTTGGGTCAATTTGGTAAAGAGTTCAAGGTTAAGAAATCTAAATAAAGACTGGGAATCTGTGTGCCTTATTCATGGAACAGGAACAGAGCTGACAAAAAACTGTTGAATATTTATCTGGTTTTTTTCTCTGTAAAACGTAAATTGCCACATGGCTATCATTAGAAATCTTTCATGTCGTGACTCTATGAATATATTTCTGGCAGACCTCCAGCAGAGTCATTCAGACTTTATAATAAACTCTTAATTTACTTTTAGAATGAATAAAAAAGCCATCAAAACTTCCTCATTTCCATGTCTTCTAATTTGTTATAAACCTTAAAGCATTAAAATAAAAAAATCAAATAAACAAGGATTTTTTCCTCAGTGAAGGAAACCTGTACACTGCAATTTGAAAACTGTTCTGGTCCGAATTTGGGAAAAGGTCGAAGAAGACCTGAGATCAGACAAAATTTTTATGCAGTCTGATCTTTTTCTAAAATGTCAACAAAAGCAAGTACATGGGGAAGAACTAGTCATAAACACAAGTGGCAATTTATAAAGATCTTTGAATAACAAAGTATGAAATTTCACAAACTTCATTAAATTTATTTTTGAAAGTTATTAGTTTTTGTAGATTTTGTAGATTTTGTAGATTTTTCTGTTTAACTTGAGAAAATTAAATCTAGATGAGAGCTGCTTTAATCAACATGAAACTGCTTTTTTTTCTCCCATTCCAAGGAAAAGTTGATTTTTTTTTTCTGACATGCTCTATGTGTCCTATTTGTACTAGTTTTTGTTACACCATGAATAACCCTGTGCATAATTGGTTAGGGTCAAAAAATGGTTCAGATCTATGCAATAGTTTACTCTTAGACCTCCAAATAAATCAAACATATCAAGCCATGCTCTAGCAAAAGGTGGTTTAATGCATCTCCTTGATGCATTGTACAAAGTAAGTTATCATGTAAGTGTGGATCCATAACATTAGTTTTGTTTAACTCTTTACCAAACGACAAAAATTCTATACTGGTCCAAATTGAAAGCATTTGCAGATCAGAAATTACAGGTGGCCTGAATGACAAAATGTTTCCTCGATAGGGTAGAAAACATTGTGGGAAAAGGAGAAAATGCTGGTTACCAGCATTTTCTCCTTTTCCCACAATGTTTTTAAAGGCCTTCATCTTCAGGGTCGTTAGAAGTTGGGATTGTGTGGTAAAAGGTTAAACATTGGCATGAGTCATGACATAGATTGGTCCTTTGACATGCAGCAAATTGACCAATGGCACAAAGTTTTGACCTCGGTCGATACTTTTTGGAGATGCATAAAACTCCCTTTTCAAAGATCATAGTGCAATATATTTTCTGTCAGTTGACCCTCAAGTAATTAGCTGCTTTGACCAAAATATCTGTCAAAATACAGGATGGTTTACACATTCCTTGCAGTCTGATCTTGATCTACACTGTCTGCCAAAGCACCTTAGGTTTCCCTTAATGTTGCAGTCTGATCTTGATTTTAACTGTCCAAAAAAGTACTTATGTAGCCCTTAGCCTGGTTAGAGCTAATATACTCAAGATGCTTGACCTGTTTTAACCCTGTACCACACAATCCCAAATTTTAACGACTCCGAGAAAGAAAGCTTTTGAAAACATTCTGGCAAAAGCAGAAAATGCTGGTAACCAGCATTTTCTCCCTTTTCCACAATGTTTTCTACCCTTCCCAAACCAAATTTTAATTTTTGAGTCACACTTATTTTGACATTTGCAATTGCTTTCAATTTGGATAAGTCTAAAATTTCCTGTCTGGTAAAGGGTTAAGGTATTGATAAATTCAACATGGTATATACCTTGCATTATCAAAAGCCCTGTCTGTGATCTCCTCCAATCCTCTATCTCCCAGAGCCTTCCATAAAAACCACAGTTTGAAACAATCAACTTTCCTTCCACATTGTACTGTTTTATCACCTTTTGTATAGACAAGAGCACCACATGCAGGTGCCAACACTCGGTTGCAGAGGCTTGATTTTCAGTGAAAATTTCAAGTCGCAAAAGGGGCATAACTCTGTCAACCTGCCTTTGTTGAACAGGTTCCCCTTTTGACAATAAACAACTTGTCAAAGTTAGAAGTAAATATCTTCAGTAATAACAGATATATCATAAAATGTCAAATTTTTCACACGATGACAGACAATGATGCCAGGGCTATGACAATACCTGGATGTTTTCTTCAAAAACAGCCGTGCTAAAAATAAATGGCCCAGACCTAGGACACTGTTGCTATCATTTAACCCTTCAACACTGAAGTATGACTTTATGCACTTGCAGTCGACAATATTATTGAAAACACTGTAGAAAAATGAGCTACCACTTGTGGAAAGCAATTGTTCTTTTTACAATGTTGTCTTCCAGAATCAGTCCAAATGGTTCCTTTTCATTTCCTACAAATATTGGCCCTTTCCGTCTCTTGTATCAGTGTTTCAGATGTTTAACCCTTTACCACACATTCCTAAGTCTTAATGACCCATAGATAAAAAGCTTTTGAAAACATTGTGGGGAAAGGAGAAAATGCTGGTAACAAGCATTTTCTCCTTTTCCCACAATGTTTTCTACTTTCCAAAGGTAAACCACATCATTTGAATAAAAATATATATGTCGTATGCAAATGCTTTAAATTTGGAGCAGTCCAAAATTTTGTCTTCGGTAAAGAGTTAAGATTATTCAGCACAGTGGATGACAAAAATAAAATAGATCATCTGCAGTCACAGGCAAATGATATTTATACAGGATGATAAAATAAAATTGATAATATCCAACCTGTTTTAAGCAAATACCTATGGGACATTTATATGAGTAATGTGCTTGCTTAAATCTTTACCAATTAGCACTTTACCAAACAACAAAATTTAAGAATGATCCAAATTGAAAGCATTTGCAGATGACAAAATAAATGTGACTCGAATTTCAAAGTTGATTTTGGGAAGGGTAGAAAACATTGTGGGAAAAGGACAAAATGCTGCTTACCAGCATTTTCTCCTTTTCTCACAGTATTTTCAAAAGGCTTCTGTTTCAGGGTCGTTAAAAGTTGGGATAGTGTGGTACAGGGTTAATTTCCATAATACAAAATTTTCAAATCAACCAAATTGAAAGCATTTGCAGTCAACAGCTTGATTGTAGCTCAAATGATGACTTCTGTCTTTGGTAGGGTAGAAAACATTGTGGAAAGAGAACAGGCTGGTTACCAGCATTTTCTCCTTTTCCCACAATGTTTTCAAATGCCATCTTCCTCAGGGTTGTTAAAAACTCAAGATTGTGTAGTAGAGAGTTAAGACAGGTGCTTGCCTAGTGTTGGTGCATTTATCATGATTGCCGTCTTCTGGGACTCAATCCATGCTTGCTTGTTCAGGATGTTGGTTTAACTCTTTACTGAACGGACATAATTTTACACTCATCCAAATTGAAAGTTTTTGCAGACAACAAATTAAATATGGCTCATATGGTGGGATTTGCTTCTGAAAGGCTCAAAAACATTGTGGTAAAAGGAGAAAATGCTGGTTACCAGCATTTTCTTGTTTTTCTCACAATATTTTCATAATGCTTTCTTTCTCAAGGTCGTTAAAATTTGGGACTGTGTGGGAAAGAGTTAAACAAGAGGGCCATGATGGCCCTGGATCGCTCACCTGAGCCAATAGGCAAAATGACCCCAGGTGAGCAAATTTCAAACTCATCTAAGATTTAATTAAGACAAATGTTTTGACCAATTTTCAAGTCAGTTGAGCGAAAAATGTGGCCTCTAGAGTGTCCACAAGGTATTTCTTGAATTTGACCTAGTGACCTACTTTATGACTATGGGTGACCCAATTTCAAGTTTTCTGAGATTTAATTAAGAAAAACATCCTGACCAATTTTCAAGTCAATTGAGCGAAAAATGTGGCCTCTAGAGTACCCACAAGGCATTTCTTTAATTTGACCTAGTGACCTAGTTTTTGACCCCACATGATCCAATTTCAAACTTGTCCGAATTTTATCAAGACAAACATTCTGACCAAGTTTCACAAGTATCTGACTGAAAATGAGGCCTCTGGAGCTCACACAAGGTTTTTCTAAGATTTGACCTACTGACCTAATTTTTGACCCCACATGACCCATTTTTTAACTTTTGCGAGATTTTATCAAGACAAACATTCTGACCAACTTTCACAAGTATCTGACTGAAAATGTGGCCTCTAGAGCACACAAAAGGTTTTTCTAAGATTTGACCTAGTGACCTAGTTTTTGACCCAACATGACCCAATTTCCAACTAATCCTAGATTTTATCAAGACAAACATTCTGACCAACTTTCACAAGTATCTGACTGAAAATGTGGCCTCTAGAGCGCACACAAGGTTTTCCTAAGATTTGACCTAGTGACCTAATTTTTGACCCAACATGACCCAATTTCAAACTCGTCTGAGATTGTATCAAGACAAACATTTTGACCAAATTACACAAGTATCTGACTGAAAATGTGGCCTCTAGAGCGTACACAAGGTTTTTCTATGATTTGACCTAGTGACCTAGTTTTTGACCCCACATGACCCATTTCCAAACTTGTCCGAGATTTTATCAAGACAAACATTCTGGACAAGTTTCATGAGGATCGGACTGAAAATGTGGCCTCTACAGCATACTAAAGGTTTTTCTAAGATTTGACCTAGTGACCTAGCTTTTGACCCAACATGACCCAATGTTGTGCTTGTCCAAGATTTTATCAAGACAAACATTCTGACCAAGTTTCATGAGGATCGGACTGAAAATGTGGCCTCTAGAGCGTACACAAGGTTTTTCTCAGATTTGACCTAGTGACCTAGTTTTTGACCCCACATGACCCAATTTCAAACTTGTCTGAGATTTTATCAAGACAAACATTTTGACCAAATTTCACAAGCATCTGGCTGAAAATGTGGCCTCTAGAGCATACACGAGGTTTTTCTAAGATTTGATCTAGTGAACTAGTTTTTGACCCCACATGACCCAATTTCAAACTCGTCTGAGATTTTATCAAGACAAACATTCTGACAAAGTTTCATGACGATTGGACTGAAAATATGGCCTCTAGAGCGTACACAAGGTTTTTCTAAGATTTGACCTAGTGACCTAGTTTTTGACCCCACATGACCCAATTTTGAACTCGTCCCAGATTTTATCAAGACAAATATTCTGACCAAATTACACAAGTATCTGGCTGAAAATGTGGCCTCTAGAGCATACACAAAGTTTTTCTAAGATTTGACCTAGTGACCTAGTTTTTGACCCCACATGACCCAATTTTGAACTCGTCCCAGATTTTATCAAGACAAACATTCTGACCAAGTTTCATGAAGATCGGACTGAAAATGTGGCCTCTAGAGCGTACACAAAGTTTTGTAAGATTTGACCTAGTGACCTAGTTTTTGACCCCACATGACCCAATTTTGAACTCGTCCCAGATTTTATCAAGACAAACATTCTGACAAAGTTTCATGAAGATCGGACTGAAAATGTGGCCTCTAGAGCGTACACAAGGTTTTTCTCAGATTTGACCTAGTGACCTAGTTTTTGACCCCACATGACCCAATTTCAAACTCGTCCGAGATTTCATCAAGACAAACATTCTGACCAAGTTTCATGAAGATCAAACTGAAAATGTGGCCTCTAGAGCATACACAAGGTAAAAAGTTGACGACGCATGACGGACGACGGAAGACGCACAACGGACGACGGACACAGCACGATCACAATAGCTCACCATGAGCACTTTGTGCTCAGGTGAGCTAAAAAGGTGGCCCAAGAAAAAGGTTTTACTTTATATAAAAAGAACACAATTGACCTTTCTACAAACGCGAGTTTGGCACGCCCACCTTTGTAACGTGGTATTTTGGCAGCTAAGCCTGACAAACAAACCAGAAAATGGCATCAACTACATAGAGAAAGGGCGTTTATTTCAGTTTTATTCTAGCTTATGTTTCGCTCTTATTGAAGCACCCAAAGTTCTTTTTCTTTACAATTTGAACTAAATCAGCAACGTAACAAGAAAAAAATACTTTGAATAATCATATTTATAAGAAATCAACAAGTAAAAATAGTGCAAATATATTCATAATTCCATGTTCGGTCTTATGTTTCCACAACTGACAAATCAAATGTCCGGTAATAATTTACTTAACACCTCTAATACCTGTGAGGGTGGAAATCAATAAGTGTTATTGTAAGTGATCAATTAAGAAAGTGGTTTGTTGTAATTTTAACAGATACATGTATGTTGTAAAAACTTTCAAACTGGGGGAATGCTTGGTCACTTGAGGTGATTATAAGGACTTTACTGATTTTGAATGGACGTGCATTTATCAATTATGCGATGATCGTGAGGAAAACAAACAATTGGTCGAACCAGGCCAAAGTGCAATTAACAGTCACAGTAATCGTCTTAATGAAACAGGAATAAAATAACAATGCTCCCTAAAGTATTACAACAAGAATCAAAGAACATCTGATGTTCACAACGTCAAGTTATTTGTGAAACAGGAAAACGTGTGGCTGTCAATAAAACATACTTCTTCCTGTTGCTCGTTTCGTACAACAATTATGTGCGACTGTCTACCAGTAACGCTTGGAATTTGAAAGGTGTTCATTGACTTGGATTTCAATAGATAGTTTAACAATAAACTTTGGCATAATCATTCTTTCTTTCCAGAAAGATTAAAAAAAACTGCTTTTCTGTTGTTTAGAAGCGAGGCTGGTTTTTCGGAATGAGGGTTAAATCTACCGGCATTTATGTGGATACAGGTTTTTGGAATGGATAAATTTAGTTTTCCGTTCAAGGTATATTATGTAACAGTTACCTTACCACATGATTCTTATCTGCACTTTTATCCATTTTGAAGTAGTTAATCTATTATCCAATCTGCTTTGGTTTAAATGAAAAGAAAAAAATTACATTGTCTGTCATAGTAAGGCTGTAACTTTGTCTGACCCTTTTGTTTATTTAACACGCTATACTGCGTTTTGATTGGTTGATATGATCTGTCAATCAAAATAGTCATATAGGTCAAGTCTGGCAGATTTTTTATCCGAAAGTGATTCTAACAAAGATACAGGTAATGTGCATCTTCACTTGCACTTCGAATCTTTTTGACCAAGTAAAAATTATATAGGGCGTTTGGAGTGGAAAGAAAATCACAATCATGCTCACCAACATCGTAGGAAATATCGTAACATTTGTCTGGCTGAAATAAGTACTCTGCATTGAATCTGTTCACTTTCTCTAGGATACCCTGTAACAGTAAACATTCCTGCGCTTGAATCTCAAAAACTTGCATGTTGTGAAGCTATTGATATGACTTCCACAAAGTTTCTCACAGTCTATTACAAGCTTATAATTTACTTTTAATTCTTTTACCACACAGTCTTGACTTTTAACAACCCTGAAAGAGAAAGCTTTTGAAAACAATATGGAAAAAGAAAATGCTGGTAACCAGCATTTTCTCCTTTTCCCCGTAATGTTTTCTACCCTATCATAGACAGAAACCATCATTTCAGCTACATTTAAGTTGTCATCTGGAAATAGTTTCAATTTGGTCCAGTGCAAAATTTTGTTGGTTGGTAGAGAGTTAAAACTAGAGGCCCTTGAGGGCCTGAATTGCTCTACTTGCACTGATTTTGTTTTTTTTCTAGCATATGTTATGAACTCATGATGCAAAAAGGAAAAAGACAAACACACACAAAAAATGGGGGGGGGGGGTTGCAACTGGGCTTGAACCCACTAAGACAGCACAAGTAGGCATGGTGAATTGAACAAATAGTGGAAAAAAAAATTGAAGTACTTTTTCTCAAAATCAGCTGTTTGGAATCCAGCAAAATTTGATACGGTTTCAGTACTCATTGTTTAAAACAATCCTTGCAAGTTTCAAAGAAATGTGGCTAATAATGTGGACTGTGTTGAGTAAACAATACTAAGTCATCAAATGGCTGCTTTTCCTGAATTAGTTGCTAGATTTTCTTCATTTTTAATAGAGTCTAATCCCTTGATGATACAAATAATCCTTGCAAGTTTAAAAAGAATTTAATCAAAAATGCGACTTAATTGCATTAACAAGAAATGTAAATTTTCAACTTTAAATGGCTCCTTTTCCCATTCTAATTGTCAAATGTTTTGTTTTTTTTTTCAAAATCAATGGGTTTCAATCTTTTGATAATATAAAGCAACTGTTCAAGTTTCATGAAAATTCAACCACAAATGATGATGTTATCACATCAACAACAAATGTAAATTTTCAAATTTAATAAGCTACTTTTCCCATACTGATAGTTGAATGTTTTTCAAAATTAATAGGGTTAAAGCTGTTGATGATACAAAGCAACTGTGCAAGTTTCATGAAAATCCAATTACAAATGCAGACTTTATCATGTAAACAAGAAACTGAACTTTAAATGGCTACTTTTCCAAAACTGATTATCAGATTTTTTTTCAAAATCAATAGGGTTAAAGCTTTTGATGAGATAAACAAACTGTGCAAGTTTCATGAAAATGCAGACTTTATTGTGTAAACAAGAAACTGACATTCTCAAGTTTAACTGGCTACTTTTCCCACACGATTGTTGGATTTTTTATTTTTTTCAAAATCAATAGGATTCAAGCCATTGATGAGATAAACAAACTGTGCAAGTTTCACGAAAATACAGCCCCAAATGCAGATTTTATGGTGTAAACAAGAAATTGATATTTTAAACTTTAAAGGGCTACTTTTCCCACACTGATAGTCAGATTTCTTTCAAAATCAATAGGGTTCAAGCTTTTGATGAGATAGACAAACTGTGCAAGTTTCACGAAAATCCAACCACAAATGCAGATTTTATCATGTAAACAAGAAATTGATATTTTGAACTTTAAATGGCTACTTTTCACACTGATAGATTTTTTTCAATATCAATAGGGTTAAAGCTTTTGATGTGATAGACAAACTGTGCAAGTTTCAGGAAAATTCGACCACAAATGCAGTCTTTATTGCGTAAACAAGAAATTGGCATTTTCAATTTTAAATGGCTACTTTTCCCACACAATGATTGTCAGATTTTTTTTAAAATCAATAGGATTCAAGCCATTGATGAGATAAACAAACTGTGCAAGTTTCACGGAAATCCAACCCCAAATGCAGATTTTATTGCGTAAACAAGAAATTGAAATTTTGAACTTTATAAATGGCTACTTTTCCCACACTGATTGTCAGATTTTTTTCAAAATCAATAGGCTTCAAGCTTTAAACTGTGCAAGTTTCACAAAAATCCGCCAACAAATGAAGACTTTATCGCATAAACAAGAAAAAGACTAACAGACGGACAGACGGACAGACGGACGGACAGACAACGGAAACCACACCATGACATAAGCTCTGCTGGCTTACAGCCAGTAGAGCTAATGAATCAGAAATCAACCACAAAATAAATCAAGACTTTCATTGTTTATAAACTTTAAAGCAATAAATGTGACAGACATGAATGTTTCAATTAGTAAGGAAGCCCAGATATTGAAAGTTTTAATCTGGTTTGGTCAGAAATTGAGGAAATTAAGTTCTGAGTTGAGATTCAATGATAAATACCTTTTCTTTCACCAACAATAATGAGGTTTGGAGTGGAGCTGCGTGCATCTTGTGAAGGTTCCAGGACAGTGAATCTACCCTGAAATAGTTCTGCTTATGAAAATGTATCCACACTTAAAGGCTTGGTAGCGGCAAAGTTGCCTGCTTTAATCCTAGTTTTACAATTCATTTTCTGCCAGCAACTGGCACTGACTGTACTGTAATACATTGTCAGAATTGTAATAAAATCCATACTTTTAAATGGTACAAATTAAAATGCCTTTATTTTGACTCCTAAATTGTTTATCAAAATGTTTGCCTAGATATCACAGTCCAAGATGCTTACAAAGTCCTGTGCAAGTGAAGAAAACTGCAGCCCCTACTGTCCTTTCTCTTTAACAGTTACAAAATACATGTATTAGACTTGTCCATACATTTACAAGCTACAAATTAAATGTGGCTCAAATGATGGAGTATGTCTTTGAAAAGGTGGAAAACATTGTAGTAAAATGAGAAAATGCTTTTACTTATTGTCATTTTATAAAAATTAAAATACAATTTACCTTTCTATACCCTCCATGAGATGTCTGTACTTTCTGGAGAGTAATGCACCCCCACCCCAGCATGCCTATGAATGCACATATATTAACTGTTTACCAAACAATCCATACTTTTAACAGCTTTGAAAATAAATGCTTTTGAAAGCACTGTTGGAAAATGAGAAAATGCCGGTAACTAGCATTTTCTCCTTTTCCAACAATGAATTCTACCCAATCAAAGACAGAAATCATCATTTGAGCTATATTTACTTTGTCTTCTGCATATGCAATATTCCACTCTTTATCGAACAACTAAATTTCAGATTTGTTACAATTGAAGGTATTTACAGACAATATTTTGTGTGGCCTGAGTCATGGGATTTGTCTCGGATAGTGTAGAAAATGAACTGGGACTAAAAGAAAAGGTCAGTAACTGGTATTTTCTCCTTTTCCCAGAAAGCTTTCAAAAGAGCCTTTTTCCTTGGTGTCTTTAAAATACACGATTATGAAAGGTTTAAGAACAACCTATACAGACATTTTCAGCCAAGAGTAAGACAAGTTAGTGCAACATCAAGGTTGCTTTTGTCCAGAATATCTCAACAAAGCAGCCAATGTAGATCAGGGATCATACAGTACATTTTGTGCAGTCTAATTATGATCTACATTGGCCACAAAGGCAAGACTGTATATGTTTTGGGGGACATGGTTATCCTACAGCTATGTGAAGTTTGCATCTTTTCTGGACTCCTCTTTTTTATTTCATGCATTAAAACTGTCATTGAAAATTCCAATCATAAATTTGTAAACTACAAAACATTATCTAAACATAGATGGTCAGATTAAAATCACACACCATGTGCATTTGTCACAGAGAGAGGTTAGATATATAAGCACTTCAAACCTGTCTTTCTGTTGAGTTAGCTTTTACAGCGATGCAGTTTGGCGCATGTCTCTCCATGATAGTTAAGCAATGTGCATTCGGTTTGTGCCTGGATTGGTGACCAGGCCATTGCACGTTACATTTGTGGCAGCAGTGGAATACTGACAACTGCCCAATTGGGTTGGAGTTGCCTTACCCTCTTATGTTCCTCTGGTTTATTTGTACAAGGGCTGTTTGATAAATTTGTGGAATTTTGTTGTTGAAACCATGTTTCTTCACATTTTAAGCTAAAAATTTGCCAATAATAGCATGAACACATTACAAACTTGATACAGAAATTTTGCAGTTTTAAAATATTTCAAATGCAAAATACTCATAACCATAGCAACCCATGTAATGCGGATTGCCATGCTAAAATATTCAAAACATGTAATTTTGTGTAAAATGTACATTCAGGAATATGTAAAAATGCCACCAATTGTGGAAACAATCAAATAGCATCATAACGACATTTCTGTAAAACTTCATAGATGTAACACTTCAGGTTACTGAAATAACATAGTTTTAGTTTTGTCAGTGCAAGGTTATTTTTGACGCAGTGACGTCTTCATTGGATGTTGAATTTCATGCATTAATAAAATTTTGTGCTGGACTCGGCAAAATACCAAAACAGACCAAAGAATTGAATTAGGAGTCAACATTTTCAAGTTCCTGTTGTATTTTATTTGTCTAAAAGTGGCATGAGCGATTAAGGAATGATTCAGAACATCGCTTAAAGATGATCCTCGTGAAGGATGGCCTATTAGCGTAACGGCTTCAATTTTGGTAACTGCGTATGTCAAGGTGATTAATGACAGGCGGGTTTCAGCATGTATCATACCGGGCGACTTAGGTGAGTCATGTTCCAAAGTACAAGTATTTCCTTACAAAGTACCTAGAAATGTCTAAATTGAGCAAACGCTGGGTTTTGGCGGGGATTATATAGAAAAAGTACACTGATTGTCTGACTTGTAATGACACTGACGTTATTTTTTCTAATCCAGCGCCCAGCAATGTACATTTACATGTGTTTTGCAATTCTCTGTTGAAAATATATTTCTCTATGAATTAGTATGAAATTTGGACGATGTTTTGGGAATAGATTGTCTGATATGTATGCTAAAAATGATCTTAATTGGTCCCCCTAGTTTATTTTTACTACAAAATTCCACAAATTTATCGAACAGCCCTCGTATATAAGTCTGGGTTGAGACTTCTTGTAGGGGAGAGTGATGTCAGGAGAGAGGTTAGATATGTAAGCCTTTCAAACCTGCCTTGCTGTTGAGCTAGCTTTTACAGCGATGTGGTTTAGTGCATTTCTCTCTGTGATAGTTAAGCAATGTGTATTAGATTAGTGCCTGTATGGGTGACCAGTCTGTTACAGGTTACACATTTGAAGCCCAGTTAGGAAACTTTTAGGCAAATCGAGTACTACAAGTGTTACCTTTCTTGCCCACTGAGCAAAAGTGAAATTTTATATCTGATAATGGTTGACTTTTGACAGCCATCAGGTCTGCAAGTTAGTCAAATATTGCAGAACCAAAAACAAAGTGAAGGTTTCATTAATGTGACAGATGTGTTACTAAAATCAATGTCAGAAACCATTAGCAGGGCATGTATTACAGTACTTACATCTACATGGAGCCACAGGCTATACTTTTCACAGATATCAGCCAAGGGGCATAAAGGATCATACCCACCAAGTACTGTAGTCCCCGAAGTTCCCATAACAAACATTGGCACTTCACCCTGAAAGTAGTAACTGCCATTGTCAACTCTTTACCAAACAACAAAATTCTGGAATGGATCAAATTGAAAGTATTTGCAGATGACAAATGATGATTTTTGTATTTAATAGGGTAGATAACATTTTTGACAAAGCAGAAAATGCTGGCAACCAGCATTTTTTTCCTTTTCCCACAATGTTTACCAAAGCCTTCTTAAGGGTTGTTGAAATTCGGGATTGTGTGGTAAAGAGTTAATTCTTTGTTAGATGACAAAATTTCAGACTTGTTCATTATGAAATAGTTTGAAAACAACATGTTGAATTTGGCTCAAATACATGTACTTGTAACTGGAAATTTTGTCTTTGAAAAAATGGAAAAATATTGTTGAAAGACAATAAAATGCTTTCAGCCGTTTCTCCTTTGTCCAAAATATCTTTCAGCATTTTCTCCTTTGTCCAAAAAATTTTTTTACAGCCTTCTCCCCGTAATTCGTTAACTCTTTAACAAAATTTTTGACTAGTCCAAATTGAAAGCATTTGCAGTTGACATAACCCTTTCCCAAACGACAAAATTTGGACTGGTCCAAAATTGAAAGAGCTTGCAGACGACAATATTAAATTTGATGAAAATGGTAGAAAGTTCTCAAAAAGGGTAGAAAACACTGTGGGAAAAGGAGATATTGCTCGTTACGAGTAATTTCTCCTTTTCCCACAGTGTTTTCAAACGACTTGTACTGCAGACACGTGAAAACCAGGGCTTGTTTGGGAAAGGGTTAAAAATTGAAATTTGTTATGGGACGGGTAGAAAACATTGTGGGAAAAGGAGAAAATGCTGGTTACCAGCATTTTCTCCTTTTCCCACAATGTTTTCAAAAGGCTTCCTTTTTAGGGTCGTTAAAAGTCAGAATTGTGTGGTAAAGAGTTAAAGCAATGGGACATTCAGTAACAGAGTACCCCTGTACAGATCAGAATTTTCACATCCCTTGCCATTGACAGATTTGCAGAACATAGATTAGCAATCTTTGATTTCCAAAAATGTTTGTTTTGTTAAAAAACAAGATCCTCCTGTCCTCAGAATATTTGTTCTTTTGCTTTAACTCTTTACCAGACAACAAAATTTTAGAATACTCAAAATGGAAGCTTTTGCAGACAACAAAAAATGTGTGACTCAAAAACAGAAATTCGCATTTGGGAGGGTAGAAAATATTGTGGGAAAAAGAGAAAATGCTGGTTATCACCATTTTCTTCTTTTCCCACAATGTTTTCAAGAGCTTTCTTTCTCAGGGTCACTAAAACTCGGGATATTGTGTGGAGTTAAATGTTTGTTTAAAACTTGCCATAGTTATTGATAGGTCTTGAAATACCTTGAATAATAATTAGTTCACTCTTTACTAGATGACAAGATTTTGGACTTAACCAATTTGAAACCATTTGCAGGCGACAAATTAAATGTTGCTAAAATGATGGAATTTGTCTTTGAAAGGGTAGAAAACATTGTGGTGACCAGCATTTTCTCCTTTTCCCAAAATGTTTTCAAAAGCTTTAGTGTTCACAGTCATTAAACTCCAGATTGTTTGGTAATGGGCAAAACACAAGATCACCTTTTCAATGTCTGTTCTGATCTTTTTCTCTAGTTCCACAGGTATCATTCTGCCTTTCTCATCCGTTTTTACTTTGACAACATTGTCAGTTCCCAAACCCAGAAAAACTGCAGCTTTCATCAGTGAGTAGTGTGCCTATGAAAATGAAAAACCTCCATCTTAACTTGAACAGCCACAAAGCTGACAAATACCCCCACCAGCACCTTGTCACTAAAGCAGCACAATCAGAGAACGGAAATGATTTTCTAAACAAAGATTACTAGTGACATTGACCATTGACCCATGTGACCTGAAGACGATAGGGCACCTTCTTGGGTCATGAGCAACACTTGTATAAAGTTTCAGTTCAAACAGCTATTGAGTTAGATCACATTAACAACTTTAAAGAAAGTTCACCTGTGACCTTGACCTTTAACCCATGTGATCCAAAAACAATAGGGCACCTCCATGGGTCAAGAGCAACACTTGTATAAAGTTTCAGGGCCCTAGGTAAGAAAGTTACTGAGTTAGAGCACATAAACGACTTCAAACAAAGTTCACCTGTGACCTTGGCCTTTGACCAATGTGACCCAAACACAGTAGGACACTTCCTTGGGTCATGAGTAAGACTTGTAAAAGTTTCAAGGTTTTAGGTCAAACAGCTTTTGAGTTAGAGCATGGAAACTGATTGATGGACAGATGGACAGACAGACAGACATGCTGAAACCTGTATATTCCCCTGTACTTTGTAGGTGGGGGGTATGAAAATTTATGGTAGAGTCTTTATAATTGTTTATATAGTTATTCATTCAACAAACGTATATTTCCATGTGATTTAACACATTACAACCTTCAAATGTATTCATCTTGTGGTAGACCACTGTCAAAAATGAAAGCAATGAAACAAGCAATTATTGCTTTCACAACATTGTTTTCACACACACACATGTATTGCTTAAGTTTAATTAATCCAAAAACTGCACATATAGAACTTTTTTACACTCCTGACAGACAACTTAAACAGTAACAATCAATCAATCCTTTTCCCACAATATTTTCTACTTCATTCAAAAGGGACATTTTTGTTTCCTTCAACTGTCCCTTGTGCTAGTTTTGGGTCCCACATGGCTCAGTGGTAAAGTGTAGGCCTCGTGGCTTGGAGGCCCCAAGTTTGAACCTCACTGAAACCACTCAGTTTATAGCAGGAGTGTCCTTACGAAAGACACTTAAGAGCCTAGCCTAGTACTAGTGAAACCCAATACATGCATGAATATGTGAGCTGCTGCCATGATATAGCTGAAATAATGTTGAAAGCAGTGTAAAACACTATTCAATCAATTTTGCTTGTTTTACTAGATTTAAAAAATAGCATAAATGGATAAACTCTGTCCCAAACAATAAAATTTTAGACTTGTCAAAATTGACAGCATTTGCAGACAACAAAATAAATATGAATAAAAAATTGAAGTTTGTTTTTGGAAGGATAGAAAACACTGTTAAAAAAAAAGGAGAAATGCCGTTTCCATCATTTTCACATTTTCCCACATTTTCCAGTCTTATTTTTTAGGGTCGTCAAAAGTCAGGATTGTTTGATATAGGATTAACCCTTTACCAAACAATCCCAGATTTTCACAACCCTGGGATAGAAAATCTTTTGAAAACATCGTGGGAAAAGTAGAAAATGCTGGTGACCAGCATTTTCTACTTTTCTCATGATGTTTTCTACCCTATCAGTGAGCTTAAGCTCATTTGTACCAATTTTGAATGTGCCGTCTGCAGATCTTTTGAATTTGAAAAGAGACTAAACTTTGTCGTTTGTGAAAGGGTTAACAGATAATTTATAAGTGAAGAATGAGTTATTACTTCTTCTGAGGTATACATTTTCATCCTCTTCTGTTCATACATTCCTTTTTCCTTAAATCCAGGATTGGACCTGTATCTAGCAACATGAACTCCCATGATGTTGGAGAAAGAACCGCCTGAAACCAAGAGATTCGATTACTGTTTTTAACTAACCCTGTAACACAAAATCCCAAATTTTAACTACCGTAAGAAAGAAAGCCTTTGGAAACATTGTTGTAAATGGAGAAAAAAGCTGGTTTCCAGCATTTTCTCCTTTTACCAACATGTTTTCTACCCTTTCAAAAATGAATCCAGTCATTTGAGCCAAATATAATTTGTTGTCTGCAAATCCTTTTAAATTGGACAAGTCTAAACTTTAAAAGTGGGAAGCTTATGAAGAAAAGGAAACTTGGTCGATCGACATTATGGAAGATTTACACTATTACAAAATTGACATTAACCCTTAAAGTGCCGAATAAACCCAATGGACATTTTCATTCTACAATAAGACAAAGGTAATTGCATTTTTGAGGCTGCCTTTTGTCTGTACTGAATCAGTAAAGCAGACAGTGTAGATCTACGATCAGACTGCACGTTTTGTGCAGTCTGATCTTGATCTACACTGGCTGCAAAAGCAACTATAGTAGTGAAAGGCGCTTTAAGGGTTAAAGAGCAATTAATTCTTTATTAGACAGCAAAATTTTAGACTTGTCCATTTAGGATGAATTTGCAGACAACAAATCAAAATGTCTCAAATGATAAGATTTCTCTTTGAAAGATGAGAAAAAGATTGCAGGAAAAGAAGAAAATGCTGGTTGCTAGCATCTTCTGCTTTTTCCCACAATAATTCCAAAAGTCCCTTTTCCCCAAAAGCTGAGATTGTTTAGTACAGGGTTGCCTTTGTAATGCTAAACAAATCAATTGTACATTCTCAGTCAATACTAACTCTTTACCAAATGACAAAATTTCCCACTTTGTCCAAATTGAAAGAATTTGCAGATGACAAAATAAATGTTACTAAAAAAATTAAATTTGTTTTAGGGAGGGTAGAAAACATTGTGGAAAAGGGAGAAAATGCTGGTTACCAGCATTTGCTCTTTTTCCTACAATGTTTTAAAAAGCTTTCTTTCTCAGGGTTGTTGAAAGTCGGGGTTGTGTGATATAGGGTTAAAGATGCAGATATTGCATTTTCAAAGCTTTATCTTGTTGGAATATAAAGAGCATAAAGTGTAGGTCCAAGATCAGACTGCAAGTGTGCAAAAGCATTTAAGCAATTAAGTTAAGCTCTACAATAGTAACTGATTTTTTCAGGGTATTTCAGTTTAACCTTCTATCACAACCCTGAGAAGGAATGCTTTTAAAAAACGTGGTGGGAAAAGGAGAAAATGCTGGTTACCAGTATTTTCTCCTTTTCCCACAGTGTTTCCTGCCCTTTTAGACACAAATTCCATCATTTGAGCAACATCTAAATTGTCATTTGCAAATGCTTTCAGTTTTGATCAGTCTAAAGTTTTGTCGCTTGGTCAAGATTTCACTCAGTACTTCCTGTATGCGACTATTTCTGTCTTACTTGCATTTACCTACACTGATTGACCAACTTGCCTGGGTTGCTTGTTTTCTTTCTTACTATCTATCAAGCACAGTTTAGTATTACCTGGACAGAACAGGCCATCACCGTCTGTATATCCCACAATGCCACACAGTTTCTCAATGATGTATTTCTCTATAACCACAAAAGCTGGGGACACTTCATATGTGTGACTGTAAACAAATAATGGATATAGCTTCTTAATTTCAAACCCAAATGACAGCACACAATTTACTTTTCAATTTCAGAAATGTTTGGCTGAAAACTTACAAATCTTTTCCTTTTTTTTCCCCCACAATATCTTCTTTCTTGTCTCTATATAAAAATTTAGTTCTTCTTCACACCAGAAGTGTCTGAAGTAGATCTGTCATATTGCAACCCTCTACCAAACCCTGTTTTCACAACTCTGGGGAATAAAGCTTTTGAAAACATAGTGGAAAAGGAGGAAATGCTCGTTACCAGTATTGGTTACCGGTATTGTTCTCTACCGTTTCCAATAAAACTCCCATCTGAGTCACATTTAATTTGTCGTCTGCAAATTCTTTCAATTTGGACCAGTCTAGAATTTTGTCATTTGGTAAAGAGTTGCATAATGGGTCAACTCATCACAATACATCACTAGTAATCAAGAAGTCTACCCCCAGTAGCTCAGTAGTAGTACATCAAAACCAGAGGTTTTGAGTTCAAACCCTGGCTTGGACAACATTCTTTCAAGCCAAGCAAGATAGTTTAGTCAGTAACACAGGCATTTTTATCAAGAGGTCACAGGCTAAAATCCCAAGTTGACCACATTCTTTCAAAGGACTGACAATAGTCATTCTGACAGGATTCATTCCTTCTCACACCACTGAAGATTGCTTCAACTATTTTTATGTGGTACGTAGCCAGTGGCTTGGAAGGAATGTTGTCTGCAATATTGGTAAGAAAGTAAAAACCAGGAAAAGACGGATAGGTGCACTGGCCACACAGACATAACTGAACTGTGTCAAACACCAAACAAAGAACTTCCATGTACTACCATAATTAAATTCATCTTGAAAAATTTGTTTATCGCACATCTTTAAACACTTATTTTCAGTTTGTTCATGTGGGAAAGTAGCCATCAACTTGGAAGTATTGTCATATGTAGTCGTTATGAAGATACTTAATGAAGGCACAGATTAGTGCACTGGCTGTGTGGCATGAATGGAAAATTGAAAATAGCTGCTAAAATACCAAACAAACAGGTCGTAAAAAAATTGGATAGATGGTTAATGTTGTTTGTTGAAAGAAGGAGCATACAGCAGGAAATTACTCCTTTTCCTACAATTATTTTCAAAATTTATTATCTTCAAAAATAAGCAGTCTTCTGCATAAGCTAGCTTCTTACCATGCAACAAAATTTTCGACTAGTCCAAAGTTAAAAGCATCTGCAGATGACAATTAAATGTGATTCAAATGACGTGATTGTCTTCTAAATTGTAGGAAGCACCCTGTGAAAAGCAGAAAATGCTGGTTACAAGCATTTTCTCTTTTTCCCACAATGTTTTCAAAAGTCCTTTTTTCCTTGTGATTTACTCTTTACTAGACGACAAAATTTTAGCCTGGTCCAAATTGAAGCAATTGCAGACATCAAATCATATGTTATACAAAACGTAAGTTTTCACAGGGTAGAAAAAATTGTGGGAAAAGGAAAATATACCAGTTACAAGCATTTTCTCTTTTTCCTATTATATTTTCAAAAGCCTTCTTCTTCAGGGTTGTTAAGTTGGGATTGTGGGGTCAAGGGTTAAAACACAAGACTGTATGGTGAAGGGTTAAATGCTGTATGACATAATCCTACATGTTTGTGTTCAGCGTTTCTGTAACCCATGCTCCAGAAATACCATACGCATTTAGACCACTGTACAACTGGTTGTGAAATCTTGGGTGACCTGAAACAAATTGTATCACATAAAACCTCCTCCATATTTTCAATAATACACTATTGTATTACCATTTTTTTTTTGGTCCCGGTGCTGGTTATCTCTGTAGCTATGAGCGTGTGAAGCCGGGGAAACCAACAGCAGCACATGCCACAGTTTGTTCAAGTAATTTCAATCAAGTTGTTTGATAAAAATGATAATACATAAACACTCATGTAAGATCCTCAATCACACAGGAGATTGAAAATAAATTAAACAAGATCCCTGTATTATATGAGACATATCATCAACATTAATGTCCTTTGTTACAAACTGTATTTTTATAAAGGAAGCATGATTTTTGCCAATTTGAAAAAAGAAAAGCAAACTTAATCAACATAGATTTGCTAATGGAAACAATTGCAATAATGAAAAACAACTGTAAAAGCCTGTACATCTTATACTACATTGTATATAGTATATACATTTTACCATGCAAATATTATTGTTTATACCTTTAAAATAATAGCTTTTGAGAATCCTGTTGCAACTAGTCCATGTAACCAAATGTTAACTATACTTTTCACAGAGGATATCTTCTCTATATACCTTTACTTATTTTGATTATGTTTGTGTGAGAAAGCAGCCAGTGGCTTAAAAAGAATGCTTCAGAAGTACTGGTGAAAAACTCTAGGAAAGCATTGACAGATGCACTGGGCTGCTGTGATGTAACTGCTGTCTCATCATTTGAGCAATGCAATCAATATAGGCAGGTTTACAATCTTGATGAGAATTTCTGTAAAGAGTTAACTCTTTACCAAAGACAAAATTTTAGACTGGTCCAAATTGAAAGTATTAGCAGACAACAATTTAAACGTGGGTCTAATAATGGAATTTGTCTTTGGTAGGGTAGAAAACATTGTAAGAAAAGGAGAAAATGCTGGTTACCAGCATGTTTTCAAGAGGATTTTTTCTCAGGGTCGTTAAAAGTTGGGACTGTGTGGTAAAGGGTCAAATCCCTATTTTTGTAATCCTGCAAAATTACCTGTTTTAACAGAGTACTTGATAACTCTTTTACACCTTTCTAACAACTCTTCATGATTTGTGGGATCAGATCCAATTTGTAGATCTAGGATTTTCTGAAATATTGTAATAAAATGGCACATTACAGGAAAAAGAAAGATATCAATTTTATGGACTACATGTAACTTCAAAGTATTATAGTTTTAAACCTTTCTCTTTTGAAATCACCTATTGAGCCCTTTCAAAGAAAGGTACTTGAAAAGTTTGCAGCATGTATAGGAATGACACAGTCAATCAGCATTTTCTGCTTTTTCCACAATGTTTTCTACCCTTTCACAGACAAAAACATGCATAATCAAGATAAATTATGGTTTATTACATACATGTAAATAGACCTTATTATGACAGAACAGAAAATGTCTTTCACTTAGAACAAATTTCCTGCCACAAGTTTTTCAACAAGAGCACCATGATGGCCCTGGATCGCTCACCTGAGTTAATAGGTGAAATTTCACTCCAGGGTCATAATGACCCAATTTAAAACTCACCCAAGATATTATTAAGACAAACATTCTAACCATTTGTCAGTTCAATTGAGCTGAAAATGTGGCCTCTGGAGTGTCCAAAATGTATTTCTTCAATTTGACCTCGTGACCTAGTTTATAACCCAACTTGACCATATTTCGAACTCATCCGAGATATCAAAACAAACTTGTTGACCAAGGTTCAGGTGAATTGGGCAAGAATTGCCGCCTCTAGAGCGCCCACAAGGTATTTCTGTAATTTGAACTAGTGACCTAGATTATGACCCTATGTGACCAAATTTCAAACCCATTCAAGATATCATTAAGTCAAACATGCTGACAAATTTTCAGGTCAGTTGAGCAAAAATCGTGGCCTCTACAGCCCCCACAATACATTTCTTTAATTTGACCTAGTGACCTAGTTTATGACCCTATGAGACCCAATTTCTAACTGATCCAAAATATCATCAAGTCAAAAATGTAGACCAATTTTCAGGTCAATTTAGCTAGAATTGTGGCCTCTAGAGTGCCCACAAGGTATTTCTTAAATGTGACCAAGTGACCATGTTTATGACCCCATGTGATCCATTTTTGAACTCATCCAAGATATCATCAAACACGCTTACCAATTTTCAGGTCAACTGAGCAAGAATTGTGGCCAATAGAGTGCCCACACGATATTTCTTTAAAGTTGACCCGGTGACCTAGTTTATGACCCTATGTGACCCAATTGTGAGCCCATCCAAGATTTTATTAAGAAAAACATGCTGATCAATTTTCAGGTCAACTGAGTAAGAATTATAAGCCTCTAGAGTGCCAACAAGGAATTTCTGTAATTTGACCTAGTGACCTTGTTTATGACCCAAGGTGACCCAGTTTCAAACCCATCCGAAATTTCATCAAGAAAAACATTCTGACCAATTTTCAAGTCAATTGAGCAATAAATGTAGCCTCTAAAGTGCCCACAAGGTACTTCTTCAATGTGACCAAGTGACCTAGTTTATGACCCAAGGTATCCCAAATTCAAACTCATCCGAGATATTATTAAGACAAACATTCTGACCAATTTTCAAGTCAATTGAGCAAAAAATGTGACCTCTAGAGTGTCAAAAGGTATTTCTTTAATCTGACCTAGTGACCTAGTTTATGGCCCTAGGTGACCCAAATTCAAACTCATCTGAGATTTAATTAAGACAAATATTCTGACTAATTTTCAAGTCAATTGAGCAAAAAATGTGGCCTCTAGAGTGCCCAAAAGGTATTTCTTTAATTTGACCTAGTGACTATGTGACCCAAATTCGAACTCATCAGAGATTTCATCAAGACAAACATTCTGACCAATTTTCAAGTCAATTGAGTATGAATTATAGCCTCTAGAGTGTCCACAAGGTATTTCTTTAATTTGACTTAGTGACCTAGTTTATGACCCAAGGTGACCCAAATTCAAACTCATCTGAGATTACATCAAGACAAACATTCTGACCAATTTTCAGGCCAATTGAGTAAGAAATGTTGCCTCTAGAATGCCTACAAAGTTTTCTTTAATTTGACCTCGTAACCTAGTTTATGACCCCAGGTGACCCAAATTCAAATTTCCTTTAGATTTAGTTAAGACAAATATTCTGACCAATTTTCAGGTCAGTTGAGTAAGAAATGTGGCCTCTAGATTGCCCACAAGGTTTTTCTTTAATCTGACCTAGTGACCTAGTTTATGACCCCAGGTAACCCAATTTCAAACTCATTGGAGATTTCATTAAGACAAACATTCTGACCAATTTCAAAGTCTATTGAGCAAAAAGTGTGGCCTCTACAGTGCCCAAAAGGTATTTCTTTAATTTGACCTAGTGACCTAGTTTATGATCCTAGGTGACCAAATTAGAATTAATTCAAGATTTCATCTAGACAAAGATTCTGACCAAATTTAAGGTCAATTGCATAAGAAATATGGCTTCTAAAGTGTCCACAAGGTATTTCTTTAATTTGACCTAGTGACCTAGTTTATAACCCCAGGTGAATTCAGACTTATCCGAGATTTCATCAAGACAAACATTCTGATTAATTTTCAGGTCAATTGAGTAAGAAATGTGGCCTCTAAAGTGTCCACAAGGCATTTCTTTAATTTGACCTACTGACCTAGTTTATGATCCTAGGTGACCCAATTTCAAACTCATCCGAGATTTCATCAAGACAAACATTCTAAAGAATTTTCAGGTCAATTGAGTAAGAAATGTGGCTTCTAGGGTGTCCACAAGGTATTTCTTTAATTTGACCTAGTGACCCAGTTTATAACCCTAGGTAACTGAATTTCAAAGTCATCCGAGATTTAATTAGGACAAACATTCTGACTAATTCTCAAGTCAATTGAGCAAAAAATGTGGCCTCTAGAGTGTCCACAACGTATTTCTTTAATTTGACCTAGTGACCTAGTTTATTACCCCAGATGACCCAAATTCAAATTCGTTCAAGATTTCATCAAGACAAATATTCTGACTGAATTTCTGGTCAATTGAGTAAGAAATGTGGCATCTAGGGTGTCCACAAGGTATTTCTTTAATTTGACCTAGTGACCTAGTTTATGACCCCAGGTGACCGAATTTCAAAGTCATCCGAGATTTAATTAAGACAAACATTCTGACTAATTTTCAAGTCAATTGAACAAAAAATGTGGCCTCTAGAGTGTCCACAAGGTACATGTATTTCATTAATTTGACTTAGTACCTAGTGTATGACCCTAGGTGACCCAAATTCAAAAAGTATCCGAGATTATTTCAAGAAAAACATTCTGACCAATTTTCAGGTCAATTGAGTAAGGAATGTGGCCTCTAGAGTGCCCCAAAGTTATTTCTTTAATTTTACCTAGTGACCTAGTTTATGACCCTAGGTGACCCAAATTCAAACTCATTCAAGATTTCATCAAGACAAACATTCTGACTCAATTTCAGGTCAATTGAGTAAGAATTGTGGCCTCTAGAGTGCTCACAAGGTATTTCTTTAATTTGACCTAGTGACATAGTTTTATGACCCCATGTGACTTAAATTTGACCTCATCCGAGATTTCATCAACACAAATATTCTGACCAATTTTCTAGTCAATTGAGTAAGAAATGTGGCCTCTGGAGTGTCCACAAAGTATTTCTTTAATTTGACCTAGTGACGCAGTTTATGACCCCAAGTGACCCAAATTTGAACTCATCCGAGATTTCATCAAGACAAACATTCTGACCAATTTTCTTGTCAATTGAGCAAGAAATGTGGCCTCTAGAGTGTCCACAAGGTAAATGTTGATGACGGATAACGCACGACGGACATCGCACAACCACAAAAGCTCACCTTGAGCATGTTGGGCTCAGGTGAGCTAAAAAAGGTCTGCTGCAAGATGACCAGAGAAGTAGTCAGACTTTAAATTTCTGTTGATCTGTTCAGTATTTATTCAAGACAAGGGTGATTGTGGGATTCAGGCTTTAACCCTTTATCAAACAATCCCTACTTTTAATGATCCTGAAAAGGCTTTTGAAAACATTGTGGTAACCAGCATTTTCTCCTTCTCCCACGATGTTTTCTACTCTATCAGAAAGAGAAATCATCATTTTAGCAACATTTAGTTGCCATCTGCAAATGCTTTCAATTTGGTCCATTCCAAAATTTTGTCGGTTGGTAAAAAGTTAATCTTTTAGATCGTCCAAATATTACTATGTAATGCGCAACAAATCATGCACATTTTTTCATGGGGGAAAAAAAAGAGACCTAAAAGAGAAAAAAGATAACAATTATAAACTGATGGGAGAATGTACAAAATTTCCCATATTACAAATATTGAAAACAATGGAGGAAAGTAACTCAGTGACATTTCTGGAAAACTAATTATCTCCAAGGTGTTCTGTTCTTAGATCTGTTGCAGACAATTCTGCAGAAAGGAAAAAAAAAAACACATTTTCTCTCCACATTGAAGCATTATGAGAATTTTACAGTTGGTATATCCAGGTTTTAAAATTATTATCTGTTAATACTGGATACAGTCTATTATGGAAAAATCCTGAAAGGTTTAATTTCAATTAATAATTTCTGTAAAATATCAGATTTTGTATGCAACCTGGCATCATAAATGTAAGCCAACATTAGACGCTTTTTGCTTTCGATAAAGTCTGAGAATTTATTTCCAATTGAAATTACAAGCAATTGCCGATTTCGTAATAAATCTACTTCTGGTGAAGATCCAAGACAAAACTTGTCTTCTCAAGAAACAATGTAGAACTAGATCTAGTTCTAGTCATTATCTTGATACAGCGACAGCAGACAAGCTAATTCTATCATAGATCACAAGATCTGTCACAAAACCAAATGACTAAATCTAACCACGTTCAAAAGAAATGGTATCAGTTAATATACGACTCAGAAACAGTGAAATATTTTTTTAACTTCAGTGGTTGTAGTTATATACTTTAATCGACTAGATAAGACAGAAATGATGAAATATCTTTCATCTTACAAAGTTATACTGTAATTGACCATTCAGCCCCTAGTTTCTGAAATTTCCACCTTTTTTTCAAAGGTAGGGAGGAATTTCACTTCTATTTTGTAATTCTAGAATAAATACTGTCTATTTCTGCCTTCTGTTCTGTTATTACCGGTATATTTACTTACAAATGTATGTGAAAAAACAGCTTATTACATAAAACCTCCTCCGGCAGTGTATTAAACCCATGACTTATTTTTGGTAATACACTAGTGTATTATCGTTTTTTGGGTCCCGGGTTTGATCAGTTTTGAGTCGTAAGCGCTTGAAACTGGAGAAACCAGCCACAACACGTGCCGGAACTTGTGTGACAACGCTGTTTCGCGGAAAAATGACGTCATTGTTGCTAAGGCGTATACTCGTAGAAAGTTTTTGATTTTCATGTTTAATAATGACTAAGAAATGCATTGAAAGTCTTTTAAATCAACAAAACTGCAGAAATAGGTGGACCTATCCCCTCTAGAAATGGTTTCATGCTACTTTCGGTGTAAATATCAAAGAACTATCTACTTGTGTATGTACACATTTGAAACCAAACTACAACTGTAACTATGGACCCATGAATGGTGTATAGGCTAAAGGTGATGATGCAGGATATATTTTGCCTGTCATTCATTTTATGTGATAAATAGAATCTCACATTTGTGTTTATGTATTATCATTTTTATCAAACTCGTTGACTAAAATGTATGTGACGCTCACCAAGGCTCGCGTCATACATTTTTAGTCAAGATTTTTATCAGATTTTGTATGCAACCTGGCATCATAAATGTAAGCCAACATTAGACGCTTTTTGCCTTCGATAAAGTCTGAGAATTTATTTCCAATTGAAATTACAAGCAATTGCCGATTTCGTAATAAATCTACTTCTGGTGAAGATCCAAGACAAAACTTGTCTTCTCAAGAAACAATGTAGAACTAGATCTAGTTCTAGTCATTATCTTGATACAGCGACAGCAAACAAGCTAATTCTATCATAGATCACAAGATCTGTCACAAAACCAAATGACTAAATCTAACCACGTTCAAAAGAAATGGTATCAGTTAATATACGACTCAGAAACAGTGAAATATTTTTTTAACTTCAGTGGTTGTAGTTATATACTTTAATCGACTAGATAAGACAGAAATGATGAAATATCTTTCATCTTACAAAGTTATACTGTAATTGACCATTCAGCCCCTAGTTTCTGAAATTTCCACCTTTTTTTCAAAGGTAGGGAGGAATTTCACTCCTATTTTGTAATTCTAGAATAAATACTGTCTATTTCTGCCTTCTGTTCTGTTATTACCGGTATATTTACTTACAAATGTATGTGAAAAAACAGCTTATTACATAAAACCTCCTCCGGCAGTGTATTAAACCCATGACTTATTTTTGGTAATACACTAGTGTATTATCGTTTTTTGGGTCCCAGGTTTGATCAGTTTTGAGTCATGAGTGCTTGAAACTGGAGAAACCAGCCACAACACGTGCCGGAACTTGTGTGACAACGCTGTTTCGCGGAAAAATGACGTCATTGTTGCTAAGGCGTATACTCGTAGAAAGTTTTTGATTTTCATGTTTAATAATGACTAAGAAATGCATTGAAAGTCTTTTAAATCAACAAAACTGCAGAAATAGGTGGACCTATCCCCTCTAGAAATGGTTTCATACTACTTTCGGTGTAAATATCAAAGAACTATCTACTTGTGTATGTACACATTTGAAACCAAACTACAACTGTAACTATGGACCCATGAATGGTGTATAGGCTAAAGGTGATGATGCAGGATATATTTTGCCTGTCATTCATTTTATGTGATAAATAGAATCTCACATTTGTGTTTATGTATTATCATTTTTATCAAACTCGTTGACTAAAATGTATGTGACGTTCACCAAGGCTCGCGTCATACATTTTTAGTCAACTCGTTTGATAAAAATGATAATACATAAACACTCATGTAAGATCCTCTATTTATATGCCTATGACTACTTCATTTTCAATATAACAATAAAACAAACATGTACTAACACCATCAAATTTGATGTAATATACGGTAAATCAGCCATGGTAAGCATAATTATGTGTAAGGCACGGAAAACAGTAGTTTGAGCCATGACATCAAATATTGCTGATAAGTATACAAAACTCAACACTGAAAATTAACAATGGCTAAATAAATATTGTTACAATGAAAACAAGGGTCACCGCATTATGCTTTAACTCTTTTGCAGCCTTCTAAATAGATAGAAAGGTATGAAAGTAGACAGCTAAAGATGATTATGGTCAAATTCTTATATCAGATAGCAGACAGCACAGATCCAAGACAACAATGCACCTTCTATGCAGTTTGATGCTGATCCGAAGCTACCCTAAGTCATCACTGGGAGTTAGAGACTTAACTCTTATCTTGCTAAATAAAAGAAATGAAACTTTCAAACTGATAGTATAAACCCATTTTTTTCTATTTCAAAGGGTATTTTTGGAGGAATGATATCTCCCTATTGGACAGCGTAGATCTAAGATCAGAATGCATGTTCTGTGCAGTCTGATCTTGATCTATGCCGTCCCCGAAATTTCAGTGAGTCACACTTAGCAGCATAAGGGATAATTACCTCTAGCTCTGTTGGTTGTGTAAATTCTATGACTTTATTTTTCCTTTTTGTTCCTTCTACTAATGCATCTTTTAACATAATATCATGGATGTCTTGAAGGAACTTCTGAATATCTTTGTCTTCAAAACTGGTCCCTGTTGTACAAATAACAAATTACAGATTAGTGAATTACATATATACATACATAAATTTAACTACAATGTTGAAAAATATCCTAATATCACTGATACAATGAAGAATAAGACAGATGAATTATCCTCAACCATCTATTATTCGTGTCCATAAGCAAGGACTGACTGTCAATCTTATGAGATATCTGTTGTAGTAAAAGCTATATCAATAAAAATAAACTTATTGGATGTACTTTGTATGCGTGTTGTTGCTTTATTTCAGTTCGCTTTTAATTATTTTAACTGTTTATATTTAAAATCAACTGTCCTTGAATTGTAGCCCAGGTGGACGACGTCACACATACTTCGTTTACAGGCCAAGCTAATTTCAATCATTGTTTATCAGGGAGGAAATGGTACATGATACCTGGGATTTTACAAAAGCCTGGATCTCTTTTCTCGGTAGAAATGGCATGTTTTTTATGTCATAGTTGATATCTGCATTATTACAGGACTGAAAATGTATGAGAAATTCTCTTCGTAAAACACTTGATACAATTTCTTTTGCCTTTATATTGTCAAGAAAGTGGCAGATTCCCATTCATGCACATATATGCGTAATTCACACACTTTATTGAATAATCATGCACAAAAGTAGGGAGTGAAACATGCATGCACACACAGGTTTCAGGGCTCCTGCGGCTGTTGCCAATTTGGACAAGACAGGAACAATGCCTCCAAAACTGCAGCACTGGCAAATCTACTGACAACAAGCAATGTCTTTACATGATATTTGAAATATCTAAACTCTGATATATTCAATAAGTGTCAAGTGTGAAGGATGTACAGGCCACTGTTTATCACAGCTGTCATGGCATTAATTTCATTTAAAAGTACTAATGATATTAATCTGCTTTTCTAGTGTGAAATTACAGGTTTTGAAGTTACTTGCTACCAAAATTGACAAATTTATGTCAAATCATGTAGAAATAATACTCCAAAAATTAACTAGCATGAAAAAATGATGGCTCAAAAAAAACGTGAAAACCCATCACAACAAAGATCAGTTTGACTTCATCTATTCAGCTTTAATAATGACTTTAAACAGTAAACTTACATAAATCTTTCTATGAAACAGTAAGTGAAAGCTAATTAGAGTCTGAAATTGACAATGAAATGGAAAATTCTACCGGCCATCAGGTTGAAAGCTGTCCCTCTGAACCTGGTCCCGTGAGTAATGAAACGTTAGAAGCAACTTCTTTTTTAAATTACCTAAATTGAAAAAAAAATTGTCTGCAAATTCTTTGAATTTGGACAAGTCTTAAATTTTGTTGTTTGGTAAAGAGTTAAACCTGATAAACCAGCCCTCTTCTGACTAACAACCTATTTTTAACAATATGATTTGCTTTCTTTGTGCATTTTACCCAAAGGGTGTTGTTCTTGAGAAGTTGCAATGTTTTCATTTATTTTAATTTTCGCCTGCGGGTGCTTTCAATACGGAATCTAGAATTTGTCATTTGGTAAAGGGTTAAAAGGCTGAAAATCTAATTAAAACCTAGTTATTATTTTACATTTTCTTGCTAAGAATATTATTTTTTATGGTTTGATTATAGTAGATTTTATTATATTGTTTCATTCATAAAGTTCCAGTCTATGAGTTGCCAATTATCTGAAAAATCAGGTTCAGAAATTTCAGTAGTACTTGCTTTAGATGTCAAGTATTTTTTAATTTCGCCTGTAAAAGTTGTTTTCTTTCATCTTATTTTGTCATGATATTGTCAAGGAAAATTTTTATATCAGTGCTAGGGGTTGCATTTCTTATTTGATTTCAAAACAGCACCTCTTTCACACCCTTCTTTTTCAGACAATGGAAAAAATAAGTATTTATTGTGTGGGGTGTACATGTTAATTTGGAAATATTTTATACTTATACTAGCAATGGCTATTTCATTAAATATATTTGTAAGGACAATTATTTTGGTGATAATAAAAACATAAAGATAGATTATTTTTATCGTTCTTTGTTGAGAAAAAAATATTGTACATTTTGGTTGGTGGCGGCCATATTGGAATTTCGAAAAGGTAGGGGTGGGGTAACAGAAAATCAATTTTCTTGAAAATGACATAGTGAAATTCTTTCATATTTCACATTTTTATGTCTAATACAATACTCTAATAGCCTATACCAATTAAACACTGGTATTGAAAGATTCGAGTTAGAATGGTCATACCTTATAAAAAGAAACATTGATACATGCCATGAGAAAATACTGGCATGTTGAATAAATATTTCAGGTGTTTTATGACAATTAAATGTATTTGATAAATTTGAATAAGAAAAGTGTGCATTTCTGGCAACATGTCTCAAATTTGGCCTATATTTGCTCTTTTAATATGCTCAATTTGACTCAATTTTTGGTATGTAGCTTCTGGAAGTAAGTCACAAGCAAGCAACATATTATTTCATGACATCATCTTCTCCCTGAAATTCTTGAAGGCACGACTGAAGGGCAGACATGAAGAAAAGAGGTCAATGAAATGCAAAGAGATACCAGTAAACATGAACAAACTAATTTCAAAGATATAATAAATTTACTCATCTGTGTTGGTTAAATCATTTACAAAACATCAAAAGAGTGACAAAGTTTACATTCACATGGGAAAGACAGTCTCGTTGAACGAAAATTCCCATGGTAGAACTGATCTGGGGCCGAAATATTTTCTTACTTCCACCTATTTTCATAAGTGACGAATGCATTATTCTTAAAAATTCAACTGAAAGGCAATAATTTCATACACGTCACGAGGAAATTGCAGCAATTTCCTCTCTGAAAACTTCCAAGTTCTCCTTTGAAGAGAGTAGTTTTGAATAGGGTCTAAAACGAAGACGATTTAAAAACAAGAGGACCATGATGGTCCTATATCGCTCACCTGGGTACCGAGCAGTAAAGGTCTACAATAAAGATGAATACCTAATATCGAAATGCAAGGCCAAAGCTTTAGGTCTTCTGATGGATGGATGGATCGACAAGCTGACTCCTATATACCTCCAGAAGAGAGTTTTGAAGGAATAATAACAAAGCCCTAGGCCTTTTGGTGTGTGGCAAAAAGTTGCCTGATTTGAACAAACTTAGTAGAGCATGTTTGCCGATTCAAGACTTTCTATACAAGTTAGTATTATAATCTTGTTAAATACACTAACAACTACAGTGGTTGTCCAGGGACATGTTCATGGGTAATTGCTATTGTAAACACATAAACAATGTATTTACACTTGCAATAGTCTCGCACAAACCTTTCAATGCATCCAGCTTACAAAAATTTGACCTTCAAGTGTGACATTGACCTTGGCCCTACCTGAACAGATCTTTCAAATGGTACTTCAATTCATGATGGTGTATACGCCCAAAATCTATTGAGGGGGGTGGGGGGTTCATAAACTTATTTATAAATTAAGACAAACACCACAAAGTGAAGAACAAAATTATAATGACTTCTAAGATTTACAAGATAAAATCTGTACTACAGAGTTAAATGAATGAACAAAAATGAACTCAAAATACAATGAACACAATGTTCAAAGATACATCCTAACAGCCAGAGAGAAAAATGCTGTCAAAGCCTTTAACCCTTTACCATGGCAAAATTTTAGATCTGTCCAAATTGAAAGCATTTGCAGACAACATTTTCATATTGGCTCAGGTGACACAATATTTCTTTGGTAGGGTAGAAAACTTTGTGGGAAAAAGGAGAAAATGCTGGTTACCAGCATTTTCTCCTTTTCCCACAATGTTTTCAAAAGTTTTCACAGAATCTTTCTCATCATTTGACCTAGCGCATATTGTCAAGGTTCTGCAATTTATAGCTGCATCATGGAAAAAGGGGTCTTCATGTTATATTTCATTTTTCACCAATATCTCTTTAATTACTGGACATATCTCAACAGATTTGGATGAAATTTTCACACATCAAGAGACCTAGCGCATACTGTCAGGGTTTTGGAATTTATTGCTGTGTCATGGAAAAAGGGGGCTTCATGTCAAATTTAAACTGCATCCGTCCGTCCTGAATAGATAAAAGGAAAAAATGATCAGGTGGAAACCAAGGCTAGGGGTACGCAAGACAGGATGTTTTATCAGACAATGTAGATAAAGACCAGACTGCAGTTGGATCTTGGATATATATGCCTTATATTCTGCAAGATAGTATTGCCTACAACACAGTCTTGAAATGCATATTACTTGGTCTATCTTTATCTCTTTACCAAACAAAAATTTTAGACTGGTCTATAATTCAAAGCATTTGCAGACAACGAAATAAATTTGTTTCAAAAAATGAACTTAGATTTGGGATGGGTAGAGAACATTGTGGAAAAATAAAAAAAAATGCTGGTTACCTGAGTGCTTGGCCCAACTGAGATTTAAACTTGACAGCCCTGCATAGCTAGCCCTGTAGGTAATGAGCTAACAGGCTTGGCTCAAATCATTAACAAACAACAAAATTTAATCCTTAAACCCAAAGGCCATTTTCATTCCAGAATGAGTCCAAGATGATAACAACTGAGTGGGTGCCTTTTGTCTGCAGTGTTTCAACAAAGCAGACAGTATAGATCAATGATCAGACTGCACATTTCATGCAGTCTGATCTTGATCTACACTAGACACAAAGGCAACTATGGTAGTGAAAGGCGTTTAAAGGGTTAAGACTTGTCCAAATTCAAACCATTTGCTGACAACAAAATAAATGTGACTCAAAAATTTAAATTTGATTTTGGTTGGGTGGAAAACATTGTAGAAAAAGGAAAACATGCTGGTTACAAGTATTTCCTCTTTTTCCAACAATATTTTCAAGTGCCTTATTTCTCACAGGCATTAAAACTTGGGACTGTGTGGTAAAGGGTTAAATAGAACAAGATTTTTAAAGTTCATTCTGTATACCTTTCTGTCCTGTTTTGACCCAGGGGCATCATTTGAACAAAATTGGTAGAAAGTCCACAAGGAAATGCCACATACCAAATATCAAAGCTCTAGGCCTTCTAGTTTCAAACAAAAACATTTTTAAAGTTTGCTCTATATACAATTTTGCCCAAAATTGTGACCCCTGGAGTTAAAGTGTTAATTCAATTCTTTTAACAACTTTGGTAGAACTTCACCCAAGGAATATGCCTGTCAATTTTCAACATGATTGGTTTAGGAGGTGAAGATGTTTAAAGGAATTGTGGAAAGACAGACGCTGGACAACGATGAATCACAATACCTCACCCAGCACTTTGTGCTCAGGTGAGCTAACAAATAGGCCTAACCATTGTCTGTGGCTTGTGATAAACAACATAAAGATGCAGTTTCATAACATTTTGTCCTGTAGTTAAAGAGATATTAATCCATAATGAAAATATATGTGAAGCCCCCTTTTTCCATGACACGACATTTAATCAAAAAAGCTAAACTAATGATATTGGCGGATTATCATAAGGAACACACGTATGAAGTTTCACAAATTTTTGTCCAGGATTTTGAGTTGAAGATACATGTATATTGACCCTTAACAGAAATATACATGAAGCCCCTAGGAGACAGTATTTGATATCAAAAAGGCAAAAAAAAAAAAACCCAATAAATATCAGCGGACATTATTAGGAACACCTGTATGAATTTCTATTAGTTTTTGTCAAGGATTTTAGAAGATATCTGTCCTGAAAGATGGACAAACAGATGGTCATTGGTCCATGATGAAATTAAACATTTAGCCCCCTTTTTTCATGACATGGCATTTCATGAAATAAAAACAAATAACTATTGTCTGTGGCTTGCAATAAACAATAAAAAAAATGAAGCTTCATGACATTTTGTCCTGTAGTTAAAGAGATATTGGTCCACAATGAAAATATACATCAAGCCCCCTTTTTCCATGACACAGCAACAACTGGTCCTATTAGACCTACAATCAAACTCATTCGAGATCTTACGGTCATATATATTTTGACCAAGTTTGAAGCTAATTGGTTTAAATTTTTAGATGCTAGAGTGTAAACAAAATCAAATGTAGCAATTTTTTTAATTCAAGGGCAAATAATTCCAGTCATTCTGGTCCGATTAGACACATAATCGAACTCATGCGAGATCTTATGGTCATATATATTTAGACCAAGTTTAGTGCTGATTGGTTAATATTTGTAGATGCTAGAGTGTAAACAAAGTCAAATATAGCAATTTTTCTAATTCAAGGGCACATAACTCCAGTCGTTCTGGTCCGATTAGACTTCGTGCTCAGGTGAGCTGAAAAAAGAGTTACGGAAAAATGAAATCAGACAGGAGCAAATTAGGCTTCTTAAAATAGATGTACCCTGCAGGGGTTTAAGACCACAGTATCATGGAAATCAAAGGACTGATAGTCCTGTTGTTTAATTGTTTGAAAGTTTAAGGGGCATTAAATCAAGATTTTGGTCCCCCTTTTTTGGGGGAAGAGGGGGTTGATTTTGTTGTAAATAAAAAATCAAAAGGACGTGACTGTTTGTTATGAATGACATTCCATAGTAGAAATACTACGCTATAGTACGTAATACACAAAAAGTAGTTTCATTCATAAAGAGTAAGCGCGGGAATGTGTATGAATATATAGAGAATAAAAAAGTAGTCTCGAAAGTGTACGCCATTGTCTTTGTTTACAATTAGACTTCCTGAACAACTGCGATTAGATAACGATTAGCGGGCCGGACTCAAAACATAACATTGGCGACGAGGTAAAACGGATAACGGTGCATCTGATTGGAGAATGGCTTCGTCGACTATCGGGAATATTGACAGTTTCGATGCAAATTTGGAGACGTGGGATTCTTATTGCGAGCGTCTGGGCCAGTTTTTCGTTGCAAACGAGGTAGGCGACGACAAAAAGAAGGCATCATTGCTTAGTTTGATTGGCCCCAAGACTTACACATTGTTACGGAATTTATGTGCCCCACATAAGCCGTCTGAGAAATCATACGATGAACTTGTACAATTACTCAATGCGCAATTAAACCCCAAACCATCAGTCATCGCCGAACGCTACAGGTTTCATAAGCGAAATCAAAGTGCAAATGAGACTGTCATGGATTATGTTGCTGAACTAAGACGACTTTCAGTTAACTGTAATTTCAACGCCACTCTTAGTGACACATTGAGAGATAGATTAGTTTGTGGGCTTCGTCATGAATATATCCAGAAACGTTTGCTGTCAGAAAGTGAGCTGGACTTGGATAAGGCTATCAAAATATCTGTTGCTATGGAAACCGCTTCGAAGGACGCAGCCGAGGTACAAGGTGTACAGGAACAGGTTCATAGTCTAAATTTTAGGAAGCAACAGAAGAAACAGAAGCGTCATGAGAAAAACAGATCACAGCCTGTTAACAAATTTCAACAAAAGAAATTGTGTTTCAGATGTAATGGGGAACATTCGCCAGATAAGTGTAAACATATAGAAACAATTTGTAATTTTTGTCACAAAAAGGGACATATTGAGCGAGCTTGTCTTTCTAAGAAGCGTCAAAACAAAGTACACCAGGTCACAGCAGAACAACCCATTTTACATTTGTCTGAGAATAAGTCACACACAAATCCAATTACTCTGAATCCAAGAATAGGTAAAACTGAGGTACAGATGGAATTAGATACAGGGACAGCCCTATCTTTAATTTCTAAAAATCTGTATGACTTGAAATTCAAGGATTATAAGTTGGAACAGACTACAACAATCTTGAGAAGTTATTCGGGACATACTATCAAACCGATAGGAAGACTGAGAGTTGATGTTTCGATTCATGATCAGACGGCTAATCTGGATTTGTATGTTGTGCCACAAAATGTACCATCACTTTTTGGGAGAGATTGGCTAGAAAAGTTGAAACTTAACTGGCTCGAAGTTAAATCACTACATTCACAAGGGAGGTTATCTTCAATTTTGGAAATGCACAAGTCTGTATTTTCTGAAGGGATTGGAAAACTTAAAGACATTAAAGCTAATTTGACACTGAAAGAGGGAGCAAAACCGAAATTTCTCAAAGCTAGAAATGTACCATATTCTTTACGCCCGAAAATTGAAGCGGAATTGGATAGGTTACAGAAGGAAGGGGTAATAGAGCCAATTGAATACAGTGAATGGGCAACGCCGATAGTGCCTGTCATGAAATCCAATGGTAATGTGAGAATTTGTGGTGATTACCGCGTTACGTTGAACTCTGTAATGTGTGTTGACAAATATCCACTTCCAAAGATCGAGGATATTTTTGCGAGTTTGTCCGGAGGCGAAAAATTTTCGAAAATTGATCTTACACAAGCATATTTACAAATGGAGGTCAATGACAGTTCAAAACAATATCTAACATTGAACACACACAAAGGCTTATACCGTTTCAATAGACTTGTTTTTGGGATTGCTTCAGCTCCGTCGCTATGGCAACATGCGATTGATCAAGTCCTTCAGAACATTCCATATACCCAGTGTATTTTGGACGACATTATCATAACCGGAAGCAATGATGAAGAACATTTAAACAACTTGAATTTGGTGCTTGAACGGTTGGAATCGTACGGACTCAGGGCAAATTTGAGTAAATGTGTATTTTTCCAAGAGAAAATTAGTTATTGTGGCCATGAAATAGATAAAAATGGGCTTCACAAATCTCCAGACAAGGTCAAAGCTATGAATGAAGCAAAAAGGCCAGAAAATGTATCACAGTTGCGCTCATTCTTAGGATTAGTCAATTATTACCATCGTTTCGTTGAGAATCTGTCAATAATTGCTGCTCCACTACATGAATTACTCCAGAATGATAAAAAGTGGAAGTGGACTGAACATTGTGAGAAAGCATTTCTTCAGATTAAAGAAGCAATCTGTTCTGAGCAAGTTTTGTGTCAGTATGATCCAGAGAAACCACTTACCTTAGCATGTGATGCATCTGCTTATGGAATTGGATGTGTACTGTCCCATACTTTCCAAGATGGTACTGAAAGACCCATTGCATTCGTTTCAAGGACGTTAAACAGTGTGGAAAAGGGTTATTCTCAAATTGATAAAGAAGCATTGTCACTATACTGGGGTGTTAGAAAATTTAATACTTACCTCTATGGAAGGAAGTTTACCCTCATTACAGATCATAAGCCACTTTTGAGTATATTTAATCCCGAAAAACAGTTACCAGTAATGACTGCTGCCAGATTACAGCGCTATGCAGTGTTTCTGTCAGGGTATACATATAACATACAATACAAAGGAACAAAATATCACGGTAATGCTGATGCCATGTCGCGTTTACCACTTCCGGGGGATTCAGATGACCTTGATGACCCTACTGATATTTTTTATAGTGAGCATTTCAATGATTTACCTAGTACGAGTGCTGTTATTCGCAGGGAGACACAGAGAGATCATGTATTATCTCAAGTTTTAGATATGGTTATGCAGGGATATTTTCCAAAAAGTGGGGATCCTACACTCAAACCATATCAACAAAGGTCAACTGAGTTGAATGTTCATCAAGGTTGTATACTGTGGGGAAATCGCGTTGTCATACCAGATAAGTTGCGTGAAAATGTGCTAAATGAAATACATTCAGGTCATGTTGGTGTTGTAAAGATGAAATCTTTATCTAGGACATATGTATGGTGGCCAGGCTTGGACAAAGACATTGAAAAGTTATGCAAAACATGTGCAGGGTGCAGTTATGTGAAAAATGCGCCGCCAAGAAGTCAAGTTCATCCATGGAGTTGGCCAAGCAGTCCATGGTACCGTCTACATATAGATTTTGCCGGTCCTTTCAAGGGTGCCATGTTCCTCATTGTCGTAGATGCATATTCGAAGTGGCCGGAAGTATTTCATATGCAATCGACTACAACAACAACAACAATAAATGTGTTGAGGACTCTTTTTGCACGTCAAGGTATTCCTTGTGAAATAGTTTCGGATAACGGACCTCAATTTCGTTCGGAGGAATTCAAAGCATTTATGGACGCAAACGCTATTCGCCATATGACTTCTGCTCCATTCCATCCAAGGACAAATGGACAAGCAGAACGATTTGTACAATCATTCAAAAATGCTATTAAATCGAGTAATCCAGACTTGACATTAAATCAGAAGCTCAATGCATTTCTGTGTAAATATCGCATTACGCCACATGTGACAACAAATGAATCACCATCAATGTTACTTTATGGTCGAAATATCCGTACACGAATAGACATTCTGAAACCCGAAATTAGAAACATCGTCAATCGAAAGCAACTTAAGATGATGGATTCTAAACAAGTAGAACCTACAATTAAACAGTACGAGGTGGGTGAACCAGTGCTTGTTCGAGATTATAGAGCAAATCCACAAAAATGGGAAAAGGGACACATACATAGTAGAACAGGTCCTCTATCATATAAAGTCAATGTTGGTAATGACATCTTATGGAGAAGGCATTCAGATCAACTTGTTTCCACATCAGAGACATCTGTAGATCCGAAACCAACAGTTACCATACCAACTGTTCAAACTCCAATGGTTACCACTACTGCAGTTTCAGTGCCATCAGAAATTTCTCAAAGTGAAAACAGTGTTAACGTTTCTCCAAATAAAGGCCAGGAAAAGACTTACCCAAGGGAGATAACTGAAAAGCCAAAGACTACGCGCTATCCACAAAGAGTTAGGAAAAAGCCGGTTCGTCTTGATTTGTGAAAGTAATAACATGTGAAAAGGGCATAATAATCCCTATGTTATTACCATCAGTGAAAATTCTGATCTGTGTGTTTCATATATTTTCTTTTTTATTACACATGTAATCATTTACTTTTAGTCTTCAAAAGCCAAGTAGCATTTTAACATTTAATCATTTGATTGAGAAACAAGTGAGACTGATAACTATCAGGGGAGGTATGTTATGAATGACATTCCATAGTAGAAATACTACGCTATAGTACGTAATACACAAAAAGTAGTTTCATTCATAAAGAGTAAGCGCGGGAATGTGTATGAATATATAGAGAATAAAAAAGTAGTCTCGAAAGTGTACACCATTGTCTTTGTTTACAATTAGACTTCCTGAACAACTGCGATTAGATACCGATTAGCGGGCCGGACTCAAAACATAACACTGTTTACCTTTAGTTGCGGAAAAAAATGCAAAAATAAAATGCCTCTGGTGACCTTCAACCATAGTTAGCCACTCTACCAACTGTTGAAGATCATGTGACAAGGAGTATTTCAATATGGAAATCAACCATTCGGCATACCTCGGGTGATCCGGTGATCAAATCCCTCGGCTGTATCACGTAGCTTGATATGCACCTACACGGTACATTTCGCACATCTCCGGAAGCATACCGCTTTACCGTCATTGAAATTGTAAGGCTCCTCTTTAGAAAGAACGCATAAGTAAATTTTCTATCGTTATCTTTCTAAGAGTATTTCAGTTTGTACAATTTTTAGCGTGGTTTATCAATTCCATTAGGAGCTTTCATCGACAGATCGATAGAAGTGAATAACTTCACAGTGGTTGTTCATGTCGTTGCTAAGCGATCTACAGGGGCGGCCGCCATGTTTAAGATCATGTGATTGGTAGTTCAAAATGGAAGCCTCCCTTATACAGACGAGGTTAGATGGAGGTACGGAATCGGCCAAGTTGTGACGAGTGGGAAATCAACTTGATACAGACGAGGTTAAATGTAGGTTACTAGGTACGGAATCGGCTGAGTTGTGACGAGTGCGTGGAAAAGGTAGAATAAAGATAGTTTCTGGACATGCTAGTTCCAGGACGACATTTTTTAGAGGCAGTTCCCAAACACTTTTGTTCAAAGTCAAACTACATGTACCTATTACTTACTATCAGTAATAGTTATTGTTGGTAATCATTGAAAAAATTAAGGATATCATATTTATTGATAACACATGTTTTGTGATTGGATCATTTGTACCTGTTATTCGATAGCTTTTATAAACATTGACATTTTTTCCCTAACCATAACCATCATGTTTTCACATCAATGTTACACTGAAGAAAATGAATTGTGTTTTGTTATTCCCTTGTATGTGGCAACGAAATAACTTGGTTGGCGTGCGTACTGTCCGTAAATGGCAGTCTTATTCTAAACTACATTAAACACACACACACACACACACACAAAACTTTAAAATGTAACGCTTCCGGCTACTAGAAATGCATGACATTTCAGAGCAATATACTTACATGTTAATCTATAATTGAAATATGAAATATTGCAAATTAAAAGAGTTGTCAGAATAAAGTAACAAAGAAAAACTGAAAGAAATAATTATCACAAAAGTACTAGCTAAATTCGTGAAAATGTAATCAAAATCGAGGAGAATCAGAAGATCAGGCTGTACATTCCATACAGAGTGATCCCAATTTACACCATTTGCAGTTCAAGAGAAATTGCATATACATGCCTTGATAATTGTTGTCTGAAGTTGTCAGGGTACATGTACAGATCTGTCGGGGAATTATCTTGTCGGGGAACAGTTTAGTTCCCGCAAAGGTGAAGGTTGTTGCTATAAACAGACACCAGTAGTGAATCTCAGCACATCTTGAAAGGCATAAAGAGGTTATGGCTTGAAAATACTTTGAGAAAAAGACAACCTTATTCGTTGTATACTTAAAATGTTTTGGGTCAAGTTTTGTAGGTTCATTCTCTCACAGTTGAACAAGTTAGCCTACGACGCAATTTCCCTCTATGACCGAGCACCCATGCCGTTCGACATTGCCTTTCCCTTCTGTCATTGATCGATTTTAAATCAGAAAAAGGTATGAGGGCTGGAACCAAATTAATTCACTTTAAGCGAGTAATTTGGCCAATGAAAAAAGAATAGTCTTTAATTTTATCAATAACTGTTGCCGTATAAAGCGGGGCTTCGTAAGCACACACGCCAGACGACATCCGTTCTCGGCTGCATGGAAAAGCCGAATTTCACTTCGAACCGTATTTCACCGAATTTCATCTCTTGATAACCGCACTTCACCGCTTATGACCATATTTCACATCAAATAATGAATTCTTCGCCATGGCGATTCTTATTTACTTTATTATGTAAATATAGGCTTACATGTCAAAAGAATTTTTTTTTTCAAAAGGAGTTGCATGTAGTTCTAAGAAACCCTAACAAATTATTGTTAGAATAAGATATTTTCCAGAAAATTAGCATAAAATTATGCTGTTCATAAATATGCTTCATTTCAGGTGAAAGGTTATCACTACGGCAATAAAATTTGTCATGCTTGGTTGAAATACGGCCATCAAGAGGTGAAATTCGGTGAAATCCGGTTCGAAGGGAAATTCGGTTTTTCCATGGACCGATTATTCTCGACATCAATGTGATAGTTCAGTGTTCGTGTATCCTAGAGCAGGACACAATTATTTCAAATATTTACGACTTTGAATACTTGAGCTGTAAGGGACGTCTTCGATATATCTGAAAATTTAGCAACTGAAAATTATGTACGACAGAAGCATTGAGGATAATGCAACATTACAAATGAACTACGCAACGTCTTGCTAACCGGAAGTCTAGACAGGAATCAGTACAAGGCCGGATGCATGCTTACGTCACCCCATGAATCAGAATGATAACATCGAGAGCCTGGTTGTTACGCAACCAGGCGACTCAAAAATCATCCAATGTACGCCGAGATCTTTTTAGGGAAGATTGAGTTTCTGTCCTGTTTTCATCGCATATACATGTATAAACGACCCCTGGTTTCATGGTGTTTATAAGAACAGTTCTCAGAATAAGAATTCCCGGAATTTAATGGTGGAGATAGGAATGAGCATTTCAATATGACAAATCAACTCAACATTTTCATGCTTTTGGTTGGATTATAGATCTAAAAGTGGTATATCATTTCTATACGCCGAATTGGTTCAGACCTGAATAAGGCCTCAGGAAGTGCATGCATGTATTCAGAATCAAAGCACTGACACAACTGACACCTTTACTTTCTATATTTTTTTTCATATCAAGCCGAAAGTAGCCTACAAAATGCGCATCTTAGCTGGCATGGAAAGGATAATCCCATTCTTTAGGAAGTACTGTAAAACTATGAGTATGACCTCGAGGCGTAGGTACATACAGGCGGCCTGACATATTGGAGATGTACTCTTAGTTTTATACATGCCCTGGGTATCATGTGGAATATGTGATCCCAGCGTGTTGTATAATCGGCATGTGTCTGCGTGGGACATCCGTCCATATAAATGAGCGTGCGAGATCAACGAGCAGGGGGAGAATGAAACTAAGAGAGCAAGAGAATAGGTCAAGATCTAGAAAGAGAGTACAACAGAGAGCGGGATTTTTATTTAGTTTACCTGACCGAAATTAAAACTTAGAAAACTTTCGACTCTTTAGTAACTTTATTTAAGTCAAGTGGTTTTGTGATAGTGTCACATATTTTGGTGCCATATTAACCAGGATCTGGATTTACCGGAACAACTAGAAGTACTACAAAAACCGTAAGTCAACTTTACTTATACACTTTGTGAAATACATGGCAGAGCAACCTCCTTTTGTATAACTTTTCGAAACCGTTGAGACTCAAATGAGTCAACTCACAACAACGGTAGGAGCACATGGTATCACTAGAATAGAATAGTTGAAAGCTTTGACCGGTCGAAACCTAAAAATTTCAGAAGTTGGATTAAAAGCATTGAAAAATATGCAACCTTAACAAAAACTTTGACAGAAAACGTACGACTGATAGCATACCAATCGAGCCATGGTCCAATTAGCGATTTTCTCAAACGCTATCTGTCGGCCAACAGAAACCATTCTTGGGACCAAATAAAACAAGAATTAAAAACAAGAGGGCCATTATGGCCCTGTATCGCTCCACTGGACAAGTTTTGACACTGGAGTTATAATTCGTATCAGGCCATATGCTTTAGGACAAGAAGACTTTTACAGCTTTCACTATATAAGCTTATGTAAAACTTGTGACCTACAGGTTAGGGCCAATTTTGACCACAGTTTTTGTAGAGGTCCATTAGTTAAAGCTACATGCAGAATTTAGCAGCCCTAGGCCATATGGTTTACGACAAGAAGATAATTGAACACACAAATTTGTAATCTGTATTTTTTTAGGTTTTTACTATCGAATTGAACTTGTGTTGTTGTTGTTGTTTTGCAAACTGAGGGTTGGGTGATGTTTGACTAGTACTTAGGAGCCAGACATTTATTGTAAGACAAGCGGTATGCAGGCAGAGGCTCCTTTTAGGAGTTTTTCAATAGTTTTTTTTTTTTTTTTTTTCTCACATTTGTTTGATAAATTGTTTCCGTTTCTTTCGATTGTTATGTTGATGAATTACAACCGAGTGTTCTACTCTGCAGTGTTATTGTAGTATTTTGTCGTCTGCTGCTTATCGATTATTTTGTAACCTTAACCAGTATATAAAGTTTATTTGCTTTTTGGGCAATGTGAACAGAAACATAGCTCGGACTGTAGAACTTGCAGGCTGATCTAAAGTCTACACTTTGCTGAACTCTAGAAATTTCGTGCATACTTCTCCTTTATATGGGATAATTGAGACAATTAATTTGTTTTTTGTTGGTTAAAATGTCCTTTTCGTTGACCACGAAATCCTGGACTATTATCGCTTATACTTTGTATTTACTGAATCAGTATATTGTATATATTGGGCTGTTATTTGTATACATGCATATATGTACCAGATGTATATATTGTACTTACTGAAACAGTATATAGTATATATATCGGGCTGTTATTTGTATATATGTATATAACATTGGGTAAAAAGAATCATTACTTCAGGTTGTACCAAACATGATCACTACGGGAAGCGAAGCTTCAATTTTGATGTAAAATATTATGCGCCCCACACACTCACATGGTTTGTAAGACATTATATGTACACTTAGCGTGCCATCTCTCTCTCTATCTCTCTCTCCCTTCCTCTCTCTCACACACATACACGCACGCACACACCCACCTTCGCACATATATGCGGTCCACTTACATAGTTTGTTTTTCCACAATATTGATAGTATGTCAATCTTTATAATATTGAAGCCTGATATGTACGTTTAGTATAAATTATTACCAGGTAAGCACATTACAAGTTTTCTCGTCCCCCTCCCTATTCCCGCCCCCCCTCTCTCTCTCTGTGCTTGCTCTCTATCAATAGTCTTAGTATGACAATTTTACCATGTAATTTACGTTTACACTTTACTTGGGTAGGAAATCAACTGAAGGCTCTTTGCCCGTTCCTCTCTCTCTCTCAAGTACAGCCTGTCCATGATTATTTATAATTGAACGGTACACTAAACATGACAATTTTATCAAGAAATAATATCCCTTTACTACTTCATACAGTTCTGTTGAGATTTTTCAGCCAAATACTTTATTTCATAATCAAAATCGCTCTTCCTTATGATGTACCTTCTCCTTTGATGATGTTTATCAACTGTTACTGCTAAAACGTTTAATACAAGTTTAAGCTATTGTTTATACATAAACTTGAGGATGTCTTTTTTATTGTTTACAACAATTTCTCCCGGAAATTATTTTCCTGGTCTTGTTACGTAAACTATTTCGTTGTTCCTGTCATATCCAAAACGTTACGAGTCCTCTCAATTGCATTCGGATTTATTCATGGAATCATCTTTTGTTCTCCTTTTTTTCATTCTTATTATTTTTTCTACATTTTTGTACATTTCCTCTGTTTGTTCTTTAAAGTTAGCTGGGATTCGGGGATGGTGTATGTCTGGCACACTTGTATGTAGGCTCAAGACCCTATATTCGCGCGCGGACTTGTTTATGGATTTTGATACAACTGATCCGCCGTAGGTACATTTATTGAAATTTGGCGCGCGGCTATAGGTTTGTTCTGTGTTAAAACAAGCAGGGTTGGCAAGAGGTTCTCTTCGACAACGGATTGAACCTTCCTTCAGTTTGATTAAATGTTTTCTATTCTTTTGTATCCTTAATTTGAAATTTCGAATTCATCTTTGGTTTCTCGCTTCAATACTACTTCTCCTTTCGGGAGATATAGAACTAAATCCAGGTCCTTTTACTTGTTTACAACACGATGACAATGGCTCTCTGTCTTGTGTGCATTTGAATATACGCAGCATCAGACACAAACTTAATTATATTGCTGATCATTTATCCGATTTTGATGTATTAAGTTTTACAGAAACACATCTTGATGTAACAGTAAAGAATGAGGACTTACAGATCGAAAGTCATGTTTCTACTATGTATAGGCGCGACCTTACATCTCATTCTGGTGGACTCTTGGTATATGTTTCAAATATATATGCTTCAAAAAGAAGGCTTGACCTAGAATCTGAGGCTATTCAGTCTATTTGGGTTGAAATCAAATATCGATCTACAGTCATTCTGCTATGTACAATTTATCGTCCTCCAGGTACACCTGTAGCATTTTGGGAAAATTTAAGTATCAATATTGAAAAGGCACTTGAGTGTTGCCCACATATATTATTGCTTGGCGATCTTAACGAGGACCTCCTAAATCCAAATGAACATCACCTAAGTCATATAATCTCTTTAAACGATTTTACTAATGTCATCACAAAACCTACCCGTATTTCAGAGAATTCTGCAACTCTTCTTGATCCAATTTTAATTTCTAACACTGTTCATGCCCTTCATTCCGATACCTTGGATGTTGATAGTTCAATAAGTGATCACAAAGCAACTCTAGTCGTTTTAAATTTCTGTCAGCCTCTAAGGCATTGTTCAAAACGTAAGGTATGGTACTACGACAGAGCTGACTTTAACCAGCTTAATTTATTGATTGACAATGAGTGCTGGGATTTCATAGACAACCTTAACATAAATGATGCATGTATTCGCTTTAGCCGTATTTTAATGAATTTGATGAACCAGTGTATTCCTTCTGGAGAAATTACGATAAGACCTAACGACAGACCGTGGTACGATTCGGAGATAAGAAGAACAAGTAGACAACGAGATAGACTAAAGGCTATAGCTACGAAATCCGAGCGTATAAACGATTGGGAAAAATACAAGAAAATGCGCAATAAAGTAAATAACCTGAAGAAACATGCTAAACAACGCTATTACAGTAATCTTGACGAACGTCTATCCTCATCGCGTTTTGAAAATCCAAAACAGTACTGGAAATATCTTCGCAGTTTGGTCAATAATAATACCAGCATTATTCCATTTTTGAAAACATTGAATAATGACTTAGAAACGTTTCATTATACTGACGAAGATAAAGTTAATTGTCTGAACGAATATTTTACTTCCATATCAACTTTAGATGACTCAAATGCCACTTTACCAAATTTTGTTCATAAAACACTAAATACTCTTTCAACCATTCAAATTTCTGTTGCGGATGTTGAAAGTATTATTGGAACATTAGACATAAATAAAGCAATTGGACCGGATCAAATAAGTCATAAACTACTCAAGGCTACAAAACACAGTATATCAAAGCCCTTGTGTAGGATCTTCAATAAATCTCTCGATCAAGAAACTTTTCCGCAAAGTTGGAAACAGTCTATTATCATGCCACTGTTCAAAAAAGGAGACAAATCTTACGTTAGTAACTACCGTCCTATATCTTTACTAAGTTGTGTTGGAAAATTAATGGAACGGTGTGTCTACAAGTATATGTACAATTTCTTTGTTTCAAATGACATAATATACCTAAAGCAGTCAGGTTTTCTAAAAGGTCATTCTACTATTCATCAGCTGATTGATATTTATCATCAAGTTGTTTCTTCTCTGGACTCTAACCAGAATACTTGTATGGTTTTTTGTGATATTTCGAAAGCTTTTGATAGAGTATGGCATAAGGGTCTCCTTTTCAAATTGCAACAAAATGGAATTAATGGTTGTTTGCTAAATTGGATTAAAAGTTATCTTTCAAATAGACAACAAGCAGTATTTGTTGGTACTGCGAAGTCAAAACTAATGAATGTTAAGGCGGGTGTTCCACAAGGCTCAGTTCTCGGCCCTCTTCTATTTCTAATTTATGTTAATGATATTTCTGAAAATCTGCTCAGCATTTCACGTTTATTTGCTGATGACACATCATTAGCTTGTTCAGCTGCAGCAGTTCAAGATATTCAGGGTATACTTAATCATGACTTATTAATGATTTCTTACTGGGCAAAGCAGTGGCTGGTTACATTCAATCCCAAAAAAACTGTAGCAATGATCTTTTCTGCAAAAACCGTTCCCAGCCCAAATCTGTTCTTCGATAATGTCCAAATAAGTTTTGTTGAACACCATAAACACTTAGGTTTAACCCTTTCTGCGAATGGAAAATGGCGTGAACATATAAGGCAATTGACTGTGTCGGCTTCTAAAATCCTTGGAATGATGAGGGCGGTAAAATTCAAAATAAGCCGAAATTCTTTGAACCAACTTTACATATCATTTTTACGCCCTCTTCTTGAGTATGCTTCTGTCGTATGGGATAACTGTACCTTTAGTGAAAGAGATTCTCTTGAAAAAATTCAACACGAAGCTGCAAGAATAGTTACAGGACTTACGAGATCCACTTCTCTTATAAATTTGTATACAGAGATCGGCTGGTTGAGCTTGTCTGACAGACGTAAATACCAGAAACTTATTTTAACGTTTAAAATCATCAATGGTCAAGTTCCAGACTTTTTATGTCAACTGTTTCCATCAACTGTTGGAAATAGTACAGTATATTCCCTTCGAAATTCCCTAGATATTGAAACATTGGTCCGCCGTACCGAAATCTTTGCGAAGTCGTTTATTCCGTCGGCAATATCTCTATGGAACAATTTGCCGATGGAAACAAAATCACTACAATCACTTTCTATGTTTAAGTCAACAATCTTGCGTCAATTTCCAGTGTCTGTAGTCCCAAAATACTTTGGTGTAGGAGATCGCAAATTCTCAGTCTTTCAAGCGAGATTAAGAAATAATTGCAGCGACCTGAAATCTGACTTACACAAAAACCACATTTCGGAAAGTAATTTGTGCCACTGTGGCTATTATGTTGAAGATGCGGAGCATTATTTTTTTCACTGCCTGTCATATACCAATCAAAGATTGATGTTATTTCGCAAACTCCGCAAATATCACCCTTTAAACTTAAATTTATTATTGTTTGGATCTGATAATTTAAGCCTTAATGATAATATTGAAATAGTTTATTCTGTCCAAGAATTTATTAAAAACTCAGGAAGGTTTGATTGACCGTTTATAATACGTTCCTTGAGCCCATCCCTATATGAGTCGCTATTTGATCAGAATTCTCCAATCTCAATCCCGGCTGACAATATATAATATGTCTATAATCTTTATCACTCTGATGTTGTCTAGTACATTAGTCTTTGATGTTCAGATTTTTCATTATCTGTTTCTCTTTATTATCCCTAACTACTGAAAAGTTTGAAATTTTTTTAGCTGCCATAAGACTGTTGTTTCCTAAACATGTAATTGGAGGAGGGGAATGGCCGAATCTAAGTTGTGAGAACTTGTGGCCAGACCCCTTTACCTATGTACATTTGTCATTCCATGTATACTAGAAATTGTATTTATGTATTGCTTTTGTTGACATGTACATATGTATGGCAATAAAATATGTTTAAACTAAACAAGAAGATATAAAAAATTCACTATATAAAACTTGTGACTTCTGGGGCGGGGCAAATTCTGACCTCCGGGCTATAATTTTAAGAGTTTTTGTAGAGAACTACATGTATTAGACAAAGCTACATGCCAAATTTGGTAGCTTTAGGTCAAATGGTTTAGGACAAAAAGATATTTGAAACTTTAGCTATATGAACCCATGTAAAACTTGTAATCCCTCTGTCTGGGCCAATTTTAGAAGTCCATTAGATGAAGCTACATGCAAAATTTAATAGCTCTTAGCCATATGGTTTTAGGACAAGAAGATAATTTAAAGTTTTCACTATAGAAACCTATGTAAAATTTGTGACACCAGGGTCAAGGCCAATTTTGACCACGGGGCTATAATTTGAATGGTTTTTGCAAAGGTCTACTAGGTGAAGCTACATGCCATATTTGGTATCCCTAGGCCTTACGATTTCAAACAGACAGGAAGAATTTTAAAAATTTTCAATATTTTTCAGTCTTTGACCCACGGGGCGGGGCCAATTTTGACCCTGAAGCTTTAATATGAAAGATTTTTGTTGAAGTCCATTAGATGAAGCTAAATGCTAAATTTGTAGCTCTGGGTAGCGTTTTATCAAAAACGCTGGTCCTAGGTAAGATCGTAACTTAAGACCGACATTTACGACCAATCTTACGCCCGACGCAATCCGTTTTATCAACACCGTCGTACGTCTGCGGTCGTAGCTAAGACCGTTTTCGGTCATAAGACGCTAAAATATGTTCACCAGTCTACATCTGTCAATAATTTACACTTCCGGTCGTCTGTTCCCAGTGTAAACAACATGCTTTCCGACCCTAAAAAAAAACGATGTGGAGGGAGGAGATTTTGTCTGTAACACAATTATGAATCTGCCGATTAAATTACTGTACGAGTGCAAAATGAACTTGGAAACTAAAGATATTTTACGGAAGGCACTTGCATAAAGGTTTGATACTGACTTTTTCTAGAGCACATACCGTTTTTTTTTTTTTTTTTTTGTAAAAAATGTCGGCTCGTCGTAATCTTGCAAGACAAATTTTGATGTACATGTAAATAACTGTTATCGAACGTCACTGAAACGATGAAGCTGCTTCAAAGTTCTTTTTAAAACGTAAAATATGTGTTTATTTTTGTGACGCTAAATTTGTCTGAAGTATGGAACGTCGGTCGGATTTGCATGTTTCTCTCTTTTACCTCTCTTTCCCTTATGTTTGCAAAAACAATAATCATGGTACTAATAATAGATTTTTTTTAGGATTAACAAAATTGGCTGAAATAGCAGTTCGCTGGAGGTGCGTCATAAGGAGTGGAAGGGTCTAAATGTACCCTTGAAATTTATGACATTCACTGGCGCACGCATTTGTACATGTTATTGCACAGGGTAGGCCTACTCTTATTTATAGTGGTGTCATCCAGCTGCCGACAGACTTCCATGTCAGGTCAATTCTTATGCAATTTCAGTCAGCTGTATACAGTGTGTTGATTTTTTTTTACCTTTTACCTGCCATAAGAACATTTTAAAATCTGTCAGGGAAATGCCACCTTTTTTGATGTTGATTTTACCTTAGATTGTTGGCATTGAGTTCATTTATACATGATTGATCTGCAATATTATTCGCTTTTTCCATATTCTGGATATGGAAAAGCCTAAAAATATCGCAGCTCAATTCCTACTTTATATTCTAGTTGTATGCGACTGAGGCAAAATATCTATGAAGACACCGAGTCCTGCGTGGCTCAGTGGTAAAGTGTAGTACTTGTAACCTGGATTCGACCCTCGCTGTATTCACTGGGCTTTTCATGGGAGTGTCTTTTGGCAGGACACTTTAGAGCCCTAGTCTAGTACTGGTGAAACCCAGGAAATACATGAGTATGTGTGCTGTCGCCGTGATATGACTGAAATAGTGTTGAAAGCGGCGTAAAACACCATTCAATCAATCAATCTAAGAAGACATACATGTAGTATGAACTTCATTTTAATCCAGAACAAAGAAAACATATTTTTTTAATCTCATTTCATCATAAATAAAAGCTACTTAAATTATTTTACCAGTAATATTCATTTCTGTAGCACAACAGTCAAAGCAAGGTCACCACTTTTTTAACATATTTTACATGAATTAAATCTAACTAGCATTATGTACATCCATTTACTTTGATAGTCCAAACACGCTCATTCGTGATTCTCTGACAGTAACAAAGTCATCTACCACAATGTCTTAATTCATGGAATCTGTTGCGTCTCTATGCACATGCAACAGCATCACATGATTGAGCCTCGACGTTCCTGGGTCATGTTGGCACGAAGGTAAGTCTTTACTCGTTTAAGGGCGGAAAAAGATCTTTCACTGGTGGCGTTGGTGGCCGGCATCACGAGAATTAGCTTAACCACGATCACAACCTCACGGAATAACTGTCTGGTAGTTGTCTTCATGGCCTTGATCTCTAGGACGATATCACTTAACTCGTTGACAGTAATGTTGTTATTCCTGATGTAAACTCTTAAAGTCTCGAGCTGCGCGGACAACAATGACTTCTTAATGTCCGACCCATAGAAATCAGCAACGTGATTCATGTCGTCGATATAACCCGGTTTACCCATGATTCCTTTCACCAACATATCTTCCAAGTGTTGGTACGTTCTGTAGCTGGGCTGATCGAAGCGTTCAGTGATGCTAGTGGTGGCGAGGTCGAGTGCCTCGTAGTAATATTGACAGTACATGTCCTTCACTGACGTCGGATTCTCTGGCGGAGCTTTCCCAGTGTCGAACCATTTTGGCATTTTTCGTCGTCGAGGAAGGGACGGCTCGTTTACTCGCACTTGTCGAGATGTTCGTTAACACGTGACCAGAATTCGTTATACGCGTCTCAGTGCGGAGGTCACGTAGCGTGTCGACGGTAATTGTTGACAATGTATGGCCTTCAGCTGCGGAGATGTCTTTCTGTTGCAGAGATCGGCTGAGGTTGTCAGTGTGGCGAAGAATTTCGTATCCAAGGCAGAGGCAGGCACCGAAAAAGAAATTAGATGTCCTCATTTTGGTCTCTACGCCAGTCACTCGGGTGCGGATTTCACTGTCTTTAGTCGTCTCATAACACTCCTTCTACAGGGCCTGGAGCAATGAATAATTCTGCAATACGCTGTCTAAACTGGCAGCTCTTACAGTCCATCTCGTCGGACACAGTGTGCGAAAACCGGGTGCATCCGGGCTTATCTCCAGCTTCATTTCCTGGAGTTTAGCGTCACGCTTTGGAGAGTATTTGATAAGTTTCGACATTTCATACATAGTGTCCATAGTGTCTCGCATCACCTTCGACGCTTTCATAGTGTCACCTACAGCCAAATTTAAAGCGTGTCCATAGCAGTGCGTGTAGATAGCTCTCGGTTCTTCACAAGAGATATTTGCTGCTACACCCTTTTTTGCTCCTGACATGTTACTGGCACCGTCACAGCACTGACCACGACAGTTGTTCAGCGATAACATCATTCTGACGATAGTATCCTTAATAACCGACGTCAACGTCCGGGAGTCGATAGAGCTCACAGCGTACAAGCCGATGAATTCTTCGTGTACACTAAGTCACTATCCACGTGTCTCAACACAATCACGACTTGCTCGCAGTTGGACTGGTCGGTTGTCTCGTCGGCCATGGTGGTGAAGAATCCGTTCGTCTTGACGTTGGCGGCGATGTCGCGTAGGATACTCAGAGCCATGATCTGTATCATCTCATTCTGTATCTCAGTGCACGTGTATTTGTCTTTTTTTTCTCTCTCTCTCTCGAGCCATTTAACGATAGACGCGTCTTTCTCGCCTTGCAACTTCAGAAGCTGTGTGAAGTTCGACTGGTTATCGTCATGGCCCCGTAGCGGGAGACCCTGCCTGGCGAGGAACCGGATACAGAATAGTAAGGAGTTGGTGTCGATTCGCTGCCTTCTCTTCACTGTGAGCGGCTGAGAGACTTTCGCCGATGTCACGTGTCTGATTTGGAATGGTGATGTGACGTTCGACAGCTTTCTTGTGGCTTTCGGATGTCTCATGCTTCCGGAACTTGGTTGTAGCGTCTTTCCAGTTACAGAACCCAGATGAGATGAAACTTTTTTCGACCTTCTGGTTCGAAATCTTGCCGTCCTTCGCCGCAGACATACACACAATGCAGAAAGCGCGGTCATCTGTCTGAAAGAAAAGAAATAGCTATTGTAAAAACTAATCATTTTTTTTTTTTTTTTTTTTTTTCGCATTCTGAAAAAAAAAATCTCCTAATCGTGATACGGGTTATAGCATGAACGGTATAAAAAATGCTCACCATCCATCTTAATGCATGTATCATAAGCCAGATTTTTAAGTATAAGTTATTCTTTTTTTTCTCTCTCTCTCTCTATCTATGCGAATAACCCAAATGTCTGTTAGCTGACAATATTTCACAACGCTAGTAAGAATTATATGAAACATAATCTAAGTTAACATAAACGATAAATTATGTATACCTGCTCACTCTATGGTTGTCATCAAGTTCAGACTAAAATCTCCCTTGGCCAGAATCTAAAGCCGGCAAGAACCTATAAATATGATAAAATATCACAAAGTAACTTTGCCAATAGTTTATAAAAAGCATTCATTAATCTGACATGGAATCTATTTGGCCAGTCATCAATTTCTCCCTAAACATATGGACGAAATCTCAAGGTTCGTTCACAAAGCCTAGCCCGGTAGCTCAGTCATTAACTTGCAGGGCTTGCAACCAAGAGAACCCAGTTCAAATCCCCAGCTTGGCCATCTTTTGGGATATGATTTTTCCCCGTCTCACCACTGATCATCGTTTGATGATGGTTATATGGTTAAGCAGCCGGTCGTTGGGGATGAATGTTATGAGCAGTATTAGGAAAGCATGATAGGAGCACTGTCTGCCACCAAAAAAAATGAACTAATATTGAAAATGACATTAAGCACCATATAAAGAAACAAATAAGCCTTCTAATAAGGATCTTGAGGTAAATACAAGTTTGGCAAAGTTTTTTTATTCTCATCCAAGTCTGAAGATAAAAATTACAACTGGCCCAGATGGTTGGTTTTGTCCTTGAAAGGGTGAAAGGGTAGAAACACTGTGGGAAGAGAAGAAAATGTTGGTTACCCGCATTTTCTCCTTTTTCCGCAATGTTTTTAAATGTGTTCTGCCCAAAGGTCTTCAAAACACGGGGTTGTGTTGTAAAGGGTTAATCAGAGCCCAGGGAAACCTTTAAAAGCTTGTATGGACAAAAACAAGTTTGACCGACATCGCTCTAGGATCATATTGTAATGCACGAAAACCAATTGCATCCATAATGACCTGATCATAACAGGTCAACTGAAACTAGGTTTTCATCAACACCTAAACAAACACTGCAATAACAACTGAAATAAATTTGTTACTGTTTCTGCTTACAGAAACCGCACGTATCTAGCATTATTGCATCAACATAAGAGAATACCTAACGTGTTAGAAAATGGAGGTCAAATGTAAGGTTGCTTAAAGTTGCTTTTCTTCTGACTCCCGATATTTTTACAAGTTTGCAGGCGTGTATCGTTCAAGGGCCGATGACAAATGTAAACGTTTAGAAAGTTAAATAAATATATCATACCTATGTAAGAGCTACTGTAGTGCCTGTAGTGCAGTGCCGGTATGGGGTTTGTCTGCTTCGTTGACTTCGCTTGGAGGAAGTTCGTAATTTCAGCTCTCGGAAGATCTCTAACAAATAAAACTTCTTTCCTGTCAAATCATACCACCATCTGTTCAATAATTCAAAGCTATCACTCCTCCATTATACGTACGAGGAGCTCTCAAGTCACATACAAGTCTAGCCACCTCGATGGCCACCATTTTTACGACGGTCGCAGCGAGTTACGACACCCTCAGACCAGTCGCAGACTTACGACCAAAAATTATGATATCGTAGCTGCGATTTTGTTGATGAAACTGTTCACGGTCGCAAATACGGCCGTACGTCTGATCTTAGCTACGATCGGATGTACGACCGTTGATAAAACGATACCCTGGGCCATATGGTTTAGAACAAGAAGATATTTAAAATTTTCACTATATAAACTTAGGTAAAACTTTTGAGCCCTGGGGCAGGGCCAATTTTGACCTCGGGGCTACAGTTTGAAGAGTTTTTTTAAGAGGTCCATTAGATGAAGGTACATGCCAAATTTGGTAACCCTAGGCCTTATGGTTTTGGACAAGAAGATTTTTAAAGATTTCCAATATTTTTCAACTTTGTTGCCATGACAACCACAGTTTTGATAGGAATCAAATTCTTCGAAGTCTTTCTGAAGTAGGGCCATGCCAGGATCATTTCTGTGAAGTTTAGTTAAAATCCAATGGGTAGTTCCAGAGAAGAAGATGTCTGAAATAAAAGTGCATGGACGGACGGACAGACACACAATGGACACAAGACCATAACATAAGCCTGCTGGCCTTCGGCCAGTGGAGCTAATAAGGTTTGGAGAGGTTATAGATTGCCAACACGCCCTTTTAATGCTTAGGAGGGTTAAACAAAATAAAGGAGAATCTCTCCAGGTCTATGCTGAGCGACTGCTTGCCTTAGCCGAAGACACATTTGAGGGTCAAGATGACACCTCAGTACAACATCAGTTAATAGGCTATTTTGTGGACGGGCTCCTGTTTAATTTTATGAAAATGGAACTAATGAGGGATAGCCCTGCTACCTTTATCGACGCCGTAAAGTCTGCAACAGGAGAGCAAAATCTCTGAAAACACTTTACACTCTGAACGGGAACTGAACCAAAAGAACCCACTGCTTCTAGGCAAGAGGAACCTATGGATATTAGTCATGCTAGAAAACTTGTTTCTACTGCAAAAAAAAGAAGCCATCGCATTAAGGACTGTAGAGTTCTGATGAAAAAAGAGGCGACTGTAAATGCAGCGCAGGGAAATACGAAATCGCATACTGCTAGAAAGCAATCCATTGTATGTTACAATTGTCAAGGTATCGGACATATTGCGCGAGAATGTCCAAACGCAAATTTTCAAGCAAGCAGGCCACAAAATCACTTAAACACAACTGCTTCCCACATGTAGAAGCCAATGCGGGGAACACACATCCAAAAAACAAGAGTCGTAAAATTATTATAAATTTGGTAACAAGAGGTCCAAAAACTCATTGCTTATAAAAATTGAGAAACAAAAATACAGAGCATTGGTTGATTCAGGCGCCGAAGCATCATTAATTCATCGACGTGTCTTCAGTTCCTTGAAAAACAAACCAAAGTTAAGAAGACATGATCTGAGTCTTGCAACAGCTGGAAATACGCCCTTGAAAATAGACAGCTTCATTGGGTTATAATTTTGTATAGGTGGAATAAAAATGTTGTATAAATTTTAGTAGTTCAAAATCTAAATCGTAATGTTATTATAGAATTAGACTGGTTACAATCACATGGTGTGTGCGTTTACTATGACCTTGGTTGTGTCAGGGTCGGTCAGACATACATCTCCCTTGTGGACGATATACATATGGCTTCAGTTGCTAGGTTAGAACACAAGGTTACTATTCCCCCACAGACTGCTCATATTTGTCAATTTCAGGTGAGAAGGCACTCCGGACTGCCCACGGAGCAAGAGTATGAAATTACACCTTTTGAACTAGGTCAACTTGGAAACAATCCAGGTCTTCTAATGATGAACTCTATCGCAAAGCTTTCTGGGAATCACCGCTTACCTGTAATGTTGGTTAATACCACAACAAAGACCTTATCTTTCAGATCCGGAACACCTGTTGTCCATATCTCATTAATTCACCCTACAGAGGTTATGGCTGTAGATAAAACTATCCCAGGTAGATCGAGTTCTCCCAAAGATTCGGGCAAATTATGAGTTACATAACCTTGGCGTTCCTCCAGAACATAAAAACAAGGTCATTGACCTTATTACCAAAAATGTCGATCTGTTTGCAAAGACGGATGCTTAAATTAGTCATACTGACTCCATTCGCATGAAAATTGAAACTGGTGATCACCCACCTATAAAGCTGAAACCTTACCATACCCTGTTGAATAACCGAAAGGTCATTGACAAGGCAACAGATGAAATGTTAGATGCAAATATTATTGAAAGAAGTCAGTCAGCATGGTCATTCCCGTGGTCATTGTAGACAGAAAGATGGATCAAAAAGATTCTGTGTCAACTTTAGAAAATTAAATAAGATTACTAACTCAAATTGGTATCCACTTCCAGTCATTGACGATATCTTAGCTTTGTAAGGGAGGACTAAATACTTTAGTTCCCTTGACCTAATGTCCTGTTATTGGCAAGTTTTAATGGACGAAAACGATATGGATAAGACAGCTTTTACGTGAAACAAAGGTCTTTTTCACTTTAATGTCATGCCGTTCGGACTGACCAATGCTCCTAAAATATTTCAGGAATTGATGAATGTTGACCTTAAAGAATTAAGTGTTTTTACCACTGCTTACTTGGATGATATTTTAATTTATTCAGAAACTCTTGAAAAACACTTAGAACATATCCAACTCGTGTTTGCCCCCTTACGTAAGCATAGTTTACATCTAAAGTTGAAAAAGTGCAGTTTTCTAAAAAAGGAAACAAACTATCTATGTTTCGTTATCAATGTACGTGGCATCCAACCTGAGCAAAAGAAAGTAGATGTAATTCGATCACTCTGACCCCCATCGGGCGTGAAAGAAGTTCGTAGCTTCATTGGTATGTGTAGCTATTATAGGAGATTCGTCCCACATTTCTCAAGTATCGCTGAACCAATTATAGGCTTAACTAGGAAGTATGCCTAGTTTAAGTGGTCTGAGGAAGCCAATTAGCCTTTGATAAACTGAAACATATGTTGGCAGAGTTACCACTTCTGTGTTTTCCAGATACGAGACTACCATATAAGTTGTACACTGATGCCAGTGATAAATGTATAGGTGCTTGTCTTACGCAAACAATTGTAGATGAAGGTCAAGACCTTGAACGACCTTTATATTTTTTCTCACACAGGCTAAGTGATACACAAACTAGGTGGTCCACTATGGAAAAAGAGGCTTAAGCGATATATTATAGTCTCCAGAAACTAGATCATTATTTAAAAAACGCAGAGTTCACTATTTTTTGTGACCATAAACCACTTAAGTATTTGCTTGAGTCACCAATGCAAAACAAGAATGATTCGTTTTGGGTGCTATGCATAGCAGGCTATAACTGTAAGATTGAGTATCTTGCTGGCACGAAGAATTCGGTTGCTGATCTTTTATCTCATGTGCCGCCTGACACACTTCGGTCAGATGATTCTCCCTTACTTGACCCAGATGTAAGTAGTCAAATGTTTCGAATAAGTGCCTTGAACTCGAATCGTTATAGACCAAAACAATTTGCAAGGTGCCAGTCACATTTTGAAGATAAGATAGAAAAACATATCTACAAAACATGAACTCAATATGGCTGCTGAGCAAGATAGGGATCAAACTACTCTCCAGATTAAGCAGGGATTATGAAATGAATTCTTGTCTTCGTCTCTTGCGAAAAAGCACTTGCTCTCAGATAACGTTTTGTACTTTATTTCGTACCGAGATACTGAACCAATCCTTCGTCTTTATATTCCTAGCCACTTACAAAATGCTATTTTATCAGAGTACCACTCTACTTTGGGGCATATGGGAATAGATAAGACTTATGACGCAATACGGGCTAAGTATTATTGGGTGAACTTATATAAAGATGTTATTACGTATGTAACGTCATGTGTAGTTTGTCAGATGCGTAGCAACCAAAAAACAAAAACGGCTATACAAGAAACTGATACACCCCCATACGCGTGGGCAAAATGTGCTGTAGATGTTAGTGGGCCATACCTTACGTCATTGTCAGGAAACAAGTACATTGTTAGCTTAATTGCCCTATTTTCAGGATACCCTGAAGCGTTTGCTTGTCCTGATAAAAGTGCGCAGACAATAGCACACTTAATCATCGATGAAATATTTGTTCACTACTCTTGTCCGTTAGAAATTTTGTCTGACAATGGCTGTGAAAACATAATCAAACAGTGAAAGAAACGTTAGCTGAACTTAATATACATCATGTTACAACGTCCTTTTACCATCCACAAAGTAATAGTTTGATAGAAAGATATCACCGAACTTTAGTCGACATAATATCAAAAAAGATATTGGCTCATAGGATATTTTTCTAAATAAAGCTTTAGTAGCAATCCACTTTGGAATAAACGAGTCTACAAAATGTTCACCTTTCTTTTATTTGGCAACGAACCAGTTTTACCTATCGATAACCTTTTGAAAAGAAGGCGAAAATATCAAGGCGAAGGAAGAACCTCACAAATAAGCATTAGAACAACAACACAAAGCTTTCCTTTTTGTACACCAAAATCGGAAAAGAGCAAAGAGGGAACGAAATGAGTTGGCAAATCACCGAGCTCAAGAAATAAAATTTCAAGTAGGAGATCCTGTGTATTACAAAAATCATACCAGAAAAAATAAACTTGATGTCAAATGGCAACCTTATTACAGGATAATTGAACAAACTTCACCTGTAACATTTATCATAAGAAACCCGTTAGACGGTTACGTGAAAAGTTCACGCACAACATTTGCGACTTACTAATTTGAATCAATGAGAAATTCCTTCAGATAAAACAGGTAGAAGGTTACGACCTCCTAATTATGTTGTTCCACCACAGTTTCGTAGGACGAGAAGGGATTTTTAGTCACACATTATCGCAGACAACGCCCTCACAGTAGTTCAGAATCGGACATTCCTCTTGCTGAACTACGACAAAGAATCAGATCACGTAAGGTTCGTGAACAAAACGTAAAAAGTTTCTTTGTCGGCTGATGATGACTCGTCAACAGAGTCAAATTAAGCATAGTAATGCATGCATAATGCCTGACTAGAAGGCTCACCTATATTCTAGGCAGAATATAATAGGAATATTTCAACAGTAGGTTTGAAATTTGAATTAGGGATAGATCTATCAAATATCAAAAACGTTGCTTACATTTAGGACAAAATGTTGTGTACCTTTTACTTATGTAGACCTTTTGTATTTCACAGGTCATGATGCTTGTGATAAACATTTTTGCAGTTATTGTTTCTTTAAGCTGTGTCTTATGGTCGGCTGCAGCGATCATACCGAGTGACGTAAAAGTAAAAGACAATGTTGTTTACTGTAAGACATGTACAAGCGGCTTCTTAATAGACAAGGCTAGAACAAAATATCAGCTATTAACTGATAGTGAAATACAAACGTGCAGTCATAAAAACAGTTGGTTTTGCGCTGTATATAGTCTTGTATTCTTTACAAGTCTGAGTGACGCGTGCCTCATTCATCTTTTTGTATCTACTACAGACGCGATAAGAAAGTACTGTGTTACGCAGATAACCTAAATGAACTTACCTAAACACTTGTTTGATTCTACATGGTAAATTATGGTGACATATTTCTGCCACGAGATACGAGATAGCTATCATGATAATTTTAGAGAACTATCGCGATAAAACAGACTTTCCTGGAAATATTATCTAGCTAACAAAAAGTTTCACGATAAAAATATCGCGATATTTCTAACTGTTATCACGATTTTATTTTTTTTTTTATGCTCGTGCCCACAACTGACATTCATGGTATCTATAATTAGATACTGTTTCTGATCTTCTTTGTCTCCTGTACAGTCAAAAACTTCCGAGTTCATCCAAATGTTGATTTTTCTATTTATAGATATCGAGAGACGGGTAGAACTATCGCGATAATTTTACCTCGATGTCAGCTTCGTGCACGAATAAGAAATAATCAACATAAAAGTTTACCGTGATAGTTTTTTTCAGAAAACTTTTCACTATCTAGACAAAATTTCCAGGAAACTTCGAATTATCGTGAAAGTTTTCTCAAATTATCACGATAGCTATTTCGTATCTCGCGGCAGAAATATGCCACCATAATGATTAAGTTAATCGTCTCTAAGGAAAGTTTAAAGTTCGCAGTAGTGTGTCATGGCCAGTACACAGAATTGCATTACCAAACCGCCCGTGGACGTTATTAAGGTTGAAAATGAATGCATTGCTTCAAATAAACATTTCTCTTTGATGCAACCTTTAGTTGTAGGGAAATCTAACATATCACATTAAAATTTTGGGGCATTAAAAACAGCCAACTTCTCTCAATCATTGGTTTGGAAACCTTAAATGCTAGATTCCCTGACATGTTGAATATTTCACTCCCAACGCAGTTGACTGACATCAAAGTCTTATCATTAGACAATTTAATTACGCAATTAGAATTATCGACTGACACTGACTTTGACTTAAATTCTGACTGGACATTTTGGCAGTACGCTAGCCTGGTGCTTGTTATCATGTTGTTTATATTTGTTATTTTCTATTGCTATTTGAAACGAAACAAAAAGAGCTGCTATCTGCCAAGTTGTTTTCACAACATGTGTATGGTGAGACGACAGAAGACGGTTACCGCTGAAGCTGAGCTCCGAGCCATGGAGTCGTGTAGGAACAAACTACCAGCCGAATCTGCGCCACCACTGTCTGCGGAATTTAAATACAATCCAAGTTTGTATCCGCGTATCATAACCGAGGACACAAGGTTAAGAGCAGATAGACGAGGTTACCTTTCGATGTTTTTCATTTCTACTATTGTCATGGTAATGATAACGGAGTAAAAAAGCCCACGTAATTACCTCAAGCGTTGCGTGGTGAAGAACCCAATTAAGACATTTTTCGTATATTGTTTTGGTAAGAACGATAATCAAAGTGCTGTAAGCACTGTAATCGGCCGACATTGAATAATTACAGTGGTTTGAAATCACAAATCAAATGGTAGATGTTTGAACTAATCACAAATCAAATGGTAGATGTTTGAACTATGTATAGGACAAAAAATCCTACACTGTTACAAATGAGCCACGTTGGATCCCAACTTTTTTAAACTGTCTTTTACAAATTAATAGTTTAACGATTGGTTAAAATATAGGCTATGTTTGCCAGCCGACAGCAATAGAACGTAAAAGATATATGACAATTCTGATCTGCAATACCCATTATCAAGTTTTAGATATCACTCATCATGAACAGCAGTACCTACCAACCCTTTAAAAGAGTGAAAAAAATACGTATATTCTTTTCTGTATCTTGGCAACTTTGGTAACGGTGTTGTAACATATAAAAGCCGTATAAAATATGCCTGCATTATAACTTTGGAATTGTTTACTTTTGGCTGCTTGTGGGCCTTTCATTTTTCCATTTTTAACAGGACGTCGTATTTATCTTGACAAACTGTCCTACCTTTTTTTTAGCGGGCCAAATCGTCCAGTCCAAACGTCTGCTGGCAAATTTCTCCTACATTATACTTTCAAAGAATGTAGATACCCAAGTATCTTCTAGTATTAGTTTAGGCAGAGCAATCTAAATTTTCATTTTTTTTTTTTTTTATAGCAATGTTTCCATACAAACTCCTTTCTGTTGCGACTTTATTCCTCTCAAGACCAAAATGACCTATCATCTTTTCAACACCTGCTACATATACGGAGAGCACTCGTCACAACTCGGCCGATCCCGTAACTACGTATAACTATCAACGGATCACTCGAAATTTGCCGAATGATATGGACAGCAGACGACTACAAGATGTGTTCACATCACCCAATACACTTGATTCGCACTCGTTTCATTCATAAAGTTGCTGCTAATCAATGACCCTATTTCTTATAATCGTGTTGAAAGTAAAGTGCTCCAGTTTTTGTTGGCCAGAGATTTGGATGATACTGTAATTATGACTAAACAAATTGTAACCGCCGTTTATTACATAATTTAAAAGTTATTATGGGATTACTTGACATTACTTAACTGTTTACCGCTAATTACTATTCCTGCGCTTATCTGGGTCAAAAGTGCGGTTATCAGGCTCAAAAGTAGTTTTTGTAATAAGGTCATCACAGTTGGTATAAGCGTTAAAACGCTGGAAGTAAAAGCCGTTACGAGTTGCAGTTACATTAGTTTGCCTTGAGCGGACGGGTTTCCGAAGTTTGTCATCTCTCTAATCGGTCGGTAGACCGATTAAAAACCACTTATGGAACATTATTTAGTAGCTCTCTCTCTCTCTCTCTCTCTCTCTCTGTCTGTCTCTCTCTAAAAAAAAAAAGAAATGTTAGCCAGACATTTAAAAAGCCCGGGAAAAAGGACCCAGCTCGTTAAATTGTTGTTAAAATTGTTCGAAACAGCTCGTCGGATCATTATTGACATTGTTCAAAATGGCAAATGCTAACAACTGGAACAAAATAGTATATGAGGTCTCGAAGACGTTCTCAAAAGAGAATTACCCTATGTGGATCCAGAACAATTGACCAAACTTTCAGTTAACATTGCTGTAGAAGCAGCCACGAAGTTAACAACTGGCGAATTTACCGCCATTTACAAAGAAAAACCAACGGTGCCACAAGCCAGAAGTTATCATGCGAGGAAAACGCTTCAGCGAGACGGACAGCCACTATCAGGGATACGACTACAGACAACCGACAAGGAGAGACACTTAGAAAAAAATGATAACATTCATTTTTATTTAGTGTTTAATTTCATAAGTTTAAAGTCGACAGTTTAATAAATATTTTATTCAACGGACGCTATGCTGACAGATTAACTTTCAGAGTTTAATGCAGTGTTATTGTTTTAATCATGGATTTATGATTATCACCGAGATTTAATTTTCAACAAGTAGAAAATTTTAAAGAAAGGGGCGGATGTAACACTATGACCTCTAGGCGTGGGTACATACAGGCGGCCTGACATAATGGAGATGTTCTCATATAGCCGGTTCGTTTGGGCCAACGGTAGAGCTGCCAGAATTGGAGGAGATATTCCGGTGCGTTCGATTGGGCGTCTTCCGCTTTTAGAAGCTCTGCCCTCTCTTCCACTCGATATTTGGAAGAGCCGGCAGAGATTCGAAAAAAAATGGCGGAAGCGGCCAACGAAACGTGAGTTGAAGAATGGTCTCTTTTCATTTGACATTTGTTTTTTTGTTGTCATGTGCAAATATTCGTGTTTTTACTCGCTGATAAGATTGCTCTTGCTCAGTATCCAATTTCCGGTGGTAAATATACGGTAAATACTGATTAATTCCTCCGCATGTCTTGATTCGCCCTCAGAAGTTTTAGGAGCGAAATTTCTTGGGTTCGAAACGTTCTAATATCTCTCGAATTGGTATAAAAAGTATATATATTTTTATCACTTATTCGACTTATACTGATGAATACAAAGCTGCTATTTTGGGGATTGTTCAAGGCCTGTTTAGACAGAACAAGCTAGCGTCATTCTCATCAAATAGCCATTCTTCTATAAACAACAGCAGTTTGTTGTAAAAAGCCGCCATGTTGAATGATTCTGAATTCGTTCGATTGGCTTTCTATTCTAATCACTTCTGTGAATAGCATTCTCTTCTTAGCAGAGCCCAAACGAACCGGCTATTAATTGTATTCATGCCCTGGGTATCACGTGGAATATGTGATTCCAGTGTGTTGTATAATCGGCATGTGTCTGCGTGGGACGTTCGTCCGTCCATACAAATGAGCGTGCGAGACGAACGAGCGGGGGAGAACGAAACCAAGAGAGCGAAAGAACGGGTCAAGATCTAGAGAGAGAGTACAACAGAGAGCGGGCTTTTTATTTAGTTTATCTGACCGAAATTAAAATTTAGAAAACGTTCGACTCTTTCGTGACTTTATTTAAGTCAAATGGTTTTGTGATAGTGTCACAGTACAACATTTATACTAATTCGGATTTCGATTGAGATTGTTGCAAGAATTAGGAAGATTGACTGCTGAACTACATGTAGCTAAAATCAATACAGATCAAAAACATTAACTAGTATACCGGGGTATAAATAGGAAGGAGTCCGGTTGTCTTGATATTCCATTTAATCCATGTAGATGAAGTATAATAGAATAAATGTAACACTCTCTTGCACTACGGATCATTCCCATTCACCTCTGTAGTTGGCTCAGAAAGTAGTCCGTCATCACGTGATATTTTCGTCACATGACCATAACTCAAAATGGCGACACAAACGCCGGTGAAAGAAAGACCAATCGATTGTTTTGTGTGCTGTTCAAACAGCATACGGCCAATCAGACTTAGTGGTAGGAAATGTGAAAAAGATGGATTTTCTGAAAAGCTTAAATGTCCATGTTTTAAAGGACGATAACTTGTTTTTTTAATTTTGTTTAAATTGTCATCATTCATGGGCGCAGCCATTTTTTTACAATTGGCGTAAGATTCTGATCAGTAAAGACGCTTGAAAAAATAGTTCCATTGTATACAGGTAAATTCATCAGTTTGAATGCACCTATAATGTATCCGAAATCTTATTTCCTTTGTCTACTTTATTATGTTACACATGAATTAGTTAAACAGTAACAAAACATGTTTTCCTCGGTTTGACAAGATTCTTGTCATTTAGCCCGTTGCAGAGATGTATGGTGAGAGTAACGAACGACAACTCTGCTCGGAGATTGTAAATGTAAGAGTAAGACCTGCAAAGATAAATACAACAGAAGGTCTTTGCAACTAGATCTATGTACAATGTTGATAAAGTGCTAAAAATATTTATCTCTACGGTAGGACAATACATGACAAAAATGAAATATTCTTACCGCAACAGTACACGTTGTTTTCTTCCAAAGTGAAATGGAAGAAGTAAAGATGATGACAAGGTACGACAGTGCAAAAATACGTCTCTAACTGGTGAAGTACAGAGCGAGAGTGCCGAGCGGTGAACAATGCTACTAAAAGAGCGGCAAATAAAAGAGCGGAAAGTAAAAGAGCGGGAAAGAAAAACACAGGCAAGGACAACTTGCACACATCAGCATACTAAAAAGTACTCACAAGCGTACATATACAAAAGACATATACAAGGGCATATATACATGATATGGAATTGCACAATCAAAATAAAAAATTCGTAAGGAAAGAATGTGAGTGTTTTGACAATTGACCCTAAACTCTTTACCAAATGACAAAATTTTAAACTTGTCCAAATTCAAAGGTATTGCGGACGATAAGTTATATCTGGCTCATTGACGAAATTTCCCTTTGAGCGGGTAGGGGACATTGTGGAGGGAGGAAAAAATGCTGATTCTAGCGTTTTCTCCATCCCCCTCAATGTTTTCAAAGCCTTCTGTTTCGGGGTGTGTGAGAGTCGGGATTGTGTGGTGAGGGGTGAGGGCGCTTTGCTTTCCTTACTTTGCTGTACAGTATAGATCTGGACCAGACTGCACATAAATGCGGTCTGATCTTTGATCTGCGCTTTTCTATGTGTCTTGACAATTAAACCCTTCTAGGCTTGTGCACTGCTTTCGTTGTGGTCTTGTACATTGATGGTTGAGATTGGACAGCACAGAATTGTGTTTTGAACTCGATCGGCACTGTACCCTGTATTAAGATAAATGCTGGTCAAGAGCAGCAATGGATTTACCAAGTTTGATTGCCTTTCCTCATTATGACAGTCCATTTCATTTATATTTTAACTCCATGAGTTAAAAACGAAAATATGAGCTTGAGATAGAAAACGGTTGTCTCTCTGTCGGTAAGTCTGAAATTTTTGACAATCTGACAATTTCATATTAAGATCAAAAATGATAATATAAACTTGTAATAGAAAAACGGTTGACTCTCTGTCGGGAAGTCTGAAAATTTTTGACATTGTGATTCTGTAGATGTAAGTTCAATGTACATAGATTTGGAATACGATTCCTGGTGTATTTCAACCTAACGCTAATTCCGGATGACAGAGTCAGTCGTTTTCAATAAAGTATCATTGTTACTATGGTAGGCTGTCAAGCTATATACTCTTTACTGTGTTTTTTTTCCATTGTGCATGATAAAGTTTTAAACATGTGCATAATAAAAGTATTTGAAGACAATTATAAATGACACAGCTAATGTGATTCGTCCTTGAATCGCTGGAATACATTGTTAGAGAGCGGAAAATGTGCTGTTGATCGGTTTTTTTTTTCCATCAATGTTTTTATAACGCCGTCTTATGGTTGAGCAAGGTCATTGTGAGAAGAAGACGGGTTAGTACTTTAAGCTCGATTAGTATTTAATAATTCTTTAGTATTTATTATGAGTATGTATACTTTTGCTCTCTCCAACTGTGTGTCTGTCTGTCGATCGGTCTGTCTGTCTATCTGTCGGTCCGTCTGCTTGTCTGCCTGTATCAGTCTCTCTCTTCTCTCTGTCAAACAGTCGGCTGAATTTTTTAACCCGCCTGTTTGCCAATAGTTCCAGCTTTGTATGTAAAGCCAAAATGATGACATCCACGTCTGCAGTTACGACTGCCGACTCCGTTGCCCCTGTGTTTACTGTATACATGCTTATTTACATTGTCTGATTGATTTTGTTCGACAATTATTCCTCTACAGTCAAAGTCATAATTTTTATATCATTATGTAAGGTATTTTTTCTGTACTTCTACATGCAGTCATTCATTGAAATGTAGACTATTTATAAATAGTGTAGCTTTGCACTTTGCATTGAAGACAAATCCTACAAATTTACTATAACGAACCAATGTTCGAATCTACTTGCACTTATCTGCCACGATGATTATTTGTAGTTATTGCCTAACAGTGATGATATTAATTTATAAACAATGTCCATTTCCATTTATTTATTCATACTATTGTAAATATTGCGATTAAGTGATTCACATGTACATGTATTTTACTTTTGACCACTCCATTTTGATTTTCCATTTTTAGATCTATGTATTGTCTATTTTCACGTTTTTCTTTCTATTATTTTTTGTTTTTGTCACGTTGTTTCTTTTTTACCTTTGTCACTAGTGATTCTTTTATTGATATTGCAAGCCGGCGATGTTCACCCGAACCCTGGTCCGCGTTCTGACGAGTCTTCTTGTAGTGTGTCCACTACATCTGATATTTACAATTTTCTTAATCTTCCAAATCACCTGTCAGCTGTACATTATAACGTACAAAGTATAGCTACTAAGCTTGATACTTTGATTGCAGAGTTCTTGTTTTTTGATATTGTGTCATTCTCTGAGACTTGGTTGCATAATGAATATTCATCAAACGATCTGATTTTCCCTTCCTTTCACCCACCTGAACGGAAAGATAGAATCGATGACAGATATGGTGGTGTTATCCTATATGTTAAAAAATACTTTGTCTTATATCCGAAGACAGGATCTTGAACCGAACAGACTTTAGTGTATATGGATACAAGTCAAGTCCAGTAATAAAAGAAATATTTTGTACCGTGTATTCTATAGACCACCAAACTCTGACTCCGCTTATTACTCACTTATCGAAGATTCAATTGGTCTTGCTATGGATTCGGGTATTTCTGATGTCATTATTACTGGAGATTTTAATCTGAATGTAATGAATCAAAACCAATTCCGTAAAGTTGAATCCATGTGTAATGAATATAACATGACTCAATGTATAGATGAACCCACTCATTTCACAGAAAATTCTATGTCTACTATTGACCTTCTTTTCGTTAACAATAAAGAGTCTGTTCTAACAACAGGCGTTGGGCAACCCTGTCTCGGTCTTACAATGCGTTATCACTGTCCTGTTTTTTGGTGTTTTTAATTTCCTTAAACCTAAGTTTAAAAATATCAAACAAACAGTTTGGAAATATGACCAAGGAAATTATGATGAACTCCGAACTACTCTGACAAATTTTGATTGGAACTCTTTACATGATTGTAACATTAATACTTATGCTGAAAGAATTGCGGATGTCATTACTGATAACGCAAATAGGTTCATCCCTAGTAAGGAAGTTATTGTTAATCCGCAAGAACGACCCTGGATGAATTTTGCAATCAAAAAGGAAATTCGTCACCGTAAAAGATTATATAGGAAAGCGAAACTTTCAAACAATGTTAATCACTGGTCGAAATTCAAATCTGTTAGAAACAATGTGATCTCTTTAATTCGACAGAGTAAATTAACCTATTATGAACGATTGTCATTGAAGATAAATCTGATTCCCTGTCTCAGCGTGATTGGTGGAAAACCCTCAAGTCAATGATATCTTCACAATCATCAACATCTATTCCTCCTCTCTTTGATATTTTTAGTGATTCGCTGATTATCGACGAACATGAGAAAGCAAATGTATTGAATAATTATTTTGCTAACCAGTCATGTATGGATGATTCATTCAGTATCCTTCCTGATGAACGTTTCAACGTCATGCATGAAACTTTGGACTCAATTCATGTCGAGCCGTCTGAAGTGCTGGATGTTCTAAGAACACTTAAAACGGGCAAAGCCTCTGGCCCTGACGGCATAAATAATAGGATTCTTATCGAAGCAGCTGGTCAGCTGGCACCGCATTTGTGCGATCTATTTAATCACTCACTAAATACCAAATCTGTTCCTTCATCATGGAAAATATCTAATGTGTGTCCCATACTTAAGTCAGGTGACCCTTCTCTTCCTGCTAATTACAGACACGTTTCATTATTAAATAATATTGAAAAAGTCTTAGAACGAATTATATTCAAGCACGTTTATAACTATCTAAAGGACACCGATTTCTTTACTCAATATCAGTCTGGTTTTATGTCAGGTGATTCTACTGTTAATCAAGTGACATGTCTTTATAATAATATATGTAAAGCTTTAGATGATGGATTGGAATTTAGAGCAGTATTTTTTGACATAAGCAAAGCATTTGACAAAGTCTGGCATAAAGGCTTTATGTTTAAGTTGCGAAGAGCGGGTATTATTGTCCTGGTTTTCTGATTATCTTTCTAATCGTTTTCAACGAGTTATTGTACCTGGTGGTGTCTCAAACTTATGTCATATTCAAGCCGGTGTGCCTCAGGGATCCATACTGGGACCTCTTTTATTCTTAATATATATTAATGATATTGTTGATGACATTCATGCAAATATTAACCTTTTTGCAGATGATACCAGTTTATCAATGGTTGTAACGGACCCGGTTGCCGTTGGAACTATGTTACAAACAGATATCGATAAAATTACTCATTGGGCGCAGAGGTGGTTGGTCAAGTTTAATCCATCAAAGTCTGAATCTTTAGTTATATCTCGTAAACGTATTAAGACTAACCATCCAGACCTTTTTATGTCAAATATTGAAATTCCTTCTGTTACTAGTCATAAACACTTAGGCATATTTCTTTCTAACGATGGGTCGTGGGACATCCACATAGGTAAATCTATCGAAAAGGCATGGAAAAGAATCGGAACTATGCGACTATTGAAAACCCGTCTTGATCGCCTTTCACTCCGAATCACGTATTTCTCTTTTATCAGACCTATTCTTGAATATGGTGATGTTATATGGGACAATCTGTCTCAAGGGTTGAAAGATCGACTGGATAAAGTGCAAAATGAAGCTGCTCGGATTGTTACCGGTTGTACTAAGCTTGTTTCTATCGTTGATCTATATCAGGAGTCTGGGTGGGAAACTTTAAGCCAACGACGGCGCAAGCACAAGCTTATTCTTTTCTATAAAATGATTAATGGGCTTTCCCCAAATTATCTTAATACTCTTGTTCCACCTACGGTTGGCAATTCCTGCTCTTATAACCTTCGAAGGCCTAACAATTTAAGAAACATTGCTTGTAGAACTAGCTTGTACAGTACTTCATTTTTGCCATCTTTGATTAATGATTGGAATTCCCTGCCAGATGAAATTAAAAACTCTGAATCATTGTCATCTTTTAAATACCGTTTGAATGTAGATAAACCCTGTCCACGGAGGCTTTACTTTTTTGGCGATAGGAAAATTCAGATCATACATGCTAGATTAAAAAACAAATGTAGCTGTCTCAATGAACATTTGTACTTGAAAAATTTGGTGCAATCACCACTTTGTAGATGCGGTACAGTGGAATAAACCCAACATTTTTTTTTTTTTTTTTTTTAGAATGTCCGTTTTATAATAACCAAAGAATTATTCTAAGCCTAAGTATTAATAGTATAACAAGACTTACACTCCAAATCATTCTATGTGGAGATGAAAACCTTAATCTGCTTGATAACCAAAGATTATTTGCTGCTGTGCACACATACATCCGTGATAGTAAAAGTGACCCTTCTCTTCCTGCAATTTACAAAATTTACAAATTTGCAATTTCCTTCGATTTACAAGTAATGCCTGATTGCCCACCTTTAAATAGTTAAACAGTTACAATGTGTTAAATTGTGATGGTCAGTCTGGAGTTTCTATAGCCATTATACAAGAGTCTTCAATTGAAATATTTATCAATAACACTCCACACTCTTCTGTTATTTTTCCTATCTTTTTTCTAAATTAATTTACTTTTTTGCAATTAGTAATGATACATTCATGTGATACTAGTAACCGTTACCCGATATTTGGAGAACTTTATAAGCTTAAGCTTCCGTTCTTATCCTTTTCTTCAGTATATTAAATTTTGTCATATGATTGTATTGTATTCTGTTAACCCGTATCTTATTCTGTTGAATAAAATATGTTTAAACTAAAATAAAACCCTGGTTACACCAGCATTTTCTCCTTTTGTCACAATGTTTTAAAAAGCTCTCTTTCTTCATGGTCGTTAAAATTCGGGATTTGTGTGGTATATAGTAAAGCCTTCACCAGATAAAATATAGAAAGTATTCGTAGATGACAACTTAAATTGACCTTTCTGCAAACGTGAGTTTGGCACGCCCACCTTAGTAACGTGGTATTTTGGTCGCTATGCCCGACAAACAAACCACAAAACGGCGTCGAATACATAGAGAGAGGTTATTTCAGTTTTATTCTAGCTTATGTTTCGCTATAATTAAAGTACCCAAAGCTTTTTTCCCAACGTTCTTTTTAGTTCGGACTAAATCGGCAAAGTAACAAGAAAAAATACTTTGAATAATGTCGTATTTATGAGAAATCGAAAAATATGTTCGTAATTCCATGTTAAGTCACAGCATTTAAACTAAAAATACATTGCGAGTAGATTGCTGTCGGCATTATCCATAACTTATAATAGGGGTATAAGTTTTTAAGACATTTCGTCAGTATATAACATGTCAGTTTGACAGTATACAATATGAGAAAAGGATTTACAATTTAACCCTTTACCATACAAACCCGTGCTTTAACGACCTTGAAGGAGAAAACTTGGAACACTTTCTCTTTCATTGGAGCAACATGTAATTTGTCGACAGCAAATGTTTTCAAAATAGACGAATGTAATCTTTTGTTGTCTGGTAAAGATTTAATTAACACCTCTAACACCTGTTTGAGTGAAAATCAAGAAGTTTATTGTAAGTAATCAATTAGGTGGTTTGTCGTATTTTTAACAGATGTATGTTGTAATAACCTTTTAAGTTGGGAGTATATTTGGTCACTTGGGTGATTGTAAGGATTATACTGATTTGAAATGGACGTGCATTTATCAATCATGCGACAATCGTGGGGAAAACAAACAATCGTTCGAACCAGGCAAAAGTGACATTAACAGTCACATGCAATCGTCTTTATGAAACAAGAATAAATATGAATGCTCGCTAAAGTATTACAACAAGAATCATATGATGACGTTCGCAATGTCAACTTATTTTTGAAACAGGGTGACAAGTAGCTGTCAATAAAATATCCTTCTTCCTCGATTACGATTATGTAACGATTACGGCCGTCTACGAGTAATGGTTTGGAATTTGAAAGATGTACGTGCAGTAAGATATTAATACAGATAGTTTAACAGTTTGGCATAACCGTTTTTCCTTTCCCGAAGGACTGGGAAAAAACCTGCTTTTCTGTCGTTTGGTAGAGTGGCTGTTTTTTCGGAATCCTGGTTAAATCTACCGGCGACATTTTACGTAGATCTAGGTTTTTGGAATGGATAAATTTAGTTTTCCTTTCAAGGTATATAATTTAACAATTACCTTACCACATGATTCTTACATGTAACTTTAATCCATTTTAAAATAATTATTGTATAATCCAGTCTTAGAACTATGGTTTAAACAAAAAGAAAACAATTACATTGTCAATAGTAAAGTCTATCAATTTGTCTGACCCTTGTTTACATGACACGCTATACTGCGTTTTGATTGGCTGATTGACCTGTCAATCAAAATCGGCGGAAAGGTCAATTGTCGTTCAAATGATACAATTTATTTTCGTAAGAATAGAAAGCATTATGGGAAAAGGAGAAACTGATGGTTAGTACCATTTTCATCTTTTCCTAAACTATTTTCAAAAGTCTTCGTCCTTGGTCGTTAAACTCTGGATTATTCAGTAAAGATTCTTTGCCGAAACGTCGTACAGTACATAAACTTTAAAAGTGTAATACGTGTTGTTGTAGTTATTTAACCCTTTATTTTATTAATACTCTACAACATGGCATCTAAAGATCCACGTATTCATCAATTAGAGAATTTAGCGGAAAAACAAATGAAAAGTACTCTACATGCGAGATTCCTTGAAAATTGCATAGCGGATAATATAGTGCCGAAAGGACTACGTCTGAAGCTTACATTGAACGTCGGAGGTAACAGTACAGAACTTCAAAAAGCAGTGGATAGTCTTCTTTTCAAAGTAAGTTGTGACATTTGTTCTCGTGTTAGAGATTTCCAACATTCCAAATCTAAAAACATTGGCCTCCAGATGGAAAAGGTCCGAGATGATATCAAGATAAATGTGGATAGTGCGAAAATGTTTGAAATTGATAACGATATATATCAATCAACAGAAAAGAAAAAAGACAATATCGTAGCAAAACACGAGAAAAAACTTAAGGCCCTGAGGATTGTACCTGCTATTAGATCTGAATCATCGGGAAAAGATAAAAGGAAAGAAGATCAATCAAAATCAAATAAGGCTAGTAGATCTAATTTGTCGGAAAAGGAGAAAATGAATCAAAATCAACCTAGGCTAAAGAAATCAGCCGCACAAAACAATAAAAAGGAGATAAATATGAAAGTTATCAGTCGTCACGGAAAGCCAAAAACAAATTCTAGTTCTCCCCAAGAAGTACAATATAATAAGATATCGAGAATTCAACAAGCTTCAAAAAACGAGAAAGCCCCGGGCACCAACCAAACCTATGCGGAGGCCGTGAAAAACGGGGCACTTCTGCTACAACAAACTGTCGAGAACCTTGTCAAAACAATGTCGAAAGTTACCAATCTTCTAGAGGAGCCACTAAGCAGAAGACAAAACAAAGACGCTTCGTTCGGGTCAAAAACAAAAATATCTGGAGGAAAACAAAGAAAAGACTTAAAAAAATACAAAAAGGGAAAAACACAGTCTTACATTTATCATCCAAGAAGCTGACCGATGAAGACTACATACTATTAGGTAAGGGTTTAAAGTTTTGCCCTAAAACCAGGTCCCATGATAAAATAAAATTAGCAGAGGACGTGTTTAAGTTTGTCCGACGACTCAGACTTAAAGAATATTTCTCTCGGAACGTGTCTGAAGATTATTCGCAGGACAAAAATGATAATGAGAATGAAGATTCGTATACAAGTTTACCGTTTTTTAATAAGTCTGAATCTACTTTTACACCGCCACCTGGAAGGGATATATATCTCGACTTTTACATTACTGCTGTTACGGAAGAACTTTTACACAGTGAACCAAAACGTAAACGCTACAGTAACATCTCAAAAAATGAACTTAAATCACTGAGAAAATTGTCAAAAGTCCAGACTATTGTTATCAAAAAGGCCGATAAGTCTAATACAATTGTTATTATGAATACTGATGATTACCGTAAGGAGGTGCTTAGACAACTAGATGATGAAAAATATTACGAAGCCTTGTCGGATGACCCTTCTCATATTATTAAAATGAAAATATCTGAGTGTATTGAGACATTATCCAAAAAGAACAGCAATATTACCAAAGAATTTGATACTTTTCCTGCAGATACCCGAACTCCAGTATTCTATGTTCTTCCAAAAATCCATAAAGAGGCTAACGAAAATTTACCAATCAGATACCCAGGAAGACCGATAGTTTCTGCTTGTAATTCTGTGACAGAAAATATTTCCAAATTTTTAGATTCAATACTTCAACCCTATGTTACCAGTTTATCGTCGTACGTAAAGGATACAACAGACTTCATCAAAAAGGTGAAGAACATCAAATTCAGTAGTAGAGATTCTTATCTCGTGACCCTTGATGTGTCATCCTTATACACTAACATCCCTCATGAAGATGGAATCCGAGCATGTAAGTCGTTTTTGGAAACGGACGGAGTAAGCACGGAAAGAATTGTTGAAATTGAACAGTTAATGCAGTTAGTGCTTGAAAATAACCATTTCAAATTCGACGGAAAGCATTATCATCAAAAGTTGGGAACGGCAATGGGGAGTTCCATGGCACCTTCATATGCATCATTGTTTATGGGGAAATTCGAAGAAGATTTTTTACAATCAAGGGCGCTCGCACCTACAGTATGGTTTCGGTTTTTGGATGACATCTTTATGATATGGGATCACTCTTACAGAGAACTGCAGTCCTTTATCTCGGATATTAATAGTTTCCACCCTAATATAAAATTTTCTTGTTCTACATCCAAGCAGTCAATACCATTTCTAGATGTTCAAGTAATAAAAAGTAGTTCTTTAGGTATAGAAACAGACGTATACGAAAAGCCAACCAACAATCATCAATACCTGGACTACACCTCGTGCCATCCTAAGTCATGTAAAGATGGTATTCCATACAGCCAATCAAAACGTTATAGGAGATTAATTTCAAATGACGCTAATTTCAAGTTCTCTCTGTTGCGTTTGAAAAGTTTCTTCATGGAGCGCGGATATCCCAGCGATTTACTACATAATTGTTTGAACAAGGTAGCCAATCTCTCACAAGAAGAGACGCTAGAAGAAAAGCCAAAAACAACTGCATCTGTGATTCCCTTCACTGTTGAATACAACCCTTCTCTGCCCGAAATAGGTAGAATTATTCACAAATATTGGAGTTTACTAAAGCTTTCCAAAAATGACTGTGTAAAGAAAATTTTCTGCACATCTAAACTTATTGTGGCTTTTAATCGTCCTAAAAATTTGTATGATTTCTTAGTGTCTTCTGACCTGAAAAGCAATAGATTTGCAGAATTCAAATCTCAAAGTTGTAACGGTATTCGTTGTTCACACTGTAATAGTATAGCAAATTCACAGACATTTACTAGCACTAGTACTGGTGAAACCTTTACTATGAGGCACGATATCAACTGTAAAACTAAAAATGTGGTGTACCTGATAACATGTAGTCAATGTCAAACACAGTATGTCGGACAGACTAAACAGCCTGTCTCAAGACGTATGAATAGTCAAAGATTCGATATTAATAATTTCACAGATCCAGCATTTTCTTCTTTAGTAGCATCTCATTTTAATGGGGATAATCACAGCATTGAAGATTTCACTTTCATGCCCATTGATATTGTGAAAAATGATATGGATCGACTTTGTAAAGAAACTTTTTGGATACATAAGCTGAAGACAATGAACCCAAACGGCTTAAATACTAAGCATTTATATGAAGTTTAATTGACATATACAAGCATTACTTTTCCTTTTGGGCATAGGAGCGCTAACCGTTTTTTCCTATTTCACATTTTTTTAAATGACTATTTTTTTACATAGGAATTAAAGTATACTTATTATCCGGTTACGCGCTCTCCTTCACTTATTACGTTTTTTTTTTTTTTGTACATTATAGATTCATTACAGGCAACACGTCTGTGCACACTTGTATTGACTTGTATTGCACCCTTAACTGTTTTTGGTGCCATCTCATTATGTTACGTAATCATATCTTTGCTTTATTATGGGGTTCATATATCGCCTGTTTGCTGTGGAGACCTCGTAACTACAGCTTGAATCAGGCTGCAGTTGCGATGTTTTTGCGGTGAATCTAAGGTATGCTTATTAATATGTCTTACTCATTTACGCTAAATTGCACGCTTTCTTATGCGTTTTTTTTTCCGCAATTCTCTGTGTAACGTAACGTTTATGACGTCACGTTTGTTTATAGCAATTTAATTTATTATGTACTCCTGAAGAAGGCAAATGCCGAAACGTCGTACAGTACATAAACTTTAAAATTGTAATACGTGTTGTTGTAGTTATTTAACCCTTCAGTAAAGATTCAAAATAGTTTTACAGCGACAAGAAAAGTAGGCCTAGTACTTCAGTGGTTACAAACACAAGAAACATGCATCACTAAAATCTATGCATACCTACCCATAATCGATGTCGGTGAGTAGGGCCGTCCACATAGAAGTTTGTTTGGTCGGAGAGAAATATTTACAGCGTTATTTTGTAACAACCGTATCAGACTTGGTGACCTCGCACGAACGTTCCAAAACATAACCCCCGGCGAGATATTCTACGGCAGAGATAATCTGGACTAGAAAGAATTGAGAAGTTTATCAATTTTGAGATGAAAACAAATAAACATCTAAAGAGATTTATGTCTTTTCAGTATGGGAAACATTAAATGTGTGTAACACACTTTACTAATTTCTGTACACGACACAGCTTTTTTTGCAAAGTTCTGCAGTTGACAGCTGCGGACACATTCGTCACAACTCGGCCGATTCCGTACCTACATGTACATCTAACCTCGTCCGTATAAAGGAGGCTTTCATTTTGAACTACCAATCACCTCCAAAAAATCTTAAAATTGTTCATCCAATCGGATAAGTCTTTCAATGGACTAAGAAGTTTCTGTATTCCAATGCAGTCTCATTAATCATGCAAGTCCGTTGGTCCTTGAGAGTTTTCCCGTTGGGCATACTCGTATAAACAGTCTTTAACCCTAAGCCTTCTGAATAAGTGAAATGTTATTTTCAAGCCAATAGTAAAACCCCAAAAGTATTTTGGGGAGGATAAATATATCCATATCGGACAGTGTAGATCCAAGATCAGACTGCATGTTCTGTGCAGTCTGATCTTGATCTACACTGTCCGCAAAAGGTACTTGAGTCATGCTTCTCAGCGTAATGTTTAAGATTCGCCTGCGAACATACTGCATTTTTATAACGAAAGTTTAGGAAGAACAAAAATCACTTTGTATGGGAAAAAAAGGAAAGCCAGTTACCTGTAAATTGGTTTTGAAAGTCTTGAACATTTGTAACGGTTATTTGATAGCAGAGCCTCCACACGCAAGTATGTGTATATATTACAGCTATGTGAAAACTGATAACAGCTGGCCTACTTGTCGGTTATCATTGACTTGAGCCATGCTCTAGTAAAAGGGGGTTTAATGCATCTCCGTGATGCATTATACCAAGCAAATCATCACATAATTATGGATCCATGAAAAAAATATATTTAGTCTAACAACCGACTGGATCATGAGGTAGTATGGTCCTTGGACAGAAAGAAAATGGACCAATAGCACAAAGTTTTGACCCGTGTCAGCCATGTCGATAGGAGCTATTCCCGCCCCCCCCCCCCCCCCCGCAAGAAAAATAGCTTGGAAATAGCAACATTTGGATTTTTACTATCGACCTAAAGGTTCCATTTAACTTATTTAGCAGTTTAAGGGTAAATAGTTTTTAAACGAAAATTCTGAGGTAATTTGAAAACAACCTTATGAAATGAGCCATGCTCTCTAAGAAGGGTGCTTTAAACATCTGCGAAAAGTATTGACAATTGCGCAGCCCGCGCAGGCTGACCTGAACCGGAACTTTTCGCTATCGACCAGTTTTCTGTATGTCCATGAACCAGTCTACTTCATGATGAGTCGGTTGTTTAGAAAAGTGGCTATTATGGATCCATAATAAAGTGATAGCTTACTTGGTATAATGTATCACGGAGATGCATTTAGCCCCCTTGCGCCAGGGTATGGCTCAAATGTAAATAACCCTTCCAAATTAAAGTTTTACGCATTCATACAATATGAAGAAAACCGACAAAAGGAGAAAATTCGTTATGGACTACTTTTCATTTTGCGCAGTTTCTTTAACTCTTTACCAAACGACAAAACGTTAGGCTTGTACAAAAATGAAATTGCTTGCAGACGATAGATGAACTGATTCCTGAGTAACAAACGATGGAAAGTGTCTTTGAAAGGAAAGAAAATGTTGGGAGAAAAGGCTGGTGACCAGCATTTTTTTTTTCTTTTCCCGCAATGTTTTCAACTCAAAAGTCCTTCTCGGGATCGTCTATACAGAGGATTGTTTGCTAAAGGGTTAACAGTGGTGCGCTGAAAGACAAAAAAAAGGCCGTCTGCTGGCACTACTGTTTCGAATAGTTCGCCAGAAAATAAACAAAAGTCATGCTCTGCGAAAAGGGGGCTTATTGTATATCCAAGCAAGTTATCGCATACTAGTAATTCTTTATCCATAAAATCCATTTCGTTCAACAAGCAACTGAATCATGAGCGGGACTGGTCCTTGGACGTGCAGAAAAGTTACAAATAGCGAAAAGTTTCGACTCAGGCCAGCCTGCGTGGACTGCGCAAGCTGACCTGGATCCGTACTTTTTTTTGCAGGTGCATTAAGCTCCCTTTTTACGGAGCGTGGCCCAAAATAATTATCGCAGCTTTTTGATTGGAATGAAGATAAAGAAGATATACCTGCTATAGCTGATTTTAAAAAAAAAATGCCATTCTGTCTTTCTGTACGCTCGCCCATCTTTTGACAGAATATATTTTTTCGCTCCCAACCTCAGACGGCTTTTGTCATAGGATGGTGATACCGCATGTACCTATGTAACTTATAACATGAGTTCCACAAAGCCGGACAACATACGTCCGGAAGCTATCACTAAACTGGTACCCACTGTACCTCCCGTAACCGTCCGATATGAAGATCGACAAGAAAATATTGATGCTGAACATCAATGGCGCCGCAAACTAGTTGTTTCTGTAACAGGGCACAATGCATTGGGTTATTTCCTAATACGCATCTCTTGCACAATCTTCGTAGGGGTCCAAGTGGTGATACTGTATTTAAACTCTGGGCCATCTGGTTTTTGACAAGATTTTTAAATTTCATATCATTAAAGGCTATTTGCAAACTTCTTATCCATGGACCGGGCCATTTCTTTATGCACAGGACATCATTTGGACACAATTGGTAGATAGAAATGTTAGAGCTGTTGCCTTTCTGATATTTGATAGAAGATTTTGAAAAGTGTGCAACAAATATGGCTATGCGCAAATTTGTGACATCTGGGTGGAGGGGAGCATATGGCAACTTTTGACCCGAAGGCCACCATTTGAACATACTAGTACTTGGTAGAGGTCATTGTAGCGATACTACACATGAAATATCAAAACTCTCGACCGTCTGATTTTGAACAGGAAGATTTTACATTAACGAAAGAAAAGTCTGTTATCGGATTGTGCTAAATCTGACACTCCAACACATATGTCTGGTATCATACAACTCGTCTTTATTATAGATATAATAAAGACTTGAATGAAGTCCTTATACATGTATCTATATAGACTAGAGGGGTTGTATGATACCAGTCATGTTAGGCGCACCAACATTGATTTACGGATATTTCGGTAACAGACGAGTTCGGTAAATTGGTAGTAATATAGTGCCGTGACGTTTTTCACGCCCCTGGCTTCTGTTTGTGCAAACGTTTTTTCTTTTAATTTGCAATTCTCACTCGTTTTCTGACGTAAATATATTTGTTGTTCTTTCCATGCTGTATAAATAAATACCTGAAATTAGTAAATTTTGATCACCATATCTTATTTTCGTTTTTCACCCATAGCTGATTCATGTAATGAATAATATACGATCCCTGATAAAAACCCAGCCCTAAGCTTGTACCCGTATTACTTAATCGTCCTACAGATAACAGACTCCAACTTTAAGCCAATCCTCAAGTTTTTTAAAAATGTTTTATTAAAAATGACGCTATTCTTGTCAACGTTTTCTGTGTGAAAAATAATTTCTTCCGGAAACAAATTGGTCAACTTCCAAACCAGCCATTTACCCTCAGAACACCTTTCACTCTTGTTTCCCTTGCGACTGATTCAGACAAAGATCAAACTGCAAAGCAAAAAAAAAAACAGAGTCTGATCGTTGGTTTACGCTGCCAGCTTTTCTAAGACATTATGAGGAAGGACAACTTTGCTTTGAAATAGCTAATATTAGACCAGGGGTCGTATATTGTAATATATATATTGTTCTGTTTCTAAAATGAAAATAGCCTTTACTTTTTTCGATGCTCTAAGGGTTAAAATTATGGATAATTAACGTGAATTCAGAAATAAAGATAATACATTTGAAACATTGTGGCAAATGAAGAGAGGGAGTGAGAGATAGAGAGAGAGGCCTTGACAATAATGCTTTCGTGCATACTTCTTGTGATTTTGACCATGAACATTTGTGCCCATCTAAAAGATATCTGTTCTGTTTTGTTCCTCTCCATTTTCCACACAGTTTTCAAATCTGGTCTGGTGCACAAAAATCGGCTTCTGCTGGTTTTAAAGTGCGTTCATCAATACAACACTGCATAAAAAAATCATATGCGTACTATTTGAGAGCGAAGGGAGTACTGTATATTGTATATAGACGCGTTTACAGCCTGTTTTCACACCTCCCATTGCCAACAAGATAAAGAAGTTTCCCGTAGATCTTAAAGATTAACCCCGGTTTATGAAAACCTGAAACACCAATGGACAAGAAGAAACTCGCAGATCAGACTGCATGTAAAAGTTATGGGGATTGGGCATGTTTAGATCACACACTGCTCGTGCAGTTTGAAAAAAGTATTTGTCAAAAAAAGTATTTGCTACTATCTATCTCTCGCGCTCACTCTCTTCTTTTGCCACAATATTTTACCTGTATTACCTGTGTTTCTGAACTAAATTTAACTATCCATAATTTTAAATCTAAGAGCGTCGAATAAACCCAACGGTCATTTTCATTCTAGATATAAAACCTATTTTTAGCAGTGTCAAGGTTTTCTTGTTCAGAATGTCTTGCAAAATTGACAAATGAAGATCAAAGATCAAACTCCGTGTTTGGTGTACTCTGATCTCGATCTGCACCGGCCGCAATGGCAACAGCAGTAATGACAGACGCTCTAAGGGTTAATGGCTGGTTTGGAAGTCTTTCAGTAAGAAAATATTTTCACATTGAAAGGATCATAAAGCATTGATTTAAAAGGAGATACAAAGTGTTTCAAATTTAGGATTGGGTGTTGTTATTCGTTACCTCAACTTTGATTCGGGTATCATTTTACGTACAGCATGACAGTAGAAACATAACAAAAATATTATGTCTTAAAGTGTGTGGAAGAAAAAAGAGAAACATTGAACGAATCAGAACCAAGACTTTATTTGGTGTGAAAAACGTCACGGTGCATTACCACTATATAATTACCTTGTTACCGAAACATCCAATCGATTTACTCTATAAGTCCAATTTACCAAACTCGTCTGTTACCGAAACATCTGTCACCCCCCCCCCCCCCCCAACATTGACCTAGTTACAGTTAGCTGGTCTTAAAAACACGATCGCGAAAGGAAAACAATATTTCTACAATCCATACAATACTAGAACAAAAATATAAGTGGGGTCACAAGTACCAAATAGAGTGTTCTAGGGTCAAAGAGCTTGAAAATGCCTCTTAACCTTTTCCAGCGTAAGATATTTAAAATGGTGACTTCGAAAATTTGTGACAGATAATTTTTGATCACGTGAGTTATTATTCGAAATGCATTTTTTATTTTTCGAAAGGAAAATGTTGATATTTCTACGATCCGTGTTTTTATCCATCTAACAATGAAAGTGCAATATACAAAAACAAAAACAAAAAAAAATCCCCACAAATAAATAAAAAAGTCATTATGGACCCCGATCTGGTAATCAAAGTACAGTAGATATAGGTGGATGTTAAAACAAAGCATGGAACCAGTTCAATATGGCTGCCTCCATAGGCACTTTACAAAACCGAATAAAAATATAGTGCCGCCGCTCATGCGGCGCCACAATAACAGTGTGCCAGTTTAAGCTCATTCGGAATACCTCGGGTGATCCGGTGATCAAATCCCTCGGCTGTATCACGTTGCTTGATATGCACCTACACGGTACATTTCGCACATCTCCGGAAGCACACCGCTTTACCGTTATTGAAATTGTAAGGCTCCTCTTTAGAAAGAACGCATGAGTAAATTTTCTATCGTTATCTTTCTAAGAGTATTTCAGTCGGCAAACGGTTTGTACATTCAATTTTTAGCGTGGTTTATCAATTCCGTTGGGAGCTTTCATTGACAGATCGATAGAAGTGAGTAACTTCACAGTGGTTGTTCATATCGTTGCTAAGCGATCTACAGGGGCGCCGCCATGTTTAAGATCATGTGACTGGTAGTTCAAAATGGAAGCCTCCTTTATACGGACGAGGTTAGATGTAGGTACGGAATCGGCCGAGTTGTGACGAGTGAGTTTAAGCTATCACAATCCTGCTGTGACTAAACTGGTACCCATTGTATCTCCCGTAACCGTCCGATATGAAGATCGATGACAGGGTACCAGTTTAAGCTGTCACAATCCTGCTGTGACCTTGACCTGGAAGCCTTAGGCTATGTTTTCCATGTGTCCGTCATCCGACAGCGTTATCTATTTGCGTCATTGCGATTGTCGGACGCAAGTTCGGATCACATTATTTTCAATATGAATTTTTTCATGTATCCGACTGCGTTGTCCGTTGCGACTGTCCATTTGCGACAAAAAAGTTTGCTATATGCAGCGTTCTTTTTCATCGCAACGGACTATCAGACGCCATGTCAAGCGAAATGAAGTTGTTTTGCTCTCATTGACTTTCTTGTAGTCGATCTTTATCTAATTTCGGCTTCAAAAACATTCTAGAACGACGGTTCTGTTCAGTCTTAAGTAACACTGAAAGACTCCATCACTTAATTCTAACTTGGATACTAAATAGTATATACATGTGCCATAGTCGTTTCTATTCCTTATGATACCCCTCGCCCACCATCTGCTTTTTTTATTTTGGTTTTTGTTAGCTCTACTGGCTGTAAGCCAGCAGAGCTTATGTCATGGCGTGGTATCCGTCGTCCGTCCGTCTATCCGTCCGTTTGTCCGTCCGTCCGTCCGTTTTTCTTGTTTACGCGATCAAGTATGCATTTATGGTCGGAATTTCGTGAAACGTGCGCAATTTGTTTATCTCATCAATATAGCTTGAATCCTATTGATTTTGAAAAAAAAAAATCTGAAAAACATTGTGGGAAAAGTAGCCATTCAAAGTTCAAAATTTCAATTTCTTGTTTACGCAATAAAGTCTACATTTGTGGTCGGATTTTCGTGAAACTTGCACAGTTTGTTTATCTCATTGCTAGCTTGAACCCTATTGATTTTGAAAAAAAAATCAGACAATCAGTGGGGGAAAAGTAGCCATTTAAAATTCAAAACTTCAATTTCTTGTTTATGTGATAAGTCTGCATTTGTGGTCAGATTTTCCTGAAACTTGCACATTTTGTTTATCTCATCACTAGCTTGAATCCTATCAATTTTGAAAAAAAAAAAAAAAATCTGACAATCAGTGTGGGACAAGTAGCCATTTAAAGTTCAAAATTTCAATTTCTTGTTTATGCGATAAAGTCTGCATTTGTGGTCGGACTTTCGTGAAACTTGCACAGTTTGTTTATCTCATTGCTAGCTTGAACCCTATTGATTTTGAAAAAAAAAAAAAAAAAAATCAGACAATCATTGTGGGAAAAGTAGCCATTTAAATTTCAAAACTTCAATTTCTTGTTTACGTGATAAGTCTGCATTTGTGGTCAGATTTTCCTGAAACTTCCACATTTTGTTTATCTCATCACTAGCTTGAATCCTATCAATTTTGAAAAAAAAAAAAATAAATAAATAAATCTGACAATCAGTGTGGGACAAGTAGCCATTTAAAGTTCAAAATTTCAATTACTTGTTTACGCGATAAAGTCTGCATTTGTGGTCGGATTTTCGTGAAACTTGCACAATTGGTTTATTTCCTCAAAAGCTTGAATCCTCTCTATTTTGAAAAAAAATCTGACAATCAGTGTAGGAAAAGTAGCCACTTAAATTTCAAAATTTCAGTTACTTCTTTATGCGATAAAGTCACATTTGCAGTCAGATTTTCGTGAAACTTACATAGTTTGTTTATCTCATCATTAGCTTGAATCCTATAAATTTTGAAAAAGAATCTGACAATCAGTGTGGGAAAAGTAGCCATTTAAAGTTCAAAATTTCAATTTCTTGTTTACGCAATAAAGTCTGCATTTGTGGTCGGATTTTCGTGAAACTTGCACAGTTTGTTTATCTCATTGATAGCTTGAACCCTATTGATTTCAAAAAAAAAATCTGACAATCAGTTCGGGAAAAGTAGCCATTTAAAGATCAAAATTTCCTGTTCTTGTTTACGCAATAAAGTCTGTGTTTGTGGTCCGATTTTCATGAAACTTTCACAGTTGCTTTGTATCATCAACAGCTTGAACCCTGTTGATTTTGAAAAAAATCGACAATTAGTATGGGAAAAGTAGCCATTTAAATTTGAAAATTTACAATTCTAGTTTACGCAATAATGTCGGCATTTGTGGCTGAATTTTCATGAAACTTGCATAGTTGCTTTATGTTATCAATAGCTTGAACCCTATGGATTTAAAAAAAAAAAAAAAAAAAAAAAAAAAAAAATCAGTATGGGAAAAGGAGCCATTTAAAGATGAAAGTTTACATCTTCTTGTTTATGCAATTAAGTCACATTTTTGATTCAATCAGTATTGTTTACTCAACAAAGTCCACATTATTGGTCACATTTCTTTGAAACTTGCAGAGATTGTTTAAAACAGTGAGTACTGAAACCCTATCAAATTTGTCTGGATACCAAACAATTGGTTTTGAGAAATTGTACTTCAGTTTTTTTGTTTTTTTTTTTTCACTATTAACTTTGTTCAATTCACCATACCTACTTGTGCTCCCATAGTGGGTTCAAGCCCAGTTGCAACAACCCTTTCCCCCATTTTTTTTGTGTGTTTGCTTGTTTTCCTTTTTGCATCATGAATTCATAGCGTATGCTATAAAAAACAGCACGATCATGCCAGTGGAGCAATTCAGGCCCTCAAGGGCCTCTAGTTTTCTATATCTAAAATATGTAGCATCAGCAATTGACAACAAGCTTTGTTCTGTTTCATCTCACATGTTTGCTGTTCTGAATCCAGATCGCGTGGTCGGATCGCATATATGGAAAAGGGGTTCCGATCGCGATCAATGGACGCTCCAATGGCCGACGGACGACGCAGTCGGATAACAGGCACAGCGCGGAAAAGGTTAAAGAAGACATGACACTGACAATGCTGTCGGTACTTTGAACCAGGTTATTAACGCCCCTACCCGCCCCCAAGGGACCGAGATCAACACCATTATGAAGTATTTCACTCTTCTATTGTATCACCTTCTATCTTAGTCTGGGTTGAGTCCGATCATTTTCCCCCCTTTTTTTAACATTCGGACTTTGTCAAAAATTGATATCACGGACTGTACTTTGTCAAAAACGACATCATTTTGGACAAGGTGAAGTCCGAATATAATCAAAGTACTGAAAGTACTGACAGACTAGCGAATTTGATTGATTGTATGGTGTTTGACCCTGTTTTCAACATTATTTCAGTTATGTAGCGGCGGACAGTGCATATATCCATGCTTTCCTTGAGTTTCTTCTACCAATACTCCGCATAATATTCTTTCCAAGCCACTGGCTGCTTTCCACATAACCATCGTCGAAATGTGAGAGAGAAATGAATCCTGTCGCAATGACTATCATCAGTCCTCAGAAAGAAATTTGCGGAGTCGGGGATCGAACCAGCGGCCGCCTGTTCTCAAGTCCTGTACGCTACCGACTGAGCTGCCGGGGCTATGCGTGCTATTGTTTGACTATAATCCAGTATAAGTTTAACCATTAACGTGCTAAAAATGTTAAATGAAACTTTCAAGCCGATGGTAAACACCTGAATATTGCTATTTCAAAGTTATATTTTAGAAAAAAAATATCCTCTTATCGGACAGTGTAGATCCAAGATCAGACTGCATGCTCTGTGCTGTCTGATGTTAATCCACACTGTCCGCAAAAGGTTATTGAGTTGCGGTAGTGCTGGTAGAAGAAACTCCAGGAAAAAGCATGGATAGGTGCTCTGGCCGCCGCAATATCACTGAAATAATGTTGAAAACGGCGTTAAACACCATTCAGTCAATGAGTCAATATCCAATAACACAAGATGTAGTTAACTATTTAACTCTCTTCAAAGCCGTTGCAGTCCAGAAATTAAATGCGGCTGAACTGATGAAACGTGACTCCAAAAGGGCAGAAAAAAATGTGAGAAAAGGAGAAAATGATGGTTATCAGCATTTTCTCCTTTTCCCGCAATATTTTAGAAGGGATTCTTCCCAAGTGTCATTAAAACTTGGAATTGTTTGGTGAAGGGTTAATATTCAAGAGGCAGAATAACAGCTCAGCATAACAGTTTAACTGTGCACAATGATCTAAATAATGAATGACAAGGGTTCTCTGTCCAGTGAGGGTTGATGCTATATAGCCTGGCATTTGCTACAAGTTAATACCTAGGTGTATCTATTAATAGATTCATTCATAATGTTACAGTGGTGTAGGAATAAGTGATTCTCTGCTTTGCATAGGTCACTTAATTTACATATAAGCAAAGATCGTGTACCTTATAAATGACATCTTGTTCACTTCATTACTTTGTAAGACAACATGTTCAACTTAGAGAGGTAGAGATTTAGTTGTTTTTGTCTAAATTGTCACATATAACATAATTAAGATTTCTAATAGAAAGAAGCATTTTCTGCGAGGCAGTATTTGGCAACTGTGGGGTTTTTTGTTTACTTTGAATCTAGGTCAGTCTTGATGCCTATCAAAAAAGGAAAACTGATCGGACCTGAACCCAGGCTACTTCTATCTAGACATGTTGTTGTTATAATGCCATACCAAATGCGCACCAGATCCTAAAGACAAAATGTTGGGCTAACGTACGATTTACCTAATTATCCAGCGATCATCCGGCAAGGCAATTTACAGCAACTTCTCTGCACAGCCCATAGTTATCAATACGAGACGGAGGCATTTTGATCACTCTCTGGAATCAAGAAGCAGACGCTCTAGATAAAAGATCAGACTGCACGTTCTTCGCAGTCAGGCTTTAATCTACGTCTTCAAAATTTACCTTTTATGCCCCATGCAGAGAAAGAAAATAAAACCTCCAAACATTCCATGTTTTACGACTCTACGAAAGGTTTTTTTTAAAAAGCATTGTAGGAAAAAACAGAAGAAATGCTGGAAACGAGCAACTTCTCCTCTTCTCACGATGTTTTTCCAGTGTCAAAGGCACAACCCACGATTTGAGCCACCGTGATTGTATGTGTCCACTGTAAATGTATTCAGTTTGGATCCATAAGTCTAAATTTATTTCGTCTGCGAAAGAATTAACCCTTACGCTGCCAAGCGCGACTCAAAGACTTTTGCGGACAGTGTAGATCAAGATTAGACTGAACAGAACGAGCAGAATGATGTTGGATCTACATTGTCTGATAAAGAGATATTTTTGCTCGAAAAATACCTTTGAAAAAGCTAAATTCGGGTTTATAGTATCGGTTTAAAGGTTTTATTTCACTTGTTTCGCAGGTCTACCGTTTACCGCACAATTCCGAGTTTTGAACGACTCCCAATGAAAAGGACTTTTGAAACCACTGTGGGAAAAGGAGAAAATGCTGGTAATAAATATTTTCTCCTTTTCCCGCGATGTTTTTTACCCTTTCATAGAAAAAATTCCCAATTAATGCAACTTCTAGTTGTCGTCTGCAAATGCTTTCAATTTGGACGGGTCTAAAATGTTGTTGTTTGGTAAAGAGTTAAGGGTTTAACAATGCAACACTCAATTATGGCAGAATAGGGGAGACTTGGTGGTACCACTAAAAGAATGACAAATATTTTGATATTATTTTGATCTTTATTGTCTCGCATTTATACTCTTTGCTTACACTGGACTCATCAAACCATGCCACAATCTGATTAAACGAACAAAGATAAAAAGAAAACAAAAGCACAAGAAATGGATGAAATTACAAGAGAAAATCACAAGGTTACATCAATACAACTCAGAATGAGGCTTGTTCAAAATGAATAAATGTTTTTTTTTTAATGACATAATGTGTGTACTTCAATCAATCATAAACAAAACGCTCGAAATGAAAAAATAGAGTACCTTACAACAATATTAATTTAAACAATGTCAATGAAGTTGTCTTTACTAAATTCTATCAACAACATACATACACAACGACAGTACACATATGTTGATGATTCTAATGTTCCCAAATGCTGACCATTTGATTAGATACAACACCGAGTTGACAGCAACACCATGTAGTTAATTGCTTCTGCCTAATTTTCAACTAAGCATGCAAACAGCTTAGAAACGTTCTCTAGAACGAGACAGAGTACCTTATCACCACAATAACAATATTAACTCATGCTGTTGATATTATGCATATTGAGGGAATGACTGTAAACATTACTTTGCTTCAAATATAATATATACACAGAACTATCTTTCGTTACACAAAACATTGAAGCGCTAAACCAAACACTCAATCCCCAACACAATCAAACACATTTATGTAACGAGAGATGAGTTATGGCCAGAATACAAGGGATTGTGATTCCTTGTATATACAAAGGTCAAACAGTTCCCATAATTTCTTATCATGATATTCCTTGTAACCAGAGACAGAACCCTGCTAAACCAAGATCTATCAACGTACCATACACTGACCTTTCAGTTCTATTACAAAACAGACACTGTGTTTGCGTTTAGATAAAATCCAAACGAATTACATCTTGGACATCTTACGTATCCTAAAACAAACTCTTAATTTATAAAGTCAGCAGACAAACCATAGAGGCTTTTAAAGTTGGCTACTATATGGTAAATTAAACAATAATTTACGTCCACTTTATAAAAATAACTGAAACTGTTCTTAGTGAATGATTTATCAGTCTAGATAATCAAGTTAATCAGGATCTGTGCCTGGATTTAATAGAGAATTGTTGACCTGTAAAATCACATGAATAGAGATATTTACCAAACAGGCTTTAACATTGCCATGCAGAGGTTTTCTAACCGCGAAGAAAAGCATGTTGCCAATTATTGTTAAGGCATGTACAGGTTTATAACTCAGGAACAAGGAACATGTTGACACATAGTGGGACAAACAACATATAAAAATATATACTATATCACTGCGACTTGGGTACATTTTATGGACGGAATTAAAAAAGGCTTCTATTTCACCATTAACGGTGACACATGTTCATCTGCCATGACGCACTTAGTTCTATTTTCTATCGTGGATAAACCTAGTAATGATATGCAGCCATTGTTTTCGATGTTAAATGCCATGATTTTAAGCTGCAGGTAATATCTTTGATAAGAGAACTCATGCAGTTGACATATTCCCTTACTGTGTATATATTTGCCATGATTTACCAAAGAGAATGTGACAACATTATGAGTTCAAAATATCACATTATCTTTACATTAGTATCTACCATGTAACGTCTATTCAGACAACACCACTGAATATGTCGGAGCAACCCTCCCTACTACAAAGTAGATAGGTGCTCTACCACATAATCCACTATATAATGTGCACTCCTCTCATCATTTGCATACATTGTTAATAGTTTCATTCTCTTTTAAATAAATGTTTTGTCACAACAAACCATTTCAAATGTTCACATCTGCAGAAAACAAACAATTTCCAATTTGATGGCTCAGTTCATCTCCGTTAACTGAAAATTGTCTTTCAACCTTTCTGTCTGTGAATGCAACTAAAGACTACCCCGTAACTTGTTCTCATTTTACAGGTGAAATGTCTTCTACTTGACCACCGCAATGTGTACTCCTGAGATGTAGTACAGATATGTCTCAATGCCGCAAAATACATCTGGCTGAACGCTGTTCTCATTTTTGTACTCACATCATCACATTGGCTTATTCATAAGTTACACAAAGCACAGAATAAAACCTTACAAACGAATCAAAAACCATGACTTTTAATGGAATTAGGTCAGTGTTTTCAAGTTTTGCATAAAGCGATTGCACATGTATATCACGAGCTAAAATAGGCCTTGTCCGTGTTTATTCAGTAAATGGTTTGAAGCACACCTTGCCCACATCTATTCCAAACTGCTGGTTCTCATCCCCAACATCATATAGAAGTATGTCTATGATAGGAAGAACCTGCGGTCTTCTTGTTTTAATAGTGTACTCAGCCTTGCCCCACTGGTTATTCAGCTGAAACAGAGATCATACAATATTTATATAGACAGTATATTTCATTTATTACAAAATTTGGATGACAACTGTTTGTAAATGATGTATGATAATGGTATGATTTCAACTATGTTTTCAAGACCCTGAGGGATAAGGCTTTTGGAAACAAAGACGGGAAAAAGAGAGGAAAATGCAAGTAATCAGCACTTTTTTTCCCCTTTCCTACAATGTTTTCTAACTTTTGAAAGACAAATCCAAATTTTCTTTATCAGCAAATGCTATTAATATGGTGTAATCTAAAATTTTGTTGTCTGGGTCAACCCTTTACCAAACAATCCCATGAACAAGATTTTGAAACTATTATGGAAAAAGGAGAAATGCTTGTAACCAGCATTTTCTCCTTTTCCCACAATGTTTTCAACCCTTCCTAATTTAAAACCCATAATTTGAGCTGCATTTAATTTGTTGTCTTCAAATGTATTCAATTTGGAAGAGTCCAAAATCTAAACATTTGGAAAGAGTTCATCAAATTACCACTATAACAAGTTCCTGGGACAAATATAGAATTTTCATGAATAGGCATAAACTTACTTTGCAATTCTCATCTTTATAGACACTAGTTTTTCCTAAATGTCTTGGTGAAGATAAATCAATAAAACCTAATTCATCATTGGGGACTAGGTGGTAACCCCGCGTTGCCACATTTAAGCAGTCGAAGGTGACTTTTTGTGTGGCCTCCTCTGAAATACTCTGTAACCTGGCAAGTTGTCTGTTAGATATCAGGTATTGGAGCTGGAAAGAAATCAGAATGGACATTTAACCCTGTACCACACAATCACCAGTTTTAATGACCTTGAAAAATAGGCCTTTTGAAAACATTGTAGGAAAAGACAAAAAAGCTGGTAATCAGCATTTTCTCCTTTTCCCACAACGTTTCCTCCCATCCCAGAACAAATTTCAGTTTTTGAGTCACATATATTCTGTCTTCTGCAAATACTTTGAATATGGACAAATCTAAAATTTTGTCGTTTGGTAAAGAGTTAATTCTCTACCACACAATTCTGACTTTTAATGACCCTAAGAAAGAAAGTTTTTGAAAACATTGTGGGAAAAGGAGAAAATGCTTGTAACCAGTATTTTCTCCTTTGCTTACAATGTTTTCTACACTTCCCAAAATAGATTTCAAATTTTGGGTCACATTTATTTTGTTGTCTGCAGATGCTTTCAATTTGGACTATTCAAAAATGTTGTCATTTGGTAAAGAGTTAAAAGGCACTGATTGGTTTAACTCTTTACCTAACAGCTAGTCCAAATTGAAAGCATTTGCATGCGACAAATTTAATGTGGCCCAAATGACAAAATTTGTCCTTGGTAGGGCAGAAAACACTGTGGGAAAAAGGAGAAAATGCTGGTTACCAGCATTCCTTGGAGGTCATTAAAACTCAGGATTGTGTGGTAAAGGGTTAAATTTAACCTCCACTACATGAGTTTTTTTTTTTTCTTCTGTATTGTAGCAGATCACTTTTGAAAAAGGTTGTGGTCAAAGGAGGAGCTGCTGGAAACCAGCAACACATCCGCCTGCTACAATCTTTATATGCCTGTAATAAATAAGCCATGCTCTGGCAAAAGAAGGTTTGATGCATCTCTTTGAGAAAGACAGACAGACAGACATGGTGAAACAGTATACCCCCTCTACTACGTAGGTGGGGGGTATAATGATCTTCCAATCTGTGACCTATTTAAAGGTGCATAATGTCAGGGATATGCCCCAATATATGAATTTCCCCAGTGGCATACTTTTGACATTGAAAATATTGATTTAACCCTTTACCAAACAAAAACAGGTTTTAAATCCCATCATGTGAGCCATATTTTATTTGCAACTACAAATGCTTTAAGTTCTGACAAGTTTAAGACTTTTATGTTTTGTAGAGAATTAAAGAAAAAAAACCCAAAATGACTGACAGAGACCCAGTAAAACAAGAGCTTCGCAGAGCGGCGCATATACGCCCGAAGGGGCTTGTCAGTGAAATGAGTTGAAATGAATGATGGGCCGTGAATGAAGAGTAGTTATTCTCCATGATAAAGAAAGTAAGTCTTGATTGTCTGTAATAGTTTATGGCCCTGACCAAACTTAATATTAACAAAAGGCAATAACTCAAAAAATAAGAAAGGCACAGTCATGGTTCTTGTAAATTGCACTTCTTCATAATGAGTTCTATCAGTGTATGAAGGTTCGAGTTGATAGCTTCTGTAGTATGGAAGTGATGGCCTGAACAAAATTTCAAAGTAAAAAGTTGACTATTTCAGCAATCAAGGGCAGATAATTTTAGAATGCAAACACCTATCCAAATTTTAACAGTCACATGCACAACTAGACATCATACAGATTCATTCTGGCAAGTTTCAAATAATTCCGATGGAAACTGTAGGAGGAGTTGCGCACAGATGAAATTGCTAACGGACGGACGACCGGGGGTATAACATAATACGACCCTTCAAGCGTATAAAAAGGGAAATGCTCCATATATGAAAGAAAGGCCCTAACTGTAAATAGTATCAAAGGGAAATAACTCAGGAAAGAAGAGTGGCAGAGTTATGGTTCTTGCACACTGCACTTCTCCATGATGTGTGCTATCAGTGTTTGAAGTTTCAAGTTGAGAGCTTTTATAGTTTGGAAGTTATGGCCCAGACAAAAATTTAAAGTAAAAATTTAAAAATAAAGGGCAATAACTCAAAAAATAAGGGTATCAGAGTTTGACACTTCTCCATAATGTGTTCTGTCAGTGTATGAAGTTTCAAGTTGATACCTTTTCTAGTTTGGAAGATGTAGCCAGGACAAAAATTCAAAATGAAGTTATTAAAGGGCAATTACTCAAAAACTTAGGGCGACAGAGTTATGGTTCTTGTTTACTGCACTTCTCCACAATCTGTTCTATCAGTGTATATTGTTTCAACTTGATAGCTTTTATAGTTTGGAAGATCTGGCCCAAACAAAAATCTAATGTGAAAAATATTAAAGGGCAATAACTAAAAAAATAAGGGTGGCACAGTTACAATTTTTGTGAATTGCTCTTCTCCACAAGGTGTTCTATCAGTCTTTGAGGGTTCAAGATCATAGCTTTTATAATTTAGAAATTATGGCCCAGATGAAAATTCAAAGTGAAAACTAACAAAGGGCAATAACTCAAAAAGAAGGATGGCAGAGTTATGGTTCTTGTGCAATGCACTTCTTCATAATGTGTTCTATTAGTCTTTGAAGTTTCAAGATGATGGATTTTAAAGTTTGGAAGTTATGGCCTGGACAAAAATTCAAAGTGAAAATTAACAAAGGGCAATAACTCAAAAAATAAAGGTGGCAGAGTTATGGTTCATGTGCACTGCACTTCTCCATAATGGGTTCTATCAGTGTATGAAGTTCCAAGTTAATAGCTTTTATAGTTTGGAAGTTATGGCCTGGACAAAAATTCAAAATGAAAATCAACAAAGGGCAATAACTAAAAAAACAAGAGCAGCAGAGTTATGGTTCTTGTGCACTGCTTTTCTCCATAATGTGTTCTATCAGTGTATGTAGTTTCAAGTTGATACCTTTTATGGTATGGAAGTTACGGCCTGAACAAAAATTCAAAGTGAAAAGTTGGTTATTTCAGAAATCAAGGGCAGATAATTTTAGAATGCAAACAGCGATCCAAATTCTAAGAGTCAGGTGCACAACTAGACATCATGGAGATTCATTGTGGCAAGTTTCAAATAATTCCGATGGAAACTGTAGGAGGAGTTGCCCACACAAGAAATTGCTAATGGACGGACGGACGCACGACCGGCAGTATAACATAATACGACCCTTCTGGCGTATAAAAAATCAAAGGACTCAAAGTCCTGAAAAGTGAATTTGTGGAACTGTATTAAGCTATGATATGGTGTCGTGAAAAATAAAGTTTCCATTACAGGTGATGCATGTACATGTATATGTAATTAGTGGAGTAAGAAATGGAAAGGAGAGTCGACGTTCTGCCATGTGGGAAGCGCAGTAACTATTATTTCATTATTCATTAAAGGCACAGTAGCAGCCAAAGGTAAACTGTGAGGGTGTTAAAATGCATTTCTATTCAAAAGTATGGAATACTTCGCGCCTTTGTAAACTCTTTACCACATGACAGAATTTTAGACTGGTCTACACTGAAAACATTTGTGGATGACAAACTAAATGTTACAGAAACGGAAATTTTTCTTCAAAATGGTCAAAAATATTGCGGGAAAAGGAGAAAATGCTGGTTGCCAGCATTTTCTCCTTTTTCCACTGTGTTTTGAAAGTCCTTTATTATTGGGGTCGTTAAAATCAGGACTGATTATTTTACCTCCTCCACTGCTTACTTTTAGCCAATACTGGGCCTTTAAGAAGTAGTGATATGATCCATCAATCTGACGCAGTTTTTTGCTAGTAAAAGACTTAGGACTGTATGTACATTTGTATGACTGTATATACGGTAGAGACAAAAATGAAGTCGGGTGTATTAGCTAAAACTGAATGTAGAATGAGTTATGACAGAATGTTTGGTTCTGATAACATAGTGCAGACCAGCTACTAGTATTCTAATCTGAACGTGAGCGCGCATGATGTATTTGGTTCCAGCCACTTGGATCACAGTATGCAGATTTGCTATACAAATCCACTAAAAAGAAAGTAAAAACAAAAATTTTTAGGAGAGAGACAACGTTTCTGAGTGTTGAAAAAATTACAGGGGCTTCATCCCCTGACAACCACCAAAAGGGGCCCTGTTCCCTTCATTCTGCTATACGAGAACCCTTTGACCCTCCTTCTTAAATGATTTTCTTCAATGTTCATTCTTGAAAGATATACAAACCTCCTTTCCAGTTGTATGTTCCACAAACCAGACAGAGCTCCTCTTTTTCTTGAACCATCTATTCCTTTCAAATGGCTAGAAAAAGATAACAGTTTAATAAATAAGTGCAGCACTCTGGCACATAGAGGGTTTAACCCTTTACCAATTGATAAAACTTTGGACTGACCAAAATTGAAAGGATTTGCAGACGACAAATTTTATGTCACTAAAATGATGATTTTTGTCTTTGACAGGGTGAAACACATTGCAGGAAAAAGAAAAAATGCTGGTTACCAGCATTTTCTCCTGCAATTTTTTCAAGGGTCTTCTCTTTCAGGGTCTTAAAAGTCGGGATTAAGTGGTAGAGGGTTAACCCCAACCCAATCCTGAGTTTGAATGACCCAAGAAAAAAATTGAAAGCACTGTCGAAAAGGATAATTATTGATGATCAGAATTTTCTCCTTTTTCCACAATGTTTTATATTTTTGCACAGATAAATTTCATCATTTCTTCCACATTTAATTTGTTGTTGGTATTTTCTCCTTTTCCTACACTTTTTTCAAAAGTGTTCTTTTTCAGGGTCAATAAAAGTCATAATTGACTTTTAATGATCCTGAGAAAGAGGCCTCTTGAAAACATGGTGGGAAAAGGAAACAATGCTGGTAACCAGCATTTTCTCCTTTTCCCACAATGCTTTCTACCATATCAAAGACAACTTAAACAATTTGAGCCACATTTAAATTGCCGTCTGCAAATGCTTTGAATTTGGACAAATCCACATTTTTCTCATTTGGTAAAGAGTTAAGGAATGCATGAAATAGATACACATCACAATACTTATGACTATGAGAGAAATTCTGTCCAGCCAGAACTTAAACTGATAACCCCTGGGTCAGCTGACCTCATCATTCGGTCTAAAAGAAACAGTGCATGGATGGAAGCTCTGGCTGTCACAAAATGATAGAAATATCATTTAAAATAGCCCACAACACCAACCAAACAAGCTCATATGTGAACTTCATTTTATGAAATCATAGTATGTGGGTTCCTCAATCCACGATGTAATTGACTGGCTTTCCATAATAAATTATCTTGTGACCATCGTTTTCCATATGGGCCCCTGAAGAATGTTAGTTATGTTACCAGGGATAGTGCAAGATACACAACTAAACCCATCCAAAGTTAACATGCTCAGTGTATTGCAGCCTTACACAGGACCTTAGATTAACATCTCATCCAAAAGCCTATTGATAATTTTAGATGGCCAGCCTTGGGGCTAGAACCCACACCCTCAAGTGGCCTGAGACTTGACATTTGGAAGTCTTACACACTACCACTTGAGCCATTGCAACTAGTGAACTATGCAATTATGGTGTTGGATCTCTTATAATGATACTAATGATAAAACTAAGAGGTAAATTTCATTTAATAACAGTACAATCTACAGGGGTCCTCCATGGTCCAGTAATTCAGGGTTTGACTGGCTGTGCTGGTCATGAGGGAGAGTCCTTTGGCAAAGCATTACCAGTCTCCAGCCTAGTACTCGTGAAACCAAAGAAATGTATGAAATGTCAGCCCTACTGCTGTCTGGAATGCTGTTGAAAGCAGTTTAACCCTTCACCACACAACCCTTCACCCATAACCAGCACTTTCTCCTTTTCCAACAATGCTTCCTTCCCTACCCAGAACAAATTTCAATATATACCAGTCACTTTTATTTTGTCATCTGCAAGTGCTTTCAAGTTGGACATTAGATAAAGAGTAAACCCTTTACCAAACAATCCAGACTTTCAACAACCCTGAGAAAGAAAGCTTTTGAAAACATTGTGGAGAGAGGAGAAAATGCTGGTAATCAGCATTTTCTCCTTTTTCCACATTGTTTTCTGTGCTTTTAAAAACAAATTTCAATGTGTGAGTCATATTTATTTTGTCATCTGCAAATTAATGCTTTCAATTTGGACATGCCTAAGATTTTGTTGTTTTGTAAAGACTTAAAACACTTTTCAACGAAACAAACTTTTAGTAGTAGAAAAGGTCATCTTACTTTTTTCATGTCACTTGAAATACATGTCTCTGCGTAGGTATCATGGAAAATACACTCCGCTTCAAATGTCTCGTTTACACTCAGTGGATCAATGAAGTACATACCTGGTAGAAAAAAAGAGGGAAAAACAAAACCCAATCTCTATTTATACAGTTTTTATTCCTCCTCAATGACATCTATGAAGAACATTGTGGGAAAAGGAGTAATTCCTAGTAACAGGCAATTGCTCCTTTAACCCCACAATATTTTCCTTTCCTTCAAATGTTTAATATTTGGCCTTGCCATGATTTGTGATGATTTTTGTATGGCCAAAAACAGCCCTACAGTAATAAGTTACAACCCTCATTGCTGCAGGGACTAAAATAAACTTCCTGCATGCTGTGACCCCTTTCCAAATCAACCAAAGTTTTAGCAATCCTGAGGAAGAAAGCTCTTGAAAACAATGTGGAACAAGAGCTTCGCAAAGCGGCGCATATACGCCCGAAGGGGCTTGTCAGTGAAATTAGGTGAAATGACGGAAGGGCCATGAATGAAGAGTAGTTAATCTCCATGATATGTGAAAAATATTAAAGGGCAATAGCTAAAAAAAGAAGGGTGGCACAGTTACAAATTTTGTGAATTGCTGTTCTCCACAAGGTGTTCTATCAGTCTTGAAAGGTTCAAGATCATAGCTTTTATATTTTAGAAATCATGGCCCAGACGAAAATTCAAAGAGAAAACTAACAAAGGGCAATAACTAAAAAAGAAGGATGGCAGAGTTATGGTTCTTGTGCAGTGCACTTCTTCATAATGTGTTCTATTAGTCTTTGAAGTTTCAAGATGATAGGTTTTAAAGTTTGGGAGTTATGGCCTGGACAAAAATTCAAACTGAAAATTAACAAAGGGCAATAACTAAAGAAATAAAGGTTGCAGAGTTATGGTTCATGTGCACTGCACTTCTCCATAATGGGTTCTATCAGTGTATGAAGTTGCAAGTTATTAGCTTTTATAGTTTAGAAGTTATGGCCTGGACAATAATTCAAAATGAAAATTAACAAAGGGCTGTAACTCAAAAAATAACAATGGCGGAGTTATGGTTCATGTGCACTGCACTTCTCCATAATGTGTTCTATCAGTGTATGTAGTTTCAATTTGATACCTTTTACGGTATGGAAGTTATGGCCTGAACAAAAATTCAAAGTGAAAAGTTGGTTATTTCAGAAATCAAGGGCAGATAATTTTGTAACGCAAACAGCGATCAAAATTCTAAGACCCAGGTGCACAACTAGACATCATGGAGATTCATTGTGGCAAGTTTCAAATAATTCCGATGAAAACTGTAGGAGGAGTTGCACACACAAGAAATTGCTAACGGACGGACGGACGGACGACCGGGGGTATAACGTAATACGACCCTTCGGGCGTATAAAAAGGAGAAAATGCTGGTAACCAGTATTTTCTTCTATTCACACAATATTTTCTTAAGTTTTCTGTCAGAGTTTTTAAAAGTTGGGCTTATGTGGTAAAGGGTTAACCCTGTACCACACAATCCAGACTTTTAACAATCCTAAGAGAGAATGCTTTTGAAAATATTATGGGAAAAGGAGAAAATGCGGGTAACCAGCATTTTCTCCTTTTCCCACAATGTTTTCTATCCTTCCAACAACAAATTTTAATTTTTAAGTCACATTCATTCTGTTGTCTGCAAATTTGGACAATTCTAAAATTTTGTCGTTTGGTAAAGAGTAAAAGCATTTGCAGATGACAAACTACATGTAGGTTTAACTCAAATAATGGGATATGTTGTTTAACCCTTTACCACACAATCTCAAGATTTAACAACCTTGACGAAGAAGGCATTGGAATATGTTGCGAGAAAAGGAAAGAAATACCTGTAACCAGCATTTTTTTTCTTTTCCCACGATGTATTCTACCCTTCCAAAGGCAATTTTCAATTTTTGAGCCATGTTTATAATGTTATCTGCCAATGCTTTCCATTTGCACCAGTCTGAAATTTTGTCATTTGGTAAAGGGCTAAAGGGCAGAAAACAGTGATGAAAATGAAGATGCTAGTTTCAAGCATTTTCTGTTTTTCCCGTATTTTCAAAAGCTTTCCTCTACAGACAAAAAAAAATATGAGATGTTCAAACAAACATACATAGAATATGCAGATTAAGTCATAATTTTTCATAGGAAAAAAAAGGGATAAAATTGCTATTAAGAACATATATGCTACAGTTTTTTCCTATCAACAGATTTTTTTTCACCTTCGCTCGGATGATAATATGATGTACACGGAGTAAAAACATGAAAGGATAATCATATTTTGCAGAGCAAAATACAAAGATACAGTTCTTCCTAGGGGATAACTCTTGTAAAATTACAGAAAATAGGCTTTAATTTCAACCCCCCCCCCCCAAAAAAAAAGGTTCTTAAGTAAAAATACTGCTCAAATAAATGATTATTCCTAGAAATGTGCCATTTGCCAATGGTAAAAAGGAGTAATCAAAAGAATTAATGTACAAGACAGATTACAGTAGCAATAAGAATTATTCTAACATGTCAACAAAGACTTATTTTCTGATCAATTTGCGAGTGAGACATATCAAGCTAGTTTTGCTTACCAACAGGTTTGAGGTAACTTTTACAGTAGCTTTGGTCTAGGTGGTGATAATTTCCTAGTTATTCCGTATCATGCTCTACTAATTGCGGTCTGCTATTGATCTTTGGCAGGTATCTGTTTATCAGTTCCGTTATTACTACATTTTTGTTTCCAATCATTCATTTTTGACAAAGTTATGAAGAAATGATAGAAAGGGACAAAACGAACAGACTGGAACTCGAGCTACTTTCATATAGTTGACAGTTATTAAACACACATGTAAAAGTAAATTACAGGTACTAAAATTCTTCAGCAAACTTGCCATCTTACCATTTTTCAGATTTCGCCTGATGTTCCTTTCAAAAATGTGCTGACATGACCTTCCAGGAGATTTCTTAGTACCAAGAGGTCGCCTGGTGGCTTCAAGAGCTTGGAGCACATAGCCGAGGTTAACATAGGGATCCTCATCCTGAAGTTGATCATGCATATGCATACATTACAACACTGTGTGCAAATATTCAACATACGAAAAGAAGAAAGTGCTGGTGACAAGCTTTATGAAAGATTTTTAATCCGTAGAGTGCCAAATAAACCTATCAGACAGTTTCAACCTAGAAATACAACCCAGATGATTGCAATTTCAAGGTTGCTTTTGTCTACAGTGTTTCAACAAAGCTGGCACTGAAGATCAAAGATCAGGCTGCATATTTTGTGCAGCCTGATCTTGATCTACATAGGCCGCAAAGGCAACTGTAGTCGTGAAAGGTGCATTCAGGAAGATGGAAAGTTTACTCCTTGCTCAGGACATGTCCTTTCACACTTTACAAAACACCCTTTACAAAACCCTAAATGTTTAGATTCTAAAATATGGAAAGCATCTGCAAATTCAATGTAACTCAGAAGATGATACCTGTCTTTAAGCTGTTAGTAAAACATTGTTGAAAAAGGAGAAAATGTTGATTACCAGCATTTCTCCTTTTCCCACAATGTCTTCAAAAACTTTTTTCATCATTAAAACACATGATCATAAGGTAAAAGGTTATGTTCAGACTCAAACATAATTCAAAACATTTTTAATCCTTTACCCCATAATCCCCTATCTTAATGACCCCGAGGAAAAAGTCATTTGAAAACATTGTAGGAAAAGGAGAAAATGCTGGTAAACCAGCATTTTCTCCTTTTCCAACAATGTTTTCTACCCTTTTCAAGACAAATTTCAACATCAAAGTGACATTGAGTTTGTCATTAATACAAGAGCTTTCAATATTGACAAGTCTAAAGTTTTGTTGCCTTGTTAAGAGTTAACCTTTAACCACACAATCCCGAGGTTTAATGACCATGACAAAGAAGGGTTTTGAAAACATTGTGGCAAAAAGAGAAAATGCTGAAGACCAGCATTTTCTCCTTTTTCCACAATGTTTTCTGTCCTTTCGAAGACAAGTTCTTTCATTTAGGTTACATTCAATTTGTTGTCTGCAGATGCCTTCAGTTTGGACAAGTCTGCAATTTTTTTTTGTTCTGTAAAGAGTTAAAGAGTTGTAGCAGACAACTTTGAAACCATCTTTGTAAAATGTGGATAGTCAACATTTTCTCCTTTTCCCACAATGTTTCCACTTGCCATGATACTTGGGTACGAGGTTAAGTTTCAAATGCAGATATGAATAATAGCATGTTAAAGTCAATAAGTTACAAGTGAAACACGATTTTTCTTCACAAAACCTACTCCAGACGAAATGTAACAGCACTGAATAAACCTGTCAAACATTTTCATCCTAGAAATACGACCCAAATAATTGCAATTTTGTGGGTGCTTTTGTCTACAGTGATTTAGCAAAGCGGACAGTGTAGATCAAAGATCAGGCTGCATGTTTTGTGCAGCCTGATCTTGATCTACACGGGCCACAATCGCAACTATAGTTGTGAAAGGCACTTTAAGGGTTAAATTTTTTCTTCAAATATTACAAAGAAACACTCACAGGCTGTGGCTGATCATACTGAAAAATAAAAGAGTACAAAGTAAGAGTAATTCTACTGTTTGTTTAAAGTTTTCATTCACCAATAATATACAAGTAAGCCATGCTCTAGCAAAAGGGGGCTTAATGCATCATGTGATTCATGATACCAAGCAAGCCATCATATAATTTTGGATTCATAAAATCTATTTTCTCTTACAACCAAATGAATCACAGGGTACACTGGTCCTTTGAAATGCAGAAAATTTATTGAAAGCAAAGTTTCAGCCCAGGTCAGCCTGTGCTGACTGTGCAGGCTGACCTGGGCTGATACTTTTTGCAGATGCATTAAGCCCTTTTTTCACAGAGCATGGTTCAAGTATTTTAAAGTCTATCAAAATATATTACAAGTACATGTAATGCTGAATATTTTAGTAAGACTCCTTATGAAACTGGGCAAAAATGGGAACTAGTTTTATTTTTTTGCAGTTCCAGGTAGTTTCAGTCTACACATAAATCCAAAGTACATGTAACTGTAATATCAACGTTGCTATTGTCTGGCATATCTAAGTAAAAGGGAGAGTGTAGACCAAAGATCAGTCAGTACATTTACTGCAGTTTGACTTTGATCTACACTGATCGCCTGATCAAAGACTCAGCTATAAATAAAGACAATTAAAGGGATAAAAGAGATTGTTATTTGGAAGCATTAAGAAACTGGATAGTTATATTCAGTAGAAAGGTGCAATTTTGGCATTCAAATTATGGCATGGTTGTTTAGCAATATGTCATTTCTTTTATTTTCATGAGATAAGACATGAAGTCACTGTACTTTTAGGAATATGATCCCTGATAATCAATGCCTTGGCAAACCTTTGCAGAATTCTAATAGAAAATCATACGGGGCTTTACCTTTTTAACCAAAGTTAACTCTTTACCACACAATGACGAGTTTTAAAGCCTCTGGGAAATTAGACTTTTGAAAACATCACGGGAAAAGGAGAAAATGCTGGTAACCAGCATTTTCTCCCATATCCATAATGTTTTCTAAACTTTCAGAAACAAATCCAACCATTTGAGCCAAATTCAATTTGCCCTCTGCAACTTCTTGAATTTGGGTCAGTCTAAAATTTTGTTGTCCAGTAAAGATTTAAGTGTCTTAACTCTTTACCAAACAACAAAGTTTTAGACTAGTCCAAATTGGAAGCATTTGCAGACGACAAAATAAATGGGACTCAAAAAATGAAATTTGTCATGGGTAGGGTAGAAAACATTGTGGGAAAAGGAGAAAATGCTGGTAACCAGCATTTTCTCCATTTCCCACAATGTTTTCAAAGGACTTCTTTTATTGGGTCGTTAAAAGTCAGGATTATGTGGTAAAGGGTTAACTCCTTACCAAATGACATAATCTAAGAAAGCATTTACAAAAGACAAATTAAATTTTGCTCAGATGACGGAATCTGTCTTTGGAAGGTTAGAAAACATTGTGAGAAAAGGAGAAAATGCTGGTTACCAGCTTTTTTTTCCTTTTGCCAGAATATTTCCAAAACTTTTATTTCTCATGTCCATTTACTCTTTACCAAACAGCAATATTTTTGACCTGTCCAAATTGAAAACATTGGCTGACGACAAATTAAATGTAACTAAAACATGGGAATTTGTCGTTGATATGGTAGAAAACATTTTGTGAAAAGTTCAAGATGCTGGTTACTGGCATCTTCTCCTTTACCCAAAATGTTTTTGAAAGCTGTCTTTCACAGGGTCGTTAAACTAAGGACTGTACGGTTAAGAGTTTAAGCACAGGATTCTTTGGTAAAAAGTTAAGAAAAGGCTCTATGTCACTTTGAGAAAATAGCAGCATTTTTTTGTTTACCTTTCTCTTTGTTATTTATAGATGGTTTGCTACTGCCTGTTGAAATTTGGTGATAAAATGTTTTTGAAGCTTGGAATGAATATAAAAAACAGACCGACCCTCTTGAATGACCATTTCACAAAAGAGGACACATTTCTAACAACAAAAATGTCATTTTACCTGATATTCGTAGTCCGCTGGTCCTTTATACTGACTATAGACTGGTGCTTGTGGATAGACTGGGGCATAGGACTAAAAAGAAAGAAAGAAAATTGAAGATTTGGTGTCCAAATGTCTTCAATTTATCCTGTCTTCAAGCATGTCTTCAATTTATCCTGGATGACACAATTTTCAGACTCATCAATACTGAAAATATTTGCTACTGACAAATTAACTCTTCACCCAGTGACAAAATTTTAGACTGGTCCAAATCAAAAGTGTCTACAAAAAAGAGATTAAATGTGACCTATAAACCGAAATTCCCCCTAGAATGGAAGAAAGCATTGTGGGACAAGGAGAAAATGCTGGTTACCAGCATTTTCTCCTTTTCCCAAAATGTTTTCAAAGGTCTTCCTTCAAAGGTTCATTATAACCTTGGATTGTGTGGTAAGGGTAAAATGTGGCTGCAATAATGGGATCCTTCTGTGTGAAAGGGTTGAAAACAGGTGACTTTGCAATATCTCATTTCACATCACTGCATTACCCAGCCTATGAAAAGATTGTGGGAAAAAGGGGTACATGCAATTGCGTGGTTGAAAGCAACTGCTCCTTTTCCAACAACAGTTTCCTTTCAGCTGAATCAGCTTTTCCTTTCCTTCAAATGTTTGTTGCTTGCAAAATTTTTGGTCTTCATTAGGTTTTCTTACAAACACATAAAATGAATAACAAGAGCAAGGAATGCGGGTGCAATGCTCAGCTGCAAGTGCTTGATTTTCAGCAAAATTTCTAGGTCAAAAAAAGGGCATAACTGTGTCAAAAATATGGTGACTGTCACCTGCCCTTGTTGTATGGGTTTCCCTTTTGGCAGTCAACAACTTGTCCAAGTTTGAAGTAAATACCTTTAGATATAAAATAGATATTGTAAAATGTCAAAGTTTTTTGCACAACGACAGCTACAAGATGGCTGAGGCAATAATGTTTTCTTTGAAAACAGCCAAGCTAAAAATCTAGGTATCTCTAATGATCCACTATGATTTAACCCTTTCCCAAATGACAAATTTTGGACTGGTCCAAACTGAAAGAGTTTGCAGATGATAATTTTAAATTTGATGAAAATGGCAGAAAGGTCTCAAAAAGGGTAGAAAACACTGTGGAAAAAGGAGAAATTGCTTATTATGAGCAATTTCTCCTTTTCCCACAGTGTTTTCAAAAGACTTGTACTGCAGACACGTGAAAACCAGGGTTTGTTTGGGAAAGGGTTAAGAAGAAAATATCACATTATGACCTGACTGTATGACTTGCTCTATATCTTTTTTTATCTTTAAAATGCATATATTTTTATAATTCTTACAGGTTTCAGAGTTTTTAATCTGACTATTTACTGGATTGTTACAAATGTTTATTCTTCTTTTGCAAAGGAATTCTTACAACATCGTACGACAAGTAGGATCACTTGTTAAAGGCACATTTGACAAACCTCAGGTGATCAATAGATCAAATCCGTTGCCTGTTTTACATAATGTAATACTCATGTATGCCTTATATTTCTTCACATGAATAGACTGCTCCAAAAGGAGATGAGTCTCAGTTTTAAACCAAAAACATTCAAGACACTTTTCTGTAAAGAAAGAGTTTGTTATTTCATAATTCACATAATTTATCAGTTTCAATGGATTTTTTTTTCTGATGGATTGATAAATATAAATAATTTCCCTTTAGTTATCGATGTGGTTGATTCAAATAATTTCAAGGTTGCATCCATGTATATTATCCCGCTACAGAAAAGGTTAGATACAGTTACGTATTTGACTAAGTTGTGACCAGTGGTTACATGCAATTACTTTTTCTCCCACAATTCTACTAATAACATATATCATCTAAGGAAATTTTTGTTCTTTGTATATGAGCTATGGTCTGGGAAAAGGGGGTTTAATGCATCTCATTGATGTATGATACCATGCAAGTCATCACATGATCATGGATCCATAAAGTCCATTTTGTCTATTGACAAACAGCAAAAAGTTTCGGCCTAGGTCAGCCTTCACGGACTGCACAAGCTGACCTGGGTCGATACTTTTTGTAGATGCATTAAGCCCCCTTTTCACAAAGCCTGGCCAATATCTGTAAAAGAAGTATTATAATGTTCCTAAATATCCTTTATGTGTAACATCTTTGCCAAACAATCTTGAGTTTTGACAGTCCAAAAGAAGAAGAAGAGTTTTGAAATCATTCTGGAATGGGAGAAAATACTGGGAACCATCACTTTTTCCTTTTTTCACAATGTTTTCTACCCTCCCAAAAAACGGATTTCAGTTTCTAAGTCACTTTTTGTTGTTGTGTACGTTGTCTGCAACTGCTTTTAATTAGAACTGGACTTAAAATGTTCGCTGTAACCCTTATCCTGCTAAATAAGTTGAATGAAATTTTCAAGCAAGAAGTACAAAAGCGAATACTAATATTTCAAACTTATTTTTTGGAAAAAAAAAATCCTTATCAGACAGTGTAGATCCAAGATCAGGCTGCACATTCTTTGCAATCTGATCTTAATCTACACTGTCTGCGAAGGGTCAGTAAGTCGTGCTTACCAACTTAAGGGTTAATTAAAAATGTAATGGGCTACAAAAGAAGAAAGAGTGACAAAAAACTGTTACTTACTGGAGGTCCAGGGGGTCCAGGAGGTCCCTGAAGTCCAGGCGTTCCCTAGGTATTAAAAAAAAAAGATAATTTGATTACTGTTGTAAGTAATACATCTACAGGGCCTCCCTAGGTATAAAAAGAATGATATTTTGATTATTGTTGTAAGTAATACATCTACAGGGCTCCCTAGATATAAAAAGAATGATATTTTGATTATTGTTGTAAGTAATACATCTACAGGGCTCCCTAGGTATAAAAAGAATGATAGTTTGATTATTGTTGTAAGTAATACATCTACAGGGCTCCCTAGGTATAAAAAGAATGATATTTTGATTATTGATGTAAGTAATACATCTACAGGGCTCCCTAGGTATAAAAAGAATGATATTTTGATTATTGATGTAAGTAATACATCTACAGGGCTCCCTAGATATAAAAAGAATGATATTTTGATTATTGATGTAAGTAATACATCTACAGGGCTCCCTAGATATAAAAAGAATGATATTTTGATTATTGATGTAAGTAATACATCTACAGGGCTCCCTAGGTATAAAAAGAATGATATTTTGATTATTGATGTAAGTAATACATCTACAGGGCTCCCTAGATATAAAAAGAATGATATTTTGATTATTGATGTAAGTAATACATCTACAGGGCTCCCTAGGTATAAAAAGAATGATATTTTGATTACTGATGTAAGTAATACATCTACAGGCCTCCCTAGGTATAAGAAATAATAGTTTGATTATTGTTGTAAGTAATACATCTACAGGGCTCCCTAGGTATAAAGAAATAACAGTTTGATTATTGATGTAAGTACCAGTAATACGTCCACAGGGGCTCCCTAGGTATAAAAAGAATGATAATTTGATTATTGTTGTATGTAATACATCTACAGTGATTCACTGAATTTGGGTTTATTTATTGTTGCTACCGGTTGCCCATAAGTGCAACACCCCCATGGAAACTTAGTTTTGTCACAAGGGACAGCGCAAGATACAGGACGAAACCCATCCTAAGTTATGCCTGGTTCTTTAACATGCTCTATGCATAGCACCGTCTGATGGGACCTCAGTTTAACATCTCATTTGAAAGACTATTAATAAGTAATTTTAGATCGCCAGCTCTGGGGTTCAAACCCACGCCCTCAAGTGACCCAAGACTTGATGTTTAGAAGTCCTATGCTCTAACACCTGAGCTATGCAGGCTGGTCATCACATCTACAGTGGCTCTGGAGGTACATGTATAAAGAAATGATAGTTTGATTGTTGTTGTAAGTAATACATCTCATCTATAGGCCTCCCCAGGTAATAAAATAATAGTTTGATTATTGATAAAAGCAATACATCTACCAACATTTTTCAGACCTTATTGCCCGATGACGTGGGAATTTTAAGTTTGAAAAAATACTTGAAATACATATAAAAAGCACAAGACCATTTTAGCAAGATTATCTTGCAAAATATCAGACAGGGTAGATGTTCTGTAAAGTCAGACCTACATTGTTTATCTTTATTGCCTATAAAACACCTTTTGTTGAGTTTAATGCTCTATGGGTTCACATATAAAGTTACAATCTTGTTCTCAAAGAGATCCTTCTAAAATTATTATCAAATATAATCATGCTTCATTGCTATTTGAAGCATGACAAAAAAGTTTACCATTTACCAATCAACCCTATATTTTAAAAACCTCAAAGAAGCCTTTTGAAAACAGTGTGGGAAAAGGAGAAAATACAGGTAACCAGCATTTTCTCCTTTTCCAACACTGTTTTCTACCCATCTAAAGTCAAATTTGATCTTCTAAGTCACATCTAATTTGTCTTCTGCAAGTGCTTTCAATTTGAGCAAGTCTAAGGAGGAGCACAACACACCTATAGACAATACAGGGAAAAGACAGAATCAGATGGCTTTCCATGTATTTGGAACCAAGATGGATTCACAGTACTTAATTAGTGAATACTACTCAGATATCTTGATAAATCAGTTGCAACTTACCTGTGGTCCATCGTTACCCTGAGGTCCTCTTGGGCCCTGCAAAATGGATAGGATAACATTTAAAGCCAGTTAACTACAATTTAGTAATGCTGAAACATTCAGCCTCAATTATGCTCCACACTTCAAGCTGTTTCACAACTATAGCTGCCTTTGTAGCCCATGTAGATCAAAATCAGACTGCAGAAAACATGCAGTCTGACCTGTGATCTACATTGTCCGCTTTGCTGGTCCACTTTAGATAAAGGCAACTATGAAATATCAACAGTCTCATTTTTGAGACTGAAAGTGTATGTTTTGTTTATTCAGTTAAAATGGTATAAAAATTATATATATCAAAGCATTAATTTGGTAACATGAAGGAGAAAAAACTTTGAAAATTTTGAAGTTATGTTTAGATGTATACAAAATTGCATTTTATTAATATAAACATTTCATGATCAGCTGAGATGAGGAAAAAATGCTACCTTACAAACAAAAATACCTAAATAAATACATGTATAATTCTTTCATCCTTTACAAGATGATAAAATTATGGACTAGTCCAAATTTGCAGACTGCAAATTATGTGTAGCTCAAATGATGGTATTTTATTTTTGAAATAGTAGAAAACATTGCAGAAAAAAAGGAGAATATGCTGATTCCAGCATTTTCTCCTTTCCAAAAATGTTTTCAAAAGGCTTCTTCCTCAGGGCTTGGTAAAGGGCAAAAGTTACTATACAATCACAGGAAATAGCAAGGGTGGTCTGAGATACAGAAAAAAAAACACTTTGTGCATACCCAGGTACAAACATCCATTTTGCAAAAGGATAAGAAAAAGATAAAAAAAAAACATCCTTACACTAAGTCCGGGGGTGCCAGGTTGGCCTGGTGGTCCATCTTTACCAGGGGAACCACGAGATCCTGCTGGACCCTAAAAAGATAAGAGTAAATGTAATCAAACCTGACAAAATGAAACAATTTAAGACTTCTCCGAACTGAAAGCATTTGTAGATGAGAAATTAAGCATGACTCAAAAATTGAAAATTGACTTTTGAAGGGTCAAAGGCATTGTAGGAAATGGAGAAAACGCTGGTAAGCAGCATTCGCTCCATTTCCAACAGTATTCTTCTTCTTCCCACAAGGCTTCTCCTTCAGGGTCATTAAAACCCAGGCTTTTGTGGTATAGGATCAATACCTTCATGAGCCTTTTAGACTTGTCAATATTCAAACAAACTGTTGATGAAAAATTAAATGCGGCTCAAATGATAATATTACATTTTGTCTATGAAAGGATATAAAACATTTTTAATAACAAAGAAAATGCTTGTTATCAGCATCTTTCTTCTCTTTTCTCAATGTTTCAAAAGATCTCTTCCCCCAGGTTGATATATACCCAGGACTGCTCTGTAAATAGTTACTTTCTGGGAAATGGAAGAGCACAACACTCTTATAGACAATACAAAAGAGGCTACATCAAAAGTAAACAACACTTACCTGTGGCCCTGGGGGACCCTGTGGACCTTGTCTGCCAGCTTCTCCGGGGTTACCCTGGAAAAGTTATCAGAATGACTATGCTTATTCTATATTGACCTGGTTAACCGAGTTTCACTCATACATTTAAGAGAATTATTTGTTCTGTTAACCCTTTCCCAAACAAGCCCTGGTTTTCACGTGTCTGCAGTACAAGTCTTTTGAAAACACTATGGGAAAAGGAGAAATTGCTCGTAATGAGCAATTTCTCCTTTTCCCACAGTGTTTTCTACTCTTTTTGAGAACTTCCTGCCATTTTCATCAAATTTAAAATTGCCGGCTGCAAACTCTTTCAATTTGGACCAGTCTAAAATTTGTCGTTTGGGAAAGGGTTAAAAGGGGGTGTAATTCATCAGCAAAAAGTATCGAACCAGGTCAGCCTGCAAAGTCCTAGCTAATAATTATGTGACAACTTGCTTGGTATAATACCTCATGGAGATGCATTAAACCCCTTTTGCCAGAGTGATGGCTCATATATGTAGGGTATGTTAGATTACAAGCACCTGTACTACTCAAGTAAATTAATAAATTATGAATGGAAGTACCTTAATTATGTTGATTTTAATCCCCAAAATTCCTTGTAATCCTAAAGTCTTCGAGACCAATTAAAGTGTTGTTCTCTGACTTGTATTTGTCCGCATATGTTCGTACACACATTTTTGGAATAAAATTGATATAATTCTTATACATGTACTTTTTTAAAAAACACTTTAGCAAATCTTTCCTAAAAATGACCAATTCCATTCACGTGACCGTAATGACCTTGACCTTCACACTCCGTTCTCTCGTGGAAATCTAAGAAACACTTGGTTTGATAGAATTATGTGGATCAACTCTTTCACCTCCAATGTTGCCTTGGATAGATGGCATAGATCAAGGTCAGACTACACAAAACCTGCAGTCTGATCTTGAATCTACATCGTCTGCTATCTTATTCTAATCTGTAGCCAAAATCAGACTAAATTCAATGGGGATCAGATAAAAAAAAAACTTAACTTGAGAAAAGTCAAATCCATGTAGTTGACAGCAAAAGAGTTAAAATACTCAGCCACAGGTACATCAGAAAAGGCAGAACAAGTAAGAAAGCCAGTCATAAGAAAAGAATAATTTTCAGTGAAGATTCTGGATCAAACAGGAGGCATAACTGTGTCAAAAATAGCTTTTCAGCCTACCTGCCCTACCGGTGTGAGTTTGTCTTTCAATTAATCTTACAAGATAATTACTGTCTTTGGTAGAAAACTATGGAAAAGGAGAAAATGCTGGTTACCAGCATTTTCTCCTTTACCAGAATGATTTCAAAGGCCTTCTGCCCTAGGGTAGTTACAACTCCAGATTGTTTGGTAAGGCGTTAATTCATGTATCAGTCCAACTCTTTACCATACAACAAAATTTGAGACATATTCATACTGAAAAGCATTTGCAGAGAACAAATAAACGCACAAAAAGAGGGTACAAATGGTGGGATTTGTCTTCTTAAAAGTATAGAAATTTGTGGGAAAAGGTGAAAATGCTGTCCAACAACGTTTTCAAAAGCCTTATTCCTCACACACCTAACTGTTATTAAAGGGTCAAGAAGAAATAAAATCTTGTTTGAAATGAAACTTACTGGGGGTCCAGGTGGGCCAGAGCCACCAGGCATGCCAGGCCATCCTTTGTCTCCTTTAGCTCCTGACATTCCAGTATCTCCTTTCTCTCCAGCTGGGCCCGAGGCTCCCTAAACATGAAAATAAAGTCCATTAGCTCCTAAACAGCGAACAAAATTTTAGACTTGTCCATATTACAAGCATTATGCAGATGATTAACGAAATGTCACAAAAAAAGACAGAATTCATCTTTTAAAACAAGAGGGCCATTGGCCCTAAAGCGCTCACCTGAGTAAAGCCACCTACGGTTTAGAATTATTCGTTGGCACGAAATGCGTCGTTACTGTCTGACCCCTGTTTAAACGTTGAATTCATAGCTTTCTCCTGTTTAATTCTCTTGGAAATTTGAACATACTAATACTATGAATTCCCGAATTGATGTTACAGCCAAAGGCTGCACAAATTGTCATTTTTACGGCATAAATTTCCATTTCACACTTGGATAAACGCGTCCAAATATCAGCATCCCTATGTAAAGGTAGAAGACTAAATGCCTCTATGACGTCACAGAAGGACGGGAGATAAGCAAATCAGGGGAAGTAGCAATGCACCATTTTAGGGCCGTAAATCATCGTGACAATTGAACCATGGTTTACGGTATGTTACCGGGTAAGTAATTGCAGAAAATGACGCACAGATGTTTTACTGACATCATTTACATATGACTGAAGGGAAAAAAAGGCTAAGTCAAAAAATTTTTGGATTTACCCTTTAACCAATGTGACTAAATTCCAAACTTGTCCAAGATATCATTAAAACAAACATTCTGACCAACTTTCATGAATATCAAACTGAAAATGTGGCCTCTACAGTGCACACAAAGTTTTTCTAAGATTTGGTCCAGTGACCTACTTTTTGACCAGATGTGACCCACTTTGAAATATATCCAAGATATCATGAAGGCAAACTTTCTGACCAAGTTTCATGAGAATCAGGCTGAAAGTGTGGCCTCTAGAGTGCACACAAGGTTTACCTAAGATCTGACCATGTAACCTACTTTTTGCCCTGACATGACCCACTTTCAAACTTGTCTATGATATCAGCAAGATAAACATTCTGACCAATCTTTATCAGTATAAGGCTGAAAATGTGGCCCCTCTGGAGCAACCAAGGTTTTCCTAAGATTTGGCCAAGTGACCTACTTTTTCAGCTGACATGACCCAATTTCAAACATGTCTGAGATATCATCAAGATAGACAATCTGACCTAGTTTCATGAGTATCTGACAACAAATGTGGCCTCTAGAGTGCACACAAGGTTTTTCTAAGATTCAGCCAAGTGACCTACTTTTTGACCGCACATGACCCAATTTCAAACTTATCCAAGATATTATCAAGACAAACATTCTACCCAACTTTGATGAGTTTCAGGCTGAAAATGTGGCATCTAGAGTGCACACAAGGTATTTCTAAGATTAAGCCCAGTGACCTACTTTTTGACCGACATGACCCAATTTCAAACTTGTCCAAGATATCATCAAGACAAACATTCTGACCAAGAGTCAAGAGTATCAGGCTGAAAATATGGCCTCTAGAGTGCAAACAAAGTTTTTCTTAGATTTAGCCCAGTGACCTACTTTTTGACCCAACATGACCCAATTTCAAACTTGTCCGAGATATTAACAAGACAAACATTCTGACCAAGTTTCATGAGTATATGATTGAAAATGTAGCCTCTAGAGTGCACACAAGGTAATTGTTGACACCTGGACAACGGACGACGCACAACAGACGCCGGACATGACACGATCACAAAATTTCACCTTTAGCACTTCATGCTCAGGTGAGGTAAAAAAAGGGAAGGAACCTTGCTGAATTAGCAGAAAATGCTAGTTACACGTATCTGGTATTTAATCCTTTTCCCACAATGCTTTCAACGGCTTTCTTCCTCAGGGTTTTGTAAAGGCTCAAACAGTTCTTAACTCTAAAACTAACTTTTATTCAGAGAATAAATTTGTGATTCTGTCAAAAAATACATGTTGTACTTACTGGCGCTCCTTGGTTTCCTGGTGATCCCACAACGCCAGGTGATCCTCGATCTCCCTGAAAAATTTAAGTTTCAATGTAAGACAGAAAAATTCTAACCTTAACCCTATGGCTGTTTTACCTTGACTAATACACCTTTTGCCCACCTAGGAAATCAAGATCAGACTGAATAGAACATAGAGTCATATCTTGGATCTGCATAGCACTGGTAGTTACATTGTTTTTCCAGGAAAACATCTTTGAAATTGGAACTTTTGCTTTCTCATTTTCCAATATTTTCGTTTAACTCTTTACCACACAGTCCCAACTTTTAACGACCCTGACAAAGAAAGCCTTTGAAAACATTGTAAGAAACAAAGAAGATGCTGGTAACCAGCATTTTTCTCCTTTTTCCACAAAGTTTTCTTTTTTTTTTCACAGGAAGTCTCAAAATTTGAGCTACATATAATTTGTAGTCTGTAAATGCTTCCATTCTGGAAGAGTCAAAAATTTTGTTGTTTGGTAAAGAATTCAATCTATTAAGCAATTCAAGGGAAATTATTAATCTTAAATCTCATGACCACAATTTATATGCTCTTTGCCAGGTGATGGAACTTAAGACTGAACCAAAAGGCACTTGAATTTGACAAACTTTGCCCAGTCTAGTATGCACATGGAATGGAACAAATGGATAAATATCAAGCAAATAATTAAGCTTGAAACTTTGGAGGTGGACAAATATTTCTCCTCTCACTATGAGAAGGAAATTTCAATACCCCAGTGAGTGTATTTAATTAGTCAAGGATATCTGAATATCAGCTTTGAAATAACGGCATGATGCTAAAAATAGTTTTGACCAATGAGAGTCTGTCATAATAGACAATAAATCTGCTTGGTCAAAACTATTTCTAGTCTCACACCGTTATCTCAAATTTAAATTTTACAGGCTAACCAGATTCATTTAACTCTTTACCCTGAGTTTTAACAACCCCAAGTAAGAAATCTATTGAAAACATTATGCAAAAAGGAGAAAATGCTGGCAACCACCATTTTCCATTTTTCCTACTATGTTTTCTATCCTATTAAGGACAACAGTTAAATTGTTGACTGCAAATGCTTTCAATTTGGACAAGGCTACATTTTTGTTGTCTAGTAATGAGTCAATATATTCACTGTGGTATCAAAATTTCCATCTCATGGTGGGAAGAGAAAAACATGTCTTGTTTTAAAAGTTTCGACCGTTACTACTCCCTCAATTTTTAACCCATGTGTTCCATTGTATGTACCAAATTGAAGATGAGTTATTGCAGGACATGATAAAGGTTAGGGATTTTCAATCAGAGTCTTGAAAAATATAGAAAGTTGAGTCTGGGTGGTATTTGGCAGGTAAAACATTTGGACAGCTTGTGTTATATTAGGTTATGGAGAGTGAAGCATGTCAAAAACCAAGTGTCTTGATCTACACAGTCTGCAAAAGGTCATTGAGTCATGCTTAGCAGCCTAAGGGTTAAGTCTGATACTGCAGTTCTTGTTTGCTGTCTACTGAATTGTCATAAAAATACTAGGCTTACATGTACTTTTGGCAAGAAAACCATACGTCTAAATTTTCCACAATGAGAACATAACAAGTATTCTTTAATCAGTAGTAGAAATACAATAAGAACAAAAGTTTTCTAAGTAAAGATAATATTAATTAATCAGACAGAAATAAAATCAAGATAAAAGAAGGTACTCTCACCCTCTCACCCCGTTCACCTGCTGGTCCTTGTGGCCCTGTGGCCCCTGGTGGTCCCTGAATATAGAAATAAAATATACATAACCCCTTAACCAGATGACAAAATTTTAGCCTTGTCCAACTTGAAAGCATTTGCAGACAACAAAATATAGGGGACTCAAAAATTGAAATTTGTTTCAGGAAGGGTACAAAACATTGTTGAAACAAGGAGAAAATGCTGGTTAACAGAATTTTCTTCTTTTCTCACAGTGTTTTCAAAAGGCTTCTTTTCTCAGGGTTGTTAAAAGTTGGGAATGTGCCTTTCACAACTTGAGTGTAGATTAAGATCAGACTGTCATTAGATCAGACTGTCATTAAGATCAAACTGTCATATTCATGCAATCTGATCTTTGATCTACACTTTCTGTGACACATTCTAGACAAAAACATCCTTGATACTGGATCTTATTTCCCCCATAAAATGTCTGTGGGTTTCCCTGCTCTCAGGATTAATTCAACCCCTCCATTAGAGGGGTTTTTTTTTGTTCCATGAGGGGATCACTTTTAGAAACATTGTAACAATAGAATGATGACCAATTTCTCCTTGGCCTTACATTTTTAACCCTTTCCAAAACAATCCCTAGTTTTCATGATCTGTAGGAAGAAGCCTTTGGAAAACATTGTGGGAAAAGGAGAAAATGCTGGTAACCAGGATTTCTCCTTTTCTCTCAATGTTTTCAACCCTTCTCGTTTACTTTGTCGTCTGCAAATGCTTTCAATTTCGACGAGTCTAAAATATTGTGCCCGCCTGGGTGGCTCAGTGGTGAGCGTGTCGGACTCATGACCTGGTGGTTGTGAGTTCGATACCCGGTTGAGGCGAACTTTCTTTCCGGCGTATTTTTGCCTCTCACCTCTGCTGAAGCATGTGAGAAAAGTAGTCAGTGGCTTTGGAAAGAAAGTTGTGTTAGTACTGGTGTGAGAAAGCCAGGAAACACATGTGCGTCACCGACCGCCATGATATGACCTTAGCTGTTAAAGTAGCGTTAAACCCCAATACAACCAACCAACCTAAAATATTGTCTTTGGTAAAAAGTTAAATGTTTCCTCATATGGACCCTTTAGCACAACTCATTCACAGAACACACAGTCTGATCTTTGATCTAGGCTGTCAAATACAATGAGGTATTTCTAGCACAGTCAATAATAATCTGTAACACAAATTTATCCCTTTACCATACAGTCCCAAGTAATAATCACCCTGAGAATGAAGGCTTTTGAAAACAATTGTGGGAAAAGGAGAAAATGCTGGTAACCAGCATTTTCTCCTTTTCCCACAATGTTTCCTATGCTTTTGAAAATTAATTTCCACTATCTATTTTGTCATCTGAAATAGTCTTTCAATTTAGAAAAGTCCAAAATTTTGCTGTTTGGTAAAAGGTTATTATCAACTTACTACAAACAGGGATCATATATACATATGCATATATGATCCCTGTTACAAGACAACAAAGTTTTAGACTCATCCATGTTCAGACCTGGGAATCTGATATTTTTTATACCAAAACATTTTTTATCCTTAACAGCCCAGAAGAAGCTTTTAGAAATACTGTGGGGAAATGGAGAAAATGCTGGTTACCAGCATTTTCTCTATTTCCCACAAGTTTTCTACTCTTTCAAAGGCAAATGCAAATCTCTTTATTTGAGCAACAATGAGTTTGTTTCTGCAAATGCTTTCAATTTGGAGAAATCTAAAATTTTGTCATTTGGTAAAGCCTCTTTTCTTTGGTATCAACTTATATTCTAAAAGTCTGCTACAGAGCAAAGGATAACTGTTGTACTACTAAAAATATATGGTTCAGACAAGTTTCAAACACTTTTCCTGCTAGTACATGTAATTGTAATGAACCAAAATTGTCACATACCTGTATTCCTGGTAGACCTTGAGGTCCATTGGGACCTGGAGGTCCTTGATCTCCTTTATCTCCGGGGCGTCCAGGTTGTCCTGGGCTACCATCTTTACCACCATCACCCTTGAGACAAAAAAGAAATAACATTAATTTCAAATACACTTTATTCCATGTAATTTGTGCATATTAAATATGTTTCTGTAATCACATAACTAGAAGCCCTTAATTCTTTATCACACAATCTCGAGTTTTAATGCCCATGAGGAAGTAGGCTTACCCCACAATTTTTTCTACCCTTCCATAGGCAAATTTTTTTCGAGCCACATTTAATATGTCGTCTGCAAATGCTTTCAATTTGAACCAGTCTAAAATTTTGTCATTTTGTAAAGAGTTACCCTACTGGCATTGACCTTGCTTATTTGCTTGCATACATCATTATTATTCACGATGCAAAAAGGAAAAAGACGAACACACAAAAAAGAAGGGGGGGGGGTTGTTGCAGCTTAAACCCACTAATACAGCATAATAAGTAGGCATGGTGATTGAAGAAACAGTGAAAAATATGCAGTACAATTTCTCGAAAGACATTGTTTTGAATCCAGCCAGAGCATTTGCAGATGACAAATCAAAGTGGCACAAATGACAGTTTGCCTTTGATAAAAATGAAAACATTGTGTGAAAAGGAGAAAATGCTGGTTACCAGTATTTTCTCCTTTTCACACACCGTTTTCAAAAGCTATCTTCCTCAGGATTGTTAAAACCTGGGACTATGTGGTAAATGGTTAATCAATAATGAGCCCTAACAGCACTGAATAAACAAAACTGACATCTTCAAGGATGCAAAAATTGCAATTTCAGTGCAGCTTTTGACAGCAGAGACAGTGTTGATCCAAGATCTGGCTGTATATTTTGTGGAGTTTGATCTCTGTCTTCTTGGTCAAAAGTAGTAACTAAAGATGTTAAAGTGACTTATACCCATTACCATACAATCCTAGATTTTTAACAAACCTGAAAGAGAGGGCTTTAAAAAAACATAGTGGGAAAAGGAGAAAATGCTGGTATGCAGCATTTTCTTCTTTTCCCACATTGTTTTCTACCCCGTCAAAGAACTTCACTTCATTTGTATCACTTTCAAATTTGTGATCTGCAGATACTCTCAATGTAGCAGAGTCTCTAAGTTGTTCTTACATTAGCAATCAACTCTTGACCAAACAACAAAGTTCTAGACCTGTCAAAATTGAAAGCATTTGCCGATGACAGAATAAAAGTGACCCAAAAGTTGAAATTTGTTTTCAGAAGGGTAGAAAACAAGTGGGTAAAGGAGAAAATGCTGGTTATAAGCATATTCTCCTTTTCCTACAATGTCTTAAAAATCCCTTTCTATCAAGATTGCTAAAAGCTGTTTGGTAAATAATTAAGGGTTGACTCTCGGGCAGACGAAAAAGGTTTCATACATGTTAACACTGAAATCATGTTCAGCCGACTTATTAAATCTGGTGCAAGTAATTATATTTATCTCAGCGTAAAAAAGATTTTGGAAAGGGAGAAAATGCTGGTAAGTCTTGTTTTCTCCTTTTCTCACTGCTTACAAGCATTTCATCCTTTTTTACCATGTTTTTGAAAGTCTTTCTCCTAAAAGTCATGAAAGAATGCGAACATTTGTTAAAACTTACAGAAGGTCCTGGTTCGCCAGGTAAACCAGGCAATCCCATGGGTCCAGGTGCACCTGGTAGACCAGGTTTGCCATCATCTCCATCCCTGCCCGGCTCGCCAGGTGGTCCCTACAACAGGTGGACATACATACATAATATAAACTGTTACTTAACCCTTTACCACACAATGCCACCTTTTAACAACCCTGGGGAAAAAAGCTTTTTGAAAACACTGTAGGAAAAGGAGAAAATGCTGGTTACCAGCTTTTTCTCCTTTTCCCACAATTTTTTTTACTCTATCAAAGAAAAATTGCACCATTTGAGCCACACTGAAATTGTCATCTGCAAATGCTTTCATTTTGGACAAGGCTAAAATTTTGTCATCTGGTAAAGGGTTAAGGTGTGATTGGTATATAAAATCCAAGAAGAAGACACCATACATGGATCCGTGGAAATCGATATTTGACCAATCAAGTCATCGCATTTATTTGGCCCAATGTGCAGCCTCGCTGTCTGCCATTTCGAATCACAAACAAGCAACTGTTAATGTTGGAAGTGTGCAATATTATGTGCATTTACAACACTTGAATTTTAGGAAAAAGTTTATATAAAATGTGCTTTGCGATCGTGTACGGCTTACCTGAGATATACGTGGCGATTACAAGTTTGCATTATGATTATGATTGACAGTGGGACATGAGCAAAGAGTTTCAATCAATGCTATATTACGCCATTGATTAATTAATGTTAGGCTTTTTTTTTTTTTCTCTGAAACTCTCTGAATAAAACATAAACTGTTTTACAGTGGAAAACAAAGGTAAAATATAAGAAATATGAATAAAAAGAAAGTATGTTCACTAAAATAGCTAACCTTGTTTAATAACCTCTGCACATCCAAAAAGGGGCACATGTCATCAATGTTTCAGTTTGACGTTAACATTAACCCTTGGTCCGTAAAGAATGCTGAATGTGTAGATACAGATCAGAGTGAAAAATTGCAGTTTTTTTACTCTTGGATTCAAATCATCTACTACTTACATTAAGTACATTTACGTGTATTCTTTACTGAAGGTGCATGTAGATTTCAATTATGAAACAGAATGTTTTGTACAGTTTTTGAAGTTAGCTCAAAAGGCAATTTATGTTAATTAAATCAACTTTTGACTTAGCCATATTTAGGTTGATTAGCAAATCTGCCATTTCAAAGGGTATGTCGGTAAACTGTTAACTGATAGGATGTGTGTTTGATTGCCGCTGTAATATCCACTTGACCACCCGTTGTCTTCAGTATATCACAAGATAAAACAAACTACCGCCAATGATATTAACAAGTTTGTTGATTGACAGCACACTTTACACATTTTTAAATCATCAGGCAACCATTTTCCCTTGACTTGAAATTTAAACATTTCTTAAACTTCCACCTCTCTGCTGAATGAGACAATCTATAAATATTTCAAAATGCTTGTAATTTAGTGTTACTTTCGAATACAATGTTGAGACAACCTAACAAGCCTTACAAAAATATTAATCATCTTTCATTCTATTATTTTTAAGCAAAACAGGTTTATGAGGTGTTTCGTTCTTTCTCGTAGAAGTTCAAAACTTTGTTGGCACAGGTATTACATTGTCTGTAGCCCTTGGAATTCACACTTTTTGTACAAATCCTTGTGTAAATAAGTTCAAGTATCCATATATTTCTTACCGAGAATCCATCATCGGCAGAAACATATGAAAAGGAATATTTTTCCCGGATTTTATCTATAGAAACAGTCGTGACAGCACAATTTAAGTAGCCTGCTATACTGTATGTGTATTTACTTCGGTTGTTTGTGAGCCCTTCGCAATGGCAACCAAGAAAGTCGGTTTATCTCATCGCCACAGATCCGTGGATTAACCCTTAAAGTGCACAATAAACCCAAACTATATTTAGTTAAGAAATAACTGGAATAATTGCAATATTATGATGGCTGTAGACTATAGTGTTTCAGTAAAGCAGATAGTGTAGATCAAAGATCAGGCTGCACATTTTGTGCAGCTTGATCTTGATCTACACTGACTGTAAAGGCAACCATAGTTGTGAAAGGCGCTTTAAATGTTAAGATCTGATTACTCAAAAATGCAAAAATTGATGAACCTCTACAATTAACAAGAGGGCCATGATGGCCCTGGATCGCTCACCTGAGTCGATAGGCAAAATTTCACTCTAGGGTCATAATGACCCAATTTAAAACTAATCTGAGATATTATTAAGACAAACATTCTGACCAACTGTCAGGTCAATTGAGCTGAAAATGTGGCCTCTGGGGTGTCCAAAATGTATTTCTTCAATCTGATCTAGTGACCTAGTTTATGACCCTACGTGACCATATTTCAAACTCATCCAAGATATCAAGGCAAACTTGTTAACCAAGGTTCAGGTGAATTGGGCAAGAATTGCTGCCTCTCAAGTGCCCACAACGTATTTCTGTAATTTGACTAAGTGACCTAGATTATGACCCTATGTGACCCAATTTCGAACCCATTCAAGATATCATCAAGTAAAACATGCTGACAAATTTTCAGGTCATTTGAGCAAAGATTGTGACCTATAGAACGCCCACAATACATTTCTTGAATTTGACCTAGTGACCTAGTTTATGACCCTATGAGACCCAATTTCTGATTGATCCGATATATCATCAAGTCAAACAAGTAAACCAATTTTCAGGTCAATTTAGCTAGGATTGTGGCTTCTAGAGTGCTCACTAGGTATTTCTTTGATATGACCCAGTGACCTTGTTTATCACCCTACGTGATCCAATTTTGAACTCATCCGAGATATCATCAAGATAAACACGCTGACCAATTTTCAGGTCAATTGAGCAAGAATTGTAGCCGCTAGAGTGCCCACAAGATATTTCTTTAAATTTGAACTAGTGACCTAGTTTATGACCCTATGTGACCCAATTTTGAACTCATCCAAGATTTTATCAAGACAAACATGCTGATCAATTTTCAGGTCAATTAAGTAAGAATTGTAGCCTCTAGAGTGCCCACAAGGAATTTTTGTAAGTTGATCTAGCGAGACCTAGTTTATGACCCTAGGTGACCCAAATTCAAATTCATCCGAAATTTCATCAAGACAAACATTCTGACCAATTTTCAGGTCAATTGAGTAAGAAATGTGGTCTCTAGAGTGTCCGCAAGGTATTTCTTCAATTTGGCCTAGTGACCTAGTTTATGACCCAAGGTATCCCAAATTCAATCTCATCCGAGATTTTATTAAGACAAAGATTCCCACTAATTTTCAAGACAATTGAACAATAAATGTGGCCTCTAGACTGCCCACAAGCTATTTCTTCAATTTGACATGGTGACCTACATTATGTTCCCAGGTGACCCAATTTCAAACTCATGCGAGATTTCATCAAGACAAACATTCTGACCAATTTTCAGGTCAATTGAGCAAAAAATGTGGCCTCTAGACTGCCCACAAGGTGTTACTTTAATTTGACCTAGTGACCTAGCTTATAACCAAAGGTGACCCAATTTCAAACTCATCCAAGATTTAATTAAGACGAACATTCTGACCAATTTTCAAGTCAATTGAGCAAAAAAGGTGGCCTCTACAGTGTCCACAAGGAATTTCTTTAATTTGACCTAGTGACCTTGTTCATGACCCCAGGTGACCCAATTTCAAACTCATCCGAGATTTGAATTAAGACAAACATTCTGACCAATTTTCAAGTCAATTTTAGTGAAATAAAGTGGCCTCTAGAGTGCCAACAAGGTATTTCTTTAATTTGACCTAGTGACCTAGTTTATGACCCTAGGTGACCCAATTTTGAACTCATCTGAGATTTCATCAAGACAAACATTCTGACCAATTTTCAAGTCTATTCAGCAAAAAAATATGGCCTCTAGAGTGCCAACAAGGTATTTCTTTAATTTGACCTAGTGACCTAATTTATGACCCCAGGTGACCCAATTATGAACTCACCTGAGATTTCATCAAGACAAACATTCTGACCAATTTTCAAGTCTATTCAGCAAAATATATGGCCTCTAGAGTGCCAACAAGGTATTTCTTTAATTTGACCTAGTGACCTAGTTTATGACCCCAGGTGACCCAATTTTTAGCTCATCCTAGATTACATCAAGACAAACATTCTGATCAATTTTCAGGTCAATTGAGCAAGAAATGTGGCCTCTAGTGTGTCCACAAGGTATTTCTTTAATTTGACCTAGTGACTTAGTTTATGACCCCAGATGACCAAAATTCAAACTTATCCCAGATTTCATCCAGACAAACATTCTGTCCAATTTTCAGGTCAATTGAGCAAAAAATGTGGCCTCCAGAGTGTCCACAAGGTATTTCTTTAATTTGACCTAGGGACCTAGTTTATGACCAAAGGTGACTCAAATTTGAACTCATCCGAGATTTTATCAAGACAAAGATTCTGACCAATTTTCTGGTCAATTGAGCAAGAAATGTGGCCTCTAGAATGTCCACAAGGTATTTCTTTAATTTGACCTAGTGACCTAGTTTATGACCCCAGGTGACCCAAATTCGACGTCATCCGAGATTTCATCAAGACAAACATTCTATGTAATTTTCAGGTCAACTGAGTATGAAATGTGGCCTCTAGAATGCCCAGAATGTATTTCTTTAATTTGATATAGTGACCTAGTTTATGAACCCAGGTGACCCAAATTCGAACTCATCCGAGATTTCATTAAGACAAAGTTAACATTCTGACCAATTTTCAGGTCAATTGTGTAAGAAATGTGGCTTCTAGAGTGTCCATAATGTATTTCTTATACATGTATTTGACCTAGTGACCTAGTTTATGACCCAGGTGACCCGATTTCTAGCCATCCGAGATTTTATTCAGGCAAACATTCTGACCAATTTTCAAGTCTATTCAGCAAAAAATGTGGCCTCCAGTGAGCCCACAAAGTATTTCTTTAATTTGACCTAGTGACCTAGTTTATGATCCCAGGTGACCCAAATATATGGCCTCTAGAGTGCCAACAAGGTATTTCTTTAATTTGATCTAGTGACCTAGTTTATGATCCCAGGTGACCCAATTTTTAGCTCATCCTAGATTACATCAAGACAAACATTCTGACCAATTTTCAGGTCAATTGAGCAAGAACTGTGGCCTCTAGAGTGTCCACAAGGTATTTCTTTAATTTGACCTAGTGACCTAGTTTATGACCAAAGGTGACCCAAATTTGAACTCATTCGAGATTTCATCAAGACAAACATTCTGACCAATTTTCAGGTCAATTGAGCAAGAAATGGGGCCTCCATAGTGTCCACAAGTTATTCCTTTAATTTGACCTAGTGACCTACTTTTTGACCCCAGGTGACCCAAATTCAAATTCATCCAAAATTTCATCAAGACAAACATTTTGACCAATTTTCAGGTCAATTGAGTACAAAATGTGGCCTCTAGATTGTCCACAAGGTATTTCTTTAATTTGACCTAGTGACCTAGTTTATGACCCAAGTGATCCAAATTCAAACTCATCCGAGATTACATCAAGACAAACATTCCGACCAATTTTCAGGTCAATTGAGCAAGAAATGTGGCCTCTAGAGTGACCACAAGGTATTTCTTTAATTTGATCCTGTGACCTAGTTTTTGACCCCAGGTGACCCAAATTCAAACCCGTCCGAGATTTCATTAAGACAAACATTCTGACCAATTTTCAGATCAATTGAGGAAGAAAAGTGGCCTCTAGAGTGTACACAAGGTAAATGTTTACTACGGACCACGGACGAGGTACGACGGACGATAGATATCGGACAACCACAAAAGCTCACCTTGAGCACGTTGTGCTCAGGTGAGCTAAAAAGTAAAGTTTTATTCATTTGCAAAGAATGCCATGTAAACTGCATTTATAATGATATTGGATGTTAAGATACCTTTTATCAGAAGGTGACGTGACAGTCCATGCGGAGTTCATCCATACATGTATCCATTGTAATTAAAATCTGTTGAAATGGTTCTGCTTGTTACAATATTTCAGGTATTACAATGTCATTTTTCAGTCCCAAGGTGTCAAATTCAGTCAATATAGCCATAATTTTAAGACCTCCCAGTCACCTTACACAACTGTTAAACCAGCTTGGATGGTATGGCTTCAACAGCTTGTGTAGTATTGTTCAATAGTTTGTGTGGTACTATGTTAACCCTTTAGCACACAATCCCAAATTTAAACGACCCTGAGAAAGAAGCCTTTTGAAAGCCATGTGGGAAAAGGAGAAAATGCTGGTAACCAGCATTTTCTCCTTTTCCAACAATGTTTTCCACCCTGTCAGAGAGCTTAAGCTTGTAAGTACCAATTCTGAATTTGTTGTCTGCACTTTCTCCTTTTCTCACAATGTTTTCCACTCTTCCAAAAACAAATTTAAACTTTTCAGTCAAATTTATTTTGTCATCTGCAAATGCTTTCAATTTGGGCCAGTCTAAAATTATGTCATTTGGTAAAGAGTTAAGCCTATGTAGTAATAAAACCTGTGTCTTAACAAGTTCTTATGCCTATGTAGTAATAAGTTCAATAGCCTGCATAGTAACAAGCAATTTCATTGAAATGATATCCCCCGCCATAAAAAAGCCCCTTTTTCCATGACACAGCATTAAAAAAGAAAAAGTATATTGGCAGACTATCATAGGGAACACATATATGAAGTTCTATCCCGATGGACAGACAGACAGACGGACTACGCAAAAAATATATTCCCTCGCATTCAGTGGGGGATAATAAGTTCATTAGCCTTTGTAGCAACAAGTTCAATAGCTTGTGCAGTAAAAAGAGAAAAATCTGTGTTGTTGTCAGTTTAACACATGTAATACTAAGTTTAACAGCCTACATAATAATTGATTCAAGCAATGTAGTAGCAAGTTCAACAGGTTAGTGGTACCAAGTTCATTAGTATGTATAGTACTAAGTTCAGTGGCCTGTGTAGTATGAGGTTCAACAGCATGTGTAATAAAAGGTTCATTAGCATATGTAGTAATAATTTCATTGGCCTATGAAGTACTAAGATTAGCCTGTGTAGTAATAAGCTCAACAGCCTATGTAGTTAAGTTTGACAGCCTGTGTGGAACTAAGTTCAACAGCCTTTGTAGTACTAAGGTCAATAGTTTGTGTGGTATATTCAACCCACCTTGTACTGAGTTCAACAGCCTTTGTAGTACTAAGTTCAGCAGCCTGTATAGTATATTCAGCCTGTGTTGAACTTAATTCAACAGCCTATGTGGTACTAAATTCATTTGTCTGAGTAGTAAGTGCATTAGCCTGTGTTGTATGAAGTTCAACAATATGTGTAGTAATAAGTTCATTAGCCTATGTAGTAATTAGCACATTAGCCTGTGTTGTAATAAGATCAATAGCCTTTGTAGCAATAAGTTCGTCAACCTGCGTGATAATAAGTGTAAAAGCCAATGCAGCAATAACTTGAAAAGTGTGTGGTAATAAGTTCCAGCAGTGGAAAGCAGAATTTTCTCCTTTCCCTTACAATTTTCTTTAGCTTTGTAAAAACAAAAGCTTATCTGGTAAAGGGTTGAACAAGCGGGCCATGATTGCCCTGTATGGCTCCACTGGACCAATGGGGCAGGACCAATTTTGACCTCGGGCCTATAGTATGAAGAGTTCTTGTAAAGGTTTATTAGATAAAGCTACATGCCAAATTTAGTAGCCTTAGGCCATGTGGTTTAGGACTAGAAGACTTACAGTTTCCACCACAGAAGCCTATATAAAACTTGTGGCCCCAGAGGTGGGGCCAATTTTGAACCTAGGGCTATAAGTTGATGAGTTTTTGTAGAAGTCCATTCGATGAAGCTACATGCCAAATTTGGTAGCCCTAGGCCATATGGTTTAGAACAAGAAGATATTTTAAGTTTTCACTATATAAACCTAAGTAAAACTTGTGGCCCTTGGGGCAGGGCCAAATTTGACCCCGGGACTATAATTTGATGAGTTTTTGTAGAGGTCTATTAGATGAAGCTACATGCCAAATTTGATAGCCCTAGGCCATATGTTTAGGACAAGACGGTATCTAAAGTTTTCACTATGTAAAACTTGTGACTCCCAGGGCAGGGCCATTTTTGACTGCACAGCTATAACTTGAAGAGTTTTTGTGGAGGTTTATTAGATGAAGCTACACACCATATTTGGTAACCCTAGGCCTTAAGGTTTCGGACAAGAAGATTTTTTAAGATTTTCAATATTTTTCAGTTTTGTTGCCATGGCAACCAGAGTTTTTATAGGAATCAAATTCTTTGAAGAGTTTCTGAAGAGAGCCATGGGAGGCACGCATACATGGACAGACACATGCATGATGGACACAGGGCCATAACATAAGCCCGCTGGCCTTTGGAGCTAAAAAAGCATACATACGGATTCTCCTTGAGGTCCCATAGGTCCTGGTGATCCCTGCATGCCTGGGTAACCTGACGGTCCTCTATCACCCTGGGGTCCTGGTGCTCCTGGAGGACCGCTCAGACCCTGTTGGAATGAAAAATATTCAAAATTAGAACTAAGCCTTATTGGTGCAATTTATTCCATATTTTTCAGCCAAACTTTAGCTTAACTAAAGCCGTTATTCAACATATTTTCAGCCCCAGGTTTTTACTCTCTATTTCAATGTTTAAGATTTTTTAGATATGACTTTCCTTATTAAATGATGAGACCATGATTTGACTATGTTTTTTTTATTATCTGTCACAAAAAATATCCTCTCCTATGGCCATTTGAACTTTTTTGGGGACTAGCCTTATGAGACAGAACATCTTTGCCAACACGATGGCTAGTTTGAAATTTAATGTGATTGCAATTTTAGCTGCTTACCAAACAATAAAAAGATAGACTTGTTCGATCAAAAGCACTTGCAGATGATATATTAAATATAGCTCAAATGATGGAATACATTTCTAACAGAGTAGAAAACAGAGTAGGAAAAGGAAAAATGCATCATTCTTGATTTCCCACAATGTTTTCAGAAGTGTTGAAAACACTAAATTGCTTAGTAAACAGTTACATATGAATGGTAAATACTACCGGTACCTCTATTTAATTGTGGGGAATATCATATAATTACACATCATTAGTTTCAGCCAGTATATTCATATTTGTGCTCCCATATTTTCTGTTCACGTTTGCAACAAAATCTGCAACATATCTCATAGTAAAGTCAAATATTGTGAAAAATAGCACAAAGTAATTCCAATCCAATAGTTTGATTGACAATGTTTTGTACTAAGTTTAACCCTTAAAGCGCCTTTCACAACTATACTTGCATTTGCGGCCAGTGTAGATCAAGATCAGGCTGCACAAAAAGGGCTGCACATTTTGTGTAGACAAAAGCAACCATGAGATTACAATTATTTGAGTCATATTTCTAGGACGAAAATGTCTTGCAGGTTTATTTGGTGCTCTAAGAGTTAATCTTTTACATAAAGGTGAAAAAATGGAATCAATAATGCCCTAAAAAAAGAAATGAACTGCTCTGTGAAAAGGGGCTTAATGCATCTGTACAAAGTATTGACCCAGGTCAGCCTGCGCAGTTTGCACAGGCTGACCTGGCTACTGGTCAATTTTCTGTATGGCAAAGGACCATTCTACCTTATGATATAGCCAGTTGTTAGACAAAATGGATTTTATGGATCCCTGACTGTGAAATGTCTTGCTTGGTATGATATATCACGGAGAGGCATTAAGCCCCCTTTTGCCAGAGCATGGCTCAAATATAAATACCTGAAGACCTTGCGGGCCTCGTTCACCTTGTGGTCCATCTTGTCCATTCAAACCCGGGTTTCCATCTTTTCCTGCTGGTCCAGGGGCCCCAACTTCTCCACGTGCACCCTGTCATACATTTTAAATGGGTCACACATTTTACCCTTTACCAAACCATCCCGATTTTTAATGACTCTATCAAGAAAGCCTTTGAAAACATTGTGGGAAAAGGAGAAAACGCTTGTACTGTAACCACCATTTTCTCCTTTTTTTTAACAGTGTTTTCTAACCTCTCACACACAAATACCATCATCAAAGCTTCACTGAATTTGACATAATTATGCAAATGTTTTAAATTTGGGCAAGTCTATATTTTTGTCATCTCGAAAAGAGTTTTTACGAAAGTCCAATTCAACACAGTAATTGTTATATGACTGAATATGGATGAAGCAGGTGTATGCATGTATATCATTCAGTTCAAAAGAAGTCACAGGAAAATTTGTATACCATCTTTCATCAAGCACTATGTCCTTTTCACTACAACCACAGGCCATTGAAGCTCTACTGGTCCATCACAGAACCCAAAAATTTTCATTGGTTAATCACTGCACATCATTAACAAAAATAGCACATTGGCACATCCCCTCTATATTGCATAATGATTCATGTTGTCTGGAAAAGCATTAACCCTTTACCACACAATAAAATTGCAGACTTGTCCAAAACCAAGGCTTATGAAGGTGCCAAATTCAGTGTTGCAACAATCATGACTTTTGTGTTTAATAGGGTAGAAAACATTTAGGGAAAAGCAGAAAATGCCGGCTACCAGCATTTTCTACTTTTTCCAGAATTTTTTTGAAAAGCTTTTTTCCTTGGTTAAAACCTAAAATTGTTTGGCAAAGGGTTAACTCTTTACAAAACAACAACGTTTTAGACTGGCCCTAATCGAAACCATCTGCAGACAACAAAGCAAAGTGACTAAGAAACTGGAACTCTACACTGCATGGGTAGACAACAATGTGGGTAATGGAGAAAATGCTGGTTACCAATATTTTCTCCTTTTCCCGCAAAGTTTTCAGAAGCCTTCTCTTTCAGGGTTATTAAACTCAGGATTGTGTGGTAAGAGTTAAACACATAACAACCTGAAGAAAAACTCTTTTTTGTCTTGCAGCAAGACAGCTTTAAATGAGTTATGCTCTGGCAAAAGAGGGCTTAATGCATCTCCTTGATGCATAATACCAAGCAACCCATCACATAATTACTCCTACTGATCAATAAAGTCCATTTTGTCTAGCAGCCAACTGAAACATGAGCTAAACTGGTCCTCAGACAAGCAGAAAAGTGACCAATAGCAAAGTTTCAGCCAAAGTCAGCCTGCACGGACTGCTCAGGCTGACCTGGCTCGATACTTTTTCCAGATGCATTAAGCCTCCTTTTCACAGAGCATGGCTCAAATATATGCACCCATCATGAATTCATGTTTGACCCTTAACCCTTTACAAAACGAAAAAAGATTTCAGACTAGTCCAAACTGAAGCATTTGCAGAGGACAAAATAAATTTGACTGAAAAATCTGATGTTTGTTTTATAATGGGTAGAAAAAATTATGGGAAAAGGAGAAAATGCTGGTTACCAGCATTTTCTTCTTTTCCGAAAATTTTTTCAAGAGGCCCTTTCTTAAGGGTCATTAAAACTCAGGATTGTGTGGTAAAGGGTTAACTTTTTGCCCCAAGACAGAATTTTAGAATCTTCCATATGTAGAGCAGTTGCAGATGACAAATTCAGTATAGATCAAATGAAGGAATTGGTTTTAGAATGTGTAGAAAACACTATGGGAAAAAGAGGAAATGCTGGTTACCAGCATTTTCTCATTTTCTCAGAAACTTTTCAACAGCTGTTTTCCTCAGGGTTGTTAAATTATAGAATTGTTTGGTTATGGGTTAAAGTGCATTTCACAACTAAAGCTGCCTATACAGGACTGTGTAGGTCAAGATCAGACTGCAAAAACATGCAGTTTGATCTTTAATCTACCCTGTCTGTTTTGCATAAGTATTCTTGACAAATGCAACCTTGAAACTGCAAGTTATTTTGGTTTTATTACTAGACTGAAAACATCTGTTGGTTTTATTCTGTTAAAATTTTGACCCCCAAAAACTTACTTATCACCTACAACAAGACCAAGAAAATCATCCGCAGGCGGAAGTTATTTTATTTGGCAATTTCACTGGGGAGAGAGCTAATGTATACCTGTGGTCCTGGGGATCCAGTATTTCCTGGTGATCCAACTGGTCCTGGCTCCCCATCTACACCTGGAGCTCCTTGTCTACCTGGGGTACCAGGCAGTCCTGGCAATCCCTGAGCACCTGTACTTCCACGGCTACCTTTCCTGCCTGAAAGTCCTGGGGCTCCCTTTAATGGATTAGAACTTAGAATGAATACTTTTCATCATTTCTTTGTCCATTTGGTGGTTAAAACCATATTCAACATTATTTCAGTCATATCACAATGGTCTGTTTACCTATGGTATACATGCATTTCAGAGTTTCTTTTATCAGTATTTCACACAAGGCTCTCCAAGTCATTAGCTGGTTTTCTAACATGAATCTCCTCTAAACAATGTTGAACAGTGAGAGATAAATGAATCCCTTTACAGTGACTTTAAATTTATCCTCAGAAAGAATTTTGAAGAATTTGGTACTCCAGGTTAACAAACCCTGTGGGCCACTTTCGTAAGCATACATCTAAACACATACATGTACGTGGTAAAAGGTCAATAAACACTGCAACAACTACGGAACTTGTCAACAGTAAGCAATTTCTCATGTTGCAAATAAAGGGTGTCTAACTGGCTGAACAATGAATGTGGGTTTGTCTGTGTTCTACATACTTATTCACCAATTTTTGTATGACCTGGAATTCACCAGTGCTTAGCTAGGGTTCTAAATTGTCTTGCCGAAGAACATTCGCCCAAATACCACAACAGGATCATACTCTAAGCTACTGGGTTTGTAATCCTACACCTCACCACAGAGCCTCACCTGACCCCTTTTTTCAAAAAAGAATCCAATCATACAAGACGCATTATAACCTTCTGGATAATCTTTTACAAAACAATCCAGTGTCTTAATGACCCTGAAGAAGAGGGCTTATGAAAACACTGTGGGAAAAAAAGACTGGTTACCAGCATTTTCTCCTTTCCTCACAATATTTTGTACCATTTCAAAAACAGATATTACCTTCTGAGCTATATTCAATTTGTAGTCTGCATTACCCCTCAATTTGGACAAGTCTGAATTTTTGGTTTCTGGTAAAGAGTCAAAAGTTGAAGGCTTATATATGACATAAAGAAAAAATTCAAAACTTTATTAACCCTAAGGCTGCTAAGCCCACTCACTGACCTTTTGCGGACAGTGCAGATCAAGTTCAGATTGCACAGACAGATTGTGCAATCTGATCTTATATCGACACTGTCTGATAACAAGATGTTTTTCTCCAAGAAGTAAGTTTTAACTAGAATAACTATCACTAAAGGTGATAAATACCCCCGCCCCTATATTTCATGTCACAGAGGCAATAACTCTGCAATGTCAATTTAGGGGCAATACTAATAATAATCATTAGGCCAACACTCATGAAATTTGTGCTTTGCACATCTACTGCTCCTGGTGAATATCATGACAAATATCAAGTGAACTAGAGCTATCACTAAACGTGATCATACCCCCCAACAGCTCCTTGTCACAAAACAGATTAATGTCACAGGAATGCAAAATAAGTGACTGGAGAGTCAATTATACCAGAGCTATCACTGAAGGTGACGAATATCCTGCAATGGCTTCTTGCCAAAGAATTACTGAGTCTACCTGTGAAGTTTGAATAAGATTCGTCCAATAGTTTATGAGAAATAGAGCGGACAAAAAGCTACAGACCGACCAACGGACGGACAGCTGTGTTAAAACTATTCTATCAAAAGTATAATTTATTTTCATCAATTCAGCAAGGGCACCGTCATAAAGAGAACGACAAAAAAGGGCTTAGCTCTTGGAAATTTTATATAATTAACTAAGAACAATTTATGATATGCACATCTTTGCTGAGTGCAAAGTCTATCCATGAAGTTTGAAAGAAATTTGTCCAGAATCATCAAAGGGCCATAACTCCATGAAACCTGAATAAACCATAACCAAAATAGGATATGCACATCTCTGCTTGATACTGAGTGTAGTTGTGTAGTTTGAACCAAATCTGTCCAATAGTTGATGAGGAAAAGAGCGGACAAGAAATTTCATGAAAGGGCCATAACTCAGTGAAAAATCAATGAACCATAACCAACATTTCATATGCACATCTCTGCTTGATACTGAGTCTACCTGTGAAGTTTGAATAAAATTCGTCCAGTAGTTTATGAGAAATAGAGCGGACAAAAAGCTACAGACCAACCGACGGTGTCCAGAATCATCAAAGGGCCATAACTCCATGAAACCTAAATAAACCAGAACCAAAATAGGATATGCACATCTCTGCTTTATACTGAGTCTACTTGTGTAGTTTGAACCAAATCTGTCCAATAGTTGATGAGAAAAAGAGCGGACAAGAAATTTCATGAAAGGGCCATAACTCAGTGAAAAATCAATGAACCATAACCAACATTTCATATGCACATCTCTGCTTGATACTGAGTCTACCTGTGAAGTTTGAATAAAATTCGTCCAGTAGTTTATGAGAAATAGAGCGGACAAAAAGCTACAGACCGACCGACAGTGTCCAGAATCATCAAAGGGCCATAACTCCATGAAACCTAAATAAACCAGAACCAAAATAGGATATGCACATCTCTGCTTTATACTGAGTCTACTTGTGTAGTTTGAACCAAATCTGTCCAATAGTTGATGAGAAAAAGAGCGGACAAGAAATTTCACGAAAGGGCCATAACTCAGTGAAAAATCAATGAACCATAACCAACATTTCATATGCACATCTCTGCTTGATACTGAGTCTACCTGTGAAGTTTGAATAAAATTCGTCCAGTAGTTTATGAGAAATAGAGCGGACAAAAAGCTACAGACTGACCGACCGACGGACCGACCGACAAGCTGACTCCTATATACCCCCCAAACAGAGTTTTGGGGGGTATAATAAGACTTAAACTGAAGGAATAGTTCTCTGGACAAGAAGTTTTGAGTAAATTCAGGGGTAATTAATTTGGCAAACATTTGAGAAAAATGCATCTTGAACCTCTACTGCTCCTGGTGAATATTTATGCAAAGTATCAATTTAATTGGACACAAAACTAAATGAGTGTCAAAAAGTGTAGACCATGATCTGACAATATGTCTGAGACACAGCAGCTGGTCTGGATCCACGCTTGTTGCAAATGTCCAAAGGTGCCTTTTCGCATAATGTTGGCCAACTATACATATGACAGAAAAGACCTCCTTAAAGTGAATCAGACAGAAACTGTAGGAGGAGTTGTCCGGACAAGCATTTTTAAGTCAAATCAGGGGCAATAACTCAGTAATTCTTGATGGAATTTTTACAAAATGTGTGTCTTGCACATCTACAACTCCAAATGGACACTTCTGCCAAGTATAAAGCAAATCGGACTTAAATTGTAGGAGGAGTTGTCCGGACAAGCATTTTAAATGTGAATCAGGGGCAATAACTCATTAATTCTTCATAGAATTTTCACGAAAGTTGTGTCTTGCACATCTACAACTCCTGATGAACACTTATGCCAAGTTTAAAGTGAATCAGACAGAAACTGTAGGAGGAGTTGTCCGGACAAGCATTTTAAATGTGAATCAGGGGCAATAACTCAGTAATTCTTGATGGAATTTTTACAAAATGTGTGTCTTGCATATCTACAGCTCCTAATGAACACCTCTGCCAAGTTTAAAGTGAATCAGACAGAAACTGTAGGAGGAGTTGTCCGGACAAGCATTTTAAATGTGAATCAGGGGCAATAACTCAGTAATTCTTGATGGAATTTTTACAAAATGTGTGTCTTGCACATCTACAGCTCCTAATGAACACTTCTGCCAAGTTTAAAGTGAATCAGACAGAAACATTAGGAGAAGTTGTCCGGACAAGCATTTTTAAGTCAAATCAGGGGCAATAACTCAGTAATTCTTGATGGAATTTTCACAAAAGTTGCGTCTTGCACATCTACAACTCCAAATGGACACTTCTGCCAAGTATAAAGCGAATCGGACTGAAATTGTAGGAGGAGTTGTCCGGACAAGCATTTTAAATGTGAATCAGGGGCAATAACTCATTAATTCTTCATAGAATTTTCACGAAAGTTGCGTCTTGCACATCTACAACTCCTGATGAACACTTATGCCAAGTTTAAAGTGAATCAGACAGAAACTGTAGGAGGAGTTGTCCGGACAAGCATTTTTAAGTCAAATCAGGGGCAATAACTCAGTAATTCTTGATGGAATTTTTACAAAATGTGTGTCTTGCACATCTACAGCTCCTAATGAACACTTATGCCAAGTTTAAAGTGAATCAGACAGAAACTGTAGGAGGAGTTGTCCGGACAAGCATTTTTAAGTCAAATCAGGGGCAATAACTCAGTAATTCTTGATGGAATTTTTACAAAATGTGTGTCTTGCACATCTACAGCTCCTAATGAACACTTCTGCCAAGTAGCAAGGGAATTGGATTGAAACTGTAGGAGGAGTTGTCCGGACAAGATTTTGCGGACAGACCGACCGCCCGACCGACCGCATGACCGACCGACCGACCGACCAACCGACCGACAGGCTGATTCCAGTATACCCCCCACAAACTTCGTTTGCAGGGGTATAAATAGCATAATTCAGGGTTTACTATTGGCTTGAAAGTTTCATTTAACTTATTCAGCAGGACAAAGGTTAAAACTTACTTGATCTCCTGTTGGGCCTATCTCTCCTGGGAAGCCGGGTAAACCAGTATTTCCCTACAAAGTAATGTGATATTGAACCAGCTAACTCTCTACAAAACAATCAAGAGTTTTAAAGACCCAGAGGAAAAATGCTTCTGAAAACACTGTGAAAACAGGAGGAAATGCTGGCAACTGGTATTGTCTCCATTTCCCATAATGTTTTCGATCCGTACAAAGACAAATTCCATCATTTAAGCCAGATTTATTTAGTCATCTACAGATGCAACAATTTTTTTTTCTCCTTTTCCAACAATGTTTTCAAGAGATTTCTTGAAGTTATTCAAACTTGAGACTGTATGGTAAAGTTCCAAAATGTTTATAACATTTGCAAATACGTGGATCCGTGGAAATCGATATTTGACTGATCAGGTCATCGCATTTATTTGGCCCGATGTGCAGCCTTGCTGTCTGCTATTTCGGCTCACAAACAATTGACTGTTAATGTTGGAGAAGTGTGATATTAATGCTTGAATTTTAGAAAAACGTTTAAAAGGAGTGCTTTGTGATCGTGTACGGCTAATGAGAGATATATGAAGAGATTACAAGTTTGTATTAGGATTATGATTGAAAATGGAACATGAGCAAAGAGTTTCGACCAACACTATATTACACAATGAAATTATTAATGTTAGGTTTTTTTTCTCTCTGAAACTCTCTGATAAAAAAAAAACATAAACTGTTTTACAGTGAAAACCAGGGATCATATATAAGATCTATGAAATACTAATAAAAAGAAAGTATGTTCACTAACACAGCTAACCTTGTTTAATAACCTCAGCACATCCAAAAAGGGGCACATGTCATCAATGTTTCAATTGATGTTTGGTGCGTGAAGAATGCTTGAATATGTAGATACAGATCAGAGTGCAAAAAATATGCAGTTTATTCTTGGATTCAAACCATCTGCTACTTAAATTAAGTACATTTACATGTATTCTTTACTGAAGGTACATGTAGATTTCAATTATGAAACAGACTAAGTTCTCTGTTTTGTACAGCTCAAAAGGCAACTTATGTTAATTAAATCAGCTTCTGACTTAGCTATATTTAGGTGGATTAGCACATCTGCCATTCCAAAGGGTATGTCGGTAAACTGTTAACTGATAGGATGTGTGTTTGATTGCACCCTTTGCCATCAGTATATCACAAGATAAAACAAAGTACCACCAATAATATTAACAAGCTTGTTAACTGACAGCACACTTTACACATTTTAAAATCATCAGGCAACCATTTTCCCTTAACTTGAAATTTAAACATTTTTTAGACTTCCACCTCTCTGTTGAATGAGACAATCTATAAATATTTCAAAATGCTTGTAATTTAGTGTAATTTATTATCGAATACGATGTTGAGACAACCTAACAAGCTTTACAAAAATATTGATCATCATTAATTCTATTATTTTTAAGCAAAACTGAGGTTTATGAGGTGTTTCATTCTTTCTTGTAGAAGTTCAAAACTTTGTTGGTACAGGTATTACATTGTCCATAGCCCCTGAAATTCAAATTTTTTGTACAAATCCTTGTGTAAATAAGTTCAAGTATCCATATATTTCTTACCGAGAATCCATCTTGGACAGAAACATATGAAAAGGAATATTTTTCCAGAATTTAATTGATAGAAACAGTCATGACAGCAAGATTTAAGTAGCTTTTCTGCTATACTGTATATGCATTTACTGCATTTGTTTGTGAGCCCTTAGTTACGGTAACCAAGGAAGTCGGTTTATCTCATCACCACAGATCCATGTATTACAGAAAAGACATACATTTGAAGAAGAGAGAGCAATTCCTTGTTTTACAGTGCTTTCAGTCCCATATCAGTTATATCACGGAAACAGCTGCCATATTCATGTATTCTATGGCTTTGGGCTCTGCAGTGCCTTGCCCAAGGACACTATAACATGACCCTTGATAAGTGAAGTCAAATATACAAGCATACTGACAATGTAATTCTAATTTTACCCAAAGATAGCTTAAAGTTCATGTAATAATTAATACCTTACCGGACCATCACATGTTTCATTCTACCTTGTAGAATGGATAAAGAGAGATTGGTTGCAAACAGTGTTTTTCATTTCCCATAATTTTTTCTACCTTTTCAACAACAATCCATCCAATCATTATAGGCAAACTACAAATAGTTTTTTCATCTACTAATGCTTTCAATATCAAAAAGTCCCTACTTTTTAAACCCTGTGAGAGAAAACTTTAGAAACTACTGTGGGAAAACAAGAAAATGATGGTACCAAGCATTTTCTCCTTTTCCCACAATATTTCCTACCCTTTCTAGAGCATATCTCATCATTGCAGCCACATTTAAACCTTAGGCTGCTAAGCGCGACTCACTAACCTTTTGTGGACAGTGTAGATAAAGATCAGACTGCAGAGAATGTGCAGTCTGATCTTGGATCTACATTGTCTGATATGGAGATATTTTCTTCCTAAAAGTAAGTTTGAAATAGCATTATTTGGGTTTTTACTATCAGTTTGACAATTTCATTTTACTTATTTAGCAGGATAAGGGTTAATATGCTGCCTGCAAATGCTTTAAGTGCTGACATACGTAAAAGTCTTATTACGAGAAAAAGACCACCTTGCTACTCACAATACAGGTATTTCAGAGTATAGGTAAAGTCAGAGGTTGACAACATTCAAATTTGTACTCACTGGGGGTCCTGGAATACCAGCACCACCTGGCTCTCCCGCAATGCCTTGGGGTCCCTGAAATTTAAGACAAATAAGTAATTAGCGGCCATTGTAAGCCTAATTACCTCCCTTTCATTAATACAAATGACATAAGCTTTAGGCAAAATGTATAACTGTGTCAAAAATACTTTCATGGTTACTTGTCCTAGTGGTGTAGGTTTCCCTTTTAATAGTTAACAACTTGTCCATGTCTACAGCAAATATTTTCACTAAGACCAGAAATTATACAAGGTCAAATTTTGCATGACAACACAGATGACGGTGACAATATCTCAATGTTTTCTTCAAAAACAGCCAAACAAATAACTAAAACCCTTTACCACACAATCCCGACTTTTAACAACCCTGAGGAAGAAGCCTTTTGAAAACATTGCGGGAAAAGGAAAAAATACTGGTAAACAGCATTTTCTCCTTTTCCCACAATGTTTTCTACTATTCTGAAAACAAATTTCAATTTTTGAGTCACATATATTTTGTCATTTGCAAATGCTTTCAATTTGGACGAGTCTAAAATTTTGGCATTTGGCAAAGAGTTAAATGCATTTGGCACAGCCATTGCAAATAGGATTTTTTGAAGCTCTCTACTAGATGACAAAACATTCTATTTGTCCAAAGGAAAAAGCATTTGCAGACAACAAAGTAAGCCAGACTCAAAATCTAAAATTTGTCTTGAGAGGAAAAGAAAACACTGTTTGTAAAGGAGAAAATGCTGGTTACCAGCATTTTTTCCTTTAACTCTTTACCACACGACGAAATCTAAAATTTGTTCAAATTGAAAGCACTTGAAGACGACAACTTTATTGTGGCTCAAATAATGGAATTTGCCTTTGAATGGGTAGAAAACATTGTGGGAAAAGGTGAAAATTCTGGTAAGCAGCATGTTCTCCTTTTCCACACATTGTTTTCAAAAAGCTTTTTTTGTCAGGGTCATTAAAACTAGGGACTGCGTGGTAATGGGTTAATCAAAATGTTTCTAAAAGCCTTCTTTCTCCAATGTCACCAAAACTCGGAATTGTTTGGTAAAGAGTTGACTCTTTACCACATAATTCCAGCTTTAAATGACCCTGACAAACAAAGCTTTAGAAAACATTGTAGGAAAAGGAGAAAATGCTGGTAACCAGCATTTTCTTCCTTTGGCTATTATGTTTTCTACCCTACCAAATAGAAATTTCATTTTTGGAGTCAAGTTTAATTTGTTATCTGCAAATGCTTTCAATTTACACAATCCTAAAATGTTGTCTTTTAAACACGCAATCCCGACTTTTAAAGACCCTGAGAAAGAAGTCTTTTGAAAACATTGTGGGAAAAGGAGAAAATGCTGGTAACCATCATTTTTTCCTTTTCCCACAATATTTTTGTACCCTTCCCAAAACAATTTTCAATTTTTCAGTTGCATCTATTTTGTCGTCTGCAATTCCTTTCAATTTGGACTAGTCTAAAATTTTGTTGTTTGGTAAAGAGTTAAACAAATCTCATTCGTCAATGCCCTGTGAATTGCATTAACAACCATTTATTCCTCCTCCGGGTTAGACTTGTTTGTTTGTAAGGTGTTTAATGCCATTTTCAACATTGTTTTAGTGTTATCTTGGCAGCTAGTGCACCTATCAGTGCTTTGCTGGAGTTTCTTTCACTGGTACTTCGCACAATTTTCTCCCATAGCCACTGGCAGCTCTCTCACATAACTATCATCAAGACAATGATCAGCACAGAGAGAGGAATGAATCCTGTCCCAATGTTTATCATTAATCCTTTTAACCCTTTCCCAAATGACAAATTTTGGACTGGTCCAAATTGAAAGAGTTTGCAGACAACAATTTTAAATTTGATGAAAATGGCAGAAAGTTATCAAAAAGGGTAGAAAACAATGTGGGGAGAAGGAGAAATTGCTCGTTACGAGCAATTTCTCCTTTTCCCACAGTGTTTTCAAAAGACTTGTACTGCAGACACATGAAAACCAGGGCTTGTTTGGGAAAGGGTTAAGGAAATTAGTCTGACTGGGGATCTGAACCATTGACACCCTGGTTTCAAGCCCTGTATGTTGTCAACTGAGCTACTCAACTCAGCTATTTCACATTTACTGATTCACTTATTCATATTTCACTATCAAACAGATAAAAAAAAACAAACATGCATAACTTAAAAGGAGCCTGATATTTAACTTTTTACCAAACAATATGATTTCTTTGCTTTAAATACCTTATTCAAATAGGCTTCTGAAAACACTGTGATTACCAGCACTTTCTCCTTTTCCCACAATGCTTCCATTCTTTAATTCCATTATTTGAGCCACATTTCATAACATCCCCTGTAAATGCTTTGAA